>JALAZF010000200.1:8750000-10000000 GCA_022829125.1 Lathyrus tuberosus | reverse complement strand
ACAGACATACGTAATATTAAGGCAAATGAAAACCAAACAATGACATATAATAATGATTAAATGACCTATAACAATCCAAACATGAATTAAGAAGTCAAAGAAACAAACCCCCAAGCAATGGCACAAGTGCCTCTTCAACCAGATAACCAGAGAAGATCAAGGATGTGCATACAAGAAAATCTCACACAAAGAGCAATTAAACAAGTAGTAAAACATCTTTTAAAATTTCTAAATTAATTCTCAACATTTCTCAACCAGAAACAAACAACATGTCAAAAAATCCTGCAAATATTCGAGATGTTAGTCACTCAAACAATTATGCAAAATCCAAGAGAGGATCATGGTTCAACATGCAAAAGGAAAGGACTAAAATGCAATATGAAATAATTTTAAAAAGATAGAAAAATATTTTAATCCAATTAAATGTATTGGTGAAAAAATGCAACAAGAATGAATTAAAAATGGTTTATGGATGCAGAGAAATAAAATAAACAATGTAATGTGTGCAGAATGAAATAAATTCAAAAAGAAATTATTAAAATAATTAATTCAGAAGATAAAAATAGAATAAAATAATAAAATAAAATTTGTGAAAATTTTATAAAATTATAAATATGATGCATGAATTTTTAGGTAATTTTTTAATGCAATTATATATTTTTAAAAAATGAAAATGAAATGTAATGAATTAAAGAAAATAAATAAATTGAAACATGCCAGGGGGGTGCGTTCAGTAACTATTGCACATTTAAAATGAACAAATGGGCTCAGAGGGGGGTGTCATTAGCAAGGTCCAATCACTAAATCCATCAGAAAAATAAAATCAGAAAAAAAATTAAAAAAGGAGTACGTGTGGACTTCAGTCCACCAGTTGACTCACCACCCACCTTTAGATTGATCCAACGCGCTTTACTAAGTCAACACAATCACCAAGTCTTTATAATTAACGGTCATGATGAAAATAACACACTAATTAGCACGCACACACGCACACCAAAGTAGTCAGTATACCATACTCTCTCATGTGCCAGGCACGTGGTTTTTTTAATTGGCTGGCATGTTAAAGGCCACACGATCCATCCAACGAACATAATTAAGTCAACTGAACCAAAAGTAAATAAAAAGAGGGAACATGATTGGTGGAACACGGTAGCTACCCTGGGGTAATGAACACATGATCAAATAAAATAAAAACCAAATTAAAAAAACGTGGCAACGTAATGGCAGTTGGATCAAAAGAGTGAAGGGTGAGGATTTCATCTTCTTCGTACAGACCCCTCACCGGCCGGCCACCATAACCAGTCGCCGGAACTAGGGTTCCGGTCGACTCCTCCGTCACCTGCAACTCAAAACTTGCCCATAAATTTCATGCGAATACACTATTTTGATCAGAAAAATGTGAGGATTCCAAATATGCAATCAAAAATTTCAAATAACCAATGTACAATGAAAAACGATGAGAAGTATGTTAGGGTTCAAAACTTAAAACTCACGATACAAGCAATACACACGTCCAAACACAAAATAAATTATATCAGGGTTATCAATGACAATCACACATCAATATGTGCATCAAAAAGGAGAGTTTTATGATCATGAAAATCATCACTAACCTGAGATAGTGCAACACGTATCTCCACAGTTAGCTTCAAAGGGTGGTTGGTTCGTGCTCTAGAGATCCCAAGGGTTCTGATGGTGAAAGAATTTTGTGAAAACTCCTTCTAGATTGAGAGATACGAATGTGAGAAGCTTTAGGGTTCAAGCTTTGGTTATCCTCCAAAATCACGTGTGTCTCACCTAACCAGTGCATGAATTGGCTTAAATATTCTAGGGTTTCTCACTGATAATGGTTTGGGCCTTGGAAATTCCCCACTTAATGAGTTTTGGACAAATTTGGAAATTTACATTATGTGAGATACATCTCCTTCCATGCATGTATATCCAAACATTCTATGATGGATCACCCATGTTTGAATTGCTAATCACACCTAAATTGAAATTGGGCCTTGAGACATTTTGGTTCATGAGTTTTCAATGACTTGGCAATTTTGAATAATGGAGAATAAGTGATAAATACACCATGGATTCACTTGATTCAAAGGCCCAAAATGACCCTTATGGATTGTCCTTTGATGTTAAAAAGTACCTTGAAGGAATGGAATCAAATATAGGTCCATGTGTCCCAAAGTTGTGAAAATGGAATCATGAGAAACCCTAAAAACCACTTTGCCTTCTTTTGATCACAAGTTGAGTTTCACAAATGGTATGGAGACCCACTAGTACTTGTTGGAAAGAGGAGAAACATATCTTCAACTTTTATGTTGGAGAAAAATTCATTTGAAGCTTTCTTGATGATGAAAAGTCAAGTTGAATGTAGTGCAGGAACTTGCCCAAAAAGGAAACTTTCAAATTATAGGTCATTTCCATATTTAGCAACTTTTGTACCAACCCTTGATTCTTGATAAATGGTATGAAACTTGACTTTTGAAAGACCATATAAGGATGTGTGGCCTTGAAAACCTTGAAGAGAACCTCAAAATTTCACAGTTGACTCCCCCTCTCACTGTTGACTTTCACCTGATTTACAATCCATTGGCCAATTAAATCTCTCCTGAACCAAACTGATGGACAACCTACCATAGAATCAAGTCTTGCCCAAAAAATCAGAAATAAACTGACTTTATAGCAAACCCTAGTTTTGGTACCCTCGGTCTAGGAGGAATAACACAGTCTCCAAATTCAAATTCCTCTGAGTATGATGTGTATCCTCTCCAACAAAGATAAGATATGCCATTTAGTGATGATAAAAACCCAAGGAGCTTGAACATTGGAGCAATAAACCCAAGAATCTCAAAACCCTAATCTCTGCACTGGTTAGGAGAAAGTGATCCACTTGAACTCTCTTGCTTAACCTTTTTAAGAACATCTTCTTCTCTTGAACTTGCCTCAGGCACCTTGACCCCATGCTAAGAACCAATGATATGCACACATGATAATGCAAAAATGAAATGAAACATAAGCCAGTTAGTACTAAAGTAAGGAGGGAAAATTTTGGGGTGCAACAATAAGCTACAACTTGCCGACTTTGCATCAATACACCTCCCAAACCCATCAAAGAAGCATCATAATACACAACATATGGTTCTGACGGATTCGGTAAAACCAAAACAGGAGCGGTAGTCAATCTTCTCTTAAGTTCTTGAAAACTTTCCTCACACTTTGCATCCCAAATAAAAGCTTGACCCTTCCTAGTCAAAAGCGTCCACGGCAAAGATAACTTAGAAAATCCTTCAATAAATTTCCGATAGTAACCTGCCAAACCAAGAAAACTTCTAATCTCAAAAATAGATTTTGGAGTTTCCCATTGCGATACAGCTTCAACCTTCGACGGATCAACCGCAATGCCTCTACTCGAAATCACATGTCCAAGAAAACTCACTTCCTTCAACCAAAACTCACACTTAGAAAGCTTAGCATACAACTGCTTCTCTTTCAACACATATAACATAATCTTCAGATGCTCAACATGTTCTTCTTCACTCTTAGAATATATCAAAATATCATCAATGAACACAACCACAAACTTGTCCAAATAAGGATGGAAAATCCTATTCATGTACTCCATAAATACACCTGGTGCATTTGTCACACCAAATGGCATCACAAAATACTCATAATGTCCATACCTCATTCGAAAAGCAGTCTTCTAAATATCTTCTGCCTTCACACGAATCTGATGATACCCAGATCTCAAATCTATCTTACTAAACACACTCGCACCAACCAACTAATCCATCAAATCATCAATCCTCGAAAGCGGATACTTATTCTTGATAGTCACCTTGTTCAATTGTCTATAGTCCACACAAAGTCTTATAAAACCTTCTTTCTTCTTAACCAACAAAATGGGTGCACCCCACGATGACACACTCGGACGAATGAACCTCTTCTCAAGTAAATCCTCAAGTTGACTCTTCAACTCTTTCAACTCCGATGCCAACATACGATATGGAGCCATCGAAACCGGACTAGTTTCAGGAACTAAGTCGATCGAAAACTCCACCTCACGTTCTGGCGGTAAATCACTTATCTCATCAGGAAAAACTTCCAGAAAGTCGCGAACAATTGGTAAACCCTCAATTGCTCCACTTTCACTAATGCTCAAAGTTGCCATCAACATAAACACCTTGGCACCATCTTGCACTGACTCATTCACTTGCTTAGCACACATAAACAAGTCTCCTTCATTCTCAGGTTCAAGGAAAATAACCGTTTTATCAAAACAGTTAATATAAACACAATTGAATTCCAACCAATTCATCCCAAGAATAACATCAAGTTGATCTAAGTGAAGACACACTAAATCAACTCCAAATTCTCTACCAAAAATTCTCAACGGACAATTCAAACACACATATGGGGTAGTTACTGAACCCATGGCAGGAGTATCAATAACCATACCACCACTCATAACAGACAACTCAAGATTTAATCTTTTCACACAATCCAAAGAAATAAAAGAATGCGTAGCTCCAGTATCAATTATAGCAACCAAAGGTATACCATTAATGAAACACGTACCTCGGATCAAACGATCCTCACTAGTAGTCTTAGATCCTGAAAGAGCAAACAACTTTCCTTTTGCTTAAGCCTTCTTTGGTTTGTCACACTGGGTACTAATGTGCCCTTGCTCACCACAGTTGTAGCAAGTCACATTTGCACCGCTTCTACACTCCATAGCTTTGTGGCCTGGCTTGTAACACTTGAAACATTTCTGCTCAACACTTTTGCACTCAGGAGCATGATGTCCTTCAACACCACATCTATAACACTTCACCGGAGTTGAAGCTCCTCCCCCACTCGGCTTCTTGCTACCACCAGCTTTCTGTTTTCCCTTATCGGCAGGAGTCACATATGGCTTTCCTATGAATTGACCTTTTCCTTTCTTATCATTCAAACTCTTATAGTGTGCAAATCGGGCTCTACTATCTCCATCATAGATTCTACTTTTGTTCACCAACTCAGAAAATCGCCTAATCTCCTGATAACCAATGTCTTGCTTGATTTCAGACCTCGGACCATTCACATACTTAAGACACTTGGATCTTTCAGCACTAGAAGCATTGTAGTGAAGACAATACTTAATCAGCTCTTCAAATCTTGTTGCATACTCAGCCACAGTTAAGTTACCTTGCTTCAATTCAAGAAACTCAATTTCCTTCCTCCCACGAACATCTTCAAGAAAGTACTTCTCCAAAAATGCATCCTTGAAAAGATCCCAAGTAATATCAATCTCATCTTCTTCAAACCTCTGGCGAGTGTTATTCCACCAGTACTCAGCCTCCTTCACAAGCATGTGAGTGCCAAACTGCACCTTCTGCTCATCTGAACAGTTCATTACTCGAAAGATCTTCTCGATCGCTTCTAGCCATTATTGCGCTTGGTTAGGATCATGCGTTCCTTTGAACGATGGTGGATTGTTCTTCTGGAACCTTCCTAAAGAACGAAACTCATCATCATCATTGTTTCCAACATTCGCATGAGCTTGCTGAATCTGCCCAATCGCTCTAGCCAACATCTCCAATGCTGCAGCCATCGCATCATCACTCCTACCCGCGTCATTCCTACCTGCAACCATAGTTCTAAATTCCAACAACAAATTCTCGTTAGAACAAACAATACCGATAGTGCTACACACATATCAAGTACAAAAGAAACTAAACACACTAATAACTTGGTCAACTGACCGACCTTGCTCTGATACCACTAATGTAACATCCTTCTAATCCCCGCATAAAACATACAATAAATCAGAGTAAATATTCATGCCATTCATTTAAGGGTGTCACACATAATCATAAAACATCATACAACATCTGTCATGCTCATTAACACTTAATTAATTTCCTGCTTTTCAAAAACTTCTCTTAGCATGTAGCAGCGGATTTCAAATAATCATAATACACATAAAGAGAGTTTCATGCTCATCACATTAATAAACGAAACTTGGGCATAAAATCCAACTTCATACAGATTAATAAATCATAAAGCATAAAGTACCAGTAGAGTACATAGTGTATCTCTAAAACATAAACCAAACGATCCCAGTGTTACATGATCAGAGCATGACTCGACCCGACATAAATAAAGACACTAAACAGCTGCATCAGCGGCTACCTCGTGCTACGAGCAAGTCTACTCCTCGGTACCTGAGCGAGGTCGTATAAAACATCATTCCAACAGAAGGGTGAGAATTCACTTCAATATTGAAATTATAAGATAATGATTATTGTGAAACATATAAACACAAATAATAAATAATCTCACACTTCAATATTCATCAACAAGTATCACTCAAGTATCCACATAACTCATATCACATTCCAATACTCAACAAGTCACAATCACACACATACTTCCATATAACAATCATATATGCCATGCGACTCGATGCAAACTCAATGCAACTTATGTCATGTGGTACCAACACTTGTTATTTTTTTTCGGTTTTTACATTTAAACCGGGTCCGTCCCCTAGACCAATAACAAACCAAAAGCCCGTCCCCTAGGCTTTCAAATCCCACTCTAGGTTTGGGACAAGTCACTAGCTCCCACGGAACTAGCAAGCATTGCCTCTTGACACAAATGATGCGTATGCAATCAACAACAATATGCAATTAAGACCATTCCCTAATCTTAATATCATGCATATTTTCAATAATTCATCACACTTGAATTACCACACAATTGCACACACAATCACATTTTCATAATCAAAACATTCATACTTCAAATATTACCACTACACATAGCAAGTATTCACAAGAATCAACGCAATTCCACCACAATTCACAAAACACACGATATCGAGTAAACATAGAGTAATTAATTTGTCATCAATAATTAACTCAGTATTTAATAAATAATCAATATCTAAATAAATAATCAATATTTAATTAAATGATCAATATTTAAATAAATAGTCCATATCTAAATAAATAATCAATTTAATATTCAATAAATAATTAATATTTTAATAAACCTTCAATATTTTAAATAAATATTTCAATAATTATTAAATATTCAATATTTAATATAGATATTTAATATTAAATATAGCTTCATTAATTAATCAAGTTTTAATATTCAAATAATAACTAAAAATACAATATATTACTTCCATTCTACTAACTAAAGGGTTGCATGATACATGCTTTGTGACCATTTTCCTGCGCGTTTACTAAGGGGGTGGGGTCACTACAAGATATTACCTCACTTATTCATTAAAGGTGAGAAGGTGGCTACAATATAGTTTTAACTATTATCAATGCCAAGCTCTTAAGAAATTCTAATCAATAGAAAATTAAATCAAGAAAGTGAATACAGACAGAAGATTTATATGCTTGATTATATATATTCATTTCTAAATAACTACTTTCCATAATTCATACTATCCATTAATTATTATAAAACACATGTGTACTACACACACACACACACACACACACACACACATATATATATATATATATATATATATATATATATATATATATATATATAATTTATTCCTTCATGTGCAACTTTAATGGCTAAGGGATACCGCTAATTCTCTAGCTTATGCGCCTAATTCTAGAGAGGCCACACAAGGAACCAAATTCCTGCGCACGATTAAAGAGAGGGAGAGGGTGGAAAGAGTATACACAAGTATGCTACTTAATGATACAAATATTAAAAACCTGCACATGGATATTATTAATGCTACTGTTAATTCACACACCACCTACCCAATGCTACTCAAATTTTCATAAAATAAAAATGGGGCACTTCAATTTTTATTCCAATTAATTTGTTCTACTTATAAACTATAATTCGTAACAGTGAAACTAACATATAGCAGTATAGGACTAAACAGAGGAACCATTCATTCTCAAATTCCAACTCTATTAGGTACTTTAAATATCAAATGGGTCTCTAAAATATCACCAAAAATCAATTTCTAACCATTCAAAATTTAGTAATTTTAGAAATTAATTTTAACCTAATTAATTTCAGTTTTCACAAAAAAAAATTTAGGATTATTCTAATACTACTTCTACACAATAACCATCACCCAAATAACCCCAATATTGAATAAAATTTCACCCTTACCCTGGATTTTTTGATGATGTTGTTCTTGTTCTATGGTTTTCTCTTCTTCTCATTTTCCTCCTTTTTCTCCTCTTTTCTGGTTTTTGCTCCCTCCTTCCAACTCTCTTACTAACTCTCTAAACCCTACTATTCATTCAATAAAATGGGCCTAACTCGCCAATATTAATTCTACTGTTAACACATCCCTCAAAGCCCACTAAATTCCAACAACTATAATATCATATAAAATAGAATAAGTTAAATAATTTACTAAATACTAACAATCTAATTAAAATAAATAATTAGATAAATTCCACAATTCAATTTATTTTCAAATAATAAATTAAATCACATATTTCAATTTAATCAATTTAATCAATTAATTCACATAAGTTAAATAAATCAATTAATTTATATAAACTCAAGAAGTTATATAAATCAAATAATTCACATAAATTCACTAAATCAAGTGATTCATTTAAATCAAATATTTCTAATAATTTAGATAAATCACATAAATCAATATTTAATAAAATTACTCAATAACTAATATAAATAATTAATCTATAAAAATCGGGGTGTTACACGCGACACTTAGAATTGAGACCCATCAATCTTTGTGACCACTTCAAAGAATCTTTAGTGTCCACAAAAGCACCAGTACAAGGAAGATGACTCATGAGCCACCTATAGAGAAGTGGAGCACAACAGAGAACAAGTTCACATTTCTTATTCTCATTCTTGGTATGTATAGGATGATAAACACCTCCAAGTAGGGTAGGCACAAGATTTCTCTTCATAAAGATACGAATAACATTCATATCTACAAAATCCACCACATTAGGAAAGAGGACAATCCCATAAATGCAAAGAGCCAGGATTACTTTGAAAGCACTCCAACTACATGAATCAGCAAAAACATTGGCTTTACCCACCAAGAAACTCAAATGAAATCCATAAAGGCCTCCATTAACCTTAAGGTTGGCTTCCATAACAACTTTGCTTAAATAATGAGCAACGACAATCTGGTGAGACTTGGGAACCTCAAAGGAATTGTGAAAAGGCACCTAATATTTGATAGGAATCCCCAAAATGTAAGAATAATCCTCCAAGGTGGGAGCTAACTGGTAGTCTGGAAAAGTGAAACATCTCAGAGGAGGGTCAGAAAACTGAAGCAGAGTGTGGATGACACCTTTCACAAAAGGTGTGATTGGTGTGTGAAGAATGCCCAAGATCTTCCCAAACTCCTTGAAATCATCTATACTGTCTGAAGCAGCCCTGGCAGCCAAGTCATGAAGAAAACTCAAAATGGGTGTCAAGAACTTGTAACCAATGTTACTCTTCCTACCAGTGTCCATATCTAAGGAAAGCTCAACAACAAGACTCAAAGATAAGATCCCTGAAAATGAAAAGAACATGTATGTTACAATTATGTTATGATGCTATGAATGCAAAGACATGGGATCAAAGTTTCCACATATTCTGGATAATTGTTGCATTGTGTCGTGGTGAGAATCAGATAACAAGCTATTAATTAACTTGCATCACATTTCTTTGAATTCATCACCGAGTTTTGATTTATCCAAAGGAAAGGGTAAAGATCGAAAGAAAAACCTTTTGCGCCATGTAAAAGACACAACTAAGAGATCGGGGACCAGGGGTTGGTTATACTAAGGGAAGGTATTTGCACCCTAAGAATCTGTAGTACTCTACAGGAACCTCTTGTTTAGTTTGTGCTATGTTATGTTTGCTTGCTAAGGATCTACTAAGGGTAAGGTAAAGACCTAAAGGTATGTACACTAAGTTTGCTCACCAAGACGTCGCATCTTATGCCTACATATCTGACTAAAAAATCAAAGCAACCGTAGTACACCTAACTAAGGGTGAGAGAGGAACCATTGACTATGGCCAAAGTTCCAAGGGGGAATGAGTATGAGCTCATATAGAGTTTAAGAAACTCTCTAAGTCTAAGTTGTGATGGGTGAAAGTGAATACTCAAAGTAATGAGTCTCATATAGATTCCAAGAACTCTAACTTAATTCTAAGTTGTAAGATGATTGGCTATGAGGCCAAGGAGGATGTCCTATGACTATGAGGTCAAGGAGAGAAGAACTTTCCTTTGGAAGAAAGGGGAGAATAACAATTCTTATGGGCAGAATATTTGTAAATATATTTACATGAAAACAAAGCATTAAGCAACAAGGTATCCAAGTAAAACAATGCTCACAACATCATACAAGGTTTGAACCACATGCATTAGGCCTCATTCAATCAAGATAAATAAGACAACGTGGTGAAAGAATCAAAAGCAACCAAGAGCGTTCATGAAAAAACCCTAAAAAGGTCTTTTACTTCCAATATAAACAGATGCCTAAAAAATATTTGTTTTCACCAATTACTTTTTACATTAATAAAATAGACACATTAAGGGGCATTTTGCAAAAAGAATGGGCAAAAAAGAGTGGAAATGAGCAAGTTATGATCTTTTGAAAACAATGTTCAAACCATAAAATATAAAATAAGACATGTGATAAAAAAGTAAGGAAATGAATCCCATGGGTATTGAACCCGTGCCCTGGTGGTTGCAGCCTAAAACACTTACCAAACCAACCATGCACGCATTGTGAATACTGAATGATACCAACAATATATATGTGAAAACCAAATAAAATCAGAAAAAAGACAAAAGACTGGGGCGAGGGGGATTCGAACCCCAGTCTTTGTGGTTTATGCGCGTGTTCTCTTACCACTGGGGTGGCCATACATCCAATGTATGAGCCAGCCCCATAACCTTATAAACCCTCGCACGAAGGGAAAACTAATGAACCAAATCCTTGCTACAACAGGCCCATGCTTTGGACTGATAGATCATGATCCCAGCTATGCAAAAATCTTCTTACCAATTATGCCACAAAACCAATCTATTATAATGACCAAATATAATAATAAGCAACAATCTTTCATCAATTCACTTTCAACATTAATTCAACAAACTTAACCAAAATAATAGATTAAAATCCTATCCTTCTTGGCTTAGAGCACAGGCTGCCATTGAGCTCTTCATGACTCAACAATAAGGGCATCCTTAAAATGAAAGAAGGATACATCCAAAAATGAAATGACACAATAATCATGCCAATCACATTCAAAAGCAGTGTTCTCAACTTGTTAGATCAAAGCAAGACTCAAACCTCATGTTTCAATTATCAATCCATGCAAAGAATACCAACTCATATGTTAAGATCTACAAACAACAGGCAATCAGACTCATGGCAAGGAGTGAAAATAAGCATATGACTAGACATCAAGACAACAACAACAAGTGTATTCAGAAATTAGCCAAAACAATCAAATCATGTTCCTTATCTTCAGACAATGTTCTTACTGATAAGGGGCAAATGGATAGCAGCTTCAAACTTCAAAAAGTGAGAACAAGCAAAGCAAAGCGTGACATGGTTTAGGCATATAGTAGGGAAAGAATTTGAAGCAAATACATGATCAAGGCATTAAGACAGTACCAGAAATGCAGTGTTCAACAAACCAGCAGAGCATATTTGAAGGAAAAATGGAAGACATAGTATCATCAATCACCAATAACAGAACATGGTAGTAAACCATGCAAGATGTTATGAGGGAATAACATAAGGTTAGGCAATGTCAAGAACTTGAACATTACCCGGTGTTAACTCAAAACAAGATAGTAGTTGAGGAACTTAGAATAAATTGAGACAAGGACATGAACAACATCAATGCAAATGTGCCTAGTGAGGAAGACCTAAGTTTATCATGCTTGGAAACCAAATGTGGGCTTAGTCAATAATCCTCATGCTACTTAATCATAGAAAAATGGATCAACAAAACATAGTATCCTCCCTACTGATAGTGTAAATCATGCACTGTGTGGACTAAATCATTGAAACCAAATGAACATGCATATCAAACAAAACCACTTCCTGTTACAACACAAATCATACAAGTTTTGGAAGGAAACTGTCAGTGCTCAAACATGGTATTAGAACATTACACAAGCAAGCCTCAAATCAGTGACAGTGTTACAAATGCCAACTCCATATGTATGGTCATTCAATCTCAAAACATCAAAGAATGAATTACATGATCATTGCATGGATGCATTTAGGGAAAAGTCAGAGCCCGATTTAGGTAATACTCAAACATCATATCAATGTATAACATAGGTCCTAATCTCAAGGGGCTAGTAAAATCAAAAAGGAAAATGACCTGCCACGACAGTAACCAGACAAATTTCATACTATCCAAATTAACAAATTGATCATTCTCAAACCAAAACACTAACATCCAAAAGTATCTACAAATTGGAACCAAAAACTGGCAGTGCCACCAACATCATTCACACGGCCTAAACATAGTTAAAAAAGACATATAAATCTATATATAAGCATGGATTCATGAGTTTTAGAGGAAAATAAGTTTTCAAGGATTTATCATTACACAAACTCAATAAACTTTAATCACATGATCACTTGATTAGAGTGCAAGAAAAACACACAAATATCATGGCAACAACATAATCATGATATGGTAAGCACAAAACTTGGAAAACAAGTGAACATGCATTTTTACATAGCATTTAAGACACTTCCTTATCTTAGCACATACAAGTTCCTGATAAAGACTTCTAATACTCAAGCATGGTATCAATGTATGGCACAATGACAATAGCCTTAAGAAATTAACAGTTCCACACATCAGTTCTACATACAAGGTCAACTTGACTCAAAACAAAACTAACATGGCATGGCATGGTTCATATATGTAACAATATGTAAATTTGAGACAAGCAAATGGACATTTATCAAAACAACACCAAAACAATGGTAGTTAGTAACTAGTTTTCATCCCTACAAACATGCTCAACAACCATGAATATAGCCAACACATGAGTAACTTATTGTGAAAAGGCAAAATAATGTAACTTTACACACAAGCAGCATTGAGGATGTATTTTCAGGTTTCTATACTTTTGGACACACATACAACTTGAATACAAAGCAAGTAGCATAATGGCAGCATTAATACACTCATGTATTTAGTGAAACTAACTATATCTCCTTGCCAACAAAACACACACAGTCATTGCACACTTCTGACTCATATTAACATAAAAGGGGCAAGTAGTTCTACAACAGTTTCACAATCTACAGACATCTCAAGTTAATAGCAGTGAAATAAGTCCTGACAAAGATCTCATCTATTTTTATTCAAACAATAACATCCAAGCCTAGACAAAGCAGTTACATGATTGTTAACATCATAGCACCTAAGTTTTGGCAGTGGAACAACAAAGGGAGTTACATGAACTTAACAGCCAGTCAGTGAGTAGCACAAAGGGATTTGGTTATCATTATATTTCAGACATAATGTTAAGGCCAGATGGTAGTGCAGATACCTATCTCAATGTATCAGCAAAACACATACATTTGCCTTACCTCATTTTGGCATGCCATGGACAGGTAGTTAAGAACAAACTCAAACACAAAGTTATGAACACAATATCTCTACATTATGAACAAATGAAACAAATGCTAAAACACATTACATAATATTTATAATAAAGACATGATGACAAAAGCAATGTGTATGAGCATAAATGTGGAGTGTGAGAAAGAAAAGTTACCAAGTGGAATATGTCCACTGCATCCTTAAGTATATGCTAACTTCTCTTCCTTACTGAACTAGAAGAGGCCTCCAAAGCAAATCTCATTCTCTTTCTCACTTGCAAAGCTTAAACTCGGAAGTTTTTTAGAGTGTATTGTGAAAAATGTTGGTGTCTAATGAATGGAAATCAGACTGCTATTTATAGGAAAAGGTTGAAGACTCAAGGCATGGTGAAAAATGCAACAAATGCCAAATCTACACTTTCCATTGTGTGAGCTAAATTTGCTGAGCCAAAAATCTTCCACAATCTCTGAATACTGATGTGGTCAGGTCTGATCAAGCTGGTGAGTAGTGATTGGAACAAGGCTCCATGAATAAACAATGTTTGTTTCGTGCAAAAGTTTCTCTCTCCATGTACCACTTGACATAAACCATTATTTTAATGTGAACAAACTTGAAAATTCGTGGCAAGGCTCAAATTAACATTAAATCCAATATTAGAACTCATAAAAATGGGGCCTTGGTGATTAGAAAAGGTTTTGAGCCATTATGCCAAAGTTGGTTTCTTGAATCTTAAGAAATAAAACCCTTGACTTTGAAGCTTCGTATCTCATAGCTCACTCAATGGATGGAGGAATTCTAGTACTTTTTAAAAAGCCCTCAATGCCCTCTATAACTTTCATGTTTGGCCCAAGTTCTGAATCACAAGGGATCTTGGTGAAAAATGGGGTTGAAGTTGGAAGAAAATTTGGTGAAAAAGCTGAAATTTCACTAAGTCCCCAAGAGTGATTTATCTTCTAAGTTTTGTAACTTAAAAACCATGCATTTTTTGAAAGATGGTCCTCTAATATGTTTTGAAGATCATGGAAAAAGCTTCCATTTGAGCTTTGAATCACTCGAATTGGATGTGTGGTTTGAAATTTAGGACTGTTTCAATTTTTGCCCAAGTAGTGAAATTTCCATATTTATAAAGTTTCATGAACCAAACTTTGCTTCCTTTGTGTTGTACCCCAAATTTTACCCTCAGATCTTCTGATCATTTTCATATCGTTTTAGGGTGGCCATTTTTGTTTTTTTATATAGTTAAAACATTTCATGAGCATTAATAATTTTTTGGTCATTTTTACCATTCCATTTTAGATTTTTATTTTAAGATTTATTTAGAATTGATTAAGTGTAATTTTTCAATTTAGTTATTTTTTATATAGTTTACTTTAATATAGTTTATTTTTAATATAAATATTTTAATTTAATTTATATATTTTAATTTAGTTTTATCTTTTAGATAGGTTCATATTTTAGTTAAGTTTTATCTTAATTTAAGTTAATTTGTCTAATTTCTAATTAGTTCTTATTTTAATTGGCTTATGTTATTACTTCTTTTGTCTTAAAGATTTCAAAACTATAAAAAAAAAATATATGTTAGTTTTTTCTGTACATTTTATGTTACAATGCAAAAACATGATGAGCAAAACTTTGCCTTAATTTACTCCAAGACAATCCAAAAAGCCACTCTACAACACATATAACATCAATTCGTACCAAAGCCTATCGCCACGCCTATACTCTGTAACATTTCCATATACCCTGCTATATCACCCACGCGAGTCCACAATTCAAGCAAAGGTTACAAAGCCACAGAAGAAACTCGTACAACTTTTCCAAAAAACACGCCAAAATTGTACAGCTTTGCTGCACACTATCCCCATTTTCTGCTAAAATGTACGACCATAAAGTGACCTCATTCACAAGTCTGCATCAGTTCCATAACTTCCTGTAAAGTATACACTGTAAACCTACTGAGAAGACCCTATATACCAAGTTCCTAAACCCGTAAAACCGGGAAAGTTCCCGCTGCATCCGAACAAGCAACAAGCCCTCCATCAACTTGAGGACTCTTCACTTTTCTTTATATAGCCTTCCATCATCACAGGCCTTCAAAAAAAAAACAACACGCCACGTAACAGTTTTCCATTGAGACCTTCAACTCAAATTTTCTTCACCCTCCATAAAAAGCCATTGTCACCCATAAAAACAGACCCTCTTCTCCTTCAAGCCACAGGCCCTAAAAACATCATCAAAACTCATAACCAATCACCTTTCACAAACTCAACACAACTCTTCTTCTGCAGAAACATGATAGCTTCACAACCACTCAAATAAAACTCCCTCCAACCGATAAACCAAACCATCCATCTTCAATCATCTTCAACCAAAACTTTCCTTCATCCAACACCCATTCAAAACCTAGAAATCCTACACAACACATTCCAAACACGAGTAGAAGAGATAGATGAAGTGAGATCAAAAACAAAGTTCATGAACCAGAACCAAAAGAAATCCAAAACGATACCTTGAATCTGTGACGGAGGAGGAACCATACACGAACCACACAAAGCTAAAGCGAAATTAATAAATCTGGTGATGTAAATCAGAGAAGTTTGTGGACGAAGTGGATATCACTGTTGGTCTCTGTAGCTTCTGTGTCGTTTTTCTTCTGCCATTATTTCAGTTCGTTTTCCTTCGCTCTACCACCACCAACAAAAACCACCCTTCTCTCCTTTAATCTTCAAACCCCATCCTTCTTCTTCGGAACTCGTAACCCACACTCACCATCATCATCAATACCACACCCTCCACAAACCTTCCTCCAAACATAAATCAGACCGCCATCTTCTACAACCCTCAACCTCTTCAACCTTCACCCTAATAATAAAACCTCTTTAGGTTCCCTCTCTTATTAATAATCATTTCTCTATCTATCCTTTCCCATTCTAAGTAGAAGATTAGAAACCATCCTTAAGCTAACACTCTTTTAACCCTAATTAAATTGTTCCCGTTGAGTACAACGGACGTGAGGGGTGCTAATACCTTCCTCTTGCGTAATCGACTCCCTAACTCAGACATTGGTTGCGATGACCATATCTTATCCTTTCTTTTAGGGTTTTATTCGATATTTTCCCTTTCCCTCCATGGAATAAATAAATATCGGTGGCGACTCTGTTAAGTCCATCCCGCGGACGTGCGATTACGCTTCGTGAGGTCGTTCTCATTTTTCGAGGTACGACAGATGACGACTCTGCTGAGGAATTCAATTCCCTAAGTGAGTCAAACCTAGTTTAATTAAGTTTTATATGTGTGTTAGCTTTGTTTATTTCTTGTTCTTCTTTGATTATATGTTTATCTTTGCTTTGTGGCATTTATATATTTCTATATACATCATGTGTGGGCTTTGGGGATCTAATATCTTGAATAAAGCTCTACACCCGAGTTTTGGAAAAAGCTGAGAGAAAACATAAGGATAGATTTGGTAGTTAGTAGTGTTAGACTATGAGGGCAAGCTCCTTGTAGCAACTAACATGAAGGCTCCTCTAGAGTAGACATGTTTGTAGATCTCGTTGTAAAATAGCTAGCCTGTTGTATAATGTTGATTCATGAAGGGTCCATGACTCTAGGTCCACCATTTAGAACCAGTGTTATTTTGGCGATTGCGTAATATTGGACTTCAAGGACATCTCCTTGCTCCAACCAATATGAAAACCCCAATCAGAATAGACCTTTTCGTCACTCTCGTTGTAAAATGGCTAGCCCTTTGCATAACATTGATACGACTAAGGTCCGTGACTCTGAAACCTTTACCCAAAACCTAGAAACTATCATGTGAGTGGGTTTAAGGGTAATTGTCGTAGAACCGTCTTTTAAGATGCCTACTAATTAGGGAGTTAAGAGGTGTTTACCGTATCCCAACCTTTACCATGCATTTATAAGCATTGCATCCATACATATGTCGTCACATTTGCATTTGTATTTGCATTCGCATTTCTCAGCCTTGAGTCTCATCCATCCTCTGTCTATAACCTAGAAGTTGACTTCCCGAAGCCAGCATTGGACTTGAAGTAGCGTGGAGGATCATGAACTGAGAAGAGCAGAACCAGTTTGTGACCAGAGCAGATTTTGACTTGTTGAAAAATCAGTTGGATCGGATTGTGGAAGCTATGACAGCTTTGGCAAAGAGAGATGATAACATTTAGAGGATTTTAGTTAACAATGTTGCTCAAGATCAGTCTGTGCATATTCCTATTAAGAACCAGATTATACAAGAGCATACTGTTGTCCAAGATAGACGTTCCTTTTCAGTTGATGCCATGGAATACCGCAGTTTCGCATTCTCTAAGCCAGATTCCCGAGAGTTAATCCCTGTGATGAAAACCAAGGATCCACGACATGTTGAGATAATGGAAAAATGTCGCGCCTTGGAAAAGAAGCTTGATGCCATTAAGGGCCGTGACACCGCTAATCTGAATGCTTTGAGCATGTGCTTGGTACCTGACCTTGTGATACCACCTAAGTTCAAAACGCCAAAATTCGAAAAGTACAAAAGGGATAGTTGTTCAAAGCAGCATTTGGTGATGTATTGCAGAAGAATGACTTCACATGTCTGTAACGACAAGCTTATGATCCACTGTTTCCAAGACAGTCTGAGTGAAGCATCTCTGAATTGGTATATGCAGCTAGAGAGTCGCAACATCCCATCATGGTCAGACCTAGCCAATGCATTTGTGAAGCAATACAACTACAATCTTGACTTGGCTCCCAGTCGCTTGCATTTGCTAGACTTATCTCAAGAAAACAATGAATCCTTTAGAGGATACGCTCAGAGATGGAGAGAAGTAGCTGCTCGCGTTCAACCGCCACTCTTGGATAAGGAATTGGTTGACTGGTTCGTGGATACTTTGCAAGGCCCGTACCGAGAAAAGTTGTTTAGCATTGTGACATCAAATTTCTTTGACTTGGTAATAGCTGGAGAGCGCATTGAGAATGGTCTTAAGAGTGGAAAAATCCAAGGCATCACGAACATCCCAGTTAGTGAGAGTGAATAAGTTGTTAGTTCTTAAGAAGAATGGGATAAAGAAAGTAATTCCACTTGGGAATCTCCAATACCTTAGCCTCAGCGCTCATGCAACTCAAGTGTTCAGAGTCAGCAATCTTTTGGGTCTCCGCATCAGACACCAATCTCTCCACATGGACAATATTCTTCTCGAAGACCTCCTCAGTATCAACAACCCTATCGTCGGCATCCGCGTCAGCATGCCCGACAAAGGCCAAGGACGCCAAAGAGGAATTTCACTCCATTGCCAATACCCTACAGTCAGTTCTTGCCAGATTTAATCAAAGGTTGATTGATACTGCCAAAGGAGATAGATCCAGTGCCTTTTCCATACCCGCCAGGCTTTGACGCCGACGCCCGATGTGACTACCATGTTGGGGCACAGGGGCATGCAACTGAAGACTGTAAGATGCTCAGAAGCAAGGTTGAGACTCTGCTTGACTCTGATATTTTCTCATTCACACCTCAAGGCATTCAAATCAACAAGCCTTTACCTAATCAGGAGGGTTCATCAGATTCTGAGATGGAAGAAATTTCCGAGAATAGAGGTGAAGATGGTTCTCAAACAGATCTCGACAATCAACTACGGAGATGATTATCTCAGTTTGGCAAATCAAGAAAGGAAAGTCCAGTTTCCAGAAGCTGACAATCTTTTGGCTGTTTCAGCATTTCGTTGTATTTTTCTTTGCATGTTTGAATTGTATTTGCTTATAAGCTATTGTTTTTCAAATTGACAAGATTAATGAAATGTTTATACATTTTTTGGGTCAATCCATTCGTGTTCACTCATTTTCTTTTATTTTCATAAAAACAAACAAAAATAATTTTCTTTTCCATCCATTTATCTTTATAAACTGTTCATTAAGCAAAGATTAGGGAGGATGATGAAAACATTATGTCCATAATTGATGTGGTATGCTTTCGATTAAACCTTGCCGAGGATGTAAGGCGTTGTTTCAATTCCCAAACACTGGAGAAATAAGGAAGAAAATCCCTCGTTAACCCTTCGAGCCTAGAAGTAGGAGTTTTCTTTCCTTACACAAAAAACCCGAAATCTCAACCTTGGGGCAGGGTAGTTCTCAATTTAACTTGGTTATGCACTCGAATGCAAGCACTTCACGCAAGACACCAGTCATCTCTCTCAAATCAAATGAGTATGCATTGTACAAGTTATTCCTCCAAGCAGCAAATAAGGAAGGATTGTTGAGAAATCCTTAATCAAAAAATGAGCTGAGTCCCTTTCAAGGCGAAAGCCAAGAAAGATGGGAAACCCAAAACTTTGCCTTATGCAAAAGGACTTGTACAACAACCAAAAAGAAGAGGTTTCATAGCCTCAACAAAGAAGAGGTCTCATAACCTCAACAAAAAAGAAGAGGTCTCATAACCTCAGTGAAGACAAGAAGAGGTCTCATAACCTCGGTAGTAAAGGATAACCGAATTTTGCAAGGGAGTAATGACTATCCAAGGTGTCTGAATCATCATCAACTATCATCAATTCATTCCTAGCCTATAGGAGACTGAATACATATCTTGAGTTAACTGAGAGTAGGATTGGAGTTCATCACGAAGATGGGGTGGTGAAAAATAAACTTTGAGCCTTTATCCTTTGTTTCATGAACCATGAACCAGACCACGTTACAACCCTTAAAAGACCTAATTGAGGTAAGGTTGTTTTGAAAGCATACTACAGTAAGGTTGATTAACCTGACTCCTAATGATCTTTGCTAATTGCATGTGTTAATCACTTCATCTGTCATTCCGTAAATGACAAGATCCACTTTGTTTTTAATTATTTAATCACTCCACTGTGTGTTTTCATCAATAAACTTGATTTCAAAAGTTTGCATTAATGTTGCATTAAAATTGCCAATTTGAAAAGAACAATACTTGTTTGCAAGGACAATTCAATATCAAAGGAATCTCAACCAATTCATCCAGTTAGGGAATTTGATTTGATAAAGGAAGCTCAGCCTGGGGCAACCAAATATGAGGATTTGCCAATCAATCATCCCAAGAGTTGATAAATCAGGGGCAGAACTCTTCAAAGTTCAGAATATTGGGGCAAGCCTCCTTGAGGTCATCTTATGACAAGTTTGGACTCTAATGATCCGCCAACAGGGGCAAGCTTGTCCCCCGTTGTTTCTACCACGGTCTAAAGGACTCTGTGTAGCGAATACATTTGAACTGGGGTAGTTACTTCGAGGTTCGCAAATCTTTTCAAAAGTTTGAAGACATTGAGGCATTTGGTATGCCAATTCTTCTGTAAAATCCTTTTGACGACTTATTCTCACAGATCAGTTAATCAGAAGTAGTCAAGTTGAGATTCGGTAAATCTCTAAAAGTCAACTAGTCTGGGATATCTCCTTTATGAATCAACCAGTCTGAAGAGCAAGTTCCAGGAACTTGTTATGTAAATGCAGTTAGTCTGGGGCAGTTATGCCGAGATTCACAAATCTCTCCAAGAGTTTGAAGATATTGAAGCATCCTGTATACCAATTCTTCTGTAAAATCCTCTGGATATTTTCTTCTAACAAACCATGTACTCTGGGGCAGATAAGTTATGCATAACTACTAAGCTTTTGTGACATCTTTTGCTAGCTCCCCAGTAAGTTGTTACTTCAGCTAATCTTGGCATGGATTTCCCTCCAACAAATAAATAAGTTCATGATGGCAATCCTAGTGAAGTCATGATGCTATACCAAGTGGAGTACCCTTTCCCCCCAGAGAAGGTTGTAATCTTGAAGTAGAACTACTGATTCTGCAAGACCATCCCCAGTAATGGTCTAATCTGATAGGTTTGGCTGGGTATCCTTGTCGAGATGTTTATTCCATCTCCAGTTTCGCTTCCCTTTGTCTGTTTTGTCAGCATAAGCATAAGCATGGCGTAAGCACCATATGCATAGCATTTTTAGCATTTTGCTCCCCCTTTCTGGTGGTTACCTGCTTTGTTCACTTTGGCAATTATCTCCCCAAGTGACTGGGTTTGTCTATTCTCTCCAATAGATTTATCAGCCCTAGGTATAAAGTGTCAATCCTTTCTGAATTCCCCACAGAGTTTTATCCTCGTGGATGATGGTTGGTTCAGTTATCTTTTCCATAATTGGATAAGATAAACCTCACTCGAGCTCATTCCTCGATGATTGGAGTCTTGTTTGACCGTTTCTTTCTAGCTTGTTCCTAGATTGAACTTTGGTCCATGGCAAGTGTGGTTTCCGAGCCCATCTTGAACGTGCATTTATTTTGCATTGTGTCTTGCAGAAGAATCTTTTGCAGAGTCTCATTGAACACAATTATTTCTCCAGCAGTGTTGTAATATCAACATCTCTTTGGAATTTATACACAACAACAAGTGGCGATCTCCTTGAGAAGCTTGTTTTGCTATCATTACCTCTATAGCAATAAGTAGCAATCTCTCCCGAGAAGCTTATCTGTCCTTGGTTTTATTCATACTTTTACAGTTACCATTGGTGTTACCTTCAACCAGTCATTTTCCATCAATCCATTTGATATGATCCCTGTTTGAGGTGTCCTTCCCGTCAACCCTTTGACGATATCAGTTGATTTCTTCATTCCATCAATCCTTTGACGTGGATGATGTTGGTGATCTATTCCTTTCCATCAATTATTTGATGAGGTGTCTCTTCGATGAAGTCAATTTCTTTATTGTGTCAATCCTTTGACGTGGATGATGTTTAATGATTCGTTTCTTTCCGTCAATTCTCTGACGAGGTGTCTCTTCGATGAAGTTAATTTCTTCATTCCGTCAATCCTTTGATGTGGATGATGTTTGGTGACCCATTTCTTTCCGTCAATTCTCTGACTAGTTGTCTCTTCATTTCTTCATTTCGTCAATCCTTTGATGTGAATGATGTTTGGTGACCCATTTCTTTCCGTCAATTCTCTGACGAGGTGTCTCTTCGATGAAGTTAATTTCTTCATTCCGTCAATCCTTTGATGTGGATGATGTTTGGTGATTCGTTTCTTTCCGTCAATTCTCTGACGAAGTGTCTCTTCGATGAAGTTAATTCCTTCATTCCGTCAATCCTTTAATGTGAATGATGTGATTTCTATTTTGGTTTCCTTGCCGTCAAACTTCTTGATGATGTGATCCCTATTTTGGTTTCCTTGTCGTCAAACTTCTTGATAATGTGATCCCTATTTTGGTTTCCTTGCCATCAAACTTCTTGATGATGTGATCTCTATTTTGGTTTCCTTACCGTCAACCCTTTTTGACGATGTGAAATTCGGTCGGTTATGAACCTAAAGTCCAGTTTTGCTGGAAAACCAACTCATACTGGTGTTCAAATCCAGCTCATACTGGTATTTAAAAAGTCTAACTCATATTGGCGTTCCAAAAATCCAGCTCATACTGGTACTCAAAATCCACTCATATTGTTATCCTGACCCAACTCATACTGGTGCCCAAGTCCAATCATTAATGGCACTTTAACCTTATTCCCAGCAGAGGTTCAGTCATTATCAATACCTTTCATCATTTGGCGCACACAGAGTTTATTTCTGTCTTTTCTGGTTTTTCTTGAAGATCCCATTTGAACTCTTCAGTACAAGAAATCCCTAGAATTTTTTTTTCCGGATGTATATCCCTTTATTTCTAATTGATCCCCAGTGGAGATCATGTCTTCTTTCTAGTTTCATGCCCAGTAAGAGTGTGTCTTGTTTCTCCAGTGTCGTCCGGTCACCTATGAACCTGTCCTCCATCTCCCTGGATCTTTCCCCGGTGGAGAACATCTCTATTGCTCCTATCTCCAATGAGGATTTGTGGGATTTCCCCTCAGTTTTATTTTTCTATCCCCAATGTTTCCTTGGAGTCTCCCCAGTGAGTCTCTTTTGTTGGTTAGTTTGCATTCCCAGTGAGTCTTCCTTGTGGATACTAACCTTAATCCTTCCCCAGTGATGCTCACCTGTGGTTGTTTACTTTTTATCCTTTGGAGTTTTGTTTGTCTGCATCTTTGCACTATCATGGCATCATATCATCATACTAGGAGTTCATGGCATGTCAGCATTATAGATTAGTTTATCCATATCATTGCATATCATTGCATCTAAGGGCAAAATTTTCGGTTATCTATATTTAAATATCTTTCACCATGATTTCATGAGGATTTTCATCTCTCATGCCATCCGGCGAAGATATTTAAATAGGGGCAACTGTTGTACCCTAAATTTTACCCTCAAATATTCTGATCATTTTTCATATCGTTTTAGGGTGGCCATTTTTGTTTTTTTATATAGTTAAAACATTTCATGAGCATTAATCATTTTTTGGTTATTTTTACCATTCCATTTTAGATTTTTATTTTAAGATTTATTTAGAATTGATTAAGTGTAATTTTTCAATTTATTTATTTTTTATATAGTTTATTTTAATATAGTTTATTTTTAATATAAATATTTTAATTTAATTTATATATTTTAATTTAGTTTTATCTTTTAGATAGGTTCATATTTTAGTTAAGTTTTATCTTAATTTAAGTTAATTTGTCTAATTTCTAATTAGTTCTTATTTTAATTGGCTTATGTTATTACTTATTTTATCTTAAAGATTTCAAAACTATATAAAAAAAAAATGTTAGTTTTTTCTGTACATTTTATGTTACAATGCAAAAACATGATGAGCAAAACTTTGCCTTAATTTACTCTAAGACAGTCCAAAAAGCCACTCTACAACACATACAGCATCAATTCGTACCAAAGCCTCCCGCCACGCCTATACTCTGTAACATTTCCATATACCCTGCTATATCACCCACGCGAGTCCACAATTCAAGCAAAGTTTACAAATCCATAGAAGAAACTCGTACAACTTTTCCAAAAAACACGCCAAAATCGTACAGCTTTGCTGGACACTATCCCCATTTTTTGCTAAAACCGTACGACCATAAAGTGACCTCATTCACAAGTCTGCATCAGTTCCATAACTTCCTGCAAAGTATACATTGTAAACCTACTGAGAAGACCCTATATACCAAGTTCCCAAACTCGTAAAATCGGGAAAGTTCCCGCTGCATCCGAACAAGCAACAAGCCCTCCATTAACTTGGGGACTCTTCACTTTTCTTTATATCAGCCTTCCATCATCACAGGCCTTCAAAAAAAAACAACTCGCCACGCAGTAGTTTTTCCATTCAGACCTTCAACTCAACTTTTCTTCACCCTCCATAAAAAGCCATCGTCGCCCACAAAAACAGACCCTCTTCTCCTTTAAGCCACAGACCCTAAAAACATCATCAAAACTCATAACTAATCACCTTTCACAAACTCAACACAACTCTTCTTCTGCAGAAACACGATAACTTTACAACCACTCAAATAAAACTCCCTCCAACCAATAAACCAAAACATCTATCTTCAATCATCTTCAACTAAAACTTTCCTTCATCCAACACCCATTCAAAACCCATAAATCCTACACAACACAGGCCAAACACGAGTAGAAGAGAGAGATGAAGTGAGATCAAAAACAAAGTTCATGAACCAGAACCAGAAGAAATCCAAAACGATACCTTAAATCTGCGATGGAGGAGGAACCATACACCAACCACACAAAGATAAAGCGAAATTGATAAATCTAGTGATGTAAATCGGAGAAGTTTATGAACGAAGTGGATATCACTGTTGGTCTCTGTAGTTTCCGTTCCGTTTTTCTTCTGCCATTATTTCCATTCGTTTTCCTTCGCTCTACCACCACCAATGAAAACCACCCTTCTCTCCTTTAATCTTCAAACCCCATCCTTCTTCTTCAGAACTCGTAACCCACACTCACCATCATCATCAATACCACACCCTCCACAAACCTTCCTCCAAACATAAATCGGACCGCCATCTTCTACAACCCTCAACCTCTTCAACCTTCACCCTAATAATAAAACCTCTTTAGGTTCCCTCTCTTATTAATAATCATTTCTCTATCTATCCTTTCCCATTCTAAGTAGAAGATTAGAAACCATCCTTAAGCTAACACTCTTTTAACCCTAATTAAATGGTTATCGTTGAGTACAATGGACGTGAGGGGTGCTAATACCTTCCTCTTGCGTAACCGACTCCCGAACTCAGACATTGGTTGCGATGACCATATCTTATCATTTTTTTAGGGTTTTATTCGATATTTTCCCTTTCCCTCCATGGAATAAATAAATATCGGTGGCGACTCTGTTAAGTCCATCCCGCGGACGTGCAATTGCGCTTCGCGAGGTCGTTCTCATTTTTCGAGGTACGACACTTTGCAAGAAACTACTTAAAACTTGATTCTCATACCTTGACCCATCAATGAGGCATGCCATGATTGATTGAGGCCTTGGCCATTTCATCTTGGATCAAAATCTCAAGGATTAGGGCCTTAATCAAAACCCTCATTTTAACTGTGAATGCACCAGAATTATCTCTGATGATCTTACTTCTTCAATCATATATAAGGCTTGTAGATGGTCTCTAAGGATGCCTTCTATCACATGGAGTCATGTCCTAGGGTTTGAGAACAACCCCTGATCAAAATCAAAGGCTATGATTAACTTGTCTTGACAAAAACCCTAATTTAGAGGCAGGGTGAGATTGTGGCTCAAGTTACTTATGATGAGAGCCAAATGATCTTGAATTCTTGTTGAATGAGACCTCTTGAATGTAGGTAAACTCAATTGGTTGATGAACCAAACAAATCTTGACTGATCAAGACAAAACTCTTCAGTGATTCCTCAGGTTAAAACCCTAATTCTACAGTTTGGTCTTATGGTCTTTTGTTGACTTGATTTGATCCAATGTCTTGAGATCATGGTTACAATCAACTGGTGAATCTTTGTGATGATCCAGAGAATGACTTGGGAGGTCTTGCATCTTTCTGTGTAAACCCTAATTTTAACACAAGAGAAACAAACTGCAAGATGTGGGTTAGTTAAATAGTGCATATATGATTGATCCTAAATGTCTATGCAAGATGTTATGACATCTAAGTGGTAAAATTTGGGGTACAACAGTTAACCCTATTTAAATAGCTTTACCGGATGGCACGAGGAATGGAAATCCTTGGGGCATCAAGGTGAAAAGGTATTTAAATATAGCAAACCAAAAATGTTGCCCTTAGATGGAATGCAGATGCTAAGGACAAGCGACGGACATGCAAATGCTGACATGCCATGAACTTCTAGTATGATGATATGATGCCATGATAGTTCGAAGATGTAGACAGACCAGACACCAGAGATAAAGAGCAAACAACCACAGGTGTGCAACACTGGGGAAGGATGAAGGTTAGTATCCATGAGACAAAAACTCATCGGGGATACGGGCTGACCAACAACAGAGACTTATTATGGAAGACTCTGAGGAAAAGCTGGGGATAGCAAGATAAAGGGGAAAAATCCTACAGGTCCTCATAGGAGATAGGAGCCTGAGAGGTATTCTCCACTGGGGAAAGATCCAGGGAGGTGGACGACAGGTTCATATGTGACCGGACGACACTGGGGTAATAAAGACACATTCTTACTGGGCATGAAACCAGAAAGCAGACATGATCTCTACTGGGGATTAATTTGAAATAAAGGATAGACATCCTACAAAGATCTTCAGGGGATTTCTTATACTGAAGAGTTCAAACGGGATCTTCAAGAAACGCCAGAAAAGATAGAGACGAACTCTGGGCGCCAGATGAAAAGATGACCGGACTTTGGCTGGGAATAAGGTTAATGAACCAATAATGATCGGATTCGGATACCAATATGAATTGAATTGAATTTTAGGTTTATATTTGACCAAGGTTCAGGTTCATATCTGACCTGAAGTTTGGGTTTATATCTGACCTGGTTCCAAACAACGGGTTCATATCTGACCTGAGGTTTAGGTTCATATCTGACCTGGTTTCGAACAACGGGTTCATATCTGACCTAAGGTTTAAGTTCATAGCTGACCTGGTTTTAAAACAACGATTCATATCTGACCTGAGATTTAGGTTCATAGCTAACCTGGTTTCAAACTACGGGTTCATATCTAACCTAAGGTTTAGGTTCATATCTGACCTGATTTCAAACAACAGGTTCATATTTGACCTGAGGTTTAGGTTCATATCTGACCTGGTTTTAAACAACAAGTTCATATCTGACCTGAGGTTTAGATTTATAGCTGACCTAGTTTCAAACAACGGGTTCATATCTGACCTAAGGTTTAGGTTCATATCTGACCTGGTTTCAAACAACGGGTTCATATCTGACCTAAGGTTTAGGTTCATAGCTGACCTGGTTTCAAACAACGGGTTCATATCTGACCTGAGGTTTAGGTTCATATCTGACCTGATTTCAAACAACGGGTTCATATTTGACCTGAGGTTTAGGTTCATATCTGACCTGGTTTCAAACTACGGGTTCATATCTAACCTAAGGTTTAGGTTCATATCTGACCTGATTTCAAACAATGGGTTCATATTTGACCTGAGGTTTAGGTTCATAGCTGACTTGGTTTCAAACAACGGGTTCATATCTGACTTGAGGTTTAGGTTCATAGCTGACCTGGTTTCAAACTACGGGTTCATATCTGACCTGAGGTTTAGGTTCATATCTGACCTGGTTTCAAACAATGGGTTCATATCTGACCTGAGGTTTAGGTTCATAGCTGACCTGAAATAATCAATGCCAGCGACTACTGGACTTATGGTTCATAAGTGACCAAGGTTAAGGTTCATAGGTGACCAAGGTTCATAGTTGACCTGAAATAATCAATGCCAACGATTACTGGACTTATGGTGTCCATATGAGGAGATTAAGTATCAGATAGGTCAATACCGGGGTTGCAGGTTAGGACTTCCTGGGGAATAATGCATAAAGAGTCGAAATCTAGCGCACGAAGGTGAAAATCGGACGTAAGCAGGACACAGACAAAAAGTCCACAAACCAGTAAATAGAGGTAAAGAGGGATAAAGACCTCACAAGCAAAACACCCAAATGTGAGCATGCATAAAGCCATCGTATGATGCGAATGCTTAATGGCATGCAAGAAACGACTCTAACGAGAGACGACAGACTGGGGAATAGTGAGTGGAAGGATGACACATTCACTGCAAGGAATCATACTTAAATATGAAGATAATCACTCTTGGAGCCAATCCAGGAATGTCTTTCTTTCACTCGGGGAATAAAATTTCACATTTTCAACAAACATCTGCGAAGATACTGGGGAGAAGTCCTTTGTATTGGTATTCAGTCATTATTGAGACGTCTGATTCAGGGAAGTATTGCCAATCTTTCTTCAATGACAAACCTACACTAGGTGATTTATCAGTGTTTTCATCACAGCCAGAGTTTTTGAGGGAGGCAAATGATTTCACTAAATCGTCCCTAATGCCAAAGCAAAAAGTATACATTCATTATGTTTTCTCAAAAGATTTTTTTTCAAAACATTTTCTGCTTTCAAAACTGTTATTAATGAATAAGTGAAGTTTTACATAACAAGGAAAATATCAGAGAAATGATAAAGATCAGACAAAGAATGGTTCAAAATCTGATTTCATTAGAATGGTAACTTACCAATAGCGAAGTTCCATGGAACATTACAATTGGAAAAATGGCAATTTGGGAAAAGGTTACATCGTATTCAACGACCACTACTATTCCTAATGACTAAGAGTCCTAAAATCTTTGATGCTGATGAGGACAAACGAAACTTGAATTTCTTCGCGAATCTCTGGATGTAGGTGACAACCCCGACTGACACAGTGAAACGCCTTTGTCCCTAACTTTTGCCTGGATCGCCCTTTCGGGTTTTCAGCCCACTGGGACGCTCCTTTTTGCCTAGGCCTCCCTTTCGGGTTTTCAACCTAGCGGGCTCTTTCTTTTTATTTGATCCCTAACTTTTTCTTGGGTCTCCTTCATAGGTTATGACCCACCGGGATACCCTTTTTTTTGCCTAAGTCATCATTTCTGGTTTTCGACTTAGCAGGTTTTTAGGCGTAATATTTTCGTACTGAGTCAGCATTCACAGGGTGTGCGAGTTGTTCACCATCCATCGTTGTGAGGAAAAAGGAACCTCCTGAGAACACAATTTTCACCATAAATGGACCCTCATAATTAGGCGCCCATTTTCTGCGAACATCCCTTTGAGATGGCAGGATCTTCTTGAGCACAAGTTCCCCTTCTCGAAATTCTCGAACACGGACCTTCTTGTCAAATGCTCTCTTCATTCTCTTCTAATACAGATAACCATGACACATAGCAGTCAGTCGCTTCTCATCGATGAGGTTCAGCTGATCATATCTTTCTTGGACCCGTTCTGCTTCCTCAAGCTTGGTTTCCATCAGAATTCTCAGAGACGGTATCTCAACCTCAATAGGAAGAACATCATCCATTCCATAAACCAGAGAAAAGGGGGTTGCCCCTATCAAAGTTCGAACCGAAGTTCTGTATCCGTGCAAAGCATATGGTAACATTTCATGCCAATCCTTATAAGTCTTGACCATATTCTGCATGATCTTTTTGATGTTCTTGTTAGCAGCTTTGACAGCTCCATTCATCTTGGGACGATAGGGAGAAGAATTGTGATGCTCAATCTTGAAATCGTCACACAGCTCCTTCATGGTTTTGTTGTTCAGATTTGTCCCATTGTCAGTTATAATATTTTTAGGGATTCCATAACGACAGATGATATTATTCTTAATGAAACGGGCAACCACTTGCTTAGTCACATTGGCATAAGAGGCAGCTTCAACCCACTTGGTAAAATCGTCAATGGCCACTAGAATGAAACGATGACTAGGGAATCAGCTATGTGATTTTCAGAGCGAGGAACATGACGGAAAGTAATCTCATCAAATTATTTGATCATTTCCACAATATAAGCGCGGTATGGGATCAGTTTCTCATCTTTAGTTTCCCATCCACCCTTGACTTGTTAGATAACTAGGGCAGAATCACCCATGACCTCTAGAATCTTGATTCTGAGATCAATTGCGGCCTCTAAACCCAAGATACATGCTTCATATTCAATAACATTGTTTGTGCATCCAAAGTCTAACCTTGCTGTGAAAGGAGTGTAACCACCATCAGGGTTTATCAATACAACACCCACACCATGTCCCTTGTAGTTGGAAGAACCATCAAACATCATCTTCCATCTAGAACCGGGTTCAGGACCTTCATCAGGACCTGGCTCTTCGCAATCTTTTACCACCATGATGTCTTCATCAGGAAAATCAAACTTGAGAGGTTCATAATCTTCCACGGGATGATCTTCCAGATACTCTGATAAAACACTTCCTTTGATGGATTTCTGAGCAATATATTGGATATCATACTCTAACAACAGCATATGCCAAAGGGCAAGTCTTCTTGTTTGAGCAGGCTTCTCAAAGATGTACTTTATTGGATCCATTTTCTAGATCAACAAAGTAGTGTGACATATCAAATACTGCCTCAAACGTCTGGTGGCCCATGCTAAAGCACAACAGGTCTTTTCAAGCAGTGAATAACGGCTTATGCTGTCAGTGAACATCTTGCTCAAGTAATAGATGGCATGTTCTTTGCTACCAGTTTCATCATGTTGGCCCAAGATACACCCCATGGATCCTTCTAGCACAGTCATGTACATGAATAGAGGTCTTCCAGGAACAGGAGGAACCAAGATAGGAGGTTTCTGCAGATAATTCTTAAGTTTTTCAAAAGCTTGTTGGCAATCAGAATTCCACTCTATAGTCTGATCCTTGCGGAGCAACTTGAAGATTGGTTCACAAATAGGAGTCAAATTGGAGATGAATCTGGAAATATAATTCAAACGGCCCTGAAAACTTCTTACTTGAGATTCCTTCTGAGGAGCTGGCATCTCTTGAATAGCTCGTACCTTATCAGGATCTACCTCAATTCCTTTTTGACTGACGATAAAACCAAGTAGCTTTCCCGATCTAACACCAAAAATACATTTAGCAGGATTCAACTTTAGCTGGTATTTCCGGAGTCTCTTGAATAACTTCAAAAGATGGTCCAAATGTTCCTCTTCACTCTGAGACTTAGTAATCATGTCATCCACATACACTTCAATTTCTTTATGGATCATGTCATGGAATAAAGTCACCATAGCTCTTTGATAAGTTGCCCCCGCATTTTTCAAACCGAAAGGCACGACTTTGTAGCAATAGGTTCCCCATGGGGTAATGAATGTAGTTTTATCCATGTCGGTCGGATCCATTCTGATTTGATTGTAACCTGAGAAGCCATCCATAAAGGAGAAAACTGCAAACCGGGTTGTATTGTCCACAAGAGTGTCAATATGTGGTAGAGGGAAATCGTCCTTAGGACTGGCTTTGTTGAGATCCCTGTATTCTACGCACATTCGCACTTTACCATTTTTCTTCATTACTGGCACAAAGTTGGCTACCTATTCAGGATACTTTGAAACTACCAAGAAACCTGCATCCAGTTGTCTTTTAACCTCATCTCTGATCGTGAGAGCCATGTCGGGTATACTTCTTCAAAGCTTCTGTTTTACTGGCGAGCATTCTAGTTTGAGTGGTAGCTTGTGAACTACGATATTTGTATCCAAGCCAGTCATATCCTGATAAGACCAAGCAAGCACGTCCACATATTTTTCAATAATCAATACTAACCGTTGTCTGATTTCTGCCCCAAGTGTTACCCCAACCTTGACCTCTCTCTTCCTTTCTTCGGTACCAAGATTGATGATGTCAACCTGTTCCTCATGCAGTTGAAGATCCGTGTACTGATACTCACACATTTCTGTTAAATCATCGGGGACCTAATAATCCTCCTCATCCTCAGCTTAATAAATAGGCGAATCAAATTCAATAGTGAGAGTAGGGTCATTGAATACAATAGGTTTGGTATTTATTCTGCATGATGGAGGGATTTATTTTATTAAAATGCACACAAAATTAAATGCAAGAGAAAAAAAGTTTTTGTAGTTTTTGAAAAGATTGTTATTTTTCCTTAGAAGCAAAAACAGTAGAGTAAAGACAGAGATCTTAACAAAACATCACTTTCATTGATTAATAGGAAATAACAGCGGTGACCCATACAAAATAAACCGCTAGCCTTGGGCAGGGCTAGGGAATTGAAAACAACAACAAAGCAAATAAATTACTCTGGCATAGGGAACAAGATAGGGATCTCAACAGCCTCCCAATTGCTCAATGCAGCGTCACACTGAAAAACCAAGTGGTTGATGTCTTCGTCTTCAGCATCTTCAATAATGGCGTGGACCTGATGTCCCCCACCGACGAACATCTCTTGAATTATTTTCAGTCTTCCCATTGTTGGAGCAACTTTTTCCTCAAGAGTTGGTTTGTAACCCAACCCTTGGTACTTTTCTCTTTCTTGGACTTCGACGACTTTTCCCCAGCCTTCTGGTATACCTTTTTGTAGGGCAGATTGAATGCTTTTGAAGGAAGCAAAAGATGGACAGTTTGAGGCCACTGGCTCTTTATCATCAAGCATAACGACATTTTCTATCTCAAGAGCCTGAAAAGAGGTTTCCAGAGCGTCTTCATCAGCTTCAATATATCTAAAAGAGGACAAGTTGCTGACCATTAGGTATTCTTCACCATGTATGATAACCAATTTCTCTTTAGCTACAAACTTCATTTTTTGATGTAAAGTTGATGTTACGGCGCCGGCCCCATGGATCCACGACCTTCCCAACAAACAACTATAAGCAGGGTTGATATCCAAAACTTGGAAAAGGATGTTGAACACTTGAGGACCAATCAAAATAGGCAACTCAATCTCACCCATTACAGATCCTCTCGAGCCATCAAAGGCTTTAACAACAAGTGAAGTGGGATTCATTACAACTCCTCGGTAAGACAGATTTTCAAGGGTTCTTTTTGGTAGAACATTCAAAGATTAACCGGTATCCACAAGAACTCTGGCCAGTGTATCCTCTTGACAATTTACTGACACATGCAAGGCAAGTTTATGATCCCTTCCTACTCACGGCAACTCCTCGTCACTGAAACTGAGCGTGTTGCAGGCTGTGATATTAGTGATGACATGGTCGAATTGTCCGGCAGTAATATTTTGGGTCACATGTGCTTTGGCCAGTATCTTCTGCAAAGCCGCTCTGTGTACATGTGAATTCACTAGCAAAGAGAGAATTGAAATCTTAGACAGGGTCTGATGAAGCTGATCTACTACTTTATAATCACTTCTCTTAATAATCCTTAGGAACTCATCATCTTCTTCTTTAGAAATTACGTCTTTTCCTTTGTGTTGCGGTGAGAATCGGATAACAAGCTATTAATTAACTTGCAACACAAAACTTTTAAATTCACCACCGACTTTGACTTATCCAAAGGAAAGGTTCAAGATCGAGAAAACCTAAAGGGGGGATCTAAGTTCGGGGGTTGGTTATACTAAGGGAAGGTATTAGCACCCTTAATATTTGTAGTACTCTACAGGAACCTCTTGTTTAGTTTGTGTTATGTTATGTTTGCTTACTAAAAGTTATCTGCTAAAGGGTAAGGTAAAGACTTAGAGCTAAAGGTAAAGACCTAAGGGTATATACACTAAGTTTGCTCGCCAAGACGTTGCATCTTGTGCCTACATATCTGACTAAAGAATCAGAGTAACTCTAGTTCACCTAACTAAGGGTGAGGGAGGAACCATTGACTATGGCCAAAGTTCCAAGGGGGATGAGTATGAGCTCATGTAGAGTTTAAGAATCTCTCTAAGTCTAAGTTGTGGGGAAAATGAGTACTCAAGATGGTGAGTACCACATAGAGTCCAAGAACTCTAGCTTAATTCTAAGTGGTAAGATTCAAGGCTCTTAGGAGGCCAAGAAAGGATAAAGGCTCTTAGGAGGCCTAGGGGAAAGATGGCTCTTAGGAGGCCAAGAGGATAAAGGCTCTTAGGAGGCCTAGAGGGTGATGAGCTTTCTATGACTAAAAGTCAATAGAGAGTTTTTCCTTTGGAAGGAGCGGGAGGATAACATCTTGTAAACAAGAGTTGCAGTGAGGTTGGAATATAATGAAACATATGAGTTCAAGAATTCCCAAAACAGTAAGCATTAATCAACATATGAAATAAACTTTCAAGTGTGAGCATGGCAAACAACAAGGATAAGTGGTCATATAAATATAACAAGTATGGCAGAGAAGGCATTCTCACAGTTTGAAAATAAATACATTTGGAGTCATGCAACTTAGCAATAGAGGCCAGAAAAAAAATACAGACAAGATTCTCATGATAAGGTTTGGTTCAAATTCTGGAAACAAAGTTCCACAAGTCACAACATACTCCAAAGAAACTCACTTAAAAAAAACAGTTGATTTTATTTATAGAAAAGTCTGAGAATTAAAAAGAAGTTGTGCACGTTTTTTATTGTTTGAAATCCTTAGAAAATAAAATATTTGTGAAATAAAACAAGAGGAATAAAAAAAAAATGAAAAAATGAAAAAAAAAATACAGTGTGGCACCCGCCACACCAAACTACATGGCAGGTGCCACTAGTGGGCTTTTGTGTAGCCATCACTGTGGCAAGCACCATGGTCCTCATTCCACTAGTGGCTTGCTCCACACTCACCATACTAGTGGTGGCTTGCGCCACACTCACCCATGGCAGACGCCATATGGTTTTTTTTGTAGTGTGTTCTATTTGTTTTGTGTGTTAATAATGTGGCGAGCGCCACCAAAGCACGTTATTTTTTAGCATGGCGAGTGCCACTATCCTTTTCTTGTTCAGTTTTTTTTTATACAGACACGAATCAAGTTCATGATTTATTAAACCAAACAACACATTTATGATTTACGATTTGTAACATTTATCACACACATTTATGATTTACGATTTGCAACATTTATCACAGAATCAGACAATAACAAAATAATAAATATGATAATAGTATGAGGCAAATATGAAGTAAATGATCATCGTATTTAAAAACAGAGTGAAACAGAGGGTGATACCTAGTGGAGAAAGTCCACTGCTTCTTCACAAGTACAGGTTTCTGGAAATGGTGGATAAGCTTCCTCTCCTTCAAAGATCAACTGCTACAGAGTTACCTCTTCTCTCCTTTAGTTTCCAGAAAGAATCACAAGTTACTGGTGGTTAGGATATTGTGTGTTTTTTTTTTTGGTTTGAAGTGTTTACAGAGGGAATGAAAAATGGTAAATTCCTTGCAAGTTTTTGAAGATTACTTCCAGGACTAAGAAATGGAGAAATGGAGAAATTTTGAGAGAATTTTCTTGTATCTTTCTCGGTGTTTTTTTTTGTGTTGAACAAAGGAGAAGTGGTCTCCTTTTATAGGTAAAACAAATAGGTCAGTGCCTTAGAGATACAGTGGACAAATGCTTTATCCATAGGGGAAAAATTAGGGTTTGTATGGTACTTCCTTCAGCCTTTGTCTCAGTCAACCTTGGAGATCACAATGCTACATTTGCTAAACAATGCAGCGAAGGATATGGTGCAGGCCTGTTACTTTCATCCTTCAATATCCATTCCAAGAACTCTTTTTATTGTGTCATGAGAGAGAAAGTGAAAAGAGGTAATAGTTGGAATTGAGGATTATGGATTCCTGAGCATGAATACAGATTTTTTATGCTGAGCCATTTTATTTCATTAATCCAATTTGGTGTCTAAGGATCCTTTTGGCTATGTCAGGAGAGAGTGGGCTCAAAGAGGTAGTGTTTAGTGACTTCACAAGAAATGCCTTACAAGCAAGGTATCTTCATATTTTTCAAACAATAACAAGAGGTACATGAAATAAATTAAGTGCATAATGTCTTGTTACTAAACCATACATGAACACCACTTTAAATTCTCAACTTTATGACCTTTGATTCAAATGACAGAATTTTGGATCCAATGGAATTTTTGAAATAAATCACATGTCCATGAAAAAAGAAAAATGTCACAGGAACAAACTTAGGAAATTCTAAGTTACCAAATTTAATCCTTCCATGACACCAATTTTGAGATTTTGCACCTTGGTGAATATTTATCCAAATGAAAAATTCTTGCACTCAAGAGAAAGTTTTTCAAGACTCATAGGTGGACTCCAAGGATGTTCATTAACACATGGAATGATGTCTCAAGACTTGGGATCATACTTTGCTTAACATGAAAGGCAATGGTTGCCTTGTCTTGATAAAATACTTGATTTCTTGGATGCATGTAGATTCAAATGGTTGCATTTGGGGCCAAAAGATGTCTTAGGGAGACCTTGTCCTCTTTATGTAAACCCTATCTTTCACAATGAAAAGAAATAACTTGCAAAATGAAATGGTTAGTGAAATTTTGGTTAAGCAGATCACAAAGATGTCAGACAGGATGTCGTGACACTTGATCTCTGCTTCTCACAAGGATCTAAGGAAGAACAAAAGAAAGCATCAGAAAGTAAATAACACCAGATATTGTTAACCCAGTTCATTGAACCACAACACCAACGTCTGGGGGCTACCAAGCCAGGAATGAAATCACTAAGTAGAATTGGTTCTAAGCTAAACTCAACTGTTTACAACTTAGTACCTAGAACTACCCTTCCTAGATTTCTACCTAAGACACTCCTAGGTATGAGACCCTTCTCAATTCCCTTCCAATCACAGCAGTGACTGAAAATATTACAACTCAATAAAAACGTCCTTCTCAAGTATTCACACAATACACGAGAGGCTCACAAGTACAAACCCTAGTACTCTAAAACAGCTGCAACAACCAACCAAAACTAGGTTAACTCAACCTATTTATAATACACACCACAGCTGGACTTGGGCTTCAAAAATGCAGCAAATAACTTCCTCAGAATTAGCGACCTAATTCTTTCTTCAATTCCAAGTTACCAAAAATGTCTCCTTCACAAGGAAACCGCAAATATACTTGGAATCAGAATCTCTGATTCCCCAATCTTAGGTGCCACCTGGAATCCTAGTCATATTCCAATCACACCTGTTACCAAAACAGTTAATCCAAAACAGTAACAGACAAAGATGTTAGATCCTCCTGATATGACATCTTGTCTAACATCTCAACCTGCAGTTAGTTCAACATGTTGGGACATCTTGTCCAACATCTTTTAGCTAAGTTAGTTTTACCAAAATTAATGCCAACCTCAGAATCAGGGACTCAACAATCTCTTCCTTTGGCAGATTTTGGCTAAAACTAACTTTCATATACCTGCATAAACACAACATCAGGGAGACTACTATTAGAGCAGTAGCGGAATCAAAACATGTAAACATGTCTTCCCCTTAAACAGATCAGTTCTACTCCCCCTCAGTGGATAGTAGACATTCAGCAGTCAGCAGTGGTTAGAGATGTTAGTAATTCTCCCCCTTTTTAGCCACAATATGACAAAGGTAGAAAGACTAACCCAAAAACCAATTAACCAGTTCAAAGTAAATTTAAGTTACACACCCAACAAAAGAAAATCCTGTGCACACATCCCTTACACAACCAAAAGGAAACAAAAAAAAAGAGAGAATATGGAACAATCCTCTCACAATGGTGGGAATGTATATTCAGAATATCATTCCCCCAACCATTTGAGAATTATGCCTCATTAGAAAGGCAAACCCCAAGCTTGCCTCTCAATGTCTCAAATTGATTTGTATCCAAAGCTTTAGTGAAGATGTCAGCCAATTGATTTTCTGTGGCCACATGTTCCAGAGTGATGATTTTATCTTCCACCAGATCCCGAATAAAGTGATGCCTGATGTCAATGTGTTTAGTTCGGCTGTGTTGAATGGGATTCTTTGAGATATTTATAGCACTCAGGTTGTCACAGAATAATGTCATAATATTTTGTGGAACATTGTATTCAGTCAGCATTTGTTTCATCCACATCATTTGAGAGCAGCTACTCCCTGCAGCAATGTACTCGGCTTCAGCAGTGGACAGAGAGACACAGTTTTGTTTTTTACTGAACCAGGAAATCAGATTGTTTCCTAAGAAGAAACATCCACCAGAGGTACTCTTTCTGTCATCAGCATTCCCAGCCCAATCGGCATCACATTATCCTATCAATACAGAATCAGAACTATGTGTGTAGAGTAGACCATAGTTACATATTCCATTCACATACTTTAGAATCCTCTTGACCTGATTAATATGACTGGCTTTGGGTTCAGCCTGGTACCTTGCACAGACTCCTACTGAGAATGTTATATCAGGTCAACTGGCTGTAAGATATAGGAGACTTCCAATCATGCTTCTGTAGAGACTCTGATCAACACTTATACCATTTTCATCTCTCGTCAATTTTAGGTGTGGGGTGGCAGGGGTCCTTTTGTGCTTTGCATTTTCCAAGCCAAACTTCTTAACTATATTCTTGGCATATTTTCCTTGACAGAGAAAGATGGAGTCTTCCATTTGTTTGACTTGGAGTCCAAGAAAGTAGGTAAGTTCTCCAACCAAACTCATTTCAAATTCAGACTGCATTTGCTAAACAAAATGCTGAACTATCTCTTCAAACATTCCTCCAAAAACAATGTCATCAACGTATATTTGTGCTATCATGAGATTACCTTCCCTTTCTCTGACGAAGAGAGTTTTATCAATTCCTCCCTTTCTGTAGTCGTTTGTAACAAGGAACTCAGTCAACCTTTTATACCAGGTCCTTGGAGCTTGTTTCAACCCATATAAGGCTTTCTTCAGCTTGTAGACATGATCTGGAAATGTTGGATCAACAAAGCCCTTGGGTTACTCCACGTAGACCTCTTCACTGAGATATCCATTCAAAAATGCACTTTTGACATCCATTTGAAAGAGTTTGAACTTCATAAGACAAGTTATTCCAAGGAGCAGTCGTACAGATTCCAGTCTCGCTACAGGTGCAAACGCCTCATTAAAGTCAACTCCCTCTATCTGAGTGTATCCTTGTGCTACGAGTCTGGCCTTATTTCTTGTGACAACTCCATATTCATCAGACTTGTTCTTAAAGACCCACTTAGTCCCAATTACATTTGATCCCTCTGGTCTTGGTACCAGATCCCAGACATCATGTCTCTTGAACGGCTCAAGCTCTTCTTGCATTGCATTAATCCAAAACTCATCTGTTAGGGCCTCCTTCACATATTTTGGTTCCATTTTTGACACAAAGCAAGCACTTGCCACTACATCCCGTGATCTGGTCATCCTACCTCCATTTGGATCCCCTATTATAAGTTCCTTAGGATGATCCTTTTGTATTCTGATGGAAGGTACCTTGTCAATTCTCTTGGACACAGTAGACTCATGATTGTCATTATTGGGTACTGCAATATCTTCAGAGTCGTCTTGAGGTGTTTCAACATCTTCTGTGACGTTTTCCTCTTCCATTGGAAAGTATGCTCCAATATCATTTGTAGCTTCAACCTCCATAGGAGCGTCATCAACCACAACATTTATGGATTCTAATACAACCTGAGTTCTTGGATTGTATACACTATATGCTCTGCTGTTTGTGGAATAACCTAGGAAGATTCCTTCCTCATTCTTGGGATCCATTTTTCTCCTTTGTTCACGATCTGCTAGAATACAACACTTGCTTCCAAAGACATGGAAGTATTTCAGCGTTGGTTTTCTACCCTTCCACAATTCAAATAAGGCAGCAGAAGTTCTAGTCCTGATGGTTACTCTGTTGAGAATGTAGCATGTTGTGTTCATGGCTTCGGCCCAGAAATGATACGAGAGATTCTTTGCATGGAGCATGACCCTTGCACACTCTTGAATAATTCTGTTTTTTCTTTCAACCACGCCATTCTGCTGAGGAGTGATGGGAGAAGAAAATTTTTGACTAATTCCTTCTGAGGAGCAGAATTCTTCAAATTTACTGTTTTCAAATTCACTCCCATGATCACTTCTGCTTATGATGATACCACAGTCCTTTTCTCTTTGAAGTCTCTGACATAGACCCTTAAAGAATTCAAACACGTCTGATTTCTCCTTGATAAAGTGCACCCAGGTGTATCTAGAAAAATCATCAACAACAACATATGCATACCTTTTTCCTCCAAGACTTTCGACCTGCATGGGTCCCATTAAATCCATGTGAAGAAGTTCCAAGTTCCTTGAAGTAGTTTGATGTTGAAGCTTTTTGTGTGACATTTTCGTTTGTTTACCAATCTGGCATTCACCACATATTTTCCCTTCATCTATTTTAAGATTTGGAATCCCTCTGACATCTTCCTTGGATATGACTTCTTTCATTCCCTTTAAGTGCAGATGTCCCAGCTTTTGATGCCACAGTTTTACTTCATCCTCCTTAGACATCAAGCAGGTGGGGGGATTCTGATTTTCTTGAGGAGCCCACAAGTAGCAGTTGTCCTTGGATCTAGTACCCTTCATAATGAGTTCTTCTTTATCATTTGTAACTAGACACTCAGATTCAGAGAAGTTTACTTTAAGACCTTGATCACACATTTGGCTGATGCTTATTAGGTTCACAGTAAGCCCTTTGACATACAACACTCTATCAAGGAAAGGCTGTCCCTTATACTTTAGCTTGCCAACCCCTTTAATTACTCCTTTTGAGCCATCTCCAAAGGTGACATGACCAGTGGGATGAGGCTTAATGTCAGCCAAGAATTTCTTCACACCAGTCATGTGCCTGGATCAACCGCTGTCAAAGTACCAGTCTTCCTTGGCGGAGGCTCTCAAGGAGGTATGGGCAATGAAAGCTACAGTTTTGTCCTTAGGAACCCATTTCTTCTTTCCTTTGGAAGTCTTCCTTCTTCTTCTGGTTTGCTTTGAAGATTTGGGATATCCATTCAACTTGTAACAATTAGCCTGTATATGCCCAATATTCCCACAGTAATAGCATTATTTGTCATGTTTTTTTATTCTTGGAGAGTTCCTTTGAGACCTTTGGTGATGTTGGGACATCTGCCTTGACATCACCTGAGCTGAGTTACTTCCAGCCCTAGGCATTTTGATCTAAAATTGGTCGTTATAACCAAGACCCTTTCCACTCCCAGCATTCCTACCTGACATAAGGATTTCATCAAGCATGTCAGAACCATTGTTCATCATCCTTATATACTTGGTCATACTGTTGAGCTTGGAGTTCAACCACTCCACCTTATCTTCTAAATTCGCGATAGTTTCCAAATGATTCAACCTTTCATCACACAGTTGTGAGATAAGGTTCTGCTGGTCTTGTCCAAGTTGATACAGACTAGCAACATTCTTAAGATTGATTGATCCGTTTTCTGATTCCTTGTCAGAATCATACACTCCTGTCATGGCTAACACCTTCTTAGTAGTCTCTCCATCACTTGAAGAGTCATCTTCAGACCATGAGGTGGACATACCCTTTTTCTCCTTCTTGTGGTATGTAGGACACTCACCTCTTGTGTGTCCAACACCTCCACACTCATAACACTGAACTCTCTTCCCTCGATTGAATGTTCTATCATAGTTGGGTCTCCTCCCAAAATTCCTTGATCTATGGAAGTCAGAAGTCTGAGCCTTGACATTTGAATTCGACTTCTCATCTAATTGCTTTGCTAGTTGATGAAACTGTTTTTCAAGGAATCCCACAGTTTTAGACAAACCTTCCTTGGTGTCATCTTCTTCTTTGTTGGCCACAAAGGCAAGACTCTTCTTCTTCTCATCCTTTTGACCAATAGTCATCTCAAAGGTTTGAAGGGATCCCATGAGCTCATCTACCTTCATGGTATTTATGTCATGAGCTTCTTCAATGGCTGTCACTTTCATGTCAAACCTCTTAGGGAGAGACCTTAGAATTTTCTGAACTAACTTGGCTTCAGGAATCTTCTCACCAAGATCACTAGATGTGTTGGCTATATCAACAATATTCATATGAAAGTCATGTATACTTTCATCTTCTCTCATCTTCAGGTTCTCAAACATAGTTGTAAGTAACTGAAGTTTTGAGGTTTTTACACGAGAGGTACCTTCATGTGCAGTCTTCAGAATTTCCCATGCACTCTTTGCAACAGTGCAATTTTTAATGAGTCTGAAGATGTTCTTGTCCACCCCATTGAACAAGGCATTCAAGGCTTTAGAATTTCCTTGAGCAAGTTTATCATCCTCATCATCCTAATCTTCTTCTAGTTTCAGCTCCTCAGTGAGCTTCCCATCTTTGTCTTTGATCTTTGGTGGATCCCACACCTTGACCACCGACTTCCAAGCCTTTCCATCCATAGACTTGATAAACGCCACCATACGAACTTTCCAATAATCATAATTGGAACCATCTAGTATTGGTGGTCTATTCAGAACTCCTCCTTCTTTATCCATCGTACCAGAAAGTATCGTCCCTGAATCTCACCCAGATACAGAGTAGGATGCCTGCTCTGATACCAATTGAAATTCTGGTTAAGCAGATCACAAAGATGTCAGACAGGATGTCGTGACACTTGATCTCTGCTTCTCACAAGGATCTAAGGAAGAACAAAAGAAAGCAGCAGAAAGTAAATAACATAGAGATTGTTAACCCAGTTCAGTGAACAACAACACTACGTTTGGGGGCTACTAAGCCAGGAATGAAATCACTAAGTAGAATTGGTTCTAAGCTAAACTCAACCGTTTATAACTTAGTACCTAGAAACTACCCTTCCTAGATTTCTACCTAAGACACTCCTAGGTATGAGACCCATCTCAATTCCCTTCCAATCACAGCGGTGACTGAAAATATTACAACTCAATAAAAACGTCCTTCTCAAGTATTCACACAATACACGAGAGGCTCACAAGTACAAACCCTAGTACTTTTAAAATAGCTGCAACAACCAACCAAAACTAGGTTAACTCAACCTATTTATAATACACACCACAGCTGAACTTGGGCTTCAAAAATGCAACAAATAACTTCCTCATAATTAGCGACCTAATTCTTTCTTCAATCCCAAGTTACCAAAAATGTCTCCTTCACAAGGAAACCGCAAATATACTTGTAATCAGAATCTCTAATTCCCCAATCTTAGGTGCCACCTGGAATCCTAGTCATATTTCAATCACACCTGTTACCAAAACAGTTAATCCAAAACTGTAACAGACAAAGATGTCAGATCCTCCTGATATGACATCTTCTCTAACATCTTAACCTGCAGTTAGTTCAACAAGTTGGGACATCTTGTCCAATATCTTTCAGCTAAGTTAGTTTTACCAAAATTAATGCCAACCTCATAATCAGGGACTCAACAGTTAGTTAACAATGCACACATGATTGAGATTTAAATGTAAGTGCAAGATAATATGACATCTAAGGCGTAAAATTTAGGGTACAACAGTTGCCCCTATTTGAATAGCTTTACCGGATGGCACGAGGAATGAAAATCCTCGGGTCATCAAGGTGAAAGGTATTTAAATATAGCAAACCGGAAATTTTTCCCTTAGATGGAATGCAGATGCTAAGGACAGGTAACAGACATGCATATGTTGACATGCCATGAACTTTAGTATGATGATATGAGGTCATGATAGTGCAAAAGTGCAGACAAAATAGGACACCAGAAATATGGAGCTAGCCACCACAGGCGGGCATTGCCGGGGAAGGATGAAGATTAGTATCCATGAGGAAAACTCACTAGGGATACAGGTTAACCGACAACAGAGACTCACCGGGGAGACTCTAAGGAAATATTGGGGATAGAAAAGTAAAATTAAGGGAGGAAACCCTACAGGTCCTCACTGGAGATAAGAGCCAGAGAGGATTTCTCCACTGGGGAAAGATCCGGGGAGATAGACGACAGGTTCAAAGGTTTCGGACGACACTGGGGAAAATGAAACTCATTCTTACTGGGCATAAAACCAGAAAGAATACATGATCTCCACTGGGGATTAGTTTGAAATAAAAAGGATAGAAATTCGCTAAAATATTTTCTGGGGATTTCTCATACCGAAGAGTTCAAACGGGATCTTCAAGAAAAGACAGAGATAAACTCTTGCGCGCCAGATGAAAAGATGACTGGACTTTAGCTGGGAATAAAGTTAATGAACCATTAATGATTGGGATTGGGTACCAATATGAGTTGGATAATTATCGAGGTTCACAGTTGACCTGATGTTTCGGTTCACAGGTGAACAAATGTGTTTAGGTTCATAGTTGACCAAGGTTCATAGTTGACCTGAAATAATCAATTCCAGTGATTATTGGACTTATGGTTCATAGGTGACCAAGGTTCATAGTTGACCTGAAATAATCAATGCCAGCGATTACTGGACTTATGGTTCATAGGTGACCAAGGTTCATAGTTGACCTGAAATTTTGTTTAGGTTCATAGCTGACCTGAAAGAAACAATGCCAGAAAATACTGGACTTAAGGTTCATAGGTGACCTGAGGTTCTGGTTCATAGCTGACCAAGGTTCATAGTTGACCTGAAACAAACAATGCCAGAAAATACTGGACTTAAGGTTCATAGGTGACCTGAGATTCTGGTTCATAGCTGACCAAGATTCATAGTTGACCTGAAATAATGTTTAGGTTCACAGCTGACCTAAAACAAACAATGCCAGAAAATACTGGACTAAAGGTTCATAGGTGACCTGAGATTCTGGGTCATAGCTGACCAAGGTTCATAGTTGACCTGAGATTTTGGTTCATAGGTGACCAAGGTTCATAGTTGACCTGGGGATTAAGGTTCACAGTTGACCTGATATTTTTGGTTCATAGGTGAACAAGGTTCATAGTTGACCTGGGGATTAAGGTTCATAGTTGACCTGATATTTTTGGTTCATAGGTGACCAAGGTTCATAGTTGACCTGAAATAATGTTTAGGTTCACAGCTAACTTGAAACAAACAATGCTAGAATATAATGGACTTAAGGTTCATAGGTGACCTGAGGTTCTGGTTCATAGCTGACCAAGGTTCATAGTTGACCTGAATTTAAGTATCGAAAGAGCCATCGTCGGGTTGCACGATAAAGATAAGACTTCCTGGGGAATACCAATTATGGTTGCAAAAAGGTTGGATAGCACCAGAGACAGATAAGCTTCTCCTAAGAGACTGTCACTTATCGCCATAGAACAACAAGCTTCTCCAAGAGATTGCCACTTATTGTTGGTTAAAAAATTCCACTGCTGAGGGAATAATCATGTCCTCAATATGGATCTGTAAAAGATTCTTCTGCGAGACACAATGCAAAATAAATGCACGTTCAAATTAGGTTTAGCAACCTAAACCCGCCAGGGACAAAAGTTCGATCTAGAGACAGGCTAGAAAGAAATGGTCAAACAAGACAAACCCAATCACTTGGGGAGATAAACACCAAAGTAGACAAAGCAGGTAAACACCAGAAAGGGGTAGCAAAATGCTAAGATGTTATGCAATGAATGCATGTATACCATGCTTATGCCATGCTTATGCTTATGCTGACAAAATAGACAAGAAGCGAAACTGGAGATGAAATAAACATCTCGACAAGGATACCCAGCCAAACTTAAGAGATTGGACCATTATTGGGGATGAATAAGTAGGATCAGCAACTCTACTTCGAGATTACAACTTTCTCTGGTGAGAAGAGTACTCCATTTGGTATAGCATCATGACTTCACTAGGATTGTCGTCATGAGCTTAATTTCATTGTTAGAGGGAAATTCATGGGGAATTGCCAAGATTAGCTGGAGTAACAGCTTACTGGGGAGCTAGCAAAAGATATCCCAAAAGCAGAGTAGTCCTTCATAGCTTATCTTCCCCAGAGTACATGGTCTATCAGAAGAAAATACCAAGAGGATTTTACAGAAGAATTGGCACATAAAAGGCTTTAATATCTTCAAACTCTTGGAGAGATTAATAAATTTCGGCATAATTGCCCCAGATTAACTGCATTTACACAACAAGGTCCTTGAACTTGTGCTTCAGATTGGTTGTTGACAACTGGGGAACAGACTTGCCCGTGTCAGCTTGGTTGATCCGTGAAGAAGATTTTTCGAATCTTGACCTGACTGCTTCTGATTAACTGATTTGTGAGAGTAGGTTATCAAAAGGATTTTATAGAAGAATTGGCATACTAGATGCTTCAATATCTTCAAAATTTTGAAGAGAAATGAACCTTGACATAGCTGCCCCTGCCCAACTGCATTTACAAAGTACTCAGACTGTGGTAGAAATAGTTGGGGAATAGATTTGCCCCTGCTGATAGGTCTTTGGAGTCCTTGCCTTGAAATAACCTTATCATAAGATTAGCTCAAGAAGGCTTGCCCTAATATCCTGAATTTGAAGAGTTTCTGCCCCCGATTCAATAACCCTTGGAATGGTGGATTGGCAGATTCTTCCGCTTGGTTGCCCCTGACTGAGCTTCCTTTATCAAGTCAAATTCCCCAGCTGGCTGCTTTTGTTGGGATTCTTTTGACATTGAATTATTTTGCAAACAAGTATTGTTCATTAAAAATTGGCAATTTCAATGCAAAATTAATGCAAACTTTTGAAATCAAGTTTTATTGATGAAACACACACGGTGGAATGATAATCAAAAACAAAGGTGGATCAAGCCATTTATGGCCTGGAAGATGAAGTGATCAACACACACAATTAGCAAAGATCATTAGGAGTCAGATTTAATCAACCTTGTTGTAGTATGTTTTCAAAATAACCTTCCCTAAATTAGGACTTTTAATGGTTGTAGCGTGGCTTGGCTCACGGTTTATGAAACTAAGGATAAAGGCTCAAAGTTTATTTGTACCCACCCAATCTCCGTGATGAACTCCAATCCTATTCTTAGTTAACTTAGGTCATACATTCAGATTCCTATAGGCTAGGAATTGAGCTGATGATTCGGACACCTTCGTAGTCATTACTCTCTTGCAACATTTGGTTATCCTTTTATGGCTGAGGTTTTGAGACCTCTTCTCGTCATTGCTTGAGGTTTTGAGACCTCTTTTCTTCATTTGAGGTTATGAGACCTCTTGTCTTTGTTGTTGTACAAGCCTTTTTGTATAAGGCAAAGTTTAGGCTTCCTATCTTTCTTGGCTTTTGCCTTGAAAGGGACTCGGCTCACTCTTTGATTAAGGATTTCTAAACGATCCTTTCTTATCTGCTGCTTGAGTAATAACTTGTACAACACCTACTAATTTGATTTGAGAGAGCTGACCGGTGTCTTGCATGAAGCGCTTGCATTCGAATGCATAACCAAGTTAAACTGAGAACTACCCTGCCCCAAGGTTGAGATTTAAGGGTTTTTTGTGTAAGGAAAGAAAACTCCTACTTCTAGGCTCGAAGGGTTTAATGAGGGATTATCTTCCTTATTTCTCTAGTGTTTGCGAATTGAAACAATGCCTTACATCCTCGGAAAGGTTTTAATCGAAAGCGTACCACATTAATTATGGATAATATTTTCATCATCCTCCCCAATCTTTGCTTAACAACAATTTGATAAGTAGAGTAAAATGAGATAAAGATATATTTTGCTTTTATGAATATAACAGTAAATGAGTGAAACAAATGAACTTAATCAAAAGGTGCATAAACATTTCATTAATCTTGCCAATTTGAAAGTACAACAAAGCTTATAAGCAAATACAAATTCAAAGTGCAAAGGAAATACAATTGAAATGCTGAAATAAACAAAATACAACCAGCTCGGTTGAATTGATTTTAGGAGATTTCAGTTTTCGGGCCCAAGCAGGGGAACAACTTCACCACTGATTATTTGTTCTTTGTGATAGAGAACCTTGAGAGGCCCTGCAAGTCTTTTGTCTTTTGCTTCAGAAATCAAGGTACTGGTATGTGACTCACTTTCTTGAGGTTGCAGCATTTTCAGCAGGCTTAGTAATCTTGCTTCAAACTCTTTGCATTATTCAATGGTATGCCTCATTGTACCAGTACGGAATTTGCATGCAATCTCTGGGCGATCTTCTTCAAAGATCAAGTCTTTGTCGTGGATCAGATTTTGCACAGTAGCCTCTAGGGCTCGACAACCATCCAAGTCATACCCTTCGGCCCCCTTGTGGAATTCACAAGTCAGGTTTGCATTGTGCCAAGGTCCGGGCACAGGGTTGTGAAGTCGAGGAGTTACCAACTTATTCTGCATCAACAGTGGGAAGAGTTTGCTCAGTGGCACGGGAATAGGCTGGTAGTGAACCTTGCCCCTTTTCACAAAGTACTTCTTTTTGTTTTGATTTTGGGAACCTCGAGGAGAAACAACCATTGGAGACTGAAACACCCTTTCAGTAGACACCTGATGACGATGATATTCTGGTGCAAGACCCAGATCAAATGCTGGCTGGTACGAAGTTTCTCTGAAGGCAGACCCTTGGCATGGGAGAACCACAGGGGATGATGAACTGATAACTTCCTTGGGCGCAATAGGGTGAATGTACCCCTCTTTTTTCACCAGAGCTTGCAAAGTTCCCAGAACCCAACTCATCTGGCATTTGAGGATTCTGACCTCCTCTTTCAAATCTTCTTTCAGAATTTCATTCATTGTTGCCATTGTCTTGAATAGGTGCTAGGTATCCTTCAGACATGGAAGAATAAGAGAGACTCAAGATCGAGAAGTGCAAATTCGAAAGCGTATGTAATGCAAATGCAAGCCAAGTGGTTTCAAGGAACTCAATGGCAAGTTGCAGAAATTTGAAAGCTGGAGATTTTTGCTTTAAAACCATGATCTTGAATGATTTTGCAAAGGAAAAAACATCCGGGTTCCTTGAAACCAAGGGGTTATCCATGAATGAATGGATGTATGCACAAACACACATATAAGCAAATATGCACATATATACAGGCAAACAGAATGAGGGCCTAGGCTTGAAGATCCTGAGCATGGAGTCATGGTATACCATTCCCAAGTAGGTATGTATTATGGGTTTATCAACTGTAGAACAGGGTTCTAAAAAGTGCCCAGAGTCGACAACCCATCTTTCGGATTTTATCGACTTCCCAATTACTTGGTAATCAATAAAATTCTCAAGAGAGTCTCGTCTGAGTTTAGTATCTCGTAGTAACCATTTAGGATTAATCCCTCGTAGTCATCGCACTACATCCTAAATAGGCCAAGTGGGGTAAAAGGGTAACTAAAGGTCATCAGTATCCCTAGCACCAAGGTCGAAAGTAGTAACGCATTCGCGATTGCTCGTTCAACATATACCACCTCCAAGAGGGCCTCAACTGAGTGTGGAAATTCAAGTCAACTCCTTTGGGATTTCTCCCACGAAGTTTCCTTGACTATGTCCATGATCATAATCAAATGTACTCTCAAGTCTGGGTTAGGACTTATCTCACCACTCAATAGTACCATGCCAACAGAAGAATCCATCTAAACATACAGATACATGTACAAATATAGCACGCATAAATAACATAAGTAAAACAAGGTAGGCTTAACCCTAAAAAATATCCCTAGTGAAGTCTCCATTTCTGTTGTAGTGAGAATCGGATAACAAGCTATTAATTAACTTGCATCACAAAACTTTTAAATTCACCACCAACTTTGATTTATCCAAAGGAAAGGTTTAAGATCGAGAAAACCTAAAGGGGGGATCTAAGTTTGGGGGTTGGTTATACTAAGGGAAGGTATTAGCACCCTTAATATCTGTAGTACTCTACAGGAACCTCTTGTTTAGTTTGTGTTATGTTATGTTTGCTTACTAAAAGTTATCTGCTAAAGGGTAAGGTAATGACCTAGAGCTAAACGTAAAGATCTAAGGGTATATACACTAAGTTTGCTCGCCAAGACGTCGCATCTTGTGCCTACGTATCTAACTAAAGAATCAGAGCAACCATAGTTCACCTAACTAAGGGTGAGGGAGGAACCATTGACTATGGCCAAAGTTCCAAGGGGGATGAGTATGAGCTCATGTAGAGTTTAAGAAACTCTCTAAGTCTAAGTTGTGGGAAAAGTGAGTACTCAAGATGGTGAGTACCACATAGAGTCCAAGAACTCTAGCTTAATTCTAAGTGGTAAGATTCAAGGCTCTTAGGAGGCCAAGAAAGGATAAAGGCTCTTAGGAGGCCTAGGGGAAAGATGGCTCTTAGGAGGCCAAGAGGATAAAGGCTCTTAGGAGGCCTAGAGGGTGATGAGCTTTCTATAACTAAAACTCAATAGAGAGTCTTTCCTTTAGAAGGAGCGGGAGGATAACATTTTGTAAACAAGAGTTGCAGTGAGGTTGAATATAATGAAACATATGAGTTCAAGAATTCCCAAAACAGTAAGCATTAATCAACATATGAAATAAACTTTCAAGTGTGAGCATGGCAAACAACAAGGATAAGTGGTCATATAAATATGACAAGTATGGCAGAGAAGGCATTCTCACAGTTTGAAAACAAATACATTTGGAGTCATGCAACTTAGCAACAGAGGCCAGAAAAAAATACAGACAAGATTCTCATGATAAGGTTTGGTTCAAAGTCAGGAAACAAAGTTCCACAAGTCACAGCATACTCCAAAGAAACTCACTTAAAAAAACAGTTGATTTTATTTACAGAAAAGTTTGAGAATTAAAAAGAAGTTGTGCACATTTTTTATTGTTTGAAATCCTTAGAAAATAAAATATTTGTGAAATAAAACAAGAGGAATAAAAAGAGAAAAAAGAAAAAAAGAAAAAAAAATACAGTGTGGCACCCGCCACACCAAACTACATGGCAGGTGCCACTAGTGGGCTTTTGTGTAGCCATCACTATGGCTGGCGCCATGGTCCTCATTCCACTAGTGGCTTGTGCCACACTCACCATACTAGTGGTGGCTTGCGCCACACTCACCCATGGCAGGCGCCATGTGGTTTTTTTGTAGTGTGTTCTATTTTTTTTTTGTGTTAATATTGTGGCGAGCGCCACCTAAGCACGTTATTTTTTAGCATGGCGAGCGCCACTATCCTTTTCTTGTTCAGTTTTTTTTATACAAACACGAATCCAGTTCATGATTTATTAAACCAAACCACACATCTATGATTTACTATTTGCAACATTTATCACCCATATTTATGATTTATGTATGATTTGCAACATTTATCACAGAATCAGACAATAACAAAATAACAAATATGATAACAGTATGAGGCAAAATATGAAGCAAATGATCATCGTATTTAAAAACAGAGTGAAACAGAGGGTGATACCTAGTGGAGAAAGTCCACCGCTTCTTCACAAGTACAGGTTTCTGGAAATGGTGGATAAGCTTCCTCTCCTTCAAAGATCAACTGCTACAGAGTTACCTCTTCTCTCCTTTAGTTTCCAGAAAGCATCACAAGTTACTGGTGGTTAGGATATTGTGTTTTTTTTGTTTGAAGTGTTTATAGAGGGAATGAAAAGGGTAAATTCCTTGCAAGTTTTTGAAGATTACTTGCAGGACTAAGAAATGGAGAAATGGAGAGATTTTGAGAGAGTTTTCTTGTATCTTTCTCGGTGTTTTTTTTTTGTGTTGAACAAAGGAGAAGTGGTCTCCTTTTATAGGCAAATCATATTGGTCTGTGCCTTGGAGATATAGTGGACAAATGCTTTATCCATAGGGGAAAAATTAGGGTTTGTATGGCACTTCCTTCAGCCTTTGATCTCAGTCAACCTTGGAGATCACAATGCTACATTTGCTGAACAATGCAGTGGAGGATATGGTGCAGGCCTGTTACTTTCATCCTTTAATATCCATTCCAAGAACTCTTTTTATTGTGTCATGAGAGAGAAAGTGAAAAGAGGTAATAGTTGGAATTGAGGATTACGGATTCCTGAGCATGAATACAGATTTTTTATGCTGAGCCATTTTATTTCATTAATCCAATATGGTGTCTAAGGATCCTTTTGGCTATGTCAGGAGAGAGTGAGCTCAAAGAGGTAGTGTTTAGTGACTTCACAAGAATTGCCTTACAAGCAAGGTATCTTCAGATTTTTCAAACAATAACAAGAGGTACATGAAATAAATTAAGTGCATAATGCCTTGTTACTAAACCATACGTGAACACCACTTTAAATTCTCAACTTTATGACCTTTGATTCAAATGACAGAATTTTGGATCCAATGGAATTTTTAAAATAAATCACATGTCCATGAAAAAAGAAAAATGCCACAGGAACAAACTTAAGAAATTCTAAGTTACCAAATTTAATCCTTCCATGACACCAATTTTGAGATTTTGAACCTTGGTGAATATTTATCCAAATGAAAAATTCTTGCACTCAAGAGAAAGTTTTTCAAGACTCATAGGTGGACTCCAAGGATGTTTATTAACACATGGAATGATGTCTCAAGACTTGGGATCATACTTTGCTTGACATGAAAGGCAATGTTTGCCTTGTCTTGATAAAACACTTTATTTCTTGTTGAAGAAGATTTCTTGGATGCATGTATATTCAAATGGTTGCATTTGGGGCCAAAAGATGTCTTAGGGAGACCTTGTCCTCTTTATGTAAACCCTATCTTTCACAATGAAAAGAAACAACTTGCAAAATGAAATGGTTAGTTAACAATGCACACATGATTGAGATTTAAATGTAAGTTCAAGATAATATGACATCTAAGGGGTAAAATTTAGGGTACAACACTTTGTCTTTAGGGGGTACGGGAACAACAGTCTCCTTGGGTAGGGTTTCTTTAAATAAAGGAGTGTAAACTCTACCGCTTCGGGTTATTTTCCCTGTTCCAACTATGTTTGTTATATCTTCAGCCGTTCTTACCTCATTCCTTGGAACTGTTTCTTCAACAGTAGTTCCCACCTCATTCCTTGGAACCACTTCTTCACGTCTTTTGCTACCCATAACATTCTCATAAATCCATGGCACGGACTTTGACCCTCTGAACCTGAATGGAACAGGTTGTTGGATACTGCAGGGCTTTGGGTGATTGATAGTGGAAGCAACAATAGACTCAGGATTGTTGAAAACAGGTACAGGTTTATTAAACACAGAAAACACGGAACTAGGCTTAGGTATGTTGAACACCGGCACTTGCTCTCTTGGCTTTGGTAAGTTTAACACAGGTTCAATTACTGCAATCTTACTCTCCTTTTCCTTACTGAATACATGTAGAAAACCTTCGTTGATCAAACGCTGAACATCATCTTGAACCAAACTGCAACCCTTGATACTGGTATTACATTCCTTACAATTATCATGACAAACTTTGACTAACCCAACCTTAAACAACTTAGCATGAAAGGCCTTGATAGGAGTCTTGATTTTTTATGCATCCAAAACTAACACCTCATCATTTTCATCCTCAATGGCATTAATAACTCCATGTATAGGTAAAGGATTTCTTTTCACGTTTGGCTGATTGTCTGCGAATGAAAGAATACTATTTTCCATTAATCTCTTCACTACGTGTTTCAATGCTAAACAGCCTTCCAAATCATGATCGGGTCCTCATTGATGAAAAGCACAATTAACATTTGGATTGTGGAACGGTAAAGACTTCTCAGTTTGTGGTCCCGAAGGTCTAGTGACGATCAGTCCTTGTTCCACCAAGGAAGGGTAGAGCTCGGTATAGGACATTGGTATAGGTGGAAACATCATTGACCCTTGTCTTCTGTAAGGATCATTTTGCTGTGGAGCTTGTTGTCTCTACTGTTGATAATTCTGGGTTTTTGGAAATTGCTGGTAAGCTAGCTGTTGATAGGTCGGTGGCTGCTGCGCTGCTTGATGATTGAAAGTAGGTGTTACAGCTTCTATGTAAGGTTGATGAGCATACTGCATTGGGTAGATCGGTTGCTGAGTGAAGTTTAGAACCGACTGTTGTTGGTACATTAGTTGTTTCCACCTGGGGTTCTTCTTCTTTCCCGTCGTGATGGCATTGGTTTCTCCCTCTTTCTTTTTATGGGAGTAGTTAGGAGCTTTCTTGGTATTGATGCCAATCGAACTGCTCGAAGAACTGATTACCTTTCCATTCTTCAATCTCGCCTCTACTTTCATGCCAACCACAACAACATCAGCGAAATTAGCGCTGACATTGCTGATCAATCTCTCATAGAATTCTGGCTTCAGCATGTCTACAAACCAATCCGCCAACTCTTTCTCGGTCAAGGGTGGTTCAACTTGAGATGCCGTCTCTCTCCATCGCTATGCATATTCTTTGAAAGATTTAGTATTGCTCTGGGTCATGTTCAGTAACTGCCTATGGTCGAGTGCCAGATCCATGTTGTACTTGTAATGCTTTACAAAAGCATTAGTCACATCCTGGAAACAACGGACCTGGGATTGGTCCAGACTTAAATACCATTTAGCCGCAGCCCCTTTTAAACTGTCTTAAAAGCAATGGATCATCAGTTTGTCATTACTCATGTAGGCAGCCATTCTTCGATAGTACATAATCAGATGCAACTTGGGACACGTTGCACCTGAGTAGATGTCAAAATTTGGAAGTTTGAACTTGGGTGGAATCACCAAGCCCAAACACATATCTTTAGCGTCAGTGCTAAATACATTACTTCCTTCTCTCGCTTTCATCTTTATCTGAATTGTTTCGACACTTTCTTTCAATCTTTCATGCCGATCATCCCCTTCTTCCAACATATCAATGTAATCATAAACTGGATGAGGGTTCTGGAAAACCGGGTGTACCTGTGTTTGCACTGCCGCTGGAGCAAAAGTGGGAACAGCTTGCAGAGTTTCATTAACCAAGGGAACCGTTTGCTGAGTAGACATGGGAACTGTAGCACGTATGAAATCAAAGGGCATACCCAAAGTGGGGTTCACGGTAGGGATAACAGGGGGTTCCACAGTTGTAGTAATGATTTCAGAAACCACAGTGGCTTGGGTGTCCATTTCTGCCTTCATGATGTTAATAGCCTCAAGGATCTGGCCCATTCCTCCTCGTATTTCATTCAATTCGTTGTTAACTCTGTCCATTTCTTCGTACTCTTTTGACATCCTTTGTCGAGCTTGGGCTCGAGTGTTGTAGCTGTGTCTGGGATTCAGTGTGATGATTCTGGAGAGAACATGCTGACATGAGATAAGGACAAGGAAGAAAATGCACTTGTTATGACATGATGTAAATGCAAATGCGAATGCAAGCTAAACTATCAAGAAACCAAAGAGATTTTGCAAGCAATGTAGACAATGGAATCTTCATAAAAAATAAACTTCTTCATTAAGAAATCTTGCAAATATTACATTGTGAGTAGTACATCTTCATGATCCCAGTACATAAGTGGGAATACAGCAACAACAAAAGGAAACAGCAACAACATCAAAGGAAATAACAACATCAAAGGAAACAACAACAACAACAACAACATCAAAGGAAACTAAGGATTGGCTCCACTAGTTGATGGCCACTCCCCTCCATTAATCTTTCTCATCAGTTCATCGATACGCTTCCTAGTTTTCTCCCTCTCAAGAAACAATTCTCCTAAAGGTTCCACCATCATCTTCCATGCCTTCGTGGGTGACTCATGGTGAGGAAATGCTTTCCTCATCACGAGATCTATGTCACGAGACCACTACAAATAGGCCTCGGTGACAGGGCACTCAGCATTCCATAGTTGCCGGTTGATCTGGCGCCAGGCGCGCTCAATTTGGACCTTCAACTCAAACCCTTTTTCCTCTTCAAGATACAACGTCTGCAGATTATCTTTGTCTGGGATTCCCTCCTTCAGATGGTCTAGTTGGCGCCGGGAAAGGACATGGTTGTAATTGATGCAACCGTTCCTTCCCATAAGGGGTACATTGGGGAAGTCCCCACAGCTATGGATTACAATGATTCCTTCGTCAGTTGAATCATACCATTCGATATCAGTGTGCTTTAATTCCATCAGCTTTTTAGACCATATTTTGCTATGTTCCACCTCCCAAAAGACTGGCGTCTTTGGTAAGTAGGAAATGAACCACTTATAGAAAAGAGCCACACAACAAACGACTGGGCCACCATTTCTCATATACCTAGTTTGGACAGCATGGTAGACATCTGCCAAAATTGTTGGGACCGGGTTATTAATCATGAAGATCTGGATAGCCTGGACATCCACAAAGTTCTTGGCATTTGGAAATAAGAACAGCCCATAGACCAGCAAGGCGAAAGTTGATTCGAAAAGTGAAATATTCCCTCTATCTTTGAAGTAGAGAGCCTTCTCCAGTAAGAAATAGGCGGGTGTAGCGAGCGATTTTGGACGCGGTTCTTAAGCGATGGTCGCTCTCTGCGGTTGAGCTTAAAACTACAGGTCGATTCATTTTTTATCCTATTAAAGCTGATGAAGGAAGGAAAATAGATGTCTCCAATTAACCCTGCTTTGCATACTGAGTTTAAACAACGGTCTGTTAGGTTACGGATGCTATCAATGTGGGGGCCTTTGTACTGGTTATTTGTATTTTCGCCAATACTATTTTTTATCTAGACAGAAGGTTTCTGGCGGGGAACAAGGATTAGGATGTTAGGACTGATGCTTTTGATAGATACATGGGAGTATGGGATTTTGGGTTTTTGTTTAGTGTGCTCGCTAAGATTTTTCTTTCAATCTTATGCCTACGTATTCCCGTTTACCGAAACAGGGAAATCAGAGCGTTCGTAGTTCCTCCTAGTATATGGGAGGAAATGGGTGTTTTGGTGTCTTGTTCAAAGCCCAAGACGTGAAGCTGAAGGGTCTATTTGTGTCTTGTTCAAAGCCCAAGACGTGAAGCTAAAGGTCCCAACTTTAGAGAGAATTTGTCATCTCTAAAGAGGGGGTTGTATGTCACAACTGTTTATAAAGGAGAATTACTTTAACCGGGATACGCGGATCCTAGCAATGCCATAATTTCCTTTATAGGGGGTTTTAACCTGAAGGGGAAGACTTTAACTCAGTGTAGAGCAATGCTATCTTTCCTTAGAAATTTCTCATGCTAAAAGAGGGACAGTGGCATGGATGTAGATGATCCAGAGGCTTGCCGCTTACAGCAATTAGATGAAGAGGAAGGAGTTGTTGATGTTTGTGTACTGTGAACGAGGCACAGTTTTGATGCTAAAAGGTTAATTGGATTAACCAGTGATTTTCTTATACAAACCCTAAGAGGAGGCTGATATATGTCTCGTACAAAGCCCGAGAGAGAGGCTAAAAGGTTTTGACCCGGCGATGGAGTCTTTTGGTATCTCGTATAAAGCCCGAGATGGAGGCTATTTGACTGTTTGGCTCAATAAGAACCTTTTTTGTTGTATCTCGTATGAAGCCCGAGATGGAGGCGAAAGGGTGATTGACTCAACGAGGGAGTCTCTTATGTGTCTCGTACAAAGCCCGAGAGAGAGGCTAAACATTGTTTGACTCCGCTGGGGAGGATCATTGTACAAAGCCCAAGAGAGAGGCTATGATGACTGTTTCAGTTGAGTGACAGGTCCGGTATACTGATTTTAAAAGAGAAAATCAGTTCTTATATAAGCAACACTGTACTCAGGGATTTGATTTGAGGATCAGGGATATTTCCCTCTCTTTGAGGAAACGGGAAATCCAAAGGGTATTGACACTGTCCGAGTCTGCGGGTTTCCTTCCTATTTAACGAAGGGGTCACTTGAGAATGTCTTTGAGACTCAAGGAAATTAGATTGTCCGTATCTAAAGTTTCATCTTTTATACTGTGTTTTGAGAAACAGTAGTAGACTCTATGAAAGGACTGTTTTATGAGAATGACTAGGTTCTGTTCCTATACCTCTAGGAGGTCGTCAGGACAATTTGTACGAAGCCCAAGAGGAGGCTGGAAACTTTTAAGAAGCCGACGGGTCCTTGTACTAAGCCCAAGAGAAGGCTATCATTCCCGGAGGAAGAGATCATTATACGAAGCCTAAGGGGAGGCTGTGAATACTTCTAAGAAGCCGTAGGGTCCTTGTACTATGCCCAAGAGGAGGCGAGGTTGCTTTTAGGAAGCCTGTGGGTCCTTGTACGATGCCCAAGAGGAGGCCGATGCTTTTAAGAAGCCCGTGGGTCCCCAAACCCCGAGAAATTCAAGGCAATGCTATTCACCGAGAATAGATCAAAGTCGGGAAAATTCGAGAATTTCGAAGAAACTCAAAGATGCCATTCACGGAGAATACATTCATCTCTGGGAGTAGAGTTTCTTGACAATTCCTAATGAGGACAGCCGAAGAGAAGACTGTATCTGGTGATCCTATTGGGGATCTAGTTGTCTATTTCTACGAATAAACGAGACGGCGTCACCTAGTTCTAGACGTAGTTGCCGGGGAAACTCGAAATATCTATACTATTATTACACAGTCGATATGAGTTTATGAAAGAAGACTTACAGTGAAACACCCCCACAATACAGTTATATGTATATGAAAGCGGTAAATGAAAGCGATAACCACTTACTCGGTTGTAGAGCTTCCATGTTGTTTGGTTAGTTGTTCAACAAAGAAAGATTGAAAACAACAGTATATTCAAAATCAAAGGAGAAAGTGCTTTGAAAAAGAAAGTTTTGGGGCTTACAGCTCAAGGAGAGGCCCAGGGTTTTATCAGTGAGCGCACTGTTGTTTTGAATTTGTACAGAGGGACTTATACAAGTGACTGAGGCCCAAAAATGTTTTCTGTACAAAGGGATGGGTCTTACACTCTCTCAAGAGGCCCAAAAAGTTTTAAAGAAAAAGAGTGGGGCTTATAACACGAGGGTAGGCCCAGATGATTTTTCCGTTTGAAATGGCGATCGCGCCAAGGTTTTCTTTTAACACGGAGGGACTTATACAATAAGTGAGGCCCAAAATGGTTTGGTTAAAAGGGGATTGGGTCTTACACTCTATTAGAGGCCCAAAGAGTTTGAATGGGTCTTATAGCTCTAGGAGAGGCCCAAGGTTATTTTTAAAAAGGGCGATGATCGTGTCGTTTATTTGAAAATGTACAGGGGGACTTATACAACGAATGAGGCCCAAAATATTTCTGTACAAGTGGGTTGGGTCTTACACTTTCTCAAGAGGCCCAAAAAGTTTTAAAAATGATTTATGAGGGTTGAATTAATCCAAAAACCCTAATTTGTTTTCAAAAATGTATTTAATTGAATAAAAATTCAATTAAAATGATCAAAATTGTTTAACATGTGAAAAACAAATTGTGATTTTGGATTAATGCTTCAAAAATTAAGTATTGACCTACAAAATAATTAGAAAGCATTAAAAGTTGCAAAATCAATGTAGAAAAAATATTTAATATGTCAAAAACAATTAAAATATTAATTCTTTGCAAAAATATCAATTATATGAAATAAATAATATTTTTGGGATTTTTTTTTAAAATAAAATAATTTAACATTTTTGTGAATTATTAAAAAAAGAATCAACTTAAAATCATTAAAACTCACAGAGAAATTAATTTTTGAATCAATTAAATAAAATCACAAAATTCAAATATTTGAATTGTTCAAAAATGGCGCCAAGAACACACCAAGAACACGCGCGTGTTCTGGGTTTGGCTGATTTGCATTTTCTCCTCAATCTCACTGAATACTTGATTATACCATGCAATCCACATATCATTATGCTCGTCTCAACCTCACGATCATGTCTATAACACTTAATTTCATTTAAATTAAACATAAAACATGAAATCACGAAGAAACCTCAAGAACCTTAATTTCTGCATGAAGGCTAGGATTTTTGATACACGATTCAAACAATGCAATTAATTGAGGGAAAACATTCCATGCATGATTATGAACATATGGCCAAATTATTGTGCGAGGAAATATGCATAGATTGAGAGATGACCAAATATATGCTTACCTCTAAGCCGTGACAGCAAGTGCAATGTGATTTTTGATTTGGAGGTGTTACAGATGAGTGGTGATGATCTGAACAGCTTCCCTACACCCTATGGAGTGTGTTTGAATGCTTGGACTTGATTGAAATTGGCTGGATCAATTCATGGCATCTCAGCTGCAACTTGATTGAAAATTTGAGCAACCAGCTGGTGATTTTGTGAAATTGGTGTTTCAGAAGTGATCTAAGTGTTTGATCAGCTCATATGTGATGTATGTGAGGTGTGTGAGTGATTGGTTTGATTGGAAAAGCTCTCAAACTCAAAACCCGATAGTGACTTGCCTTAGAAGGCAAAATTGGAGTGAAAGAAGAGATTTTGAGGAAAGCATCTGTTTGATGGCTTTGGTGTACTCAAACTGATCACAATTGAGCTCTATTTATAGTAGAGCAAGTTTGTTTTGTAAGGAATAGTGAATGGCAGCTGGTAAGTAGGTTTGGCCAATGTTGGCAAATGAAAATCCAAGTCTCCTCTAGCCATTGACTAGAGGTTAGGGCACAGAGCTTTGGTTCCCTTGGTCTTGGATAAGTCTTGACTGATTTCAGATGAGAATAGCTCAGTCCATGCCACCTTGATGCTTCCATTGAATGCTTCAATCCAAATTTGGAGTCTTGTCCCTATTTTGGCCATTCTAGGTTCAACATGCTATTTCTTGTTCCATGGACTTTGGAGGCTTGGCTCAGTGATTGTCCCCTTTAGATTCAATCCTCAGATGTGTCTAAGTGGATAGGAGCATTTGAATTTGGCTGATTTTGGCAAATCGAGCCAAAATGCAAAATCTGCCTTGCCTTTGACAGATTTCAGCAAGGCAACTTGACAATGTCATATCTCATGGGGTAAGTTGAATTTGGCAATGTTCTTGGCCATTTTGGAAAGCCCTTACATGATACAACAACTGTTTGAACAAGTTTGGTTTTGATCTCTTTTGATTCCAAGTGAAAAATCCCTCTACATTTGGCAAAAAGTGAAGCAAAATCTGACTGAGTGAAATTTTCACTAAGTGTTAGAACAAAGTGTGATTTCTTGATTTTGATCACTCCATAACTCAAAATCCTTAATGAATTGGACTTAGGTCTAGTTGAAGTTTTTGTAGAGGGTAATGAGGGCTACAAATCCATCTTTGGATGGGAAAAAATGGCCATGTGGTTTAGGAGTTATGATCCTCCAAAGTTAGTGCATTAGTGGTACTTTTTCCATAACTTAGAAAAATTTCTAAGTTTAATGGTTACCCCTTTTACAAGTTATCCCACTTTCTTTGGTTTTTCTTGATGAATGATGATTCAAATCATACATTAACATCATTTTAGGGTTAAAAATCCATTTTGGTGAAAAATGTCAAAAAGTCAAAGTTGACTTTTGTGCACAGTTGACTTTTTATCAGATGAATTCCAAACTGTGCAATTCTTCAGGAAATCATGTCCTTGACCTAAATCAAACTTGATGGACATGTTCCATGGGTGTCATAGGGTATATTGAATCATGTCTTAGGGTTTGGGAGCATGTCCTGGTCAAAAGTCAAAGTTACAGTTGACTTTCCTCGCGAAACCCTAATTGTGGTGCAGATGAAATTGAGACTTGTTGCTCAAGCTTCTTGGATCAATCCATTGTTGCAAATGGATCAATATAGTATATTAGAGACCCTCGAATCATGTCTTGAGGTATTGGCCCATGATTTGTCCCAAAAGTCAACTTAGGGGTGAATTAGGTCAAGAAACCCTAATTCCTGATTTTTGATGAATGCATCCCTTGAGGCAAAATTGACTTGATGAATGGGTCCATGAGGTTCCATGGAGTACATTAGGTTGAGTTTTGGATCTTTGGCTTATGCCCAGATGAAACTTTCCATCTAGAGGCCCTGGTCGACCAAAACCCTAATTTGGTGATACTGGCGATCTTGAGACTTGATCCACCTAGAAGGGAGCAACCTTGTGCTTAATCCTTGAAGTGGGAGTCCTTTTTGATCCATTGTGGATGTTTGAGAGGTTAGACAAGTTAAAGATCATGTCACTCCTTGATTGATCCTTTGTCTAAGGCTCTGAGAGGGCTTAAAACCCTAATTTTGATTGTAGTGAATGCTCAACAACCCTTGAGGCATTTGGTGAGGCATGATGGTTCATCCATATTGTGATGATGATTTGCACAATGATGGGAAATCTTAGTGGTCAAAATTTGGGGTATGACAGATGCCCCTATTTAATCTTCTTGGACCCGAAGGTGTGAATGACGAAGGTATTCGGGCATTCGGGGTGCAAGAGGATTAAATATCGGAATACCCGAAATTTTGATGGCTATGAATGGCAGTTTGCGCATTCATCTTCTTTGGCTAAGCAATGATGCTTAGGAAAGGTAAACTTCCCCTCGATCCTGGTTTCCTACCAAGGAACTGGTCTTGGTTTCTGATTTAAACTTCCCCTCGATCCTGGTTTCCTACCAAGGAACTGGTCTCAGTTTCTTTTGTCAATAAACTTTATTGACAAGGAATGCTATTTGTAGCGGATTTCCTCAAACTTCTCGCCGAATTTTCCTGGGGAGATGCCATTTGAGTGGAAAAGGTTTCGATGTCAGACCTGCTGGGGAACCCAGTCGTCTGAGTTGTAGAGGGGCACAACCTTCTCTGTTGGAGACGCCATTTGTCGATTCTACTGGGGGGAAAGTGAGTATCTTGAGAGACTGTTTCCACTTGGGGATCTTACATCATACTTTTCTCGGGATCTTCCCAGAGAAATGCCATATGATGGGGTCCAATTTTGAGGTGCCGATGACCTTTTCATCAGCGGATTTTTTGGAGAAATACTGATGTACTGCCGAACCCTTGCTTAAGAGGCTTTCTCTGGGGATTTTCTTTAATCTGGGAAAGCAAGGATATCATCTTCAACGGCGAAGAGTGACATCTGTTGAAGGTTCTCTGGCTTTTCATAGGTTCAAGTTATCAAAGTGGTCAAGGGCCAACTTCTTTCCAGAAATAAACTAGAAGCGCAGCGTTTCCTGACGAGGCAAGAACTGACAATTCGATTGAGAGAACTTTTATCACTAGGGGATAAGACCGACTAGAGTGATAGCGATGCAATATGAAACGTAAATGCAAATCAATAATGCATGATGTATGTATGTATATGCGGACAAAACTGACGCGACACACAAACTAAAAGATGAACACGACTGGATACTCGGCCATCGCGGGGCGTATAGAGATATCGCTGGTTCAAGATAGCAATTCCACCTTGCTTAGGAGAGATAATCCCTGCGGGGAATACCGTTGATCGGGCTTAGGAGGTAAGAACTCTGTCGTGGATGTCAGACGAAACAAGGTCTCTGACACAATTGATCCTTCATTCAGGCATACTGGGTTAGAAGGAATACTTTGATTCTGCACTTTGAGGCTCGAACGCCTTTGGAGACGCAACTGATGTTCTTCTGATGTTCAACAGTCAAAAGAAATGCCATCTTTAATTTAAAAGCAGAAAAAGTTTTAACAAGTAAATTCATTTTGTTTCATATCAAGAATCGTTAATCATGTTAACAACGTCGTTCTATAAAGCTAAAACAAATAAGAATTACAAACAAAAGCACAAGGGCTCAAATTTTATTGATAAGATGGAGATCAGCCAAACGTGTGATTCCAAAGAGTATATACAAAGTTTGAAAATGGTAATTTACAGGGAAAAGGGCTACGCTGAAACATAACGACCACTATCCTTCTACCAACTTTGAATTCAGGGCATCCTGAGCTTCTGTCGAAGATTGCCTTAACTGGAGTCTTCCTCTGATGGATGATGTACCTGCTGCTGCTGAGGGACTTGCCTCTGTTGAACATAGTTACTTGCCATTATCCCTAATTTTTGCCTGGATTGTACTATGATGTTTCCAATCCATCGGGATGATTTTTTCATATGTCTCTAATTTTTGCCTGGACCGCCTTTTCGGGTTTTCAATCCACCGAGACGGTTTTTTTTTTTAGTTTAGGCGAAGTATTTCTTGACTACATCAACATTCGTGGGGTAGGCAAATTCCTCTCCGTCCATGGTTGCAAGTCTCAAGGCGCCGCCTGAGAAAGCTTTTGTGACCACATAGGGGCCATCATAATTCGGAGTCCACTTGCCTCGGGAATCAGTGAGAAAAGATTGTATCTTCTTGAGCACGAGGTCCCCTTTTCTGAAGACACGAGGTCAGACCTTTTTGTCGAACGCCTTCTTCATTCTCTGCTGATACAACTGACTGTGGCATAGTGCCGTGATTCTCTTTTCTTCGATCAAATTCAGTTCGTCGTGTCGACTTTGACACCATTCAGCTTCGGTGAGCTTAGCTTCCATCAATACTCGGATTGACGGGATCTCTACTTCTATGGGGAGCACTGCTTCCATGCCATATACTAGAGAGAAAGGGGTAGCCCCTGTTGAAGTGCAGACAGATGTGCGATAACTGTGAAGAGCAAAGGGTAGCATCTCGTGCCAGTCTTTGTAGGTTACAACCATCTTTTGAACGATCTTCTTGATTTCTTGTTAGCCGCTTCTACCACCCCGTTCATCTTGGGTCGGTAGGGAGATGAGTTATGATGTTCAATCTTGAACTCTGCACACAACTCCTTCATCATCTTATTGTTCAAGTTAGATCCATTATCAGTAATGATCTCGCTTGGAACACCATAACGGCAGATGATATTATTTTTGATAAATCGGACCACCACTTGTCGGGTTACATTGGCGAATGACGCTGCTTCGACCCACTTGGTGAAGTAGTCAATGGCTACAAGGATGAACCGATGTCTGTTTGAAGCCTTAGGTTCAATCATGCCGATCATGTCGATTCCCCATATCGAGAAAGGCCACGGGGAAGAAAGAACTTTGAGATGTGATGGCGGTACATGAATTTTGTCGGAGTATATCTCACACTTGTGACATTTCCTCATGTACTTGTAGCAGTCAGATTCCATTGTCAACCAGTAGTACCCTGCTCTTAGAATTTTTCTCGCCATTGTATGTCTGTTGGCATGAGTGCCAAAGGATCCTTCATGAATTTCTTCATAAGCATGTCTGCTTCTGGTCTGTCGACGCATCGGAGCAAGACCATGTCAAAATTTCTCTTATAGAGAGTGTCCCCGCTCAGGAAGAAGTTTCCAGCCAATCTTCTGAGGGTTTTTCTGTCTTTTCTAGATGCCCCAGGTGGGTATCCTTGTTTCTGAAGGAAGCATTTGATATCGTGATACCAAGGTTTGTCGTCAATGACTGCTTCAATCGCGAAGATATAGGCAGGCCGTTCAAGGTGCATTATGTCGATCTTAGGTATATCATTCCATTGACCTACACTAATCATGGAAGAGATAGTAACTAATTCATCAGCCATGTGATTCTCATCACGAGGGATGTGATGAAACTCTACTCTGTTGAAGAAAGGTAGCAACCTTCTTGCATAGTCTTTGTAAGGAATCAATCCTGATTGGTATGTGTTCCAATATCCTTTTATCTGATTGATAACCAAGGCTGAATCGCCGTATACGTCCAAGTTTTTGATCCTTAAATCGATTGCTTCTTCGAGATCCATAATACAAGCTTCGTATTCGGCCTCGTTGTTCGTACATTTGAACGTAAGTCTGGCAGTGAAAGGAATATGGGTACCCTGAGGGGTAACAATGATTGCCCCAATTCCGTTTCCATAATGATTAACTGCTCCGTCAAAGATAAGTCCCCATTGGGAACCTGGTTCTGGCCCTTCACTGGGTAACAGTTCATCGCAGTCTTTCATTTTTAGATACATGACATCTTCGTCTGGGAAGTCAAACCCGATTGATTCTTGATTGTCAATCGGTTGATGAGCCAAATGATAGGCTAAAGTACTCCCCTTAACGGCTTTCTGAACGTGGTACTCTATGTCATATTCTGATAGCAACATCTGCCAACGGGCGATTCTTCCCGTAAGAGCAGGTTTTTCGAAGACATACTTGATTGGATCCATTTCTGAGATCAACCAAGTAGTGTGACAAATCATGTACTGGCGAAGACGTTTGGCTGCCCAAGCCAAAGCGCAGCAAGTTTTCTCAAGCATCGTGTACCGAGTCTCGCAGTCGGTGAATTTCTTGCTCAAATAGTAGATGGCAGACTCTTTTCTTTTTGTTTCGTCTTGTTGGCCAAGCACACAACCCATTGAGTCTTCTAGAACTGTGAGGTAAATGATCAGTGGTCTTCCTTCCACTAGAGGTGATAGAATCGGAGGATTCAACAGATATTCCTTGATAATGTCGAATGCGGTTTGGCAATCTTCTGACCAAACGCAATCCTGATTCTTTTTGAGTAATTTGAAAATCGGCACACATGTGGCGGTCATAAGGAATATGAATCTGGAAATGTAATTCAGACGTCCCAAGAATCCTCTGACTTGTTTTTCAGTTTTCGGCGAAGGCATTTCTTGAATGGCCTTGACCTTGTCAGGATCAACCTCAATTCCTTTCTGGCTGACGATGAACCCTAATAGTTTCCCTGAACGGACACCGAAGGTGCACTTGTTGGGATTCAACCGGAGCTTGAATTTTCTCAAACGTTCGAAATTTTTTTACAAATGTTCAATGTGCTCACTCTCTGTTTTTGATTTTGCAATCATATCATCGACATATACCTCGATTTCCTTATGTATCATGTCATGAAACAGAGTAGTCATGGCCCTTTGATAGGTTGCCCCGACGTTCTTCAAACCGAACGGCATTACCTTGTAACAAAAGGTACCCCATGGGGTAATGAACGAAGTTTTCTCCATGTCTTTCGGTGCCATTTTGATTTGGTTATAGCCCGAGAATCCATCCATGAAGGAGAAAACTTTGAACTTTGTTGTGCTGTCAACCAGCATGTCAATGTGTGGTAAAGGAAAGTCGTCCTTTGGACTTGCCTTGTTCAGATCTCTGTAATCAACACACATTCTGACATTTCTGTCCTTTTTGGGAACGGGTACGATGTTGGCTAACCATTGAGGATATTCAGCTGTAGTGAGGAAACCTGCGTCGATCTGTTTCTGTACTTCCTCCTTGATTTTGATGGCCATGTCCGGGTGAGTGCGTCTCAACCTTTGCTTTACTGGCGGACATTCCGATCTTAACGGTAAGTGATGTTCCACGATGTTGGTATCCAACCCTGGCATATCCTGATAAGACCAAGCAAATACATCGGGAAATTCTCTGAGAAGCTTTATCAAACTCTCTCTGGCAGTTGGACTGAGCAGCGCCCCGATCCTGATTTCTTTTCTCTCTCTTTCTGAACCCAAGTTTACCGTTTCCAACGGTTCTTTGTGAGGTTCAATGGACCTTTCCTCCTGTCTGACTAATCGGGAGATCTCTTCTGGAATTTTGTCGTCATTTTCTTCTTTAGCCTCGAATACCGGGAACTCAAAGTTGGGAGAAGGCATCGGATCGTATGTTTCAACTGGGTTTAAAACAAGCAATCTGCATGACGTGATGATTCGTGTTTTAGATGAGATAGAGAAAAATGCAAGTGTGTGCAGTGTATTTGTTTTACTGCTTGTTTTTATTTTTAAATGTTTTTTTTAGGATTACCATTTTCTGAAAAAGAAAAAAGAGAAAACAACAATTAATGCGGAAATTACAGAACGACGTTATTTTATTGATGAACAAGTCGATCCCTGAAACTACAGCCCTATAAAACAAAACTCTGTCGCTTTGGGCGAAGCGAAGAGGGATATTTGTAGAAAGTGAGCCCTATCAAAACATCTGTTTCACCTGGGCAGGGTGAAAGGTTAAAGATGGCAATTACTTTGACTGATGAACGACCTTCGGAACCTCGAGAGCAACCCATTGGCGGCGAACTCCTCGGTGAATCACAAAGTCTGGCACCTTCCTTGATTTGTCTTCAGAAATAACGCTGATTTCTGGTGGAGCAAGATCATTGGAATCTGTCTCCCAGGCAGAATTGTCGTAGGAGAATTCCTCTGTTGCATTTTGCATAGCATTTGTGCTCTCAGCTGTACCTCCCTATCCAGTTGCCTGGATATCCTCGAACCTGATACGAGAGCTTGCGGGAGCGGTGTACTTGACCATATAGTCGAATTTTCCACTTGGTTGTCCCAAGGTGTCCCACACTTCTTTAGAACTGGAGGAGTCATCCCTCTCAATGACGTTGACCTCAGGGAAAGCATAGTTGATGAATTCAAGTCCTGCGAACGTTGCGAATTCATCTTCATGTTGAGTAGTTTCTGAATGACCTGAGTGTTGATCCCATGACATGGTGGGGACACAGGTATTATGTTCAATGACGGTCAGCTGATTTTCATTGTTCGGCTGACTTTCTTGCCCCAAGTTTCCTGGGTAAGGTTGCCACATTGGCAGACCATCCATTGGGCCATAGTAGGTGTAGTCAAAATTGTTTTTCATTGGAGTGTCTTCCTCTAATGAATTTGGCAGAGCGCGGCATCCTTCCGGATCACAATCCCCGTAGATCATTTCGACATCTGATCGTGGTATAAATCTCGGACTTTCTGTAGGAAAGCAAGAAGGCATAGGCACCTCTTCCTGAGACATATAACCGTCCTCGTTAAGGTAGGACTGCCATTCTTCATCTGTGTCAAAGGGATCTTCCTCATTGATAGTATGAACTGTCTGAGACACTGGGTGGAGGAAACCTCCACTGTGGAATAAGTTTTGAAGTGGATGAAGACTTTCATCGCTGGCAGCTGTCTGGGTACAGGTTGCAGAAAAACCAAGACCCTTCTTTGTTTTATTGTCAATAGGAATGACAAGTTGTCCCCATCCTGTTGTGTCGGTACTCTCGACCGCTTTGATAGCATCTTTGTATGAGGAAATCAAGGTTCCTCCTTGGGATTGATTGTCCTTGCTCACCGACAATGCTTGGAACTGAGTTCCAATAACCTCCTCGGGTTTTATACCAGTAGATGATGACAAGTTACTCACAAGCAAGGCTTGTTCCCCACAAACCGTGACAAGTTGATCGTTCTTGACGAACTTTAACTTTTGGTGGAGGGTCGAAGTGACCGCTCCAGCCTGATGTATCCAAGGTCTTCCTAATAAAAAACTGTATGTTGCCCGGATGTCCATGACCTGGAAAGTGACTTGGAAAGTGTGAGGACCGATAGTTATGGGAAGATCAACTTTGCCGATAACTATTTTTCTGGATCCGTCGAATGCTTTGACGACAACCTCACTGACTCTCATCGGAGGGCCTTTCAATGATAATTGCATAAAAGTGGACTTCGGTATAACATTCAGGGCTGACCCTGTGTCTACCAGTACGCTGGCTAAAGCATCGTCCTGGCAGTTAACTGTGATATTGAGCGCCATGTTATGACGGCGACCCTCTTCGGGTAACTCCTCATCATTAAATCCCAAATTGTTGCAGGAAGTGATGTTAGAGACAATGCTATCGAACTGTCTGATTGTTACATCCTGTTCCACAAAGGCTTGCTCCAAGACTTTCTGTAGAGCCTCTCTGTGGGCTTCTGAACTGAGTAATAGTGATAATACCGAGATCTTTGAAGAAGTCTGTAACAGCTAATTAACAATGTTATATTCACTCCTTTGGATGAGCTTCAGCATCTCATCATTATTTTTCGAAAGGTCGGGATTACTGGATTGACCGACTGATAGATCGGGACCTTCTGTCTGAAGTTCCTTTTCCTTGTTAACTTCCTCAACCCCTCGGTTGAAGATTCTACCACTCCGTGTTACTCGACTGATGTCTGCAATGTTCACAACAGAGGGTAATGGAATTTCCTTTCCATTTTCAATTATTGTTGCACCGTATTTGTAAGGGATAGCCTTAGTCGATTCATACGGTACTGGTCCCGGCAGATAGATGACTATTGGAACTTTCTGATTTTTCTGACCATCGTAAGTAATCTCAATTCGTTCCCGATTGGGAACCTTAAATTCGTCAAGTAGAGGAATAATGGCAAAAACATCCCTGGTCCTGTGATGACCAGAGATGATGACAATATCCTCAATTTGATTGGCAAGGTAGTTCGGCGACCAATTGATGGGTCCAGAACCTGGATATGGGCAGATCTCTCCACGATCCACCTGTCCCTGGAGAGCTACTCGCACAAGGTAACACCCTTGGTTACTTTCCGAACAGACTCCACAACGTTCATAATTATGTGGTGGCACCTGGCCACGCCCACTTTGAATACAATGTAACCTCACTAGGTTAGCTTCCACTGATAGGACATCCTGACTTTGACGTCGAGTGGGATTCCTGTTACTAATACTAATTTGCTGAGTATCTTCATCCATGTAGATTGGCATCCACCAATGATTTAACAAGTGCTGAAGTGCCTCCTGGACAAGGGTACAACCTCGATCGTTTTCGCAACCCGCTTTACAGCTTTGATAGTCATGTGATATTAAGAATCCGAGTCGGACCTGCTCAGCATGTAACTCTACCAGGTTGGTATTCATTACGCGAATATCGAAGATCTGAACCATGTTGATCTGATAAGGGTTCTTATCATGGTAGTCTTGGATCCATCCAAGATCCATCTGATGCTGGAGGGCCTCCTGTATGAAAGAGTATCCCTGTTTGTTTACCGAGTAAATCAGACAAGAACTGTAATCGTGCCGCAGCAGATTATGATACTGGCTTTGCCTTGAGTGCATCGCCACCAAGTTGACATTCATTGCACGGATGTCGTGGTTCTGAATGACGTTAGAATTCGTGTAAACCATGTTAACTCCACGAACTCGGTGCTCTTGGATCCATCCGAGATCCATTTGTTCCTGTAGAGCTGCTTGCACTACCGAACATCCTTGATTGTCTTTAGAGCAGATATCACACTGATGATAATTATGAGGTGGCACATGGCCATATCCACTCTGTCTACAATGCATCTTAACCAGATTGGTTTTCAACAAGAGTACATCGTAAATTTGATAGACATTGTTAGTCACTCCTTCTATCAAATTGACTGCAGCCTTCTCGTGTTGAGGTAGCAGATTCGTGAGAACATTAGGATTTGTATCCTTGAAGGATAAGACCCCGCTCCTAACAAGTTTTTGCACGTCGGACTTGAAATTGAGACAAGTCTCAATGTTATGCCCTGATCCTCCTTGATGATAAGGGCAAGTTTGATCCACCTTAAACTAAAAAGGCGGATTTTCTGGTACTGTAAGAGGAGATTTAGTCTGAATGTGCCCCTTAGCCAGTAGTAATGGACACAGTTCTGCGTACGTCGCGGGTATAGGATCAAATCCTGGTGGCCGTGTTATACGGTTGTTGTTGTATGGAGGACGAGCCTGCTGAAGAGGCTGTTGTGTCCTTTGCTGATCAGGTTGGCTCTGCGCAACCTGAGGTTGATACGTAGGAATAGATGCAGGGTTGATAGCAGGAGTCACAGATGCTACCGGTTGATAACGTCGCCTTTTCTTTCCAAGAGAGATATTCAAAATATCTTGCTCTTTTTTCTTATGGAGAGCACTACCGTATTTTTTAGTACCGCTCGTCGATCCAGTGTCTTTTACCAAACGTCCTTCTCGGACGGCTTCCTCAAGACGTACGCCCATGCCGACCATTTCGGTGAAGTCACTGGGCGCACTGGCAACCATTCGGTCATAGTAAAATGAGCTTAAGGTCTTTAAGAAGATCTTTGTCATCTCTTTTTCCTCAAGAGGTGGACAAATTTGAGCGGCAATTTCACGCCACCTTTGAGCATACTCCTTAAAGGTTTCCTTGTCCTTTTGCGACATCGATCTGAGTTGATCTCTGTCCGGTGCCATGTCCAAATTGTATTTGTATTGTTGGACGAAGGCAGTACCAAGATCTCTGAATGTGCTAATCGTAGCACGGTTTAAACCCATGTACCATTTGAGTGCAGCACCGGTTAAACTATCCTGAAAGTAGTGAATCAGTAGGTCCTGATTCTCCGTCTGAGCTGACATCCGCCGAGCGTACATCACCAGATGGCTTTGAGGGAAAAAGTTACCCTTGTACTTTTCAAAGTCGGGCACTTGGAATTTGTGCGGGACTTTCACATTGGGGACCAAGCAGAGATCTGCGGCGTCCTTTCCAAATAAATCCTGACCGCGAATGGCTTGCAGTTCCTTCTGCATTTCCAAGAACTGTTCCTGGAATTCATCCATTCTGTCAAACATAGTTTCCTTCTTACCAGAAGGCGTTTGTGGAATCTGTCCTTCCGGGATAGTGTGCACCACAGGGGGGTGGTACCGTGACTACGGCAGTGAGTCTTGGCGTTTCCCGAAGTTTGTAACCTTCAGGAGTCTTCAGTATGCCCCTGGCATCTTCCCTTTTCCAAAGTTTGTAACCTTCAGGCCCAGCGGCTTCTGTTGTGATTCCCTGATCTTCAGTGATCGGCGGAATATATCCTTCCGGGATATAGTTAACAGGCATGCCCCAAGGACGATCTTTCGGTATCTGATACCTAGGATCATGCCTCTCCACTATGGGCATTTAGGTGATCTCTGAGATCATAGTTCGTTGTAGCTGAGCTTCTGCCATGGCTTGCATGTCGTTACGAAGCTTTCTCATATCCTCTCTCAGAGCGTCGATCTCTTCTTTCAACTCTCTGTTTTCTTCCTCAAGATCATCCATCCTTTTCTGACGATTGGCCCGAGTATTATACGAATGAGACAGTTTGACTCTAGAACCGAGACACAAACGTGAGATTCGTAGGTAAAAAGAATACGCGATGTAAGAATGATGAATGCAATGATTATATTAATTGTTCTTTTGGTTTAATCAAAATAAACTTCGACAATTAGATTGCAAATATCAAACGGTGGGGAAACCCCTTTTTATTGAAATTCAAAAGATTACAGAAGTGGAAATACAGTAAATTACAAAGTGCAGAAACAGAAACCTAAGCTAATGGGTTCTGATTTCTCTCTGAAGAGAAATCAGGTGCTGATCCTGGTATCTTCCTTTTCTTTAACCGGGGCTCTTGGGTCATTGTCGGGTTGTCATTCCTTTGCCAAGTGAAAGGAGCGAGCAAATTCCTTTGGTCATCTTGATTATCTACAGCATGTTGCTCCAAAATTTCAATCAGAGCATCTTTCTCTTTCAGTAATTGCTGTATTTTGATGTACTCTACGTCGAGGGTGCGGTACTTGTTCTTCCAAGACCTTCTCTCCTTTTGAATTTTGTTGAGAGTAACCTGAAGCTTTTCAGTTTCCGTCATGAAGTACATGACAGATTCCCTCGGTGGAAGAATTCCGTAACGAGGATAAGGCATCTTTAGCTTGAGAGCTCTAGTTTGTACCCAATGGAGATAAGGCTCCACCGAGACACAATCCGGTTTTCCTAGAGACTCTCGTCCTTTCTTATGAACATGCTTCTAAGCGTGCACTATTTCCGTCTTTAGTGCTCTGTCATTTTCTCCTTCCTTGAAGAAAAGACCTTCCAGATGAACACCCAGTGGGATGTGTCTCATCGGGTATCCAAATTGACGGCGAACCAATACCGGATGGTAGTTGATTCCTCCTTTAGTTCCTATAAGGGGTACGTTGGGGAAGCTTCCACAACGATCAATGATCCTGATTCCATCATAAATCCTATTACACCAATCTATATCAGAGTTGGTAAGAGACATGATCTTCTGCGACCAACGTAAGGCACTCTTGCAATCCCAAAAAGCAGCAGATTTGGGCAAGTGAGAGATAAACCATTTGTAAAGCAGAGGTACACAGCATGTGATCTCCCCTCCGCTGTACAAATTTCCCAGGTGTATAGAATGATACGCATCTGCGACCAAAGTCGGCACAGGATTTCCAATGAGAAAAACCTTAATGGAGTTAATATCGACGAAGTTATTGATGTTAGGAAACAAAAACAACCCGTAGGTGAGCAAGATAAAGATGCTTTCAAAAGCAGTCACGTTTCCTATACTGGCGAAGTACAGGGCTTTCTTTGTCAAGAACTGGGCTGGCAAACCTTGGATACCACCCTTAGCGGTCAGGTGAGTCCTAACTTCAAACTCGTCCAAATGAATTGCTCTTGCAATAGTCTGATTCTTTGGAATTTCGTCCAGTCCAGAAAATGGAGCTCGATCTGTAATGTGTAGATCGATCAGGTGAGAATACTCCTCCAGCGTTGGTGCGAGTTGGTAATCCGGGAATGTGAAACAGTGATAAACCGGATCATAAAACGGAATGAGCGCATCCATGATTCCCTCAATCACATGGACTCTTAACAGTGGTAGCAAACCTCCGTGCTTGGCTCTGAAAGCCTCTTGGTTAGTGATCATCCTCGCTAACCTTCTCAAATCCTCTAGTTTTGGAACCTTGAAGGTATACTGGTGAGTTCTCCTTCTACCGAAATCCATTAGTGCAATCCTTTTCTCTGATATTTGCAATCACAGTCTTAGTTTATTTTGAAAAAACAGAGAGACTAGAAGAGAAGATTTTTTTTTTGAATGCTTTAATGTTTTTTAAATGAATGCATGAATGCAGCACACAAAAACATAGAAAAAACATGGGGTCAAAGGGTTGTTGTCATGAAGTCAAGGCTCTACCCATCCCCAAAGGTTTATACTAGGGTGATTTTTGTACCTGTACTCATTATCATTAGCTCCTCCCAGGAAAGCAAAACAACAAGCGGATCGCCAGCGAGTTGTAGAGCAATCTTAGAGTAAGTGCCATTCACCGAGAATAGATCACCAACCTCAAATGAGGGTAGTATCGCGTAACAACTATTTTCGATAGTTTCCGCACTACGAAAGGGTTTGGCTCCTCAACTTCTCAGACTTAACAACCAGCCCATTGTCTAGGTGAGAGAATGGGTTGCGTTGGTTAGCCTCCAATGAGGTTGATGGTCGACCCCGTCGCCATCACTTATCTTAGGTGTATACTCATTCTTTCCACATACTGCATCACCCGCATTCCCATTAGCAGAAAAATAAACATGTATAGCAATTAGGAAAAGCAGTATATATATTTGTCCTAAACATCCTAGACCTTTAAAGCTAAGAATCCTAAGTTCCTGACAGAAAATGGGTTCCCCGGCGGAAGCCCCAATCTGTGGTATTTACACAAGTGAAGAAAAGGAAGACCGTGCCTAGACCTAACTTTGAACAGGCCCCACGGTGGGCGCCATTTATTTTGTAGCGAGCGATTTTGGACGCGGTTCTTAAGCGCTGGTCGCTCTCTACGGTTGAGCTTAAAACTACAGGTCGATTCATTTTTTATCCTATTAAAGCTGATGAAGGAAGGGAAATAGATGTCTCCAATTAACCCTGCTTTGCATACTGAGTTTAAACAGCGGTCTGTTAGGTTACGGATGCTATCAATGTGGGGGGCCTTTGTACTGGTTATTTGTATTTTCGCCAATACTGTTTTTTATCTAGACAGAAGGTTTCTGGTGGGGAACAAGGATTGGGATGTTAGGACTGATGCTTTTGATAGATACATGGGAGTATGGGATTTTGGGTTTTTGTTTAGTGTGCTCGCTAAGATTTTTCTTTGAATCTTATGCCTACGTATTCCCGTTTACCGAAACAGGGAAATCAGAGTGTTCGTAGTTCCTCCTAGTATATGGGAGGAAATGGGTGTTTTGGTGTCTTGTTCAAAGCCCAAGACGTGAAGCTGACGGGTCTATTTGTGTCTTGTTCAAAGCCCAAGACGTGAAGCTGAAGGTCCCAACTTTAGAGAGAATTTGTCATCTCTAAAGAGGGGGTTGTATGTCACAACTGTTTATAAAGGAGAATTACTTCAACCGGGATACGCGGATCCTAGCAATGCCATAATTTCCTTTATAGGGGGTTTTAACCTGAAGGGGAAGACTTTAACTCAATGTAGAGCAATGCTATCTTTCCTTAGGAATTTCTCATGCTAAAAGAGGGACAGTGGCATGGATATAGATGATCCAGAGGCTTGCCGCTTACAGCAATTAGATGAAGAGGAAGGAGTTGTTGATGTTTGTGTACTGTGAACGAGGCACAGTTTTGATGCTAAAAGGTTAATTGGATTAACCAGTGATTTTCTTATACAAAGCCTAATAGGAGGCTGATATATGTCTCGTACAAAGCCCGAGAGAGAGGCTAAAAGGTTTTGACCCGACGATGGAGTCTTTTGGTATCTCGTTTAAAGCCCGAGATGTAGGCTATTTGACTGTTTGGCTCAATAAGAACCTTTTTTGTTGTATCTCGTATGAAGCCCGAGATGGAGGCGAAAGGGTGATTGACTCAACGAGGGAGTCTCTTATGTGTCTCGTACAAAGCCCGAGAGAGAGGCTAAACATTGTTTGACTCCGCTGGGGAGGATCATTGTACAAAGCCCAAGAGAGAGGCTATGATGACTGTTTCAGTTGAGTGACAGGTCCGGTATACTGATTTTAAAAGAGAAAATCAGTTCTTATATGAGCAACACTGTACTCAGGGATTTGATTTGAGGATCAGGGATATTTCCCTCTCTTTGAGGAAACGGGAAATCCAAAGGGTGTTGAGATTGTCCGAGTCTGCGGGTTTCCTTCCTATTTAACGAAGGGGTCACTTGAGAATGTCTTTGAGACTCAAGGAAATTAGACTGTCCGTATCTAAAGTTTCATCTTTTATACTGTGTTTTGAGAAACAGTAGTAGACTCTATGAAAGGACTGTTTTAAGAGAGTGACTAGGTTCTGTTCCTATACCTCTAGGAGGTCGTCAGGACAATTTGTACGAAGCCCAAGAGGAGGCTGGAAACTTTTAAGAAGCCGACGGGTCCTTGTACTAAGCCCAAGAGAAGGCTATCATTCCCGGAGGAAGAGATCATTATACGAAGCCTAAGAGGAGGCTGTGAATACTTCTAAGAAGCCGTAGGGTCCTTGTACTATGCCCAAGAGGAGGCGGGGTTGCTTTTAGGAAGCCTGTGGGTCCTTGTACGATGCCCAAGAGGAGGCCGATGCTTTTAAGAAGCCCGTGGGTCCCCAAACCCCGAGAAATTCAAGCAATGCTATTCACCGAGAATAGATCAAAGTCAGGAAAATTCGAGAATTTGGAAGGAACTCAAAGATGCCATTCACGGAGAATACATTCATCTCTGGGAGTAGAGTTTCTTGACAATTCCTAATGAGGACAGCCGAAGAGAAGACTGTATCTGGTGATCCTATTGGGGATCTAGTTGTCTATTTCTACGAATAAACGAGACGGCGTCACCTAGTTCTAGACGTAGTTGTCGGGGAAACTCGAAATATCTATACTATTATTACACAGTCGATATGAGTTTATGAAAGAAGACTTACAGTGAAACAGCCCCACAATACAGTTATATGTATATGAAAGCGGTAAATGAAAGCGATAACCACTTACTCGGTTGTAGAGCTTCCATACTGTTTGGTTAGTTGTTCAACAAAGAAAGATTGAAAACAATAGTATATTCAAAATCAAAGGAGAAAGTGCTTTGAAAAAGAAATTTTTGGGGCTTACAGCTCAAGGAGAGGCCCAGGGTTTTATCAGTGAGCGCACTGTTGTTTTGAATTTGTACAGAGGGACTTATACAAGTGACTGAGGTCCAAAAAGGTTTTCTGTACAAAGGGATGGGTCTTGCACTCTCTCAAGAGGCCCAAAAAGTTTTAAAGAAAAAGAGTGGGGCTTATAACACGAGGGTAGGCCCAGATGATTTTTCCGTTTGAAATGGCGATCGCGCCGAGGTTTTCTTTTAACGCGGAGGGACTTATACAATAATTGAGGCCCAAAATGGTTTGGTTAAAAGGGGATTGGATCTTACACTCTATTAGAGGCCCAAAGAGTTTGAATGGGTCTTATAGCTCTAGGAGAGGCCCAAGGTTATTTTTAAAAAGGGTGATGATCGTGCCGTTTATTTGAAAATGTACAGGGGGACTTACACAACGAATGAGGCCCAAAATATTTCTGTACAAGTGGGTTGGGTCTTACACTCTCTCAAGAGGCCCAAAAAGTTTTAAAAATGATTTATGAGGGTTGAATTAATCCAAAAACCCTAATTTGTTTTCAAAATTGTATTTAATTGAATAAATATTTAATTAAAATGATCAAAATTGTTTAACATGTGAAAAAAAAATTGTGATTTTGGATTAATGCTTCAAAAATTAAGTATTGACCTACAAAATAATTAGAAAGCATTAAAAGTTGCAAAATCAATGTAGAAAAAATATTTAATATGTCAAAAACAATTAAAATATTAATTCTTTGCAAAAATATCAATTATATGAAATAAATAATATTTTTGGGATTTTTTGATAAAATAAAATAATTTAACATTTTTGTGAATTATTAAAAAAAGAATCAACTCAAAATCATTAAAACTCAGAGAGAAATTAATTTTTGAATCAATTAAATAAAATCACAAAATTCAAATATTTGAATTGTTCAAAAATGGCGCCAAGAACACACCAAGAACACGCGCGTGTTCTGGGTTTGGCTGATTTGCATTTTCTCCTCAATCTCACTGAATACTTGATTATACCATGCAATCCACATATCATTATGCTCGTCTCAACCTCACGATCATGTCTATAACACTTAATTTCATTTAAATTAAACATAAAACATGAAATCACGAAGAAACCTCAAGAACCCTAATTTCTGCATGAAGGCTAGGATTTTTGATACACGATTCAAACAATACAATTAATTGAGGGAAAACATTCCATGCATGATTATGAACATATGGCCAAATTATTGTGCGAGGAAATATGCATAGATTGAGAGATAACCAAGTATATGCTTACCTCTAAGCCGTGACAGCAAGTGCAATGTGATTTTTGATTTGGAGGTGTTACAGATGAGTGGTGATGATCTGAACAGCTTCCCTACACCTTATGGAGTGTGTTTGAATGCTTGGACTTGATTGAAATTGGCTGGATCAATTCATGGCATCTCAACTGCAACTTGATTGAAAATTTGAGCAACCAGCTGGTGATTTTGTGAAATTGGTGTTTCAGAAGTGATCTAAGTGTTTGATCAGCTCATATGTGATGTATGTGAGGTGTGTAGGTGATTGGTTTGATTGGAAAAGCTCTCAAACTCAAAACCCGATAGTGACTTGCCTTAGAAGGCAAAATTGGAGTGAAAGAAGAGATTTTGAGGAAAGCATCTGTTTTATGGCTTTGGTGTACTCAAACTGATCACAATTGAGCTCTATTTATAGTAGAGCAAGTTTGTTTTGCAAGGAATAGTGAATGGCAGCTGGTAAGTAGGTTTGGCCAATGTTGGCAAATGAAAATCCAAGTCTCCTCTAGCCATTGACTAGAGGTTAGGGCACAGAGCTTTGGTTCCCTTGGTCTTGGATAAGTCTTGACTGATTTCAGATGAGAATGGCTCAGTCCATGCCACCTTGATGCTTCCATTGAATGCTTCAATCCAAATTTGGAGTCTTGTGCCTATTTTGGCCATTCTAGGTTCAACATGCTATTTCTTGTTCCATGGACTTTGGAGTCTTGGCTCAGTGATTGTCCCCTTTAGATTCAATCCTCAGATGTGTCCAAGTGGATAGGAGCATTTGAATTTGGCTGATTTTGGCAAATCGAGCCAAAATGCAAAATCTGCCTTGCCTTTGACAGATTTCAGCAAGGCAATTTGACAATGTCATATCTCATGGGGTAAGTTGAATTTGGCAATGTTCTTGGCCATTTTGGAAAGCCCTTACATGATACAACAACTGTTTGAACAAGTTTGGTTTTAATCTCTTTTGATTCCAAGTGAAAAATTCCTCTACATTTGGCAAAAAGTGAAGCAAAATCTGACTTAGTGAAATTTTCACTAAGTGTTGGAACAAAGTGTGATTTCTTGATTTTGATCACTCCATAACTCAAAATCCTTAATGAATTGGACTTAGGTCTTGTTGAAGTTTTTGTAGAGGGTAATGAGGGCTACAAATCCATCTTTGGATGGGAAAAAATGGCCATGTGGTTTAGGAGTTATGATCCTCCAAAGTTAGTGCATTAGTGGTACTTTTTCCATAACTTAGAAAAATTTCTAAGTTTTATGGTTACCCCTTTTACAAGTTATCCCACTTTCTTTGGTTTTTCTTGATGAATGATGATTCAAATCATACATTAACATCATTTTAGGGTTAAAAATCCATTTTGGTGAAAAATGTCAAAAAGTCAAAGTTGACTTTTGTGCACAGTTGACTTTTTATCAGATGAATTCCAAACTGTGCAATTCTTCAGGAAATCATGTCCTTGACCTAAATCAAACTTGATGGACATGTTCCATGGGTGTCATAGGGTATATTGAATCATGTCTTAGGGTTTGGGAGCATGTCCTGGTCAAAAGTCAAAGTTACAGTTGACTTTCCTCGCGAAACCCTAATTGTGGTGCAGATGAAATTGAGACTTGTTGCTCAAGCTTCTTGGATCAATCCATTGTTACAAATGGATAAATATAGTATATTAGAGACCCTCGAATCATGTCTTGATGTATTGGCCCATGATTTGTCCCAAAAGTCAACTTAGGGGTGAATTAGGTCAAGAAACCCTAATTCCTGATTTTTGATGAATGCATCCCTTGAGGCAAAATTGACTTGATGAATGGGTCCATGAGGTTCCATGGAGTACATTAGGTTGAGTTTTGGATCTTTGGCTTATGCCCAGATGAAACTTTCCATCTAGAGGCCCTGGTCGACCAAAACCCTAATTTGGTGATACTGGCGATCTTGAGACTTGATCCACCTAGAAGGGAGCAACCTTGTGCTTAATCCTTGAAGTAGGAGTCCTTTTTGATCCATTGTGGATGTTTGAGAGGTTAGACAAGTTGAAGATCATGTCACTCCTTGATTGATCCTTTGTCTAAGGCTCTGAGAGGGCTTAAAACCCTAATTTTGATTGTAGTGAATGCTCAACAACCCTTGAGGCATTTGGTGAGGCATGATGGTTCATCCATATTGTGATGATGATTTGCACAATGATGGGAAATATTAGTGGTCAAAATTTGGGGTATGACAGATGCCCCTATTTAATCTTCTTGGACCCGAATGTGTGAATGACGAAGGTATTCGGGCATTTGGGGTGCAAGAGGATTAAATATCGGAATACCCGAAATTTTGATGGCTATGAATGGCAGTTTGCGCATTCATCTTCTTTGACTAAGCAATGATGCTTAGGAAAGGTAAACTTCCCCTCGATCTTGGTTTCCTACCAAGGAACTGGTCTTGGTTTCTGATTTAAACTTCCCCTCGATCCTGGTTTCCTACCAAGGAACTGGTCTCAGTTTCTTTTGTTAATAAACTTTATTGACAAGGAATGCTATTTGTAGCGGATTTCCTCAAACTTCTTGCCGAATTTTCCTGGGGAGATGCCATTTGAGTGGAAAAGGTTTCGATGTCAGACCTGCTGGGGAACCCAGTCGTCTGAGTTGTAGAGGTGTACAAACTTCTCTGTTGGAGATGCCATTTGTCGATTCTACTGGGGGGAAAGTGAGTATCTTGAGAGACTGTTTCCACTTGGGGATCTTACATCATACTTTTCTCGGGATCTTCCCAGAGAAATGCCATATGATGGGGTCCAATTTTGAGCTGTCGATGACCTTTTCATCAGCGAATTTTTCGGAGAAATACTGATGTACTGCCGAACCCTTGCTTAAGAGGATTTCTCTGGGGATTTTCTTTAATCCGGGAAAGCAAGGATATCATCTTCAATGGCGAAGAGTGACATTTGTTGAAGGTTCTCTGGCTTTTCATAGGTTCAAGTTATCAAAGTGGTCAAGGGCCAACTTCCTTCCAGAAATAAACTAGAAGCGCGGCGTTTCCTGACGAGGCAAGAACTGACAATTCGATTGAGAGAACTTTTATCACTAGGGGATAAGACCAACTAGAGTGATAGCGATGTAATATGAAATGTAAATGCAAATCAATAATGCATGATGTATGTATGTATATGCGGACAAAACTGACGCGACACACAAACTAAAAGATGAACACGACTGGATACTCGGCCATCGCGGGGCGTATAGAGATATCGCTGGTTCAAGATAGCAATTCCACCTTGCTTAGGAGAGATAATCCCTGCGGGGAATACCGTTGATCGGGCTTAGGAGGTAAGAACTCTGTCGTGGATGTCAGACGAAACAAGGTCTCTGACACAGTTGATCCTTCATTCAGGCATACTGGGTTAGAAGGAATACTTTGATTCTGCACTTTGAGGCTCGAACGCCTTTGGAGACACAACTGATGTTCTTCTGATGTTCAACAGTCAAAAGAAATGCCATCTTTAATTTAAAAGCAGAAAAATTTTTAACAAGTAAATTCATTTTGTTTCATATCAAGAATCGTTAATCATGTTAACAACGTCGTTCTGTAAAGCTAAAACAAATAAGAATTACAAACAAAAGCACAAGGGCTCAAATTTTATTGATAAGATGGAGATCAGCCAAACACGTGATTCCAAAGAGTATATACAAAGTTTGAAAATGGTAATTTACAGGGAAAAGGGCTACGCTGAAACATAACAACCACTATCCTTCTACCAACTTTGAATTCAGGGCATCCTGAGCTTCTGTCGAAGATTGCCTTAACTGGAGTCTTCCTCTGATGGATGATGTACCTGCTGCTGCTGAGGGACTTACCTCTGTTGAACATAATTACTTGCCATTATCCCTAATTTTTGCCTGGATTGTACTATGATGTTTCCAATCCATCGGGATGATTTTTTCATATGTCTCTAACTTTTGCCTGGACCGCCCTTTCGGGTTTTCAATCCACCGAGACATTTTTTTTTTAGTTTAGGCAAAGTATTTCTTGACTACATCAACATTCGTGGGGTAGGCAAATTCCTCTCCGTCCATGGTTGCAAGTCTCAAGGCGCCGCCTGAGAAAGCTTTTGCGACCACATAGGGGCCATCATAATTCGGAGTCCACTTGCCTCGGGAATCAGTGAGAAAAGATTGTATCTTCTTGAGCACGAGGTCCCCTTTTCTGAAGACACGAGGTCAGACCTTTTTGTCGAATGCCTTCTTCATTCTCTGGTGATACAACTGACCGTGGCATAGTGCCGTGATTCTCTTTTCTTCGATCAGATTCAGTTCGTCGTGTCGACTTTGACACCATTCAGCTTCGGTGAGCTTAGCTTCCATCAATACTCGGATTGACGGGATCTCTACTTCTATGGGGAGCACTGCTTCCATGCCATATACTAGAGAGAAAGGGGTAGCCCCTGTTGAAGTGTGGACAGATGTGTGATAACTGTGAAAAGCAAAGGGTAGCATCTCGTGCCAGTCTTTGTAGGTTACAACCATCTTTTAAACGATCTTCTTGATGTTCTTGTTAGCCGCTTCTACCGCCCCGTTCATCTTGGGTCGGTAGGGAGATGAGTTATGATGTTCAATCTTGAACTCTGTACACAACTCCTTCATCATCTTATTGTTCAAGTTAGATCCATTATCAGTAATGATCTCGCTTGGAACACCATAACGGCAGATGATATTGTTTTTGATAAATCGGACCACCACTTGTCGGGTTACATTGGCGAATGACGCTGCTTCGACCCACTTGGTGAAGTAGTCAATGGCTACAAGGATGAACCGATGTCCGTTTGAAGCCTTAGGTTCAATCATACCGATCATGTCGATTCCCCATATCGAGAAAGGCCGCGGGGAAGAGAGAACTTTGAGATGTGATGGCGGTACATGAAATTTGTCGGAGTATATCTGACACTTGTGACATTTCCTCATGTACTTGTAGCAGTCAGATTCCATTGTCAACCAGTAGTACCCTGCTCTTAGAATTTTTCTCGCCATTGTATGTCTGTTGGCATGAGTGCCAAAGGATCCTTCATGAATTTCTTTCATAAGCATGTCTGCTTCTGGTCTGTCGACGCATCGGAGCAAGACCATGTCAAAATTTCTCTTATAGAGAGTGTCCCCACTCAGGAAGAAGTTTCCAGCCAATCTTCTGAGGGTTTTTCTATCTTTTCTAGATGCCCCAGGTGGGTATCCGTGTTTCTGAAGGAAGCATTTGATATCGTGATACCAAGGTTTGTCGTCTATGACTGCTTCAATCGCGAAGATATAGGCGGGCCGTTCAAGGCGCATTATGTCGATCTTAGGTATGTCATTCCATTGACCTACACTAATCATGGAAGAGATAGTGGCTAATGCATCAGCCATGTGATTCTCATCACGAGGGATGTGATGAAACTCAACTCTGTTGAAGAAAGGTAGCAACCTTCTTGCATAGTCTTTGTAAGGAATCAATCATTATTGGTATGTGTTCCAATCTCCTTTTATCTGATTGATAACCAAGGCTGAATCGCCATATACGTCCAAGTTTTTGATCCTTAAATCGATTGCTTCTTCGAGATCCATAATACAAGCTTCGTATTCGGCCTCGTTGTTCGTACATTTGAACGTAAGTATGGCAGTGAAAGGAATGTGGGTACCCTGAGGGGTAACAATGATTGCCCCAATTCCGTTTCCATAATGATTAACTGCTCCGTCAAAGATAAGTCCCCATTGGGAACCTGGTTATGGCCCTTCACTGGGTAACAGTTCATCGCAGTCTTTCATTTTTAGATACATGACATCTTCGTCTGGGAAGTCAAACCCGATTGATTCTTGATTGTCAATCGGTTGATGAGCCAAATGATCGGCTAAAGTACTCCCCTTAACGTCTTTCTGAGCGTGGTACTCTATGTCATATTCTGATAGCAACATCTGCCAACGGGCGATTCTTCCCGTAAGAGCAGTTTTTTCGAAGACATACTTGATTGGATCCATTTCTGAGATCAACCAAGTAGTGTGACGAATCATGTACTGGCGAAGACGTTTGGTTACCCAAGCCAAAGCGCAGCAAGTTTTCTCAAGCATCGTGTACCGAGTCTCGCAGTCGGTGAATTTCTTGCTCAAATAGTAGATGGCAGACTCTTTTCTTTTTGTTTCGTCTTGTTGGCCAAGCACACAACCCATTGAGTCTTCTAGAACTGTGAGGTAAATGATCAGTGGTCTTCCTTCCACTGGAGGTGATAGAATCGGAGGATTCAACAGATATTCCTTGATACTGTCGAAAGCGGTTTGGCAATCTTCTGACCAAACGCAATCCTGACTCTTTTTGAGTAATTTGAAAATCGACGCACATGTGGCGGTCATAAGGAATATGAATCTGGAAATGTAATTCAGACGTCCCAAGAATCCTCTGACTTGTTTTTCAGTTTTCGGCGAAGACATTTCTTGAATGGCCTTGACCTTGTCAGGATCAAGCTCAATTCCTTTCTGGCTGACGATGAACCCTAATAGTTTCCATGAACGGACACCGAAGGTGCACTTGTTGGGATTCAATCGGAGCTTGAATTTTCTCAAACGTTCGAAAATTTTTGACAGATGTTCAATGTGCTCACTCTCTGTTTTTGATTTTGCAATCATATCATCGACATATACCTCGATTTCCTTATGTATCATGTCATGAAACAGAGTAGTCATGGCCCTTTGATAGGTTGCCCCGACGTTCTTCAAACCGAACGGCATTACCTTGTAACAAAAGGTACCCCATGGGGTAATGAACGAAGTTTTCTCCATGTCTTTCGGCGCCATTTTGATTTTGTTATAGCCCGAGAATCCATCCATGAAGGAGAAAACTTTGAACTTTATTGTGCTGTCAACCAGCATGTCAATGTGTGGTAAAGGAAAGTCGTCCTTTGGACTTGCCTTGTTCAGATCTCTGTAATCAACACACATTCTGACCTTTCTGTCCTTTTTGGGAACGGGTACGATGTTGGCTAACCATTGAGGATATTCAGCTGTAGTGAGGAAACCTGCGTCGATCTGTTTCTGTACTTCCTCCTTGATTTTGATGGCCATGTCCGGGTGAGTGCGTCTCAACCTTTGCTTTACTGGCGGACATTCCGATCTTAACGGTAAGTGATGTTCCACGATGCTGGTATCCAACCCTGGCATATCCTGATAAGACCAAGCGAATACATCGGGAAATTCTCTGAGAAGCTTTATCAAACTCTCTCTGGCAGTTGGACTGAGCAGCGCCCCGATCCTGATTTCTTTTCTCTCTCTTTCTGAACCCAAGTTTACCGTTTCCAACGGTTCTTTGTGAGGTTCAATGGACCTTTCCTCCTGTTTGAGTAATCGGGAGATCTCTTCTGGAATTTTGTCGTCATTTTCTTCTTTAGCCTCGAATACCGGGAACTCAAAGTTGGGAGAAGGCATCGGATGGTATGTTTCAACTAGGTTTAAAACAAGCAATCTGCATGACGTGATGATTCGTGTTTTAGAAGAGATAGAGAAAAATGCAAGTGTGTGCAGTGTATTTGTTTTACTGCTTGTTTTTATTTTTAAATGTTTTTTTTAGGATTACCATTTTCTGAAAAAGCAAAAAGAGAAAACAGCAATTAATGCAGAAATTACAGAACGACGTTATTTTATTGATGAACAAGTCGATCCCTGAAACTACAGCCCTATAAAACAAAACTCTGTCGCTTTGGGCGAAGCGAAGAGGGATATTTGCAGAAAGCGAGCCCTATCAAAACATCTGTTTCACCTGGGCAGGGTGAAAGGTTAAAGATGGCAATTACTTTGACTGATGAACGACCTTCGGAACCTCGACAGCAACCCATTGGCGGCGAACTCCTCGGTGAATCACAAAATCTGGCACCGTCCTTGATTTGTCTTCAGAAATAACGCTGATTTCTGGTGGAGCAGGATCATTGGAATCTGTCTCCCAGGCAGAATTGTCGTAGAAGAATTCCTCTGTTGCATTTTGCATAGCATTTGTGCTCTCAGCTGTACCTCCCCATCCAGTTTCCTGGATATCCTCGAACCTGATACGAGAGCTTGCGGGAGCGGTGTACTTGACCATATAGTCGAATTTTCCACTTGGTTGTCCCAAGGTGTCCCACACTTCTTTAGAACTGGAGGAGTCATCCCTCTCGATGACGTTGACCTCAGGGAAAGCATAGTTAATGAATCCAAGTCCTGCGAACGTTGCAAATTCATCTTCATGTTGAGTAGTTTCTGAATGACCTGAGTGTTGATCCCATGACATGGTGGGGACACAGGTATTCTGTTCAATGACGGTCAGCTGATTTTCATTGTTCGGCTGACTTTCTTGCCCCAAGTTTCCTGGGTAAGGTTGCCACATTGGCAGACCATCCATTGGGCCATAGTAGGTGTAGTCAAAATTGTTTTTCATTGGAGTGTCTTCCTCTAATGAATTTGGCAGAGCGCGGCATCCTTCCGGATCACAATCCCCGTAGATCATTTCGACATCTGATCGTGGTATAAATCTCGGACTTTCTGTAGGAAAGCAAGAAGGCATAGGCACCTCTTCCTGAGACATATAACCGTCCTCGTTAAGGTAGGACTGCCATTCTTCATCTGTGTCAAAGGGATCTTCCTCATTGATAGTATGAACTGTCTGAGACACTGGGTGGAGGAAACCTCCACTGTGGAATAAGTTTTGAAGTGGATGAAGACTTTCATCGCTGGCAGCTGTCTGGGTACAGGTTGCAGAAAAACCAAGACCCTTCTTTGTTTTATTGTCAATAGGAATGACAAGTTGTCCCCATCCTGTTGTGTCGGTACTCTCGACCGCTTTGATAGCATCTTTGTATGAGGAAATCAAGGTTCCTCCTTGGGATTGATTGTCCTTGCTCACCGACAATGCTTGGAACTGAGTTCCAATAACCTCCTCGGGTTTTATACCAGTAGATGATGACAAGTTACTCACAAGCAAGGCTTGTTCCCCACAAACCGTGACAAGTTGATCGTTCTTGACGAACTTTAACTTTTGGTGGAGGGTCGAAGTGACCGCTCCAGCCTGATGTATCCAAGGTCTTCCTAATAAACAACTGTATGTTGCCCGGATGTCCATGACCTGGAAAGTGACTTGGAAAGTGTGAGGACCGATAGTTATGGGAAGATCAACTTTGCCGATAACTATTTTTCTGGATCCGTCGAATGCTTTGACGACAACCTCACTGACTCTCATCGGAGGGCCTTTCAATGATAATTGCATAAAAGTGGACTTCGGTATAACATTCAGGGCTGACCCTGTGTCTACCAGTACGCTGGCTAAAGCATCGTCCTGGCAGTTAACTGTGATATTGAGCGCCATGTTATGACGGCGACCCTCTTCGGGTAACTCCTCATCATTAAATCCCAAATTGTTGCAGGAAGTGATGTTAGAGACAATGCTATCGAACTGTCTGATTGTTACATCCTGTTCCACAAAGGCTTGCTCCAAGACTTTCTGTAGAGCCTCTCTGTGGGCTTCTGAACTGAGTAATAGTGATAATACCGAGATCTTTGAAGAAGTCTGTAACAGCTAATTAACAATGTTATATTCACTCCTTTGGATGAGCTTCAGCATCTCATCATTATTTTTCGAAAGGTCGGGATTACTGGATTGACCGACTGATAGATCGGGACCTTCTGTCTGAAGTTCCTTTTCCTTGTTAACTTCCTCAACCCCTCGGTTGAAGATTCTACCACTCCGTGTTACTCGACTGATGTCTGCAATGTTCACAACAGAGGGTAATGGAATTTCCTTTCCATTTTCAATTATTGTTGCACCGTATTTGTAAGGGATAGCCTTAGTCGATTCATACGGTACTGGTCCCGGCAGATAGATGACTATTGGAACTTTCTGATTTTTCTGACCATCGTAAGTAATCTCAATTCGTTCCCGATTGGGAACCTTAAATTCGTCAAGTAGAGGAATAATGGCAAAAACATCCCTGGTCCTGTGATGACCAGAGATGATGACAACATCCTTAATTTGATTGGCAAGGTAGTTCGGCGACCAATTGATGGGTCCAGAACCTGGATATGGGCAGATCTCTCCACGATCCACCTGTCCCTGGAGAGCTACTCGCACAAGGTAACACCCTTGGTTACTTTCCGAACAGACTCCACAACGTTCATAATTATGTGGTGGCACCTGGCCACGCCCACTTTGAATACAATGTAACCTCACTAGGTTAGCTTCCACTGATAGGACATCCTGACTTTGACGTCGAGTGGGATTCCTGTTACTAATACTAATTTGCTGAGTATCTTCATCCATGTAGATTGGCATCCACCAATGATTTAACAAGTGCTGAAGTGCCTCCTGGACAAGGGTACAACCTCGATCGTTTTCGCAACCCGCTTTACAGCTTTGATAGTCATGTGATATTAAGAATCCGAGTCGGACCTGCTCAGCATGTAACTCTACCAGGTTGGTATTCATTACGCGAATATCGAAGATCTGAACCATGTTGATCTGATAAGGGTTCTTATCATGGTAGTCTTGGATCCATCCAAGATCCATCTGATGCTGGAGGGCCTCTTGTATGAAAGAGTATCCCTGTTTGTTTACCGAGTAAATCAGACAAGAACTGTAATCGTGCCGCAGCAGATTATGATACTGGCTTTGCCTTGAGTGCATCGCCACCAAGTTGACATTCATTGCACGGATGTCGTGGTTCTGAATGACGTTAGAATTCGTGTAAACCATGTTAACTCCACGAACTCGGTGCTCTTGGATCCATCCGAGATCCATTTGTTCCTGTAGAGCTGCTTGCACTACCGAACATCCTTGATTGTCTTTAGAGCAGATATCACACTGATGATAATTATGAGGTGGCACATGGCCATATCCACTCTGTCTACAATGCATCTTAACCAGATTGGTTTTCAACAAGAGTACATCGTAAATTTGATAGACATTGTTAGTCACTCCTTCTATCAAATTGACTACAGCCTTCTCGTGTTGAGGTAGCAGATTCGTGAGAACATTAGGATTTGTATCCTTGAAGGATAAGACCCCGCTCCTAACAAGTTTTTGCACGTCGGACTTGAAATTGAGACAAGTCTCAATGTTATGCCCTGATCCTCCTTGATGATAAGGGCAAGTTTGATCCACCTTAAACTAAAAAGGCGGATTTTCTGGTACTGTAAGAGGAGATTTAGTCTGAATGTGCCCCTTAGCCAGTAGTAATGGAAACAGTTCTGCGTACGTCGCGGGTATAGGATCAAATCCTGGTGGCCGTGTTGTACGGTTGTTGTTGTATGGAGGACGAGCCTGCTGAAGAGGCTGTTGTGTCCTTTGCTGATCAGGTTGGCTCTGCGCAACCTGAGGTTGATACGTAGGAATAGATGCAGGGTTGATAGCAGGAGTCACAGATGCTACCGGTTGATAACGTCGCCTTTTCTTTCCAAGAGAGATATTCAAAATATCTTGCTCTTTTTTCTTATGGAGAGCACTACCGTATTTTTTAGTACCGCTCGTCGATCCAGTGTCTTTTACCAAACGTCCTTCTCGGACGGCTTCCTCAAGACGTACGCCCATGCCGACCATTTCGGTGAAGTCACTGGGCGCACTGGCAACCATTCGGTCATAGTAAAATGAGCTTAAGGTCTTTAAGAAGATCTTTGTCATCTCTTTTTCCTCAAGAGGTGGACAAATTTGAGCGGCAATTTCACGCCACCTTTGAGCATACTCCTTAAAGGTTTCCTTGTCCTTTTGCGACATCGATCTGAGTTGATCTCTGTCCGGTGCCATGTCCAAATTGTATTTGTATTGTTGGACGAAGGCAGTACCAAGATCTCTGAATGTGCTAATCGTAGCACGGTTTAAACCCATGTACCATTTGAGTGCAGCACCGGTTAAACTATCCTGAAAGTAGTGAATCAGTAGGTCCTGATTCTCCGTCTGAGCTGACATCCGCCGAGCGTACATCACCAGATGGCTTTGAGGGAAAAAGTTACCCTTGTACTTTTCAAAGTCGGGCACTTGGAATTTGTGCGGGACTTTCACATTGGGGACCAAGCAGAGATCTGCGGCGTCCTTTCCAAATAAATCCTGACCGCGAATGGCTTGCAGTTCCTTCTGCATTTCCAAGAACTGTTCCTGGAATTCATCCATTCTGTCAAACATAGTTTCCTTCTTACCAGAAGGCGTTTGTGGAATCTGTCCTTCCGGGATAGTGTGCACCACAGGGGGGTGGTACCGTGACTACGGCAGTGAGTCTTGGCGTTTCCCGAAGTTTGTAACCTTCAGGAGTCTTCAGTATGCCCCTGGCATCTTCCCTTTTCCAAAGTTTGTAACCTTCAGGCCCAGCGGCTTCTGTTGTGATTCCCTGATCTTCAGTGATCGGCGGAATATATCCTTCCGGGATATAGTTAACAGGCATGCCCCAAGGACGATCTTTCGGTATCTGATACCTAGGATCATGCCTCTCCACTATGGGCATTTAGGTGATCTCTGAGATCATAGTTCGTTGTAGCTGAGCTTCTGCCATGGCTTGCATGTCGTTACGAAGCTTTCTCATATCCTCTCTCAGAGCGTCGATCTCTTCTTTCAACTCTCTGTTTTCTTCCTCAAGATCATCCATCCTTTTCTGACGATTGGCCCGAGTATTATACGAATGAGACAGTTTGACTCTAGAACCGAGACACAAACGTGAGATTCGTAGGTAAAAAGAATACGCGATGTAAGAATGATGAATGCAATGATTATATTAATTGTTCTTTTGGTTTAATCAAAATAAACTTCGACAATTAGATTGCAAATATCAAACGGTGGGGAAACCCCTTTTTATTGAAATTCAAAAGATTACAGAAGTGGAAATACAGTAAATTACAAAGTGCAGAAACAGAAACCTAAGCTAATGGGTTCTGATTTCTCTCTGAAGAGAAATCAGGTGCTGATCCTGGTATCTTCCTTTTCTTTAACCGGGGCTCTTAGGTCATTGTCGGGTTGTCATTCCTTTGCCAAGTGAAAGGAGCGAGCAAATTCCTTTGGTCATCTTGATTATCTACAGCATGTTGCTCCAAAATTTCAATCAGAGCATCTTTCTCTTTCAGTAATTGCTGTATTTTGATGTACTCTACGTCGAGGGTGCGGTACTTGTTCTTCCAAGACCTTCTCTCCTTTTGAATTTTGTTGAGAGTAACCTGAAGCTTTTCAGTTTCCGTCATGAAGTACATGACAGATTCCCTCGGTGGAAGAATTCCGTAACGAGGATAAGGCATCTTTAGCTTGAGAGCTCTAGTTTGTACCCAATGGAGATAAGGCTCCACCGAGACACAATCCGGTTTTCCTAGAGACTCTCGTCCTTTCTTATGAACATGCTTCTAAGCGTGCACTATTTCCGTCTTTAGTGCTCTGTCATTTTCTCCTTCCTTGAAGAAAAGACCTTCCAGATGAACACCCAGTGGGATGTGTCTCATCGGGTATCCAAATTGACGGCGAACCAATACCGGATGGTAGTTGATTCCTCCTTTAGTTCCTATAAGGGGTACGTTGGGGAAGCTTCCACAACGATCAATGATCCTGATTCCATCATAAATCCTATTACACCAATCTATATCAGAGTTGGTAAGAGACATGATCTTCTGCGACCAACGTAAGGCACTCTTGCAATCCCAAAAAGCAGCAGATTTGGGCAAGTGAGAGATAAACCATTTGTAAAGCAGAGGTACACAGCATGTGATCTCCCCTCCGCTGTACAAATTTCCCAGGTGTATAGAATGATACGCATCTGCGACCAAAGTCGGCACAGGATTTCCAATGAGAAAAACCTTAATGGAGTTAATATCGACGAAGTTATTGATGTTAGGAAACAAAAACAACCCGTAGGTGAGCAAGACAAAGATGCTTTCAAAAGCAGTCACGTTTCCTATACTGGCGAAGTACAGGGCTTTCTTTGTCAAGAACTGGGCTGGCAAACCTTGGATACCACCCTTAGCGGTCAGGTGAGTCCTAACTTCAAACTCGTCCAAATGAATTACTCTTGCAATAGTCTGATTCTTTGGAATTTCGTCCAGTCCAGAAAATGGAGCTCGATCTGTAATGTGTAGATCGATCAGGTGAGAATACTCCTCCAGCGTTGGTGCGAGTTGGTAATCCGGGAATGTGAAACAGTGATAAACCGGATCATAAAACGGAATGAGCGCATCCATGATTCCCTCAATCACATGGACTCTTAACAGTGGTAGCAAACCTCCGTGCTTGGCTCTGAAAGCCTCTTGGTTAGTGATCATCCTCGCTAACCTTCTCAAATCCTCTAGTTTTGGAACCTTGAAGGTATACTGGTGAGTTCTCCTTCTACCGAAATCCATTAGTGCAATCCTTTTCTCTGATATTTGCAATCACAGTCTTAGTTTATTTTGAAAAAACAGAGAGACTAGAAGAGAAGATTTTTTTTTTGAATGCTTTAATGTTTTTTAAATGAATGCATGAATGCAGCACACAAAAACATAGAAAAAACATGGGGTCAAAGGGTTGTTGTCATGAAGTCAAGGCTCTACCCATCCCCAAAGGTTTATACTAGGGTGATTTTTGTACCTGTACTCATTATCATTAGCTCCTCCCAGGAAAGCAAAACAACAAGCGGATCGCCAGCGAGTTGTAGAGCAATCTTAGAGTAAGTGCCATTCACCGAGAATAGATCACCAACCTCAAATGAGGGTAGTATCGCGTAACAACTATTTTCGATAGTTTCCGCACTACGAAAGGGTTTGGCTCCTCAACTTCTCAGACTTAACAACCAGCCCATTGTCTAGGTGAGAGAATGGGTTGCGTTGGTCAGCCTCCAATGAGGTTGATGGTCGACCCCGTCGCCATCACTTATCTTAGGTGTATACTCATTCTTTCCACATACTGCATCACCCGCATTCCCATTAGCAGAAAAATAAACATGTATAGCAATTAGGAAAAGCAGTATATATATTTGTCCTAAACATCCTAGACCTTTAAAGCTAAGAATCCTAAGTTCCTGACAGAAAATGGGTTCCCCGGCGGAAGCCCCAATCTGTGGTATTTACACAAGTGAAGAAAAGGAAGACCGTGCCTAGACCTAACTTTGAACAGGCCCCACGGTGGGCGCCATTTATTTTGTAGCGAGCGATTTTGGACGCGGTTCTTAAGCGCTGGTCGCTCTCTACGGTTGAGCTTAAAACTACAGGTCGATTCATTTTTTATCCTATTAAAGCTGATGAAGGAAGGGAAATAGATGTCTCCAATTAACCCTGCTTTGCATACTGAGTTTAAACAGCGGTCTGTTAGGTTACGGATGCTATCAATGTGGGGGGCCTTTGTACTGGTTATTTGTATTTTCGCCAATACTGTTTTTTATCTAGACAGAAGGTTTCTGGTGGGGAACAAGGATTGGGATGTTAGGACTGATGCTTTTGATAGATACATGGGAGTATGGGATTTTGGGTTTTTGTTTAGTGTGCTCGCTAAGATTTTTCTTTGAATCTTATGCCTACGTATTCCCGTTTACCGAAACAGGGAAATCAGAGTGTTCGTAGTTCCTCCTAGTATATGGGAGGAAATGGGTGTTTTGGTGTCTTGTTCAAAGCCCAAGACGTGAAGCTGACGGGTCTATTTGTGTCTTGTTCAAAGCCCAAGACGTGAAGCTGAAGGTCCCAACTTTAGAGAGAATTTGTCATCTCTAAAGAGGGGGTTGTATGTCACAACTGTTTATAAAGGAGAATTACTTCAACCGGGATACGCGGATCCTAGCAATGCCATAATTTCCTTTATAGGGGGTTTTAACCTGAAGGGGAAGACTTTAACTCAATGTAGAGCAATGCTATCTTTCCTTAGGAATTTCTCATGCTAAAAGAGGGACAGTGGCATGGATATAGATGATCCAGAGGCTTGCCGCTTACAGCAATTAGATGAAGAGGAAGGAGTTGTTGATGTTTGTGTACTGTGAACGAGGCACAGTTTTGATGCTAAAAGGTTAATTGGATTAACCAGTGATTTTCTTATACAAAGCCTAATAGGAGGCTGATATATGTCTCGTACAAAGCCCGAGAGAGAGGCTAAAAGGTTTTGACCCGACGATGGAGTCTTTTGGTATCTCGTTTAAAGCCCGAGATGTAGGCTATTTGACTGTTTGGCTCAATAAGAACCTTTTTTGTTGTATCTCGTATGAAGCCCGAGATGGAGGCGAAAGGGTGATTGACTCAACGAGGGAGTCTCTTATGTGTCTCGTACAAAGCCCGAGAGAGAGGCTAAACATTGTTTGACTCCGCTGGGGAGGATCATTGTACAAAGCCCAAGAGAGAGGCTATGATGACTGTTTCAGTTGAGTGACAGGTCCGGTATACTGATTTTAAAAGAGAAAATCAGTTCTTATATGAGCAACACTGTACTCAGGGATTTGATTTGAGGATCAGGGATATTTCCCTCTCTTTGAGGAAACGGGAAATCCAAAGGGTGTTGAGATTGTCCGAGTCTGCGGGTTTCCTTCCTATTTAACGAAGGGGTCACTTGAGAATGTCTTTGAGACTCAAGGAAATTAGACTGTCCGTATCTAAAGTTTCATCTTTTATACTGTGTTTTGAGAAACAGTAGTAGACTCTATGAAAGGACTGTTTTAAGAGAGTGACTAGGTTCTGTTCCTATACCTCTAGGAGGTCGTCAGGACAATTTGTACGAAGCCCAAGAGGAGGCTGGAAACTTTTAAGAAGCCGACGGGTCCTTGTACTAAGCCCAAGAGAAGGCTATCATTCCCGGAGGAAGAGATCATTATACGAAGCCTAAGAGGAGGCTGTGAATACTTCTAAGAAGCCGTAGGGTCCTTGTACTATGCCCAAGAGGAGGCGGGGTTGCTTTTAGGAAGCCTGTGGGTCCTTGTACGATGCCCAAGAGGAGGCCGATGCTTTTAAGAAGCCCGTGGGTCCCCAAACCCCGAGAAATTCAAGCAATGCTATTCACCGAGAATAGATCAAAGTCAGGAAAATTCGAGAATTTGGAAGGAACTCAAAGATGCCATTCACGGAGAATACATTCATCTCTGGGAGTAGAGTTTCTTGACAATTCCTAATGAGGACAGCCGAAGAGAAGACTGTATCTGGTGATCCTATTGGGGATCTAGTTGTCTATTTCTACGAATAAACGAGACGGCGTCACCTAGTTCTAGACGTAGTTGTCGGGGAAACTCGAAATATCTATACTATTATTACACAGTCGATATGAGTTTATGAAAGAAGACTTACAGTGAAACAGCCCCACAATACAGTTATATGTATATGAAAGCGGTAAATGAAAGCGATAACCACTTACTCGGTTGTAGAGCTTCCATACTGTTTGGTTAGTTGTTCAACAAAGAAAGATTGAAAACAATAGTATATTCAAAATCAAAGGAGAAAGTGCTTTGAAAAAGAAATTTTTGGGGCTTACAGCTCAAGGAGAGGCCCAGGGTTTTATCAGTGAGCGCACTGTTGTTTTGAATTTGTACAGAGGGACTTATACAAGTGACTGAGGTCCAAAAAGGTTTTCTGTACAAAGGGATGGGTCTTGCACTCTCTCAAGAGGCCCAAAAAGTTTTAAAGAAAAAGAGTGGGGCTTATAACACGAGGGTAGGCCCAGATGATTTTTCCGTTTGAAATGGCGATCGCGCCGAGGTTTTCTTTTAACGCGGAGGGACTTATACAATAATTGAGGCCCAAAATGGTTTGGTTAAAAGGGGATTGGATCTTACACTCTATTAGAGGCCCAAAGAGTTTGAATGGGTCTTATAGCTCTAGGAGAGGCCCAAGGTTATTTTTAAAAAGGGTGATGATCGTGCCGTTTATTTGAAAATGTACAGGGGGACTTACACAACGAATGAGGCCCAAAATATTTCTGTACAAGTGGGTTGGGTCTTACACTCTCTCAAGAGGCCCAAAAAGTTTTAAAAATGATTTATGAGGGTTGAATTAATCCAAAAACCCTAATTTGTTTTCAAAATTGTATTTAATTGAATAAATATTTAATTAAAATGATCAAAATTGTTTAACATGTGAAAAAAAAATTGTGATTTTGGATTAATGCTTCAAAAATTAAGTATTGACCTACAAAATAATTAGAAAGCATTAAAAGTTGCAAAATCAATGTAGAAAAAATATTTAATATGTCAAAAACAATTAAAATATTAATTCTTTGCAAAAATATCAATTATATGAAATAAATAATATTTTTGGGATTTTTTGATAAAATAAAATAATTTAACATTTTTGTGAATTATTAAAAAAAGAATCAACTCAAAATCATTAAAACTCAGAGAGAAATTAATTTTTGAATCAATTAAATAAAATCACAAAATTCAAATATTTGAATTGTTCAAAAATGGCGCCAAGAACACACCAAGAACACGCGCGTGTTCTGGGTTTGGCTGATTTGCATTTTCTCCTCAATCTCACTGAATACTTGATTATACCATGCAATCCACATATCATTATGCTCGTCTCAACCTCACGATCATGTCTATAACACTTAATTTCATTTAAATTAAACATAAAACATGAAATCACGAAGAAACCTCAAGAACCCTAATTTCTGCATGAAGGCTAGGATTTTTGATACACGATTCAAACAATACAATTAATTGAGGGAAAACATTCCATGCATGATTATGAACATATGGCCAAATTATTGTGCGAGGAAATATGCATAGATTGAGAGATAACCAAGTATATGCTTACCTCTAAGCCGTGACAGCAAGTGCAATGTGATTTTTGATTTGGAGGTGTTACAGATGAGTGGTGATGATCTGAACAGCTTCCCTACACCTTATGGAGTGTGTTTGAATGCTTGGACTTGATTGAAATTGGCTGGATCAATTCATGGCATCTCAACTGCAACTTGATTGAAAATTTGAGCAACCAGCTGGTGATTTTGTGAAATTGGTGTTTCAGAAGTGATCTAAGTGTTTGATCAGCTCATATGTGATGTATGTGAGGTGTGTAGGTGATTGGTTTGATTGGAAAAGCTCTCAAACTCAAAACCCGATAGTGACTTGCCTTAGAAGGCAAAATTGGAGTGAAAGAAGAGATTTTGAGGAAAGCATCTGTTTTATGGCTTTGGTGTACTCAAACTGATCACAATTGAGCTCTATTTATAGTAGAGCAAGTTTGTTTTGCAAGGAATAGTGAATGGCAGCTGGTAAGTAGGTTTGGCCAATGTTGGCAAATGAAAATCCAAGTCTCCTCTAGCCATTGACTAGAGGTTAGGGCACAGAGCTTTGGTTCCCTTGGTCTTGGATAAGTCTTGACTGATTTCAGATGAGAATGGCTCAGTCCATGCCACCTTGATGCTTCCATTGAATGCTTCAATCCAAATTTGGAGTCTTGTGCCTATTTTGGCCATTCTAGGTTCAACATGCTATTTCTTGTTCCATGGACTTTGGAGTCTTGGCTCAGTGATTGTCCCCTTTAGATTCAATCCTCAGATGTGTCCAAGTGGATAGGAGCATTTGAATTTGGCTGATTTTGGCAAATCGAGCCAAAATGCAAAATCTGCCTTGCCTTTGACAGATTTCAGCAAGGCAATTTGACAATGTCATATCTCATGGGGTAAGTTGAATTTGGCAATGTTCTTGGCCATTTTGGAAAGCCCTTACATGATACAACAACTGTTTGAACAAGTTTGGTTTTAATCTCTTTTGATTCCAAGTGAAAAATCCCTCTACATTTGGCAAAAAGTGAAGCAAAATCTGACTTAGTGAAATTTTCACTAAGTGTTGGAACAAAGTGTGATTTCTTGATTTTGATCACTCCATAACTCAAAATCCTTAATGAATTGGACTTAGGTCTTGTTGAAGTTTTTGTAGAGGGTAATGAGGGCTACAAATCCATCTTTGGATGGGAAAAAATGGCCATGTGGTTTAGGAGTTATGATCCTCCAAAGTTAGTGCATTAGTGGTACTTTTTCCATAACTTAGAAAAATTTCTAAGTTTTATGGTTACCCCTTTTACAAGTTATCCCACTTTCTTTGGTTTTTCTTGATGAATGATGATTCAAATCATACATTAACATCATTTTAGGGTTAAAAATCCATTTTGGTGAAAAATGTCAAAAAGTCAAAGTTGACTTTTGTGCACAGTTGACTTTTTATCAGATGAATTCCAAACTGTGCAATTCTTCAGGAAATCATGTCCTTGACCTAAATCAAACTTGATGGACATGTTCCATGGGTGTCATAGGGTATATTGAATCATGTCTTAGGGTTTGGGAGCATGTCCTGGTCAAAAGTCAAAGTTACAGTTGACTTTCCTCGCGAAACCCTAATTGTGGTGCAGATGAAATTGAGACTTGTTGCTCAAGCTTCTTGGATCAATCCATTGTTGCAAATGGATAAATATAGTATATTAGAGACCCTCGAATCATGTCTTGAGGTATTGGCCCATGATTTGTCCCAAAAGTCAACTTAGGGGTGAATTAGGTCAAGAAACCCTAATTCCTGATTTTTGATGAATGCATCCCTTGAGGCAAAATTGACTTGATGAATGGGTCCATGAGGTTCCATGGAGTACATTAGGTTGAGTTTTGGATCTTTGGCTTATGCCCAGATGAAACTTTCCATCTAGAGGCCCTGGTCGACCAAAACCCTAATTTGGTGATACTGGCGATCTTGAGACTTGATCCACCTAAAAGGGAGCAACCTTGTGCTTAATCCTTGAAGTAGGAGTCCTTTTTGATCCATTGTGGATGTTTGAGAGGTTAGACAAGTTGAAGATCATGTCACTCCTTGATTGATCCTTTGTCTAAGGCTCTGAGAGGGCTTAAAACCCTAATTTTGATTGTAGTGAATGCTCAACAACCCTTGAGGCATTTGGTGAGGCATGATGGTTCATCCATATTGTGATGATGATTTGCACAATGATGGGAAATATTAGTGGTCAAAATTTGGGGTATGACAGATGCCCCTATTTAATCTTCTTGGACCCGAATGTGTGAATGACGAAGGTATTCGGGCATTTGGGGTGCAAGAGGATTAAATATCGGAATACCCGAAATTTTGATGGCTATGAATGGCAGTTTGCGCATTCATCTTCTTTGACTAAGCAATGATGCTTAGGAAAGGTAAACTTCCCCTCGATCTTGGTTTCCTACCAAGGAACTGGTCTTGGTTTCTGATTTAAACTTCCCCTCGATCCTGGTTTCCTACCAAGGAACTGGTCTCAGTTTCTTTTGTTAATAAACTTTATTGACAAGGAATGCTATTTGTAGCGGATTTCCTCAAACTTCTTGCCGAATTTTCCTGGGGAGATGCCATTTGAGTGGAAAAGGTTTCGATGTCAGACCTGCTGGGGAACCCAGTCGTCTGAGTTGTAGAGGTGTACAAACTTCTCTGTTGGAGATGCCATTTGTCGATTCTACTGGGGGGAAAGTGAGTATCTTGAGAGACTGTTTCCACTTGGGGATCTTACATCATACTTTTCTCGGGATCTTCCCAGAGAAATGCCATATGATGGGGTCCAATTTTGAGGTGTCGATGACCTTTTCATCAGCGAATTTTTCGGAGAAATACTGATGTACTGCCGAACCCTTGCTTAAGAGGATTTCTCTGGGGATTTTCTTTAATCCGGGAAAGCAAGGATATCATCTTCAATGGCGAAGAGTGACATTTGTTGAAGGTTCTCTGGCTTTTCATAGGTTCAAGTTATCAAAGTGGTCAAGGGCCAACTTCCTTCCAGAAATAAACTAGAAGCGCGGCGTTTCCTGACGAGGCAAGAACTGACAATTCGATTGAGAGAACTTTTATCACTAGGGGATAAGACCAACTAGAGTGATAGCGATGTAATATGAAATGTAAATGCAAATCAATAATGCATGATGTATGTATGTATATGCGGACAAAACTGACGCGACACACAAACTAAAAGATGAACACGACTGGATACTCGGCCATCGCGGGGCGTATAGAGATATCGCTGGTTCAAGATAGCAATTCCACCTTGCTTAGGAGAGATAATCCCTGCGGGGAATACCGTTGATCGGGCTTAGGAGGTAAGAACTCTGTCGTGGATGTCAGACGAAACAAGGTCTCTGACACAGTTGATCCTTCATTCAGGCATACTGGGTTAGAAGGAATACTTTGATTCTGCACTTTGAGGCTCGAACGCCTTTGGAGACACAACTGATGTTCTTCTGATGTTCAACAGTCAAAAGAAATGCCATCTTTAATTTAAAAGCAGAAAAATTTTTAACAAGTAAATTCATTTTGTTTCATATCAAGAATCGTTAATCATGTTAACAACGTCGTTCTGTAAAGCTAAAACAAATAAGAATTACAAACAAAAGCACAAGGGCTCAAATTTTATTGATAAGATGGAGATCAGCCAAACACGTGATTCCAAAGAGTATATACAAAGTTTGAAAATGGTAATTTACAGGGAAAAGGGCTACGCTGAAACATAACAACCACTATCCTTCTACCAACTTTGAATTCAGGGCATCCTGAGCTTCTGTCGAAGATTGCCTTAACTGGAGTCTTCCTCTGATGGATGATGTACCTGCTGCTGCTGAGGGACTTACCTCTGTTGAACATAGTTACTTGCCATTATCCCTAATTTTTGCCTGGATTGTACTATGATGTTTCCAATCCATCGGGATGATTTTTTCATATGTCTCTAACTTTTGCCTGGACCGCCCTTTCGGGTTTTCAATCCACCGAGACATTTTTTTTTTAGTTTAGGCAAAGTATTTCTTGACTACATCAACATTCGTGGGGTAGGCAAATTCCTCTCCGTCCATGGTTGCAAGTCTCAAGGCGCCGCCTGAGAAAGCTTTTGCGACCACATAGGGGCCATCATAATTCGGAGTCCACTTGCCTCGGGAATCAGTGAGAAAAGATTGTATCTTCTTGAGCACGAGGTCCCCTTTTCTGAAGACACGAGGTCAGACCTTTTTGTCGAATGCCTTCTTCATTCTCTGGTGATACAACTGACCGTGGCATAGTGACGTGATTCTCTTTTCTTCGATCAGATTCAGTTCGTCGTGTCGACTTTGACACCATTCAGCTTCGGTGAGCTTAGCTTCCATCAATACTCGGATTGACGGGATCTCTACTTCTATGGGGAGCACTGCTTCCATGCCATATACTAGAGAGAAAGGGGTAGCCCCTGTTGAAGTGTGGACAGATGTGTGATAACTGTGAAAAGCAAAGGGTAGCATCTCGTGCCAGTCTTTGTAGGTTACAACCATCTTTTAAACGATCTTCTTGATGTTCTTGTTAGCCGCTTCTACCGCCCCGTTCATCTTGGGTCGGTAGGGAGATGAGTTATGATGTTCAATCTTGAACTCTGTACACAACTCCTTCATCATCTTATTGTTCAAGTTAGATCCATTATCAGTAATGATCTCGCTTGGAACACCATAACGGCAGATGATATTGTTTTTGATAAATCGGACCACCACTTGTCGGGTTACATTGGCGAATGACGCTGCTTCGACCCACTTGGTGAAGTAGTCAATGGCTACAAGGATGAACCGATGTCCGTTTGAAGCCTTAGGTTCAATCATACCGATCATGTCGATTCCCCATATCGAGAAAGGCCGCGGGGAAGAGAGAACTTTGAGATGTGATGGCGGTACATGAAATTTGTCGGAGTATATCTGACACTTGTGACATTTCCTCATGTACTTGTAGCAGTCAGATTCCATTGTCAACCAGTAGTACCCTGCTCTTAGAATTTTTCTCGCCATTGTATGTCTGTTGGCATGAGTGCCAAAGGATCCTTCATGAATTTCTTTCATAAGCATGTCTGCTTCTGGTCTGTCGACGCATCGGAGCAAGACCATGTCAAAATTTCTCTTATAGAGAGTGTCCCCACTCAGGAAGAAGTTTCCAGCCAATCTTCTGAGGGTTTTTCTATCTTTTCTAGATGCCCCAGGTGGGTATCCGTGTTTCTGAAGGAAGCATTTGATATCGTGATACCAAGGTTTGTCGTCTATGACTGCTTCAATCGCGAAGATATAGGCGGGCCGTTCAAGGCGCATTATGTCGATCTTAGGTATGTCATTCCATTGACCTACACTAATCATGGAAGAGATAGTGGCTAATGCATCAGCCATGTGATTCTCATCACGAGGGATGTGATGAAACTCAACTCTGTTGAAGAAAGGTAGCAACCTTCTTGCATAGTCTTTGTAAGGAATCAATCATTATTGGTATGTGTTCCAATCTCCTTTTATCTGATTGATAACCAAGGCTGAATCGCCGTATACGTCCAAGTTTTTGATCCTTAAATCGATTGCTTCTTCGAGATCCATAATACAAGCTTCGTATTCGGCCTCGTTGTTCGTACATTTGAACGTAAGTATGGCAGTGAAAGGAATGTGGGTACCCTGAGGGGTAACAATGATTGCCCCAATTCCGTTTCCATAATGATTAACTGCTCCGTCAAAGATAAGTCCCCATTAGGAACCTGGTTCTGGCCCTTCACTGGGTAACAGTTCATCGCAGTCTTTCATTTTTAGATACATGACATCTTCGTCTGGGAAGTCAAACCCGATTGATTCTTGATTGTCAATCGGTTGATGAGCCAAATGATCGGCTAAAGTACTCCCCTTAACGTCTTTCTGAGCGTGGTACTCTATGTCATATTCTGATAGCAACATCTGCCAACGGGCGATTCTTCCCGTAAGAGCAGTTTTTTCGAAGACATACTTGATTGGATCCATTTCTGAGATCAACCAAGTAGTGTGACGAATCATGTACTGGCGAAGACGTTTGATTACCCAAGCCAAAGCGCAGCAAGTTTTCTCAAGCATCGTGTACCGAGTCTCGCAGTCGGTGAATTTCTTGCTCAAATAGTAGATGGCAGACTCTTTTCTTTTTGTTTCGTCTTGTTGGCCAAGCACACAACCCATTGAGTCTTCTAGAACTGTGAGGTAAATGATCAGTGGTCTTCCTTCCACTGGAGGTGATAGAATCGGAGGATTCAACAGATATTCCTTGATACTGTCGAAAGCGGTTTGGCAATCTTCTGACCAAACGCAATCCTGACTCTTTTTGAGTAATTTGAAAATCGGCGCACATGTGGCGGTCATAAGGAATATGAATCTGGAAATGTAATTCAGACGTCCCAAGAATCCTCTGACTTGTTTTTCAGTTTTCGGCGAAGACATTTCTTGAATGGCCTTGACCTTGTCAGGATCAAGCTCAATTCCTTTCTGGCTGACGATGAACCCTAATAGTTTCCATGAACGGACACCGAAGGTGCACTTGTTGGAATTCAACCGGAGCTTGAATTTTCTCAAACGTTCGAAAATTTTTGACAGATGTTCAATGTGCTCACTCTCTGTTTTTGATTTTGCAATCATATCATCGACATATACCTCGATTTCCTTATGTATCATGTCATGAAACAGAGTAGTCATGGCCCTTTGATAGGTTGCCCCGACGTTCTTCAAACCGAACGGCATTACCTTGTAACAAAAGGTACCCCATGGGGTAATGAACGAAGTTTTCTCCATGTCTTTCGGCGCCATTTTGATTTTGTTATAGCCCGAGAATCCATCCATGAAGGAGAAAACTTTGAACTTTATTGTGCTGTCAACCAGCATGTCAATGTGTGGTAAAGGAAAGTCGTCCTTTGGACTTGCCTTGTTCAGATCTCTGTAATCAACACACATTCTGACCTTTCTGTCCTTTTTGGGAACGGGTACGATGTTGGCTAACCATTGAGGATATTCAGCTGTAGTGAGGAAACCTGCGTCGATCTGTTTCTGTACTTCCTCCTTGATTTTGATGGCCATGTCCGGGTGAGTGCGTCTCAACCTTTGCTTTACTGGCGGACATTCCGATCTTAACGGTAAGTGATGTTCCACGATGCTGGTATCCAACCCTGGCATATCCTGATAAGACCAAGCGAATACATCGGGAAATTCTCTGAGAAGCTTTATCAAACTCTCTCTGGCAGTTGGACTGAGCAGCGCCCCGATCCTGATTTCTTTTCTCTCTCTTTCTGAACCCAAGTTTACCGTTTCCAACGGTTCTTTGTGAGGTTCAATGGACCTTTCCTCCTGTTTGAGTAATCGGGAGATCTCTTCTGGAATTTTGTCGTCATTTTCTTCTTTAGCCTCGAATACCGGGAACTCAAAGTTGGGAGAAGGCATCGGATGGTATGTTTCAACTAGGTTTAAAACAAGCAATCTGCATGACGTGATGATTCGTGTTTTAGAAGAGATAGAGAAAAATGCAAGTGTGTGCAGTGTATTTGTTTTACTGCTTGTTTTTATTTTTAAATGTTTTTTTTAGGATTACCATTTTCTGAAAAAGCAAAAAGAGAAAACAGCAATTAATGCAGAAATTACAGAACGACGTTATTTTATTGATGAACAAGTCGATCCCTGAAACTACAGCCCTATAAAACAAAACTCTGTCGCTTTGGGCGAAGCGAAGAGGGATATTTGCAGAAAGCGAGCCCTATCAAAACATCTGTTTCACCTGGGCAGGGTGAAAGGTTAAAGATGGCAATTACTTTGACTGATGAACGACCTTCGGAACCTCGACAGCAACCCATTGGCGGCGAACTCCTCGGTGAATCACAAAATCTGGCACCGTCCTTGATTTGTCTTCAGAAATAACGCTGATTTCTGGTGGAGCAGGATCATTGGAATCTGTCTCCCAGGCAGAATTGTCGTAGAAGAATTCCTCTGTTGCATTTTGCATAGCATTTGTGCTCTCAGCTGTACCTCCCCATCCAGTTGCCTGGATATCCTCGAACCTGATACGAGAGCTTGCGGGAGCGGTGTACTTGACCATATAGTCGAATTTTCCACTTGGTTGTCCCAAGGTGTCCCACACTTCTTTAGAACTGGAGGAGTCATCCCTCTCGATGACGTTGACCTCAGGGAAAGCATAGTTAATGAATCCAAGTCCTGCGAACGTTGCAAATTCATCTTCATGTTGAGTAGTTTCTGAATGACCTGAGTGTTGATCCCATGACATGGTGGGGACACAGGTATTCTGTTCAATGACGGTCAGCTGATTTTCATTGTTCGGCTGACTTTCTTGCCCCAAGTTTCCGGGGTAAGGTTGCCACATTGGCAGACCATCCATTGGGCCATAGTAGGTGTAGTCAAAATTGTTTTTCATCGGAGTGTCTTCCTCTAATGAATTTGGCGGAGCGCGGCATCCTTCCGGATCAAAATCCCCGTAGATCATTTCGACATCTGATTGTGGTATAAATCTCAGACTTTCTGTAGGAAAGCAAGAAGGCATAGGCACCTCTTCCTGAGACATATAATCGTCCTCGTTAAGGTAGGACTGCCATTCTTCATCTGTGTTAGAGGGATCTTCCTCATTGATAGCATGAACTATCTGAGACACTGGGTGGAGGAAACCTCCACTGTGGAATAAGTTTTGAAGTGGATGAAGACTTTCATCGCTGGCAGCTGTCTGGGTACAGGTTGTAGAAAAACCAAGACCCTTCTTTGTTTTATTGTCAATAGGAATGACAAGTTGTCCCCATCCTGTTGTGTCGGTACTCTCGACCGCTTTGATAGCATCTTTGTATGAGGAAATCAAGGTTCCTCCTTGGGATTGATTGTCCTTGCTCACCGACAATGCTTGGAACTGAGTTCCAATAACCTCCTCGGGTTTTATACCAGTAGATGATGACAAGTTACTCACAAGCAAGGCTTGTTCCCCATAAACCATGACAAGTTGATCGTTCTTGACGAACTTTAGCTTTTGGTGGAGGGTCGAAGTGACCGCTCCAGCCTGATGTATCCAAGGTCTTCCTAATAAACAACTGTATGTTGCCCGGATGTCCATGACCTGGAAAGTGACTTGGAAAGTGTGAGGACCGATAGTTATGGGAAGATCAACTTCGCCGATAACTGTTTTTCTGGATCCGTCGAATGCTTTGACGACAACCTCACCGACTCTCATCGGAAGGCCTTTGAATGATAATTGCATCAAAGTGGACTTCGGCATAACATTCAGGGCTGACCCTGTGTCTACCAGTACGCTGGCTAAAGCATCGTCCTGGCAGTTAACTGTGATATTGAGCGACGTGTTATGACGGCGACCCTCTTCGGGTAACTCCTCATCACTAAATCCCAAATTGTTGCAGGAAGTGATGTTAGAGACAATGCTATCGAACTGTCTGATTGTTACATCCTGTTCCACAAAGGCTTGCTCCAAGACTTTTTGTAGAGCCTCTCTGTGGGCTTCTGAACTGAGTAATAGTGATAATACCGAGATCTTTGAAGGAGTCTGTAACAGCTGATCAACAATGTTATATTCACTCCTTTGGATGAGCTTCAGCATCTCATCATTATTTTTTGAAAGGTCAAGATTACTGGATTGACTGACTGATAGATCGTGAGCTTCTGTCTAAAGTTCCTTTTCCTTGTTAACTTCCTCAACCCCTCGGTTGAAGATTCTACCACTCCGTGTTACTCGACTGATGTCTGCAATGTTCACAACAGAGGGTAATGGAATTTCCTTTCCATTTTCAAATATTATTGCACCGTATTTGTAAGGGATATCCTTAGTCGATTCATACGGTAATGGTCCTGGCAGATAGATGACTATTGGAACTTTCTGATTTTTCTGACCATCGTAAGTAATCTCAATTTGTTCCCGGTTGGGAACCTTAAATTCGTCAAGTAGAGGAATAATGGCAAAAACATCCCTGGTCCTGTGATGACCAGAGATGACGACAATGTCCTCAATTTGATTGGCAAGGTAGTTCGGCGACCAATTGATGGGTCCAGAACCTGGATATGGGCGGATCTCTCCACGATCCACCTGTCCCTGGAGAGCTACTCACACAAGGTAACACCCTTGGTTACTTTCCGAACAGACTCCACAACGTTCATAATTATGTGGTGGCACCTGGCCACGCCCACTTTGAATACAATGTAACCTCACTAGGTTAGCTTCCACTGATCGGACAACCTGACTTTGACGTCGAGTGGGATTCCTGTTACTGATACTAATTTGCTGAGTATCTTCATCCATGTAGATTGGCATCCACCAATGATTTAACAAGTGCTGAAGTGCCTCCTGGACAAGGGTACAACCTCGATCGTTTTCGTAACCCGCTTTACAGCTTTGATAGTCATGTGATATTAACTATCCGAGTTGGACCTGCTCAGCATGTAACTCTACCAGGTTGGTATTAATTACGCGAATATCGAAGATCTGAACCATGTTGATCTGATAAGGGTTCTTATCATGGTAGTCTTGGATCCATCCAAGATCCATCTGACGCTGGAGGGCCTCCTGTATGAAAGAGCATCCTTGTTTGTTTACCGAGCAAATCAGACAAGAACTGTAATCGTGCTGTGGCAGATTATGATACTGGATTTGCCTTGAGTGCATCGCCACCAAGTTGACATTCATTGCACGGATGTCGTGGTTCTGAATGACGTTAGAATTCGTGTAGACCATGTTAACTCCACGAACTCGGTGCTCTTGGATCCATCCGAGATCCATTTGTTTTTGTAGAGCTACTTGCACTACCGAACATCCTTGATTGTCTTTAGAGCAGATATCACACTGATGATAATTGTGAGGTGGCACATGGCCATATCCACTCTGTCTACAATGCATCTTAACCAGATTGGTTTTCAACAAGAGTACATCGTAAATTTGATAGAAATTGTTAGTCTCTCCTTCGATCAAATTGACTGCAGCCTTCTCGTGTTGAGGTAGCGGATTCGTGAGAACATTAGGATTTATATCCTTGAAGGATAAGACCCCGCTCCTAACAAGTTTTTTCACGTCGGACTTGAAATTGAGACAAGTCTCAATGTTATGCCCTGATCCTCCTTGATGATAAGGGCAAGTTTGATCCACCTTAAACCAAAAAGGCGGATTTTCTGGTACTGTAAGAGGAGATTTAGTCTGAATGTGCCCCTTAGCCAGTAGTAATGGAAATAGTTCTGCGTACGTCGCGGGTATAGGATCAAATCCTGGTGGCCGTGTTGTACGGTTGTTGTTGTATGGAGGACGAGCCTGCTGAAGAGGCTGTTGTGTCCTTTGCTGATCAGGTTGGCTCTGCGTAACCTGAGGTTGATACGTAGGAATAGACGCAGGGTTGATAGCAGGAGTCACAGCTGCTACCGGTTGATAACGTCGCCTTTGCTTTCCAAGAGAGATATTCCCAATATCTTGCTCTTTTTTCTTATGGAGAGCACTACCGTATTTTTTAGTACCGCTCATCGATCCAGTGTCTTTTACCAAACGTCCTTCTCGGACGGCTTCCTCAAGACGTACGCCCATGTCGACCATTTCGGTGAAGTCACTGGGCGCACTGGAAACCATTCGGTCATAGTAAAATGAGCTTATGGTCTTTAAGAAGATCTTTGTCATCTCTTTTTCCTCAAGAGGTGGACAAATTTGAGCGGCAATTTCACGCCACCTTTGAGCATACTCCTTAAAGGTTTCCTTGTCCTTTTGCGACATCGATCTGAGTTGATCTCTGTCCGGTGCCATGTCCAAATTGTATTTGTATTGTTGGACGAAGGTAGTACCAAGATCTCTGAATGTGCTAATCGTAGCACGGTTTAAACCCATTTACCATTTGAGTGCAGCACCGGTTAAACTATCCTGAAAGTAGTGAATCAGTAGGTCCTGATTCTCCATCTGAGCTGACATCCGCCGAGCGTACATCACCAGATGGCTTTGAGGGCAAGAGTTACCCTTGTACTTTTCAAAGTCGGGCACTTGGAATTTGTGCGGGACTTTCACATTGGGGACCAAGCAGAGATCTGCGGCGTCCTTTCCAAATAAATCCTGACCGCGAATGGCCTGCAATTCCTTCTGCATTTCCAAGAACTGTTCCTGGAATTCATCCATTCTATCAAACATAGTTTCCTTCTTACCAGAAGGCGTTTGTGGAATCTGTCCTTCCGGGACAGTGTGCACCACAGGGGGGTGGTACCGTGACTACGGCAGTGAGTCTTGGCGTTTCCCGAAGTTTGTAACCTTCAGGAGTCTTTAGTATCCCCCTGGCATCTTCGCTTTTCCAAAGTTTGTAACCTTCAGGCCCAGCGGCTTCTGTTGTGATTCCCTGATCTTCAGTGATCGGCGGAATATATCTTTCCGGGATATAGTTAACAGGCATGCCCCAAGGACGATCTTTCGATATCTGATACCTAGGATCATACCTCTCCACTATGGGCGTTGAGGTGATCTCTGAGATTATAGTTCGTTGTAGCTGAGCTTCTGCCATGGCTTGCATGCCGTTACGAAGCTTTCTCATATCCTCTCTCAGAGCGTCGATCTCTTCTTTCAACTCTCTGTTTTCTTCCTCAAGATCATCCATCCTTTTCTGACGATTGGCCCGAGTATTATACGAATGAGACAATTTGACTCTAGAACCGAGACACAAACGTGAGATTCGTAGGTAAGAAGAATACACGATGTAAGAATGATGAATGCAATGATTATATTAATTGTTCTTTTGGTTTAATCAAAATAAACTTCGACAATTAGATTGCAAATATAAAACGGTGGGGAAACCCCTTTTTATTGAAATTTAAAAGATTACAGAAGTGGAAATACAGTAAATTATAAAGTGCAGAAACAGAAACCTAAGCTAATGGGTTCTGAGTTCTCTCTGAAGAGAAATCAGGTGTTGATTCTGGTATCTTCCTTTTCTTTAAACGGGGCTCTTGGGTCGTTGTCGGGTTGTCATTCCTTTGCCAAGTGAAAGGAGCGAGCAAATTCCTTTGGTCATCTTGATTATCTACAGCATGTTGCTCCAAAATTTCAATCAGAGCATCTTTCTCTTTCAGTAATTGCTGTATTTTGATGTACTCTACGTCGAGGGTGCGGTACTTGTTCTTCCAAGACCTTCTCTCCTTTTAAATTTTGTTGAGAGTAACCTGAAGCTTTTCAGTTTTCGTCATGAAGTACATGACAGATTCTCTCGGTGGAAGAATTATGTAACGAGGATAAGGCATCTTTAGCTTGAGAGCTCTAGTTTGTAGCTAATGGAGATAAGGCTCCACCGAGACACAGTCTGGTTTTCCTAGAGACTCTCGTCCTTTCTTATGAACATGCTTCCAAGCGTGCACTATTTCCGTCTTTAGTGCTCTGTCATTTTCTCCTTCCTTGAAGAAAAGACCTTCCAGATGAACACCCAGTGGGATGTGTCTCATCGGGTATCCAAATTGACGGCAAACCAATACCGGATGGTAGTTGATTCCTCCTTTAGTTCCTATAAGGGGTACGTTGGGGAAGCTTCCACAACGATCAATGATCCTGATTCCATCATAAATCCTATTACACCAATCTATATCAGAGTTGGTAAGAGACATGATCTTCTGCGACCAACGTAAGGCACTCTTGCAATCCCAAAAAGCAGCAGATTTGGGCAAGTGAGAGATAAACCATTTGTAAAGCAGAGGTACACAGCATGTGATCTCCCCTCCGCTGTACAAATTTCCCAGGTGTACAGAATGATACGCATCTGCGAGCAAAGTCGGCACAGGATTTCCAATGAGAAAAACCTTAATGGAGTTAATATCGACGAAGTTATTGATGTTAGGAAACAAAAACAACCCGTAGGTGAGCAAGACAAAGATGCTTTCAAAAGCAGTCACGTTTCCTATACTGGCGAAGTACAGGGATTTCTTTGTCAAGAACTGGGCTGGCAAACTTGGATGCCACCCTTAGCGGTCAGGTGAGTCCTAACTTCAGACTCGTCCAAATGAATTGCTCTTGCAATAGTCTGATTCTTTGGAATTTTGTCCAGTCCAGAAAATGGAGCTCGATCTGTAATGTGTAGATCGATCAGGTGAGAATACTCCTCCAGCGTTGGTGCGAGCTGGTAATCCGGGAATGTGAAACAGTGATAAACCGGATCATAAAACTGAATGAGCGCATCCATGATTCCCTCAATCACATGGACTCTTAACAGTGGTAGCAAACCTCCGTGCTTGGCTCTGAAAGCCTCTTGGTTAGTGATCATCCTCGCTAACCTTCTCAAATCCTCTAGTTTTGGAACCTTGAAGGTATACTGGTGAGTTCTCCATCTACCGAAATCCATTAGTGCAATCCTTTTCTCTAATATTTGCAATCACAGTCTTAGTTTATTTTGAAAAAACAGAGAGACTAGAAGAGAAGATTTTTTTTTGAATGCTTTAATGTTTTTTAAATGAATGCATGAATGCAGCACACAAAAACATAGAAAAAACATGGGCTCAAAGGGTTGTTGTCATGAAGTCAAGGCTCTACCCATCCCCAAAGGTTTATACTAGGGTAATTTTTGTACCTGTACTCATTATCATTAGCTCCTCCCAGGAAAGCAAAACAATAAGCGGATCGCCAGCGAGTTGTAGAGCAATCTTAGAGTAAGTGTCATTCACCGAGAATAGATCACCAACCTCAAATGAGGGTAGTATCGTGTAACAACTATTTCCGATAGTTTCCGCACTACGAAAGGGTTTGGCTCCTCAACTTCTCAGTCTTAACAACCGGCTCATTGTCTAGGTGAGAGAATGGGTTGCGTTGGTCAGCCTCCAATGAGGTTGATGGTCGACCCCGTCGCCATCACTTATCTTAGGTGTATACTCATTCTTTCCACATACGGCATCACCCGCATTCCCATTAGCAGAAAAATAAACATGTATAGCAATTAGGAAAAGCAGTATATATATTTGTCCTAAACATCCTAGACCTTTAAAGCTAAGAATCCTAAGTTCCTGACAGAAAATGGGTTCCCCGACGGAAGCCCCAATCTGTGGTATTTACACAAGTGAAGAAAAGGAAGACCGTGCCTAGACCTAACTTTGAACATGCCCCACGGTGGGCGCCATTTTTTCTGTAGCGAGTGATTTTGGACGCGGTTCTTAAGCGTTGGTCGCTCTCTGCGGTTGAGCTTAAAACTACAGGTCGATTCATTTTTTATCCTATTAAAGCTGATGAAGGAAGGGAAATAGATGTCTCCAATTAACCCTGCTTTGCATACTGAGTTTAAACAGCGGTCTGTTAGGTTACGGATGCTATCAATATGGGGGGCCTTTGTACTGGTTATTTGTATTTTCGCCAATACTATTTTTTATCTAGACAGAAGGTTTCTGGTGGGGAACAAGGATTAGGATGTTAGGACTGATGCTTTTGATAGATACATGGGAGTATGGGATTTTGGGTTTTTGTTTAGTGTGCTCGCTAAGATTTTTCTTTCAATCTTATGGCTACGTATTCCCGTTTACCGAAACAGGGAAATCAGAGCGTTCGTAGTTCCTCCTAGTATATGGGAGGAAATGGGTGTTTTGGTGTCTTGTTCAAAGCCCAAGACGTGAAGCTGAAGGGTCTATTTGTGTCTTATTCAAAGCCCAAGACGTGAAGCTGAAGGTCCCAACTTTAGAGAGAATTTGTCATCTCTAAAGAGGGGGTTGTATGTCACAACTGTTTATAAAGGAGAATTACTTCAACCGGGATACGCGGATCCTAGCAATGCCATAATTTCCTTTATAGGGGGTTTTAACCTGAAGGGGAAGACTTTAACTCAGTGTAGAGCAATGCTATCTTTCCTTAGGAATTTCTCATGCTAAAAGAGGGACAGTGGCATGGATATAGATGATCCAGAGGCTTGCCGCTTACAGCAATTAGATGAAGAGGAAGGAGTTGTTGATGTTTGTGTACTGTGAACGAGGCACAGTTTTGATGCTAAAAGGTTAATTGGATTAACCAGTGATTTTCTTATACAAAGCCTAAGAGGAGGCTGATATATGTCTCGTACAAAGCCCGAGAGAGAGGCTAAAAGGTTTTGACCCGACGATGGAGTCTTTTGGTATCTCGTATAAAGCCCGAGATGGAGGCTATTTGACTGTTTGGCACAATAAGAACCTTTTTTGTTGTATCTCGTATGAAGCCCGAGATGGAGGCGAAAGGGTGATTGACTCAACGAGGGAGTCTCTTATGTGTCTCGTACAAAGCCCGAGAGAGAGGCTAAACATTGTTTGACTCCGCTGGGGAGGATCATTGTACAAAGCCCAAGAGAGAGGCTATGATGACTGTTTCAGTTGAGTGACAGGTCCGGTATACTGATTTTAAAAGAGAAAATCAGTTCTTATATGAGCAACACTGTACTCAGGGATTTGATTGTAGGATCAGGGATATTTCCCTCTCTTTGAGGAAACGGGAAATCCAAAGGGTGTTGAGATTGTCCGAGTCTGCGGGTTTCCTTCCTATTTAACGAAGGGGTCACTTGAGAATGTCTTTGAGACTCAAGGAAATTAGACTGTCCGTATCTAAAGTTTCATCTTTTATACTGTGTTTTGAGAAACAGTAGTAGACTCTATGAAAGGACTGTTTTATGAGAGTGACTAGGTTCTGTTCCTATACCTCTAGGAGGTCGTCAGGACAATTTGTACGAAGCCCAAGAGGAGGCTGGAAACTTTTAAGAAGCCGACGGGTCCTTGTACTAAGCCCAAGAGAAGGCTATCATTCCCGGAGGAAGAGATCATTATACGAAGCCCAAGAGGAGGCTGTGAATACTTCTAAGAAGCCGTAGGGTCCTTGTATTATGCCCAAGAGGAGGCGGGGTTGCTTTTAGGAAGCCTGTGGGTCCTTGTACGATGCCCAAGAGGAGGCCGATGCTTTTAAGAAGCCCGTGGGTCCCCAAACCCCGAGAAATTCAAGGCAATGCTATTCACCGAGAATAGATCAAAGTCAGGAAAATTCGAGAATTTGGAAGAAACTCAAAGATGCCATTCACGGAGAATACATTCATCTCTGGGAGTAGAGTTTCTTGACAATTCCTAATGAGGACAGCCGCAGAGAAGACTGTATCTGGTGATCCTATTGGGGATCTAGTTGTCTATTTCTACGAATAAACGAGACGGCGTCACCTAGTTCTAGACGTAGTTGCCGGGGAAACTCGAAATATCTATACTATTATTACACAGTCGATATGAGTTTATGAAAGAAGACTTACAGTGAAACAGCCCCACAATACAGTTATATGTATATGAAAGCGGTAAATGAAAGCGATAACCACTTACTCGGTTGTAGAGCTTCCATGCTGTTTGGTTAGTTGTTCAACAAAGAAAGATTGAAAACAATAGTATATTCAAAATCAAAGGAGAAAGTGCTTTGAAAAAGAAAGTTTTGGGGCTTACAGCTCAAGGAGAGGCCCAGGGTTTTATCAGTGAGCGCACTGTTGTTTTGAATTTGTACAGAGGGACTTATACAAGTGACTGAGGTCCAAAAAGGTTTTCTGTACAAAGGGATGGGTCTTGCACTCTCTCAAGAGGCCCAAAAAGTTTTAAAGAAAAAGAGTGGGGCTTATAACACGAGGGTAGGCCCAGATGATTTTTCCGTTTGAAATGGCGATCGCGCCGAGGTTTTCTTTTAACGCGGAGGGACTTATACAATAAGTGAGGCCCAAAATGGTTTGGTTAAAAGGGGATTGGGTCTTACACTCTATTAGAGGCCCAAAGAGTTTGAATGAGTCTTATAGCTCTAGGAGAGGCCCAAGGTTATTTATAAAAAGGGCGATGATCGTGCCGTTTATTTGAAAATGTACAGGGGGACTTATACAACGAATGAGGCCCAAAATATTTCTGTACAAGTGGGTTGGGTCTTACACTCTCTCAAGAGGCCCAAAAAGTTTTAAAAATGATTTATGAGGGTTGAATTAATCCAAAAACCCTAATTTGTTTTCAAAAATGTATTTAATTGAATAAATATTTAATTAAAATGATCAAAATTTTTTAACATGTGAAAAAAAATTGTGATTTTGGATTAATGCTTCAAAAATTAAGTATTGACCTACAAAATAATTAGAAAGCATTAAAAGTTGCAAAATCAATGTAGAAAAAATATTTAATATGTCAAAAACAATTAAAATATTAATTCTTTGCAAAAATATCAATTATATGAAATAAATAATATTTTTGGGATTTTTTGTTAAAATAAAATAATTTAATATTTTTGTGAATTATTAAAAAAAGAATCAACTCAAAATCATTAAAACTCAGAGAAAAATTAATTTTTGAATCAATTAAATAAAATCACAAAATTCAAATATTTGAATTGTTCAAAAATGGCGCCAAGAACACACCAAGAACACGCGCGTGTTCTGGGTTTGGCTGATTTGCATTTTCTCCTCAATCTCACTGAATACTTGATTATACCATGCAATCCACATATCATTATGCTCGTCTCAACCTCACGATCATGTCTATAACACTTAATTTCATTTAAATTAAACATAAAACATGAAATCACGAAGAAACCTCAAGAACCCTAATTTTTGCATGAAGGCTAGGATTTTTGATACACGATTCAAACAATACAATTAATTGAGGGAAAACATTCCATGCATGATTATGAACATATGGCCAAATTATTGTGCGAGGAAATATGCATAGATTGAGAGATGACCAAGTATATACTTACCTCTAAGCCGTGACAGCAAGTGCAATGTGATTTTTGATTTGGAGGTGTTACAGATGAGTGGTGATGATCTGAACAGCTTCCCTACACCCTATGGAGTGTGTTTGAATGCTTGGACTTGATTGAAATTGGCTGGATCAATTCATGGCATCTCAGCTGCAACTTGATTGAAAATTTGAGCAACCAGCTGGTGATTTTGTGAAATTGGTGTTTCAGAAGTGATCTAAGTGTTTGATCGGCTCATATGTGATGTATGTGAGGTGTGTGAGTGATTGGTTTGATTGGAAAAGCTCTCAAACTCAAAACCCGATAGTGACTTGCCTTAGAAGGCAAAATTGGAGTGAAAGAAGAGATTTTAAGGAAAGCATCTGTTTGATGGCTTTGGTGTACTCAAACTGATCACAATTGAGCTCTATTTATAGTAGAGCAAGTTTGTTTTGCAAGGAATAGTGAATGGCAGCTGGTAAGTAGGTTTGGCCAATGTTGGCAAATGAAAATCCAAGTCTCCTCTAGCCATTGACTAGAGGTTAGGGCACAGAGCTTTGGTTCCCTTGGTCTTGGATAAGTCTTGACTAATTTCAGATGAGAATGGCTCAGTCCATGCCACCTTGATGCTTCCATTGAATGCTTCAATCCAAATTTGGAGTCTTGTCCCTATTTTGGCCATTCTAGGTTCAACATGCTATTTCTTGTTCCATGGACTTTGGAGGCTTGGCTCAGTGATTGTCCCCTTTAGATTCAATCCTCAGATGTGTCCAAGTGGATAGGAGCATTTGAATTTGGCTGATTTTGGCAAATCGAGCCAAAATGCAAAATCTGCCTTGCCTTTGACAGATTTCAGCAAGGCAACTTGACAATGTCATATCTCATGGGGTAAGTTGAATTTGGCAATGTTCTTGGCCATTTTGGAAAGCCCTTACATGATACAACAACTGTTTGAACAAGTTTGGTTTTGATCTCTTTTGATTCCAAGTGAAAAATCCCTCTACATTTGGCAAAAAGTGAAGCAAAATCTGACTTAGTGAAATTTTCACCAAGTGTTGGAACAAAGTGTGATTTCTTGATTTTGATCACTCCATAACTCAAAATCCTTAATGAATTGGACTTAGGTCTTGTTGAAGTTTTTGTAGAGGGTAATGAGGGCTACAAATCCATCTTTGGATGGGAAAAAATGGCCATGTGGTTTAGGAGTTATGATCCTCCAAAGTTAGTGCATTAGTGGTACTTTTTCCATAACTTAGAAAAATTTCTAAGTTTTATGGTTACCCCTTTTACAAGTTATCCCATTTTCTTTGGTTTTTCTTGATGAATGATGATTCAAATCATACATTAACATCATTTTAGGGTTAAAAATCCATTTTGGTGAAAAATCTCAAAAAGTCAAAGTTGACTTTTGTGCACAGTTGACTTTTTATCAGATGAATTCCAAACTGTGCAATTCTTCAGGAAATCATGTCCTTGACCTAAATCAAACTTGATGGACATGTTCCATGGGTGTCATAGGGTATATTGAATCATGTCTTAGGGTTTGGGAGCATGTCCTGGTCAAAAGTCAAAGTTACAGTTGACTTTCCTCGCGAAACCCTAATTGTGGTGCAGATGAAATTGAGACTTGTTGCTCAAGCTTCTTGGATCAATCCATTGTTGTAAATGGATCAATATAGTATATTAGAGATCCTCAAATCATGTCTTGAGGTCTTGGCCCATGATTTGTCCTAAAAGTCAACTTAGGGGTGAATTAGGTCAAGAAACCCTAATTCCTGATTTTTTATGAATGCATCCCTTGAGGTAAAATTGACTTGATGAATGGGTCCATGAGGTTCCATGGAGTACATTAGGTTGAGTTTTGGATCTTTGGCTTATGCCCAGATGAAACTTTCCATCTAGAGGCCCTGGTCGACCAAAACCCTAATTTGGTGATACTGGCGATCTTGAGACTTGATCCACCTAGAAGGGAGCAACCTTGTGCTTAATCCTTGAAGTGGGAGTCCTTTTTTATCCATTGTGGATGTTTGAGAGGTTAGACAAGTTGAAGATCTTGTCACTCCTTGATTGATCCTTTATCTAAGGCTCTGAGAGGCCTTAAAACCCTAATTTTGATTGTAGTGAATGCTCAACAACCCTTGAGGCATTTGGTGAGGCATGATGGTTCATCCATATTGTGATGATGATTTGCACAATGATGGGAAATCTTAGTGGTCAAAATTTGGGGTATGACAGCGGGCAGTCCGCGCCGTCCCCCTTTGTCAGTCAGTTGAGCCTGAATATCAGACAATGTGATCCTTGTAGCTCGGGCTATGTCCTTGGCAGAGAGTATTTCCTGAATTCCAGAAAAGATAGGAGAGTCCTTGACATGGATCCCTATTAGAGCAGAGAACTCCTCCAAAGTTGGCACAAGTTGATATTCTGGGAACACAAAGCAGCGATATGCAGGATGATATAGCTGGACCAGAATCTCGAGGGGTCCTTCAGTTACTTGGACTCTCATCAGTGAAAGGAGCTTCCCATATTTATCAGTGAAAGCTAATTGGTCTTCAACCATGTCTCCCATCAACAATAATTGCTCAAGCTTAGGAATTTCAAAGAAATATGGCCAGACTCTTTTTCCTGCAGCGTCCATTTCTACAAAATCTGTAAAACAAAGTTAGTATCTTGATAGTTTAGCAGAGAATGCAGAATGTAATTCAGAGTTTCATGGGATTCAGACAATCGTGAAATACAAAGGATATCAAAAGACCTCATTCTCATCAATAAAAGGTGAATTACAAAAGTCAATAACTTCCAAGAGTCGTAAACATAATGCTAAATAAAAGCTAAAAGACCTAAGGAAATTCTCCTAGGAGCCACATGTTGAGCCTTCTGATCTCCTTCTCCATCTGTTCACTTTCTATGACGAGGTTGTCGACGATGAATTTCTATGCAGTAGGTTGAGTGCTAGAGGAACTTGGTCCTTCATGGGCTTTCCTCTTCTTGCATGAAAGCAGCTCTTCATTCTTGGCCTGTAGTTGTTTTTGGAGTTCTAGGTTCTCTTCAACAACCACTTGGTATTTGAGTTTCCAGGCTTCCTCTGACTGTTGGGTTTAGTTCAGAGAAATCTCCAGCTCTTCTTCCATTGACATAAAATATAGAACAAGTTCATTCTTCAAAGCAATTGGTTCCTGTCTGATGTAAGGCATCTTCAACTCAATGGCTCTTCTTCGGACCCATTGAAGATAGGGCTCCAAAGAAACACAGTTAGGCTTTCCCATAGAATTCCTTCCTCTCTTGTGCTTGCTACCCCAAGCACTCAAGATCAACTTCTTATGTTCTTCATTTTTGTCATATTCCTCAAAGAAAATGTTTTCCAAATGGATACCAAGAGGTTTCTCCTTCAGAGGGTACCCCAATTGTCGTCGAGCGAATACAGGGTTATAGTTGATTCCTCCTTTGATACCAAGAAGAGGTACATTGCCAAAGTTTCCATAGCTATCTGTAATCAAAATTCCATCATACACACGGTTATACCAGTCAATGTCTGCATGAGAAAGAGTCATAATATTTTTAGACCACCATCCCCTCTTAGGATCCCAAAATGCGCCCGCCTTCGGTAGATGCGAAATAAACCATATGTACAACACAAGGGCACATCAAGTGATTTGTCCTCCACCATGAACATTCCTCGAATAGACTGAGTGATAAGCCTCAGCGAGCAAAGTTAGTACAGGATTTTTCTTCAGGAAGATCTTGATTGCATTCAGGTCCACAAAGTTGACAATATTTGGGAACAAGAAGAGTCCATAGATGAGCAATGCAAAAACAGCTTCAAAATCATCCCTATTTGAGTGCTTAGCATAGTAATGGGCTTTTCCGAACAGAAACTTTGCAGTCAATCCAAAAATTCCTCCCTTGGAAGTCAAGTTGCTTTTGATGTCAACTAACTCCAAGTGAGTTTTCTTAGCTATTTCTTCTTCTTTGGGGTTCCTCTCGAAGATAGGAAACGGGGACTTATCCTTAATAGGCAAACCAATTATTTGAGAATACTCTTCAAGGGTAGGCAAGAGCTAATAGTCAGGGAAAGTGAAGTAATGATTCTTTGGATCATAGAACTGAAGCAAAGTAGAGAGGAGCCCTTCATCAACATCTTTCTTCAACAAGGTCCACAACGTCCCATATCTATCTTTGAATCCTTCGGGATCTGTCAGCAAATCACCTAACCTCCTTAGGCCACCCAGTTTAGGACTCTTGAAAGTGTATTTCACAGTATTCCTTCTTGAACTTTCCATGATATCCCTATGATATTCATAAAAGAAAGTCTGATTTCCATGAAACTGATATGAAATGAATGTTCATGAGGTATGAATGCAAAGCAAGCACATATACACATATATCCACAAATGTACACGCACATAAGCAAAAGGTCTGGGTTAAGGTTAAGAGCATGGAGCCATGGTTTACCCTCCCATTGGTATGTACTATTGGTTTTTCATCTGTAGAACAAGGTTCTAAGAAGTTCCCAGAGTCGACAACCCATCTTTCAGATTTTATCGATTTCCCGAATGACTCGGTAGTCAACAAAATTCTCAAGAGAGTCTCGTCTGAGTGTAGTATCGCGTAGCAACTAATTCAGGAATAGACTCCCTCATAGTCCTCGCACTACATACTAAAAAGCCAAGTGAGGTTTGGAGATAACTACGGTTCTCAATTTTGACAGCACCTATGTTGAGAGTAGCACGTTTTCACGAATAGACTCGTTCAACATGACTAGACTCCCAAGAGGACCTCAACTGAGTGATGGTGTCTCAAGTCAACTTCTTTGGGAATCAACTCCATCAAAGTCTCCTTGAATATACCATCTTCCTATGATAAGTGCACTCAAGTATTGGTTTAGGACTTATCTCACCACTCAAAAGCACCATGCCCACAGAAGAAATCAAGTAAAATACAGATATATACAGATATGTACAAATATAGCAAACAAGCATAAATAACATAAGAAAAAAACAAGGTGGGCTTAACCCTCAAATGATAGTCCCCAGTGAAGTCGCCATTTCTATTGTGGTGAGAATCAGATAACAAGCTATTAATTAACTTGCATCACATTTCTTTGAATTCACCACCGAGCTTTGATTTATCCAAAGGAAAGGGTAAAGATCGAAAGAAAAACCTTTTGCACCATGTAAAGACACAGCTAAGAGATCGGGGATCGGGGGTTGGTTATATTAAGGGAAGGTATTAGCACACTAAGTATCTGTAGTACTCTACAGGAACCTCTTGTTTAGTTTGTGTTATGTTATGTTTTCTTGCTAAGGATATGCAAAGGGTAAGGTAAAGACCTATGGGTATGTACACTAAGTTTGCTCGCCAAGACGTCGCATCTTATGCCTACGTATCTAACGAAAGAATCAAAGCAACGGTAGTTCACCTAACTAAGGGTGAGAGAGGAACCATTGACTATGGCCAAAGTTCCAAGGGGGAATGAGTATGAGCTCATATAGAGTTTAAGAAACTCTCTAAGTCTAAGTTGTGATGGGTGAAAGTGAATACTCAAAGTGATGAGTCTCACATAGAGTCCAAGAACTCTAACTTAATTCTAAGTTGTAAGATGATTGGCTATGAGGCCAAGGAGGATGTCATATGACTATGAGGTCAAGGAGAGAAGAACTTTCCTTTGGAAGAAAGAGGAGAATAACAATTCTTATGGGTGGAATGTTTGTAAAGATATTTACATGAAAACAAAGCATTAAGCAACAAGGTATCCAAGCTATGCAAAATCTTCTTACCAATTAGGCCACAAAACCAATCTATTATAATGACCAAATATAATAACAAGCAACAATCTTTCATTAATTCACTTTCAATATTAATTCAACAAACTTAACCAAAATAATAGATTAAAATCCTATCCTTCTTGGCTTAGAGCACAGGCTTCCATTGAGCTCTTCATGACTCAACAATAAGGGCATCCTTAAAATGAAAGAAGGATACATCCAAAAATGAGATGACACAATAATCATGCCAATCACATTCAAAAGCAGTGTTCTCAACTTGTTAGATCAAAGCAAGACTCAAACCTCAGGTTTCAATTATTAATCCATGCAAAGAATACCAACTCATATGTTAAGATCTACAAACAACAGGCAATCAGACTCATGGCAAGGAGTGAAAATAAGCATATGACTAGACATCAAGACAACAACAACAACAAGTGTATTCAAAAATGAGCCAAAATAAACAAATCATGTTCCTTATCTTCAGACAATGTTTTTACTGATAAGGGGCAAATGGATAGCAGCCTCAAGCTTCAAAAAGTGAGAACAAGCAAAGCAAAGCGTGACATGGTTCAGGCATATAGCAGGGAAAGAATTTGAAGCAAATACATGATCAAGGCATTAAGACAGTACCAGAAAATGCAGTGTTCAATAAACCAGCAGGGAATATTTGAAAGAAAAATGGAAGACATAGTATCATCAATCACCAATAACAGAACATGGCAGTAAATCATGCAAGATGTTATGAGGGAATAACATAAGGTCAGTCAATGTCAAGAACTTGAACATTACCTGGTGTTAACTCAAAACATGATAGTAGTTGAGGAACTTTGAATAAATTGAGACAAGGACATGAACAACATCAATGCAAATGTGCCTAGTGAGGAAGACCTAAGTTTATCATGCTTGGAAACCAAATGCAGGCTTAGTCAATAATCTTCATGCTACTTAATCATAGAAAAATGGATCAACAAAACATAGTATCCTCCTCTACTGATAGTGTAAATCATGCACTGTGTGGACTAAAGCTTTGAAACCAAATGAACTTGCATATCAAACAAAACCACTTCCTATTACAACACAAATCATACAAGTTTTGGAAGGAAACTGTCAGTGCTCAAACATGGTATTAGAACATTACACAAGCAAGCCTCAACTCAGTGATAGTGTTACAAATGCCAACTCCATATGTATGGTCATTCAATCTCAAAACATCAAAGAATGAATTACATGATCATGGCATGGATGCATTTAGCGAAAAGTCAGAGCCAGATTTAGGTAATACTCAAACATCATATCAATGTATAACATAGGACCTAATCTCAAGGGGCTAGCAAAATCAAAAAGGAAAATAACCTGCCACGACAATAACCAGACAGATTTCATACTATCCAAATTAACAAAATGATCATTCTCAAACCAAAACACTAACATCCAAAAGTATCCACAAATTGGAACCAAAAATTGGAAGTGCCACCAACATTATTCACATGGCCTAAAATAGTAAAAAAAAAGACATATAAATCTATATATAAGCATGGATTCATGAGTTTTAGAGGAAAAGAAGTTTTCAAGGATTTATCATTACACAAACTCAACAAACTTTAATCACATGATCACTTGATTAGAGTGCAAGAAAAACACATAAATATCATGGCAACAACATAATCATGATATGGTAAGCACAAAACTTGGCAAACAAGTGAACATGCATTTTTACATAGCATTGAAGACACTTCCTTATCTCAGCACATACAAGTTCCTAATAAAGACTTCTAACACTCAAGCATGGTATTAGTTTATGGCACAATGACAATAGCCTTAAGAAATTAACAGTTCCACACATCAGTTATACATACAAGGTCAACTTGACTCAAAACAAAACTAACATGGCATGGAATGGTTCATATATGTAACAAGATGTAAATTTGAGACAAGAAAATAGACATTTATCAAAACACCACCAAAACAATGGTAGTTAGTAACAAGTTTTCATCCCTACAAACGTGCTCAACAACCATGAATATAGCCAACACATGAGTAACTTATTGTGAAAAGGCAAAACAATGTAACTTTACACACAAGCAGCATTGAGGATGTATTTTCAGGTTTCTATACTTTTGGACACACATAGAACTTGAATACAAAGCAAGTAGCATAATGACAACATTAATACACTTATATATTTAGTGAAACTAACTATATCTCCTTGCCAACAAAACACACATAGTCAATACACACTTCTGACTCATATTAACATAAAAGGGCAACTAGTTCTACAACAGTTTCACAATCTACAAACATCTCAAGTTAATAGCAGTGAAATAAGTCCTGACAAAGATCTCATCTATTTTTATTCAAACAATAACATCCAAGCCTCAACAAAGTAGTTACATGATTATTAGCATCATAGCACCTAAGTTTTGGCAGTGGAACAACAAAGGGAGTTACATGAACTTAACAGCCAGTCAGTGAGTAGCACAAAGGGATTTGGTTATCATTATATTTCAGACTTAATGTTAAGGCCAGATGGAAGTGTAGATACCTACCTCAATGTATCAGCAAAACACACACATTTGCCTTACCTCATTTTGGCATGCCATGGACAGGTAGTTAAGAACAAACTCAAACACAAAGTTATGAACACAGTATCTCTACATTATGAACAGATGAAACAAATGCTAAAACACATTACATAATATTTATAATAAAGACATGATGACAAAAGCAATGTGTATGAGCATGAATGTGGAGTGTGAGAAAGAAAAGTTACCAAGTGGAATATGTCCACTGCACCCTCAAGTATATGCTAACTTCTCTTCCTTACTGAACTAGCAGAGGCCTCCAAAGAAAATCTCCTTTTCTTTCTCACTTGTAAAGTTTAAACTCAGAAGTTTTTTAGAGTGTATTGTGAAAAGTGTTGGTGTCTAATGAATGGAAATCAGGCTGTTATTTATAGGAAAAGGTTGAAGACTCAAGGCATGGTGAAAAATGCAACAAATGCCAAATCTACCATTTCCATTATGTGAGCTAAATTTTCTGAGCCAAAAATCTTCCAAAATCTCTGAATACTGATGTGGTCAGGTCTGATCAAGCTGGTGGGAAGTGATTGGAACAAGGCTCCATGAATAAACAATGTTTGTTTCTTACAAAACTTTCTCTCTCCATGTACCACTTGACATAAACCATTATTTTAATGTGAACAAACTTGCAAATTCATAGAAAGGCTCAAATTAACATAAAATCCAATATTAAAACTCATAAAAATAGGGCCTTGGTGATTAGAGAAGGTTTTGAGCCATTATGCCAAAGTTGGTTTCTTGAATCTTAAGAAATGAAACCCTTGACTTTGAAGCTTCGTATCTCACATCTCACTCAATGGATGGAGGAATTCTAGTACTTTTTGGAAAGCCCTCAATTCCCTCTACAACTTTCATGTTTGGCCCAAGTTCTGAATCACAAGGGATCTGGGTGAAAAATGAGGTTGAAGTTGGAAGAAAATTTGGTGAAAAAGCTGAAATTTCACTAAGTCCCCAAGAGTGATTTATCTTCCAAGTCTTGTAACTTAAAAACCATGCATTTTTTGAAAGAGGGTCCTATAATATTTTTTGAAGATCATGGAAAAAGCTTCCATTTGAGCTTTGAATCACTCAAATTGGATGTGTGGTTTGAAAGTTAGGATTGTTTCAATTTTTGTCCAAGTAGTGAAATTTCCATATTTATAAAGTTTCATGAACCAAACTTTGCTTCCTTTGCAAGAAACTCCTTAAAACTTGATTTCTCATACCTTGACTCATCAACGAGGCATGCCATGATGGATTGAGGCCTTGGCCATTTCATCTTGGATCAAAATCTCAAGGATTAGGGGCTTAATCAAAACCCTAATTTTAACTATGAATGTACTAGAATAATCTCAGATGATCTTGCTTCTTCAATCATATCTAAGGCTCGTAGATGGTCTCTAAGGATGCCTTCTAACACATGGAGTCATGTCCTAGGGTTTGAGAACAACCCCTGATCAAAATCAAAAACTATGATTAACTTTTCTTGACAAAAACCCTAATTTGGAGGCAGGGTGAGATTATGGCTCAAGTTACTTATGATGAGAGCCAAATGATCTTGAATTCTTGTTGAATGAAACCTCTTGAATATAGGTAAACTCAATTAGTTGATAAACCAAACAAATCTTGACTGATCAAGACAAAACTCTTCAGTGATTCCTCAGGTTAAAACCCTAATTCCACAGTTTGGTCTTGTGGTCTTTTGTTGACTTGATTTGATCCAATGTCTTGAGATCCTGGTTCCAATCAACTGGTGAATCTTTGTGATGATTGTAGGGAGCCAGAGAATGCCTTGGGAGGTCTTGCATCTTTCTGTGTAAACCCTAATTTTAACACAAGAGAAACAAACTGCAAGATGTGGGTTAGTTAAATATTGCATATATGATTGATCCTAAATGTCTATGCAAGATGTTATGACATCTAAGAGGTAAAATTTGGGGTACAACACACTGATCTCAGAATAAGCTGAACATAACAGGTTCAAAAGTTTGCCTCTTCAGAACTCAAGAAAACCAGGTAGGATGAAGGTTAAAGTTTCCTGCAAAAATCCCATCCCTCTCACAGGTGGGTTCAAATCTTGAATAGGGGTTCCTAAAGGTCTCTAGAGTCATGAGTTCTCTATGAAAACACCATGTCTAGTGCATAGGCATGCAGTACAGAGGCATCCCCAAGAAAACCTCTTCTGGATATGGGTCATGTGCCAACTTCATGCAACAAGCTCTACGCAAGTCAACACGACTATCCACTCTAATCATGTGTGTACCCTTAAGCCTGGGTTATGGGTTTATCACTTAGTAACAACCCAACCCAACAACACAAAAATATCCTGAATAATATTAATGACAAAAGAATAAAATGCAATGAATGAGCAAGTAAAGCATAAAGATAAACACTCAATGAATAGAAACACACAAGAGCTAGGACTGACTAGCTTAGGTGTCCCCAGCAGAGTTGTCAAGTGTCGTTATAAGAAAAAACTACACAGAGTCTCCATCAAACTTTATTCATCCCAACGGGGAAAGGAAAACAACGAGAAAACCTTAGAAGGGAATGAGCATGGTCTCACAACCAAATTCGGATTTGGGAGTCAATTACGTAAGGGGACGGTATTAGCACCCCACACGTCTTATGTACTCAATGGGATCCACTCTGGTTGTTCTAATCAAAGGGTATGTATATCTAAAAACTTACTTGCTAAGGGAATGCATGAACGAATTAACTGGGAAAAAGAAAAAGGTTTTTATTATTGAGTTTGTTCGAGTTTTGCAACCCAGGGCCTACGTATCCCGCAAAGGGAATCAGAACTCCGTAGTTCTTATTGAAAAAGTTGATTTGTTGGGTGTTTTTTATGGAAGATACTAAGTTCGCATTCTAGCAGTTAGACGTTGTCTGTTTGCGGTAGAGCAGAAATAGCATGCCCTTTATGAAAAGGTTTTAAAGAGAAAACGAAACCCGAAGGTAAAAAGGTTTGAATTTGTTGAAGTGTTTTGTTAGGAGATACTAAGTATTTGGTAAAACATGTTGTCATCAAGATGTTAAGTCAAATGTTCTGCCATGACAGTCAGACATCATGTTCAGCATGATGTTGTGACATGTGCCAGGACATGTTATACCAGAAATTTAGGGCATGACTGTTTTGATATTTTAGTGTAATTTTTAGTGTGTTTTATTTCACACGATTGCGTTGTTCAAGGAGGGATATTTTGGGAACTTCTGTTTTGACAGATTGTGTTGATTTTCGTCAAAAGGATCTTTGAACCTTTTTAGGAAATTTTTTATTTTGTTCCTATTATTGTGCAGGAGATTTTGCTTATGATTTAAAGCTGATTCCTGATGGTTTTGCGCTTCAAGAGCCCAAGCCCAAGTGGACAGAAGGTTATTTAAAGAGAAGAACTAACCCTATTGTGAAGTGGACATTGCGTGGAATTTGAAGAATAAGGATTAGCCGTGAATTTGAGTTTCTTTAGGGTTTAGTGTGTTGTGTTTGTATGTCACTCTCGTATCAGGTTTGATGCATTGAGTTGACTGATTGTTCATTGTTAATTGTTCACTCTCAAGCTTTTAAGCAAGAGTTTATTGTTCTTAGTTGAATCTTTTAAGCAAAACTAAGTATTGTACTTGGAAGGGTTGATACTTCTATTTTGGGTAGTTGCTAAATTGTCACTGGTTTGTGACTGATAGGAAGTGAGAGGGGGATCTCATATCTAGAGGGTGTCTAGGTAGAAGTTGTACAAGGTAGTGATTAGGTGATAAGTTGTAAATGAGGGATTTTAACTTTGAACTAATATTATCATAGTGAATTTCCTTCTTGGCTTGGTAGCCCTCGGATGTAGGTGAGTTGCACCAAATTGGGTTAACAACTACTAGTGTTATTTTAATTTTTTGTCATTTAAGTTTTCTGCATATTCTTCTTGTGTGATCAAACTGTCTTGATCCCAATGTTGTGACATCTGTCTCGACATCTGGTATCTGCGTGCCATAATTTCAAGAATCCTTGATGGGCAATGTTGCTTCAAGTGAGCAAGTTGGGCCTGATACAGTTCGTTGTCATAATCCCTAACTTTTTCCTAGGTTTCCCTCTTGGGGTTTCAATCTACCGAGATAATTATTTTCTGTTTATGTCTCTAAATTTTGCCTGGACCGCCCTTTCGGGTTTTCAGCCCACTGAGACGCTCATTTTTGCCTAAGCTACCCTTTTGGGTTTTCAACTTAGTGAGCTGTTCTTTTTTTTTAGGCTAAGTATTTATTGACTCCATTGGCATTCACAGGACGAGTGAGCTCCTCGTCATCCATAGTTGTAAGAGTTAATTCACCGCCGGAGAAGGCTTTCTTAAAACATATGGGCCTTCGTAATTAGGAGTCCATTTGCCCCTAGAATCAGTGTTAAAAGACAATATCTTTATGAGCATGAGGTCACCTTCTCTGAACTCACGAGTTCAAACCTTTTTATCAAAAGCTTTCTTCATCCTTTGTTGATATACCTGGTTTCGCGTCGGTCATTCATTTTCTGTCTCGGGCGATACTACCTCTAAGCTGTAGGTTGAGCCTTTGTATCCGGAGTTGAAATAGTTATAGATGCTGATTGGTGATATGTACCCTGTCGTCCTCGACCTTCCCCCCCTTGTGCATATGCAGCATTAGTGTCACCTTCACGCTTTCTATTATTGTTACCAAAAAACTTCTTTGCGGGGGCTGAACTTGTACTACTTCCGTCCTGAATCTTCCCCATCTTTAACAAACTCTCGATTCTCTCTCCAGCAATTACTATATCAGCAAACCCAGTGGGCAACTTACCCGTTGGGTATGATGCAAATGAAAAGTGTGAATTTCACTCAAACGCGCCAGGTCACAATGTGGAAAATTGCAGGGGTTTCAAACATGTGGTTCAAGATCTTGTTGATTCCAAGGCTATTAATTTTGCTCCGAGGCCTAATGTAATTCAAAATCCCATGCCTTCGCATGATGGACCAGGGGTGAATTCCATTGAAGAAGATGGATATTTGAATCTGGTGAGAGATATTAATGATGTCAAGACTCTGTTGAAAGTTGTGAAAGACCTCCTACTGAAAGGGGCTGTATTTTCGGGTTGTTCGAAAAGTTGTGAAGATTGTTTGATCGCTGATAACGGTTGTGTGAAGTTGAGAAATAGCCTTCAGAGCATGATGGATGAAGGATGTTTACAATTTGAGCAGTTGAAAAAGAATGATGATGAAGTTTCTACTATTACAATCTACTTTGATCCTGTGGAAATTCCGGCGCCTGCTCCTGTATAGACGTCTGCGCCTGCACGAGTGGCTCCTATACCTATAACTGTTCCCAGTCACGTCCCGAATGAGAACAAGGTTATGATTCCGTGGTACTATGGAATTAATAGCCAAGGACAGAGGCAAGAGGGGCAGACTCCTAAAGAAAGTGGTTCAAGTATCAGAAATGTTGGGGGAATGGGTTGTTTCACTCACAGCGGAAGGCTTTTTGCTCCTCAGACACTCAGGAAAGATGATACTGAAGCATTAACAAGGACCAAAGGAAAGCAGGTGACAGGTAATGAACCAGTGCCAGGGGCAGAATCTGACAAGTCATTGGAGAAAGATGTTGAGGAATTCATGAGAATAATCAGAAAGAGCGATTACAAGATCGTTGACCACCTACATCAGACTCCTTCTAAGATCTCCATCTTGTCATTGTTGCTATGCTCTGAAGCGCATAGGAATGCTTTGTTAAAAATCATAAACATGGCGTACGTACCACAAGAAATATCAGTAAACCAGCTTGAAAGTGTGATTTCCAATGTCAATGCTGGTAACGGTTTAGGGTTCACAGATTTTGACTTAACGCCAGAAGGAAGGAACCACAATAAGGCTCTCCGCATATCAATGGAATGTAAAGGTGCTATGCTATCCCATGTATTGGTGGACACCAGTTCGTCCCTCAATGTGTTGCCTAAGAAAGCATTAGAAAATCTGGATGTGGAAGGAGTTATATTGAGGCCTTGTAATCTAGTGGTGAAAGCATTTGATGGTTCAAAAAGATCAGTGTTTGGAGAAGTAGAGCTACCTGTCCAGATCGGGCCCCGGGTCTTTAATACGGTGTTTTATGTGATGGACATCCACCCAGCCTATAGTTGTCTATTGGGTCGTCCATGGATCCACGCTGCTGGGGTCGTATCTTCAACCTTGCATCAGAAAATAAAATTTGTAGTTGATGGTCAGGTTGTTACGATATGCGGAGAAGAAGATATTTTCGTTAGTCATCTGTCATCCTTCAAGTACGTGGAGATGGACGGAGAGATCCACGAAACTCTCTGTCAGGCATTTGAAACTATGAATATGGTGAGAGATTCTCCTTCTGGTGAGGCAAGGGTGGAAGCTTCTATGACTTCATATAAGTAGGCTTTGGAAGTGGTGCAGTCTGGTCATACCGAAGGTTGGGGACAAGTAATTGAGCTGCCTTTTAAGGATGATAAGAGTGGAATTGGTTATAAACCTCCTCGAGTTCCACCACTACAAGGTCAAGGGCGCCAAGGGCCAGTTATTTTCTCAAGTGGAGGAGTCATACATCCCAGCCAGATTTGTGCAGAAATTGAAGACGGTGAAGATAGTGACTGTGACCTGGACAATTGGGTGCGTCCCTGTGCCCCAGGAGTGAAGCTGAACAATTAATTTTCGGAGGATCTCATCCAAGTTACTCTGCCAAATAAGTAATTTTCTATGTTTTCTTTTATTAAGCATGCAAAGGTCCTATGCTCTGCCCAAGGCATAGTGACTTCATTGTAGGGCCCCCATTTGTTCTCATACAAATTTTTATCATAAATAAAAGGACGTTGTGTATTCAAAGTGTGTTCCCTGTCTTTCATTTTGTTATTTTTTATAAAATGGCAATGTTTTCTTCGCAGTTTTGTGCATTTTTCCTTTTTCTTTCTGTTCCTTTCAAAAAAACAATTTCTAAAGGCATGAATTATCATTCATGCAGAAATAATTCTCTAGATCTTGTTGATGACGACCCTGCTATGGTTTATTATGACTTCGATAATCCAATATACCAAGCTGAAGAGGGGGACGAGGAAGACTGTGAACTTCCTGAAGAGTTGGCTAGATTATTGAAACAGGAAGAAAGAGCCATTCAGCCTCATCAGGAATCTATAGAAGTTGTCAATCTCAGTACTGAAGAGGTAAAGAAAGAGGTCAAAGTAGGGGGCAAGCTCGACAGAGAATGCAAAGATAGAGCTGATTGAGATGTTGCGAGAGTATGTTGACATCTTCGCATGGTCTTATCAAGACATGTCGGGGTTGGATACAGACATCGTGGTACACAGATTGCCGCTGAAAGAGGGTTGTTTTCCTGTCAAGCAGAAGCTTCGGAGAACCAAACCTGAGATGGCCATCAAGATTAAAGAGGAGGTGCAAAAGCAGTTGGATGTGGGGTTTCTAGCTGTTACTAGTTATCCGCCATGGGTCGCTAATATTGTGCCTGTGCCGAAGAAGGATGGAAAAGTCAGAATGTGCGTGGATTGTCGAGATTTGAACAGGGCGAGTCCAAAAGATGATTTTCCATTACCACACATTGACGTGTTGGTAGATAATACGGCTCAATTCTCTGTGTTTTCTTTCATGGACGGGTTTTCTGGATATAACCAGATCAAGATGGCGCCGGAGGATATGGAGAAAACTACATTTATTACCCCTTGGGGCACATTCTACTATAAGGTGATGCCGTTTGGTTTAAAGAACGCTGGAGCAACATATCAGCGTGCCATGGTGACGCTCTTCCACGATATGATTCACAAAGAAATTGAAGTTTATGTGGATGATATGATTGCCAAATCACAAACGGAAGAAGAGCATTTGATAAATTTGAAAAAGTTGTTTGAACGGTTGAGAAAGTTCAGATTGAGGCTGAACCCGAATAAGTGTACTTTCGGGGTAAGATCTGGTAAGCTTCTGGGCTTCATCGTCAGTGAAAAGGGAATCGAGGTGGATCCAGCAAAGGTAAAAGCCATTCAAGAGATGTCGGAACCGAGAATAGAAAAACAAGTTCGTGGATTTTTGGGAAGACTGAATTATATTGCAAGATTTATATCTCATCTCACCACGACTTATGAGCCAATATTTAAATTATTGAGAAAAGATCAAGCAATCCGGTGGAACGACTGTCAAAAGGCCTTTGATAAAATAAAAGAATATTTGCAAAATCCTCCGATTCGCATGCCACCAGTTCCTGGGAGGCCACTGATTATGTATCTCACTGTACGTGATGGATCAATGGGTTGTGTTCTCGGTCAACATGACTAGACAGGTAGGAAAGAGCATGCTATATACTACCTGAGCAAAAAATTCACCGATTGCGAGTCCAGGTACTCGATGGTTGAGAAGACGTGATGCGCACTAGCATGGGCTGCTAAGCGATTGAGGCAATACATGCTAACCCATACGACCCTACTGATTTCAAAAATGGATCCAATCAAGTACATTTTTGAGAAGCCAGCCCTTAATGGAAGGGTCGCTCGGTGGCAGATGGTTTTGACTGAATATGATATACAATACACTTCCCAGAAAGCTATCAAAGGGAGTGTGTTGTCTGATTATCTTGCCGAGTCGCCTATTGATGATTATCAGCCAATGAGGTTTGACTTTCCTGATGAAGACATCATGTTTCTCAAGGTTAAAGATTATGAAGAGCCTCCGGTTGACGAAGGGTCGGATCCTGATGACAAATGGAAACTGATGTTCGATGGAGTCATTAACATGAATGGAAGTGGTGTTGGGGCAGTCCTTATCACTCCGAAAGGATCACACATACCTTTCACTGCCAGGTTAACGTTTGATGTCACTAATAATGAAGCGGAATATGAGGCTTGTATCATGGGTATTGAGGAACCCATCGATTTAAGGATCAAGACTCTTAAGATATTTGGTGATTCTGCTCTAGTGATCAACCAAATCAATGGAGATTGGCATACCCACCAGCAGAACTTGATTCCTTACAGAGACTACGCAAGAAGACTGTTGACTTTCTTTACAACAGTAAAATTATGCTATATACCTCGTGATGAGAATCAGATGGCTGATGCTTTAGCTACGTTGTCTTCCATGATTCAGGTGAATTGGTGGAACCATATCCCAAAGATTGATGTGATGAGACTAGACAGACCCGCTCATGTGTTTTCCGCTGATACAACGACTGATGATAAACCCTGGTATTTTGATATCAAGCATTTCTTGAAGAGTCAAGAGTATCCGGCTGGGGCATCAAACAATGACAAAAAGACTCTGAGGAGGTTGGCAGGAAGCTTCTTCTTGAATGAGGATGTGCTTTACAAGCGAAACTTTGACATGGTCTTGCTCAGATGAGTGGATAGACACGAAGCAGACCTGTTAATGCAGGAAGTGCATGAAGGATCTTTCGGTACCCATGCTGGTGGGCATGCTATGGCGAAGAAGTTATTGCGAGCTGGGTATTACTGGCTGACTATGGAGGCTGGTTGCTTTAAGTACGCCCAAAAATGTCATAAATGCCAAATCTATGCTGACAAGGTGCATGTGCCACCAAATCCCCTGAATGTGATGAGTTCTCCATGGCCCTTTGCTATGTGGGCATTGATATGATTGGGAAGATTGAGCCTACTGCTTCCAACAGACACCGATTCATTTTGGTGGCTATTGATTACTTTACCAAGTGGGTGGAAGCTGCCTCTTTTATAAATGTCACCAAGCAGGTGGTAGCCCGATTCATTAAGAAGGAGATTATTTGCCGATATGGGGTGCCTGAAAGAATCATCACTGACAATGGTTCTAATCTCAACAATAAGATGATGCAAGAGTTATGCCAGAGCTTCAAAATTGAACATCACAATTCTTCTCCTTATCGCCCGGAGATGAATGGTGTCGTCGAGGCAGCCAACAAAAATATTAAGAAGATTGTGCAAAATATGGTGGTGACGTATAAGGATTGGCATGAAATGCTGCCTTTCGCTTTACACGGGTACCGCACTTTTGTTCGTACGTCTACTGGGGCAACCCCGTTTTCTCTTGTATACGGTATGGAAGCAGTACTACCGGTGGAAGTAGAGATCCCTTCTTTAAGGGTCATGATGGATGTTAAACTTGACGAGGCTGAATGGGTTTGAGCGAGGTTCAACGAGTTGAGTCTCATCGAAGAAAGACGATTGGCTGCAGTATGTCATGGACAACTGTATTAGAGGAGAATGAAGCGGGCATTTGACCAGAAAGTGCGTCCTCAGACTTACCAGACGGGCGACTTGGTATTGAAAAGGATTCTTCCTCCGAATACAGATCACAGGGGCAAATGGACTCCTAATTATGAAGGTCCATATGTTGTTAAGAAGGTTTTCTCGGGCAGAGCATTGATGCTTACAACAATGGACGGTGAGGATTTTTTGTCCCCGGTGAACTCAGACGCAGTTAAAAAATACTTCGTATAAAGAGACCCGCTGGACAGTAAAAAGAGAGTCCAGGCAAAAAAGGGCATCACGGCGAACCATAATAAAAAAAAGAGAAAAAAGAAAGGAAAAGGTTCGGGCAAAAATTATGGATAAAAAAAATAAAAAAGGAAAGTACACCCGGTAAGTTGAAAACCCGCGAGGGCAACTTAGGCAAAAAAGGGTATCTCGGTGGATTGAAAACCCGTAAAGGGCGATCCAGGCAAAAGAGAGATTTAGCGAAAACTGCGATCTGAGTAATCTGTATTCTCTCGTATCAATCAATAAGCATTCCGAAGGATAGGAATCAGTTCAATCGTCCCCCTTTGAAGGCAAAGCTATTGGAGAGTCTTGAAGATATATGAACCATAGCAGGGTTGATACTCAATGAAGTCCAGTTTCACATTGCCATTAGGACAGTTTCTTTTCTGTTTTGGCAATTACCTCTTTCCAGGAATTGCTCCTTGATGTAAATGCCTATTTTCAGGCTCTTTAATCAATAAAATGGTCGTTATTCAGAAGTTCTATCTGTTTGTTTGGTTTTTATAATTTGTTTTGTTTACACAAACGTCCAAAAATTTTGATAAACGTTTGCATGTAAAAACATGGGGGTTCTACAATAACGTGCATAAAAAGAGAAAGCATTTAAAATTGATTTAAATGACAGGTATGCTTGGGTGAATACTGCAAAACCCATGTCACCTCGGGGCATATGTGCGCATTCTTTTGTTTACAGGTGTTGAGAATTCACTGAATAGCTGTGCAAGGATGTACGACGTCTTTAAGCCAAACTCTTTTACAAAGCGCAAATGTTCGTTCCCCCAAGCAGAGACAAGTCCTCGACAGGAAGTTATCCTTGGAGGTGGCCATCCCCAGCGTATTTACAGAGCTTCATGGTCCCCAGCAACATTGTCAAATGATAGTACCGAAGACATCATGTTCAGGAAAGGGTTCTCATTTCACTTTTTCGACACAACGTTTACTGATTGAACACATCGTTTGGCGGACGGTCGCGCATGACGATTCGATACTAACAAGTCAGTTTCAAATGGGCAGTGTTGTATCTTATTAAGTCGATTCTCCTATTCAATACTTCCAACAGCTACAAGCTTTTCTGTGTCGATAACGGTTGCAAATTCCAAAGCAGAATGGCCTCACTGCTAATGTTCAAGACTCAGTAAGTGTCCAGGAGTTTGGAGATGTCGAATCTTCTGTAAAATCCTCCTGGGAAGTTTTCTTCAGATCAGTCTGGTATCATGGGGCAAGAGCAAGAGGTTGACCATCCCAAGCATGGAGCATTTTGAAAATGCCCCAGCAGGAGGTGCTCCAAATCTGTTATCCCCAGTAGAGTAACCTCTCAATTACTGCATCCTAGCTCAAGTATCAGTGTTTGTCCAAGAGTTTGAAGATGTTTGGTCTTCTGTAAAATTATCTTAAGAGGCATTCCCTGGCACGATACACTCGAGAATGGTTCTCCCCAACAGAGTTTGTTGTCAACTAATTATTCCCCAGCGGAGTTACTTACCTTTCCCCAGTATTTATTTTGTTGAGGACCTCTTTGCATATAGTATGCATAGCATGCATAGCATCCTCAAAACGCATAGCATTTCCATTAAGGTGGAGCATTACGGCAAAACTCAAACATATGCATGCGAACATAAGCCAAGTTCAACCATTTACCTGCAAGCCAGGGCAATTCACAGACCAAACATTTTCACGCAACCTCATCAAAGCTTCCAACACTTGGTCATACAGGGTTAATTCAATACCCGTTTGCATTGACTTTGGACGTCCGTCCATGTCCTGTCAACGCCCGTCCGTGTTCTTTTGACACTCGTCCGTGCCCTCTTGTTGTTCCTCAATACTTCGGCCGTGTTGATTTTAAACACGCGTCCGTGTTCCCTTAACGCTCGTCTGTGTTCGGTTTAACGTTTCAATCCCCCAAAAGAGTTGTCTTTTGTTTTAACCTATCAACACTCGTCTGTGTCCTTTCAATACTCGTCTGTATTGATCCTTGACGCCCGTCCGTGTCCTTTCAGCACTCGTCTGTGTCTGAACTTTTTAGCCAATACTCGTCCGTATTGACTTTTGAGATACTCGTCTGTATCTTGTTAATCATCGTCCGATACTCGTTCGTATCATTGACTTGGTCACTTGTCGTGTTCCTTTGATGATTTTCTGGTGCTCGTACACATCGTTGACCTTTGGCACTCGTCCGTGTCCTTTCAATACTCGTCTATATTGATCCTTGACGCCCGTCCGTGTCCTTTTAGCACTCGTCTATGTCTGAACTTTTTAGCCAATACTCGTCTGTATTGACTTTTGAGATACTCGTCTGTATCTTGTTAATCATCGTCTGATACTCATCTGTATCATTGACTTGGTCACTCGTCGTGTTCCTTTGATGATTGTCCAGTGCTCGTCCACATTGTTGACCCTTGACACTCGTCTGTGTCCTTTCAACACTCGTCCGTGTCTGAACTCTTATTGCAATACTCGTCCATATTGACTTGTAACACCCGTTCGTGTCCTCCCAACACTCGTTTGTGTTTGAACCTCATATTTCAATACTCGTCCGTATTAGCCTTCAACACTCATCTGTGTCCCTTCAACACTCGTCCGTGTTTTCTTTCCTTACTCGTCCGTATGGTCCTTGATACTCATTTGTATCCCTATTTTGATATACATCGTATCAATCTATGCAGTTTTTTAATGATGCTTCCAGAAGGGTTTACATCCCTTTTCTTCTTCGTTCATGGTGCAAATTTTCTCGGTTATTTTTGTATTCAATCCCTATGTATCTTGAATTCCTGATAGTCGTTGCTTTCAACCATTCAGATTCACAGTTGACTGAATAGGGGCAGCTGTAATACCTCAAAATTTGCCCACTCATTTTAGCTTTTACTGGCTTATGTTTTGTTGCATTGCATTTAGATCTTGTGTGCATCTCATAGCATACCTATTGCATAAGGGCATGTGATCAGTGGCCTGCAAGGTGTTGGTCATTCAAAGCAAGGGTCTTCAAATAAGCCTCAAGGGTTTCTTATGTCATATGTCATCTCAATTGATCCCACAAGGCATTGGAAGAGGAGAATTCATCAAGAAGATTGGGCAGTGCACCATCTCCTACACTAGGCAGTCAAAAATTGGGATCTAACCCTCAAATGAGCAATCTCTTTGAGTTTTTATCATCTCTAAATGTCGTATCTCATCATTGTTTGAGAGGATACACATCATATTCGGAGGAATTTGGATTTGGAGGATGTGTTATTTCCTCCTAACCAGAGGGGGCCAAAATTAGGGTTTGACCTAAAACCAGTTTATCTCTAATTTTTTGGGCAAGACTTGATCTCATGATATTCCTTATGTTCTTAAGTGTATATGGATGGAAAATTTCTCATCAATTGGTTTCAGAAGGGTTTCAATTGATCAGTTGCTTGATAATCAAGAAATTGGGAAAAAAGTCAATTGTGCAGTGAAAAAGTCAACTCCTGACTTTTTGAGGTCAAAGTCATGGAATTCAAGTTAAATATGTTCATTGGACAAAATTTGATCAAGAAATGGTGGTGGAATCATGGAAAATCAAGAAATGCACAAAGTTTCCATTTTTGGAAATTTAGGATTTCCAAAAATGGCAAGTTTGGACCATTTTGCACCACACTTTGAGGCTCTCTTTCTTCAAGATAAAAGTTCCAAACCTCAGGCCCAAGTTGAGCCAATTAAAGTTCATGTTCTAAGCTTCAAATTCATATAAAGAACTCTTCCATTGGATCAAAATCGAGGGAGTTATGATCCATTAAAGTTTGACAAAACTAGGTCAAAAACCAAGTCATGGCAAGGCAAGTGCAGACCCATGCGCCATAATTTTGTCAAACACTTGGTGTGCCAAATTTCCAGCCACTTTTCTCAATGATGGAAGCCCCAAACGAAAAAATGTTGAACATCAAAGTTGTTCATCTCAATGTCCTCTTCAACTTTGATGTTGGACATTTTTCCATTTGAGCAAGTTATGATGGGGTTATGGTGGTCCCAAGTTGATGTGTTCATGCTGAATTTTCCAAGTCAGGTTGTCATGCCAGCCTACCAACTTGCCACGCCCATGCACCAGTTCTGAACCATGATGTTTGGAGTCATTTTACACCACCCTACAAGCCTCTATTCAATTCAATTTCAACATCAAAATTATTCTCCTATATCTATTCTTTCATTTGCCACCAAAATCACACATTTCCATTCATTAAAGTGAGAGATATTCATCACCAAACTTCCTTGTTTTAATTGATATCAAGCTGCTATAAAATCAGAAAAAATAACATTGTTGTTGTTGCTAATTCAAATACACATACTACACACCAGTCCACCTTTTACTTCATTAAGCTAAACATTTCCTTACATCACCACCATCCACTTTAAACCTCACCATACACTTCATAAACTCACCCACACCATAGTAAATCTTCCCAACTCACCTCAATTGTCATGACTCAGTTAGTTAGAGTCTACTCAGTTAACCTCACACCAACTCACTTAACCAACTCAGTTGACCATGGTTAAACACACTTAACCCTAACTATATAAACAAACTTACACACAATTTCAAAGGCTCTCTCTCATTTTTCCACATTCTCAGAAATCATTCTCAATCATTCTCCACTCTCTCTCTCTCTAATCTCACACATTTCTCAAATTTTCATCACAATCTCTCTCAAGAAATCTCAAGTTTTTCTCTCACTCTCAAGAGTTCAGATCCAGATTTCTCTCTCGTTTCTTCATCATTTTCGAAGATTTTTGGAGCAGCATCATCTCCATAACCTCCTCTTTCTACTGTATGCATTGGATTTGCTTGAATCCACCATTGGAAAATCTCAAGTTTCACTCATCACTTCAAATTTCTACTCCAATCAAGCATAGGATTTGGTTTTTGCCTTTATTTGGCTCAAAGTGTTTATTTGAAGATCTTGCAAGAAGTTCTTGGGTTTCTAAAACAAAAATTGCATCTCACAAGGTTAGGGATCTTAAAAATTTTCTTTTATTTCATCATGATTTTATAGATTTATAATGTGAAATTAGTAATCATGCATTGCATCTGGAAGTCCTGAAATGATGGCACACCACTGTTTGTTTAATTTGGATTTTAGGTGATTTTGTGATTTTGTGAAATTTGTGCTTGAACATGTCACTTTCGTGCCATTTTTCTTGATGTTAGAATGATATTTTTGAGATTTAATTGGTATATTCATGATCTATGAAGTTTGAGCTTCAGTTTGGTATCTTATTTTGTTAATTTTCATTGAGACTTGATGGAGTTATGTGAGGTAGAAAATAAGTAAAAATTCTGCGTTTTTTGTGTTGTTGTATGAGTTTTAATATCATTTGCATGAAGTAATGATGAAGATGATGATGTGGCAGCGCGGTATTGGTGGTGTTCTTATGCTTTAATGATTGATTAAAATGATTATACAATGATGGTTGAATGATAGAGAGAGAAAGAAAATGCGTGTCAACTTGTGGTTGGTGCAGCCATTGCACTTTTCAGCTGGCCAATGAGAATATAGCAACGCATTAATGATGCCAATAATTCCCTCACGTGATGCACTTGGGTGTCTTCAGATGGTTCCCGTGTGTGTGCGTGCATAATAACTAGTGTGTGTGTGTTGTGCTCCTTTGGTATGATCATCAGGGTAATCGTGTGGATGTGATTGAGTATACATGGAATTGATTATGCACCGTCACTACACTCAATCATACGCTTAATGGACTGGATTAAATTGTTTTTCGCACCCTCCTCTTTAGAGGCCCAAGCATTTTGAACTATAAACTTACTTTAGCTGCACCCCCATTCCAATTCCTTTTGTATTTTGATTTCTTTTCCCTATCTGTTTGGTTTTCTATTTTTAAAAATAGTAAGACATTTCTAAAAATACCAAATAAATTCATGAGGAATATTAATGCATTAAAATAATTTTCTAAAATTTTCCATTCTGACTTTAATGATTTTAGAGCATAATTCCAAATTTGTCATTTAATTTCTTTTGAATATAGTTCTTCCTTGATGATCAAACTTGTACATTTTATTTCTCCCACTTCCCACAAAATTTTTTACTCATTCTTTTTGCATTGATTAGATAACATATTGAAGCATATGAAAATATTTTGTTTTCATTTTTAACTCATTTTTCTCATGTGTTTTTATGGGCGTATTTGAGCTTTTTTGGATGTGTTTCAAGGTGAAGTTGTGAGATTAATTGAGCATGATTCTTGTTGAATTTTGTGTTGTGCTTTTTACATGTGATTACATCCTGACATAATTGATTTGTGTTCTATTTTCATAATTTTTTGAATCCATTTACTATTTGTTTATGCATGCTAGACTAGGAGACCTTTTATGAAGTTTTGTTAACATCATTCTCACATGTTTGGGTAGGCATTTATGCCATCTTATTAGGATTTGTTTATGCATCTTTTGTATGTCATTTGTATGATATTATAGGCCACCTTTGTTGCATTATAAGTCACTTTGGTTTGCATTTGCATTTGGTATGAGTTTGAGCATTCTAATTTGAACTTTGACTTGTTCCTATCTCACTTCTTCTTATGCTATATGTGATTCATGTTTGCATTTTTGTGTGCCATTCCACATGTCTCATTTACATCTCAATAATGCTATTCCACTGCCCTATGTATTCATTTATCATTTTAACATGTTATGCGTCTTTAATGTGTCAATTTGTGCATATATTGAAACATGTTTCACTTCTCTTTTCTTCTACTTCTTCTTATCCCTTCTACATGTAATCTTTTAACCATGAGTTGTGTGATATCTCATATGCTTTATAAGACTTTGGTGACTTGAATTAAGTTCTGACTTTGAGCTTTCATGAGGCATAATTGCATGACCACCTTGCATGTTTACTCATTCTTCATCTATTTCTTCTATGGTTCACTTCTTTAATGATTAATGCTTCAATTGTATATAATTCATTTGTGTTTGACCTCTTGAAATTAGAGAGCACCCTTAGAACTTAGGTTCTGACTTTGATTAGTTTGTAACTTTTAGGATCCTATTTCATTGGTTCTTAATTGATTTGATCATCACTCGTTGTTTCTTCCTTTATTTCATATTCGTAAATATTGTGAACAAACCCTTTCATGTAGGCGCATGGTAAGTAAGTGTGTGGACTTAGTTCCACATACATTTCTCTCCCTCATCTTCTCTTATTTCATTTAATCATTCAAATTTATGTTTGTGATGAGCATTTACATGCTTTCCTTGCATAACTTCTTCTTCATCCCCCTTTAAGATCAACTTAACTTCCATTTTGGAAGTAAGTTGCTTCTTTTGCTCTTTTTCTTCTTTCTTTTAGAAGTAGGTTTGTTGAACCACATTAACCATAGGATCTCCAAGCATGCTAACACTAGGGTTTGAGTCTTAGTCTCCCTTATTAGTTTCACCTTTTGCTCCATTTGAGTCACTTCTTCTCATCTCATAATAAAAGTAAAAAACACTTAATAAAGGCGTAACAAATATTGTATTTAGGCCTTTCATGTGGGAACAAGGAGGTGAGGGGTCTTCTCTCATTTCCTTGGAATGTTTAGTGTACGTCCCATCTTGGGTCGATATGCGAGGCATTCGATTCTATATGAAGGACTTAAATACACTACCTGTTAGAAAACAAAAACAATCAAAACACTTCTTTCTTAAAAGACAAAAAACAAACAAATGACGTCTTTCCTTCGAGAATTCTCTTCTCATCTCATTCACTCTCAACGTACGAACGTGCTTCTCCTCGTTCTTTTGCAAGACGGTAACGTACTCCATTCAACGAGTTTGCAACACCTGAGCTAGAACGTAAGTCGTTTCCTAAAAAACACAAACAGTTTTCCCTAGGTGAGGGGAACTACGTCGCTGTGATTCTCATGCTCCCGATGAGATACGTAGGCAGTGGGGTAGGGCCCATTCGAGCACTTATTTTATTTTCCCTAAATTTGTTTCTCATTCTCTCTTATTCCTTTCCCAGTCCTCCAGATAGCAGTTCCTTTTCCAGTATCCTTTCCTTACACCCTTTTATCGAGACAGCAAGCGTGGATCCCATCGGGTACGACGGATGCGTGGGGGTGCTAATACCTTCCTCGCGCGTAACCGACTCCCGAACCCAGTTCTCTTGGCCGCAAGACCATGTTCTATCCTTCCTCCAGGTTTATGCAGTGTTTCATTTCCCTCTCTTGGGATAAATACACATTGTTGGCGACTCTGTTTCGGTGCCACTTTCGCGTTTGTACCTGGATGAAAATCTCGGGAGCGACAGACGCGTGAGGAAGGTATTAGCACCCCCACGCGTCCATCGTACCCGATGGGATCCACGCTTGCTGTTCAATCAAAGGGTGTAAGGAAAGGATACTGGAAAAGGAACTGCTATCTAGAGGACTGGGAAAGGAATGAGAGAGAATGAGAAACAAATGTAGGGAAAATAAAAGAAGTGCTCAAATGGGCCCTACCCCACTGCCTACGTATCTCACCGGGAGCATGAGAATCACAGTGACGTAGTTCCCCTCACCTAGGGAAAACTATTTGTGTTTTTTAGGAAACGGCTTACATTCTAGCTCAGGTGTTGCAGACTCGTTGAATGGAGTGCGTTACCGTCTTGCAAAAGAACGAGGAGAAGCACATTCGTACATTGAGAGTGAATGAGATGAGAAGAGAATTCCCGAAGGAAAGACGTCATTTGTTTGTTTTTTGTCTTTTAAGAAAGAAGTGTTTTGATTGTTTTTGTTTTGTAACAGGTAGTGTATTTAAGTCCTTCATATAGAATCGAATGCCTCGCATATCGAACCAAGATGGGACATACACTAAACATTCCAAGGAAATGAGAGAAGACCCCTCACCTCCTTGTTCCCATATGAAAGGCCTAAATACAATATTTGTTATGCCTTTATTAAGTGTTTTTTACTTTTATTATGAGATGAGAAGAAATGACTCAAATGGAGCAAAAAGTGAAACTAATAAGAGAGACTGAGACTCAAACCCTAGTGTTAGCATGCTTGGAGATCCTATGGTTAATGTGGTTCAACAAACCTACTTCTAAAAGAAAGAAGAAAAAGAGCAAAAGAAGCAACTTACTTCCAAAATGGAAGTTAAGTTGATCTTAAAGGGGGATGAAGAAGATGTTATGCAAGGAAAGCATGTAAATGCTCATCACAAACACAAATTTGAATGATTAAATGAAATAAGAGAAAATGAGGGAGAGAAATGTATGTGGAACTAAGTCCACACACTTACTTACCATGCGCCTACATGAAAGGGTTAGTTCACAATATTTACGAATATGAAATAAAGGAAGAAACAACGAGTGATGATCAAATCAATTAAGAACCAATGAAATAGGATCCTAAGAGTTACAAACTAATCAAAGTCAGAACCTAAGTTCTAAGGGTGCTCTATAATGTCAAGAGGTCAAACACAAATGAATTATATACAATTGAATCACTAATCATTAAAGAAGTGGACCATAGAAGAAATAGATGAAGAATGAGTGAACATGCAAGGTGGTCGTGCAATTATGCCTCATGAAAGCTCAAAGTCAGAAATTAATTCAAGTCACCAAAGTCTTATAAAGCATATGAGATATCACACAACTCATGGTTAAAATATTACATGTAGAAGGAATAAGAAGAAGTAGAAGAAAAGAGAAGTGAAACATGTTTCAATATATGCACAAATTGACACATTAAAGACGCATAACATGTTAAAATGATAAATGCATACATAGGGCAGTGGCATAGCATTATTGAGATGTAAATGAGACATGTGGAATGGCACACAAAAATGCAAACATGAATCACATATAGCGTAAGAAGAAGTGAGATAGGAACAAGTCAAAGTTCAAATTAGAATGTACAAACTCATACCAAATGCAAATGCAAACCAAAGTGACTTATAATGCAAAAAATGTGGCCTATAATATCATACAAATGACATACAAAAGATGCATAAACAAATCCTAATAAGATGGCATAAATGCCTACCCAAACATGTGAGAATGATGTTAACAAAACTTCATAAAAGGTCTCCTAGTCTAGCATGCATAAACAAATAGAAAATGGATTCAAAAAATTATGAAAATAGAACACAAATCAATTAAGTCAGGATGTAATCACATGTAAAAAGCACAGCACAAAATTCAACAAGAATCATGCTCAATTAATCTCACAACTTCACCTTGAAACACATCCAAAAAAGCTCAAATACGCCCATCAAAACACACGAGAAAAATGAGTTAAAAATGCAAACAAAATATTTTCATATGCTTCAGTATGTTATCTAATCAATGCAAAAAGAATGAGTAAAAATATTGTGGGAAGTGGGAGAAATAAAATGTACAAGTTTGATCATCAAGGAAGAACTATATTCAAAAGAAATTAAATGACAAATTTGGAATTATGCTCTAAATTCACTAAAGTCAGAATGAAAAATTGTAGAAAATTATTTTAATGCATTAATATACCACATGAATTTATTTGGGATTTTAAGAAATGTCTTACTATTTTTAAAAATAGAAAACCAAACAGATAGGGAAAAGAAATCAAAATACAAAAGGAATTGGAATGGGGGTGCAGCTAAAGTAAGTTTATAGTTCAAAATGCTTGGGCCTCTAAAAAGGAGGGTGCAAAAAACAATTCAATCCAGTCCATTAAGCGCATGATTGAGTGTAGTGATGGTGCATAATCAATTCCATGTATACTCAATCACATCCACACGATTACCCTGATGATCATACCAAAGGAGCACAACGCACGCACACACAAGTTATTATGCACGCACACACACGGGAACCATCTGAAGACACCCAAGTGCATCACGTGAGGGAATTATTGGCATCATTAATGCGTTGCATATTCTCATTGGCCAGCCGAAAAGTGCAATGGTTGCACCAACCACAAGTTGACACGCATTTTCTCTCTCTCCCTATCATTCAACCATCATTGTATAATCATTTTAATCAATCATTAAAGCGTAAGAACACCACCAATAGCGTGCTGCCACATCATCATCTTCATCATTACTTCATGCAAATGATATTAAAACTCATACAACAACACAAAAAACGCAGAATTTTTACTTATTTTCTACCTCACATAACTCCATCAATTCTCAATGAAAATTAACAAAATAAGATACCAAACTGAAGCCCAAACTTCATAGATCATGAATATACCAATTAAATCTCAAAAATATCATTCTAACATCAAGAAAAATGGCACGAAAGTGACATGTTCAAGCACAAATTTTACAAAATCACAAAATCACATAAAATCCAAATTAAACAAACAGTGGTGTGCCATCATTTCAGGACTTCCAGATGCAATGCATGATTACTAATTTCACATTATAAATCTCTAAAATCATGATGAAATAAAAGAAAAGTTTTAAGATCCCTAACCTTGTGAGATGCAATTTTTGTTTTAGAAACCCAAGAACTTCTTGCAAGATCTTCAAATCAACACTTTGAGCCAAATAAAGGCAAAAACCAAATCCTATGCTTGATTGGAGTAGAAATTTGAAGTGATGAGTGAAACTTGAGATTTTACAATGGTGGATTCAAGAAAATCTAATGCATACAGTAGAAAGAGGAGGTTATGGAGATGATGATGCTCCAAAAATCTTCAAAAATGATGAAGAAACGAGAGAGAAATCTGGATCTGAACTCTTGAGAGTGAGAGAAAAACTTGAGATTTCTTGAGAGAGATTGTGATGAAAATGTGAGAAATGTGTGAGATTAGAGAGAGAGAGTGGAGAATGATTGAGAATGATTTCTGAGAATGTGGAAAAATGAGAGAGAGCCTTTGAAATTGTGTGTAAGTTTGTTTATATAGTTAGGGTTAAGTGTGTTTAACCATGGTCAACTGAGTTTGTTAAGTGAGTTGGTGTGAGGTTAACTGAGTAGACTCTAACTAACTGAGTCATGACAGTTAGAGGTGAGTTGGGAAGATTTACTATGGTGTGGGTGAGTTTATGAAGTGTATGGTGAGGTTTAAAGTGGATGGTGGTGATGTAAGGAAATGTTTAGCTTAATGAAGTAAAAGGTGGACTGGTGTGTAGTATGTGTATATGAATTAGCAACAACAACAATGTTATTTTTTTTTATTTTATAGCAGCTTGATATCAATTAAAACAAGGAAGTTTGGTGATGAATATCTCTCACTTTAATGCATGGAAATGTGTGATTTTGGTGGCAAATGAAAGAATAGATATAGGAGAATAAGTTTGATGTTGAAATTGAATTGAATAGAGGCTTGTAGGGTGGTGTAAAATGACTCCAAACATCATGGTTCAGAACTGGTGCATGGGTGTGGCATGTTGGTAGGCTGGCATGGCAACCTGACTTGGAAAATTCAGCATGAACACGTCAACTTGGGACCACCATAACCCCATCATAACTTGCTCAAATGGAAAAATGTCCAACATCAAAGTTGAAGGGGACATTGAGATGAACAACTTTGATGTTCAACATTTTTTCGTTTGGGGCATCCATAGTTGAGAAAAGTGGCTGGACATTTGGCACACCAAGTGTTCGACAAAATTATGGCGCATGGGCCTGCACTTGCCTTGCCATGACTTGGTTTTTGACCTAGTTTTGTCAAACTTTAATGGATCATAACTCCCTCGATTTTGATCCAATGGAAGAGTTCTTTATATGGATTTGAAGCTTAGAACATGAACTTTAATTGGCTCAACTTGGGCCTGAGGTTTGGAACTTTTATCTTGAAGAAAGAGAGCCTCAAAGTGTGGTGCAAAATGGTCCAAACTTGCCATTTTTGGAAATCCTAAATTTCCAAAAATGGAAACTTTGTGCATTTCTTGATTTTCCATGATTACTCCACCATTTCTTGATCAAATTTTGTCCAATGAACATATTTAACTTGAATTCCATGACTTTGACCTCAAAAAGTCAGGAGTTGACTTTTTCACTGCATAGTTGACTTTTTTCCCAATTTCTTGATTATCAAGCAACTGATCAATTGAAACCCTTCTGAAACCAATTGATGAGCAATTTTCCATCCATATACACTTAAGAACATAAGGAATATCATGAGATCAAGTCTTGCCCAAAAAATTAGAGATAAACTGATTTTAGGTCAAACCCTAATTTTGGCCCCCTCTGGTTAGGAGGAAATAGCACATCCTCCAAATCCAAATTCCTCTGAATATGATGTGTATCCTCTCAAACAACGATGAGATACGACATTTGGAGATGATAAAAACTCAAAGAGCTTGCTCATTTGAGGGTCAGATCCCAATTTTTGACTGCCTTGTGTAGGAGATGGTGCACTGCCCAATCTTCTTAATGAATTCTCCTCTTCCAATGCCTTGAGGGATCAATTGAGATGACATATGACATAAGAAAGCCTTGAGGCTTATTTGAAGACCCTTGCTTTGAATGACCAACACCTTGCAGGCCACTTATCACATGCCCTTATGCAATAGGTATGCTATGAGATGCACACAAGATCTAAATGCAATGCAACGAAACATAAGCCAGTAAAAGCTAAAACGAGTGGGAAAATTTTGAGGTATTACACCTGGCCATGACACAAATCCATCATTCTTTTTTCCTCAATCAAATTCAACTGATCATATCTGCTTTGACACCATTAAGCTTCAATCAACTTGGCCTCCATCAAGACTCGCATTGATGGGATCTCAACCTCTACAGGGGCAAATTTACATGATTTAAATCTCTCTAAAATCTGTAAAATCGTGTAAAATCTTAGGATTTTACTCTTTGACTTGATTTTACCTTTACTTCTTGAATTTAAAAAGTCCAATCCAATAAAACTTAACCCACTTTATTATTTTATTCACTTTAAATAACTTCTTTTATCATTATACATTATATTTTTCATTTACCAGAGCAATGAAAATTCAAAACTTTTGAACCTTAAGGTCACTTCACTTGTACGACGCCGACCCGGAACTTCAACGGTAATTCTGTGAGCTTTCATCTTTTTCTTTGTATATTGTGATGCTTCTGTGTCTCTGTGAACACATTTATTAATTTTTTGCATTAAGTTACATAGTCAGAGCATATATATATATATATATATATATATATATATATGAAGTAAACTCTATGATTTCACATTTCGATTTTACCTAGCCAAAATGAGACAGGGTAAAAACTCGATATTAACAACCTTGGGTCAGAGCATCTGCCATTTGATTCTCCTATCGATGTATATGATGTGATTCAACTTTATTAAAGAAAGTCAAAAACATCCTTGCATAATATTTGTAAGGAATTAAACCAGGCTGACGAGTCTCCCATTCACCTTTAATCTGATTAATTACTAGGGCTGAATCCCTATACATGTCAAGAGTTTCAATCCTCAAAGCAATGGCTTCTTCAAGACCCACTATACAAGCTTCATACTCTGCCATGTTGTTTGTACACTTAAACATCAATCTTGCAATGAAAGGGATGTGAGAACCATGAGGAGTAATAATGATTTCCCCAATTTCATTACCATAAGCATCAACAGCTCCATCAAACACTAAACCCCGTCGGGATTTAGGATCAGACCCTTCTTCGGGTAATGGTTCATCACAGTCTTTGGCTTTCACATACATAAAGCACAACAAGTTTTTCCTGACATTGAGTACCGAGACTCACAATCTGTAAAAATTTTACTCAAATAATAGATGGCATATTCTTTTCTTCCAGTTTCATCTTGCTCACCAAGGACATAGCCCATGGACTCTTCCAGCACAGTTGAGTACATAATCAAAGGTCTTCCTTCCATCGGAGGAGACAAGATAGGAGGTTCAAGTAGATACTATTTGATGTTATGAAAATCCTTCTGACAATCTTCTGCCCAAACACAACCTTGATCTTTACGAAGAAGTTTAAAGATTGGCCCACAAGTGGCAGTCATGTTAGATATAAACCAGGAGATGTAATTCAAACGCCCAAGGAATCCTCTGACTTATTTTTTAGTTTTGGGTATAGGTATTTCTTAAATAGCTCTGACTTTATCAAGGTCTACCTTAATACCTTTCTGGCTGACAGTGAAACCCAACAACTTTCCTAAACGAACACTAAAAGTGCATTTATTAGGATTCAAGCAAAGTTTAAACCTTCTCAAACTATGAAATAGTTTCAACAAATACTCAACCTGATCTTCTTTAGACATCGACTTAAAAATCATGTCATCCACATAGACATCTATCTCTTTATGCATCATATCATGGAAAAGAGTGGTCATGGCTCTCTGGTACGTTGCACCAGCATTTTTCAAACCGAAGGGCATCAATTTGTAACAGAATGTTCCCCAGGGTGTAATAAATGTTGTTTTTTTCGTATCCTCGGGTGCCATTTTAATTTGATTATAGCCGGAAAAACCATCCATAAAGGAGAATATATTGAATTTAGTCGTATTATCTACCAACATATCAATATGTGGCAATGGAAAATCATCTTTCGGACTAGCTTTATTCAAATCTCTGTAATCAACACACATCCGGACTTTACCGTCTTTCTTTGGAATAGGCACAATATTGGCCACCCATTACAGATATTCAGTAGTAACAAGAAAACCTGCATCGATCTGCTTTTGAACCTCCTCTTTGATTTTAACAGCCATATCAGAGTGAGTTCTTCTCAACTTCTGCTTGACTGGCAGACATTCTGGCTTCAAAGGCAATCTATGCTCCACCATATCTGTATCAAGACCTGGCATATCCTGATAAGAAAAAGCAAATATATCCACATACTCTTTAAGAAGCTCTGCCATCCACTTCTTGACATCTGGCTGAAGCAGTGCCCCAATCATGACTTCTTTCCTGTCCTCTTCTGAACCCAAGTTAATTACTTCCACTGGCTCTTTGTGAGGCTGAATAGTCTTCTCCTCGTGCTCAAGCAACCGAGAAATCTCATCAGGAATTTCCTCAACACTCTCTTCTTCATCTTCAAACACAGGGAATTCAAAGTTGGGAGAGGGCATAAGGACATTGTTTTCAATGGGTTTATCAATCAATCAGCACAATGACATATGCTTGAATTTAGGAAACAAATAAATGCGCAAGTATTATGTAAATATTGAAATTATTTTTATTATCTTTTGGTTTTTTAGGTTACCATTTTCCATAAAAAAGCAAAAAGATAAAAAAAAAACACATTTGGAAAAGCAAAATAACATTTTATTCATGATATTAAAAATTGAAACAAAGTCCTCACATATTCACTTTCACCTTGGGAAGAGTGAAAGGACCTTTGAAAACAAAAAAACAAATTACTTTGAAACGTGAACAATAGAAGGAATGTCAACAATTGTCCAATTCTGGAAAATCACTATGTGAGTCACGAAGTTCAGCATGTCTTCTTCTGAATCATCTTCAATAATTGCAGAAGTAGACTAATCTCCAAAATGAATAAACCAAACATTGTGGAATATGTCTTGATTACACTTCAATTCTCTTCTAGTTGCACCAGGAGAAAATCCCAGACCAACTCTATTTTTGTTCTCAGCAAGCTTAACAATTCAGCCCCAACTAACAGATTGACCGCTTTCCACAACTTGTTGTGCATCTTTCAAAGAATAAATGGATGCCCCACCCTTCTTACCAGCATTGTCAATAATAGAGAGGTCTTGAAACGGAGTCCCTACAGCCTCGTCAGCATCAATATAGGAGAAAGATGAAAGATGACTTACCAACATGGCTTGCTCACCACCTACCACGACCAGCTTTCCATTTTCACAAATGTTAACTTTTGATGGAGAGTCAAAGTGACAGCTCTAACTTAATGAATCCACGGCCGACCCAACAAACAACTATATGTGGGATGAATATCCATAACTTAAAATGTAATCAGGAAAGGTTGTGGACCTATATGTACAGGGAGATCAACTTCCCCTATCACAGTTTTTTTGGATCCATCAAAATCTTTAACAACAACCCCAATGTATCTCATCGGAGTGCCTTGATATGAAAGCCTTGTCATAGTGGACTTGGGCATTACATTCAAAGAGGAACCAGTAACTACCAGAACATTGGATAATGCGTCCTCTTGACAATTCATTGAAATGTGCAAGGCCATATTATGATTTCTTCCTTCCTCCGGCAGCTCCTTATCATTAAAGCTCAAATTGTTACAAGAAATTATGTTGCCAATAATACCATCGAATTGATCAACGGTAACATCATGGTCTACATAAGTTTGTTCTAAAACTTTCCTCAAAGCCTTTCTGTGAACCTCAGAGTTCATCAACAAAGACAAGATATAAATTTTGGATGGAGTTTGCGGCAACTGATCAACAATCTTGTATTCACTTTTTTTAATCAATTTCAAAACTTCATCGTCAGGATTCTAATTTGAACCACTAGATTGCCCTGTTACAAATCCAGATTCAGATTGTACAACAGGTGTCTCAAATTCAATTGGTTTGTTAACAGGGACATCATCAACCTTCTTAGGAGGTGCAGCAGCAAATACACGACCACTCCAGGTCACCCTGCTAACATCGGCAATATTGACAACATGAGAGATAGAGGGGATGGGCACCTCCTTGCCATCTTCAATCGTTATGGTGTTATATCGGTAAGGCACATCTTTGTCAGATTCATAGGGAGTAGGACCAGGTAGATAAATGACCAAAGGAGAAATGGACGACTTCTTACTGTTATAAGCAATATCAATTGGCTTAGGTATATTGAAATGAGGAACTATGACATCTATTTCATGATTAACATCATAGTTTGAACGAGTAATCTGAATAAGCCTTTGATCTATCATTTCCTAAAGATCTATTTTCACCACAGAGCATCCTCGAGGGTTTCTTGAACAAATCTGGCAAGCAGCATGGTCATGCTTATAATAGGTCAGTCTACATAAACTAGCATGCATGTCAACCAAAGATCTTCTAATCAAATTAACATCAAATATACGATAGGGGCCAAGACAGCCATCTACCATGTTCACATTGGCACTTCCATGTTTAGGCAAAGGATTGGCTTGAACATTAGGTCCAAGATCCTTCCTTGAAGGATAGAATACCACTTCGAATTAATCTCTGAAATTCCGCCTTTAATGTAAAACAATTCTCGATGTCATGGCCAGGTGCCCCTTGATGATAGGCACAGAAATGATCAGATTTATACCACCAAGGGAGCTCTTTTGGAACAGCCGGTGGATCTCTAGTTTGTACAAGATTCTTTTGTACCATAGCTAGGTACAATTCAGCATACGACATGGGAACTGTATCAAACTGAGTTTTCTTCTGAGTGAGATTCTGTTGATTGTGTTGTTGATGAGTTCTTTGTTGAAATTGTGGTTGATAAGTTGAAATAGCTTGAGCAACCGGAGCAGTGTTAATGACAGACATGACTAAAGCTACCTGTTGTTGATGATGATTGCTCTTTCCTCAGTGTCTTATATGCCTCTCTTGGGAGATGGCATTGGACTCTCCCTCTTTCTTTTTAGAAAACCCAGTCCCATATTTCTTAGTATTATCAGCAGAATTGCCTTCTTTAACCAATCTTCCTTCACGGACCTCTTCTTCCAGGCGCATACCCATGTTTACCATCTCGGTGAAGTCACTGGGTGCACTAGCAACCATTCGTTCATAGTAAAAAGAACTCAAAGTCTTCAAGAAAATCTTAGTCATCGCTTTTTCTTCCAACAAAGGACTATTCTGTGCAGCAATTTCATGCCACCTCTGGGCGTATTCTTTGAAAGTTTCTTTCTCCTTTTGTGACATAGCGCGGAGTTAATCACGGTCCGGCGCCATATCCAGATTGTACTTATATTGGCGAATAAATTATTCCCCCAAATCATCGAAAGTGTGAATCTGAGTATTGTCTAATCGCATGTACCATTTGAGAGAAGCGCCAGTGAGGCTATCTTGAAAATAATGGACTAGAAGTTGATGGTTGTCTGTATGAATGGACATTTTCCTTGCGTATATTTCAAGGTAACTTTGAGGACAAGTGTTTCCCTTATACTTCTCGAAATCAAGGACTTTAAATTTGGCAGGAATCTTCACGTTGGGAACGAGGCACAACTCATGAGCGTTCTTCCCAAACAATTATTTCCCCCTTAAAGCTTTGATTTCCTTCTGCATCTCTTGAAAATGGTCTTGGAATTCGTCCATCCTTTCATAAACGCCCAAGCTTTCACTAGGCTCAGCATGAAAAATAAGCTCTTCAATTTGCGATACAGTGTGCACCACATATGGAGGACTAGTCATGATAGGTTGAACAATAGAAACTTCAAAAGCGGGTTTGTAACCTTCAGGAACAAAGTTCAACGACATGCCCTAAGGAAATCCAGTAGGCATTTGGTGTGGCGGGGCACTGATCGGGGCCACAGAAATAGGCACAGACACAATTAAAGAAATCACAATAGTCTGAGGCTGAGTTGCCAGAGGAGTATGAGGAGGATGAGGAGACTGATTCTAAAGAGAAACCAGAGATTCGACCAAAGCATTGAGCTTCTCCATCCTAGCCCTGAGGGTTGCCACCTCTTCACGGAGTTCACGATTTTCTTGCTCTAAATGTTCCATTTTCCTTTGAAAGTTAGCTCGAGTGTTGTATGAGTGAGACAGCTTGACTTTTGAGAATACCAAGAGAAAACCAATAAGACACCTGTAAAACTCTCAAAAGCAAGACTAGATGTAGAATGATGCATGATATGCAATGCAAATGTTTTCATTCAGTTTTCAAGGAACATTAAGATACCATAAGCAAATTGAAAACATCATAAAGAAATAACACTTTTGAAATACTAAAAAATTCTCATTTTATTGATAATTGGAAAGAGTTACAATTTGAAGTACAAGTTACAAAGGATCAAATACAAAAGAAAAAAGCTAGATCCTAAGGAATCACATCTGAGGATGATCCAACTCCAAGCTAATACTTCCTTCTGAGCCTCTTGATCTCCCTCTCATAAGTATCCTTCATGGTGGCCTTCTCCAACACAAGGTGATCCACAATACCCTTCCAAGCACCTGAAGTAAAAGAATGAGATGATGAAGTACTAGAGGAAAATAAACCCTCTTTATGTCTCTTCACATCATGTTGCTCAAGCAAATCTATCAATTCATCTTTCACATTCAACTGCTTCTGCAACTCTCTCTTCTGAAGGTTTGAAGTATGAAATTTGTCTTCCCACATATCCTTCTCTTACTTCATCGTGGCTAAGACTTCTTGACGTTGTTTCACATCATGAGTAGGAATGGTGAGTGGTTTGGCAACCACTAGTGACATAGGCTTCTCAAAAGCATAAGGCATCTTAAGCTCCCTTGCTCTTTCTTTCACCCAAAGAGTGTAAGGTTCCAAAGCTATACAATTTTGTCTTCTAAGCTCTCTTTTTCCCTTCCTATGGATGTTGTGCCAAGCATGAGTCATCCTATCTTTCAAACCTTGAGTGTCATTCCCTTCTTGGAAAAAAAAACCCTCCAACATAATGTTGTTAGGTTTATCCTTCAAAGTATATCCAAGTTGACGCCTTACTAAACCAGGGTTGTAGTTGATTCCACCTTGTGTAACAAGAAGAGGTACATTAGAGAACTCCCCATAACTATCAATAATCTTAACATTACCATACACATAAGAATACTAAGTAATATCAGCGTTGGTAAGGGACATGATCCTTTGAGAGCAACTCAAATAGTTATTGTTTTCCTTGAAGATAGGTGAATGTGGCAAGTGCGAAATAAACCACTTGTACAGCAAAGGTGCATAGCATACAATGGTACTATTTACATTATAAGTCCTATGATGGATAGTGAAATAAGTATCGCCGAGAAAAGTCAGAATAGGGTTCCCAATCAAGAAGATCCTAATAGCGTTAACATCAACAAAGTAGTTAATGTTAGGGAACAAGACCAGTCCATAGATGAGTAAAGCCAAAATAGCCTCAAAAGCCATCATGCTACCAGCACTAGCAAAAGTAGAAGCTATCTCAATCAAGAACTTAGAATTCAACCCTTGAATGCCTCCTTTAACAATAAGATTGGCATCTATATCAAATTTCCTCAAATGAATGGCTACTGCAATAACTTGTGACTTGGGAACCTCCTCCAAACCACTAAAAGTAACCTTGTCACAAACTGGCACACCCACAAGATAAGCATACTCCTCCAAGGTTGGTAAAAGCTGATAGTCTAGAAATGTAAAGCACCGGTATTTAGGATCATAAAACTGCACAAGAGTATTAAGAATTCCATCTTCAATATTGGTAGAGAGAATAGACAAAAGTCTTCCATCGCAAAATTTTAAATCCACAGGATAAGTCAATAAGGATGCTAGCTTTCTCAAATCTTTAAGATCGGGAGCTTTGAAACAGTACTTCTGAGTGTTCCTCCTTCCAATATCCATAATCTCAATTTCTGTGATGTTTGCAAAGAGAATCTCTAAGTTCCTTAAAACTAAGTGAAATAAGATGTTCATGAATGCATGATTATGCAACAATTACAAACAAGATCACAAACAAGGTTCAAGGGTTCGACATCACGAGCATGGAGCCAAGGGTAAGAACCACCCACAAGGTATGTGCTAAGGTTAAATTGTAACGCCCCGGTCAGTTTTGTCAGTTTTGTCATTTTCATTTAACTGAGTCGTTTTGATTATTTTATTATTATATTATTCTATTTCTGACTTTTATGTGAAAATATGTTGTTTTTCATCGTGAATATATTTTATCGCGTTTTGGGAACGTTTGCGAGATATTTGAGTGTAGGGGTATTTAATATAATAGATAGAGAGAAAATAGAAAGAAAAGAAAAAGAGAAGAAGAAAAGTAGAGAGAAAGAAGAAGAGAAGAAAAAGAGAGGAAAAACTTGAGAAAGAAGAAATCAATCTCCCGACTTTATCAAACGCGATTAAATCGGGTAAGGGTGCGAAACTCGATTATACTATGTTTGTGTATGATTATGTATGTGTGTGTTTGGATGATTCTCTTGTTTTCCATGTTTTTCACTTCTAGGTTGAAAATGACAAAATGATAGGAATCGAGGTTTTAGCGGTTGGAAATCGACGTACACGTGGTAGAATGCTTGTTGCCATGAGTAGAATAGGTTCTGATTGATATATGTTGATTTGGAAATGTTTTGGTTGGGAAAATATGGGTTGTGGGTTTTCAAACAGCGCTGCAGAATTCTGGGTTTTCCTTGGTTCGCCTAGCGAACCTGGGGCGAAGCAGCAGCGAGTGAAGTTTTCGCGGGTTCACCTAGCGAACCAGTTAGCGAAGGTTCGCTGAGTTGTTCGCCTAGCGAACTTTGTGTGTTTTTGGTTCTGGTTGGTTCTGCCTTGGTTTGCCAAGGGGTTCACCTACCGAACTTTGTGTCTGTTTTTAGCTGATAGTGGGTTCGCTGGACATTCGCCTAGCGAAGGTGGTAGCGAATGCTCGCTAGAGGGTTCGCCTAGCGAACATGGCTGTTTGTGCAATTTTGTTTTCTTCCTAACTTTTGATCTGTGGTTCGGTTTGAGGCGTGGTTTGATGCGTTAGAAAGCTTATAAAATGTACTTTCTTATTGTAATGGTTTTGAGATTGTTGGCCGATTAAATTAGGTTGGGAATTAGAAAACGCGTTGTTTTGTCGACTTTTGCCGGTTGAATTGTGTGAACTTGATATGTATTATACAATGTGTAGTTGATGTGGATATTGTATGACTTGTGTGCTGTTGTGTGATGAAATGCATGAAATACTTGTTGTGATGATGATTTGTGGCCTAAGGGCGATAAAATGCAAGGTGTGGAAATTGATGATATATGCATGATTATGGATGTGTATATGTGTGCATTTTAAATGTCATGAGTCATTGTATGCCAAGCATCATGATATGCATTCTTGTGACGTCCTGAGTGACGGATAGATTCCAGAGGGAATCTGCTATAACATTGTGCACCTTAAAAATAAGAGGTATGAATCGCCTTAAAAATAAGAGGACCGAAAGCGATGGTTATAGACGATCGTGTGCCCATGTGGGGTGTGAGCGATCGGGTCGTGTGCCCGTGTGGGGTGTGAGCGATCCATAAACGTCGTGTGCCCGTGTGGGGTGTGAGCAACGAGGAACATCGTATGCCCGACGGGGAGTTACAGTGATGTAACGAGCGATGGGTCCAGCAGAGTTCCTGAGTGAACTAGTGATGAGAAACATTGGAAGACGGTACCGCATGTGCATTGCATAGAGTCGTTGTGTCGGTCTCTGTGCATTTGCATAAATCATGGATTAATTGTGTATGGAATTGTGAATGTGATTAATGAGATGGAATATGTATAATTGTGTTGATGATGAGTGCATTGTGTATGATTGATATGCATTGGTGATGGATACCTGATACTTGTACTGTGTTGTGTTGTATTTGATTGTGGTGCATTTATGGTGAGAATATTGTACTTGTGCATTTCTGTGTTAATATATAATTATATGCAACTGTATTATGATTGTGTTTCTCACCCTTCTGCTGATTTATAATGCTCTATGAGGCATTGCAGATTAGAGTTGCTGGAGGTCTTTATGTGAAGCTTAGGTCTTCATTCTTTTGTCGGTCGGCTCTGATATGTGACACCGGGTAGTTAGGGAGGCCGTTTGTGATTATTTGTATTATGTATATGTATCTTTTGGATTGTACATGTATGGTTGTATATAACACATACACTTCTATGATATGTATATGAGATTCAGTTACGGATTTTCCGCTTTATTCTATAATTGGATTGTGGGTGTTAGGAACTCAGTTCCTTTGTTGTGCTACCTGAAATTATTGCATATCTTTATGAGCAGGTGTTGTATGTTTGTTTCAAATTGATGTGGCGCCCCGGTCTATGCCGTGAATGTTTTAAATATACTCTGATGAAATTTTGAATTTTACTTATCTTTGGTTTGTTTTGTTGGGGGTATAGATTGGGGGTGTTACATTAAGTGGTATCAGAGCCAGTCCGTGTCAGTTCGTGTTAGTTGTGTCAGTCCTTGTTGGTGTTGGCGTTTGGGAGTGAGCTGTTTGTTTAACCATAGTTTCTGTTATTGGAAATGAACAGAATATGGCTGGTAGGAATGATGCTGCTATGCAAGCTATGGCTCGGGCTGTGCAGGGTGCACCTAATGTTGCTGGTAATGATGAGTTCAGGAAGAACAAACCGCTTGTCTTTAAAGGGAGACATGATCCTGATGGTGCACAGATTTGGTTGAAAGAGATTGAAAGGATTTTATGAGTTATGGATTGTGCTGAGGACGGTAAGGTGAGACTGGGAACTCACATACTACAGGAAGAAGCTGATGATTGGTGGGCTAGTACTCGTTAGGTGTTGGAAGCTGGGGATGAAGAAGTTACTTGGGAATTGTTTAGCCGGGAGTTTCTGAGGAAGTATTTTCCCGAGGATGTTAGAGGAAAGAAGGAAATTGAGTTCTTGGAATTGAAACAAGGTAATATGTCTGTTGTGGATGATACTGCTAAGTTTGTGGAGCTTGTGCAGTTTTATCCTCATTATGCTGAAGCGACTGCGGAGTTTTCTAAGTGTGTGAAGTATGAGAGCGGATTGCGTCCTGAGATTAAGCAGGCAATCGGTTATCAAAGGATAAGAAGGTTTTCTGATTTGGTGGAATGTTGTAGGATTTATGAAGAGGATAGTAAGGCTCGTTCTACTCATTATAAGAGTGTGAGTGATAGGAAAGGGAAGCAACAGTTCTGTGGTGGTCCGTATGTGACACCAGCTGATAAGGGTAAACAAAGGGGCACTTTTGATCGAAGGCCCAGTGGTGGAGGTATGTCTGGTCCTCTGAGGTGTTATAAATGTGGTGAGTTGGGGCATCGTCAGTTTGAGTGCAGGAAAGATATGAGGAAGTGTACCAATTGTGGAGGTGACGGACATGTCGTAGCTGATTGTAAAAGGAAGAATGTGGTGAAGTGTTTCAACGGTGGTGACCCTGGTCATATTAGTACAAAGTGTCCGAAACCGAAGCAGGCTCCATCTAGTGGGAAGGTGTTTGCATTGGCAGGGTCTCAGACTACTAATGCAGATCGTCTGATCAAAGGTACTTATTTTATTAATAGTATGCCTTTAGTTGCTATTATTGATACTGGAGCGACTCATTCGTTTATTTCGTCTGAGTGCGCGAAGCGTTTGAATCTTGTGTTGTCTTTGATGGATGGTGAGATGGTTATTGATACTCCAGCAATGGGGTCAGTAACTACTTCTTTGGTTTGTTTAAGTTGTCCTTTGACCATTTATGGTAAAGACTTTAAGATGGATTTAGTGTGTTTGCCGTTGGAGGTTTTGGATGTGGTTCTGGGAATGAATTGGTTGCAGTTCAATCGGGTTCATATTGATTGTTATCATAAGTTGGTAAGGTTTCCTTCTCTTGAGGAAGACAAAGACTGGAGTTTCCTATCTACCAAAGAGTTAAAGAAACTTTTGGCGGATGAAGCTCAATTGTTTGGGTTGTTTGCATCGTTGACTGTGGATAGTCAAGTTTCGCTTGATGTGTTTCCGGTTGTGTGTGAATTTCTGGAAGTGTTTCCTAAGGATATTTCAGATGTGCCGCCAGAGAGAGAGGTGGAGTTTTCTATTGATCTAGTTCCTGGTACTAGACCTGTTTCTATGGCACCTTATCGTATGTCGGCATCTGAGTTGGTAAAGTTGAAGAAGCAATTAAATGAATTATTGGAGAAGAAGTTTGTGAGGCCAAGTGTTTCACCTTGGGGTGCTCCAGTTTTATTAGTGAAAAAGAAAGATGGAAGTATGCGGTTGTGTATTGATTATCGCCAGTTGAATAAGGTGACGATTAAGAATAAGTATCCTCTTCCGAGAATTGATGATCTGATGGATCAGTTGGTTGGTGCTTGTGTGTTTAGTAAGATTGACTTGAGGTCGGGGTATCATCAGATTAGGGTGAAGGAGGAAGATATTCAGAAGACGGCTTTTAGGACACGATACGGTCATTATGAATATTCGGTGATGCCGTTCGGGGTTTCTAATGCGCCAGGTGTGTTTATGGAGTACATGAATCGTATTTTTCACGAGCATTTGGATCGATTTGTTGTTGTGTTTATTGACGACATATTGATTTATTCTAAGTCTCGGGAGGAGCACACGGAGCATTTGCGCATTGTTTTGCAGGTTTTGAAGGAAAATAAGCTTTTTGCCAAATTGTCCAAGTGTGAATTCTGGTTGTCGGAAGTGAGTTTTCTTGGACACGTAATTTCAGGTAATGGTATTGCTGTGGATCCATCTAAAGTAGAAGTAGTTCTACAATGGGAGGCTCCGAGATCTGTTACTGAAATTCCAAGCTTTTTGGGTTTGGCCGGTTATTATCGAAGGTTCATTGAAGGGTTTTCTAAGCTAGCACTTCCTTTGACCCAGTTGACTTGTAAAGGGCAAGCGTTCATTTGGGATATTCGGTGTGAAGAAAGTTTTAATGAGCTGAAGAGAAGATTGACGACAGCTCCGATTTTGATTTTGCCGGATCCTAATGAACCATTTGTGGTGTATTGTGATGCGTCTTTGATTGGTCTAGGTGGGGTACTAATGCAAGACGGTAAGGTCGTGGCGTATGCTTCGAGGCAATTGAGAGTGCATGAGAAAAATTACCCTACGCATGATCTTGAATTAGCGGCTGTGGTGTTTGTGTTGAAAATTTGGAGGCATTATCTTTTTGGTGCGAGGTTTGAAGTCTTTAGTGATCACAAAAGTTTGAAATATCTGTTTGATCAGAAGGAATTGAATATGAGGCAGCGAAGATGGTTGGAATTTTTGAAGGACTACGACTTTGGCTTGAATTACCATCCGGGTAAAGCTAATGTGGTAGCCGATGCGTTGAGTCGGAAATCGTTGCATATGTCCGCTTTAATGGTTAAGGAGTGGGAGCTTTTGGAATCGTTTAGAGATCTGAGTTTGGTATGTGAAGTGACGTCGGATAGTGTAAGGCTTGGGATGCTGAAGGTTACTAATGATTTTCTGATGACGGTAAGTGAGAAACAGAAGTTGGATGTGAAATTGGTGGATTTGATGTTGGGTGGAGGAAAAGATGCGAGTGGTGATTTTCGAGTGGATGTTAATGGTGTGTTGAGGTTCCGTGGGCGAATTTGTATTTCGGACGATTCGGATTTGAAACGGATGATTTTGGAGGAAGGACACCGGAGTAATTTGAGTATACATCCGGGAGCGAACAAGATGTACCAAGATTTAAAGAAGATTTTCTGGTGGTCTGGATTGAAAAGAGATGTGGCTCAGTTTGTGTATGCTTGTTTGACGTGCCAGAAGTCGAAAGTGGAACATCAGAGGCCTAGTGGTTTGTTGCAACCATTGGATATTCCTGAGTGGAAATGGGACAGCATTTCTATGGATTTTGTAACTGGGTTGCCGAATACTCAGCGAGGGCATAATGCTATTTGGGTGGTTGTTGATAGGCTGACTAAATCAGCTCATTTCATTCCGATTGACATCGGTTTTTCTTTGGAACGGTTAGCTGAGGTTTACATCAGTGTGGTGGTGAAGTTGCATGGGGTTCCATTGAGTATTGTTTCGGATCGAGATCCAAGGGTTACCTAGATATTTTGGGAAAGTTTACAGAAGGCGTTGGGTTCTAAATTGAGATTGAGTTCGGCTTATCATCCTCAGACAGATGGTCAGACGAAGAGGACGATTCAGTCTTTGGAAGATTTGTTATAAGCGTGTGTTTTGGAACAAGGTGGTGTGTGGGATAGTTATCTTGCGTTGATTGAATTCACGTATAATAACAGTTTTCATTCTAGTATTGGAATGGCACCGTTTGAAGCATTGTATGGACGGAGATGTCGAACACCGTTGTGTTGGCATGAATCGGGCGAGAGTTCGGTGGTTGGACCCGAATTGGTTCGACAGACTACAGACAAGGTGAAGTTTATTCGTGAGAAAATGAAGGCTTCTCAGAGTAGACAAAAGAGTTATCGTGATCGTAGAAGGAAGGATCTAGAATTTCAAGAGGGCGATCATGTATTTCTGAGGGTTACGCCGGAAACGGGTGTTGGTAGGGCATTGAAGTCGAAGAAACTTACTTCTCGGTTAATTAGTCCTTACCAGATATCTGCGAGAGTGGGTGTTGTGGCTTATAGGGTGGCGTTGCCGCCGAATCTGTCGAATTTGCATGATGTGTTCCATGTTTCACAGCTTCGGAAGTATGTTCCGGATCCGTCGCATGTGATTCCGATGGATGAGGTTGAGGTAAGGGAGAATCTTACAGTTGAGGCTTTACCAGTGAGTATTTTGGATCGCGAGGTGAAGCAGTTGAGGGGCAAGGAGATTGCACTTGTGAAAGTGGCGTGGGGAGGCGCTGCTGAGGGCAATTTGACTTGGGAGTTGGAGAGTCAGATGCGGGAGTCGTATCCAGAGTTGTTCATCTCAAGTATATTTTCGAGGACGAAAATTTCTAAGTGGGGGAGAGTTGTAACGCCCCGGTCAGTTTTGTCAGTTTTGTCGTTTTCATTTAATTGAGTCGTTTTGATTATTTTATTATTATATTATTCTATTTCTGACTTTTCTGTGAAAATATGTTGTTTTTCATCGTGAATATATTTTATCGCGTTTTGGGAATGTTTGCGAGATATTTGAGTGTAGGGGTATTTTTGGTCTTTTTGCTTTATTTTGATTAAGTTAGTATAATAGAATAGATAAAGAGAAAATAGAAAGAAAAGAAAAAGAGAAGAAGAAAAGTAGAGAGAAAGAAGAAGAGAAGAAAAAGAGAGGAAAAACTTGAGAAAGAAGAAATCAATCTCCCGACTTTATCAAACGCGATTAAATCGGGTAAGGGTGCGAAACTCGATTATACTATGTTTGTGTATGATTATGTATGTGTGTGTTTGGATGATTCTCTTGTTTTCCATGTTTTTCACTTCTAGGTTGAAAATGGCAAAATGATAGAAATTGAGGTTTTAGCGGTTGGAAATCGACGTACACGTGGTAGAATGCTTGTTGCCATGAGTAGAATAGGTTTTGATTGATATATGTTGATTTGGAAATGTTTTGGTTGGGAAAATATGGGTTTTGGGTTTTCAAACAGCGCTGCAGAATTCTGGGTTTTCCTTGGTTCGCCTAGCGAACCTGGGGCGAAGCAGCAGCGAGTTAAGTTTTCGCGGGTTCACCTAGCGAACCAGTTAGCGAAGGTTAGCGAAGGTTCGCTGAGTTGTTCGCCTAGTGAACTTTGTGTGTTTTTGGTTCTGGTTGGTTCTGCCTTGGTTCACCAAGGGGTTCGCCTAGCGAACTTTGTGTCTGTTTTTAGCTGATAGTGGGTTCGCTGGACATTCGCCTAGCGAAGGTGGTAGCGAATGCTCGCTAGAGGGTTCGCCTAGCGAACATGGCTGTTTGTGCAATTTTGTTTTCTTCCTAACTTTTGATCTGTGGTTCGGTTTGAGGCGTAGTTTGATGCGTTAGAAAGCTTATAAAATGTACTTTCTTATTGTAATGGTTTTGAGATTGTTAGACGATTAAATTAGGTCAGGAAATAGAAAACGCGTTGTTTTGTCGACTTTTACCGGTTGAATTGTGTGAACTTGATATGTATTATACAATGTGTAGTTGATGTGGATATTGTATGACTTGTGTGCTGTTGTGTGATGAAAATGCATGAAATACTTGTTGTGATGATGATTTTTGGCCTAAGGGCGATAAAATGCAAGGTGTGGAAATTGATGATATATGCATGATTATGGATGTGTATATGTGTGCATTTTAAATGTCATGAGTCATTGTATGCCAAGCATCATGATATGCATTCTTGTGACGTCCTGAGTGACGGATTGATTCCAGAGGGAATCTGCTATAACATCGTGCGCCTTAAAAATAAGAGGTATGAATTGCCTTAAAAATAAGATGACCGAAAGTGATGGTTATAGACGATCGTGTGCCCATGTGGGGTGTGAGCGATCGGGTCGTGTGCCCGTGTGGGGTGTGAGCGATCCATAAATGTCGTGTGCCCGTGTGGGGTGTGAGCGACGGGGAACATCGTATGCCCGACGGGGAGTTACAGTGATGTAACGAGCGATGGGTCCAGCAGAGTTCCTGAGTGAACTAGTGATGAGAAACATTGGAAGACGGTACCGCATGTGCATTGCATAGAGTCGTTGTGTCGGTCTCTGTGCATTTGCATAAATCATGGATTAATTGTGTATGGAATTGTGAATGTGATTAATGAGATGGAATATGTATAATTGTGTTGATGATGAGTGCATTGTGTATGATTGATATGCATTGGTGATGGATACCTGATACTTGTCCTGTGTTGTGTTATATTTGATTGTGGTGCATTTGTGGTGAGAATATTGTACTTGTGCATTTCTGTGTTAATATATAATTATATGCAACTATATTATGATTGTGTTTCTCACCTTTCTACTGATTTATAATGCTCTATGAGGCATTGCAGATTAGAGTTGCTGGAGGTCTTTTTGTGAAGCTTAGGTCTTCATTCTTTTGTCGGTCGGCTCTGATATGTGACACCGGGTAGTTAGGGAGGCCGTTTGTGATTATTTGTATTATGTATATGTATCTTTTGGATTGTACATGTATGGTTGTATATAACACATACACTTCTATGATATGTATATGAGATTCAGTTACGGATTTTCCGCTTTATTCTGTAATTGGATTGTGGGTGTTAGGAACTCAGTTCCTTTGTTGTGCTACCTGAAATTGTTGCATATCTTTATGAGCAGGTGTTGTATGTTTGTTTCAAATTGATGTGGCGCCCCGGTCTATGCCGTGAATGTTTTAAATATACTCTGATGAAATTTTGAATTTTACTTATCTTTGGTTTATTTTGTTTGGGGTATAGATTGGGGTGTTACATAAATCACCTGTACAACAAGGTTCTACAAAGTGCCCAGAGTCGTGATTCCATCTTTTGGATATTACCCGCTTAAACGACTACTCGTCAGCCAATAATATTCTCAAGAGAAACTCGTCTGAGTGTAGTATCACGTAACAACAAATCCAAGTCTACACCTGAATAGTCACTGCACTTCGTCCTAAAAAGGCCAAGATGGCTTAAAGGGTTCTAAGGTCCTCAACTTCTCAGGCTCTCAGGTCGAAAGTAAAATGCCTTCACAACTTACTTGATTAGCCTATTTACCCTCAAGGAGGCCTCCACTGATTTGGGGATCTCGAGTCAGCTTATTAAGGTTTAACTCCACGTAATCCAAACATGACTATACCACCATCCTATCTCAAGTGCACTCAAGTCTGGATATAGGACTTATCTCACCACTCAGAGATTGCCAAGCACCAGAAAAACAAAACAGCAAACAACAGATAATAATAAAACACAGATAAACAAGATAGGGTCAACCCACTAGGGACAACTCCCCAGCAGAGTCGCCACTTTTCCGTAGCGGGAAAAATTGAGATTAAGCTATTGGTTAACTTAACTCACAAAGCAAGACTCCCCACCGCACCTTTATTTTTCCAAAGGAATTGGGAAAAGAACAAACAAAACCCACAGAAGTTTTAATACAAAACTAATAAAACAGAGAGACAAAGCGTAAGGGGTTGGTTATACAATGGGAAGGTGTTAGCACCCAAAACATCTATAGTACTCTATAGGAACCTCTTGAAAATATATGTTTGGCTTAAAAGGTATTGTTTGTAGAAAATTGAGGAGATGAGAAGACAAATATTTTTTAGGGTTTTGGTGTTTGACAAGACTTCCTGAGCCTTGTGTCTACGTACCTACAAAGTGAAATGTAGGATCAAAACCTCGTAGTTCATGGTAAAAATAACAAAAGAGTTTATTTTGATTGATTTTAAATGGAAAGACAAGTTGTCATTTTAAGGAGAAAACTCAACTAGTCACCCACAAGTATATAAAAATGGACCTTTAAATCACTATAGAGAAGGGCTCTAACTTGGATAGAGATCAACAAGTATGCCACTAACTCTATCAAGTGGAAAAGAATCAACATCGAACATCACTATAGGGATAGGAGAATTACATCTTAACTATGAAAATGACTCATGTCTAATCCTTAATAAAATGTTTTAAAAGAGAAAAATGCACAAAGGGCACAAAATGATTTGGATGAGTTGTGTATTTTTTTAAGTCTTTTGAAGATGATTTTGATATGCTTAAGATGCATTAAAATTTTTTTAAGAAAAAGAGTTTGAAAATCACTTGACAAAGCCAAGGTTTATTGAGAAAGTGGTTCAAGTTTGAAAACAAAAAGGTTTTGAAAAAGAGAGCAGATTTTGAAAATTTAAGAAGGGTAGGAGATGAAGAGGCCACCCTAATGCATAAATTAAAAGCAAGGAAAGGAAAGATATAACCAAGATATCAAGCTTCTGACATAAATCAAGCCAACACTCCCATCCTTTGGATTAAGCAACAAGCAACAAATAAGCAAAGCACAAACCAAGTATCAGGTAAAGAAGAACTTAAGCCAAGGCCAAAGATGAAGTAACATAGCCAAGTCTTCAAAAATTCAACCCAAGATCAAAGGTACTAGATGAATTCCAAGGTATCAAATCACAACTCCAAAGAAAAGGATCAAGAACCTAAATCTAATTCCATAAGTCCAACATCCAAGCATGGGATAGTAACCAATAGTCCAAGGAAGCAATTAAGTTTTTTTATGGATTTTTCCTTTATTAATGTCTTTAAAGAAAAAGAAAACAAAGTCCAAGTGGACAAAAGAAAAAACAAGTATACACAATAGCAATATGATATGTAATGATAAAAGCAAAAGCATAAGATAAAGAGCAAGAAATAAATGACATAAAAGTAAAGGTGCATAAAAGTAAATGGCATAAAGTAAAAGTTAGCACAATAATATGGTTAGTATTTATGTTAGAGTTAATGATCAGGTTCGAGAGAAATTTAGTGCTATGTTAAGCAATTGTAGCATAATCTATAAGGAAGATCATACTATGGGAGGTCGGTCAAGAAAAATTTATGTACCATACATGTTAGAGATATGATAGAGATCATACTCCTAAAATATGTAGCACAAGTAAAAACCAAGGAGGGATCAAGCACTAAGGCAAAGAGATTATTCCATTACATCAATCAATCCTTCAAGACAACTTAGGACAAACTTATGCACCAATCCAAAGTACTTCCAATGATCATTAATCAATTGAATATCATGTTTGAAATGATGAAAGTTCATCAAGTATCAATCCAAACATCATGAACAAGATAGACAACAAATCATCCAATTGATCAAAAGAAAAGAAAAAGAAAAAAGAAGAAGAAGGAAAGATGAAGAGAGGACCAAATTGAAACAAGAGTCAAGATCCATTCATCATCAATTTCAATCACCTTTCTTGGTGGATTAAGGCAGTAAATATATCATCAACTCAAAGCATCAAAAATGAATCAAATGATTCATTTAATGATAGATTTGAATTGATGAAGGTTCATCCAACCTCATCAACACCCAAAGTCCATTGAAATTGAGGAGAACTTCGATCAATAAGCTATGATCCAAGGCAACAACCAGCAAGCAAACCAAAATGCCATAAAAAGCAATTAAAAATGCATGAAATTTTTTTTAATGATTTTTAAAATGAAAATAAGAAATAATGAGAATGAATCTCTTAAAAAACAAACCAATGCTCAAGTAAATTATGTTAAATCATAAGCAAGTCAAGGACCATATAATATTTTTTGAAGAATTTAAAAATGCATAACAGTATTTTTTAAACAAATTAAAATGCATAAAAATGTGAAAAATGATGAAAAATATCAAATCAAGGAATAAAAATGTGGGAAAATGTTCATAAAATAGAAAATATTTTTAGGAAATTATGAAAAAAAATTGGAGTGAAAATGTGAAGGGATATATTTTTAATGAATTTTCAAAATAAAATGAGAAATGAAAAATAATTAAAATGAAATAAAAAATTGCAAAAAATAATAGACATTGGATCAGATCAAAGGCTAGGAATTAAAACACGCGCAGCCGTCAGATCTCATTAAAATTGATCTAAAGGTCCAGATCAAAGGAGACACGGTGGACCTCACATGAAATAACGTGCGGGATCATATTTAAATCACAACAACTTCAAGCCACCGCTAATACTTTCCGGTCATCTTCTCCGGTAGCTTCTCACCAGAGTTTTGGCAAATGGTAACATTAGAGAATGAGACCACAACCATTGTGATTGTTACCTCATTACGAATTCAACCATAGGCTCAGAATTCATTTATCTAAATTGAGCTTGGAGAATTTCAGATAAACACGTGAAGAAATAAAAAACGAGAATCAAAATTAAATGATATACAAGATCAATCAGATCCAGATAAGTTAGGAGAAAGCATCATAGAGCATCAGGCTACATTGTGGTAACTTGTTTGTGTCCAAAATATGCTCAGAACTACCTTGTCCAAAAGATGATCAGAGGTGTTGAAAGATGGATCTGGTTAGAGCAATTCAGTGAGTCTTAGAGCTTGATTCTTGTATCAAAAGCTTCAGAGAAGTATGATGGAGCTAATGGAATCGAGAAATAAGGTTGAAAGAGCTTAGAATTTGAAAAGGAAATCTGAAATTTTTAGCGTAAAGTGGGAGCTCGAGCAGGGTTTCTAGGGGCTTTTTAAGCTTGGTTTTCAGTGCAAATACTTCCTCTATTTATAGATGAGGTGAATGAATGGGATACATGTAAGAATTAGCTGCAAACGTAAGAAATGAAGTGTGCCAAAAGTGTGACCAAGCTTGATCATAAATTCAGCCAAAACGCAGTGCATTCTCCCACATTTTGAGTCGTTTTGCATCACAAACCATCACTTAACATCATCATGGACAAAACACGTGCAAGGATTGGCTTAAAATTGAGAATTGGATGAAACTGCAAAACTGACCATGAACTATAACTCAGTTCCAAGTAACCATGTTTATAGTTAGGCCAAATGCAATCCACGCGTGTGTTTCTTGATTTTCCTTGAGCCAAATGATCCCTTCATGGAGGAGAACATAATGCAAAAAAAAAATCAAACTAAAAGGATGCTTGAGGTGAAAATGGCATGAGTTGATAGTTGAGGTCGTGGCACTGAAAATTAAGTCAAGCATTAGGTCAAACAGGTCATGACCTAGTTTTGTGCACAAATGGCCTTTAAGATTTGAGGTCCTTAGAGCATGAATTGATGTTTGACCTCTAAAGCAAAGTTGCAGAGGACATCAAGAGGAATATTTAGCAAAAATAAGCGCCCATAAAAGTTGAAAATGGAAGAATTTATGATCTTTGGAACATAGGCATGCCATACTTGAATTTAGGCCAAAAATTTCTAAGTCCACAAAATGACCTATAATGTCTTCACACTTTTGATGATCTTCCAAGCACAATTGGCTCTTGGCTTGTGAAGAGAAGATATAGAGGATGTCAAGATGAGTCATTTGCCCAAAGAAGCACTCAATAATGTTGAACTATGAAGAATTTATGAATTCTTGAACTTAGGCTTGAAATGTTGACTCTTTGGTCAAACCTTCTTGAACAAACTTGCAACCTTTGATATTTCTTGCATTTCAAGGCACATTGATGATCATATGAACTCAAATTATGTATTATTTATTGTTCTTTGATGAAGCTTGCAATGGCTTGAAGAAACTTGTTGATGAAGGCGTGAAAATAAACACATGAACCTTGGAAATTTCTTGAAAAACAAGTTATCAAACCTTGAAACATCTTTGATCAAATGAAGTTGAATGATGCTTGAGACCCTATGCTTTGAGATTAGGGTTATTCTTTGATGAATAGCCTTTGAAAATCAATGGTTGGCCACATTTTTACTTGAGGATCTCAAACCCTAGTTGAGGATACATTCACTTGAAGCTCTTGATTCCAAGCCCTACCTTGCAAAAGAAACAAAATGGGACAAAGCATATTTTTGTATTTTGATTTGTGGTTAGTGAATTAAAGCATATAAGTACAACAAATGATAAAAGACACAAAGAGGTGCTTAATGATTTCTGCAAAGGCAAACTCAAAGATGAGAGGGTTAGGAGACAATCAAGTTTGTGATCTTGATGCATTGCAAAGATGTGAATGGGGTGGGATCTTAGAGGTAAAAATTAGGGTATGACACCTGGTCATGTTTTAGATGTGCATATCTGAATTTTCCGCCTACTGTGAGTTTTTAAAACAGCTTTTCTATTTTGTTTCATATTAGATATGGTGCATCTGGATATGTTTCCCAAAGTTGTTGTAAGTAATGATGTAAAACTGGATGTGGTGAAGGATATGTTAAACCGAATGAAGTGAAGGATGATGCTAAACCGATTGTTATCAAGATAGATGTTAGTCAACATTTTAGAAATGAACAATTGTTTACTGCTCGTGAACATATGCTTGAATGGGTCCGCATAGAGGCCATGAAATTTGGGTTTGACATTGTAATCGGAAGGCACATTCCACAAAATAGGCTGAAACTTGGCCGAATCAATTTCTGGAAAGGATGGAAAAGTTCACCAAATTGAGTGAGCTTGAAAGAGAATCAAATAAGGAAAAGTCGAAGGAGGAACCAGTAGTAGATTTGTGTGGTGATGCATCTTTTGATACATTTTAGATTGTAATCAATACATTTTTTTGAATGTATTATCGTCAATAATGTAATCTTGATACGATTTAATACATAAGTAATATATATTCAACAATGATGGTGTAAATGTCGATTGTTCAGTTTACAAATTTTATGGTTTTACATTTTATTTTTTTTACACAGTTTCTGGTGTGATTCTTGTTCAGGGTGATTTCAGATATGTATATCTAGATACATTCCACACTAAATTAAGAAAAAAATACAACATGGCCGTTTAAGGATGTGCATATCCGTAAACACCCTTTTTTCGTAAAGAAAAATAGGGTTTATTCGGATATGCATTTTTTAAAAGCTCCCTGATGATAGGATAAGGTTTCTAAGGTTCAAAGTGACCCAAAACTTGTATAAATAGGGTGTCTCTTATCCCACATTTTCTACAAAACACACCACAATCAGAGAATGGATGCATATCCTCAACTTACATTTGTGTATTTCAATGGCACGAAGCTGCCATTTCAATTTAGGTTCACCAATGACACACCTCCTGTCGATATGATATACAAACTGAATACTCTCCTGCAATATCTAGAAAATCGGAGAGTTATCAAGCTCAAGTATCGTCCACCCTGGTTTGACAACGAAGGGAAGATACAATTAGCCAACTTTGAAGTGAAGACGAATGAAAATTTAAGGGTCATGCAGAGTACATTTTACTGTTACACATCAAAGGGTCCAATTGATGTGGATGCGAAGATTGCAAGATTCGTTAACGATATTATTAATATATTGCAACATCCTGAACTACCTGTTTACTACGATATGTAATGTTAAATTCATGTTAACAATTATCTATATTATGTTGAGTGTTTTTTATTTAATGTCAAGTTGTTTTTTTTTTCTAGATCTTGCTCATACTATCTTTATTTCTGGTTTGAAGTATCAGAGTCATTTTTGGATATGCATCTCCGAATTATATCAAATACATTTTCGAAGATGTAACTCTAGACTAAAATTAAATATAATAGAGGTGACTCGCTCGTTTGTGTTCAATTTTGCGCAAAATGCGTGTATCCGAAAATGTATCTTCGAAATCTAAGGACATTGGAAAAAGAAATTCCCATAAGCAATACTAACAAAAATATTCAGAAGTAAATGTTTGAATTAATCAAAAATATATTTTTAAACTATTTTTTAGACAAAATAAGGGTGCTCAACTAGAAATATATAAGAAGCGTTCTCCAGAATGAATCTTGATTAAAACGTGTTATGGTGTAAAAATGATACATCAAATAATGCATTTCCAAAATCTAAGAAACATTTTCGAATTTTCATAGTATTTTTCCATCAAGTGGCATAAACAATTCCCTAGGAAAAAAGTGTTAAGTGAAAAAGTATAAAGATTTAAAAGAGCTTACGATGATGATGATAAATAAAAAATATGTAAATTGCATAATTATTTAGAGTCGAATATGTCTTTTAGAAACATATAATTTAGAGTCAAATATGTATTTTAGAAACATATAATTATTGGGTCAAATATGTATTATAGAAACATATAATAATTTAGAGTCAAATATGTATTTTAGAAACAGAAGAATGTTACACAAGTTTGTGTAGATATCATTTGTTAAAGAGATCATTATGAAATAATTATTTATTTAAGTTCACAATTTAAACAAGTTTAAAGAGAAAAACATAAATTGAGACAAAAACTTAAGTTACTTGTCACTAATTATAGGACTCTATTTAATTTTAAGTTATATATTTTGTATTCTAATTTTAATTTCCATCAAAAAATTATTAGAGAACGCTATGGAAAAATCTTCAGATGAATATTTCAAAAGAACAAAAAAAAATCAAGTTTTTCAATCTAAATTTAACAAACTCTTGTATTCAAGAGGGGTCTAAGATTTTATCAAATGATCCTAAAATGCTCAATACATCTCATTTATGTAAATATATACAAATATATAGTCAAATAATTTGGCCCTAGTTTACTACATTTTCTGGAGCCAAACATACAACAGAAATTCAATCCGATCTAAACTGTTCTTATAAAAGAGAATCGAAACACATCCAAAAATATTTGGTTTTTTTTACTATTTTTGGTTTTTCTGGATCAGTTTGCAGTTTTTATTTGGATTTGTTCACCCTAGCACTTTCCATATAGCTTTGCAACTTTATGGAGATGAATTGTGTTTGGAAATAAACATACAACAGATACATAAATTACCGATTAATATATGCCTGTGTATCTTCGATGTGTCTATAACTTTAAAATTTAGGTTTGTATAAGCAAGAAGATGAGGAAAGGAAAAACAAACGAGTCATCTCAGCTTTTGCCAAAGCAAAAAGCATTGCTCCTTTCAAATTCCAATTGTAAGAACCTGAAACATGAAGGAAAAAAGAATGAAACAAGTAACAGCATAGGTAATTTCATACCCGAAAATCGATGACAAAAATGAAAAAAAAAATGTGGAGGAGAAAATAGCAAAAGGACAAACACTTCTCTTGCCAACAAAACATAGTTCAATATCACATTCATGAATTATATTTTAGGTTAACCCTGACTTACGGAATTTCATTCGTCGTCACTGTCAGACACAATGGTCATTCGCCGATTGGTTGGTTTTCTAGGAAGAGAGTGTTCTTCAGGTTCAAATCCCTTCCTTTTGACCTTACCTTTTAAATCCTGACTCTTATGCTTTGGTTCCTGGAAGTAACCATCGAAATAGTATTGAAACCATAACAATGTTGGTTAATAACTTATTCACAATAGATGTACAATTGAACAGAACAAAAAAAAAACAAGGATACTGTTAGGATACCAATAGACAAGTAAAACAAAAGCAAAGTTTCATAAGGAACTCGGTTGCAAACCCAAATGAACAATATACCAAATAGAGTTCTACGGCTGAAAAATGGTCCTTTGTCCCTCTACCAAAACAAAACAAAACAAATACCTCTCCTATTCGGATTTGGATCCTCTCATGCCATTTCTCTCGTGTTTCTGTGATGCTCTAATCTCAACCATTGATCCATCTTTTTCTCTCTCATTTGTACTATTGTTTTTTCTTTTCTTTGTGTGCCAATCAACCATTAGATTAGGAAAATGAGAGGGATGAACCAAAAGAGCATGGGAGGATCTAAATCCCTCCTATTCCTATATAACCACATTCCCGCGTGAATATTACAATATCAATAACATAAAGGGATTTGGCTAATGAGATAACTAACTTTAGAGGTCGAAGTAATCTCAACAATAGATGAATAAATCAATAGTCAAGAATAGGTAATAGGTAATGCTTAACAAATCATCGATATTTTAATATATCAACCGTTGATTTCCTCGTCAAAGGTTGAGGCATCTTTACAAAATAAGAAAAATAATATTTTGATACTATCGCAAGATATCTCATATGGGCCAGTTTCTCATCACTCTCTTAAAATTATTAAACCTGATGACCCAGCTCAAACCAATTCAAATATTGAGTTGGCGGACCCATTTTTTAAATCCAAAGCAATCAAATTTGATTGGTTTGGATCTGAGTTTTTCATAACTCAAACCAACGCACCCCATGGTCGCACTACTTCTGAAGTTCCCGACATGAATCAAGGCATATAAGAATCCAAACATATGTACACAAATCTTTAGCTCCCACCATAACAAGCCTAGAAAACTGCAAGTCCTGTGCAAAAAATTGCACAACTTCCAGCCCTCATGATAATCACTAATGCTTTACCCTATCCGGAGATACAAAAATAGTTAACTAAACAAAGATAAAATTGGTTTTTACGAACCAAAGGAAATGGTGCACTGACAAGAAGTAAACGGGAAATAATTAGAAATAACTCTGGAGTCCAAAATTAAAGAAAATTATTATATAATAAAATATTTCAGTACCTCCTCTTCTTCCTCGTCTGAAGCAGCAGCATCAGCATGAGCGGTTTCTTCATCATCTTCTTCGGAGTCCTCATACTCCGGCTCAGTATCATCATCCCTCGTACGTGAATGAGGTATTTCTTCTTCTTCGTCTTCATCAGTTTCATATTCAGATTCCTCTCTTTCGTCATCTGGGTACCGTGAGGATCTTGCTGGTGGGAAAGATGACTTACGAGGGATGTCCTTTGGTCCCTGTGACTAGAATTCCAGATATTAACCATCATTACTAATTTTAATGCAAATATAATCAACAAAGAGTACAATTCCGAAAGAGAAAATAATAATACCTTCTTAGCATTCAAAATCCTTTTCTCTGCTCGGACTTCTGCTTCCAATTCGTCCTCAAAGTGACGCTGTTTATTACGACGAGAGTCGTAATAATCTGCTTCATCATCCTTAAGAAAGGGAGCATCGGTAAATAATGGAAATCACACAGTTTAAGTAGATGCTTTAGAGAATATTGCAGCAAATACGTAACATCTAAAGGACAGGCAACAATTCCTAAATTTATACCTCATCCAAAGCATCCTCTAAAAACCCAGGAGAAAGTTGACGCCTCCTGTCAGTTGGAGTATATTTTTTATTCACCTTCTCACGCTTACGGCTAAGCAGTACGCTAGCCCTAATATTTTGACTTTCAGCCTGAAAATAATAGGGAAAGTGGATTATTGTATGTGAGACATAATATAAGCATGCGACTAATTTGTATGATTGATTATACCTTTTCCTTTTCCTCTTTTTCCCTCTCAGGATCAATGTCTGTAACACAGTTTTTAACCTTATAAACCTTCCTTTGCCTTGAGTCAACAATAGCAGTCAACAACCGATGAGAATTTGATGACAAGGAAGATGGCATAAATCTCATTTTCTTCAATAGCCTTCCTTGTGATTGCAGGATTCCCTGTAAGCAAGTACACATAGTCCGATAAGGGGAAATAGTAAAACATCGAGCATGTCGTGAGAATAATGAAATTCACCTTTCCATGTCTAAGGAAAAGATGTGATTGATCATGCTGGGCATCCTGCTCTGATATGTCAAGAACTTCATTCCCAATTAACAACTGAAGACTGCCATCAGACCACCTTACAAATCGAGCGTTGCTTTCAACCTGATCATGAATATTATTTTTTACTACAAAAAAGTGATGTAGTGCAACTGAAATTAAGCTGACCTTAAAAGGTTGAAAACCATTTAACAATAAATAAGAATACATGAACTCATTTTGCCAATACTCTGAATAAAAAACATTAATGCAAAAGAATACGTATTGCACATTCAATAGGTAAATTTTCTGCACCATATCAACAGTAATACATATTAAATGCCATTTCAAAATTAGGCTATTTGTTATCTCACTATCTTCAAATATGATTCATGAGAAGACATTATAACATTAGCAAAAGGGAAATGAATAATATAAAAAAAACAATAGACCAAACCAGTGTTGTCCATGGCGGAGAACCAAAATCCCGCCATACCAAAAACTTTATGTCGCCGTTATTGTGGATTATGGTGGAAAACCCCACATTATCGGCTGGTAATTACCATTGCGGCGAACGCAAAAACCGCCATGTGTATCCACCATAGCAGTTAGGTTGTTAATCTCGGATAACGGCGCGTAGTGCCAAACCCCTAAAATGCTATAGCGGCATAGTGGATGGCGGATGACCGCTATTGTGAAGACTAAGAAACTATGTAGCACCAACACCTTTGAAAAATGGCGTGTCCGTGTCTGTGTCGGACACCGACACCTACACCGACACTAGTAATTACCTTTTATTTATTCATTTTCAAATTATTATCAGTGTTGCTGTGTCGGTGTCGGTGTCGTATTTGGGGTGTCCGTGCTTCATAGCTAAAAAACAATGTATATAGTAAACATAAATTCCAACAACATACATAAATACTTCAAAATAGAAATTGCAAAATCACATATCTCATCAAAATCAATTTATAAAAGCATTCATTCACAGCTTCATCGATATTAACCCTAGACATTAACGCATCAGTAGCAGAGGAAAACAATGAAGCAGCAGCGGAGAACGGTGAAGAAATAGATGAAAATGACGAAGAATGCAGAAGATGTGATAGAAGACGTCGCAGGGGAGAACAATGTAAAAAACGGTGAAACTAGAGAAGCATAACACATGGAGTTAAATATTAGACCAATGACGGGGTAGGGTAGGAAAGGCCAACACACCCTTAAAAAAATTAAAAACTACGTTTCAAAATATTAGGGTTTACGATTTTGCTCCAAATTGAGAATGGCGGCCATCAAATCATAATGGCACTGCTATTGTGCCAACATAGCGCCACTACGACAGCGATTTTAGCAGCCGCTATGGTCAATAGCGCTTCGCAGACCAATAGCATAGCTGTGAGGAGCCGTGCCGCTACGCTATGCCGCTATAGCATTGCTATTGCGCGCTATTGACAAACTACAGCATTGTAATTGCAGATATTTGATAACACTGGACCAAACCATTAAGACAGTTGGGTCCGTAAAAGAATGGCATTGTATAATCCATATAGCCAACCCCACCTAATTGTCCAAGGTTTTGATTCTTGTCACAACTAAGAGAGTAAATGTTACCATGGATGTAAAAGAAGGAATATAAAAATAAAAATAAAAACTAAAATAGTATACAATTACTTACAGAAGTTGAGCCATCAGGATTTTTTACTTCTCTACAACGTACAATATTGTTCTCCAAGCGTATGCGCTTCTTGTTTCCAAGTTCATCAGTTACAAAGGTATCCTCTTCCTCATATGTTTTAGGATCAAAAGGTCTTGAATCAATACCCATGATATTGGAAACTTTAATCAAGTTCATCTGCCACAAATATGAGAGATGTTTACAGGAATTATGCATACAATAAATGTGTTCTATTTGTAGTTAGGTTTCAATAGAGTGATACCATATGTCAAAATCTATTCACTATAACATTTTTATCGAAACTAGTTCAATTCTCATCACTTAGGTCACTTTCACCAAACAAAACATCAGAAATATATCAAAAAACTTCCCTAATAGATATCTTGATGTTCCTATAAACATTTCAAAATACATACATTCACTGATACAAATAACAACTTTAAACTAACACAAAATTTAAAGTATGCAAAAGAAGAGTAGAAACTAAATGTATTAACCAGCTTCATTTTAAAAATAACATATAAAACACAGGTCTCACACAAGGCAGACCTTATCAGGAAGAGCCGGTGGTTCACATAATGGAATCTCTAACTCCAAGGGGGGCCCAAGTGGCTTATCTTTAGTTTTCATTTCAATGTTTTCCTCCTCTGATTCATATTGATGATCTTCATCGGCGAGTATATCCTCTGGTCTCAGGCTCTTTCCATAACTCCCTTCTTCATCCGCTGGATATCTCTACAACAGGAAATCAACTCAATAATTAATTCATAAATTTTGAACAATATACATGTAAATGAAATATATGTCAATATTGACACCTAACACTCACATTTGAATCTTGTCCAATGTCCTGCTGAGCTGCATACCCCATGTCCTCCTCTTCGTCGTCAAAATCACCAAATACATCACGGATTTCCGGGGCAGAATCCAAATTACGAGTTTGATCATTGTCATCTCTAGGTGACCCACTATATTTTTTTTATACAAAAAAAGACAATTTCTCAGTGACAGTGTTGTGCTACATGAAAGAATTGTGCATGATAAATTTTTGGTCATCAGTAATTTTCTATGTTCTATTTGATCCTCTAATTCAAGATAACTTTTTAAAACATGCATATCCACACAAACAATAAGAACCAGAACAACACAGCCAACCCATCCTGTAAATTAGACTCAGACACAGATATAATCATTATAAATTGTATAATACTGAAATGAAATGCACTTACAAAATCATAGATTCCATTGGTATTCAATTTCAATAACTAGGTATTAAATTCATGGAGTTTCTGCTAAACTATAAAACAGAAAAGGAAGTTTCATCATCCATTAGAAAACTCAATTCAATAACTGATTGGTCATTTGGGGCAGCAAATTTACACGTTACAAAAATAATAATGTCATCAGATCTATCTTGATCGAAATCATATAAAAATTAAGATAGTTAATACCCACACCGTCGCTGGAAGGATTGAAACTTCGATACAAAGTGAAACCTTTTTGTTGGGGGTTTCTGAGGCGCGACTCTCACACTCGAGGATCGCGGCCAACCTGCAGAAGAGCGATCACCTGGGTGAAATTTGCGTGATTTTCTCAAGGAAACATAGAATCGACTACTCTTGGTGATGTTAAGCCTTGGGGGACGGACGCTGCTGCTCTCTACATCTGCGTCAGCAAGTCCTCGCAACCCAGAAGCGCCTCTCGGCTTTTGTCTCTGTGTTGCGCGCAAAGTTATTTCTCTCCCTTTCATTCTCAGGGTGTTCAATCTCTACAGCTATTGTGTGCAAGTTAATTTTTTTCCTGATGGTGAGAAGAGAGGGCACGGGGAAGCAAGACGGAAACTAGGGTTTGAGAGTTTGCTGAGGAGGTGAAAAGAAATATTGGGACCAAATCACTTCACTTCTTTTTTATACTCAATTTTTTATTTGTGGAGCTCCTGAAATATTTAGTTCCTAACTTACAAAAATAACTTAAATATTTCAAAAAAATGAGGACGCTTTAGAAAAAATTGAGTTCTAGAAACTGATTCCAACTTATGTCAAAACATTATATTTTGGAAGACTAATTGTGGTATTAAGACATTTCAACTTTCTCTTCTACGATAAGATAGTACTCTAGAAAAATTGGGCTCAAAACTAATTTCAACCTATGTGAAAAGTGAAATTTTGTATTTTAGAAGACTTAGGGTAATATTTCAACTTTTCTTTTTTATCTATACATTTGTTTAAAAAATCATATGAATTTAGGCTATGTTTGGATATCATAAAATGAACGGAGCGGAACGTAAAGGAACAGAGCGGAACGTAAAGGAACAGAGCGGAATGTAAAGTAGCGGAGCAGAATGAAGATTTCATTCCATCGTTTGGAAATTTTAGAACGGAACAAGGCAAGTTCTTCATTACGCCCATAACGGAGGGGAAGAAACGTAGTGGCAACACCGGTAAGTGATGGAATGAAATGGAATTCATACCACTCCATTATGCTATGCTCCATCCGATTTTAAGCCATCCAAACAATGGAATACCACTCCATTCCATTTCATACCGCTCCACTCCATCTGATTCCATCAGTCCAAACAAATTCTAAGTTTTAATCAATAACAAAACATTATCTGTTCCCATTGTAAAGTTGCAGATACACTAAGAACAACAAATATATACGACTAATAAAACCTAGTTCAGTTAAACATGTAGCCTACCATGCCATCTCTCCATATTCTTCTATGCCAATCATCAATTTCATTGTAGATTTATACACGCCATCGGTGCTTAGTACGTATTCTCTCAATAGCATAACATAATAGGGCCCATAGTTCTTAGCACCCTCGTTTTAGCCACTACACCGGTACTTTCCATACGTTTATTTCCGGACAGAAAAAATTTCCATCCGGACAACAAATTTGTGTAAATAAATACATATTCGAAAATAAACTTATGGACAATGACGTGTTGCGGCAAAAACACCATTGTTATAACCAAAACATTTCATCCCATAAAAGATAAATAAATTCACCAACACATAAACAAAGAGTAACAAAACCATAAAGAAAAAAATAGCATACACAACAATGTGGTTAACTACTCAAAACACTAGATTGATATACCTCAGGCTTCTAGCTGCATCAACTTCTTCACCATCATTTTCATTGAAATGATTTTCCTCAGATCCACTTTCAACAACATCCCTACGCCTGCTAGTAACAACACGCTGACTATAATCATCTTTAGCATCACTATCCGAATCCCTAGCTCCACTCTCTTCTTCTCTCTGATCACCAACCTCCACCTCAATCTCTTGAGAAACCTGCTCCCTCTCTCCTTCACTCTCTAATTCCACCTCTCCTTGTCCTTCCACTTCTCCTTCTCCTTCTTCTTGCCCTACCTCTCCCTCTCCTTCATCCTCCTGCAAAAAAAAATAACAGAAAATTCAGTTGTAAATTTTGAATTTCGAAAGTGTGAATATAATCTTCGAAATACAGTAACAAACGAATTTGAAAGAAATAGATCAAGCAACATTTCAAGAAGAAACGGAATTAAGCTAGGGTGTTGAAAAAATGATGAAATAATGAAAATACGGAGTGGATGATCTTACGGAATTGAGTTGAGGATTGGATTCATGTTCGGATTCGAGTTCTTCTTCCTCTCCGGATTCGTCGTCACCGAAGAGGTTCTGCATCATCTGGTGCCGTTTTTCTTCTCCTCCCATTGTTCCGTGCGCTCTATGCTTCGGTGAGAAAGTGAGGGGTTTTTCGTAGCACTGTTTAAGCAAAAAATGGAAAGAATGTGTGGGTTTTTTTTGTTTCTTCCTCTTGCGAAAACAATGGGAGGAGAAGAGAAACGTGTATTTATATACCTAGAGATTAAATTAATTTTTAATTTTAAAAAATTTCATTACATGATCACACACGCTTATAATCTTATATTAGTATGTTTAGTTTTGCCGTGGAAATTTACATGGCGCGTGAATGATTAAGAATTATATCTTTTTAAAATCACGTGGAAATCACATTGGGATGTGCTTTGAAGGATTGTCGCGGTTTTCTGACACAGAATCAAACACACACAGTTAGATTATTTTGTCACGATAAAATGTAGAAAGGTGTGTTTGTCATGCGATATTTATATAGAGAAGTTTATTTGAGGTAAGTTCAAGAGATGAGCTCTAACGTGTTAGATGACAGGCTTCGATCTAGACGATATGCTCTAACGTGTTATATGGGGACGGGTGCTATAGTACACTGCCTAAACCCTATCCATTGTCTCCCCTAGGTGAATAGATCACAAATTTAAAAATTGAACTTTTGGTAAAAATGGTTTTTAAAAGTTTTATGGCACAGCGGAAACAACTTGAATCGAATCGTCTAACCGAACCTACTATCGAAAAGCTCAAATATGCGTAAAGTTACACAATTGAATGATAATAAACACAAATTGTTCAACAAAGATAAATCAAAAACCAATTAAATGCTAAGCTACACGTAGAGCTAATTTCCAATGATCAAAAATCAATTAAAAGCAATAGAGACAATTTATCGAACACCTTGCGTGCAATCGATAACTTTTGCAAATTTTATTTATTTAGTTGATATTAAAGTCAATCACGATCAAAGTGATTATGATTATATCATTAAAGCGTAATTCAAAACTTAATCAAAAAGTTGATTTCCAAATGAATTGATCAAAACAACAAAGATTCGATAATTAGCAAAAACAAAAATTAAAGATATACACGTCTGCCCTCAATTTGAATTCGAATTGAGATAGTTGCCATTAACCTTACTTTACAAACAATGTATATACAAGAGATGAAGAACTTTAACCCTACAAACCCTATGGTTTATTGTTGATTCTACCACCTCCAAACCCTTGATCAAATTTTGATCAAATCACCAACAATGTTGCTTCAATCCATCAGTTATTGTTACTACCTTGCAAGACCTCCAGTCTCAAGGTTTTTGCTCAGTTGGATTTGAAGGTGAGAAAAATACACAAGGGGGTTGAATTGTGTTATTCGTTTCTTTACTTTGTTTCTTAACAGAGTTCAGATTCTAAAACACTGTTTAGATTCAGATAATTAATTGCAGCATAGTAATAACATAAGCAAATACATAACAACTAACACACAAAGATTTATACTAGTTCCTCCATAACTCGGAGTATTCTAGTCCCCTTGTAGCACAAAAGATTTTCTCTATAAAACATGATTACAATCGCTTATGCACTTAAGCATAAGACTTTTCTGCTCAGACCCTCAGCTTGAGACTTCCTTGCTTTGACCCTCAGCCCAAAAATTCCTGCTTAGATTCCACGAATCCAAGACTTCCTGCTGAAAATCCTCATGTTCAAGACTTTTGCTCAGACCCTCGGTCCAAGACTTCCCTGCTCAAATTCCACGAGTCCAAGACTTCTGCTTAGACCTGCAGTTCAAAACTTCCTACTTAAATCCCACAGATTTAAGACTTCCTTACTCAAGCCCTCCAGGCTCAAGACTTCTACTTAGACCCACGGTCCAAGACTTTCTTGCTCAATCAATAACTGATTAAGACTTCAATGCTCTAGCACATAGCAGGAGACTTACTTGGCTCAAGCTTCACAGCAAGAGACATTGATGATCAAGCACATAGCAAGAGACTTTATCTAAACTACTAAACAACTTGTTTAGCATAATAGAGAACAAGGTGTACTTGATACATAATCAGAGGTATAGGGCAATAACCATAACAAATATCACAACACTTAATATTTCTAAGATATTCAATGTTTAAGAAATATTAAGGCTTTGTACAATTTACAACATATAACATAAATTCTCATACTTGATTGTGTTGCTATTGTTGATCTTGTTATTTTTCCAGTCTGATAGAAGCGTGGATTGGATCTTCTTGTTTATTCTCCTTGTTCCTTATTGAAAATCCATTTTGAATCTTCAGCTACTTATATAGCAATTTCAGAGGAATAGTCGTTGGAAGAGATAACTTGTACAACTGTCTTTGTTACTCCATAGTACAAGAGACGTTGAAGATAGATACACCAAAAGATTTTGATCCATTATTTAACTTGTTTAACCATTGCGTCTTTCATGTGATCTTGTACTATAGGTCCGTTGAGAGTAGATATCTGTGAAGTATGTCAACTCTTCTTGAGCCTTGTGAACACAGACTCTAGCTGACAAGTTGATTTGACATTGTAGCTTGCTTTCTGTAGTAGGAATAACTTAGATTTATCGTTGGGGGAGAATATTCTAAAAGTCATAAGTGACCATGGGGGAGAATTTGAAAATGAACCATTTGAGTCCTTTTGTGAAAGATATGGAATTATCCTAGATCTTTGCAAGAAATGGCAAGAACAATTATTCATGAAAATAAACTCCCTAAGTACTTGTGGGCAGAAGTTGTTAATATTGCATGTTATATTCATAATAGAACCTAGATTAGACCAATTCTGAATAAAACATCGTATGAATTATTTAAAGGTAGAAGACCAAGTATTTCTTATTTTCATCAATTCGGATGTACTTGTTACATTTTGGATAATAAGGTCTACCTAAATAAATTTGATGATAAAGCTCAAAAGGGTGTCTTCTTAGAATACTTTGAACGCTCAAAACCATACAGAGTGTATAACTCATAAACCAGAATGGTTGAAGAGTCTATGCATGTTAAATTTGATGATAAAACACCTGATTGTGGCAAGTCAGAGTCCTTGGTCCAGAATGATAACACTACAGGTATTCAGAACTCTGAAGAATAACTTGTGGTATGTATTCCTAAGGAAAAGAGTATAGATGATAATACTTCAAAATTTATTACTATTATTGAAGGATTACCAGAGGCTATAGAAACTGAAGTTACTCCAACTGGTCTCATTGCTACTGATTCAGTGATTGCTCAAAATGGTACTGAATCCTCTGCTCCACGGAAGATATCGTTTAAATATAAATATTTCATCCAAAATGGTAAATCATTGGAAATAAAGACGAGCCATTGAGAACCAGATTTGTTTTCAGTAATGATCAATCAATGCTTGGACTTATTTCATTGACATAACCTACTTTTATTGATGATGCATTATCAGATAATGGGTGGATCATGGCTATGCAAGATGAACTAAATTAGTTTCAGAAAAATGATGTGTGGGATCTTGTTCCAAGACCGCAGAAGAAAAACATCATTGGAACCAAGTTGGTCTTCATAAACAAGCTAAATGAACTTGGAGAAGTTGTTGGAAACAAAGCTAGACTTGTAGCTCAAGGTTACAGTCAGTAAGAGGGAATTGACTTCTTTGAAACCTTTGCTCCCGTGGCAAGGTTAGAAGCCATAAAACTTTTTCTCTCTTATGCCATCAACCATGACATTGTACTCTATCAGATGGACGTAAAAAGTGATTTTCTAAACGGAGTTATTACTGAAGAAGTGTATGACAAGCAACCTCTTGGATTTGAAGATCCAAACCATACAGACTTTGTCTACAAGCTCAAGAAATCACTCTATGGTCTTAAACAAGCTCCAAGAGCATGGTATGAGAGACTGGGTAATTTTCTGCTTGAGAATGGTTTTGCTAAAAGCATGGTTGATACTACACTATTTAGGAAAACTCTAGAAGAAGAAATCTTGATTGTTCAAATTTATGTTGATGACATAATTTTTGGTTCTACTAATGCATCTCTTTGTCAAGAATTTTCAAAAATTATGCAGGCTGAATTTGAGATGAGCATGATGGGAGAGTTGAAATACTTCCTTGGAATTCAAATTAATCAAAAGGAAGAAGGTATATACATTTATCACTCTAAGTATACAAGAGAGCTCTTGAAAAAAAATCAATCTTGATAAATGCAAAGTCATGTCAACTCTTATTCATCCAACCTGTAACCTGAATGATGAAGAATGCAGTGCTAAAATGGATCAAACTAAATATCGATGTATGATAGGTTCCTTACTCTATCTCACTGCTTCCAGGCTAGATATTCTATTCAGTGTATATTTGTGTGCAAGATTCCAATCAGATCCTATAGAGACTCATTTAACTGATTTTAAGACGATCTTTATGTGTCTGAAAGGAAAAACAAATATTGGACTTCTTTATAAGAAATCCTTAGAGTATAAGCTAGTTGGATTCTGTGATGCTGACTATGCCGAAGACAGAATTGAAAGGAAATCCACTAGTGGAACTTGTCAATTCTTAGGTGAAAACCTTATCTCTTGGGGTAGTAAAAGACAAGCAACTATTACTCTGTTTACAACTGAAGTAGAAAACATTTCAGTTGCTAACTGTTGCACTCAACTGCTATGAATGAAATATCAACTTGAAGATTATCATATTTTTGGAAATAATTTTTCTATCCTTTGTGACAACACTATATGTCTAATGAAGAATCTGATTCAACACTCTAGAACTAAGCATATTGAAATCAAACACCATTTTATAAGAGACTATGTTCAGAAGGGCGTAATAGATATTCAGTTTATTGATTATGAACATCAATGGGCTGATATATTTACAAAACCCTTAGTTATTGCCAAATTTGATTTTAAGAAAAACTGAACATGGTATTTGTTGATGAATAATGCTTATCTTCTGAATGGAGTATTAGAGGAATCGTTGGACTCTGATAGCACCCAGTTGAAATTCTTAAAAAACTGAAAAAAATTCTTTAAGAATGGTCTATAAGCCTTGATTAGGGTGTATAGGATCTCTCTCATTCTTGATTTCTTTGTCTAAGCAGAAAGTAATTAGTTTAATTTCTTGCTATATGCTTTGAATTAACAATTGGACTAATCTTGAGCTCTGATAAAATAAGGAACTTTGTCTTACATTATAATACCTTTTTGAGACATTGATTTGATAGATTCCTTACTTAGGGATCTGTCTATCACTTTTATTTCAAAATCTACTCTGAAATTTGGTTCTTAAATGGAGTGTACTGACAAAGACTCTAATTCATTTTTATACAGACTCGTCATTGTCCAAACATCTAATACACACTTGCTTAAAAATTAGAATTCTATGTGTTATACTGATGTCTGGGTGTTTTTCTGATTTCATGAGTTATCTTTTATATAAGATGATATTGTGAAATTACTAGCATTTCTTCTTAAATGTCTTCAAAGACCATTAAAGGAGAGATCTATGATCTAGATATTCTGAAGGAATTTACGGTTACTTTCAATGAATTAACCGCGAGTGATCTTTCACGGATAGTTGCAGATATTCATTTTCAGGAATGGGATGGATATTTTGCAATGCTTAATGGACCTATCTATCCAGATCTAATGAAAGATTTTTGGGTGAATGCTCGTGTTCATTAGAATGAGCTAGATGGTTGTCAGATTCTATTTGTTGTCTATGGTTTTCCTTTTGTGTTCAACTCTAAAATCATCTCTCAAGCAATAAATTGTGAAGAAGACGGAGTTACTGTTGAAAACTACAGATATAACAACACATTTATGAACCTTATGCACAACATCTATGGTAGAAGGGGCCCTATTGAAATTCCTTCTACTCTAAATCCTATGGCAAAATTCTGGTACCAAATTATGGGGACCAATCTAAGGCATAGAGAAAAGGAGACAATATGGCTTTCTTCTGATGATAAACACTTCATTTTGTTCCTAATTTCGAGAACTAAAATCAATCTGCCTTTGTCTATGTTCAATTATCTGAAAGAAGAGATCCTTGCATCTCGCGAGGAACTATCTTTTCTCATTCCTTTTGGTAGGGTTCTTTCCGTGATTCTTGTTCAACAGGGTGTTGTTGCTCATGTGCAAAAAGATGAGTTAATTGACAAACTTGTTCCTGACTGGTGTTCAGCCATGAATTGTTCAGAAACCATTATTAATCGTTGAAGTTTCCTTTCTCCTCTATCTTTTTGTTTATGACAAAGGGGGAGAATTGATGGATTAAGTATTCTTCTAGATTAATTATGGATTAGAATGCAGTCAGTGATTCTATATAGGGAGAGCTTACAAACCTCACCCTTGGAGTGGATTCAATTATTCTATATAAGGGGGAACTTACAAACCCCACCTCTTAGACTTTACAGATAAGACTCAAGGGAAGCTTACAAACCTCACCTCTAAGACTAATAGACACAAGGGGAGGTTAAAAACCTCAGACCCTGAAAGTTGTTGAGTAATTATTCTACTACTAATTGTTTTAAATACTTAAGGTTGTCATCATCAAAAAGGGGGAGATTGTTGAGACAAATTTGGTTTATACCATGTATCCTCTAAAGTTTTGATGATAACAAAGTATTTGAAAAATAATTAGGATTTCTAACTAGCTGGTTCGTGTGTGTAGAATTATATTTATTTGATGTAACTGGTTCTGACACAAAAGTAACTTTGGTTTGATTCTGATTATACACTCGTGAGAGAGTCTGATCAGAAAGTTACTGCTAGTACATTTCAGAATCAGAAGCGTGTTGTGGCTGCCTCAGAAACTGAGTAGTGTCAACTCAAGCTCTGCTAACACGGGACTCAAATTATGTTGACATTATCTTCAAAATATTGTGTTGTACTTGTTTCATAGAAGTGTTATTCGGACAAAGGCCTTGTTCTATGGATAATTCCTTGACTACAAGTTCTAGCATCTACTTTCTTGGAAAAGAATATGTACTAGAAGATTTGATTTGATTATAGTCGTTGTGGATACTTCAAACGACTATATTTCTTTAGTTATAAAAGGAGCAGAAGATTGGAAGATCAACTCAAGAAATAACGCTGCAACTACAAGTGAGAAATACACGTACTACATTCATATCAGCTCAAGAGAGGCTAATCCATTAAAGTGTTCTTATTCTTGTATAGCTTAAGAATCCTTTGTGCAAAAGTGTGTTGTATTGTATTTAAACACCTTTGATTGTTAATCAAGTGTTGTTGCAAGTTATTCCTTCTCTAAGCAGTTAGTTTAGATAAAAAAGTATCTTGCCTTGGGCTCAAGCAGTGAAGTCTTGGATTGTAAATATGAGCAAAGGAAGTCTTAGACGGTGCGTCTAAGCAGAGAAGTCATAGGCAGTGTGTCTAAGCAGTAAAGTCTTGAACCAGGAGAGTTTAAGCAAGGAAAGTCTTAGGATCTGAGGATCTAAGCAAAGAAGTCTTAATCAGGTGATTACTGAGCAAGGAAGTCTTAGACTGTAGGTCTGAGTAGGGAAAGTCTTATACTGGTGAGTATAAGAAGTTGTAATCAGGTTGATTATAGTTGAAATATCTTGTGTGGCAAGGGGACTGAAGTACTCTCAGTTGGAGAGGAACCAAGATTACTTTTGTGTGTTCTTTGTTGTTTTTATTTACTTCTGTTACATTTTCCGCTGCATTCATTATCAGTTTTTAAACTTTGGTTTAAAATATGAACTTTGGTTCAGAAGTAAAAAGAATTTTGCAAAACATAATTCAACCCCCCTTCTTGTGTATTTTTCTCACTTTCATAACTCAATAAGCTTCTACCTAATTCTCTTCAAATTTGAACACAAGGATTTAAAGATAGTCTGAGCATTAGACATATCTAAGAAGATTTCCACAAAGCTTCTTCTGAGTTAATGTGAGAGATATTCTATAATAGATCATCCCTACACCATCAACTTCCATAGTAATACCTTTCTCAAGGGTATTCCATATACCTTCATTAAAACCCTTTTATCAAGACCAATTATATAAGAATATATTTTGCCTTTTTCCATCATTTAAATTTAGCGGAGTCACCCCTGAATATGGTAGGATTAGCAAAGTAATATTTTTCATATAGTACTTGATTCCTTCTTGAAGGAAAGTCTTCAACAGACATATTTTTCTCATTGGATCTTTATCTGCACCACTGTTAAGTGTTATGCACAGACCATGCTCTAATGCCAACTAAAGGTGAGAAAAATACGCAAGAAGTAGGGGTTGAATTGTATTATCCGTTTCTTTACTTTCCTTCTTAACAGAGTTAAGATTCTAAACCACTGTTCAGATTCTAATAATTAATTGTAGCAGAATAATAACCGAAGTAAATAAATAACAACAAAACACACAGAGATTTGTATTGGTTCCTCTCAAACTGAGAGTAGTCCAGTCCCCTTGCAGCACAAGATATTTTCACTATAATCAAAATATGATTACAATCGCTTATGCACTTAAGCATAAGACTTTTCTGCTCAGACCCTCAGCCCGAGACTTCCTTGGTTTGACCCTCAGCCTAAGACTTCCTGATTAGATTCGACGAATCCAAGACTTTCTGCTCAAACTCCTCAGGTTCAAGACTTCTGCTCAGACCCTCAGTCCAAAACTTCCCTACTCAGATTCCACGAATCCAAGACTTCTGCTTAGACCTGCAGTCCAAGACTTCCTACTTAAATCCCACAGATTCAAAACTTCCTTGCTCAAGCCCTCTAGGCTCAAGACTTATGCTTAGACCCACGGTCCAAGACTTTCTTGCTCAATCAATAAATGATTAAGACTTCAATTCTCTAGCACATAGCAAGAGACTTACTTGGCTCAAGCTTCACAACAAGAGACTTTGATGCTCAAACACATAGCAAGAGACTTTATATAAACTACTAAACAACTTGTTTAGCAGAATAGAGAACAAGGTGTACTTGATACATAACCAGAGGTATGTGGCAATAACCATACCAATGATCACAACACTTAAGAATTATAAGATATTCAATGTTTAAGAAATCTTAAGGCTTTGTACAATTTACAACATATAACATAAATTATGCATACTTGATTGTGTTATTATTGTTGATCTTGTTATTTTTCCATTATGATAGAAGCGTGGAACGCTTCAATACTTCTTGGCCCTTCTTCTTTATTCTCCTAGTTCCTTGTTGAAAATCCATCTTGAATATTCATCTACTTATATAGCAGTTTTAGAGGAATAGCCATTGGAAGAGATAACTTGTACAAGTGTCTTTGTTACTCCATAGTACAAGAGACATTGAAGATAGATACACCAAAAAATCTTGATCCATTGTGTAACTTGTTTAACCATTGCGTCTTTCATGTGATCTTGTACTATAGATCCGTTGAGAGTAAATATCCGTAAAGCATTTCAACTCTTCTTGAGCCTTATGAACGCATACTCTAGCTGACAAGATGATTTTACATTATAGCTTGCTTTCTCTAGTACGGATAGCTTAGCTTTATCGTTGGTTCTGAATGATCACCAGAAGCTGATACATTCAATAAGTTTAAAGGTAATATATTGCTCTTCTGATGCTAAGGCCTTCAGCTTCAGAGTCTACGCAAACCTATATTATCAGTCTTCACTTAAAGAACGTTGTTTGGATTCTGAACCACCAGAAGCCAATAACTTAACTTTTCTCAAGTGCGTCCTTAAATCAGATTCTGAATATATTCTTCTTTACGCTTTAGAACTTGCACACTTAGAACACACATTAGATAACACCATTGTTCTTTCAATACGTTTTTATCATCAAAACCCAAAGGATATATGTCATGAATAAATCTTGTCTAACATGATTAATCGCAAGCACACACTTGTTGAACTTAAGATTCACGAACACGATCCACCGTCTTACACTACTCCCTTGCAAGGTACCACATACCTTATCCCAAGCCCTTCACTCGATCGAATCCTTATTTGCGTGTTCTTGTCCAAAACCTTCAAATCCTCAATGTTTTGGCAGGAAAACCCCAGCATGGTTTTATTATTTGAAACACACAAAGAACTCAACCCAATATTCTCGGTTACACCAGCCTAATTGGACGTTATCAACCCTAATCTAGATGGTCATCCAATCAAAAAATGATTATGTGTAGTTTGATTGTGTGTATGCATAGAAGAGAAGTTTAAGATGATGAGTTTGCTTTGTAATTATGGTTTCGTTTAGGTTTTACACTAATACATTACTAGAGAATGATGTATGTATAAGTATATATATGTATGAAAGATAAAGAGCAAAAAGAATGCAAGAAAAGTTGAAAGGAAAAACAAAATTTTAATTTTTGAAGGCAATAGTTCGGCCTATGAAAGTAATAGGTCGACCTGTAAAGGTCTTAGGTAGTCCTACATGAGGCCACCTTAAGGCAGTGGCTACAACCTTCATTATTGAGGCATGGAGGTCAACATGAGCAAGCTATGTGTCGGCCTATACTGAAGCAAAAGCTTCCATAGGTCGACCTGAGCGCGTGTGTGTCGGCCTATGCAACATTTTTCACACTAAAAACTTATTTTTTATGTATGGAACATGCCTAAGATATTTCCAATCATTTTCATATTTATATGCACCCTAATGCTAAGATGATCAATGCACATCTAGAATTTGGTTGATACCGTCCAATGTACAAAAACTCTAAAGTTGCTCCTAGTTTTGACATCATTCAAAACATGACTAAATGGAAGGATGCACTCACATACTCCCCCTTTTTTATGATGGCAAAACTCGAGATTTGAGACGATTAGACGATGCATTTTTCTTCGGTACAATGAGTAACTCCCCCTGAATGTGTGCATTATCTTCTTCATAATCTTCTCCCCCTTTGACAACATCAAAAAGAGACAAGTAATTCATTACAAGTATCACATATATACACATTACACATATGTATTATACTACACAGAGGCAATTACAAAGATAGGAAGTGCACTCACATACAATATATGCAAACACACAAGCTTAATAAACACAAAAGTATACATAAGAGTCATTCAAGTCACACACATAGTACAACCATTAAACATCTTAGAACATTGTTCATAAATAACCAAAAGCAAATAACAAACCAAACCATAATGAAAATGCATGAGGACTCCAAGCAAGACTCAAAAGACACAACAAACCAAACTCAAAAAACCAAGACGTACAACACAACACTAACACACTTCAACGCCTTCCACGGCCTTTTGGTATTGGCCTTGGTCTTCCTCCCAAGGATGCAGCCTCACAAATCTCACAGTAAAAGCGATCATAATGAGCATTATCAGTCTCTTGAGCCATAATCATGTGATTGATCATGTCCATAGCAGCAACATGGTTTGAGTTTACATCATTCCGTATAGACAAAAGACTTTATGTAGTATACACAACAAAAGTTTGAAAGTCAGAATCTTGAGTGGCCATATGTTCCTACATCAATAGAAATTGCTATTTACACTCATCTTCATACGTTTCATCTTGCTTCATTTGCATGTTCTAAAGCGTTGCCATAATCGAGGAAGCATCATCAGAACTAGTACCAATATTAGCCCCATGATCAACCCCCATGATGCACATCTTGCATAGTAGCATCTCCCATAGGTGCATTAAGAGGAACTTTTACTCGTTGCTCATCATCCATATGATCCACATTGATATCATCATCAAAATCAACAAGATTATCAAAATTATAAATTTTCTTTCCATGCTTACCTAAGTAAAGATAGTATGCCCGACGCTTAACATCCCAAAAATAATTCATGTTTGTAAGAGTACATTGAGAAATTCTTGAGATGGGCCAGGATATTTGTAGATGAGATTCGACATGCCAATGTTGAAATAATTCAGAATCTTAGCAATCATATACGGGTAGCAAAAGGATGTACCTTTGTTGCATGTCTTGACAGAGAACATACAAGACACAAAGTAATGAGGCCAATTAATTTTAACCTTGTGTGGAAGAATGTACACCAAATGAATTTCAAAAGAATCAATTCTTGAAAATCCCTTGTTCTTTGGGCGTAGGATGTGAGACATAATCCACAACAAAATTCTAGGAACCGTCTTCAATTGCCCAGTGGAAAGGGGATCATAATAGTCCCTAGTAATAGTACGTCTTTAATTTCCAATAAAAATTCACATGCATGTAAGTATCGGTTACCAACTCATCAGCTTCTTCATCAATATCAGGACCAGGAATAGTAATACCAAACAAGGTATTGCACAACTCATCAGTAAATTGATAAACTTGGTTACCTATTGAAAACTTGAAGCGATAGCCATCCATTTCATGTAGTCATGAGTAAAATACATGAACAAGATCCTCATTGTAATCTTGAGCCAGATGTAGGAAATAGTCAATCTTTTAATGCTTAACACGTGCCACGACATCAGGTAAGTACAGGCCTCCAACCGTATACAACTTCCATATGAATTGTTTGATAACAAGGTGAAACTTATGCTTTATCTCAAAATCTCTAGCATACTTCTTTGAAACTAAAGTGAATGGATTCTCTAAGGCAATTATAGATGTAGTAGCTTTGCTCTTCCCTTTAGCACTACTCTTGGACTTAGAAGCCATGGAAATGCTGAAAAGAGGTATGCACACCAAGTGTTTTACGAAATGTTTGAATGAGAAATGAGTGATTATGAGTGAATTTTGAATACCCACCCACTCAAACAACAAAAACTATCACAACAATACACTAAAAAGAGAAGTCTGGCAGTAAACAAGTGAGAATCTTGAAGATTTGATGACCTTTGGTGAAATTAGGTTTTGAAAGGGAAAAGGGAAGAATTTGATTGAAATGAGAATGAGTTGAGAGAAATTTAATAGAAAGTGATGTGAAATATATGGATTTTGAAGGATAGTGCTAGCAAGAGAGAATAGAAAATGAAAGAAAGTGTCTAAATTCTGCACTTATGAGTCGACCTCAACACGAAAGCGTCGACCTATCCAGGTCATAGGTCAGCACATACTGAAGGGAAAAAAAAGGATTTCAGAAAATAAAGTTATGTGTCGACCTGTAATAGAATGTGTCGACCTATACTCTAGCTTTTCTGAAAAATACCAAGATTGATTATTATAGGTCGGCCTATACAAAACTGTGTCAACTTGAAGAACTCAAAACTCTAAAATTTGATTCAATTTGACTTGTGAGGAATTTTAGAGATGCAAATTGACTCATGAATGATTACATGATGAAAGGCTTATGCATATGATAGTATGCTATGGTTTGTTTGCTAGAATCATGCAATCATTAAGATGCAAGCACGAATTGGTTCAAGATATGGATCAAAACATGAAGACATTTTAAATATAGTCACTATAAACATATAAAACACAGCACACAATGTTCGCATTAACATTTTTGGAAGTGAACATATATTGTAGAAATCATACACATAATACATCACATATCTTTTGGAAATAAACAAGTAAAAGCAATACTTACTTACAAAATAAGAAAAGGATTGAAACGACATTACCTCACAGTACACGAGACAGAGGAAGCACTTGCATTCCACGAGGAACTCTCGAACAAAAGTTGAAATGAATGCAAAACGTGCCTGTCATACCCCAAATTTTGACCACTAAGATTTCCCATCATTGTGCAAATCATCATCACAATATGGATGTACCTTTGTGCCTCATCAATCTCCTCAAGGAATTGTTGAGCATTCACCACAATCAAAATTAGGGTTTCAAGCCCTCTCTGAGTGCTTAGACAAAGGATCAATCAAAGAATGACATGATCTTCAACTTGTATAACCTCTCAAACATTCACAATGGATCAAAAGGACTCCCACTTCAAGGATTAAGCACAAGGTTGCTCCCTTCTAGGTGGATCAAGCTTCAAGATCGCCAGTGTCACCAAATTAGGGTTTTAGTCTACCAGGGCCTTCAGATGAAAATTTTCATCTGGGCATGAGCCAATGATTCAAAACATATCCTAATATACTCCATGGAACCTCATGGACCCAATCATCAAGTCAATTTGGCCTCAAGGGATGTATACATCAAAAATCAGGAATTAGGGTTTCTTGACCTAATTCACCCCTAAGTTGACTTTTGGGACAGATCATGAACCAAGACCTCAAGACATGATTTGAGGGTCTCTAATATACCATATTGATCCATTTGTAACAATGGATTGATCCAAGAAGCTTGAGCAACAAGTTTCAATTTCATCTGAACCACAATTAGGGTTTTGCGAGAAAAGTCAACTGTAGCTTTAACTTTTGACCAGGACATGCTCCCAAACCCTAGGACATGATTCAATACACCCTATAACACCCATGGAACATGTCCATCAAGTTTGATTTAGGTCACGAACTTGATTTCCTAAAGGATTGCACAGTTTGGAATTCACCTGATGAAAAGTCAACTGTGCACAAAAGTTAACTTTGACTTTTTGAGATTTTTCACAAAAATGGATTTTTAACCCTAAAATGATGTTAATGTATGATTTGAATCATTATTCATCAAGAAAAATCAAAGAAAGTGGGATAACTTGTAAAAGGGGTAACCATAAAAACTTAGAAAATTTTCTAAGTTATGAAATAAAGTGACAAGGGTACCAACTTTGGAGGATCATAACTCCTAAACCACAAATCCATTCTTCCCCATCCAAAGCTTGATTTGTAGATCTCATTGCCCTTACAAAAGCTTCATACTGATCTATGTCCAAATTCCTCATGGATTTTGAGTTATGGAGTGATCAAAATCAAGAAAAGTCACTTTGTTCCAACACTTAGTGAAAATTTCACTAAGTCAGAATCTGCCTTACTTTTTTCCAAATGTAGGGGGATTTTTCACTTGGATCCAAAAGGTATCAAAACCAAATATGATCAAACAGTTGTTGTATCATATAAGGGCTTTCCAAAATGGCCAAGAACATCACCAAATTCAATTTGAGCTATGAGATATGGTAGTGGCAAGATGCCTTGCTGAAATCTGCCAAGGCAAGGCAGATTTTTGCACTTTTGGTCGATTTGCCAAAATCAGCCAATTCTAAGCCTTGTCATCACTTTAGACACATCTGAGGATTGAATCTAAAGAGGACAATCACTGAGCCAAGCCTCCAAAGTCCTTGGAACAAGAAATAGCATGCCAAACCTTGAATTGCCTAAAATAGGGACAAGACTCCAATTTTGGATTGGAGCATTCAATGGAAGCACCAAGGTGGCATGGACTGAACTATTAGCAACTGAATTCAGTCAAGACTTATCCAAGACCAAGGGGACCAGCAGCCTGTGCCCTAACCTCTAGTCAATGGCTAGAGGAGACTTGGATTTTCATTTGCCAACATTGGCCAACCCTACTCAGCAGTTGCCATTCACTATTCCTTGCAAAACAAACTTGCTCTAATATAAATAGAGCTCAATTGTGATCAGTTTAAGTACACCAAAGGCCTACAACACTTGCCTTTCTCAAAATCCACTTCTCACTCTCAAAAATGCCTTTCTTAGCAAGTCACTATCGAATTTTTCAATAAAGAGCAATTCCACTCAAACCAATCACACACACACCTCACATACATCATATGTGAGCTGATCAAACACTTAAACAACATCTGGAACACTGATTTCTCAGAATCACCAGTCAATTGCTCAAGGTTTTAACCAAGTTGCAATTGAGATGCCATGAAGTGATCCAGCCAATTTCCATCAAGTCCAAGCATTCAAACACACTCCATAGGGTGTAGGGAAGCTGTTCAGATCATCACAACTCATCTGTAACACCTCCAACTCAGAAATCACTTTGAACTTGCTGTCACGACCTAAAGGTAAGCCTAAACTTGGTCATCTCTCAATCTATGCATATTTCCTCGCACAATACTTTTGCCAAATTTTCATAATCATGCATGGAATGTTTCCCCTCAATTAATTGCTTTGTTTGAATCGTGTATCAAAATTCTCAGCCTTCATGCAGAAATTAGGGTTCTTGAGGTTTTGTCTTGATTTTTTATTCCATGTTTAATATAAATGAAATTAAATACCATAGACATGATCGTGAGGTTGAGACGAGCATATTGGTATGTGGATTGCATGATATAATCAAGTATTCAGTGAGATTGGAGAGAAAATGCGAATCTGGGCAAAACCCAGAACACGCGCGTGTTCTTGGGGTGTTCTTGGCGCCCTTTTTGAAAATTCAAATATTTGAATTTTGTGATTTTATTTAATTTATTCAAAAATTAATTTCTCTCTGAGTTTTAATGATTTTGAGTTGATTCTTTTTTTAATAATTCACAAAAATGTTAAAATATTTTATTTTCCCAAAAAATCCCAAAAATATTATTTATTTCATATAATTGATATTTTTGCAAAGAATTAATGTTTTAATTGTTTTTGACATTTAAAATATTTTTTCCTTATTAATTTTGCAAATTTTAATGATTTCTAATCATTTTGTAGGGAAAAACTTGATTTATGAAGCATTAATCCAAGACAATTTGTTTTCCACATGTTAAACAATTTTGATCATTTTAATTGAATATTTTATTCAATTAAAACACATTTTGAAAACAAATTAGGGTTTTTGATTAATTCAACCCTCATAAATCATTTTCAAAACTTTTGGGCCTATTGAGAGAGTGTAAGACCCAAACCCCCTTGTACAAACCATTTTGGGCCTCACTTATTGTATAAGTCCATCTGTACAAGTAAACAGCGCGATTGTCGCCTTTTAAAAAATCAATTGGGCCTCTCCTCGAGCTATAAGACCCATTCAAAACTTTTGGGCCTCTAATAGAGTGTAAGACCCAATCCCCTTTTAACCAAAAACAATTTTGGGCCTCAGATATTGTATAAGCCCCTTTGCGTTAAAAGAAAATCTCAGCGCGATCGCCATTTTAAACGAAAAATCATCTAGGCCTACCCTCGTGTTATAAGCCCCACTCTTTTTCTTTAAACCTTTTGGGCCTCTTGAGTTGGGCCTCTTGAGAGAGTGTAATACCCATTCCTTTGTACAGAAAATAATTTGTGGGCCTCAGTCACGTGTATAAGTCCCTCTGTACAAATTCAACAGTGCATTCACTGGTAAAACCCTGGGCCTCTCATTGAGTTGTAAGCCCCAAATCTTTCTTTTTCAAAGCACTTTCTCCTTTGATCTTGAATATACTGTTGTTTTCAATCTTTCTTTGTTGAACAACTAGCCAAAACAGCATGGAAGCTCTACAATCGAGTAAGTGTTTATATGCTTTCATTTACCGCTTTCATATACATATAACTGTATTGTGGGGCTGTTTCGCTATAAGTCTTCTTTTATAAACTCATATCGACTGTGTAATAATAGTATAGATATTTAGAGTTTCCCCGGCAACTACGTCTAGCACTAGGTAAAGCCGTTTTGATCACTCTTAGAAATAGACAAAACTAGATCCCCATAGAATTACCAGACACAGTCATCCCTCCTCTTGGGGTTAAACAATATGAAGATGTGAAAGGCAGATTCTTTTTTAACCCTTTCTCAGACTGTCACTCATAGAAGTTGTCAAAGAAACTCTACTCCCTAGAGATTATCTTTTCTCCGTGAATGGCATCTCTTGAGTTTCTTCCAAATTCTTGAACTTTCCTGGCTTGATCTATTCTTTGTGAATAGCCTGTCTTGAACTTCTCGGGGTTTGGGGACCCACAGGCTTTTTAAAAGCACCCTTAGGAATTGTCAAGAAACTCTACTCCCCAGAGATGATCTCTTCTCCATGAATTGCATCCCTTGAGTTTCTTCCAAATTCTCAAACAGTCCTGGCTTGATCTATTCTTTGTGAATAGCCTGTCTTGAACTTCTCGGGGTTTGGGGACCCACAGGCTTCCTAAAAGCATTCCCGCCTCCTCTTGGGCGTTGTACAAATTGTCCCGACGACCTCCTAGAGGTATAGGAACAGAAATCAGTCATCTTAATAGAACAGTCTTTCCAAGAGTCTACTACTGTTTCTCAAAGCATAGTACAAAAGATGAAACTCTAGACTTGGACAATCTAATTTCCTTGAGTCTCAAAGACATTCTCAAGCACCCTTCAAGAATAGGAAGAAACCCCGTAGACTCGGACAGCCTCAATACCCTTTGGATTTCCCATTTCCTCAAAGAAAAGATCCATGATCCTCGAATCAAAATCCCTGAGTACAATGTTACTCATATAAGAATTGATTTTCTCTTTGAACCCATATACTGGTCACTCAACTGAAATAGTACCCTCTTTAGCCTCCATCTCGGGCTTTATACGAGATACAAAAAAGGTTCTTGTTGAATCAACACTATAGCCTCCATCTCGGGCTTTATACGAGATACAAAAAAGACTCTCTTGTTGAGTAACAATCCTTTTAGCCTCCGTCTTAGGCTTTGTACAAGACACAAATCACTCCCTTGTTGAGTATAAAACCTTTAGCCTCCATCTCGGGCTTCGTACGAGATACCATAAAAGTCTCTCTTGTTGAGTCAACTCCCTTTTAGCCTCCTCTTAGGCTTTGTATAAGGAAAACCTTTTAGCCTCCTCTTAGGCTTTGTATAAGAAAACCACTGGTTGATCCAATCAACCTTTTAGCATCAAAGTTGTGCCTCGTTCACAGTACACAAACATCAACAACTCATTCCCCTTTATCTAATCGCTGTAAGCGGCAAGCCTCTGGATCATCTACATCCATGCCACTGTCCCTCTTTTAGCATGAGAAATTCCTAAGGAAAGATGACATTGCTCTACACTGAGTTAAAGTCTTCTCCTTCAGGTTGGAAATCCCCTATAAAGGAAATTATGGCATTGCCGGATTCACACATCCCAGTTAAAGTAATTCTCCTTTATAAACAGTTGTGATAGACAAACCCCTCTTTAGAGATGAAAAATTCTCTATAAAGACAACACCTTTTAGCTTCATATCTTGGGCTTCAAACAAGATACAAATAGACCCTCCAGCTTCACATCTTGGGCTTTGAACAAGATACAAACTACCTTTAGCTTCACATCTTGGGCTTTGAACAAGATATAGATCACCTTTAAGCTTCACGTCTTGGGCTTTGAACAAGACACCAAAACACCATTTCCTCCCGTAGAATAGGAGGAACTATGATCGCTCTGCTTTCCCTGTTTCGGAAAAACGGGAATACGTAGGCATAAGATTGAAAGAAAAATCTTAGCGAGCACACTAAACAAAAACCCAAAATCCCGTATATCAGTCAAAACATCCTAGTCCGTATTCCCCGGTAAAAGTCTAAATTCCCTGAAAATAACCTAAGAGATGCCCCCCACATTGATAGCATCCGTAACCTAACAGGCCGCTGTTTAAACTCAATATACAAGCAGGGTTAATTGGAGACATCTATTTCACTTCCTTAGTCAGCTCACAATAGGATAAAAAATGAATCGACCTGTAGTAACCCCCAAGGAGCGACAGTGCTTAAGAAACACGTCCAATTTCGCTCGCTACAGAAAAATGGCGCCCACCGTGGGGCCCAACTGTTTTCATATCTTAGGTAGAAGAAAAGGGATTTCACTAGGATAGGACTTTTTGTTGACTTCACTAGGATCTTAGGTCAAAACCCTTTAAATTGGGAAGGAACCACAGAATGGCAACTCCGCCGGGGAGCTATTTTCTGTCAGGAACATAAGATTCATAGCTTTTAAAAAGTCTAGGACATTAGGACAAATATATATACTGCTTTTCCTAATTGATATCTGTGTTAATTTTTTTGCTAATGGGAATGCGTGTGATGTCGTATGTGGAAAGATTAAGTATACACTTAAGATAAGTGATGGCGACGAGGTCGACCATCAACCTCAGTGGAGGCTTCCCAATGCAACCCATTCCCTCTCACAGGCAATGGGTCGATTGTGATGTCTGAGAAGCTGAGGAGCCAACCCTTTTGTAGTGCGAAAGCTATCGGAAATAGTTGTCACGCGATACTACCCTCATTTGAGGCTGATGATCTATTCTCGGTGAATAGCGTTTACTCTAAGATTTCATACAGCTCGCTGGCGATCCGCTTGCTGTTTGTTATTCTGGGAGGAGCTGATGATTTTGAGTACATGTACAAAAATCACCCTAGTATAAACCTTTGGGGATGGGTAGAGCCCTGACTCCATGACAACGACCCTTTGACCCCAATGTTTTTCTATGTTTTTGTGTGCTGCATTCATGCATTCATTTAAAAAACATTAAAACATTCAAAAAATTTCTCTTCTAGTCTCTCTGTTTTTTCAAAATAAACTAAGACTGTGATTGCAAATATCAGAGAAAAGGATTGCGCTAATGGATTTCGGTAGAAGGAGAACCCATAAGTACACCTTCAGGATTCCAAAACTAGAGGATTTAAGAGGTTTGGCGAGGATGATCACAAACCAAGAGGCTTTCAGAGCCAAGTACGGAGGTTTGCTATCTCTGCTAAGAGTCCATGTGATTAAGGGAATCATGGATGCGCTCATTCAGTTCTACGATCCGGTCTATCATTGTTTCACATTCCCGGATTACCAGCTAGCACCAACGCTGGAGGAATATTCTCATCTGATTGATCTACACATTACCGATCAAGCTCTATTTTCTGGACTGGAAGAAATTCCAAGGAATCAGACCATTGCAAGAGCAATTCATTTGGACGAGTCTGAGGTCAGGACTCACATGACCACTAAGGGTGGCATACAAGGTTTGCCAGCCCAGTTCTTGACAAAGAAAGCCCTGTACTTCGCCAGTATCGGGAACATGACTGCTTTTGAAAGCATCTTTGTTTTACTCACCTACGACTTATTTCTGTTGCCCAACATTAATAACTTCGTCGATATCAACTCCATTAAGGTTTTTCTCATTGGAAACCCTGTGCCAACTTTGCTCGCAGATGCGTATCATTCTGTACACTTTGGAAATTTGTACAGCGGAGGGGAGATCACATGCTGCGTACCTCTGCTTTATAAATGGTTTATCTCGCACTTGCCTAAGTCTGTTGCTTTTTGGGATCACAAGAGTGCCTTACGTTGGTCGCAGAAAATCATGTCCCTCACCAACTCTAACATAGATTGGTGTAGTAGGATTTATGACGGAATCAGGATCATTGACCGTTGTGGAAACTTCCCCAACGTACCCCTTATAGGAACTAAGGGAGGAATCAATTACCATCCAGTTCTTGTTCGTCGTCAATTTGGATACCCGATGAGGCACGTCCCACGGAGTGCTCATCTGGAAGGTCTTTTCTTCAAGGAAGGAGAAAATGACAGAGCACTAAAGACAGAAATAGTGTATGCTTGGAAACATGTTCATAAGAAAGGACGGGAGTCTCTAGGAAAACCCGACTGTGTCTCGGTGGAGCCTTATCTCCACTGGGTGCAAACTAGAGCTCTCAAGCTAAAAATTTCTTATCCTCGTCACAGAGTTCTTCCACCGAGGGAGTCTGTCATGTACTTCATGACTGAGACTGAAAAGCTCCAGGTTACTCTCAACAAAGTTCAACGGGAGAAGAGGTCTTGGAAGAACAAGTACCGCACCCTCAACGTGGAGTGCATCAAAATACAACAACTACTGAAAGATAAGGACGCCCTGATTGAAATTTTGAAGCAACACGCTGTAGAGAATCAAGATGACCAAAGGAATTTGCTCGCTCCTTTCACCTGGCAAAGGAATGACAACCCGACAACGGCCCAAGAGCCGGTGTCAAAGAAAAGGAAAGTACCAGAGTCAGCACCCGATTTCTCTTCAGAGAGGACTCGGGACCCATTAGCTTAGGTTTCTGTTTCTGCACCTTGTAATCTACTATATTTCCATTTCTGTAATCCTTTGAATTCAATAAAAAGGGGTTTCCCCACTGTTTAATATTTGCAATCTAATTGTCGAAGTTTATTTTGATTAAACAAAAAAAAATTAATTAATATAATCATTGTATTCATCATTCTCACATCGCGTATTCTTCTTACTTATGAATCTCACGTTTATGTCTCGGTTCTAGAGTCAAACTGTCTCATTTGTACAATACTCGGGCCAATCGTCAGAAAAAGATGGATGATCTTGAGGAAGAGAACAGAGAGTTGAAAGAAGAGATCGACGCTCTGAGAGAGGATATGAGAAAGCTTCATAACGACATGCAAGCCATGGCAGAAGCTCAGCTACAAAGGACTGTGATCTCAGAGATTACCTCAACGCCCATAGTGGAGAAGTATGATCCTAGGTATCAAATGCCGAAAGATCGTTCTTGGGGCATGCCTGTTAACTATATCCCGGAAGGATATGTTCCGCCGATCACTGAAGATCAGGGAATCATAACAGAAGCCGCTGGGCCTAAAGGTTACAAACTTTGGGAAAGCGAAGATGCCAGGGACATACTGAAGATTCACTATCATAGTCACGGTACCACCCCCTATGGTGCACACTGTCCCTAAAGGACAGGTTCCACCAATACCTTCTAGTAAGAAGGAAACTATGTTCGATAGAATGGATGAATTCCAGGAATAGTTCCTGGAAATGCAGAAGGAACTGCAAGCCATCCGCGGTCAGGATTTATTTGGAAAGGACGCCGCAGACCTTTGTCTGGTCCCCAATGTGAAAGTTCCGCACAAATTTCATGTGCCCGACTTTGAAAAATACAAGGGTAACTCTTGCCCTCAGAGCCATCTGGTGATGTACGCTCGGTGAATGTCAGCTCAAACAGAGAATCAGGACCTACTGATTCACTACTTTCAGGATAGTTTAACCGGTGTCGCACTCAAATGGTACATGGGTTTAAACCGTGCTACGATTAGCACATTCAAAGATCTTGGTACTGCCTTCGTCCAACAATACAAATACAATTTGAACATGGCACCGGAAAGAGATCAACTCAGATCAATGTCACAAAAGGACAAGGAAACCTTTAAGGAGTACGCTCAGAGATGGCGTGAAATTGCCGCTCAAATTTGTCCACCTCTTGAGGAAAAAGAGATGACAAAGATCTTCTTAAAGACCTTAAGCTCATTTTACTATGATAGAATGGTTGCCAGTGCGCCCAGTGATTTCACCGAGATGGTGGGCATGGGAGTTCGTCTTGAGGAAGCCGTCCGAGAAGGACGTTTGGTAAAAGACGCTGGACCATCAAGTAGTACAAAACGATACAGTAGTGCTCTCCCTAAGAAAAAAGAGCAAGATATTGGGAATATCTCTCTCAGAAAGCAAAGGCGACATTATCAACCGGTAGCAGCTGTAACTCCTGCTATCAGCCATGCGCCTATTCCTACATATCAACCTCAGGTTGCCCAGAGCCAACCTAATCAGCAAAGGACACAACAACCTCTTCAGCAGGCTCGTCCTCAATACAACAACAACCGTACAACGCGGCCACCAGGGTTTGATCCTATACCCATGTTGTACGCAGAACTATTTCCGTTACTACTGGCTAAGGGGCACATCCAGACTAAGTCTCCTCTTACAGTACTGGAAAATCTTCCTTTTTGGTTTAAGGTGGATCAGACATGCCCTTATCATCAAGGAGGACCAGGGCATAACATAGATAATTGTCTCAATTTCAAATCAGACGTGCAAAAGCTTGTTAGGAGCGGGCTCTTATCTTTCAAAGATATGAATCCTAATGTTCTCACGAACCCGCTGCCTCAACATGAGAAAGCTGCAGCCAACCTGATTGAGAGAGAATTTAACATTGTCTATCAAATTCACGATGTACTCTTGTTGAGGGCCAATCTGGTCAAGATGCATTGTAGATAGAGTGGATATGGCGATGTGCCACCTCATAATTATCATCAATGTAATATCTGCTTTAAAAGTAATCAAGGATGTTCTGTGTTGCAAGCAGCTCTACAGGAACAGTTGGATCTCGGACGGATCCAAGAGCACCGAGTTCGTGGAGTTAACATGGTCTATACGAATTCCAACATCATTCAGAACCACGACATCCGTGCGATGAATGCCAACTTGGTGGCAATGCACTCAAGGCAAAGCCAGTATCATAATCTGTCGCAGCACGATTATAGTTCTTGTCTGACTTGCTCGGTAAATAAACAGGGATGCTCTTTCATACAGGAGGCCCTTCAGCGTCAGATGGATTTTGGATGGATCCAGGACTACCATGATAGGAATCCCTATCAGATCAATATGGTTCAAATCTTTGACATTCGCTTGATGAATACCAACTTGGTAGAGCTGCATGCTGAGCAGGTCCGACTCGGATTCCTGATATCACATAATTATCACAGCTGTAAAGCGGGTTGCGAAAACGATCAGGTATGTGCCCTTGTCCAGGAAGCACTTCAGCACTTGTTAAATCATTGGTGGATGCCAATCTACATGGATGAAGATACTCAGCAAATTAGTATCAATAATAGAAACCCCACTCGGTGTCAAAATCAGGATGTCCGACCCGTGGAAGCTAACCTAGTGAGGTTACATTGTATTCAAAGTGGGCGTGGCCAGGTGCCACCACACAATTATGAATGTTGTGGAGTATGTTCAGGAAGTAACCAAGGGTGCTACCTTGTGAGAGCAGCTCTCCAGGGGCAGGTGGATCGTGGAGAGATCCGCCCATATCCAGGTTCCGGACCCATCAATTGGTCGCCGAACTACCTTGCCAATCAAATTGAGGATGTTGTCGTCATCTCTGATCATCAGAGGACCAGGAATGTTTTTGCCATTATCCCTCTGCTTGACGAATCAAGAATTCCCAACCGGGAACGGATCGATATTACGTACGATGGTCAGAAAAACCAGAAGGTTCCCATAGTCATCTATCTGTCGGGACCACTACCGTATGAATCAGCTAAGACAATCCCTTACAAATACGGTGCAACGATAATTGAAAATGGAAAGGAAATTCCATTACCCTCCGTCGTGAATATTACAGACATCAGTCGTGTAACACGGAGTGGTAGAATCTTCAACAGAGGAGTTGGAGAGTCCAACAAAGAAAAGGAACCTCAGGCAGAAGTTCCCAATCCACCAGTCAGTCAATCCAGTGATCCCGACCTTTCAAAGAACGATGATGAGATGCTGAAGCTCATCCAAAGGAGTGAATACAACATTGTCGATCAACTGTTACAGACTCCTTCAAAGATCTCAGTATTATCACTGTTACTCAGTTCAGAAGCGCACGGGGAGGCTCTACAGAAAGTCTTGGAGCAAGCCTTTGTGGAGCAGGATGTAACAATCAGACAGTTCGATATTATTGTCTCTAACATCACTTCTTGTAATAACTTGGGATTTAGTGATGAGGAATTACCTGAAGAGGGTCGCCGTCATAACATGGCGCTCAATATCACAGTCAACTGCCAGGATGATGCTTTAGCCAGCGTACTGGTAGACACAGGGTCAACCCTGAATGTTATGCCGAAGTCCACTTTGATGCAATTATCATTCAAGGGCCCTCCGATGAGAACCAGAGAGGTCGTCGTCAAAGCATTTGACGGATCCAGAAAAATGGTTATCGGCGAAGTTGACCTTCCCATAACTATTGGTCCTCACACTTTCCAAGTCACCTTCCAGGTCATGGACATCCGGGCAACGTATAGTTGTTTATTAGGAAGACCTTGGATACATCAGGCTGGGGCGGTCACTTCAACCCTCCACCAAAAGCTAAAGTTCGTCCAGAACAGCCAACTCATCACAGTCTGTGGGGAACAGGCCTTGCTCGTCAGCAATTTATCGTCATCCACTTATGTGGAACCAGAAGGGATAATCGGAACCCAGTTCCAAGCGCTTTTGCTACACAAGGACGATCAATCCGGAGGAGGAACTTCGATTTCCTCATACAAAGATGCTATTAAAGAAGACGAGTGTACCGATACAACAAGATGGGGACAACTTGTCATTCCTACTAGCAATACAACAAAGAAGGGTCTTGGTTTTTCTACAACCTGTACCCGGACAGCTGCTAACGATGAAAGTATTCATCCCATTCAGAACTTCTTCCACAGTGGAGGTTTCCTTCACCCAGTGCCTCAGGCAATCCATGCTATCAATGAGGAGGATCCCTCCGATACGGAGGAAGAATGGAAGTCCTATCTTAACGAGGACGGTTATATGTCTCAGGAAGAGGTGTCTACGCCATTTTGCTATCCTGCACAGAGTCCGAGATTTATACCACGGTCAGATATCGAAATGATATGCGGAGGTTGTGATCCGGAAGGATGTCGTGCTCCGCCAAATTCATTAGAGGAGGACACTCTGATGAAAGACAATTTTGACCATAATTACTATGGCCCGATGGACGGTCTGCCAATGTGGCAGCCTTACCCAGGAGACTTGGGGCCAGAAAGTCAGCCGAGTAATGAAACTCAGCTGAGCATCATTGAACATAATACCTGTGTCCCCACCATTTCATGGGATCAACACTCAGGTCATTCAGAAACTACTCAACATGACGATGAATTTGCAATGTTTGCAGGACTAGAATTCATTAATTATGCCTTTCTCGAGGTCAACATCATCGAGAGGGATGACCCCTCCAGTTCCAAAGAAGTGTGGGACACCTTGGGACAACCGAGTGGAAAATACGACTATATGGTCAAGTACACCGCTCCCGAAAGCTCTCATATCAGGCTCGAAGATATCCAGCCAACTGGATGGGGAGATACAGCTGAGAGCATAAATATTATGCAAAATGCAACAGAGAAATCCTCCTACGACAATTCTGCCTGGGAGACAGATTCCAATGATCCTGCTCCACCAGAAATCAGCGTTATTTCTGAAGACAAATCAACGAAGGTGCCAGACTTTGTGATTCACCGAGGAGTTCGCCGCCAATGGGTTGTTGTTGATGTTCCAAGGATTGTTCATAAGTCAAAGTAATTGCCATCTTTAACCTTTCACAATGCCCAGGTGAAACAGATGTTTTGATAGGGCTCGCTTTCTATAAATTTTCCCTCTTCGCTTCGCCCAAAGCGACAGAGTTTTGTTTTATAGAGCTGTAGTTTCAAGAATCGACTTGTTCATTAATAAAATAACGTCGTTCTATAATTTCTGCATTTATTGCTGTTTTCTCTTTTCGCTTTTCTAAAAAAATGGTAATCCTAAAAAACAACTCAATAATAAAAACAAGCAGTAAAAGAAAAATACACTGCACACACTTTTGCATTCTCTCTATCTCTTCTAAACACAAATCATCACGTCATGCAGATTGCTTGTTTTAAACCCCGTTGAAACATACGATCCAATGCCTTCTCCCAACTTTGAGTTCCCGGTATTTGGGGCTGAAGAAGAAGTTAACAATGAAATTCCAGAAGAGATCTCCCGACTACTCAGGCAAGAGGAAAGGTCTATTGAACCTCACAAAGAGCCGTTGGAAACGGTAAACTTGGGTTCAGAAAAAGAGAGAAAAGAAATTAGGATTGGGGCACTGCTCAGTCCAACTGCCAAAGAGAGTTTGATAAAGCTTCTCAAAGAATTCCCCGATGTATTCGCTTGGTCCTATCAGGATATGTCAGGGTTAGATACCAGCATTGTGGAACATCACTTACCGTTAAGATTGGAATGTCCGCCAGTAAAGCAGAGGTTGAGACGCACTCACCGGACATGGCCATCAAAATCAAAGAGGAGGTACAAAAATAGATTGACGCGGGTTTCCTCGCCACATCAGAATATCCTCAATGGTTAGCCAATATCGTACCCGTTCCGAAAAAGGACGGAAAGGTCAGAATGTGTGTCGACTACAGGGATCTAAACAAGGCTAGTCCAAAGGACGACTTTCCTTTACCACATATTGACATGCTGGTTGACAGTACAACAAAGTTCAAAGTTTTCTCCTTCATGGATGGATTCTCGGGCTATAATCAGATAAAAATGGCGCCGAAAGACATGGAGAAAACTTCATTCATCACCCCATGGGGTACCTTTTGTTACAAGGTAATGTCGTTCGGTTTGAAGAAAGCCGGGGCAACCTATCAAAGGGCCATGGCTACTCTGTTTCATGACATGATACACAAAGAAATCGAAGTGTATGTCGATGATATGATTGCAAAATCTAAGATAGAGGAGGAGCATGTGACCCACCTGTCAAAACTATTCGAGCGGTTGAGAAAGTACAAACTCCACTTGAATCCCAACAAGTGCACCTTCGGTGTCCGTTCAGGGAAACTCTTAGGGTTCATCGTCAACTAGAAAGGAATTGAGGTTGATCCTGACAAGGTCAAGGCCATTCAAGAAATTCCTTCTCCGAAAACTAAAAAACAAGTTAGAGGGTTCCTGGGACGTTTGAACTACATCTCCAGATTTATATTCCTCATGACTGCCACATGTGCGCCGATTTTCAAATTACTCAAAAAGAACCAGGACTGCGTTTGGACAGAAGATTGCCAAACTGCCTTCGACAGTATTAAGGAATATCTGTTGAATCCTCCGATTCTATCACCTCTAGTGGAAGGAAGACCACTGATCATCTACCTCACAGTCTTGGAAGACTCAATGAGGTGTGTACTTGGCCAACAAGACGAAACCAAAAGGAAGGAGTCTGCCATCTACTATTTGAGCAAGAAATTCACCGACTGTTAAACTCGGTACACGATGCTCGAGAAAACTTGTTCCGCTTTGGGTTGGGCAGCCAAATGTCTACGCCAGTACATAATTCGTCACACTACTTGGTTGGTCTCCGAGATGGACCCAATCAAGTATGTATTTGAAAAACCTGCTATGTATTTGAAAAACCTGCTCTCACAGGAAGGATTGCCCGTTGGCAGATGTTGCTATCAGAATATGACATAAAGTACCACGCTCAGAAAGCCGTTAAAGGAAGTATTATGGCCGATCATTTGGCTCATCAACCGATTGGCGATCAGGAATCAATCAGGTTCGACTTCCCAGACGAAGATGTCACGTACCTAAAACTGAAAGACTGGGACGAACCGCTACCCAGTGAAGGGCCAGAACCAGGTTCCTAGTGGGGACTTATCTTTGACCGAGCTGTCAATCATTATGGAAATGGAATTGGGTCAATAATTGTTACCCCTCAAGGTACCCACATTCCTTTCACCTCCAGACTCACGTTCAAATGTACGAACAATGAGGCCGAATACGAAGCTTGTATTATGGGCCTCGAAGAAGCGATTGATTTCAGGATCAAAAACTTGGACGTATATGGCGACTCAGCCCTGGTTATCAATCAGATAAAGGGAGATTGGAACACATACCAATCAGGACTGATTCCTTACAAAGATTATACAAGAAGGTTGTTACCTTTCTTCAACAGAATCGAGTTTCATCACATCCCTCGTGATGAGAATCACATGGCTGACGCCTTAGCCACTCTCTCTTCTATGATTAGTGTAGGTCAATGGACTGACCTACCTAAGATCGACATAATGCGCCTTGAAAGGTCCGCTTACATCTTCACGATTGAAGCATTCATAGACGACAAACCTTGGTATCACGATATCAAATGCTTCCTTCAAAAATAAGAGTACCCTCCTGGGGCATTCAGAAAGGATAGAAAGACCCTCAGAAGGCTAGCAGGTAGTTTCTTCCTGAGTGGTGATACGCTGTATAAACGGAATTTTGACTTGGTTTTGCTTCGATGCGTCGACAGACCAGAAGTAGACATGTTGATGAAAGAAATTCACAAAGGATCCTTTGGCACTCATGCCAACGGACACACAATGGCGAGAAAAATTATGAGAGCAGGGTACTATTGGTTGACAATGGAATCCGACTGCTACAAGTACATGAGGAGGTGTAACAAGTGTCAGATATACTCCGACAAAATTCATGTACCGCCAACGCATCTCAAAGTTCTCTCTTCCCCGTGGTCTTTTTCCATATGGGGAATCGTCATGATTGGCTTGATTGAGCCCAAGGCTTCAAACGGACATCGGTTCATTCTGGTCGCCATTGATTACTTCACCAAGTGGGTCGAAGCAGCGTCATACGCTAATGTAACCCGACAAGTGGTGGTCCGATTTATCAAAAACAGTATCATCTGCCGTTATGGTGTTCCGAGCCAGATCATTACTGATAATGGATCTAACTTGAACAATAAGATGATGAAAGAGTTATGCGCAGAGTTCAAGATCGAACACCATAACTCATCTCCCTACCGACCCAAGATGAACGGAGCGGTAGAAACGGCTAACAAGAACATCAAGAGGATTGTTCAGAAGATGGTTGTAACCTACAAAGACTGGCACAAGATGCTACCCTTTGCTCTTCACGGTTATCAAACATATGTCCACACTTCAACAGGGGCTACCCCTTTCTCTCTAGTATATGGCATGGAGGCAGTGCTCCCCATCGAGGTAGAGATCCCATCAATCCTGGTATTGATGGAAGCAAAGCTTACAAAAGCTGAATGGTGTCAAAGTCGGCACGACGAACTAAATCTGATTGAGGAAAAGCGAATAACGGTGCTATGCCACAGTCAGTTGTATCAGCAGAGAATGAAGAAGGCGTTCGACAAAAAGGTCCGACCTCGCGTCTTCAGGAAAGGAGACCTTGTGCTCAAGAAGATACAATCATTTCTCACTGATTCTCGGGGCAGATGGACTCCGAACTATGACGGCCCCTATGTGATCAAGAAAGCTTTCTCAGGCGGCGCCTTGAGACTTATAACCATGGACGGAGAGGAATTTTCCTACCCCACAAACATTGATGTAGTCAAGAAATACTTCGCCTAAACTAAAAAAACTAAAAAAAAACGTCTCGGTGGATTGAAAACCCGAAAGGCGGTCCAGGAAAAAGTTAGAGACAAAATAAAAAAAAATCATCCCGGTGGATTGGAAATATCACAGTACAATCCAGGCAAAAGTTAGGGATAATGGCAAGTAACTATGTTCAACAGAGGCAAGTCCCTCAGCAGCAGTTACACCATCCATCGGAGGAAAACTCCAGTCAAGGTCATCTTCGACAAGAAGCTCAGGATGTCCCGAATTCAAAGTTGGTAGAAGGATAGCGGTCGTTATGTTTCAACGTAGCCCTTTTCCCTATAAATTACCATTTTCTAACTTTGTAAATACTATTTGGAATCACGCGTTTGGCTGATCTCCATCTTATCAATAAAATTTGAGCCCTTGTGCTTTTGTTTGTAATTCTCATTTGTTTTAGCTTTACAGAACGACATTTTAATATGATCAACGGTTCTTGAAATAAAACAAAAATGAATTTACTTGTAAAAATTTTCTGCTTTTAATAAAGATGGCAAATTCTTTTGACTGTTGAACATTGAAAGAATATCGATGGCTTCTCCCAAAGGCGGTTAAGCTTCAAAGTGCAAAATCAAAGTACTCCTTCTAACCCAGTACGCCTGAATGAAAGGATCAACTGTGTTAGAGACCTTATTTCGTCTGACACACCTCGGCCGAGTTCTTATCTCCTAAGCCCGACCAACATATTCCCTGCGAGGACTACTTCTCCTAAGAAAGGTAGAATTGCTACTTTTGGACCAACGGTACTTCTTCGCCCCGCGATGGCCGAGTATCCAGTCGTGTTCATCCATTAGTTTGTATGTCGCATCGGTTTTGTCAGCATATACATACATACATCTTGCATTATTGATTTGCATTCGCATTCATATTGCATCACTATCACTCTAGTCGGTCTTATCCCCTGGTGATAAAAAGTCCTCTCAATCGAGTTGTCAAGTTCTTTCCTCGTTAGGAAATGTCGCGTCGGAACGATCTCTCTCCTCCAGTTTATTTCTGGATGGAAGTTGGCTCCTCGACCACTTTGATAACTTGAACCTCTGAAAAACCAGAGAGCCCTCAGTCAACATCACTCTTCGCCATTGAAGATGATATCCTTGCTTTCCCGGATTAAGGAAAATCTCGAGAGAAAGCCTCCTAATCAGAGATTCGGTGGTATAGCAGTTTTTCTCCGAAAAAACCACTGATGAAAAGGTCATCGGCACCTCAAATTGGATCCCATCATATGGCATTTCTCCGGGAAGATCCCGAGAAAAGTATGATGTAAGACCCCAAATGAAAGCAGTCTCTCAGGAGACTCGTCTTCCCCAGTAGAAACAAATGACGTCTCCAACAGAGAAGTTTGTGCACCTCTACAACTCAAACGATTGGGTTCCCCAGCAAGTCTAACGTCAACTTTTTCCGTCAAATGGCACCTCCCCAAGAAAATTTGGCGAGAAGTTTGAGGAAAACCACTACGAATAGCGTCCCTTGTCAATAAATTTTATTGATAAAAGAAACTGAGACCAATTCCTTGGTAGGAAACCAGGATCGAGGGGAAGTTTAAATCAGAAACTAAGACCAGTTCCTTGGTAGGAAACCAGGATCGAGGGGAAGTTTAAATCAGAAACTAAGACCAGTTCCTTGGTAGGAAACCAGGATCGAGGGGAAGTTTATTTCAGAAACTGAGACCAGTTCCTTGGTAGGAAACCAGGATCGAGGGGAAGTTTATTCCAGAAACTAAGACCAGTTCCTTGGTAGAAGACTAGGATCGAGGGGAAGTTTAACTTTTCTAAGCATCATTGCTTAGCGAAAGAAGATGAATGCGTGAATTACCATTCATAAACGCCTTCAAAATTTCGAATATTCCGATATTTAATCCTCTTGCACCTCGAATGCCCGAATACCTTCGCCATTCACACCTTCGTGTCCAAGAAGATTAAATAGGGGCATCTGTCATACCCCAAATTTTGACCACTAAGATTTTCCATCATTGTGAAAATCATCATCACAATATGGATGTACCTTTGTGCCTCATTAATCTCCTCAAGGAATTGTTGAGCATTCACCACAATCAAAATTAGGGTTTCAAGCCCTCTCTGAGTGCTTAGACAAAGGATCAATCAAGAAATGACATGATCTTTAACTTGTCTAACCTCTCAAACATCCACAGTGGATCAAAAGGACTCCCACTTCAAGGATTAAGCACAAGGTTGCTCCCTTCTAGGTGGATCAAGCTTCAAGATCGCCAGTGTCACCAAATTAGGGTTTTGGTCGACCAGGGCCTCCAGATGGAAATTTTCATCTGGGCATGAGCCAATGATTCAAAACATATCCTAATATACTCCATGGAACCTCATGGACCCAATCATCAAGTCAATTTGGCCTCAAGGGATGTATACATAAAAAATCAGGAATTAGGGTTTCTTGACCTAATTCACCCCTAAGTTGACTTTTGGGACAAATCATGAACCAAGACCTCAAGACATGATTTGAGGGTCTCTAATATACCATATTGATCCATTTGGAACAATGGATTGATCCAAGAAGCTTGAGCAACAAGTTTTAATTTCATCTGAACCACAGTTATGGTTTTGTTAGAAAAGTCAACTGTAGCTTTAACTTTTGACCAGGACATGCTCCCAAACCCTAGTACATGATTCAATACACTCTATAACACCCATGGAACATGTCCATAATGTTTGATTTAGGTCAAGGACATGATTTCCTAAAGGATTGCACAGTTTGGAATTCACCTGCTGAAAAGTCAACTGTGCACAAAAGCCAACTTTGACTTTTTGAGATTTTTCACAAAAATGGATTTTTAACCCTAAAATGATGTTAATGTATGATTTGAATCATCATTCATCAAGAAAAATCAAAGAAAGTGGGATAACTTGTAAAAGGGGTAACCATAAAAACTTAGAAAATTTTCTAAGTTATGAAATAAAGTGACAAGGGTACCAACTTTGGAGGATCATAACTCCTAAACCACAAAGCCATTCTTCCCCATCCAAAGCTTGATTTGTAGATCTCATTGCCCTCTACAAAAGCTTCATACTGATCTATGTCCAAATTCCTCATGGATTTTGAGTTATGGAGTGATCAAAATCAAGAAAAGTCACTTTGTTCCAACACTTTAGTGAAAATTTCACTAAGTCAGAATCTGCCTTACTTTTTTTCCAAATGTAGGGGGATTTTTCACTTGGATCCAAAAGGTATCAAAACCAAATATGATCAAACAGTTGTTGTATCATATAAGGGCTTTCCAAAATGGCCAAGAACATCACCAAATTCAATTTGAGCTATGAGATATGGTAGTGACAAGATGCCTTGCTGAAATCTGCCAAGGCAAGGCAGATTTTTGCACTTTTGGTCGATTTGCCAAAATCAGCCAATTCCAAGCCTTGTCATCACTTTGGACACATCTGAGGATTGAATCTAAAGGGGACAATCACTGAGCCAAGCCTCCAAAGTCCTTGGAACAAGAAATAGCATGCCAAACCTAGAATTGCCTAAAATAGGGACAAGACTCCAATTTTGGATTTGAGCATTCAATGGAAGCACCAAGGTGGCATGGACTGAGCTATTATCAACTGAATTCAGTTAAGACTTATCCAAGACCAAGGGGACCAGCAGCTTGTGCCTTAACCTCTAGTCAATGGCTAGAGGAGACTTGGATTTTCATTTGCCAACATTGGCCAACCCTACTCAGCAGTTGCCATTCACTATTCCTTGTAAAACAAACTTGCTCTACTATAAATAGAGCTCAATTGTGATCAGTTTAAGTACACCAAAGGCCTACAACACTTGCCTTTCTCAAAATCCACTTCTCACTCTAAAAAATGCCTTTCTTAGCAAGTCACTATCGAATTTTTCAGTAGAGAGCAATTCCACTCAAACCAATCACACACACACACCTCACATACATCATATGTGAGCTGATCAAACACTTAAACAACATCTGGAACACTGATTTCTCAAAATCACCAGTCAATTGCTCAAGGTTTTAACCAAGTTGCAGTTGAGATGCCATGAAGTGATCCAGCCAATTTCCATCAAGTCCAAGCATTCAAACACATTTCATAGGGTGTAGGGAAGCTGTTCAGATCATCACAACTCATCTGTAACACCTCTAACTCAGAAATCACTTTGAACTTGCTGTCACGACCTAGAGGTAAGCCTAAACTTGGTCATCTCTCAATCTATGCATATTTCCTCGCACAATACTTTTGCCAAATATTCATAATTATGCATGGAATGTTTCCCCTCAATTAATTGTTTTGTTTGAATCGTGTATCAAAATTCTCAGCCTTCATGCAGAAATTAGGGTTCTTGAGGTTTTGTCTTGATTTTTTATTCCATGTTTAATATAAATGAAATTAAATACCATAGACATGATCGTGAGGTTGAGACGAGCAGATTGGTATGTGGATTGCATGATATAATCAAGTATTCAGTGAGATTGGAGAGAAAATGCAAATCTGGGCAAAACCCAGAACACGCGCATGTTCTTGGGGTGTTCTTGGCGCCCTTTTTGAAAATTCAAATATTTGAATTTTGTGATTTTATTTAATTGATTCAAAAGTTAATTTCTCTCTGAGTTTTAATGATTTTGAGTTGATTCTTTTTTTAATAATTCACAAAAATGTTAAAATATTTTATTTTCCCAAAAAATCCCAAAAATATTATTTATTTCATATAATTGATATTTTTGCAAAGAATTAATGTTTTAATTGTTTTTGACATTTAAAATATTTTTTCCTTATTGATTTTGCAAATTTTAATGATTTCTAATCATTTTGTAGGGCAAAACTTGATTTATGAAGCATTAATCCAAGATCACAATTTGTTTTCCACATGTTAAACAATTTTGATCATTTTAATTGAATATTTTATTCAATTAAAACACATTTTGAAAACAAATTAGGGTTTTTGATTAATTCAACCCTCATAAATCATTTTCAAAACTTTTGGGCCTCTTGAGAGAGTGTAAGACCCAAACCCCCTTGTACAAACCATTTTGGGCCTCACTTATTGTATAAGTCCCTATGTATAAGTAAACGGCGCGATCGTAGTCTTTTAAAAAATCAATTGGGCCACTCCTCGAGCTATAAGACCCATTCAAAACTTTTGGGCCTCTAATAGAGTGTAAGGCCCAATCCCCTTTTAACCAAAAACAATTTTGGGCCTCAGATATTGTATAAGCCCATTTGCGTTAAAAGAAAATCTCGGTGCGTTCGCCATTTTAAACGAAAAATCATCTAGGCCTACCCTCGTGTTATAAGCCCCACTTTTTTTCTTTAAACCTTTTGGGCCTCTTGAGAGAGTGTAAGACCCATCCCTTTGTACAGAAAACAATTTTTGGGCCTCAGTCACTTGTATAAGTCCCTCTGTACAAATTCAACAGTGCAATCACTGGTAAAACCCTGGGCCTCTCCTTGAGCTGTAAGCCCCAAATCTTTCTTTTTCAAAGCACTTTCTCCTTTGATCTTGAATATACTATTGTTTTCAATCTTTCTTTGTTGAACAACTAACCAAAACAACATGGAAGCTCTAAAAACGAGTAAGTGTTTATATGCTTTCATTTACCGCTTTCATATACATATAACTGTATTGTGGGGCTGTTTCGCTGTAAGTCTTCTATCGACTGTGTAATAATAGTATAGATATTTAGAGTTTCCCCGACAACTACGTCTAGCACTAGGTAAAGCCGTTTTGATCACTCTTAGAAATAGACAAAACTAGATCCCCATAGGATTACCAGACACAGTCTTCCCTCCTCTTGGGGTTAAACAATATGGAGATGTGAAAGGCAGATTCTTTTTGAACCCTTTCTCAGACTGTCACTCGTAGAAGTTGTCAAAGAAACTCTACTCCCCAGAGATGATCTTTTCTCCGTGAATGGCATCTCTTGAGTTTCTTCAAATTCTCGAACTTTCCTGGCTTGATCTATTCTTTGTGAATAGCCTGTCTTGAACTTCTCGGGGTTTGGGGACCCACAGGCTTCTTAAAAGCACCCTTAGGAATTGTCAAGAAACTCTACTCCCCAGAGATGATCTCTTCTCCGTGAATTGCATCCCTTGAGTTTCTTCCAAATTCTCAAATCGTCCTGGCTTGATCTATTCTTTGTGAATAGCTTGTCTTGAACTTCTCGGGGTTTGGGGACCCACAGGCTTCCTAAAAGCATCCTCGCCTCCTCTTGGGCGTTGTACAAGGACCCGTCGGCTTCTTAGAAGTATTCACAACCTCCTCTTAGGCTTCGTATAAATGATTTCTTCCTCCGGGAATGATAGCCTCCTCTTGGGCTTAGTACAAATTGTCCCTCGGCTTCTTAAAAGTTTCCATCCTCCTCTTGGGCTTTGTACAAATTGTCCCGACGACCTCCTAGAGGTATAGGAACAAAAATCAGTAATCTTAATAGAACAGTCTTTCCAAGAGTCTACTACTGTTTCTCAAAGCATAGTACAAAAGATGAAACTCTAAACTTGGACAGTCTAATTTCCTTGAGTCTCAAAGACATTTTCAAGCACCCTTCAAGAATAGGAAGGAACCCCGTAGACTCGGACAGTCTCAATACCCTTTGGATTTCCCATTTCCTCAAAGAAAAGATCCCTGATCCTCGAATCAAAATCCCTGAGTACAGTGTTACTCATATAAGAACTGATTTTCTCTTTGAACCCATATACTGGTCACTCAACTGAAACAGTACCCTCTTTAGCCTCCATCTCGGGCTTTATACGAGATACAAAAAAGGTTCTTGTTGAATCAACACTATAGCCTCCATCTCGGGCTTTATACGAGATACAAAAAAGACTCTCTTGTTGAGTCACAATCCTTTTAGCCTCCGTCTTGGGCTTTGTACAAGACACAAATCACTCCCTTGTTGAGTATAAAACCTTTAGCCTCCATCTCGAGCTTCGTACGAGATACCATAAAAGACTCTCTTGTTGAGTCAACTCCCTTTTAGCCTCCTCTTAGGCTTTGTATAAGGAAAACCTTTTAGCCTCCTCTTAGGCTTTGTATAAGAAAAACACTGGTTGATCCAATCAACCTTTTAGCATCAAAGCCGTGCCTCGTTCACAGTACACAAACATCAACAACTCCTTCCCCTTTATTTAATCGCTGTAAGCAGTAAGCCTCTGGATCATCTATATCCATGCCACTGTCCCTCTTTTAGCATGAGAAATTCCTAAGGAAAGATGGCATTGCTCTACACTGAGTTAAAGTCTTCTCCTTCAGGTTGGAAATCCCCTATAAAGGAAATTATGGCATTGTCGGATTCACACATCCCGGTTAAAGTAATTCTCCTTTATAAACAGTTGTGACAGAAAAACCCCTCTTTAGAGATGGCAAATTCTCTCTAAAGACAACACCTTTTAGCTTCACATCTTGGGCTTTGAACAAGATATAAATAGACCCTTCAGCTTCACATCTTGGGCTTTGAACAAGATACAAACTACCTTTAGCTTCACATCTTGGGCTTTGAACAAGACACCAAAACACCATTTCCTCCCGTAGAATAGGAGGAACTACGATCGCTCTGATTTCCCTGTTTCGGAAAAATGGGAATACGTAGGCATAAGATTGAAAGAAAAATCTTAGCGAGCACACTAAACAAAAACCCAAAATCCCGTATATCAGTCAAAACATCCTAGTCCGTATTCCCCGCTAAAAGTCTAAATTCCCTGAAAATAACCTAAGAGAGGCCCCCCCACATTGATAACATTCGTAACCTAACAGACCGCTGTTTAAACTCAGTATGCAAGCAGGGTTAATTGGAGACATCTATTTCCCTTCCTTAGTCAGCTCACAATAGGATAAAAAATGAATCGACCTGTAGTAACCCCTAAGGAACGACAATGCTTAAGAAACACGTCCAGTTTCGCTCGCTACAGTGCCACATAACACAAATGAAACCAGAACGTTCTTACCCCTTTTCTTCTTGCACAAGTATTTGAAAGTGAAATTAATACTATATCCAAGAGGTACTTTGGCTTGATGATCATCCTTGTTATTGGAATTTCATTCTTATTCAATCATGATGACTATCTTGCTCCTCCTCATGTTTCATCATCTTAGGTTGATCACTCCTAATTTAATGCACTTGAGTATGTCTTGTTGAAGATGAATCTACATCATTAAACATAACACCTTTCTGACACTTCTTGGATAGAAAACATTAGTAATCATCACACACTTTGACCAAATAATAATACACTAAATGTTAACCTTTTGGAAATACAATTTGCCTTGCTTGTCATATAGTCAACACAATAAGTACATGTCACCTTATTATGCCATGAGCTTCCATAAAAGAGATCCCATACTCCCTTCATAGAGCCAAGACATTTTTCCTGCATGATTAACAATTAGTGTTAGGTACCTAATCATCATTGGGTCCTTGGGGATTAGTAAAACTTTGGTTGGATTTAGGCAACCATTGAAAGAAACCTTTAGGAACAAAGAGTTTCCTAAACTTGCACTTAGTAATAGTGTGACCCTTCTTGCAACAATAATAACAATACAAATTATGAGAAGATAAACTTTTGCTATTTTGTTCCTTTTTAATGTAAATATACCTTTCTATAAGGATTATGAGAGGGTAAGTAATATTTGTAAGTATCTATAGAAAAAATAACCTTAGGTTGCAAAGTCTTATCTAACTTGGCTTTAAGAGTCCTTGACTCTTTTTACCAAATATTACAAGTTTCACAACCAAACCATGCAAGTTTAGTGACTTAATTTTGATCTTTTGGAATATCTAGTATGGACTTCCTTAGAGCTTCCAAATTATTTTCATTTTCTAAAATCTTAGCTTCCAAATGAGAAATAATCCTCTTGTTTGAAGTTAATCTTTTGAAAGCATCCATGGTTTATCTTTGTTGATTTTCAAAAGATTCTTGAAGTTAAGAAAAAACTAAATTATGAGAAGCTTGAAGTTTAGAGTGACTTACAACCTTTTTCTTTCCTTTGTTTTCCATATAGCAAAGCTTTGTCGATTCAACATTTGAGGTGGAGCTATCATCCCTTGAAGAATCATTTTCGCTTTCCCAAGCAGCCTAAGCTTTTCTAGACTTCCTAGACCTCTTGTTATGGCCTCTTTCTTTAATCTTTCTTTATTGTGGGACACTCCGGCTTAAAGTGGCCTAATTTGCCCAATTGTAGCAAGTACTTCTTGACTTACCCTTTTTGTTCTCAACTTCTTTTGAGGAGTTCGATAACCTTCTTGAATTTGTCACCATGTTTCCACATGTATTTACTGAATTTGTCACCATGTTTCCACATGTATTTACTGAACCTCTTTATAAACAGTCTCATATCTTCTTCATCAGAATCATTATCATCTTTAGATTCGCAATTCCTTATCTCATAGTGTGAGGACTTTGAGCTAGAAGTCTTTAGAGATATTGACTTCTTCCCTTCTTCCTTTTCTTTGCCTTTCTCCTTCATCACCTTCTTTTCTTGCTCTTTTCCATATTTTGCTAAGCAAGTGAGTTCTTGCTCATGCTCTTCCAATTTGCCAAACAAAGTCGTGAGCTTAAGCACTTTAAGATCATTTGCCTCTTTGATAGCGGTGACCTTGGGTTGCCATTCCCTACTTAAACATCTCAATGCTTTTTTAGTAGAAATCTCATTGGAAATAGGCTTACCTAGTGCATTTAATCAATTGATAACATGTGTGAACCGTTTTCGCATGTCTCCAATGGTTTCACCATGCTCAATACAAAATAGCTCAAACTCTTGATTTAATGTGTTGATCCTAGCTTGTTTGACATCATTAGTATCCTTATGGGCAACCTCTAATGTGTCCAACATAGTTTTGGTGGTCTCACAATCAAAAACATGATAATACTCATCAACACCTAAAGCGGATGTGAGAATATTTTTCGCTTTCCAATCATGTGACCATAATTTCTAATCATTAGCATCCCATTGTGCTTCCGATTTGGGTAATGTAACACCTTCATCATTGGTCATGGTTATTTCATTTGGACAATTTTTGATGGCGTCCCATATACCTTGTCAACGAAGTTAACATGAATACACATATAAGCTTTCCAATAGCCATAATTTTTGCCGGTGAAAATTGGTGTTCTAATATACGCTCTCTTAGGTTCGGTATCCATTCTTCTAAAAAGTAAATCTTGAGCACAGAATTAATCGGAGCTCGTGATACCACTTGTTAGACTATAGGTTTCAATCTAGAGGGGGATGAATATATCACAAATTTTAAAATTGAAGTTTTGGCAAAAATGGTTTTCAAAAGTTTTATGGCACAACTAAAATAACCCAAATCAAATCATCTAACCGAACCTACTATCGAAAAGCTCAGATATGCGTAAGGTAACACAATTGAATGATAATGAACACAAATTGTTCAATAAAGATTAATCATAAAACAATTAAATGCTATGCTACACGTAGAGCTTATTTCCAATGATAAAAAAACAATTAAAAGCAATAGAGACAATTTATCGAACACCTTGTGTGCAATCGATTATGTTTGGAAATTTTATTTGTTTAGTTTATGTTAAAGCCAATCACAGTCAAAGTCATTATGATTATATCAATAAACTGTAATTCAAAACTTAATCAAAAAGTTGATTTCCAAACGAATTGATCAAAACAACAAAGATTCGATAATTTGCAAAAATAAAAATTATATATATATATATATATATAGAGAGAGAGAGAGAGAGAGAGAGAGAGAGAGGGAGAGAGAGAGACGAATTTGTTTAAGCAGTTCCCCAATTGGCCTCGTTATGGGTACGTCTGCCCTCAATTCGAATTCGAATTGAGATAGTTGCAATTAACCTAAATTTTCAAACAATGTATATACGAGAGAAGAAGAACTCTGACCCTAAAAACCCAATGGTTTGTTGTTGATTCTACCACCTCCAAACCCTTGATCAAAGTTTGATCAAGTCACCAACAATGCTGCTTCAATCCACCAGTTCTTGTTACTACCTTGCATGACCTCCTGTCTCAAGGTTTTTGCTTGGTCAGATTAATCCGAAGAACACACTTGTTGAACCCTAGACTCACGAACACGATTCACCGTCTCACGCTACTCCCTTGCAAGGTACCACCTACCTTGTCCCAAGGCCTTCACTCGTTTCGAATCTGTATTTGCGTGATCTTGTCCAAAGCCTTCAAATCCTCAATGATCTTGAAGAAAACCCCCAACTTGGTTTTCTTATTTGAAACACACAAAGAACTCAACCCAACATTCTCGGTTACACTAACCTAATTGGACGTTATCAACGCTAATCTAGATGGTCATTGTCATAACCTATTTTTTACCCCTAAGATTCCACCTATTATATCATTTGCATCTCATAAAAATCACAAGCATGGTATCCTCCTAGCCCATCTCTTTGGGTTTGCCTTTGGGGAGAGATCACCAAGAACCTTTTATGTTTTCTTTGCTTGCTTATATGCTAACATTTCTAACGTTTTTCAAAATATAAAATATGTGTTGTTTTCTCTTTCTTATTGTGCAAGGTAGGGACTTGCAATCAATGGATCAAGCTTGATTTCTAAATTAGGGTTTTGGTACCCAAATTAAAGTCTTGGTCAACAAATGGTCCACAAGAGCTTTCTCTTCAAGGCAAGTCCTATAATCTTAGGTCACATTCATGTCAAGCTTCATTCAACATCATGGGATTAAGAGAATATCAAGTTTGGTGCATGATTTCAAAGATGATTCAAGTGTTGGTTCATGTGTTTATTTCCATGCCATCTTCATCCATTTTTCAAGCAATAATCCAAGATTATTCAAAGAGGCAAGCAAGTTTCCTTTATTTGGTATCCAAGTGTTCGTCAATGGGTCTTTGGATGCAAGAAAATGGCAAGAAACCTCAAGTTGGCACATGTTTGGTTTTCCTAAAATCAAGTATGGCATGTCACTTGGTCCAAACACTATAACTTTCTCATTTTTCAACATTTTTGGAATCTTCTTGAGCAAAATATCACATTTTAACTCCTCTACAACTTTGTTTCAAGGGTCAAAAATCAATTCAACCTCTAAGTTCATCAATTTTGGGATTTTCTCAGCTGCTCATGTGTTCACAAAAGTAGGCCCAAGACATGGTCGACCTAATGCCTAACCAGAAAGTTCAGGCCATGATCCCAACTTTGAATCAATGCTATTTGCAATCCAAGCATCATTTTGATGTGATTATTTTTGTATTTGATTCTTTGCCATGATAAGATCATTTGGGAAAAATAAAATCTCAAAATGCACGAGTGTATTTCATTTGGCCTACGCTCAAACATGGTGCCTTGAGCTCTGCTTCTTGGTCAGTTTCTATAACACCCCAAAATTTGCCCTCTCGTTTATAACCCTGACTGGCTTATGTTTCATTCATTTGCATCATCATTTATCATACCATGGCATTATTGCTTGAGAGATGGGATCAAGTTGTTTCTGTGGCTCAAGACTTCCTTTTTATTCCAAGTTTTTAAGCAGCAAGCATCAGAGGCTCCGACATTTATTTTGCTCGGTGATTTGAAACCGCACCGTATCTTTTCAGCAGGATATTTTGAGTGCAAGAGGTAATTCACGATTTATTTGAGGCATTATGCAGGTGCAATATCAGATGACAAGTTTCAGAGGCAAAACTATGCTCGGAACAGGTGGCAACAATCAATTCTCCAAGTTTCCCTCCAAAAGGCGCAAAAATTCAAATTTTGGGTGTGTTAATCGATTAAACAAAAATTCAAATTTTGGGTGTGTTAATCGATTAACCAGTGTATATTTTGCCTAAAAAGTTCAAATTTCAACGCTGCAACATTTGTTATCTTATTTCAATCACTTGAATCCACTTTTGCATCAGTTGGAAGGATCTAGAATTGATTCCAAAAATTGGTCCATTTTCCCAATTAATTTCACTTTCTTCCAAAAATTCAAATGATTCCATTCCTAATCCCAAACCAAAATTCTAACCCACACTCCAAATCTCATTTACACTCCTAACCTAGAGCTTATTTAAGCTAATTTGCTCCAAACCTCACATAACTTCACTCATTTTTTCTGATTTTTCTACTATTCACATTCCAATTCTCTCAATTCTCTCTCACTTTTTCACTCTCCATTTTCATCTTCAACCTTCACTAATGCTCCATAACTAAAAAGATTCACAAATTGTACATTGCATTTTGTGAATTCTTGAGCTAAAACTTCATTACATCATCATCCATTGTTCAATTCTGAAGTTGAAACTTATTTGGATCTTGATCAAGATTTGAAATCACTTCTTGAAGAGCTTTTTGCTTATTTTTGGATTATTGCTTGGATCTTCAAGTTTTCTTGTTAAAGCTTCATAGATCTCTGGCTTTCTTGCTTTCATCGGAATCATTGTCATATTTAGGTTCATAATTCCTTATCTCATAGTGTGAGGACTTTGAGCTAGAAGTCTTTAGAGATATTGACTTCTTCCCTTCTTCCCTTTCTTTGCCTTTCTCCTTCATCACCTTCTTTTCTTACTCTTTTCCATATTTTGCTAAGCAATGAGTTCTTGCTCATTCTCTTCCAATTTGCCAAACAAAGTCGTGAGATCAAGCACTTTAAGATCATTTTCCTCTTTGATAGCGGTGACCTTGGGTTGCCATTCCTTACTTAAACATCTCAATGCTTTTTTAGTAGCAATCTCATTGGAAATAGGCTTACCTAGCGCATTTAATCAATTGATAAGATGTGTGAACCATTTTTGCATGTCTCCAATGGTTTCACCATGCTCAATACAAAATAGCTTAAACTCTTGATTTAATATGTTGATCCTAGCTTGTTTGACATCATTAGTATCCTTATGGGCAACCTCTAATGCGTCCCACATAGCTTTAGCGGCCTCACAATCAGAAACACGATAATACTCATCAACACCTAAAGCGGATGTGAGAATACTTTTCGTTTTCCAATCATGTGACCACAATTTCCAATAGTTAGCATCCCATTGTGTTTCCGATTTGGGTAATGTAACACCTTCATCATTGGTCATGGTTATTTCATTTGGACAATTTTTGATGGCGTCCCATATACCTTGTCAACGAAATTGACATGAATACACATATAAGCTTTCCAATAACCATAATTTTTGCTGGTGAAAATTAGTGTTCTAATATACGCTCCCTTAGGTTCGGTATCCATTCTTCTAAAAAGTAAATCTTGAGCACATAATTAATCGGAGCTCGTGATACCACTTGTTAGACTATAGGTTTCAATCTAGAGGGTGATGAATATATCACAAATTTAAAAATTAAACTTTTGGCAAAAATGGTTTTCAAAAGTTTTATGGCACAACGAAAATAATCCGAATCGAATCGTCTAACAGAACCTACTATCGAAAAGCTTAGATATGCGTAAAGTAACACAATTAAATGATAATGAACATAAATTGTTCAACAAAGATTAATCATAAAACAATTAAATGCTAAGCTACACGTAGAGCTTATTTCCAATGATAAAAAATCAATTAAAAGTAATAGAGACAATTTATCATACACTTTGTGTGCAATCGATAATGATTGGAAATTTTATTTGTTTAGTTGATGTTAAAGCCAATCACAGTCAAAGTCATTATGATTATATCAACAAACCGTAATTCAAAACTTAATCAAAAAGTTGATTTCCAAACGAATTGATCAAAACAACAAAGATTCAATAATTTGCAAAAACAAAAATTATATATATATATATATATATATATATATATAGAGAGAGAGAGAGAGAGAGAGAGATAGAGAGAGAGAGAGAAGGATATGTTTTGGTAGTTCCCCAATCGGCCTTGTTATGGGTACGTCCGCCCTCAATTCAAATTCGAATTGAGATAGTTCCAATTAACCTAAATTTTCAAACAATGTATATACGAGAGAAGAAGAACTCTAACCCTACAAACCCAATGGTTTGTTGTTGATTCTACCACCTATAAACCCTTGATCAAAGTTTGATCAAGTCACCAACAATACTGTTTTAATCCACTAGTTCTTGTTACTATCTTGAATGACCTCCTATATCAAGGTTTTTGCTTGGTCAAATTAATCCCAAGAACACACTTGTGTAACCCTAGATTCACGAACACGATTCACTGTCTCACGCCACTCCCTTGCAAGGTACTACCTACCTTATCCCAAGGCCTTCACTTGATTTGAATCTGTATTTGCGTGATCTTGTCCAAAACCTTCAAATCCTCGATGATCTTGAAGGAAAACCCCAACTTGGTTTTCTTATTTGAAATACACAAAGAACTCAACCCAATATTCTCGGTTACACTAACCTAATTGGACGTTATCAACGCTAATCTTGATGGTCACTATCATACCATATTTTTTACCCCTAAGATTCCACCCATCATATCATTTGCATATCATAAAAATCACAAGCATGGTATCCTCCTAGCCCATCTCTTTGGATTTGCCTTTAGGGAGAGATCACCAAGAACCTTTTATGTTTTCTTTGCTTGCTTATATGCTAACATTTCTAACCTTTTTCAAAATATAAAATATGTGTTGCTTTCTCTTTCTTATTGTGCAAGGTAGGGACTTGCAATCAATGGATTAAGCTTGGTTTCTAAATTAAGGTTTTGGTTCCCAAAGTTAAAGTCTTGGTCAACAAATGGTCCACAAGAGCTTTCACATTCATGTCAAGCTTTATTCAACATCATGGGATTAAGAGAATATCAAGTTTGGTGCATGATTTCAAAGATGATTCAAGTGTTGGTTCATGTGTTTATTTCCATGCCATCTTCATCCATTTTTCAAGCAATCATCCAAGATTATTCAAAGAGGCAAGCAAGTTTCCTTCATTTGGTATCCAAGTGTTCGTCAATGGGTCTTTGGATGCAAGAAAATGGCAAGAAACCTCAAGTTGGCACATGTTTGGTTTTCCTAAAGTCAAGTATGGCATGTCACTTGGTCCAAATACCATAACTTTCTCATTTTTCAACATTTTTGGAATCTTCTTGAGAAAAATGTCACATTTGAACTCCTCTACAACTTTGTTTCAAGGGTAAAAAATTAATTCAACCTCTAAGTTCATCAATTTTGGGATTTTCTCAGCTGCTCATGTGTTCACAAAAGTAGGCCCAAGACATGGTCGACCTAATGCCTAACTAGAAAGTTCAGGCCATGATCCCAACTTTGAATCAATGCTATTTGCAATCCAAGCATCATTTTGATGTGATTATTTTTGTATTTGATTCTTTGCCATGATAAGATCATTTGGGAAAAATAAAATCTCAAAACGCACAAGTGTATTTTATTTGGCCTAAGCTCAAACATGGTGCCTTGAGCTCTGCTTCTTGGTCAGTTTCTATAACACCCCAAAATTTAGCCTCTTGTTTATAATCCTAACTGGCTTATGCTTCATTCATTTGCATCATCATTAATCATACCATGGCATTTATGCTTGAGACATGGGATCAAGTTGTTTATGTGGCTCATGACTTCCTTTTATTCCAAGTTTTTAAGCAGCAAGCATCAGAGGCTCCGACGTTTATTTTGCTCGGTGATTAGGAACCGGACCGTATCTTTTCAGCAGGATATTTTGAGTGCAAGAGGTAATTCACAGTTTATTTCAGGCATTATTCAGGTGCAATATCATATGACAAGTTTTAGAGGCAAAACTATGCTCGCAACAGGTGGCAACAGTCAATTCTCCAACTTTCCCTCCAAAAGACGCAAAAATTCAAATTTTGGTTGTGTTTTAATCGATTAACCAGTGTATATTTTGCCTAGAAAGTTAAAATTTCAACGCTGCAACATTTGTTATCTCATTTCAATCACTTGAATCCACTTTTGTATTAGTTGGAAGGATCTAGAATTAATTCCAAAATTTGGTCCATTTTTCCAAATTAATTTCACTTTCCTCCAAAAATTCAAATAATTCCATTCCTAATCCCAAACCAAAATTCTAACCCACACTCCAAATCTCATTTACACTCCTAACCTAGAGCTTATTTAAGCTAATTTGCTCCAAACCTCACATAACTTCACTCATTTTTTCTGATTTTTCTACTCTTCACATTCCAATTCTCTCAATTCTCTCTCACTTTTTCACTCTCCATTTTCATATTCAACCTTCACTAAAGCTCCATAACCAAAAAGATTCACAAATTGTACATTGTAATTTGTGAATTCTTGAGCTAAACCTCCATTACATCATCATCCATTGTTCAATTCTGAAGTTGAAACTTATTTGGATCTTGATCAAGTTTTGGAATCACTTCTTGAAAAGCTTTTTGCTTATTTTTGGATTATTGCTTGTATCTTCAAGTTTTCTTGTTAAAGCTTCATAGATCTCTGGTTTTCTTGCTTTGATTCATCAATTTCAGTTTGACAACATTCACCAAAGCAAATCTCAGCTCAGTAGGTTGGTAATTTTCAGATTTAACTTTGATTTGGCTTAATTTTGCATTTCACAATGTAGATCCATTGATTATTGAGGTGAATTGGTCCATTGATTGATTTAATTGTTGATCTAGTTGTTTGATGGATTCAATTGGTGTTTGATTACTGATATTTGATGTAATTTTAGTGCACAATTGCATGCTATTACATGTTACATTTGAACCTTGAATTAATGGTGAAAAAGTGCTTCTGAAAATTGATTATCTTCTTTTATAGCAGATGTAATCGATTAACATGTATGTGTTAATTGATTACACCCTTTCACAACACTATTTTCAGCTTCTGGACAGCTGTTAATCGATTAACAACTATGTGTTAATCTGTTACACCTTTTTACAGCGCTATTTTCAGCTTCTGGACAACTGTTAATCGATTACACCTGCTGTAAAATCTATTTTTTTGCTTGTTTTGAGCTTATTTTGATTCCTTTCCACATGTAACTTCCATGGCTTGATATATTTGATATTTGTGGGATTTTCTTGAGTTGTTTAACCTCTGTTTGTAGTACGTATGTGAATTTTTGATGCTCGGTTTGTTGATTATGTAATTGTTTGTATTCTTGAAGCATGTTCATGATGCACACTTGTTTACACGTTGATTCTTGCTTTTTGATGTTGCATATTCATGATGCTTAATATAGATACATGCTCACGCGCATTATCAATTATTGAAATCCATGGTGTATGTTCACTTGATTATTGTTGATACATGTTCATCATAGTTGATTATTCCTTTGTCACATATTCATACACTTTGCTTGATCTTGCGCAACACATGTTCATGATTGCTTGAATTCTTGATGTGTGCTTATGAACTTACGTAACCTTATGGAATACATGATGCGTGTTCATGTTAATGTTGTCGATGCATACACCATTGTCATGTTCATGCGTTGTTAGTTGCTGCCATACATGCTGTTAAATGTTGTTGTGTTGTTGCTGTAAATGCACTGCTGTCATATTTTAATCGTTGTTATATGTTGCTGTTTGTGCCTTCTTTTAGCTTATTTTGCTTGCTCTTGCATGTTCCCTTAGGGTTTTATAGTCCAACTTAATTTTTTATTAAGCTCGGAGTAGGATAGACATTAGAGGCTAATCCATGCATGATAAGATTAGGATAGCTTCCCGAACCTCAACTTTAGGTCCATTTTGCATGCTAACATTAGGATAGAAATTACTTTCGCATCCTAATCTTAAGGCCATTTTGCATGATAACGTATAGGACTGAGTTTCCCTTAAACCTTTCGTGCGTATTTCTCTTCTCTCTCTTAAAAAAAATAAAACATGTAATAAATATGATGGGTATCGTGCGCCACGAGCCTTAAGCACATGGGAAGTGATAAGCGGGAGTCTCTCCTTACCTTGTCTAGAGTGTTTTGTATACGTCCCGTCTTGGGTCGATCTTACGAAGCATTCGATTTTATGTCATAGACTTTAGTGCAATAGAAATCTCAAACAAATTCAATTCACTTATGTCAAAATTCACAAACAAACTGCAAATCCTTTTATCCTTCGGGATTGTCAGTCAAAACTTTTTTTTCCAGAAAGGGCATGTTATACTCTGTTCTACCGCAAACAGGCATCGACCTTAACTGATGGAATGCGAACTTAGCATCGCTCATAAAAAACATGTAACAATTCGTGTGTCGAACTACGATCATTTTGACTTCTTCATTCTCGTCCGAATGAGGATACGTAGGCACAAGACGGAGAAGTCTTGGCAAGCACTCTTCCCACCTTTCTTCCATAGTCCACGAACTACTGACGCTGTGATTTCCTCATTCTCGTCCGAATGAGGAATGTAGGCTCAAGATTGCAAAGTCTTGGCGAGCAATCTCCCCCCATCACTCGTAGTCTGTCGAACTACATTGACTTTGACTTTTCCATTGCACGAGGGAATACGTAGGCCTAGGACGGCAAAGTCCTATCGAGTCTCCTTTTGTTTTTCCCTTTTCATTTTCGTTTAACAGTAGGCTTTAGATAACACACCCTTTGATTAGAACAACAAGCGTGGATCCCGTTGAGTACAACGGACGCAATGGGGTGCTAATACCTTCCTCTCATGTAATCGACTCCTGAACCCAGGATTTGGTTGCGATGACCATGTCTTCTCCCTTTTGAGGTTTCTTCGATCGTTTCCTTTCCCCCATGGGGATAACTAACTTTCGGTGGCGACTCTGTTTTTCTACCGGTTGTTTTTTGCATTGCGACAGTTTCAGGTCATGATTTTCATGCCAATCTTCACTTGGGACCACAAGCACATGCACAAACTTGTTGTTATGTTGAAACGCACCTAAACAAGTGCAAAACAATTTAGTTTCATCACAAGTTCACACATTCTATGCTTCATTTCGCACTGATTGAAAAAGTGAAAAACTCAACCCTAACTCACGAATTCTTCACCATTTCACACGTACCAGGACCTCGCTTCATTTTCTATAAATAGAGGATCATTTTACCTTCATTTCCAAGCTTGAACAACCAAAAAACTAGGAAACAATTTGAACCCGATACCTCAAAAAACCAGTTCATCATTTCTTTGATTCAAGCTCTTTTAGCTTTGTGTCTCCGCCCATAACCCTTCATCGGCACCGTTTGAAGCTAACTGAACCATTGCCTTGCTTTGAATCTCTCTGAAACCTACAACACGATTTCACCATTGTTGGACCTTCGAGCTTCAACTGAAAAGGTAGTTACATGTAACATTTCTGAGTAAACAAGTTACCAGTCTCTTCATTTTGTTCCACTGATCAAAAGCCCTCACTTACTTGGAATTTATATTTTAATTTAGTCATTTAATTTTACTTTGAAGAATTAGGGTTCTTCGTGTTCTTGAGCAAATTCTCTCTGCTCCGAGCAAATCAATTGCTCTGATGCATAGAGACATGAACGATGATGTGTTGCGCATTAGAATATATGCTTGATTCATGCTAAAAACACGAGTTCATGGATTTGCAAAATTAAGCTGAAGGTTGAAGATGAAGTTGCTCTTCGTGCGCTCTGGTGGGAAATTTGAATTCTCACCCAATCACAACTTGACACGCATGCTAGCCATTAGATCTTTTTCATTTAAATTGTTTTTTATTTCATTTTGTTTTTTGATTTTTTATTTTAGTCATTTTAAATGCTTTTTTACTCCAATATTTTTTCATAATTTCATAAAAATATTTTCTACCGCATAATTTTTTAAAATCATTTTTTAAAATCATTTTGCATTTAATTGATTTTTCTTTCATTTTTTCATTTAATTTTCATTTCGCATTTTATTTTTTCATCATTTTGAAACATTATTCACTCCAACTTTTGAGATCTCATTTTACATAATATTCTTGACTTTTCATAATTTTCTCAACCATTTATTTGATGTTTTGATGCATATTTTGAATTTTCCATTTAATTTCCATTTTAAAATCATTTTAAACGGTTTTCTTTTTTTTTTAATTCAAATTTTTGAATATTTGTGATTTGGCTTTTGATGATTGCTTGGTTAATCATGTGCTTAACATTTCAAATCCTTGAGTAATGGTTTATTGGTTGATTCAACCTTCTCTGGTACAAACTTGCTTATAAATGATCATCTGATCATTTATGGTACTTTGCATTAGAGATAGGTTATCTCTAGTTGGATCATACTTTGAGCCTTTGGCTTGTTGATAAATGATCCCATACATGAGTGCCTCAATCTCTCTTTTTCTCTTTCTATCTTCTCTTCTTCTATTTCTTTTGTTTGACAATTGTGTTACATTGTTTTAGGAGACTAACTTTGTGTTAGCTCTCTAACATGTTTGACACATAAATTATAATTGACCGACCTCAGATAGGTGTGAATTCTACATAAGTCCACTTACAATTGCTTAACATAGTGTTAAATTATCTTGACTTGTTAAATTCTCATTAATACTAACATTGACATATTAATTGTACTTACATCTAACATTTATTTTATGCTCTTTACATTTATGTCATTTACTTTTATGTCATTTACATTCATGGCATTTATATTCTTGCCTTTTATCTTTATGCCTTTTTATCTCTATGCATTTGATTTTGCTTTCTTATTTCAAAAAGAACAAAAACATGATAAAATGGATAAGACCCTAAAAACTTAATCTCTTAGACTTTGTGTTACTATCTCTTGCTCGAGGAGTATTTTGGACTATGGACTTAGGATCTAGTGCTTTCTCTTTGCTTGGAGTGATATTTGAGACTTTGGAGTTCATATGAGACATAGTGCTACACCTGAGACCTTATGATACTCAATTCAAGACTTGGATGCTTTCTCTGTGGTTGTTTGGCCTTTTTACTCATCAAGTTTTCTCTAATATTCACTTGTGCCTGTTGCTTGTTCATCTTGTGGCTCAATCCAAAGGGAAAGGAATGCTGGTTTTGGCCTATGTCAAATGCTTGCCTCTTCTTGTGGTTAGTACACTTGCACACACAAAGGCTTTCTCTTGGGCTACCTGACAATGAGACCATTTATTTTATGCTTTAGGATAGTCTCTTCTTCTCCTCCCCACTTCTTAAATGTTCAAAACTTCTTCCTATTTCAAAAACTTCTTGTTTTCAAACTTCACACTTCTTTCTTAATAAACGTTGACTTTGTCAAGTGATCCAGACAATAATTTCTTAATAAATGCTAAAACACTTAAGCATATTCAAACTCCTTTCAAAACTTCTACAAAAGACAAACCTCATCAAACTCATTTTTGTGCCTTTGTGCACTTTTTCTTTAAGAGCCTTTTTTTAAAAGATTAGATATGAGTCTATTCTTGTAGTGATGCAAACCACTATACTTCTACAAGATGCTGAAAAATGATTGACATTTTCCACTTGAATGTTGAGATGTGCTTGTGAGAAAGTCCAAGTAAAAGTTCTTCATATCAAGATGATGCAAATGCTCATTTCCTCATACCTTTGGGTAGTAAGTTGAGTTTTCCACTCGAATACGACAAAATATCTTTTCACTTAAAATCAATCAACAAATAACCTAGCTTTTATAAACACATATTTGCAGGTGGTTCTCATTGAGTACAACAGATGTGAGGGGTTCTAATACCTTCCCATTGCATAACCAACCCTGTATCGAGATCTCTCTTTTTACTTTTTTTAGCTTTTTATGGGTTTTGTTCGACCTTTTCCCGTTTCCCTTTGGAAACAATAAAGTTTGGTGGCGACTCTTACTTTTTGAGTTAAGTTAATCAACAACTTAATCTCAAATTTTCCCGCCGCAACAGCTAGAGACTCTGCTAGGGAGTAGTCCCTAAGAGGGTTACGCCTAGCTTGTTTATCCATTTTTATTATTGATTTTGTATATTATTAATCTTGTTTGTTGTTTTTTCTTTTGGGTGCTTGGTGATCTCTATGTGGTGAGATAAGTCCTCTACCCAGACTTGAGTGCACTTAAGCTAGGATGGTGGTATAGTCATTTCGACCTTATGGGCGTTAAGCGTTGTTAGGTTGGCATGAGAACCCCGCTCAGATGAGGCCCCTTTGGAGGTACTAATGTCATACGAGTAGTCGTAATGGTGTTATTATTTTTGACCTGGGAGTTTGGGATTCTGAGAGACCTTTAGAACACTTTCAACCCTTTTGGCCTTTAGGACGTAGTGTGGTGACCTTCCTGGCGTAGGTCTGGTATGGTTCATACAAGATACTACACTTAGACGAGGTTCTCTTAAGAATATTATTGGTCTAAGAGTAAGTTATTAAACCGGTAATATTTGTGTAATACCCTAATTTTTACCCCTAAGATCCCACATGTCATTTGTATTTCATACCATAAACAAGATCACAAGCTTTGGTTCTCTTACCCTTCCCTAAAGGTATGTTCTTGAGTGAGATTGCTAAGCACCCGTATTCTTTTGTTTATTTGATGTTTGTATTTGTTTATGTCTACTAACCATTAATTAAAATCCAAAAAATATGTCTGTTTTTCCTTTACTAACTTTTTTCAGGAAGAATCTGGATCGAGGATATCAAAATTAGTTCCTCAGCTCAAATGAATTTCATCTGAACAAAGTCAAAGTTGATCTGCAAACAATTCAAAATTCATCTGATGAAGAGTTTCCAAGATTTAATTGATTATTATTTAAGAGACTCCAAGGTTCATGTGTTTATTTCCATGCCTTCTTTGACAAGCAAGAAGAATCAAGCCAGAGCCAAAACAATCCAGCCAACAGGGCATTTTTCAATATTTTCAACTGTGCAATCGATTGCACTATTCATCCAATCGATTGCACCATTCATTTTTTTGCCTAGATTTTGAAGTTTTCAGCAGCGCAATCTATTCGTACTACAGTGCAATCGATTGCACAAGGACAAATTTGGACAAAATCAACATTTTTCAAATTTTGAAGCATTTGGCACCAATTTCGTCATTTGGGAATATTCTAAATCACCCAAAAATAATTCCCCTACATTACCACAATTAATTCCCACCATGTACCTCCACTAATCACCACTTTTTTTATAATTTCCCTCCAAATTCAAATTCTAATCCCAATTTTGATTCCAAACAAAATTTCCAATCCACCAAAAATTTCCAAGCCTAAATTCTATAAATAGAGGCCTCATTTCATTCATTTCACAAACTTCTGATAGCCAAATTCACCTTGCTAGATTTTCTACAAGCTTTTGATAGCCAGCAAACCTCTTGCAAATTCTCTTCCCAACCATAAAATTCACTCAAAGCTCACTTTTCTTCTCTTGAAAGTTAATAAGAATTCACATTGAATCTCATTTAACTTTGAGCTAAACCTTCATCCAAACTTGTTTTCTTCATTAATTCTTGTAGATCAAGGCTTTGGTGTGTGGATCTTGAAGCAATTTGAAGGAATTTTCAGATTTGAAGTGGTAATTCATCTTTCACCATTGTTGAAGCTTCATCTTCATCTTCCATAATGTAGATCTTTGGAGATCTTTGTTACTTGATCTTTTGAATCTTGTAATTGTGTTTAATTGCTGGTTTTTACTGTTGTTTTACTTAAAATTTCGTGCAATTTTGATTCCATGATCATGAGATGAGGTGTTTGCAGAAATGATTGATCATGGTTTTTCCCTTTAAATGCTGATTTTGGTGATGCTTGTCAGTGTGCGATCGATTTGCATTTCTGTGCAATAGATTGCACAGTGTTTTTTTGCCTAAGAATTGCTGATTTTTCTGCTGTGCAATAGATTCGCACACTGGTGCAATCGATTTGCACAATGCAGAATGATGTTTTTCACCTATTTTTTGGACTGTTTTGGTTTTTCTTCCTCTTTCTTCCCTTTTCTTCTTGTTTTAGCCTTGAAATGCATTGTTGAGATTAACTTCTCTTCAATTTCAATGGACTTTGGATATGGTTAAAGTAATTAAACATTCATTAGTTCAAATCTATCTTTATATGAATTTTTGAATTAGTGACATGTTTTCACACTTAAACCTATCAATTAAAAGTGATTGAACTTGAAGATGAAAGGTTCTTGAAATTGTAATTCAATTTGGCTTTCGCTTTATCTATTTCCTTTTATTTTTGATCGATGAAAGTCTTATGGATCTTAGAATTTCTTTGCTGAATTCTTGATCAAGACTAGATCGTTACCTATTTTCTTTTCGTGCGGTATTGCTTTCGGATGACAATTTACATATCGTTCATCTAGCATGCATTAGCATAAATAGCATTTTGACCGACGTCATTGTAGGGTAACTACTATGTAAGTTACTCGGCGATTGCTTAACATATCCCTACATTTGTCCCTCTTTATCTAATTCGGAACTTGAACTTTCGTGGTCCGGACCGTGATTGGCCGCGTCAGCCCAATGTTGATTAATTTTTTGCATTAGGTCCATAATCTTTGAAACTTGGCGTTGTAGAGGCTTTGGTTCTACCAATCTTCTGTCAAGTCTTCATTAACCTTGACATAAGTGCATTGTTTAATCATTATAGTTCAAGACGCGAAACGGAACAATCGGTGAAGGCTTATGGCACTAGAGCCTTGTGCTACTAATCACTAACTTACTAACAATATTATTGTACTAATTTTGTTTATGTTTCCTTCTCGTACCCTATCTCTCTTTATTTCTTATGCTTTATATTATCATATATCATATCATGTTTATGTTTATGTCATTTTTCTTTTGTCCATTTGGACCATTTTATCTTGTGCTTTTGTTTTTTTTCCTTTTGTCCATTTGGACTCAAAAACATTAATAAATGATTAAACCACTAAAAGACTTGTGCTCTTAATTGTTGGACTATGGCCACTATCCCTTGCATTGGAGGATCTTCTTGGCTTGATTATGGACTTATGGACTTAGACTTAGGATTCTTTCCCTTGTACTTTGGATCATTATGGAATGTGGTATTCTAGCCTTTATTTGGCTTGCTCATTGGCTCAAGAAGATGGAATTCTTTTCTTATTATGCTTTAAGGAGTGCCTCCATGTGGTTAGATCTTTCTTACCCTAGCTTTTATTTTTTATGCACTAGGATAGTCTCTTCTTCTCCACCCCTTCTTAAATTTTCAAAATCTCTTTTTCAAAACCTTCTTGTTTTCAAACTTAAAACCGCTTTCATAATAAAACCTTGACTTTTGTCAAGTGATTTTCAAAACTTTGTTTTTTTAGTAAATGTCAATCCATGTTAATCATATTTTGACCATTTCAAAAAGACAAAAAAATATCAAAACTCATTCAAATTTTTTGTGCTTTTATGCACCTTTTTCTTTTAAACTTTTAAAAAAGAATTAGACATGAGTCATTTTTTTGATGAGATGTAAAGCTCCTAACCATGGTATTTCGTGTAAAGTATGGCCATTTTCCACTTAGATGTTGAAGCGATAATCTTGTTGATTTTTTATCCAAGCAAATCCTCCATCTTAATGTGATACAAATGCCTCTTTCCCATACCTTTGGGTAATTAGTTGAGTATTCTCTCTTGAGAATGACGGGTTGTCTTTTTCAAGATAAAATGAATCATAATCAATAAATTTTTGTTATTTGTACCACGAACTACGAGGTTTTGATTCTACATTGCACTTCGTGGGTACGTAGGCATGAGGCGATAAGTCTCTCCAAACACAAAAATCTAAAAAAATATTTCTCTTCTCATCTCCCCAATCTCTTTCGAACAAACCATTTTCAGACCAAAAGCGATAGATATTTCAAAGGGCTCCTATAGAGTACTATAGACGTTTTGGGTGCTAACACCTTCCCTTGACGTAACCAACCCCCTTACCCATTCTCTGTTCATTCTTGTTTTAGAACTCTTTAGGTTTTGTTCGCTCTTTTTCCTTTCCTTTCGGATAAAATAAAAGTGCGGTGACGACTCTTGCTTTATGAGTTAAGTTAATCAATAGCTTAGACTCACAATTTTTACCGCTACAGAAAAGTGGTGACTCTGCTGGGGAAACTGGTTCTTAGCGGGTTTAGCATACTTTGATCTATTTATTGCTTTCTGTTTGATTTGACTGTTATTGGTTATTCTATCAGGGTGCTTGGTGATCTGTGTGGTGAGATAAGCCCAATACCCAGGCTTGAGTATACGCCTTGGACTAGGGTGGAAAGTAGTGTGACTTGTGTGGCATTTGGCCAGACTTAGTATACACGATAATTCCACATCCAGATGAGGTTTTCTTTGGTAATGTTCTATCCTGCGCATTGGTGCAGACGATAGAACGTAATCTAGAGAGCTGTCGACTCTGGCGACCATCCCCAAGGACTCCGTTGAGGCACTCCTCCCAAGAGGTAGTAATGGCAGACCAGAAATGGCAAACCCATTATACTTCTTGATCTGAGGACTCAAAGCTGAGAACATTAGAACCCTTAACCCATCTTGGCCTTATTAGGACATGGTGCGGTGGCTATTTAGGTACAAACTTGAATCAGTTGTTACATGATAACATACTCAAACGAGACTCTCTTGAGAATGTTATTGACTACCAAGTAATTGGGAAATCGATAATATCTGAAAGATGGGTTGTTGACTTTGGGAACTTTTTAGAACCTTGTTCTATAGGTGGATATAAACCCTAGTACATACCATTGTGGGGGGGGGGGGGGTTCTTAACCATGACTCCATGCTCGTAACTCGAACCTTTGAACCCGTGTGCTTTATGTGATCTTGTTTGTGGTTGCTGCATACATGCACACATGCATTCATGGACATTTTGTTTCAATCAGTTTTCAAGGATCTTAGAGATTTTCCTTTGCAAACCTCGCAGATATTGTGATCATGGATATTAGGAGGAGAAACACTCAGAAGTACTGTATCGAAGCTCCTGATCTTACAGATTTAAAAAAGCTAGTGTCCTCGGTCGTTGATTGTGTAGGTTTCAGATCTCATAGTGGGAGACTTCTATCTATCCTTTCTACCAACATTGAAGAAGGAATTTTGAACACCTTAGTGCAATTCTATGATCCTATCTACCGATGCTTTACTTTTCCTGATTATCAGCTCATGCCGACTTTGGGGAATCCAAGTTTCACGATTCAAACCTTGAGAAGTTAGAGTTGCAAAAATAGATGAAGGAGAAAGATGACTTAATTGAGCTGCTTGAGCCTCGTGCTGTGAAGAGACATGGAGAGGATTTATTTTCCTCCACTACTTCATCATCTCATCTTCCCACTTTCGGTGCTTGGAAGGGGTATCATGGATCAGATTGTGTTAGAGAAGACCGCCATGAAGGACAACTATGAGAGAGATATTAAGAGACTTTGAAGGAAGTATCAGCTTGGATTGTTATCCAATGCTCTTTAGGATCTTTAGGATCTAGCTTTTTCTTATTGTATTTTGATCCTTTGTAACTTGAAATTCCAAGTGTAGCTCTTTCCAATATTAAAAAAATGAGATGTTTATCAGTATTTCAAAAAAAGTGTTATTTCTTTATGATGTTTGTAATTGCTTTATATCTTAAAGATCCTTGAAAATTGAACGAAACATTTGCATTTTGCATTAGCATTCGCATCATTTTGCATTGTTTTTTGACTTTTCCAGGTGTCTTATTTTTTTTCTCTTGGTCTTCATTCAGCCAAATTGTCGCACCAGTATAATACTCGAGCTAATCTGAAGAGAAAAATGGATCAACTACAACAAGAGAACTTTGAACTCCGTGAAGAGGTTTCGACTCTAAAGGACAATCTTGAGAGATTGACAGCTATGATGAAGAGCTTGGTGGCTGATCAGAGTGTCCATCCTGCTTCAAAGATGAATGATCACAGGTTTCTGGAAATCGAGGAAGGAGTTCACAACTTCGAGGAGCAATTGATGACGATGAAATGACCCAATGCATCTAGCTTTAAGGCACATGACTTGTGTCTGGTTCTGGATGTGGTTATTCCTCCTAAGTTTAAAATGCCTAGCTTTGAAATGTACAAGGGTGCTAGTTGTCCAAAGTATCATTTGACGATGTTCTGTCGAAAGATGACTGCTTATATCGACAATAATAAGCTGATGATTCACTGCTTTCAAGAGAGTCTATGTGGGCCATCCTTGATGTGGTACATGAAATTAGAAAGGAACCATATTCAGCCATGGGAAGATCTAGCTGATGCTTTTGTGAAACAGTACGATTATTATATGGATATACTCCCTGTTCCGGTGGAATCTATGATGATTGCTCAGAATCAACCACTTCCTCTTCCTCAGACTCCTGTTCAAAGGATCATTGTCTCTGAGATTGTTTTGACACCCATTTTCGTGGCTCCCAAGGGGAGAAATATGAAGAGGCGTCTAGAGGAAGGTAGCCAAAAGGGACAATTGATAAAAGGAAGTATTTCTTCTAGCAGTTCTAAGAGGTTTGGAAATGACTTTTCCAAGAAGAAAGAACAGGATGCTAATGCTATCTCGCAAGAAAAACATGGGAAATCTCACTGGACCAATCAACTTCATCAGCGAGCAGCGTCAGTAACTCTTATTGTTAAACAAAACAATGTTCAGAATAAAGAGCAGTTCGATCCAATTCCAATGCCTTATGCTGAGTTGCTTCCAGCAATGCTTAAGAAGAATCTTGTGCATCTGCGTGACCCACCTACTATTCCAAAAAAACTTCCATGGTGGTATAAACCTGAAGCTCATTATGCTTTTCATCAAGAAGCACCCGGTCATGACACTAAAGATTGTTTTCCTCTGAAACATGAAGTAAAAAAGCTTATACGAAATGGTATTCTGTCTTTTGAGAATAAGAGACCTAATGTACAAGCCAAGCTTGGAAAAGCTATGGAGGGATGTCCTGAAAGATACCGTATCTCTGACGTGGACTTGATAAGAGGATCTTTGGTTGATATGCATGTCGATTTGTGTAGGATTACCTATTATGAGCATGATTATGATTCTTGCAAAATCTTCTCTGTGAATGCCCGAGGATGTTCTGTTGTGAAGAGAGATCTCCAAGATATGTTGGATCAAAGATTGCTTCGTATTACTAGAGAGAGGGTTGATGTTGATCCTGAAGTAAATGTCATAATTCTGCATTTCAAGATACTGGAACCATTGGTAGTTACTTACAACAGTAAGAAGTTTTCTGCCTCTCCCTTGGTCGTTCCCAAACAAGAGTTATGCTGTCATGATGAAGAGGAAGTGAATTGACCCCTGGTGGTCGTGTTGTTGCTTTTATGTCTCCCAAGAAAGTCGAGGATGTTCTTTCAAGTTCAAGCTGACACAGTTTCCTCAGATTATTAGTTCATCTACTGCAATTTCACTTGTAATATTTTATGTTTGTTAATGCTATGTTTGCATGTAGAATTTGTTTGTTTTGAATATTAATTTTAATGCAATAAGTATGTTTGTCTTGAAGTGATCCATTCACATTGGCTCGTAATTTGTTTTCTGCATTTGCAATACCAACTTCTTGTTTAAACTCTTAGATGGAGGATGATGAAGTGAAAACGCAAAATTTCTGGTTGTGTGCTTTTGAATAAGGCCTTGTTGATGATGTAAGGCATTGTTTCAAATTCCCAAACACCGGAGATATAAGGAAGATAATCCCTTATTAACCCCTTTGAGTCTGGAAGTAGAAGTTTATTTTCTAAATGAAAAAACCCTCACATTTAACCTTGGGGCAGGGTAGTCTTTAGTTAATTTGACCAAGTGTCTAAATTTCAAAAAGAGTGCGCGTCTAAGGAAATCACAATGGTTATTCCTCATCCATGAAAGAAAAAGAATGTCATAACCCTTTCAGATAAGCCAACGTCACATGATTTGTTGAAAAAGAAAAAAAATGAAAAAAAGGAAAAGCCCGCTAAGTCGAAAACTTGAAAACAAGTGACTTAGGCAAAAATTGGGGCATCCCGCTGGACATCAAAAATTCAAAAGAATCAGTCCAGGCAAAAGTTAGGGAAAATAAAAAAATAAAAATGTGAAAAGTAAAAAAATAAAAGAAAAATCTTCATCCAAAGAACAAATATGTGTGACTACAAGTTGAAAGACGATAAGGGTGACTGTTATTCCCCAAATAACCTCATTGGTTCTTAAACCATCAGTTTTATCCTTTTGAGAGATGAACATTTGTGTCAAATTAGCTAAATGTAGGACTGAAGAACATCACAGAGAATGGGTGGGTACAAATGATTTTGAGCCTAAAAATCCTTTTTTTTTTTGAAAATCGTGAACCAGGCCAAGTTATAACCCTCAAAAGACCTAATTGAAGTAGGGTTTATTTTGAGAGCATACTCCAAACGAGATAGCGTTCCTGACTCCCATGAGTTGCGCTAAGAGATATTTGTTGGTATTGCATGTGCATTCAAAAATCAATGTCGTATCTAAACTAGTGATTCATTCACAAGGTTTTGCGACATCTTTTCAGTAAAAACTTCAAGATTAACATGTTTGTTGCATTAGAATTATCATTCTCAGAATTAACATTTTCTGCTTGCATACATTTGTTTGACATCATAGAAGCTTACATTTGAGCATCAGTGATGATCTAATCTTTTGAGGCCTGAGACTCTGATGAGTAATTGGCAAATCATTTCAAGGATGATCATATCCAGGGACATGTTGCATGAAGGCTTTGTTGAGTATAAGCAAGTTTGTATTGCCCGGTTGATGCTTTCACATGGAGCAAAGTTTGAAGACTCTGTTGATCAAAGAGCGTGCCGAGTTCAGTTAATCTGGGGAAGTTACGTCGAGATTCGATGAATCTCTCAAAGAGTTTGAAAACACTGGGGCAGATTATCTCAAGTCCTTATGTTTCAAAGTTTCCTTTCGGTGTAAAATCCTTTGTGGATCATGCAGTCTGGGGCAAAAGTTGTTAATTCAACATTCTCTGAAGTAGAGATCGATCTTGTGAATTCAATCAAACTCAGTTTCCTTCCCAGTAGGGTTACCCAGATTATTCAGTATCCTCCTCCGAAGGATTTCATGATTTATCTCCAGCTGTAAGCAATGGTGAAAGATTTTATTTTCATAAATGTTTGGAAGACTTGTTAGGTTTGTGATTATCTCAGAAAGATCTTTCTTTCCCCTGAGCGGAGTTACTCTTGCGATCCCCTGGATGAATTCCAAATCATTCCTCAAATAGAGAATGTCGCTCCTCAAACAAGAAGTATTGGTATGGTTGTTATTTGTTAAGGTTTTCTCTTACCTTGTGTTGGGTATTGATGTAAAATCCCTTGCAACTTGACATACGCCATGATGTTAACTTCCTGGTTCTCCGGCAAGTTCTGGATGTTTTCCTCTTAAATGTAGAAGTTGGGATATGATGATCCTCAGTGGATATTTCCTTCCCCTTTACAGAGTTGGTATTAAAGGTCGATAACCCCAGGAGAGTTCTTGTTGTGTATTCATCTCTAGCAAATTGCCATTTGTTCCCGTAGTGGAAATACTTTGACATTATGTTATCCCCAAGTAGGGTGCGAAGATCATGTTTGATGATCCTATCCCCAGTTAATTCTCCTTTTCTCCTTGTCGTTGACTGGTTGATGGTTTTCCTGGTAAAGTTCACTTCGTATGCACGATACCTCTTCCCAACAGGATGATATAGACAGTATTTTCTCTAGAGAGTTGGAAGAATTGTGTGCTCGTGAGCGTCAGCAGTACTCGTTTCCCCTCAGAGTGGAATTTATGTGGATATCCTTTCTTAAGGATTTATGGAAGACTGATTCTTTTTTGGTTTTTCTCCCAAACGGTATCTACTTGTTTCCCCTGCAGGAGTGTGAGCCTGGTAATAGGATTTTATTTCCTTTGATGGCTGTTGTTTATCCCCTGCAGAAGCTCTACAAGATTGAATCCCTAGTGGATCCCCAGTGATATTCCCGTCTTGTTGAGATTAGTCGGGTATCCGGTTAAGTTGTGATGTTTATTCATCATTTGTTTATCTTTATGTCTGTGTTGTCAGCATATTCATACGCATATTCATGCATTTGCTTTGCACATAACATCATACATTTTGGATTCTTCTTGTTGTTCCCCGCTCTCTGATGTGGTTTTCTCCGCAAAGCGTTATGCACCCTCTCTTCAAATATAGAATGTTGACCCTTAAGCAGAAAGTGTTTATCCTTTCCAATTCCCCACTGAATTTGTTCCTCGTGTATTATTATTGATTCAGTTTCATCCCCAGTGTGTTGTCTGGATGGAATTAACCCCCAGTTGAGATATATCCTCCTCGGGATGAGTCTTATTTGACCGTTTCTCTCCAGCTTGTTCTTGGATTGAACTTTGGTCCCCTGCAACATTTGTTTGGATCTCTAGGCTGTGAAACCTAGATTGAGAGTGCATTTATTTTGCACCTTTGAAGGTTCTGCACCCTTCAGCTGAAATATGCGTATGATTCCCCTATTAGAAGGTTCAATACTGTTTTGTGGAATTCCTTTATTTGAGAAGCCTAAGGCAATGCAGTTAATACCTTTTGCCACTCCGATGAATGGTAAGTCTCTTCGGTTAGACGATACAATTCGTTGTTGAGATTTGATTACTCCGATGAATGGTAAGTCTCTTCGGTTAGACGGGATAATTTGTTGTTGAGATTTGGTTACTCCGATGAATGGTAAGTCTCTTCGGTTAGACGAGACAGTTCGTTGTTGAGATTTGGTTACTCCGATGAATGGTAAGTCTCTTCGATTAGACGGGACAGTTCGTTGTTGATATTTGGTTACTCCGATGAATGGTAAGTCTCTTCGGTTAGACGGGATAGTTCGTTGTTGAGATTCTTCCACTTAGATGAATGGTAAGTCTCTTCGGTTAGACAGGACAATTCGTTGTTGAGATTCTTCCACTCTGATGAATGGTAAGTCTCTTCGGTTAGACGGGACAGTTCGTTGTTGAGATTTGGTTACTCCGATGAATGGTAAGTCTCTTCGGTTAGACGGGACAGTTCGTTGTTGAGATTTTGTCATTTTGATGAATGGTAAGTCTTTTCGGTTAGACAGGACAATTTGTTGTTGAGATTTGGTTACTCCGATGAATGGTAAGTCTCTCGGTTAGACAGGACAGTTCATTGTTGAGATTCTTCCACTCCGATGAATGGTGAGTCTCTTCGGTTAGACGGGAGAATTCATTGTTGAGATTTGGTTACTCCGATGAATGGTAAGTCTCTTCGATTAGATGGGACAGTTCGTTGTTGAGATTTTGTCACTCCGATGAATGGTAAGTCTTTTCGGTTAGACGAGATAGTTCGTTGTTGAGATTTGGTTACTCCAGTGAATGGTAAGTCTTTTCGGTTAGACGGGATAGTTCGTTGTTGAGATTCTTCCACTCCGATGAATGGTAAGTCTCTTCGGTTAGATGGGACAGTTTGTTGTTGAGATTTGGTTACTCCGATGAATGGTAAGTCTCTTCGGTTAGATGGGACAGTTTGTTGTTGAGATTTGGTTACGCCGATGAATGGTAAGTCTTTTCGGTTAGATGGGACAATTCGCTCTTGAGATTCTTCCACTCCAATGAATGGTAAGTCTCTTAGGTTAGACGGGACAGTTCGTTGTTGAGATTTGGTTACTCTGATGAATGGTAAGTCTCTTCGGTTAGACGGGATAGTTCGTTGTTGAGATTTTGTCACTCCGATGAATGGTAAGTCTCTTCGGTTAGACATGACAGCTCGTTGTTGAGATTCTTTCACTATGATGAATGGTAAGTCTCTTCGGTTAGACTAGAGAGTTCGTTGTTGAGATTCTTCCACTCCGATGAATGGTAAGTCTCTTCGGTTAGATGAGACAATTCGTTGTTGAGGTTTGGTTACTCCGATGAATGGTAAGTCTCTTCGGTTAGACAGGACCATTCGTTGTTGAGATTTTGTCACTCCAATGAATGGTAAGTCTCTTCGGTTAGACGAGACAGTTCGTTGTTGAGATTTGGTTACTCCGATGAATGGTAAGTCTCTTCGGTTAGATGAGACAGTTCGTTGTTGAGGTTTTCTACTCCGATGGATGGTTAGTCTCTTCGGTATGCTAGAGATAGTTCATTGTTGATGTATTGATTTTCCCCAGTGGAGCCTTGTTGTGCTAAGTCTTTCCTGTTGAGTTATATCCTTGTTGTGTTGTGGTTTATTTCCATATACAGTTATCCCCAGTTTGAATCTTTTCCTCAGCTGAGTCCCAGTAGTTGTGCGGTATGTTCCCCGGCTAGTTGGTGGTCTCCTGTGATGTGTTTTCCCCTGCGGAGTCTTTTCTTTTTTTCTTTTGCTCCCCAACTTTTGTTTATCTCCTGTTGCATATTCTCCCCACAGAGGTCTTGTGTCTGCAGATCATTTGCATAATCATATCATTTTGTGGTCTCTTAAAGCCAAAAATTGGGTTTATTGTTATATTTAAGTCTCTTCTATCTCGTCGAGGCAAAGATGTCCATCTTCATATCTCCGAACAGAAGAAACTTAAATAGGGGCAGTTGTAATACCCTAATTTTTACCCCTAAGATCCCACATGTCATTCGCATTTCATACCATATACAAGATCACAAGCTTTGGTTCTCTTACCCTCCCCTGAAGGTGTGTTCTTGAGTGAGATTGCCAATCACCCATGTTCTTTTGTTTATTTGATGTTTGTATTTGTTTATGTCTACTAACCATTAATTAAAATCCAAAAAATATGTTTGTTTTTCCTTTACTAACTTTTTCAGGAAGAATCTGGATCGAGGATATCAAAATTAGTTCCTCAGCTCGAATGAATTTCATATGAACAAAGTCAAAGTTGATCTGCAAACAATTCAAAATTCATCTGATCAAGAGTTTCCAAGATTTAATTGATTATTATTCAAGAGACTCCAAGGTTCATGTGTTTTTCCATGCCTTCTTTGACAAGCAAGATGAATCGAGCCATAACCAAAATAATCCAGCCAACATGGCATTTTTCAAGATTTTTAATTGTGCAATCAATTGCACTATTGGGCCAATCGATTGCACCATTCATTTATTTGCCTAGATTTTGAAGTTTTCAACAGCGCAATCTATTCGCGCTACAGTGCAATCGATTGCACAAGGACAGATTTAGATAAAATCAGCATTTTTCAAATTTTGAAGCATTTGGCACCAATTTCACCATTTGGGAATATTCTAGATCACCCAAAAATAATTCCCCTACATTACCATAATTAATTCCCACCATGTACCTCCACTAATCACCACTCTTTTGATAATTTCCCTCCAAATTCAAATTCCAATCCTAATTTTGATTCCGAACCAAATTCAATCCACCAAAAATTTCCAAGCCTAAATTCTAAAAATAGAGGCCTCATTTCATTCATTTCACAAGCTTTTGATAGCCAAATTCACCTTGCTAAATTTTCTACAAGCTTTTGATAGCCAACAAACCTCTTGCAAATTCTCTTCCCAACCACAAAATTCATTCAAAGCTCACTTTTCTTCTCTTAAAAGTTAACAAGAATTCACATTGAATCTTGTTTAACTTTGAGCTAAACCTTCATCCAAACTTGTTTTCTTCATTAATTCTTGTAGATCAAGGCTTTGGTGTGTGGATCTTGAAGCAATTTGAAGGAATTTTCAGATTTGAAGTGGTAATTCATCTTTCACCATTGTTGAAGCTTCATCTTCATCTTCCATAATGTAGATCTTTGGAGATCTTTGTTACTTAATCTTTTGGATCTTGTAATTGTGTTTAATTGCTAGTTTTTACTGTTGTTTTACTCAAAATTTCATGCAATTTTGATTCCATGATCATGAGGTGTTTGGAGAAATGATTGATCATGGTTTTTCCCTTTAAATGCTGATTTTAGTGCTGCCTGTCAGTGTGCAATCGATTTGCATTTCTATGCAATAGAGTGCACAGTGTTTTTTTCCTAAGAATTGCTGATTTTTCTGCTGTGCAATAGATTCGAACACTGGTGCAATCGACTTGCACAGTGCAGAATGATGTTTTTCACCTACTTTTGGGACTGTTTTGGTTTTTCTTCCTCTTTCTTCCCCTTTCTTCTTGTTTTAGGCTTGAAATGCATTGTTGAGATTAATTTCTCTTCAATTTCAATGGACTTTGGATATGGTTAAAGTAATTAAACATTCATTAGTTCAAATCTATCTTTATATGAATTGTTGAATTCATTTGAGGTGCTTTGAATTAGTGATATGTTTTCACACTTAAACCTATCAATTAAAAGTGATTGAACTTGAAGATGAAAGGTTCTTGAAATTGTAATTCAATTTGGCTTTCTCTTCATCTATTTCCTTTTTATTTTGATTGATGATAGTTTTATGGATCTTAGAATTTCTTTGTTGAATTCTTGATCAAGACTAGATCGTTACCTATTTTCTTTTTGTGTGGTATTGCTTTCAGATGACGATTTACATATCGTTCATCTAGCATGCATTAACACAAATAGCATTTTGACTGATGTCATTGTAGGGTAACTACTATGTAAGTTACTCGACAATTGCTTAACATAGCCCTACATTTGTCCCTCTTTATCCAATTCAAAACTTGAACTTTCGTGGTCCGGACCTTGATTGGTCGCGTCAACCCAATGTTGATTAATTTTTTGCATTAGGTCCATAACCTTTGAAACTTGGCGTTGTAGAGGTTTGGTTCTACCATTTTTCTGTAAAGTCTCCATTAACCTTGACCTAAGTGCATTGTTTAATCATTATAGTTCAAGACGCGAAACAGAATAATCAGTGAAGGCTTATGGCACTAGAGCCTTGTGCTACTAATCACTAACTTACTAACAATATTATTGTACTAATTTTGTTTATGTTTCCTTCTCGCACCCTATCTCTCTTTATTTCTTATGCTTTATATTATCATATATCATATCATGTTTATGTTTATGTCATTTTTCTTTTGTCCACTTGGACCATTTTATCTTGTGCTTTGGTTTATTTTTTTTCCTTTTTATCATTTGGACTAAAAAACATTAATAAAGGATTAAACCACTAAAAGACTTGTGCTCTTAATTGTTGGACTATGGCCACTATCCCTTGCATTGGAGGATCTTCTTGGCTTGATTATGGACTTATGGACTTAGACTTAGGATTCTTTCCCGTGTGCTTTGGATCATTATGGAATGTGGTATTCTAGCCTTTATTTGGCTTGCTCATTGGCTCAAGAGGATGAAATTCTTTTCTTATTATGCTTTAAGGAGTGCCTCCATATGGTTAGATCTTTCTTACCCTAGCTTTTATTTTTTATGCACTAGGATAATCTCTTCTTCTCCACCCCTTCTTAAATTTTCAAAATCTCCTCTCTTTTTCAAAACCTTCTTGTTATCAAACTTAAAACAGCTTTCATAATAAAACCTTGACTTTTGTCAAGTGACTTTCAAAACGTTGTTTTCTTTAATAAATGTCAATCCATGTTAATCATATTTTTACCATTTCAAAAAGACATAAAAAATATCTAAACTCATTCAAATTTTTTGTGCTTTTATGCACCTTTTTCTTTTAAACTTTTCAAAAAGAATTAGACATGAGTCATTTTTTTTTGATGAGATGTAAAGCTCCTAACCATGGTATTTTGTATAAAGTATGGCCATTTTCCACTTAGATGTTGAAGCAATAGTCTTGTTGATTTTTTATCCAAGCAAATCCTCCATCTTAATGTGATGCAAATGCCTCTTTCCCATACCTTTGGGTAATTAGTTGAGTATTCTCTCTTGAGAATGACGGGTTGTCTTTTTCAAGATAAAATGAATCATAACCAATAAATTTTTGTTATTTGTACCACGAACTACGAGGTTTTGATCCTACATTGCATTTCGTGGGTACGTAGGCATGAGGCGATAAGTCTCTCCAAACACAAAAATCTAAAAAAATATTTCTCTTCTCATCTCCCCAATCTCTTTCAAACAAACCATTTTCGGACCAAAAGCGATAGATATTTCAAAGGGCTCCTATAGAGTACTATAGACGTTTTGGGTGCTAACACCTTCCCTTGACGTAACCAACCCCCTTACCCATTCTCTGTTCGTTCTTGTTTTAGAACTCTTTAGGTTTTGTTTGCTCTTTTTCCTTTCCTCTTGGATAAAATAAAAGTGCGGTGGCGACTCTTGCTTTATGAGTTAAGTTAATCAATAGCTTACGCTCACAATTTTTACCGCTACAGTTTGAAAGATGGATTTACGACTCTTGGAACTTTTTAGAACACGATAACTGTTCAAGATTTCAAAGCCATAGAACATACCTTGTGGGATGGTTGTTACCCTGTCAACCTGGGCCTCATGCTCGTGAAGTCGAACCTTTGAACCCCCCCATGTTTGCGATTGTTGCATAATCATGCATCCATGCATTGATAAAAATCTTTTTCACCTGGATTTCAAGGAACGTTACTTGCAAATATTGTAGGTAATTCGATCATGGACACTAAAAGGAGAAACACTCATCATTTCCATTTCAAGCATCCTGAATTGAATGAGTACTGATCCCGAAGATGGAGTTCTGAACACCTTGGTCCAGTTCTATGATTTAGCCTATAGGTGTTTCACTTTCTATCATTATCACCTTGCGCCTACTCTAAAGGAGTATTGTTATCTTATAAATTTGCCTCTATCATATCAGATATCGTTCAATTATTTAGAGGAGATTCCTAATGTGAGGGTAAGGTGCCTCAGTCCTTATTTGAATGATGTCTAAATGTGTATTAGCTTGTACTTTATAATTTGGATGGTATCATCGCGTCTTAATGTGCATTTCATGCCTTCTCTTGGGCTTAGTACAAGGACACAGAGACCGCTACAGGTATAGGAACATAACCTATTCATCAATTTGCTAGAGCTGTCTTTCTGAGTCAAGGGTCAGACCAGTTAATGGGTTGACCTTCATCCCTTAACATACCAGCCTTCTCTTGGGCATCGTATAAAGATCATTCACTTATCCGAGAATCGATTTCTCAAAACACCAGTAGACTTGGACAGTCTCAATACCCTTTGGATTTCCCATTTCCTTAAAGAACGGGAAATAACCCTGATCCTTTGATAAATCCCTTAGCACAACATTACCCATATAAGAAATGATTTTCTCTTTCATCCAACACACTGGACCTGTCACACGACTGAAACAGTTACCAGCATAAATAACCTCCTCTTGGGGTTTGTACAATGATTCTTCCCATACTCTCTTGTTGAGTATAAAAGACTCTCTTGTTGAGTCAAACCCTTTTAGCCTCCATCTCGGGCTTCGTACGAGATACAAAACGCTCTCTTGTTGAGTATAAAAGTCTCTCTTATTGAGTCAAACACCTTCAGCCTCCATCTCGGGCTTCGTACGAGATCACTCTCTTGTTGAGTATAAAAGACTCTCTTATTGAGTCAATCACTTTCATCCTCCATCTCGGGCTTCGTACGAGATACAAATCACTCTCTTGTTGAGTATAAAAGTCTCTCTTGTTGAGTCAATCACCTTTAGCCTCCATCTCGGGCTTCGTACGGGATACAAAACACTCTCTTGTTGAGTATAAAAGACTCTCTTGTTGAGTCAAATCTTTAGCCTCCGTCTTGGGCTTTGTATAAGACACATAAAAACACCCTCTTGTTGGGCCAATAGCCTCGTCTTAGGCTTTGTATAAGGAAAACCCCGGTTGAGTCAATCAACCTTTTAGCATCAAAGTTGTGCCTTGTTCATAGCATACAACCATCAACAACTCCTTTTCCCCCCATCTAATTGCAGTAAGTGGCAAGCCTCTGGATTATTTACATCCACGCCACTGTCCCTCTTTTAGCATGATAAATTCCTAAGGAAAGATGGCATTGCTCTAAACTGAGTTAAAGTCTTCTCCTTCAGGTTGAAAATCCCCTATAAAGGAAATTATGGCATTGCTGGGTTCACATATCCCAGTGAAAGTAATTCTCCTTTATAATCAGTCACCCAACAGTTGGGACAAACAGACCAAATATCCCCCTTTAGAGATGACAAATTCTCTCTAATCCTAAACCCTTCAGCTTCACATCTTGGGCTTTGAACAAGATACAAACCACCTTTAGCTTCATGTCTTGGGCTTTGAACAAGACACCAAAACAACCTTTTTCCTCCCATAGAATAGGAGGAACTACGATCGCTCAGATTTCCCTGTTTCGTTAAACGGGAATACGTAGGCATAAGTTTGGAATAATCTTACCGAGCATACTAATCAAAAACCTAAAATCCCGTACCTTCATAGATCAATCGAAAAGCATCAGTCCTAACATCCTACCAATAGCCTAGACACTGTGTTCTTAACAAAATAACCTAAGAGAGACCCACAATCTTAATAGCATCTGTAAACCAATAGTCATCTGTTTAAACTCAGTTTGCAAGCAGGGTTAATTGGAGACTTCTATTTCCCTTCCTTCATCAGCTTCATTAGGATAAAAAATGAATTGATCTGTAGTACCCCAAAATGACAGTGCTTCGCAACTACGCAAAAATTTGCGCTACAGAAAAATGGCGACTCCACTGGGGACAGCGAGATTTTGTTCTCTTCCCATCTCTTAGGTAGAAACCTTGAGTTCACATTCATGTCACAGAAATGGCGACTCTGCTGGGGAGTCATTGTCTGTATAGGATAATAAGACTAGAGGTCTAGGATGATTAATGTAACGCCCCAGTTTTGGTCCGTTTTATTTAATCGAGTTTAATTGATTATTTTATTATTATATTATTTTATTTTCGACTTTTATTTAGAAAAATGTTATTTTTCATCGTTATTATGTTTTATCGCATTTTGAGAGCGTTTGCGAGATATTTGAGTTGAGGGGTAAAATGGTCTTTTAGGGGATTAGATATTTTGAATAAATAGAAAAGTTGAGAGAAAAAGAAAGAGGAGAAAAGAAAACAGAAAAATAGAAAGAGAAGAGAAGAGAAAAGAGAAGGAAAGAAGGGAGAAGAGGAAAAGAGAGGAAAGTCGAGAAAACTCTGTTTAAAGCGCGAATAATCGGGTAAGGGTGAGAAGTTTCAATTATATCTTGCTTGTGTATGTATATGTGTTGTTTGTGGTGAATGTTTTGGTTGTTTTCAATATGTTTCCGTGTATGCCGTATTGGACGAAATCGATAGAAACCGATGTTTCTACGGTCGGAAAGTCGTATAAATACATGTGTTGGTTGGTTGTATGTATGTGAGCTGCTGTTTGCAGTTTCACGAAGTTTGGTTAGGTTTCGGTTAGTTTTCGGTATGTTTCCGTTGTTGTTTCCGTTTAGGTCGAATTATAGGAAATTGATAGAAAACGATGTTTTCACGGTTAGAATTCGAAATAAATTACGTAGTTGTATCGAGGAAGGTTAGGTCGTCGTATAGCGTGCTTTTCATTCGATTTGGCGAGGTTTGAAAATTCTGGTTTTTGAACGGTTGAAATTTAATCGAAAAATCGAACGTCGTAGAAATTTCGTTTAAGTGTTCTAAATTGTTCTTATGTATTTGGTGTTTATGAGTATATGTTTGTTTCGGTGAAAATGTTCGATTTAGTCGAGTTTTTGGGTGTTTCGGAAAAGGACAGCATAGGTGTAATGGAGAAAATCTGGTTTTTTGTGAAAAACAGGGTTAGGGATCGATACCTAATCCCAGGGATCGATCCCTACTGTGAAAATTGGGAAAAATGGAATTTTACTACAGCAGGGATCGATACATGCGAGTTAGGGATCGATGCCTAATGTGCTGCACCAGAAAATTCTGTTTTTCGGGGAAACTTCGGAAATTCATATCTTTTGATCCGTAGCTCGGATTGGGGCGTTCTTTATACCGTTGGAAAGCTAATGAAAAGCTCTTTCTATTAAAAATGGTTTGGAGGGTAAAAGATGATTTAATTAATTCGTGTTTTTGGAAAAATAGTCGAGTTGTCGGGTTTTTATCGCGTTAATCGCGTGCGATTGATGTGCTATTATGCTATAAGCTTTTGATATGTAATGTGTAACTGGTGTGTTGCTATATGATGTGAATATACATGATGAGTTGTTGTGATATGGTGTTGTGATGCGATGTTGTGGTTTGTGGTTTGTGATGAAATGCATTGTCATGTGAAATTCAATGTATGTGGTGTGGTGGCCTTTATGGTTTGAAATGCATTGTTTGAATTGTGTTGCAATGCATGAATGTGTTGTTGATTTGTGGCCTAAGGGCAAGAATATGCAATGTGTGGTATTTGATTATATATGCATGATTATGGATGTGTATGTGGGTGCAATGTGAATGTCATGAGTCATTGTATGCCAAACATCATAATATGCATTGTTGAACGTCCTGAGTGACGGTTTGATTCCAGAGGGAATCTGCTATAACACCGTGGGCCTCGAAAATATGAGGCGCTGCCTGAGGACTTAAAGCGGTGGTTATAGACGATTGTGGGCTCCTTTGGAGACTTAAAGCAATCCTTAACGTCGTGGGCCTCGAAAATACGAGGCGATGCCTGAGGACTTACAGCGACGGGTGAACATCGTAGACCCGACGGGGTGTTATTGGCTACGTCCCAGTAACGAGCGATGATTCCAAGAGTTCCTGGGGGACTAATGAATTACAAGGTTGGAAGTCGGTACCGCATGGCATGTGCATAGAGTCGTAGTGTCGATCTATGTGCATTGCATAAATCATGAGTCATTTGTGCATGAAATTGTGATTGTGATTGATGAGATGAAATATGTGCAATTGTATTGAATGGTATATGTTTGTTTGACATATGTGATTGTGAATGGATGCATGATTGGTGAAAAATCATGATTTGATGACTATGTGTGGAAATTGTGCATTGATTTGTTATGTGTTAAGGTTGTGATGGCCTTGGTAATTGGATGTGCATATGTGATACATGCTATGACTTGGTATGCTTTATGTGCAAATGTGTAGTTATGTTTTTAAGTGTGATGTGTGAGGTGAGAATAACTGTGTATGTGATTTTATGTGTTTTTGCATATTATTATGCAATCTTGCTATAGTTGTTATTTCTCACCCTTCTGCTGGAATATGCTTTTTATGGCATAGTGCAGATTGTCAGCTTTAGAGGCTTGGAGGCTTTTGTGGAGATTAGTCCTCCGTTCCGTTGTCGTTCGTGGTGTCTGCTCTGATACGTAGCACGGGAGTCGGGGAACGTTTTGTTTTATGTATATAATTGTTGAATATATTTTGTATTTATATTTTGATGTTCTAAAACCATTTATTTGTAAAACAAGTCAGTTATGGATCTTTCCGCTTTATTCCATAATTGACCATCCTTTTGTAAGGAAAAAGTTTCTCTTTGTGTTATGTATCAAAAATGTTGAGCAGGGATTGTATTTTATTTCTTTAAATGTGGCATCCCTGTTTCTGTCGGAAAAATAAAATTTTAGTTACTCTGATATTTTTTTATGTGTTATTTATTTCGCGATGGGAATTGGGGTGTTACAAGTGGTATCAGAGCAGGTCGGTCCGTCCGGCCAAGTTGTTGAGTCAGTTGGTGTGACAGTTGAATACTGTCGTTGTTGTTTGTCCCTTAGTACGTGATAGGTGTGCGGAACACGGTCAGTGCTTTCTGGTTTTCTAATCCTTTGTCTTCAGGTGTGAGATTAAGATAAGTGGGGGAGAAGCTGGTACTTCTCCATGTTGTTTCAGGTGTGGAGCGTTGGCTCAATGTGCCGTTGGTTGCAAGATTATAAGTGTTGTTGGGACAGTGTTGTTCCCGATTCCGTAAGAAATGCGGAAGTAAGGTTTATGTCAACTAAGGAATTGTGCCTTAGGTAGTTTTGTGTATGGGATGCAAGAAAGGCTATTATAGTTTGGAAAAGACGGTTTATGCCCCATCATGATTGTCGGCTGTCTATTGGCAAATTGAGGAACTGATCACCCTTAATCTCTTGTTGATAGCAGGCGGAAATTATGTTGGATGGAATAGACGTGTCTTTCCGGCTTTGATAGCGTATGAAATGAGTGTTTGGAATTTAAGGAAACGATTACAGATTGTTTTGACGAGTCGATGAAGATGCTAATATCGGAAGATGAAATGGATTAGAGGTTTTGGTATGTTGGTTCAATTGGGAAGTTTGAGAGTGAATGATTGGGCATCGTTAATGGTGGTTCTCAGAGAGAATAGTGTGAACTCAAATTGGACGAAGGTAAGGATTTCAGGTTTGGATCTGCTAAGTAAGCAGGAGAACTTTTAGGAAGTGAAACTAAGAGGTTGTTATGTTCGTGATGATAGTTTTCTAGAAATTGGCAGGAAGGACACAGTGATGAGCTACCGGTTGTGCGTGATTTTCAGATGTATTCCCGGATGGAATATTGGATGTTAGCGTTAGAGGTACCCGAACTGATAGAGCAGTTGGAAGATTTACTGGAAAGGAGAATTGTGAAGCCAAGTGTGTCATCTTGGAGAGCTCCAGTATTGTTGGTAACAAACGGAAGGATGATATAATGGAATAACAAGTATAATGGTATTGAGACTAAGGGAAGCGAAACTTAGAGTTCCGAAGAGGTTTGGAGTTTTTGGAATTTTAGAGCATTAATGGAAATTTTGAGAAAACCTTAAGTGTGGATGTATTATTTAAGAGTTCTTTTTGGTTGATTGTTGCTACATGTTGGGATTTATGGAATTTGGACGGTTAAGAGAAGGACTTGTGTATGGATTACTAACAGTTGAATAAGGTAACGATAGAGAATAAGTGTCCACTTTCATGAGCGGATGACTGTAATGGTTTGGCTGAGTTTGAGTGAACTTGCAATTGTTTGGAATGTTTGATAAGAGTGGTGAATTGTGCGAGTTAAGACTTTGATCGATTTGATGTGACTGGTTATGTTGTTATCATCGGAATAGACTGGTAATTACTCGGTTAAGCTTGTGTGTGAGTAGCCATTTACCCAGTGCAAGGTTTTGCAAAAGCTTTAAGAATTTATATCTTTTGGAATTTGGTTGGACATTACAACGTGCGGTGATGTTGCTTGGTGTTAGTAATGCGTCCGTAATGTTTGTGGAGTAAATGAATCGTATCTTCCCTATTTAATTGAATAAGTTCGTAGTGGTTTTGATTGAGGATATTCGAATCTGTTATAAACTCGGAAGAAGAACAGGTAGAGGGTTTGAGAATGGAATTACAAGTGTTGGAAAGAGACGAAGTTTTATGCTAAGTTATTCGAGTGAGAATTTGGGTTGGAAAAAGGTTAGTCTTCTTGGATATGTTATTTCAGGTAATGGTATTGTTATGGATCCATCGGAAGTGGATCTGGTTTTGCAATGAGAGGTTCCGAAGTTGGTTAAGGAGATTAGAAACTTTTGGGCTCAGTTTGGTTGTTACGAAAGGTTATAGAAGACTTTGCTAAGTTCGTACTTCTGTTATTTCAATTGACTTGCAAAGGGTGAGTCATTTGTGTTGGATGTTCGCTGTGAGTAAGTTTTGGTGAGCTGAAGTAGAAGTTGTTTACGGCTCCAGTTTTGATTCTGTGGGATCCTAATAAACCGTTTGTGAGGTATTGTGAAGTGTCTCTGAAGAGGGTAGTCATTGTGTTAATGCAAGAGAGTAAAGTCGTGGCTTATGCTTTACGACAATTGAGGATTTATAAAAGGATCTATACTATTCTGGATTTGGAATTAGTCGCGGTTGTATTGTGTTGAAAATTTGGAGGTATTATTTTTATGGTTCTCGGCTCGAAGTGTTTGGTAATCGCAAGAGTTTAAAGTACCTGTTTGGTCAGAAGGAATATGGTATGAGACAGAGTGGATGGTTGGAAATTTTGATGAGTTATGACTTTAGTTGGAATTATCCTGTTGGTAAAGGTAAGGTCTTGCTTGGAAAGTTAAGTCGGAAGTTTCAGTGTATGTCTGTTTTGATGGTCAGAGAATTAGAATAATTTGAACAGTTCCGAGACTGGTGTCTGGTGTGGGAGATAACACTGTAGAGTGTGAAGTTGGATATATTAAAAGTGAACAATGATTTTTGGTGAATATGAGAAAGAGTTAAACTTTGGTCGTGAGATTGGTAGTTTTGATGGTTGCGAGTAATCAGAGTGCGCAGCGGATGCGTGATGTAGCATGATTTGTATTTGTGTGTGTGTGACTTGTAAGAGTTCATAAGTGGAATATTGGGAATATGTAGGATTGATGAGACCATTGGACGTTTCAAAATGGAAGTGATAAGTGAAAGGTTTAAATGTTATCCATGGGCTACTATGTAGATGGATGTTTCGGTTATATGTTCGATTGGTGAATCGTAGCATTGTTGTGGTATGATTGTGTGACAAGGATGTTAGTATTATGGTTGTGTGGAGGTTGTTTAATCGATGTTGTGTCGTGGAACTTGTGTTCTTGTTTGTGTTGTTGCCTCGTTTCCATGGTGATGGTTCGAGCGTGTGTAGCTAATTCCTGTGTGGGGAATTAGGGGAGTGTTACCTATGGTAGGGTAACGATCTTGTTGTGTTTCGGGTCTAGAGTGAACCTGTGTGTTGGTATCGTGGTTTTCCTTGAGTTGTGAGTTGGTCGTCAAGTGCATTGTATGGGCTTTGCATCTTGTCGTTGTAGTTGTCGTCGTATCGTGTTGTTGTAATTACGGTTAGCAAGGTGTTTGTCTGTTGTGTTATTCGTGGTGTGCCTTTTGTTGGCATGTTGGTTTGTTCGTCGGATGCGAGAGTCGTGTCCGGAGTTGTTCGTCTCGGTTATATTTTCGAGGACGAAAATGTCTAAGTGGGGGAGAATTGTAACGCCCCAGTTTTGGTCCGTTTTATTTAATCGAGTTTAATTGATTATTTTATTATTATATTATTTTATTTTCGACTTTTATTTAGAAAAATGTTATTTTTCATCGTTATTATGTTTTATCGCATTTTGAGAGCGTTTGCGAGATATTTGAGTTGAGGGGTAAAATGGTCTTTTAGGGGATTAGATATTTTGAATAAATAGAAAAGTTGAGAGAAAAAGAAAGAGGAGAAAAGAAAACAGAAAAATAGAAAGAGAAGAGAAGAGAAAAGAGAAGGAAAGAAGGGAGAAGAGGAAAAGAGAGGAAAGTCGAGAAAACTCTGTTTAAAGCGCGAATAATCGGGTAAGGGTGAGAAGTTTCAATTATATCTTGCTTGTGTATGTATATGTGTTGTTTGTGGTGAATGTTTTGGTTGTTTTCAATATGTTTCCGTGTATGCCGTATTGGACGAAATCGATAGAAACCGATGTTTCTACGGTCGGAAAGTCGTATAAATACATGTGTTGGTTGGTTGTATGTATGTGAGCTGCTGTTTGCAGTTTCACGAAGTTTGGTTAGGTTTCGGTTAGTTTTCGGTATGTTTCCGTTGTTGTTTCTGTTTAGGTCGAATTATAGGAAATTGATAGAAAACGATGTTTTCACGGTTAGAATTCGAAATAAATTACGTAGTTGTATCGAGGAAGGTTAGGTCGTCGTATAGCGTGCTTTTCATTCGATTTGGCGAGGTTTGAAAATTCTGGTTTTTGAACGGTTGAAATTTAATCGAAAAATCGAACGTCGTAGAAATTTCGTTTAAGTGTTCTAAATTGTTCTTATGTATTTGGTGTTTATGAGTATATGTTTGTTTCGGTGAAAATGTTCGATTTAGTCGAGTTTTTGGGTGTTTCGGAAAAGGACAGCATAGGTGTAATGGAGAAAATCTGGTTTTTTGTGAAAAACAGGGTTAGGGATCGATACCTAATCCCAGGGATCGATCCCTACTGTGAAAATTGGGAAAAATGGAATTTTACTACAGCAGGGATCGATACATGCGAGTTAGGGATCGATGCCTAATGTGCTGCACCAGAAAATTCTGTTTTTCGGGGAAACTTCGGAAATTCATATCTTTTGATCCGTAGCTCGGATTGGGGCGTTCTTTATACCGTTGGAAAGCTAATGAAAAGCTCTTTCTATTAAAAATGGTTTGGAGGGTAAAAGATGATTTAATTAATTCGTGTTTTTGGAAAAATAGTCGAGTTGTCGGGTTTTTATCGCGTTAATCGCGTGCGATTGATGTGCTATTATGCTATAAGCTTTTGATATGTAATGTGTAACTGGTGTGTTGCTATATGATGTGAATATACATGATGAGTTGTTGTGATATGGTGTTGTGATGCGATGTTGTGGTTTGTGGTTTGTGATGAAATGCATTGTCATGTGAAATTCAATGTATGTGGTGTGGTGGCCTTTATGGTTTGAAATGCATTGTTTGAATTGTGTTGCAATGCATGAATGTGTTGTTGATTTGTGGCCTAAGGGCAAGAATATGCAATGTGTGGTATTTGATTATATATGCATGATTATGGATGTGTATGTGGGTGCAATGTGAATGTCATGAGTCATTGTATGCCAAACATCATAATATGCATTGTTGAACGTCCTGAGTGACGGTTTGATTCCAGAGGGAATCTGCTATAACACCGTGGGCCTCGAAAATATGAGGCGCTGCCTGAGGACTTAAAGCGGTGGTTATAGACGATTGTGGGCTCCTTTGGAGACTTAAAGCAATCCTTAACGTCGTGGGCCTCGAAAATACGAGGCGATGCCTGAGGACTTACAGCGACGGGTGAACATCGTAGACCCGACGGGGTGTTATTGGCTACGTCCCAGTAACGAGCGATGATTCCAAGAGTTCCTGGGGGACTAATGAATTACAAGGTTGGAAGTCGGTACCGCATGGCATGTGCATAGAGTCGTAGTGTCGATCTATGTGCATTGCATAAATCATGAGTCATTTGTGCATGAAATTGTGATTGTGATTGATGAGATGAAATATGTGCAATTGTATTGAATGGTATATGTTTGTTTGACATATGTGATTGTGAATGGATGCATGATTGGTGAAAAATCATGATTTGATGACTATGTGTGGAAATTGTGCATTGATTTGTTATGTGTTAAGGTTGTGATGGCCTTGGTAATTGGATGTGCATATGTGATACATGCTATGACTTGGTATGCTTTATGTGCAAATGTGTAGTTATGTTTTTAAGTGTGATGTGTGAGGTGAGAATAACTGTGTATGTGATTTTATGTGTTTTTGCATATTATTATGCAATCTTGCTATAGTTGTTATTTCTCACCCTTCTGCTGGAATATGCTTTTTATGGCATAGTGCAGATTGTCAGCTTTAGAGGCTTGGAGGCTTTTGTGGAGATTAGTCCTCCGTTCCGTTGTCGTTCGTGGTGTCTGCTCTGATACGTAGCACGGGAGTCGGGGAACGTTTTGTTTTATGTATATAATTGTTGAATATATTTTGTATTTATATTTTGATGTTCTAAAACCATTTATTTGTAAAACAAGTCAGTTATGGATCTTTCCGCTTTATTCCATAATTGACCATCCTTTTGTAAGGAAAAAGTTTCTCTTTGTGTTATGTATCAAAAATGTTGAGCAGGGATTGTATTTTATTTCTTTAAATGTGGCATCCCTGTTTCTGTCGGAAAAATAAAATTTTAGTTACTCTGATATTTTTTTATGTGTTATTTATTTCGCGATGGGAATTGGGGTGTTACAATTAAGACAAATATATATACTGCTTTTCCTAAATGATATCTGTGTTTATTTTTCTGCTAATGGGAATGCGTGTGATGTCGCATGTGGAAAGATTGAGTATACACCTAAGATAGGTGATGGCAATGCGGGTAATATTACTGGGAGTGAATTCCAGTTAAGAGCCCCCGATCGACCATCAAACTCAGTGGAGACTCCCTTTGCAGATACATTGCCTATATGACTTCGGTTGTTGAAAGTAGTGTGGTCAACTGGGACATCTGAGAAGCTGAGGTTTTTAGCAGACTTAAGCCATTTTGTAGTGCGGAAGCTATCGGAAATAGTTGTCATGCGATACTACCCTCATCTGAGATCACTCTAGGATACATCAGCTCGCTGGCGATCCGCTTGCTGTTGTTATCCCAGAGGGGTCAATGATTCTGCGGACAGGTACAAAAAATCACCAGTATAAACCTTTGGGGGGGGTAGAGCCTTGACTTCATGACACCGGCCCTTTGACCCCATGTTTTTTCTATGTTTTTGTGTGTTGCATTCATACATTCATTTAAAAAACATTAAAACAAAAAAATCTTCTCTTCTAGTCTCTCTTTTTCAAATTAAACTGAGACAATGATTGCAAATGTCAGAGAAGGAGATTGCGCTAATGGATTTCGGTAGAAGGAAAAATCATAAGTACACCTTCAAGGTTCCAAAGTTAGAGGATTTAAGAGGTTTGGCGAGAATGATCACCAACCACGAGGCTTTCAGAGCTAAGTATGGAGGACTGCTGTCTCTATTAAGGGTCTATGTAATCGAAGTAATCCTGTCCATGCTAATCCATTTCCACGATCCGGTTTATCACTGTTTCACATTCCCGGATTATCAGCTAGCACCAATGCTGGAGGAGTATTCTCACTTGACTGATCTACACATTACTGATCAAGCTCCCTTTTCTGGACTGGAAGAAATTCCAAAGGATCAAACCATTGCAAGAACAATTTATTTGGACGAGTCAGAAGTCAGGACTCACATGACCACTAAGGGTGGCATCAAAGGTTTGCCAGCCCAATTCTTGATAAAGAAAGCCCTGTACTTTGCCAGTATAGGGAACATGGCCGCTTTCGAGAGCATTTTTGTTTTGCTCACCTACGAGTTATTTTTGTTTCACAACATTGATAACTTCGTAGATATTAATGCCATTAAGATTTTCCTGATCGGAAACCCTGTACCGACCATACTCGCAGATACATATCATTCTGTACACTTAAGGAATTTATACAGTGGAGGAATGATCACGTGTTGTGTACCCTTGCTTTACAAATGGTTCACTTCCCATTTACCCAAGTCTGCTACATTTTAGGATCAAAAGAATACTTTACGTTGGTCGAGAGAATCATGTTTCTTACCAACTCTGACATCGATTGGTCCAATCGAATCTATGACGGGATCATAATCATTGACCGTTGTGGAAATTTCCCAAATGTACCCCTTATAGGAACTAAGGGAGGAATCAACTATAATCCAATTCTCGTTCGTCGTCAATTTGGATACCCAATGAGGCATGTCCCGCGTAATGCTCATCTGGAAGGTCTTTTCTTTAAGGAAGGAGAAAATGACAGGGCATTAAAGACAGAAATAGTGCATGCCTGGAAACATGTTCATGGGAAAGGACGAGAGTCTCTAGGGAAATCGGACTGTGTCTCGGTGGAACCTTATCTCCACTGGGTACAAACTATAGCTCTCAAGCTGAGGATGCCTTACCCTCGTCAGGAAGTTCTTCCATTAAGGGACTCTGCCCTTTATTTTATGTCTGAGACGGAAAAACTTCAAGTTACTCTCAGCAAAGTTCAACAGGAGAAGAGGTCTTGGAGGAACAAGTACCGTATTCTCAATGTGGAGTGTAGGAAAATACAGCAACTACTAAGAGAAAAAGATGCTCTGATTGAGATTTTAGAGCAACATGCTGTAGAAAATCAGGATAACCAATGGAATTTCCTCGCTCCTTTCACTTGGCAAAGGAATGACAACCCGACAACGGCTGAAGAGCCCCGGTCAAACAAGAGGAAAGTACCAGAACCAGCACTTAAGCTCTCCTCAGAGAGGACTCAGGATCCATTAGTTTAGGTTTCTTTTTTCAGCACTTTGTAAATCTACTGTATTTCCATTTCCACAATCCTTTGAATTCAATAAAATGGGTTTCCCCACTGTTTGATATTTGCAATCTAATTGTCGAAGTTTACTTTGAATAAACAAAAATAATTAATAATCATTGCATTCATCATTCTCATAAACACATTCTTCTTACCTACGAATCTCACGTTTGTGTCTCGGTTCTAGAGTCAAACTGTCTCATTCGTACAATACTCGGGCCAATTGTCAAAAAAAGATGGATGATCTCGAGGAAGAGAATAAAGGGTTGAGATAAGAGATCGACACTCTGAAAGAGGATCTGAGAAAGCTTCATAATGACATGTAAGCTCTAGCATAAGCTCAAACGCAACAACAAAGGACTGTGATCTCAAAGATCACATCTACGCCCATAGTGGAGAAGTATGATCCTAGGTACAAAATGCCGAAAGATCGTCCCTGGGGCATGCCACTTAACTATATTCCGGAAGGATATGTTTCGCCGATCGCTGAGAATTAGGGAACCACAGTAGGAACCGTTGGACCTGAAGGTTACAAACTTCGGGAAAGCGAAGATTCCAGGGGCATGACAGCGACTCCTGAAGGTTACAAACTTTGGGAGACACCGAGAGTCTCGACCATAATGACTATACCACCACCCGTGGTACACACTGTCCCGGACAGACAGATTCCCCAGATACCTTCTGGTGGAAATGAAAGTATGTTCGATAGAATGAATGAATTCCAGGAACAATTCCTGGAAATGCAGAAAGAACTGCAAGCCCTTCACGGTCAGGATCTATTTGGAAAGGACGCCGCGGAGCTTTGTTTGGTCCCTAATGTGAAAGTTCCACACAAGTTCCAAGTGTCCGACTTTGAAAAGTACAAGGGTAACTCTTGCCCTCAGAGCCATTTGGTGATCTGCGCTCGGCGAATGTCAGCTCAGACAAAGAACCAGGAGCTACTGATTCACTACTTTCAAGATAGTTTAACCGGTGCCGCATTAAAATGGTACATGGGTTTAAACAGCGCTACGATCGGCACGTTCAGAGATCTTGGCGCTGCTTTCCTTCAACAATATAAATACAATCTGGACATGGCACCAGACAGAGATCAGCTCAGATCGATGTCACAAAAGGACAAGGAAACCTTTAAAAAATACGCTCAGAGATGGCGTGAAATTGCCGCCTAGATTTGTCCACCTCTTGAGGAAAAAGAGATGACAAAGATCTTCTTAAAGATCTTGAGCTCATTTTACTATGACAGAATGGTTGCCAGTGCGCCCAGTGATTTCACCGAGATGGTGGGCTTGGGAGTTCGTCTTGAGGAAGCCGTCCGAGAAGGACGTTTAGTTAAAGACGCTGGATCATCAAGTAGTACAAAACGATACGGTAGTGCTCTCCCTAAGAAAAAAGAGCAGGATATTGGGAATATCTCTCTCGGAAAGCAAAGGCGACGTTACCATCCAGTAGCAGCTGTAACTCCTGCTATTAACCCTGCGACTGTTTCTACGTATCAACCTCAGGTTGCTCAGAGCCAACCGAAACAACAAAGGACATAACAGCCTCTCTAGCAGGCTCGTCCTCCGTATAACAACAACCGTACAATGCGACCACCAGGGTTCGACCCTATACCTATGTTGCATGCGGAATTTCTTCCATTATTACTGGTCAAGGGGCATGTCCAAACCAAGTCTCCTCTTACAGTACCGGAAAATCCGTATTTCTGGTTCAAAGCGGATCAGACTTATCCTTACCATCAAGGAGGACCAGGGCATAACATAGAGAACTGTCTCAGTTTCAAATCCGACGTACAAAAGCTTGTTAGGAGCGGGGTCTTATCTTTCAAAGATACGAATCCTAATGTTCTCACAAACCCGCTGCCTCAACACGAAAAAGATGCAGTCAACTTGATAGAAGGAGACTCTAACGGCAGCTATCAAATTCATGATGTACTCTTATTAAGGGCCAATTTGGTCAAGATGCATTGTAGACAGAGTGGATATGGCCATGTGCCACCTCATAATTATCACCAGTGTGATATCTGCTCTAAGAACAATCAAGGATGTTCTGTGGTGCAATCAGCTCTACAAGAACAATTGGATCTCGGGTGGATCCAAGAGCATTGAGTTCGTGGGGTCAATATGACCTATACGAATTCCAACATCATTTAGAACCACGACATCCGTGCAATGAATGTTAACTTGGTGGCAATGCACTCAAGGCAAAGCCAGTATCATAATCTGCTGCGGTACGATTGAAATTCCTGTCTGACTTGCTCGGTAAACAAACAGGGATGCTCTTTTGTACAAGAGGCCCTCCAGCGTCAGATGGATCTTGGGTGGATCCATGACTACCATGATAGAAATCCTTATCAGATCAACATGATTCAAATCTTTGATATTCGTCTGATGAATACCAGCTTGGTGGAGTTACACGCTAGGCAGGTTCAACTTGGTTTTCTCACTTCTCACGATTATCTGAACTGTAAAGTATGCAGTGAGAGTAACCAAGGGTGCGCTCTCATTCAAAAAACTTTACAACACTTGTTAAACCACTGGTGGTTTCCGATCTCTCTGGATGAAGACACGCAACAAATCAGTGTGCTTAATGGAAACCTTACTCGGCGTCAAAATCAGGATGTCCGATCTATGGAAACAAACCTGGTAAGGTTACACTGTATTCAAAGCGGACGTGGCCAGGTTCCACCACATAACTACGAATACTGTAGAGTCTGCTCGGAGAGTAACCAAGGATGCTACCTTGTGCGGGCAGCTCTTCAAGATCAGTTGGATCGTAAAGAAATTCAACCATGTCTGAGTCCCGAGCCAATCAACTAGACGCCGGACTACTTCGCTGATCAAATCAAAGACGTTGTCATAATCTCTGATCATCAATAGAACAAGGGTGTTTATACCATCATCCCTCTACTGGATGAATCAAAGGTTCTTAGCCAGGAACTGATTGAAGTTACTTACGACAGTCAGTAAAATCAGAAGGCTCCTGTAGTTATCTATCTACCAGGACCATTATCGTATGAATCAGCTAAGGCGATCCCTTACAAATACGGTGCAACAATAATTGAGAATGGAAAGGAAATTCCATTACCCTCCGTCGTGAATATTGCAGACATCAGTCGAGTAACACGGAGCGGTAGAATCTTCAGTCGAGGAGTTGGGGAACCTAACAAAGAAAAGGAACTTCCGATAGAAGCTCCTGATCCACCAGTCGGTCAATCCGGTAATCTCGACCTTTCAAAGGACAATGATGAGATGTTTAAGCTCATCCAAAGGAGTGAATACAACATTATTGATCAGCTGTTACAAACTCCTTCAAAGATCTCAGTGCTATCACTTTTACTCAGTTCCGAAGCACACAGAGAGGCTCTACAGAAAGTCTTAGACCAGACCTTTATGGAACAGGATGTGTCAATACGATAGTTCGATAGCATCATCTCTAACATCACTTCCTGCCACAACTTAGGATTCAGTGATGAGGACTTGCCAGAGGGGGGCAAAAGTCACAACATGGCGCTCAATATCACACTTAACTGCCAGGACGATGCTTTAGCCAGCGTACTGGTAGACACAGGATTGGCCATCAACGTTATTCCAAAGTCCACTTTAATGCGACTGTCATTCAAAGGATCCCCGATGAGGGGCAGTGAGGTCATCGTCAAAGCCTTTGATGGATCTCGGAAAGCAGTTATCGGCGAAGTCGACCTTCCCATAACTATCGGTCCTCACACTTTCCTAATCACTTTCCAGGTCATGGACGTCCAGGCAGCGTACAACTGTTTATTAGGAAGACCTTGGATACACCAGGCTGGGGCAGTCACTTCGATGCTGCACCAAAAACTGAAGTTCGTCAAGAACGATCAACTCGTCACGGTTTGTGGAGAACAAGCCTTGATCGTGAGTAACCTGTCATTATCTACTTGTGTAGAACCCGAGGAGGTTGTTGGGACTCAGTTCCAAGCACTTTCGGTGAGCAACGAGAATCAATCAGAAAGAGGAACTTCGATTTCCTCATACAGAGATGCTCTCGAAGTGATCAAAAGTAACAATACAAAGGGATGGGGACAACTTGTCATTCCTACTGATAATAAAACAAAGAAGGATTTTGGTTTTTCTGCAACCTGCACCCAGACAGCTGCTAACGATGAAAGTCTTCATCCTATTCAGGACTTCTTCCACAGTGGAGGTTTCCTTCACCCAATATCTCAAGAAGTATATACCATCAACGAGGGAGATCCCTCCGATACAGATGAAGAGTGGAAGTCCTATCTTAATGAGGACAGTTATATCTCTCAGGAAGAGATGCCTATGCCATTTTGCTATCCCGCACAGAGTCCGAGATTTATACCGAGGTCAGACGTCAAAATGATATACGGAGATTGTGATCCGGAAGGATGCCGTGCTCCACCAAACTCATTAGAGGAAGACACTCTGTTGAAGGACAACTTTGACCACGACTATTGTGGCCCAATGGATGGCTTGCCTATCTGGCAGCCGTACCCAGGAGACTTGGGGCAAGAAAATCATCTGAACAATGAAAATCAGCTGAGCATCATTGAACAGAATACCTGCATCCCCACCATGTCATAGGATCAACACTCAGGTCATTTAGAAAATATCCAGCACGACGATGAATCGTAAAGTTTGTAGGACTTGAGTTCATTAACTATGCTTTTCCTGAGGTCAATGTCATCGAGAAGGATGACTCCTCCAGTTCGACAGAAGTGTGGGACACCTTAGGACAACCGAGTGGCAAATTCGACTACTTGGTCAAGTACACCGCTCCTGAAAGCTCTCGTATCAGGCTCAAAGACATCCAGCCAACTGGGTGGGGAGATTTATCTGAGAGAACAAATACTATGCAAAATACAACTGAGGAATCCTCCTACGACAACTCCGCCTGGGAGACAGATTTCGATGATCCTGCTCCTCCAGAAATCAGCATTATTTTTAAAGACAAATCAAGGAAGATACCAAACTTTGTGATTCACCGAGGAGTTCGCCGCCAATGGGTTGCAGTCGATGTTCCGAAGATTGTTCATAAGTCAAAGTAATTGCCGTCTTTAACCTTTCACCCTGCCCAGGTGAAACGGATGTTTTGATAGGGCTCGTTTTTTGTAAATTTCCCTCTTCGCTTCACCCAAAGCGACAGAGTTGTTTTATAGGGCTGTAGTTTCAAGAATCGACTTGTTCATAAATAAAATAACGTCGTTATGTAATTTCTGCATTAATTGATGTTTTCTCTTTTTGCTTTTCTCAGAAAATGGTAATCCTAAAAAACGAATAATAATAAACAAGCAGTTTTTCAAAAAAAATATACACTGCACACACTTTTGCATTCTCTCTATCTCTTCTAAACACGAATCATACCGTTATGTAGATTGCTTGTTTTAAACCCGTTGAAACATACGATTCGATGCCTTATCCCAACTTTGAGTTCCCGGTATTTGGGGCTGAAGAAGAAGATGACAACGAAATTCCAGAAGAGATCTCTCGACTACTCAGACAAGAGGAAAGGTCCATTGAACCTCACAAAGAGCCGTTGGAAACGGTCAACTTGGGTTCGGAAAAAGAGAGAAAAGAAATCAGGATTGGGGCACTGCTCAGTCCAACTGCCAAAGAGAGTTTGACAAAGCTTCTCAGAGAATTTCCCGATGTGTTTGCTTGGTCCTATCAGGACATGCCAGGGTTGGATACCAGCATCATGGAGCATCATTTACCGTTAAGGTCAGAATGTCCGCCACTAAAGCAAAGGTTGAGACGGACTCACCCGGACATGGCCATTAAAATCAAAGAGGAGGTACAAAAACAGATTGACGCAGGTTTCCTCGCCACATCAGAATATCCTCAATGGTTAGCCAACATCGTACCCATTCAAAAAAAGGACAGAAAAGTCAGAATGTGTGTCGATTACAGAGATCTAAATAAGGCTAGTCCAAAGGACGACTTTCCTTTACCACACATTGACATGCTGGTTGACAGTACAACAAAGTTCAAAGTTTTCTCCTTCATGGATGGATTCTCGGGCTATAACCAGATCAGAGTGGCGCCGAAAGACATGGAGAAAACTTCGTTCATTACCCCATGGGGTACCTTTTGTTACAAGGTAATGCCATTCAGTTTGAAGAACGCCGGGGCAACCTATCAAAGGGTCATGACTACTCTGTTTCATGATATGATACACAAGGAAATTAAGGTATATGTCGATGATATGATTGCCAAATCTAGAACAGCAGAGGAGCATGTGACCCACCTGTCAAAATTATTCGAGCAGTTGAGAAAGTACAAACTCTGCTTGAATCCCAACAAGTGAACCTTCGGTGTCCGTTCAGGGAAACTTTTAGGATTCATCGTCAGCCAGAAAGAATTGAGGTTGATCTTGACAAGGTCAAGGCCATTCGAGAAATGCCTTTTCTAAAAACTGAAAAACAAGTAAGAGGATTCATGGGACGTTTGAACTACATCTCCAGATTTATATTCCTCATGACCACGACGTGTGCGTCGATCTTCAAATTACTTAAAAAGAACCAGGACTGTGTTTGGACAGAAGACTGTCAAACCACCTTCGACAATATCAAGGAATACTTGTTGAATCCACCGATTCTGTCACCTCCAATGGAGGGAAGACCACTGATCATCTACCTCACAGTCTTGGAAGACTCAATGGGTTGTGTACTTGGCCAACAAGACGAAATAAAAAGGAAAGAGTCTGCCATCTACTATTTGAGTAAGAAGTTCACCGACTGCGAGACTCGATACACCATGCTTGAGAAAACTTGCTGCGCTTTGGCTTGGGCAGCCAAACGTCTTCGCCAGTACATGATTTGTCACACTACTTGGTTAATCTCCGAAATGGATCCAATCAAGTATGTCTTTGAAAAACCTGCTCTCACGGGAAGGATGCCCATTGACAGATGTTGTTATCAGAATATGACATAGAATACCACGCTCAAAATGCCGTTAAAGGGAGTATTTTAGCCGATCATTTGGCTCATCAACCAATTGACGATCAAGAATCAATTGGGTTTGACTTCCTAGACGAAGATGTCATGTATCTAAAAATGAAAGATTGCGATGAACCGCTACCCAGTGAAGGTCCAGAACCAGGTTCCCAATGGGGACTAATCTTTGACAGAGTTGTCAATCATTACGGAAACGGAATTGGGGCAATCATCATAACACCTCAGGGTACCCACATTCCTTTCACTGTCAGACTTACATTCAAGTGTACAAATAACGAGGCCGAATACAAAGCTTGTATTATGGGTCTCGAGGAAGCGATTGATTTAAGGATCAAAAACTTGGATGTATATGGCGACTCAGCCCTGGTTATCAATCAGATCAAAGGAGATTGGAACACATACCAATCAGGACTGATTCCTTACAAAGATTATGTGAGAAGGTTGCTACCTTTCTTCAACAGAATCGAGTTTCATCATATCCCTCGTGACGAGAATCACATGGCTGATACATTGGCCACCCTCTCTTCCATGATTAGTGTAGGTCAATGGAACGACCTACCTAAGATCGACATAATGCGCCTTGAAAGGCCCGCTTACATCTTCATAATTAAAGCAGTCATATAAAATGCTTGCTTCAGAAACAAAAGTGCCCAACTGGGGCAACCCCTTTCTCTCTAGTATATGGCATGAAGGCAGTGCTCCCCATAGAAGTAGAGATCCCATCAATCCAGGTATTGATGGAAGCTAAGCTTACAGAAGCTGAATGGTGTCAAAGTCGAAACGACGAATTGAGTCTGATCGAAGAAAAGCGAATAACGACTCTATGCCACGGTCAGTTGTATCAGCAAAGGATGAAGAAGACGTTTGACAAAAAGGTCTGACCTCGCATCTTCAGGAAAGGAGACCTTGTGCTAAAAAAGATACAATCATTTCTCACTGATTCCGGGGGTAAATGGACCCCGAATTATGACGACCCCTATGTGGTTAAGAAAGTTTTCTCAGGCGGTGCCTTGAGACTTGCAACCATGGACGGAGAGGAATTTTCCTACCCCACGAATGTTGATGTAGTCAAGAAATACTTCGCCTAAAAATAAACGTCTCGGTGGATTAAAAACCCGAAAAGGCGGTCCAGGCAAAAACTAGAGACATAATCAAAAATCATCCCGGTGGATTGGAAATCCCAAAGTACAATCCAGGCAAAAATTAGGGATAATGGCAAGTAACTATGTTCAACAGGGGAAGTCCCTCAGCAGCAGTCATGCCATCCGTCAGGAAAACTCTAGTCAGGGTCATCTTCGACAGAAGCTCAGGATGCCCAGAATTAAAAGTTGGTAGAAAGATAGTGGTCGTTATGTTTCAATATAGCCCTTTTCCCTTAAATTACCATTTTCTAACTTTGTAAATACTTTATGGAATCACACGCTTGGCTGATTTCCATCCTACCAATAAAATTTGAGCCCTTGTGCTTTTGTTTTCAGTTCTTATTTGTTTTAGCTTTACAGAACGACGTTTTAACATGATTAACGATTCTTGAAATAAAACAAAAATGAATTTACTTGTTAAACTTTTTCTGCTTTTAAAATAAAGATGGCAATTCTTTTGACTATTGAACATCGAAAGAACATCAATTGCTTCTCCAGAAGTAAACGAGCTTCAAAGTGCAGAATCAAAGTACTCATTCTAAACCAGTGCGCCTGAATGAAAGATCAGTTATGTCAGATATGAATACTCCGTCTGACATCCTCGGCAGAGTCCTTATCTCCTAAGCCCGACCAACGGTTGTCCCCGCAGGGACTATCTCTCCTAAGCAAGGCAAAATTGCTATCATGAACCAGTGATACTTTTCATCTCCCGCTGTGGCCGAGTATCCAGTCGTGTTCATCTACTAGTCTGTATGTCGCGTCAGTTTTGTCAGCATAAACATACATACATCATGCATTATTGATTTACATTCACATTCATATTGCATCACTATCACTCTAGTCGGTCGTATCCCCTAGTGATAATCGTCCTCTCAATCGAGTTGTCAATTCTTTCCTCGTCAGGAAACGTTGGGGCTGAACAATCTCTCCTCCAGTTTATTTTTGGATTAGAATTGGTCCTTGACCACTTTGATAACTTGAACCTCTGAAAGACCAAAGAACTTTCGACAAACATCACTCTTCGCCAGTGAAGATGATATCTCCGCTTTCCCGGATTAAGGAAAATCCCCAGAGAAAGCCTCTTAATCAGAGATTCCGCAGTACGGCAGTTTTTCTCTGAAAAATCTGCTGACGAAAAGGTCACCAGCACCTCAAAATTTGATCACATCATATGGCATTTATCCTAGAAGATCCCGAGAAAAGTATGACGCAATATCCCTAAGCGAAAGCAGTCCCTCAAGAGACTCGTTTCCCTAGTAGAATCAACAAATGGCATCTCCAACAGAGAAGTTTGTACACCTCTACAACTCAGACGAATGGGTTCCCCAGCAACTCTGACATCAAAACTTTTTCCATCAAATGGCATCTCCCCGGGAAAATTCGGTGAGAAGTTTGAGGAAAACCGCTTCGAATAGCATCCCTTGTCAAGAAAGTTAATTGAAAAAAGAAACTTAGACCAGTTCCTTGGTAGGAAACCAGGATCGAGGGGAAGTTTAATTCAGAAACTAAGACCAGTTCCTTGGTAGAAAACCAGGATTGAGGGGAAGTTTATTTCAGAAACTGAGACCAGTTCCTTGGTAGGAGACCAGGATCGAGGGGAAGTTTGTATCAGAAACTGAGACCAGTTCCTTGGCTGAAGACCAGGATCGAGGGGAAGTTTTTTACCTTTTCTAAGTATCATTGCTTAGCAAAAGAAGATGGATGGGTAATCTGCCATTCATAACCACCATCAAAATTTAGGGTATTCCGATATTTAATCCTCTTCCACCCCGAATGCCTGAATACCTTCGCCATTCACACCTTCGGGTCCAAGAAAATTAAATAGGGGCCTCTGTCATACCCCAAATTTTGACCACTAAGATTTCCCGTCATTGGGAAAATCATCATCATAATATGGAGGAACCTTCATGCCTCATCAGTCTCCCCAAAGATGGGTGAGCATTCACTACAATCAAGCTTAGGGTTTCAAGCCCTCTCAGAGCCTTTAGACAAAGGATCAATCAAGGAATGACATGATCTTCAACTTGTCTAATCTCTCAAACACCCACAAAGGATCAAGGGGACTCCCACATCAAGAATTATGCACAAGAGTGCAACATTTCAAGTGGATCAAGCCTCAAGTTCATCTAATACAAAGTCAATTGACGCAGAAAGTCAAAATTTGACTTTTGGTCAACTTTGAACTTCACAAGCCATTACTCAAGAAAATATGATGGGTGATTTAATTTGATCAAATTTAAATCAAGAAATCATGCAAAATTTCAAAATTGATCAAATTGAAAGAAACTTAGAAATTTTTTCTAAGTTAAAATCATGTTCAAGTGCACAACTTTTCAAGGTTGTAACTATTGATCCAAGCATCCATTGATTTTGCGTAAGAGATACTTTTAAATAGGGTATTTGATACTTCAACATTGTAGAAGGAATCAACTCAAAATATCATAAGGATTGAAAGATATAAGTGACCAAAGTTGGGAATTCTTAATGTCAAATGTTCCGACATTTCATAGGACATCATTAATATTTTTCCAGCAAGAATGTCCCAACTTCAAGGATGTTTTTCTCCATGATCCAAGTTGATTCAAGCCAAACCTTGAACATCAAAGTTGAAGTATGTAATCTCACCTTTTCAGAAAGTCCTAGAAAGCTCATTTATCATTCTCGATCAGAAATTTATGATCTTTGCAAAAGGCATTGATAAAACAAAATTTTTATGACAGCTTTTAGGACAGACTTGATCACACAAGTTCAAGGTCATTTTTGGCAACTTTACAAGTCTTATCTTCACAAACCTTGAACATAAAAGTTGAAGTACGTCATCTCAGCTTTCTAGAAAGTTGTAGAACGTCCATTTATCACACTCGAGTAGGAAGTTATGGACTTTACAGTAAGGCTTGATGCAGCTGTTTTTTAGGACAGATTTTGTGCACTTTTTCTTGTGCCACATACTTTTCAAGCTTTGTCACCATGCAGGACAAGTATCAAAGGTGCAATTCACTTCAACTCAAAATATCATAGTGGATTAAAAGATATAAGTGATTAGAGTTTGGAATTGTTAATGTTCAAAGTTGTCAAATGTTTCAACATTTCATAGGACATCATTAATATTTTTCCAGCAAGAATGTCCCAACTTCAAGGATGTTTTTCTCCATGATCCAAGTTGAACCAAGTCTAGGGTCAATATCAAAGTTGAAGTATGTTATCTCAGCTTTCCATAAAGTCCTGGAACATCCATTTATCATTCTTGAGCAAGAAGTTATGGATTTTACAACAAGGCTTGCTGCAGCTGATTTTTAAGATAGGTTTCAGGACAGATTTGCACATTTCTTGTGCCACACGAATTTTTAAGCCTTGTCATCATTTTGGACCCATCTGAGGATCAAATCCAAGGGGGATGATCTGATCTCCAACCCTCCAAAGTCCTTGGAACCAAAAATAGCATGCCAAACCTAGAAAACCCTAAAAGAGGGACAAAACTCCAATTTTGGTTTGGAGCATTTAATGGATGCTTAGAGGTGGCATGAACTGAGCTTCCTCTAACTGAATTCAGTCAAGATTCATCCAACAACAAGGGAACCAGCAGCCTGTGCCCTAATCTCTAGTTAATGGCTAGAGGAGACTTGAGATTCCAAAATGCAACCATGGGACAAACCTCTGCTGCAGCCACTATTCACTATTGCTTGCAAAACAAACTTGCTCTACTATAAATAGAGCTCATTTGTGCTCAGTTTGAGTACACCAAAGCCATCAAATAGATGCTTTCCTCAAAATCACTTCTTTCACTCCAAAATGCCTTCTTTAGCAAGGTAATTCTGAGTTTTTGAGTTAGAGAGCATTTCCATCACAACTCATGATCCAAACACTTCCAATATGTCATATCTAAGCTGTCCAAACTCTCATAAGTGACCCATAACACCAAAATCACAAAGTCACCTCTCAAAACCTCAAAATTGGACTTTTTTTTTGCATTTTTCAAGCCATGTCTTGATTCAGTCACTTTCCAAACCAGATAAGACCTTAAACACACTCCAAATATCATCCTTGAACTGTCCCAAATGGTCCCCCCCATCTGGAACACCATTTGAGAGAGTTGGCATTTTGGCCACTTTTGCCCATTTTGCAAGAAAGAGCTCAAACTTGCTCCAGAGGTTTCCAGCTAATTCCAACCATCCTAAAAGCTTCTAAGAGGTCATTTGAGGGTGTCCAAAGCATCAAATCATTTCTGGAACAAAGCACTTGGTAGGTTGCACAAAATCTCCAAAAAAGAGGTAAAATTCACAACTTGAATTCTTTGAATCATGCTTTCCTTTGATGTCCACATACATGCATCATATTGAACAATTCTTGAAGTAAACATGTAGTCCTTAATGTGTATGTTGTGATCCTCTTACTGTTTGCACTTTAACATGTTTATATGTGGAGTTTATGTTGTTTTAAAATCAACATGCAGTTCTGGTTTTTTGCTTCGTGCATTCTGTACATTAAGTTTCAGTATGTATGAGTGATACCATTAGATTTCTTGCGAAAAATCGGTCAAGATAGGTTCTTACGGATTTTAATTTCGTTAAAAATTGAGAGAGTTATGCGTGTTGGAAGTTTGATAAAAAAATGTTGAAAACTAAAAGAGATGTCGAATGTGATGTTGTGACATCTTTCCTCTTTTTCTTGTTTTATTTTCAAAACTCAACCAATTCTTTCACATAGCAAAAATCATCATTTTCCATTTTTGTTTTACACAGTTCTTATTCATACTCCATAATATTTTAATCCACAAAAAATCACAAAAAAAAAATTATTATTTGATATATTTTTAATATATTCAAAAATATTGTTGTAAATTGTTTTAAATGTTTTTAAAATGATTTATTTTTCTTGATTTATAAAACCAAAATGATTTTAAATATTCATGTGGATAAAATACATTTTTATAAACCTTAATCATTGTTTATAACATGATTAATGATTTTATTTGATATTTTTATCATTTTTTTACTTGATTTTTCTTTGAAAAATGCCTTTAAAAAATGAAATTGGGGTTTCTTTGATTTTCACCCTAACAAATATTTTTAAAACACTCTTGGGTCTCTAATAGAGTGTAAGAACCAATCCTTTGTAAATACAAACCTTTTTTGGGCCTCAAATGTTGTATAAGTCCCGTTGTATTTCAAAAGTTCGGCGCGATCATCGCCTGTTTAAAATAAATCATCTGGGCCTCTCCTCGAGCTATAAGACCCATAATAAATCATTGGGCCTCTAATAGAGCGTAATACCCAATCCCCTTTTAACCAAAACAATTTTGGGCCTCAGATATTGTATAAGTCTCTCTGCGTTAAAAGAAAATCTCGGCGCGACCGCCAGTTCAAAAATAAAAACCCTAGGCCTCTCCTTGAGCTGTAAGCCCCACCACTTGTATAAAAATAAACCTTTGGGCCTCTTGAGAGAGTGTAAGACCCATCCCTTTGTACAGAAAACCTCTTGGGCCTCACATATTGTATAAGTCCCTCTGTACAGTTTTCAAAACAACAATGCAATCACTGATAAAACCTTGGGCCTCTCCTTGAGCTGTAAGCCCCAACAATCTTTTCAAAGCACTTTCTCCTTTGATTTTGTATATAATATTGTTATCAAAGCTTTCTTTGTTGAACAAACTAACAAAACAACATGGAAGCTCTACAACCGAGTAAGTGTTTACCCGCTTTCTTTATCCGCTTTCATATATATATATATATATAACTGTATTGTGGGGCTGCTCACTGTAAGTCTTCTTTCACAAAATTTTATATACTTGTCAAAAATCAACTGTGTAATACTAGTATAGTTATTTAGAGTTTTCCCCGGCAACTACGTCTAGCACTAGGTAAAGCCCTGTTGGCCACTCTTAAATACAAACAAAACTAGATCCCCCATAGGATTACCAGACACAGTCTTCCCTCCTCTTGGGGTTAAACAATATGGAGACGTGAAATGCAGCATTCTCAGTGAACCCTTTCTCAGACTGTCACCCTTAGACATTGTCAAAGAAACTCTAACTCCCCATAGATGATCTTTTCTCCGTGAATGGCATCTCTTGAGTTTCTTCCAAATTCCTAGACTTTCCTGGCTTGATCTATTCTTGGTGAATGGCATGTCTTGAACTTCTCAGGGTTTGGGGACCCACAGGCTTCTTAAAAGCATCCCTGCCTCCTCTTGGGCATTGTACAAGGACCATTCGGCTTCTTAAAAGCTCTCATGCCTTCTCTTGGGCTTACTATAAGGACCTAGAGACCTCTACAGGTATAGGAACAGAACCTAGTCATCAATTTGCTAGAGTTGTCTTTCTGAGTCAAGGGTCAGACCAGTTAATGGATTGACCTTCATCCCTTAACATACCAGCCTTCTCTTGGGCATCGTACAAAGATTATTCACTTATCCGAGAATCAATTTCTCAAAACACCAGTAGACTTGGACAGTCTCAATACCCTTTGGACTTCCCATTTCCTTAAAGAATGGGAAATAACCCTGATCCTCTGATCAATCCCTAAGCACAACATTACCCATATAAGAACTGATTTTCTCTTTCATCCAACACACTGAACCTGTCACTCGACTGAAACAGTTACCAGCATAAATAGCCTCCTATTGGGATTTGTACAATGATTCTCCCCACACTCTCTTGTTGAGTATAAAAGACTCTCTTGTTGAGTCAAACCCTTTTAGCCTCCATCTCAGGCTTCGTACGAGATACAAAACAATCTCTTGTTGAGTATAAAAGACTCTCTTGTTGAGTCAAACGCCTTCAGCCTCTAGCTCGGGCTTCGTACGAGATCACTCTCTTTTTGAGTATAAAAGACTCTCTTGTTGAGTCAATCACTTTTAGCCTCCATCTCGGGCTTCGTACGAGATACAAATCACTCTCTTGTTGAGTATAAAAGACTCTCTTGTTGAGCCAATCACCTTTAGCCTCCATCTCGGGCTTCGTACGGGATACAAAACACTCTCTTGTTGAGTATAAAAGACTCTCTTGTTGAGTCAAACCTTTAGCCTCCGTCTTGGGCTTCGTACAAGACACATAAAAACACCCTCTTGTCGGGCCAATAGCCTCCTCTTAGGCTTTGTATAAGGAAAACCCGGGTTGAGTCAATCAACCTTTTAGCATCAAAGTTATACCTTGTTCATAGCATACAAACATCAACAACTCCTTTTCCCCCCATCTAATTGCTGTAAGCGGCAAGCCTCTGTATTATTTACATCCACGCCACTGTCCCTCTTTTAGCATGAGAAATTTCTAAGGAAATATGACATTGCTCTAAATAGAGTTAAAGTCTTCTCCTTCAGGTTGAAAATCCCCTATAAAGGAAATTATGTCATTGCTGGGTTCACATATCCCAGTTAAGTAATTCTCCTTTATAATCAGTCACCCAACAGTTGGGACAAACAGACCAAATATCCCCCTTTAGAGATGACAAATTCTCTCTAATCCTAAACCCTTCAGCTTCACATCTTGGGCTTTGAACAAGATACAAACCACCTTTAGCTTCATGTCTTGGGCTTTGAACAAGACACCAAAACAACTTTTTTCCTCCCATAGAATAGGAGGAACTACGATCGCTCTGATTTCCCTGTTTCGTTAAACGGGAATACGTAGGCATAAGATTGGAAAAATCTTAACGAGCATACTAATCAAAAACCCAAAATCCTGTACATTCATACATCAATCGAAAAGCATCAGTCCTAATATCCTACCAATAGCCTAAACACTGTGTTCTTAACAAAATAACCTAAGAGAGACCCACAATCTTAATAGCATCTGTAAACCAACAGTCATCTGTTTAAACTCAGTTTGCAAGCAGGGTTAACTGGAGACTTCTATTTCCCTTCCTTCATCAGCTTCAATAGGATAAAAAATGAATCGAATTGTAGTACCCCAAAACGATAGTGCTTCTCAACCACACAAAAATTTGCGCTACAATCATACAAAGATAAAATCTTCCATACCAGTAGACTTGGACAGTCTAATCTCCTCTTGGATCTCAAAGACATTCTCAAGTTCCCTACAAATACAGGAGAAACACTGGTCATTTAATCAATCCCCAGTAGAGTTGAAACCCGTAGGTTCTAAAACTCAGTCTTTCATCCTAAATTTCCTCAGCTACGGTCAGCTTATCATCAGAACCTTAAGGCATCTGATACCTCAACTCTTCTGGAACCCTCAACAAGAGTTGATTCCCCGCTTTGGACCTGCCTCTGGATCTCAATAATCCTCAGCAGAAGTCAGCCTCCTCTTAGGCTTTGTATAATGATTTTCCTTAGTGGATCTAGCTTCAAAAAGCACTCTCTTGTTGAGTCAACCCTTTTTAACCTCAATCTTGGGCTTTGTATAAGACAGATAAAAACACTCTCTTGTTGAGTCAATCTTTTTTAGCCTCCTCTTAGGCTTTGTATAATGATTTCCCCTAGCAGAAGTCGGCCTCCTCTTAGGCGTTGTATAAGGATTTTAAAACACTCTCTTGTTGAGTAAATTACCTTAAGGCACTCTCTTGTTGAGTCGACCCTTTTTTAGCCCCCTCTTAGGCTTTGTATAATGATTTCTCCAGCTTGTTCAGCCTCAATCTTGGGCTTTGTACAAGACACACAAAGATACTCTCTGGTTGAGTCAATCACCTTAAAACACTCTCTTGTTGAGTAATCATCTCTCAGCCTCCTCTTAGGCTTTGTATAATGATCCTTCTTTTCCTCAGCAAAAGTCAGCCTCAATCTTGGGCTTTGTACAAGACACCCATAAATATCTTCAGCTGAGTCAGTCAAATATTTTGTAGCCTCAATCTTGGGCTTTGTACAAGACACATATAAAATCTCCCTAAGCAAGAGTCAAATATCTTCCTAGCCTCAATCTTGGGCTTTGTACAAGACAAACCATACTCTCCAGCAGAGTCAATCTTCTTCTTTTAGCCACAATCTTGGGCTTTATACAAGACAGATAAAACAAATATTCCCCAGTGGAATAAAAAAAATCCTTTTTAGCCTCAATCTCGGGCTTTGTATAAGACAGACAAAATCTTTCCCCAAAAAGTCAACTTTTAGCCTCCTCTTAGGTTTTGTATAATGATATCTCCCAAAGAGTCAGTTTCTCTTTTAGCCTCAATCTTGGGCCTTGTATAAAATAGATTAAACACTCTCTCGTTGAGTCAGCCTTTTTCAGCTTCCTCTTAGGCTTTGTATAAGTACTTTCCTCAATAGAGTCAATCAATCTCTTAGCTTCAACCTTGGGCTTTGATCAAGGCACATACAAAAAACTAACACCCCTTCAGAGGAAATAAAAAACTCTCTGTAGGAAGACATTTCTCTGTACATCACTACATCGAAACAGACATTCAAAACAAACCTTAATCCCAGATAACTGCTATAAGTGACACACTTGTTAATTGAGAAATCCAAGCTGTCGTCCGTCTTTTATCCTGGAAAAACTTCCTCTTTCATCTAATTGCTGTAAGTGGCAAGCCTTTGGATTATTTACATCCATGCCACTATCCCTCTCTTAGCATGAAAGATTCCTAAGGAAAAATGACATTGCTCTACACTGAGTTAAAGTTTTATCCTTTAGGATAAATCCCTTATAAAGGAAATTATGGCATTACTGGATTCTTATATCCCAGTTAAAGTAATCCTCCTTTGTAAATAGTTACCCAACAATTGTGATAAACAGACGAGATGTCTCCCTTTAGAGATGACAAATTCTCTCTCAGTCAAAACTTTTAGCTTCAATCTTGGACTTTGAACAAGACACAAATACTTAACCTTTAGCTTCAATCTTGGGCTTTGAACAAGACATCAAAACATCTTTTTCCTCCCATAGAATAGGAGGAACTATGATTGCTCTGATTTCCCTGTTTCTTTAAACAGGAATACGTAGGCATAAGATTACGAAATCTTAGCGAGCATACCAATCAAAAACTCTAGGTCCAATACCTTCACACACTAAATCAAAACTTAGGTCCAGTACCTTACCATATCACTCAAAAATTCTCTCTCTCTCAAACATCTCCCAAAGAAGAAACTTTCCCATTTACAGATAAACACCATCAAGTACAAAGCAGAACCTAATTGCTAACAACCTGTGGATAACCACATATAGGATGGGTAATTGACAACTCCCCGTTGTATAACCTGACCCCGAACTCCCCGAATCTCTTAAGCATTTGTTCAGTTAAACATTTGCGTGCAAGGTTTGTTTTAGATAGCTTCCCTTTCCTTTCCAGCTTCACGGGATAAATAAGAAATTAGAAAGTAGCACCCCACTCCCTACCATTGTGGTGAGGAGAAACCCATGGCGATAAGGTGGTCGCGTCACCGACAAAAATCGCACGCTACAGTAAAAATGGCGACTCTGCTGGGGACTCATTTTTTCTGTCTAGGACTAGACTAGAATTCCTAAGAGGTCTAGGATGTTGGTTTTAGGAATTAATATATATATATATATATATATATATATATCGCTTTTCCTACTTGATATCCATGTTTATTTTCCTGTCAATGAGAATGCGAGTGATGTCGCATATGGAAAGTATGAGAGAACCCTATGATAAGTGATGGCATAGACGGGTGGACTTACAGGGAGTGATTCCCGAATAAGCGATCATGGTAGACCATCAAATCAGTGGAGATACCTTTTGCGAATTCAATGTTGAACGACCATCATCGTGAAAGCAGATTATCCCAATGTGGTATCCGTGAAACTGAGGATTTAGTAGACATTAACCATATGGCCATTTGGTAGTGTGGTAACTATCGAAAATAGTTGATACGTGATACTACACTCAAATGAGATTACCCTAGGATGCTACAGCTCGCTCGGGTGAACCAGCTTGTTGTTGATATCCCCAGGGGGTCAATGATTTTGGGAACTTTTAACCCGTTCTACAGGTAAAAAAAATAACCAGAATACAACCTTTGGGGATGGGTAGAGCCATGACTCCATGCTCGTGGCGTTGAACCCTTGAACCCATGTTTTTTCAATGTTTTTGTGTGCTGCATTCATGCATTCATTTAAAAAACTCTTAAACAAAGAAAAAAAATCTTCTTTTCTCTTCTCTCTTTTTCAAATTAAAATAAAACAATAATTGCAAATATCAGAGAAGGATTGCGTTATGGATTTCGGTAGAAGAAAGACGCACAAGTATACCTTCAAGGCTCCAAAGCTAGAGAATTTAAAGGGGCTGGCAAGGATGATCACCAACCCTGATGCTTTCAGAACTAAGCATGGAGGACTGCTGTCTCTGTTAAAAGTCCATGTAGGTGAAGGAATCCTGTCTACGCTGATTCAGTTCTACGATTCGGTTTATCGTTGTTTCACATTCCCGGATTATCAACTAGCACCGACACTAGAAGAGTACTCTCACCTGATTGATTTACCCATCACTGACCAAGCTCCATTTTCTGGACTGGAAGAAATTCCAAAGGATCAAACCATTACAAGAGCAATCTATTTGGACGAGTCAGAAGTCAGGACTCACATGACCACTAAGGAAGGAATTCAGGGTTTACCGGCCAAGTTTTTGGTAGAGAAAGCCCTATACTTTGCCAGTGTAGGAAATGTTACTGCTTTCGAAGATATCTTTGTCCTACTTACATACGGGCTTTTCCTTTTTCCCAACATCGATGACTTTGTCGATACCAATGCCATTAAGATCTTTCTGATTGGAAACCCCATACCAACCTTGCTCGCAGATGCTTATCATTTTGTACACTTAAGGAATTTGTACAACGGAGGAATGATCACATGTTGTATACCATTACTCTACAAATGGTTCACTTCCCATTTACCCAAGTCGGCTGCATTTTGGGATCATAAGAGTACTCTACGTTGGTCACAGAGAATCATGTCTCTTACCAACTCTGACATAGAATGGTACAATAGGATTTATGAGGGAATAAGGATCATTGACAAATGTGGAAACTTCCCTAATGTACCCCTCATAGGAACTAAAGGAGGAATTAACTATCATCCAATTTTAGTTCGCCGTCAACTCGGATACCCGATGAAGAATATCCCGCATAATGTTCATTTGGAAGGTCTTTTCTTCAAGGAAGGGGAAAATGATAGGGCACTAAAGAAGGAAATAGTGCATGCCTAGCAACACATTCACAGGAAAGGAAGAGAGTCTCTAGGAAGACCGGATTGTATCTTCGTGGAACCTTATCTCCACTGTGTACAAACTAGAGCCCTCAAGCTGAAGATGCCTTACCCTCGTCAAGAAGTTCTTCCGTTAAAGGAATATGTCCTTTATTTTATGTCTGATACGGAAAAACTATAGGTCGCTCTCAACAAAGTTCAACGGGAAAAGAACTCTTGGAAGAACAAGTACCGTATCCTCAATGTAGAGTGTGCCAAAATTCAGGAACTATTAAAAGAAAAGGACGCTCTGATCGAGATTCTAGAACAACATGCTATAGAAGATCAAAGGAACTTGCTCACTCCTTTTACTTGGCGAAGGACTGACAACCTGACAACAACTGAAGAACCCTGGTCAAAGAAAAGGAAAGTATCGAAACCAGCATCTGAGCTCTCTTCGGAGAGGACTCAGGATCCGTGAACTCAGACATTTCCTTTTACAGCACTTTGTAAAATATTGTATTTCCCTTTTTGCAATCTTTCAAATTCAATAAAAAAATGGGGTCTCCCCACCGTATAATATTTGCAATCTATTTGTTGAAGTTTCTTTTTGATTAAAGCAAAAACAAAAATATTAATTAATATCATTGCATATCATTCATCATTCTCACATAACGCATCCTTCTTACCTTCGAATCTCACGTATACGTTACGATTCTAGAGTTAAACTGTCTCACTCGTACAATACTCGGGCCAATCGACAAAATAAAATGGACGATCTCGAGGAAGAGAACAGAGAGCTGAGAGAAGAAATCGATGCTTTGAAGGAAGATCTGAAAAAACTTCATAGTGACATGCAATCCATGGCAACAGCTCAGAGACAACAACAAAGGACTGTGATCTCGGAGATCACATCTACGCCCATAGTGGAGACATATGATCCTCGGTACAACATGCCTAAAGATCGTCCCAGGGGCATGCCTATCAACTTTGTCCCTAAAGGATACATCCCACCTGTCACGGAAGACCCATAAACTGCAGCAGGAACCGCTGGGCCTGAAGGTTACAAACTTCGAGAAAGCAAAGACGTAAGAGTAATGGTAGCAACTTCTGAAGGTTACAAACTTCGGGGCATATAAGAACTAAGAGTCACCGCCATAATGACTATACCATAACCCGTGGTACACACTGTCCCAGAAGGACAAATTCCACAAATACCGTCTGGTGGAAACGAAAACATGTATGAAAGAATGAATGAGTTCCAGGAACAATTTCTGGAGATGCAGAAGGAACTGCATGCCATTCGCTGCTAGGATTTATTTGGAAAGGACGCCGCAGACCTTTGTCTGGTCCCTAATGTAAAGATCCCGCACAAATTCAAGGTGTCTGACTTTGAGAAATACAAGGGCAACTCTTGCCCTCAAAGTCATTTGGTGATGTACGCTCGAAAAATGTCAACTCAGATAGAAAATCAATAGCTACTGATCCACTATTTCCAAGACAGTTTAACCGGTGATGCACTCAAATGGTACATGGGTTTAAACCGCACCAAGATCATCACTTTCAGAGATCTTGGCACTGCCTTCATTCAACAATATAAATATAACCTGGACATGGCACCAGAAAGAGATCAACTCCGGGCAATGTCGCAGAAGGACAAAGAAACTTTTAAGGAATATGCTCAGAGATGGCGTGAAATTGCCGCTCAGATCTGCCCCTCTCTTGAGGAAAAAGAGATGACAAAGATCTTTTTGAAATCCTTAAGCTCATTCTATTACGACCGAATGGTCGCCAGTGCGCCCAGTGACTTCACTAAAATGGTGAACATGGGAGTACGCCTTGAAGAAGCAGTCTGAGAAGGACGATTGGTCAAAGGTACAAAAACATCGAGCAGTACCAAAAGATACGGTAGTGCTTTCCCAAAGAAAAAAGAGCAAGATATTGGTAATATCTCTCTCGAAAAGCAAAGGCGAAGGTATCAACCACTAGCAGCAGTAACTCCTGCTATCAACCCTACGCTGGCTCCAACCTATCAACCTCAGGTTGCTCAGAGCCAACTGAATCAATAATAGTATCAGCAAAGGACACAACAGCCTCTTCAGCAGGCTCGTCCACAATATAATAATAACAATCGTACGACACGATCACCAGGGTTCGACCCTATACCGATGTTGTACGCAGAACTGTTTCCACTATTACTGGTCAAGGGGCATGTCCAAACCAGGTATCCTCTTGCAATACCGAAAAATTCACCTTTTTGGTTCAAAGCGGATCAAACTTGCCCTTATCATCAAGGAGGACTGGGGCACAACATTGAGAACTGTCTCAGCTTCAAATCCGATGTACAGAAGCTTGTTAGGAACGGGATCTTATCCTTCAAGGATACAAATCTAAATGTTCAGACAAACCCGTTGCGTCAACATGAGAAAACTGCCATAAATTTAATAGAGGAAGAATTTAGCTGCAGTTATCAAATTCACGATGTACTCCTATTAGGAACCAATCTGGTCAGGATGCATTGCAGACAGAGCGGGTACGGTCATGTACCGTATCAAAATTATCACCAGTGTGATATTTGTTCAAAGAATAATCAGGGGTGTTCCGTAGTGCAATCAGCTCTACAAGAACAGATGGATCTCTGATGGATCCAAGATCATCGAATCTGTGAGGTCAATATGGCTCACGCAAATCCCAACATTGTCCAGAACCACAAAATTCTAGCGATGAATGTCAACTTGGTGGCAATGCACTCAAGGCAAAGTCAATACCATGATTTGCCATGACACAATTACAATTCCTGTCCAATCTGCTCAATAAGCAATCAGGGATGCTCTTTTGTACAAGAGGCCCTTCAACGTCAGATGGATCCAGGATTACCGTGATAGAAGTAGCCATCAAGTTAATATGATTCAAATCTTTGATATTCGCTTGATGAATACCAGTCTGGTAGAATTACACGCTAAGCAAGTCAGGCTTGGTTTTCTGGCTTCACATGATTATCAGGACTATAAAGTGTGTCGTGAAGATGACCAAGGATGTGCACTTATCCAAAGAACACTTCAACACTTGTTGGACCACTGGTGGCTTCCAATCTTCTTGGATGAAGCTACATAGAAGATCAGTATGACTGACGAAAATCCTGATAGACATCAAAGTCAGGTTGTCCGCTCGATGGAAATAGATCTAGTAAAGTTACACTGCATACAAAGTGGACGTGGCTAGGTGCCACCACACAACTATGAGCGCAGTAGAGTTTGCTCAGAGAACAACCAAAGATGCTACCTTGTACGGTCAGCTCTTCAAAATCAGATGGAAAGAAAGGAGATTCGACCATGTTCAAATTTTGGTTCGATCAACGCGATGCAAGACTATCTTCCTGATCAAAGGAAAGACGTTATCATAATCTCTGATCATGGGAGGACCAAAGGCGTATGCGCCATAATCCCTCTACTCCATGAATCAAGGGTACCTCTTGATAGTAGAAAGATTCTCAACCTCGAACCAATTGAGGCCGGGTACGATGGTCAGAAAAATCAAAAGGATCCTATGGTCATATATCTGCTGTAACGCCCCAGTTTTTGTTAGATTTATTTAATCGAGTCGATTTAATTATTTTTGGTCTTTATATTATTTTATTCTTGGTTATTATGTTTTATCGCATTTTGGGAACGTTTGCGAGAAAATTGAGTGTAGGGGTATTTTGGTCTTTTTGGCTTGGTTAGATATTGTTTTTCATTTAAAATAGAAACATAGAAAGAAAAATAGAAAGAAGAGAAGAGAAAAGGAGAGTGAGAAGAAGAGAAAAAGAGGAAAACTTGGAGTGTAAGAAACCGATTCAACCGACACTTCGAAGCGCGCTTAATCGGGTAAGGGTGCGAAACTCGGTTATGCTATGCTTGTGTATGATTATGTATGTGTGTGTTGGAATGTTTGTTGGTTTTTCCTAGCTTTTCAATTCTAGGTCGAAAGAGAGAAAACGATATAAATCCATGTTTTCGCGGTTGAAATGCGGTATAAATGTGGTAGAATACTTGTTGTTATGTTTGGTATATGTTCTGGTTGTTGTGTTATGGTTTGGATGTGTTTTGGTGGATGAAATATTGTGTTGGAGTGAACAACAGCGCTGCTGGAATTTTCTGGGTTCATAGGTTCGCACTGCGAATAGGGCAGCGAAGGGAAAGCGAAGGTTCGCTGGCTGTTCGCATTGCGAACTTTCTGTTGTTTTTTCTCTGCCACGGTTCGCATTTAATTCGCATTGCGAAGGGGAAAGTGAAGGTTTGTTGGGTGTTCACATTGCGAACTTTATGCTATTTTTTCTCTGCCATGGTTCGCTGGGGGTTCGCATTGCGAATAAGAAAGTGAACAGGGCAGATTTTTCCATTTTGTTCTTGCCATAACTTTTGGGTCGTAAGTCGGATTGAGGCGCGGTTGGATGCTTTGGAAAGCTATTGAAATATTCTTTCTTATAAAAATGGTTTTGAGACTAGTGGCCGATTTAATTATGTCAGTAATTGGAAATGTGTCATTTTGTCGACTTTTACCGTCGTAATTGTGTGTAATTGATGTGCTAACATGCGATACGGTTTTGATCTATAACGTATAGCTTGTGTGCTATTATATGATGTGAATGTATGTGATGAAATGGTGTGATGATGTTTTGCGGCCTTATGGCAAATAAATACATTGTGTTATGTTTGATTGTATATGCATGATTATGGATGTTGAAGTGGTTTACATGGTTGTATATGCGTATGCATTTGATTGTCATGAGTCATTGTATGCCAAGCATCATGATATGCATTCTTGTGATGTCGTGTGCCCTAGTGGGTGTGAGCGACGAAATGATTCCCGAGGGGATCTGCTGTAACGGTCATGTGCCTTATACAAAGAGGACCTAAAGCGACGTTATGGACGATCGTGTGCCTTATACAAAGAGGACCTAAAGCGATCGGGTCGTGTTCCTTATACAAAGAGGACCTAAAGCAATCCATAAACATCGCGTGCCTTATACAAAGAGGACCTAAAGCGACGGGGAACATCATTTGCCCGACGGGGAGTTACACTAAGTAACAAGCGATGATTCCATTAATTCCTGAGTGAATTAATGATGAGATGATGGATGGAACGGTACTGCATTGCATTGCATAGAGTCGTTGTGTCGGTCTCTGTGCATTTACATAAGTCATGAATGGATTGATTATGTGTGGGATTTGTGAATGGATTTGATGAGTTGATATATACACATGTTGGTGATAAATGTATTGAGCATGATTGATATGCCTTTGTGATGGATGTATGAGATAAGAATCGTGTTGTTTTGTGTTTGAATTATGGTATATGTTGTGGTGAGAATGTTGTTGTGTGCGTATTTATTGTTATTACATAATGGTATGCAACTATATTATAATTGTGTTTCTTACCCTTCTGCTGTTTTGAATGCTCTATGAGGCATTGCAGATTAGATGCTGGAGGTCTTTTTGTGAAGATTCTGTTTTCATTCTTTTGTCGGTCGGCTCTGATATGTAGCACTGGGTAGTCGGGGAGATCGTTATGTGACATTATGTATATATATCTTTTTGGACTTGACATGTATGACTCTGTATAAGACAGACAAACTTTTATGTTTATATATATGAGATTTTAGTTGCAGATTTTTCGCATTTATTCTGTATCTGAATTGTGGGTGTTAGGAACTGAGTTCCTCTGTTTATGTTGCTACCTGATTGTTGCATATCTTTATGAGCAGGTTATTATATTTCTTCATCGTGATGTGACGCTCTGTCTATGCCATGAATGTTTTAATTCTACTCTGATTATTTGTTATTGCTTTAATTACGCGGGTTATAGACTGGGGGTGTTACATTAAGTGGTATCAGAGCCAGTTTGTGTCAGTCCGTGCCAGTCCGTGTCGGTCATTTTGACCAAGTTGTTTGTTGTGCGTCAGTGTGTTCTGGCGAGCTGATTGTTTAACCATAGTTACTGTTATTGAATATGAACAGAATATGGCTGGAAGGAATGACGCTGCTCTTGCTGCTGCGATGCAAGCTGTGGCTCAGGCTGTGCGGGGTGCACCTAATGCTGGTGGGAATGATGAGTTCAGGAAGAACAAACCGCCTATCTTCAAAGGAAGGCATGATCCTGATGGTGCTCAGATTTGGCTTAAGGAGATTGAAAGAATCTTTCGAGTGATGGACTGTGCTGAGGAACATAAGGTGAGATTGGGTACTCACATGTTGCAGGAGGAGGCTGATGATTGGTGGGTTAGTGTGCGTCATGTGTGGGAAGCTACAGGTGAAGAGGTCACTTGGGATTTGTTTAGCTGTGATTTTTTGAGGAAGTATTTTCCTGAAGATGTTAGAGGAAAGAAAGAAATAGAGTTCTTGAAGTTGAAACAGGGTTACATGTCTGTTATTGATTACACTACTAAGTTTGTGGAGCTTGTTCAGTTTTATCCACATTATGCTGAAGGAACTACGGAGTTTTCCAAATGTGTGAAGTTTGAGAACGTGTTACGTCCCGAGATCAAGCAGGAAATTGGTTATCAAAGAATTAAGAGGTTTTTGGATTTGGTGGATTGTTGTAGAATTTATGAGGAGGATAGCAAAGCTTGTTCTACTCATTATAAGAGTGTGAACGAAAGGAATGGAAAGCAACCGTTTCATGGTGGTCCTTATGTGTCACCAGCTGACAAGGGTAAGCAAAGGGCTAATTCTTATAAAAGGCCAAGTGGGGGAGGTACGTATAACCCTCTGAGATGTTTTAGGTGTGGTGACTTAGGACATCGTCAGTTTGAATGTAGAAAGGATATAAGGAAGTGTTCCAATTGTGGAGGTATAGGACATATCGCAACTGATTGCAAGAGGAATGTGGTGAAGTGTTTCAACTGTGGTGAACCTGGTCATGTTAATGCGAAGTGTCCGAAACCAAAGCAACCTCAAGCTGGAGGGAAAGTATTTGCATTGGCAGGAACTCAGACTACTAGTGCAGATCGTCTGATTAGAGGTACTTGTTTTATTAATAGTATGCCTTTAGTTGCTATTATTGATACCGGAGCGACTCATTCGTTTATTTCGTCTGAGTGTGCGCAGCATTTGAATCTTTTGTTGTCGTCGATGGGTGGAGAGATGGTTATCGATACTCCAGCAAGGGGGTCGGTAACTACTTCTTTGGTTTGTTTAAGTTGTCCTTTGACCATTTATGGTAAGGATTTTGATATGGATTTGGTGTGTCTGCCGTTGGAGGGTTTAGACGTGGTTCTGGGGATGAATTGGTTGCAGTTCAATCGAGTTCATATCGATTGTTATCATAAGTTGGTAAGATTTCCTTATCTTGAAGAAGACGAGGAATCGAGTTTCTTATCTACCAAAGAGTTGAAGAAAATTTTGGTGGATGAAGCTCAGTTGTTCGGGTTATTTGCATCATTGACCGTGGATAGTCAAGTTGCAATTGATGTGGTTCCTGTCGTGTGTGATTTTCCAGAGGTGTTTCCGGAGGATATTTCTGATGTGCCGCCAGAGAGAGAGGTGGAGTTTTCCATAGATCTAGTTTCTGGTACTATACCTGTATCTATGGCACCATATCGTATGTCAGAATCTGAGTTGGTTGAGTTGAAGAAGCAGTTGAATGAATTGTTAGCAAAGAGGTTTGTGAGGCCGAGTGTATCGCCTTGGGGTGCTCTAGTTTTATTGGTGAAAAAGAAAGATGGAAGTATGCGATTGTGTATTGATTATCACCAGCTGAATAAGGTGACGATTAAGAATAAGTATCCTCTTCCGAGAATTGATGATTTGATGGACCAGTTGGTAGGTGCGTGTGTGTTTAGTAAAATTGATTTGAGGTCAGATTATCATCAGATTAGAGTGAAAGAGGAAGATATTCAAAAGACGGCTTTTAGGACATGATACGGACATTACGAATATTCTGTGATGCCGTTCGGAGTTTCTAATGCGCCGAGAGTGTTTATGGAGTATATGAATCGCATTTTCCATGAGCATTTGGAACAATTTGTTATTGTGTTTATCAATGACATATTGATTTATTCTAAGTCTCGGGAGGAGCATACGGAGCATTTGCGTATTGTATTGTAAATTTTGAAGGAGAAGAGACTTTATGCCAAGTTGTCCAAGTGTGAGTTCTGGTTGTCAGAAGTGAGTTTTCATGGGCATGTGATTTCCGGTAATGGTATTGTTGTGGATCCATCCAAAGTAGATGCAGTTCTACAATGGGAGGCTCCTAGATCTGTTACTGAAATTAGAAGCTTTTTGGGTTTAGCTGGATATTATCGAAGATTCATTGAAGGCTTTTCCAAGTTAGCACTTCCTTTGACCCAACTGACTTGTAAAGGTAAAACGTTCATTTGGGATATTCAGTGTGAGGAAAGTTTTAGTGAGCTGAAGAGAAGATTGACTACAACTTCGATTTTGATCTTACCGAATCCTAGTGAATTATTTGTGGTGTATTGCGATGCGTCTTTGATTGGTTTAGGTGGAGTGTTGATGCAGGAAGGTAAGGTGGTGGCTTATGCTTCGAGGCAATTGAGGGTTCATGAGAAAAATTACCCTACTCATGATTTGGAATTAGCGGCGGTGGTTTTCGTGTTGAAAATTTGGAGGCATTATCTCTACGGTGCAAGATTCAAAGTCTTTAGTGATCATAAGAGCTTGAAATACTTGTTTGATCAGAAAGAGCTGAATATGAGGCAACGAAGATGGTTGGAATTTTTGAAGGACTACGATTTTAGCTTGAATTACCATCCTGGTAAAGCTAATGTGGTAGCCGATGCATTAAGCCGGAAATCTTTGCATATGTCCGCTTTGATGGTTAGAGAGTGAGAACTTTTGGAAACATTTAGAGATTTGAGTTTGGTGTGTGAGTTGACATCTGACAACGTGAGGCTTGGTATGTTAAGGGTCACTAATGAGTTTCTGTTGACCGTTAGCGAGAAACAGATGCTGGATGTGAAATTTGTTGATTTGATGACGGTTGGAGATAAAGGTGTGAATGGTGACTTTAAAGTGGATGATAAGGGTGTTTTGAGATTCCGTGGTAGAATTTGTATTCTGGATGATTTGGAATTGAAAAATATGATTTTAGAGGAAGGACTCCGGAGTAGTTTGAGTATACATCCGGGAGCTAATAAAATGTGCCAAGATTTAAAGAAGATCTTTTGGTGGTCCGGATTGAAGAGGGATGTGGCTCAGTTTGTTTATGCGTGTTTGACGTGTCAGAAGTCAAAGGTAGAACATCAGAAGCCTAGTGGATTATTGCAACCGTTGGATATTCCTGAGTGGAAATGGGACAACATTTCTATGGATTTCGTGACAGGGTTGCCGAATACTCAGAGGGGGCATAATGCCATTTGCGTGGTTATGGATAGGCTGACTAAATCGACGCATTTCATTCCGATTGACATCAGTTTTTCTTTGGAGAGGTTGGCTGAGATTTATATCCGTGTGATTGTGAAGCTACATGGTGTTCCGTTGTGTATTGTTTCAGATCGGGATCCGAGGTTTACTTCCAGATTTTGGGAAAGTTTGCAAAAGGCGTTAGGTTCCAAGTTAAGATTGAGTTCTGCTTATTATACTCAGACGGATGGTCAGACCGAGAGAACTATTCAGTCATTGGAAGATTTATTGCGGGCTTGTGTTCTTGAGCAAGGTGGTGCTTGGGATAGTTATCTTTCGTTGGTGGAGTTCACATATAACAACAGTTTCCATTTGAGTATTGGAATGACACCTTTTGAAGCGTTGTATGGAAGAAGATGTCGAACGCCGTTGTGTTGGCATGAATCTGGTGAGAGTTCGGTGGTTGGACCGGAGTTAATTCAAGAAACTATGGAAAAGGTGAAACTTATTCGTGAGAAGATGAAGGTTTCTCAGAGTAGGCATAAGAGTTATCATGATCGAGAAGGAAAGATCTCGAGTTTCAAGAAGGTGATCATGTATTTTTGAGAGTTACACCGGTGATGGGTGTTGGGCGTGCATTGAAGTCGAAGAAACTTACTTCTCGGTTTATTGGTCCTTACCAGATATCCGCGAGAGTGGGTGCTATGGCTTATCGGGTGGCGTTGCCGCCGAATCTTTCGAATTTACATGATGTGTTCCATGTTTCACAGCTTCGGAAGTATGTTCCAGATCCGTCGCATGTGATTCCAATGGATGAGGTTGATGTAAGGGAGAACCTTACGGTTGAGGCATTACCGGTGAGAGTTTTGGATCGTGAGTTGAAGCGGTTAAGAGGCAAGAATATTGCGCTTGTGAAAGTAGCGTGGGGAGGCGCTGCTGAGGGCAATTTGACTTGGGAGTTGGAGAGTCGGATGCGGGAATCGTATCCGGAGTTGTTCGTCTCAGGTAATATTTTCGAGGACGAAAATTTCTAAGTGGGGGAGAGTTGTAACGCTCCGGTTTTTGTTAGATTTATTTAATCGAGTCGATTTAATTATTTTTGGTTTTTATATTATTTTATTCTTGGTTATTATGTTTTATCGCGTTTTGGGAACGTTTGCGAGAAAATTGAGTGTAGGGGTATTTTGGTCTTTTTGGCTTGGTTAGATATTGTTTTTCATTTAAAATAGAAACATAGAAAGAAAAATAGAAAGAAGAAAAGAGAAAAGGAGAGTGAGAAGAAGAGAAAAAGAGGAAAACTTGGAGTGTAAGAAACCGATTCAACCGACACTTCGAAGCGCGATTAATTGGGTAAGGGTGCGAAACTCGGTTATGCTATGCTTTTGAATGATTATGTATGTGTGTGTTGGAATGTTTGTTGGTTTTTCCTAGCTTTTTAATTCTAGGTCGAATGAGAGAAAATGATAGAAATCGATGTTTTCGCGGTTGAAATGTGGTATAAATGTGGTAGAATACTTGTTGTTATGTTTGGGATATGTTATGGTTGTTATGTTATGGTTTGGATGTGTTTTGGTGGATGAAATATTGTGTTGGAGTGGACAACAGCGCTGCTGGGATTTTCTGGGTTCGCAGGTTCACACTGCGAATAGGGCAGCGAAGGGAAAGCGAAGGTTCGCTGGGTGTTCGCATTGCGAACTTTCTGCTGTTTTTTCTCTGCCACGGTTCACAGGTAATTCGCATTGCGAAGGGGAAAGCGAAGGTTCACTGGGTGTTCGCATTACAAACTTTATGCTATTTTTTGTCTGCCATGGTTCGCATTGCGAATAAGAAAGCGAACAAGGCAGATTTTTCCATTTTGTTCTTGTCATAACTTTTGGGTCGTAAGTCGGATTGAGGCGCGGTTGGATGCGTTGGAAAGCTATTGAAATGTTCTTTCTTATAAAAATGGTTTTGAGACTAGTGGTCAATTTAATTATGTTGGTAATTGGAAATGTGACGTTTTGTCGACTTTTACTATCGTAATTGTGTGTAATTGATGTGTTAACATGTGATACGCTTTTGATCTATAACATATAGCTTGTGTTCTGTTATATGATGTGAATGTATGTGATGAAATGATGTGATGATGTTTTGAGGCCTTATGGCAAATAAATGCATTGTGTTATGTTTGATTGTATATGCATGATTATGGATGTTGAAGTGGTTTACATGGTTGTATATGCGTATGCATTTGATTGTCATGAGTCATTGTATGCCAAGCATCATGATATGCATTCTTGTGATGTCGTGTGCCCTAGTGGGTGTGAGCGACGAAACGATTCCCGAGGGGATCTGCTGTAACGGTCGTGTGCCTTATACAAAGAGGACCTAAAGCGACGTTATGGACGATCGTGTGCCTTATACAAAGAGGACCTAAAGCAATCGGGTCATGTGCCTTATACAAAGAGGACCTAAAGCGATCCATAAACGTCGTGTTCCTTATACAAATAGGACCTAAAGCGACGGGGAACATTGTTTGCCCGACGGGGAGTTACACTAAGTAACAAGCGATGATTCCAATAATTCCTGAGTGAATTAATGATGAGATGATGGATGGAATGGTACCGCATTGCATTGCATAGAGTCGTTGTGTCGGTCTCTGTGCATTTGCATAAGTTATGAATGGATTGATTATGTGTGGGATTTGTGAATGGATTTGATGAGTTGATATATACACATGTTTGTGATAAATGTATTGAGCATGATTGATATGCCTTTGTGATGGATGTATGAGATAAGAATCGTGTTGTTTTGTGTTTGAATTATGGTATATGTTGTGGTGAGAATGTTGTTTTGTGTGTATTTCCTGTTATTACATAATTGTATGCAACTATATTATAATTGTGTTTCTCACCCTTCTGTTGTTTTGAATGCTCTATGAGGCATTACAGATTAGATGCTGGAGGTCTTTTTGTGAAGATTCTGTCTTTATTCTTTTGTCGGTCGGCTCTGATATGTAGCACCGGGTAGTCGGGGAGATCGTTATGTGAAATTATGTATATATATATATATATATCTTTTTGGACTTGACATGTATGACTCTGTATAAGATAGACAAACTTTTATGTTTATATATATGAGATTTCAGTTGCAGATTTTCCGCTTTTATTCTGTATCTGAATTGTGGGTGTTAGGAACTGAGTTCCTCTATTTATGTTGCTACCTGATTGTTGCATATCTTTATGAGCAGGTTATTATATTTCTTCATCGTGATGTGACGCTCCATCTATGCCATGAATGTTTTAATTCTACTATGATTATTTGTTATCGCTTTAATTACGTGGGTTATAGATTAGGGGTGTTACATCTGCCAGGACCAATACCGTACAAATCAGATAAGGCTATCCCTTACAAGTACGGTGCAACAATAATCAAAAATGGAAAGGAAACTCCATTACCCTCCGTCGTGAATATCGCCGACATCAGTCGAGTAACACGGAGCGGCCGGATCTTCAACAGAGGAGTTGGAGAACCCACCGAGGAAAGGGAACCTCAAATAAAAGTTCCCAATCAACCAGTCGGGCAATCCAGTAATCCCGAATTTTCAAAGAACAACGATGAGATGCTGAAGCTCATCCAGAAGAGCGAGTACAACATTGTAGACCAACTGTTGCAAACTCCTTCGAGAATCTTTGTGCTATCTCTCTTGCTTAGTTTCGAAGCTCACAGGGAAGCTTTGCAAAAAGTCTTAGAGCAAGCCTTTGTAGAATAAGATGTGATGATAAGTCAGTTTGATAATATCATTTCCAACATCACATCCTGCAATAATTTATGATTCAGTGATGAAGAACTGCCAGAAGAAGGCAAAAATCACAACATGGCGCTTAACATTACAGTTAACTGCCATGACGATGCTCTTGCTAGCGTACTGGTAGATACAGGATCAGCTCTGAATTTTATGCCAAAATCTACTCTGATGCGACTATCATTTCAAGGATCTCCGATGAGAGGCAGCGAGGTCATCATCAAAGCCTTTGACGGATCCAGAAAAACAGTTATCGACGAAGTCGATCTTCCCATAACCATAGGTCCTCACACTTTCCAAGTCACTTTCTAGGTCATGGACATCCGGGAAGTCTACAACTGTTTATTAGGAAGACCTTGGATACACGAAGCTAGGGCAGTCACTTCGACACTTCACCAGAAGCTGAAGTTCGTCAAGAATGACAAGCTAGTCACAGTCTACAGAGATCAGGCCTTAATCGTGAGCAACTTGTCATCGTTTTCCTATGTAGAACCAGAGGAGGTTGTTGAAACCCAGTTCCAAGCACTTTCGGTGAGCATTGAGAATCAATCAGAGAAAGGAACATCGATTTCCTCGTACAAAGATGCTCTCGAAGTGATCAAGAGTAACAATGCAAAAGGATGGGGACAGCTTGTCAATCCCACGGATAACAAGACAAAGAAAGGTCTTGGTTTTTCCTCGACCTGTACCCAGACTGTTACTAACGATGAAAGGTTTCATCCCATTCAGGACTTCTTCTACAGTGGAGGCTTCCTCCACCCAGTGTCTCAAGAAGTACATACCATCAATGAGGGTGACTCCTCCGATACAGATGAAGAGTGGAAGTCCTATCTCAACGAGGACGGTTATATGTCTCAGGAAGAAACGCCTACGCCATTTTGTTTTCCCACGCAAAGTCCGAGATATATACCAAGATCAGATGTCAAGATGATGTATGGAGATTGTGATCCTGAAGGATGCCGTGCTCCCCCAAACTCATTAGAGGAGGACACTCTGATGAAAGACAACTTCGACTTTGACTATTATCACCCAATGGATGACATGCCTATCTGGTAACCGTACCCAGAAGACTTGGGGAAAAAGAGTCAGCCCAATGACGCTTATCAGCTGAGCATCATTGAAAAGAATACCTGCGTCCCCACCAAATCATGGGATCATTACTCAGGATATTCTGAAGATACCCAGCACAACGATGAATCTGCAAAGATTGCAGGACAAAAGTTCATCAACTATGCTTTTCCTGAGGTCAACGTCATCGAGAAGGATGACTCCTCCAGTCCTACAAAAATATGGGACACCTTAGGACAACCGAGTGGCAAGTACGACTACTTGGTCAAGTACACCGCTCCTGAAAGCTCTCGTATCAGGCTCGAAGACATCCAACCAACTAGATGGGGAGATCCGCCTGAAAGTGAAAACACTGTGCAAGATATAATAGAAGAGTTCTTTTACGGTAACTTTGCTTGGGAAGAAGACTGCAACGATCCTACTCCGCTAGAAATTAGTGTCATTTCTGAGGACAAACCAAGAAAGAAGGTACCAAACTTTGTGATTCACCAGGGAGTTCGCCGCCAATGGGTTGCTGTCGATGTCCTGAAATTCGTCCACGAGTCTAAGTAATTGTCATCTTTGTTTTGACCTTTCACCCCGCCCAGGTGAAACGAATGTTTTTATAGGGCTCACTTTTTGTAAATGTCCCTCTTTGCTTCTCCCAAAGCGACAAAATTTTGTTTTATAGGGATGTAGTTTCAAGAATCAACAAAATCATAAATAAATAATGCCATTCTGTAATTTCCGCATTTATTGTTGTTTTCATTTTTCGCTTTTTCAGAAAATGGTAATCCTAAAACAGCCCAAAAATAAAATAAAACAAGCATTTTTCAGAAAATACACTGCACACACTCTTGCATTCTCTCTATCTCTTCTAAAAATAAATCATCATGTCATGCAAATTGCTTGTTTTAAACCCCGTTGAAACATACGATCCAATGCCTTCTCCCAACTTTGAATTCCCGGTATTTGAAGCTGAAGAAGAAGAAGACGAAAAAATTCCAGAAGAAATCTCCCGATTACTCAGACAAGGGGAAAGGTCCATTGAACCTCACAAAGAGTCGTTGGAAATGGTCAATTTGGGTTCAGAAGAAGAGAGGAAAGAAGTCAAGATTGGGGCACTGCTCAGTCCGACTGTCAAAGAAAGCTTGGTAAAACTTCTCAAGGATTTTCCCGATGTATTTGCTTGGTCCTATCAGGACATGCCAGGGTTGGATACCAGCATCGTGGAACATCATCTACCGTTAAGATCAGAATGTCCACCGGTGAAACAAAGACTGAGATGGACTCACTCCGATATGGCTATCAAAATCAAGGAGGAAGTGCAGAAACAGATTGACGCTGGTTTCCTCGCCACCTCAGAATATCCTCAATGGTTGGCCAACATAGTGCCAGTTCCGAAAAAGGACGGAAAGGTCCGAATGTGTGTAGACTACAGGGATCTGAATAAGTCCAATCCAAAGGATGGCTTTCCCTTACCACACATAGACATGCTGGTAGACAGTACAACAAAGTTCAAAGTCTTCTCCTTCATGGATGGATTCTCGGGCTATAATCAAATCAAAATGGCACCGAAAGATATGGAGAAAACTTCATTCATCACCCCATGGGGCACCTTTTGTTACAAGGTGATGTCGTTCGGCTTGAAGAACGCTGGGGCAACCTATCAAAGGGCCATGACGACTCTGTTTCATGACATGATGCACAAAGAAATTGAAGTGTATGTCGATGACATGATTGCCAAATCTAAAACAGAAGAGGAGCATGTGACCCACCTGTCCAAGTTATTCGAGCGTCTGAGAAAGTACAAACTCCACTTGAATCCCAGTAAATGTACATTCGGTGTCCGCTCGGGAAAACTGTTAGGGTTCATCGTCAGCCAAAAGGGAATTGAGGTTGATCCCGACAAGGTCAAGGCCATTTAAGAGATGCCTTCACTAAAGACTGAGAAACAAGTCAGAGGATTCCTTGGACGTCTGAATTACATTTCCAGATTTATATTCCTCATGACCGCGACATACGCGCCAATCTTCAAATTACTCAAAAAAACTCAGGACTGCGTATGGACAGAAGACTTCCAGAAAGCCTTCGACAGTATCAAAGAATATTTGTTGAATCCACCTATCTTGTCACCTCCAGTGGAGGGAATACCACTGATCATCTACCTAACAGTCTTGGAAGACTCAATGGGTTATGTACTTGCCCAACAAGACGAAACAAAAAAAAGAGTCTGCCATCTACTATTTGAGCAAGAAATTTACCGACTGTGAAACTCAGTACACTGTGCTTGAGAAAACTTGTTGTGCTTTGGCTTGGGCAGCCAAACGTCTTCGCCAGTATATGATTTGTCACACTACTTGGTTAATTTTTGAAATGGATCCGATCAAGTACGTCTTTGAAAAGCCTGCTCTCACGGGAAGGATCGCCCGTTGGTAGATGTTGTTATCAGAATACGACATAGAGTACCATGCTTAGAAAGCCGTCAAAGAGAGTATTTTAGCCGATCATTTAGCTCATCAATCGATTGATGATCAGGAATCAATCGGGTTTGACTTCCCAGACGAAGAAATTATGTCTTTGAAAATGAAAGATTGCGATGAACCGCTACCCAATGAAGGGCCAGAACTAGGTTCCCAATGGGGACTAATCTTTGATGGAGCTGTCAACAATTATGGAAACGGAATTGGGGCAATCATCATAACACCTCAGGGAACCCACATTCCTTTCACCGCCCAACTGACATTCAAGTGTACAAACAACAAGGCCGAATACGAAGCTTGTATCATGGGTCTCAAAGAAGTAATCGACTTAAGAATCAAGAACTTGGATGTATATGGAGACTCAACCCTGGTTATCAATCAGATCAAAGGAGATTGGAGCACATACCAATCAGGACTGAATCCTTAAAAAGATTATGCGAGAAGGTTGTTACCATTCTTCAACAGAATCGAGTTTCATCACATCCCTCGTGAAGAAAATCACATGGCTGATGCATTAGCCACTCTCTCCTCCATGATTAGTGTAGGTCAATGAAACGACGTACCTAAGATTGACGTAATGCGCCTAAAACGGCCCGCTTACGTCTTAATGATCGAAGCAGTCATAGACGATAAACCTTGGTATCACGATATCAAATGCTTCCTTTAGAAACAAGAGTACCCACCTGGGGCATCAAGAAAAGACAGGAAAACCATCAGAAGACTGGCAGCCAACTTCTTCCTGAGCAGTGATACACTCTATAAGGAAAACTTTGACATGGTCTTGCTCTGATGTGTAGATAGGCTAGAAGCAAACATGCTGATAAAATAAATTCACGAAGAATCCTTTGGCACTCATGCCAACGGACACACAATGGTGAGAAAAATTCTAAGAGCAGGATACTATTGGTTGACCATGGAATCCGACTGCTACAAGTACATGAGGAGGTGTCACAAGTGTCAAATATACGCAGATAAAATCCATGTACCGCCAACGCATCTCAAAGTTATTTCTTCTCCATGGCCTTTTTCTATATGGGGAATTGACATGATTGGCATGATCAAACCCAAGGCTTCAAACGGACCTCGGTTCATCCTGGTAGCCATTGACTACTTCACCGAGTGGGTCGAAGCAGCGTCATACGCCAATGTAACGCAACAAGTGGTGGTCCGATTTATCAAAAATAATCTCATCTGTCGTTATGGTGTTCCAAGCCAGATCATCACTAACAATGGATCTAACTTGAACAATAAGATGATGAAAGAGTTGTGCGCTGAGTTTAAGATCGAACACCATAACTCATCTCCCTACCAACCTAAGATGAACGGAGCGGTAGAAGCAGCTAACAAGAACATCATGAAGATCGTTCAAAAGATAGTTGTAACCTACAAAGACTGGCATGAAATGCTGCCCTTTGCTCTTCACGGTTATCGCACATCTATCCGCACTTCAACAGGGGCAACCCCTTTCTCTCTAGTATATGCCATGGAGGCAGTGCTTCCCATAGAAGTAGAGATCCCATCGATCCGGGTATTGATGGAAGCTAAGCTAACAGAAGCTGAATGGGGTCAAAGTCGACACGACAAACTGAACCTAATCGTAGAAAAGCAAATAACGACACTATGCCATGGTCAATTGTATCAGCAAAGAATGAAGAAAGCGTTCGACAAAAAAGTCCGACCCCGTGTCTTCAGAAAAGGAGACCTTGTGCTCAAGAAGATACAATCATTTCTCACTGATTCCCGGGGAAAATGGACCCCGAATTATGACGGCCCTTATGTGGTCAAGAAAGCCTTCTCGTGCGGCGCCCTGAGGCTCGCAACCATGGATGGAGAAGAATTTGCCTACCCCACAAATGTTGATGTAGTCAAGAAATACTTCGTCTAAACAAAAAAAAAAATGTCTCAGTGGATTGAAACCCGAAAGGGCGGTCCAGGCAAAAATTAGAGACATAAGCAAAAATCATCCTGATGGATTGGAAGTCTCAAAGTACAATCCAGGAAAAAGTTAGGGAATAATGGCAAGTAACTATGTCCGACGAGGTTAAATCCCTAGCAATAATGCCATCCATCAGAAAACCCCAGTCAAGGTCATCTTCCACAGAAGCTCAGGATGTCCAGAATTCTAAGTTGGTAGAAGGATAACGATTATTATGTTTCAATGTAGCCCTTTTCCCTTAAATTACCATTTTCTAAACTTTGTAAATGCTCTAGTGCTTTTGTTTGCAATTCTCATTTGTTTTAGCTTTACAGAATGACATTTTTAACATGGTCAACGATTCTTGAAATAAAACAAAAATGAATTTACTTATCAAATTTTTCTGCTTTTAAAATAAAGATGGTAATTCTTTTTTATTGATGAACATCGAAAAGAACATCGATCGCTTCTCCGAAGGTGATTAAACCTCAAAGTGCAGAATCAAAGTACTCCTTCTAAACCAGTACGCCTGAATGAAGGATCAACTGTGTCAGGTGCAAATGTCCCATCTGATACCCCCGACAGAGTTCTTACCTCTTAAAACCAATTGAACAGTACTGTCACCCCCACAAGGTCTATTTCCCCTAAGCAAGGCAAGATTGCTATTTTGGACCAATGGTACTTTTCATCCCCCGCAGTGGCCGAGTATCCAGTCGTATTCATTCATTAGTCTGTATGTCGCGTCAGTTTTGTCAGCATAAACATACATACATCATGCATAATTGATTCACATTCATAATCATATTGCATCACTATCACTCTGGTCAGTCTTATCCCCAAGTGATAAAATCCTCTTATCAATCGAGTTGTCAGTCCTTTCCCCGTCAGGAAAAGTGTCACCTAAACAATCTCTCCCCAATTTTTCTGGATTGGAGACGGTTCCTGACCACTTTGATAACTTGAACCTCTGAAAGGCAAGAAGGCATTCGACAAATGTCACTCTTCACCATTGAAGATGATATTTTCGCTTTCCCGGATTAAGGAAAATCCCCAGAGAAAGCCTCTTAACCGAAGACTCTCAGCAATACAACAGTTTCTCTCCAAAAGGTTTGTTGTCAACAAAGGTCATCAGCACATCCAAATTGGATGACATCACATGGCATTTCTCCGAGAAGATCTCGAAGAAAAGTATGATGTAGTACCCCCAAGCGAAAAAGCAGTCTTTCAAGAGATTCATTGTTCCCCAGTAGAAAAAACAAATGACATCTCCAACAGAGAAGTTTGCACACCTCTACAGCTCAGGAAAATGGGTTTCCCCCAGCAAGTCTGACCTCCAATCTTTTCTGTCAAATGGCATCTCCCCAGTGGAAAACTCGATGAGAAGTTTGATGAAGACCATCACAGATAAAATTCCTTGTCAAAGAAGAAACTCGACAAGAAGAAACTGAGACTAGCTCCATGGCTGAAGACCAGGATCGAGGGGAAGTTTATTTCAAAAACTGAGACCACTTCCTTGGCTGAAGACCAGGATCGAGGGGAAGTTTATTTCAAAAACTGAGACCAGTTCCTTGGCTGAAGACCAGGATCGAGGGGAAGTTTATTTCAAAAACTGAGACCAGTTCCTTGGCTGAAGACCAGGATCAAGGGGAAGTTTATTTCAGAAATTGAGACCAGTTCCTTGGCAGAAGACCAGGATCGAGGGGAAGTTTATTTCAAAAACGGAGACCAGTTTCTTGGCTGAAGACCAGGATCGAGGGGAAGTTTTACCCTTTTCTAAGTATCATCGCTTAGCAAAAGAAGATGGATGAGCAAATTGCCATTCATAACCATCGTCAAAATTTCGGGTATTCCGATATTTAATCCTCTTGCACCCCGAATGCCCGAATACCTTCGCCATTCACACCTTCGGGTCCAAGAAGATTAAATAGGGGCATCTGTCATACCCCAAAATTTGACCACCAAGATTTCCCATCATTGTGAGAATCATCATCACAATATGGAGGTATCATCATACCCCATCAATCTCCCCAAAGGTGGGTAAGCATTCACCATAATCAAGAATTAGGGTTTCGAGCCTTCCCAGGATACTTAGACAAAAGATCAATCAAGAAGTGACATGATCTTCAACTTGTCTAACCTCTTAAAACATCCATAAATTATCAATAGGAATCCCATATCAAGAATCAAGCACAAAGTTGTGACATTCCAAGTTTTTTGAGCCTCGAAACACCCGATGTCGCCAAATTAGGGTTTTGGACGACTAGGACCTCCAGAGTGACATCTTCACAAGAGGATGAGTCAAGACTTCAACATATGACTCAATATGCTCAAAATAACCCTAAGTTTCCATTGACAAAGTTAAATTACCCTTAAAGGATGCATTCCCCAAAAGTCGGGAATTATGGTTTTACGCGCCGAGCCGTTCCGGAGCCAAAAGTCAAAACATGCCTTTTTTGGCAAAAATGATCCTTATGATTCACATTTTCATAAAATGTGACTTATAATGACATTTGAACAAGAGTTGATCAAGAAATCATGATAATTTGTAAAAGGGGTAACCTTGAAAAATTGAAAATTTTTCGAAGTTATTAAGTTTAAATGGTTTTGGTACCAACTTCCAAGGACCATAACTTCTGATCCAAGCAACCATTTTGGGTGATCCAAAGCTGGATTTGTAGGTCTTGCTACACTCTGCAAAAGCTTCAACTACCTCCAACTCCAATTCTTCATGGATTTTGAGTTATGGATTGATCAAAATCACAAAAAACATGAAAATGACACTTTTTCCAACACTTGGTGAAAATCTACCTAAGTTACCAGCCTTGGACACCAATGTTCATGAGGATTTTTTAGTTGGATTCAAATAGTTTCAAGACAAACTATGATCACACATGTATTGTATCATATGAGGGCTTTCTAAAAAGCACAAGAGCCTCCCATAACTCAACCTGAGCAGGGAGATATGAATCCCTCAAAATCACCATTTCCAACTGTCTTGTACAAGGCAGATTTTGGTATTATGCTCGATTTGACAAATTTGGACAACTCCAAGCCTTGTCATCCATTTGGACACATCAGAGGAGAAAACAAAAGGGGAATGATCTGATCCCCAAGCCTCCAAAGTCCAAGAATCTACACATAGCCATAACAAACCTAAAAAGGATAAAAGGTGCCAAGACTCCAATTTTGTTTCCAAGCATTCAATGGATGCACCAAGGTGTCATGGATTGGGACATTCCCAACTAAATGAGTCAAGATTCAGCTCTGAATCAAAGGACTATAGGCTTGTGCCCTAACCTCAAGTCAATGGCTAGAGGAGACTAAAGATTCCCTTGGATCAACATTGGCCAAAGGCCTGCTGCAGCTGCCATTCACCATTGATGCCAAAACAAACTTGACATACTATAAATAGAGCTCATTTGTTATCAGTTTGAGTACACCAAAGCATTATAACTGATGCTTTCATGAAAATCTCTCTCTTTAGGCCAAAATGCCTTCTTTTGCAAGTCATCTCTGAGTTTTTGAGTTAGAGAGCAATTCCACCACAGCTCATGATCCAAACACATCCAATATGTTATATCTAAGCTGTCCAAACACTCACCTTTGATCTGAAACACCAAAATCAGAAAGTCAACCTCCAAAACCTCAAAAATTGACTTTTCTGCATTTTTCAAGCCATGTCTTGATTCAGTTACTTCCAAAACCAAACCAGGCCTCAAACACACTCTAAATATCATCCTCAAACCGTCCCAACTGGTTTCCATCATCTGGAACACCATTTGAGAGAGTTAATATATTGGTCACTTTTGCCACTTTTGCAAGAAAGAGACAGTTCTTGTTCCTGAGGTTTCCAGCTAGTTTTGATCATCCTAAAAGCTTATAATGGATCAATCAAGAGTGTCTAAAGCATTGGGTTACTTCTGGCACAAGGATCTTGACAGATTGCACAAGGAGCTTCAAGAGGTAAGTGCATCATCACTTGAACTCTCTAAATCATGCATTGCTTTAAGGTCCATTGATCATGGACCTCTCATACATATCATATGTGTCGTGTTTGAACCAATTTATCATGCTATTATTGCCTGTACCATGAGATATCATAGAACATGCAGAATTAGGCCTATTTTGAAATCACTATCAGATTTTGAAATGGAGGCATTTTCTGAAAATTCCAAGGGCACCATTGGATTCCTCATGAAATTCTAGGTCAGATGCACCTAAATTTTGTCCCAATCCATGGAGAAATGAGAAAGTTAGAGGCTTCACGCAAATTGCCAAAACTAGGCCTTGCCTTGGGCAAGGGCCAGCCATGACGCCTTGGCCAGGCCTAGAATTTGGCACCCCTTATGTATTAATGGGGTGGTTTTGATACACGGATGTATCACCATCCCAGTGGTAGCGCGCATGTGTGTTTAGCCAAGAGGTCATGGGTTCAACACCCACCCAGACCATTTTGCCATATTTTCCTAATTTTTGCTATTTTTCATATTTTTTATGGTTTTTATTAATTAATTCCAAAATTAATTTCTCTCAATTTTAACTATTTTTTATTGGTTCTTTTTTTTTGAAAATTCCCAAAAGTGTTAAAATATTTTATTCCATAAAAATTACACAAAAATATTATTTATTTCATATACTTAGTATTTTTGTAAAGAATTATGTTTTATTTGTTTTTAAAACATTTGAAAATATTTCTTTCTCTTGATTTTTCAATTTCAAATGATTTTCAAATCATTCCATAAATAAAACTTGATTTTTCAAACATTAATCCATGATAACAACTTGTTTTTCACACATGTTTGATAATTTTGGTCATTTTAATTGAATTCTATTCAATTAAAATACATTTTCTTAAATCAAATTAGGGTTTTGTTGTTTCACCCTCACAAACCTTTTTTCAAAACCTTTTTTGGGCCTCTTGATAGAGTGAAAGTCTCATCCCTTTCGTAAATACAATAAATTTGGGCCTCAGTCATTGTATAAGTCCCGATGCGATTTCTAAAATCTCGGCGCGATCGTCGCCTTTTAAACAAAAGTCATCTGGGCCTCTCCTTGAGTTGTAAGCCCCATTTCTTTTTCTTTTTCAAACACTTTGGGCCTCTTAATAGAGTGTAAGACCCATCTTTTTGTAAATAAAACCTTTTTGGGCCTCTGTCATTGTATAAGCCCCGATATAATTTTTAGATCAACGGTACGATTACTATTTTTCATCTGGGCCTCTCCTTGAGTATAAGCCCCAATCTTCTTTTCAAAAACAACTTCCATTTTGATTTAAATTCAAATTCATAGTTGTTATCAAAACTTTCTTTAATTTCTTGAACAACTAACCATACAGCTGTTACAATGGAAGTTTGCTTGCTTGTAAGTTTTAAACAACTTTCTTTTACATACTTGTCTATATATCTCAACTGTATATATATACATGTATATTATCTACTTAGAGTTTTCCCCGACAATTAGGTCTAGAACTAGATAAAGCCAGTGGTCACTCTTTTAACACAGTCAAAACTAGTTCCCCATAGGAATTCCAGATACAGTCTTGCCTTCTCTTGGGCTTAAACAATATGGAACAAAGAGAAAGGGATTATTCCCGGTGAAACTTTTCTCAGACTGTTACTATTAGAAAATTGTCAAAAAAAATCATTTTCCCCCAGAGAGGATTAATTCTCGGTGAAACCTTTCTTGAATTTCTTAAAACCCTAGAATTGTTCATTAAAGAAAAGATTATTCCCGGTGAAACTTTTCTTGAACTTTTCTTAAGTTTGGACCCACAGGCTTCCTAAAAGCATCCCCGCCTCCTCTTGGGCTTTGTACAAGGACCCTTCAGCTTCTTAGAAGTTCTCATGCCTTCTCTTGGGCTTAGTACAAGGACCCCAAAGAGCTCTTAAAGGTATAAGACAAAACTTAGTCATCCTTTGTTAGAACTGTCTTTCTAAAGAGTCAAAACCTCATATCAGTTTAGGGTTAATTCTCATCCCTTAAAACACCAGCCTCCTCTTGGGCATCATATAAAAATAAACTCTTCCATACCAGTAAACTTGGACAGTCTAATCTCCTCTTGGATCTCAAAGACATTCTCAAGTTCCCTACAAATACAGGAGAAACACTGGTCATTTAATCAATCCCTAGTAGAGTTGAAACCTGTAGGTTCTAAAACTCAGTCTTTCATCCTAAATTTCCCCAGCTAGGGTCAGCTTATCATCAGAACCTCAAGGCATCTGATACCTCAATTCTTCTGGAACCCTCAACAAGAGTTGATTCCCCGCTTTGGACCTGGCTCTGGATCTCAATAATCCTCAGCAGAAGTCAGCCTCCTCTTAGGCTTTGGATAATGATTTTCCTCAGTGGATCTAGCTTCAAAACGCACTCTCTTGTTGAGTCAACCCTTTTTTAGCCTCAATCTTGGGCTTTGTACAAGACAGATAAAAACACTCTCTTGTTGAGTCAATCTTTTTCAGCCTCCTCTTAGGCTTTGTATAATGATTTCCCCTAGTAGAAGTCGGCCTCCTCTTAGGCGTTGTATAAGGATTTTAAAACACTCTCTTGTTGAGTTAATTACCTTAAACACTCTCTTGTACAAGACACCCATAAATATCTTTGTCACTACTCGAAAAATAGTCGACCGGAGGTGAAAAGAGGAAGAAACAGAAGAGTCGCCATCGAACTTTATTTATCCCATAAAGGGAAGGGAAAACATGGAGAAAACCCAAAGAATGAAGGATAAGATGGTCTCGCAACCAAATTACGGGTTCGGAAGCCGGTTATGCGAGGGGAAGGTATTAGCACCCCTCACATCCATCGTATTCGATGGGAACCATTTGTTTGTCAATGTGTAAGGATGTTTGCTAAAGGATATTGCTTTCTAAGTGTGTTCTGAAGTGGGAGAGAGGAAGGGTGAGAACCAAATAATGTGAAAGAAAATAAAGGAAAATGAAAGAGAATGGTGGAAACAAAAAGAGAGAGAAAGAAAAGGAGACTCAATAGGATCTCGCGGTCCTATGCCTACGTATTCCCTTGTGCAATGGGAAAGTCAGAGTCAACGTAGTTCGAAGGACTACGGGTGAAAAAAATGGAAGGGGGCTCGCCAAGATCGTTGCGATCATGTGTCTACGTATCTTACATTCGGACGAGAATGAAGAATCAGAGCGATCGTAGTTCGACTGACCATGATTTGTTGGTGTTTTTTATGGACGATGTTAACGTGCGGGTTCTAGCAGTTAGGTGTTTTGCGGCTCGCTCGTGGAGTCTTATGCGTTACCTGTTTGCGGTAGAACGGACGTAACATGTCCTTTTTGAAAAGGTTGATTTTCGCCATCAAGGCAAGATGTCTCATTTGATTTGTTGAAAGTGGTTTTTAAGGGCGAAATAAGTCCTCGGATAGGAACCCCTTCGGGTAGTACCCAATTCTTTATCTCAAAAGATTTGTTATAAAAGTTGTGTGGCGAATATAGTCACGTCTTCGTATTGAAAGACGAGTATCGAGACCACACACTCTAAAGTGAGCATCCTATTACTCGGAGAGGAAGAGGTCTTCACCTAATCCTCTCTCTTTCGTTCAATACAAAGAGAACTTTATTCTCTTATTAAGAAAGTGTTTTTGGTTTTTGATGGTAAGTGCTTTACGACAGTGAACCCTAAAGGTAATGTCAAGCACTCGGGATAGGAGAAGGCCTTCGCCTAACCACTCCACGACCATCTAAGTTTATTAGGAAAAGGTTTGAAAATGCACTTGGTACAAGACCAAGGTTTTTAGACACAAGGAGATGAAATAAAGAGAGAAAAAAGTTTTTGAAAGAATGGGTGGTGAATATAGTCACGTCTTCGTATTGAAAGACGAGTATCGAGATCACACACTCTAAAGTGAGCATCCTAATACTCGAAGAGGAAGAGGCCTTCACCCTATCCTCTCTTTTTAGTTCAATACAAAGAGAACTTTATTCTCTTACTAAAAAAAAGTTTTTGACTTTAGAAGGGAATGAAAATGAGAAATGGAATAAGTTGATGAATACAAGAATGTGGTCAAGAGAAAAGTCAAGAAAGACTCACAAACAAGATCGAGTATAAATAATCAAGTCCCTAGCTCACAAAATTATTAGTCAAATAAGTTAATAGAAATTAGAAATTAGAGAATAAAAATCTAAATATTTACATTTCAAATATGATTTAAAACTAAAAGATTAATCTAATAAGAAAATATTTTTGAGAGATTTTTTTTTAGTTAATAACTAAACTAAAACTCTAAATGACTATTATTAAATAAATATTAAATCAAATTAAACAATATAAATATATTCCTAAATTCAATTTTACTAACTAATCTAATATTAAAAATTTAATTAATAAAAAAACAAGATCATAATGAAAGAAAATAAATTATTAAGAAAAGAGTAAAATAAAATAGAAATAATAAAAAGGGAAAGGCTAGGAGAAAGGGTGGACACATGGGCCAGAAGAGAAGATAGCCAAGCCCAAATGGGGCGCGCCAACTCAGGTAGAAACACGGGTCGGATGACCCTATAACCCGATCCAGTTTAAATCCTCAAAAGGGATATGTGAAACCCTAAAAATCAACACGGCCGTTTTTCCATTCCAAACACGCATAGTAACGAAACACAGAATGAACGATCAAAATCACTCGCTCATCCTCCTCTCTCGCTTACCTCTCCGATCACAGCTTCACAAACTCGCTCGAAATCGCACTCCCTCTTGCGATCCTTTCATATTCGTTTCACTCTCCCCAAACCGATTCTCTCTCACGATTTCAGTGGCGGCGTGATGCAGGAAGGGTAGAGCGATTTGGTTTCGCGTGGTGGTCGGCTGTCATGGGTTGATGGAGGTTCAAAAGGCTTCAATGGCTTCAGTGGCTGATTCATAACGCTGTTGTGTTTGTCTTTGTCGTGAGTTGTTTTGTCGGAATGAGTTTGTGCTGTATTGTTTGAGTTCGGAATGTTGATGGAGATGAGTGATGAAGGTGAGAGGTTCGGTGGAGAAGCTGGAGGGTTGTTTGAAATTTAAAGTTTGGTTTATGAAGATGGAAGAAAAATACGGTTGAGGGAGGTTTTGAAGGATTTGAAGGTCAAGGTGTATTGAAGGTGATTGGGGTTTTTTTGTTGATGATGGTTGTGAGTCGTACGATTGAAGGCGGTGGAGTATTTTGGTTTGTGAATGATGAAGATTGTTTGGTAGAGTATGGGTTTAATGGTGGTGTTTGCTCGTGTAAAATGGCAGATTGTGAAATGAGGTTGGGAGGAAGATTTAGGTTGGGATGAAGGATTCCAGGGAGCCAAGTTTGGAAGTTGGTTGGGGTTTAAAACATGGTCAGAAAAACAAAGGTTAGAATGACCTTATCCTCAAGAACCATGGTCAGAATTTTTCATTTCAAAAGGTTCCGATTCCTTTTCATCTTCTTTTTTTTTTGAATCTTTTTCATCCCTCTCTAATTCTCCCTTTTTAAATAACTTAACAACTTGTGGATTAAGTTTTCGAATTGTCTTCTTGTTGTGTACTGTTACTTTCATTGCTGCTGGTTCTGATGTTGTTGTTGGTTGTTGTTGCAGGGAGGTACATGTCTGTGGTTTTTGGCTTGGGTTGTTGTGTGCAGGGAGGCCTGCTGTTTGTGCGCAGGAGTGCAGCAAGAAGTACACAGAGGTGCAGCAGGGTCATTTGGCATTTTTTGTTGGTCAGGTCGCGTGACCTTTGTGTAGGTCTGCTGTTTTTTACTGAAGCAGGCGGGTGTACGATTTGAGCAGGCTGATGGTTATTTTTGGTTTAATTTTTTTGGTTACAAGAGAAAATGGACTTGTAAACTCTTATTTGTGAATGGTTTTTTTTTTAACTCAAAAGGACTTTGTATCATGGGCCTTTCCCTTTTTTTTTTGTAAGACTTTTGGGTTTTGTAGATTTTTTGGAATTTCTAAATGGGCTTTATAAAAAGAAGTAATGGGCTTATGTTTCTTTATAATAAATGGAAAATAAATAGTAATGAATATTTTGTACAAAAGGATAAATAGAAAAAAAAATGGACCTTTGAAAGTTAATTGGAAAAAGGTAAAAATATGAACATGGATTATTGAATTAGAATTGGATAAAAAAAAAGAATGGATTGAAATTGGGTATTGGATTTTGAAATAGATAATTGGTTTATGGAATTGGATATGAATGATGGTAAAAAATGGATAATGATGGATAATGAATTGGAATGGTTAGCAATGGATATGACAAATGATGGTTGGAAAGAAAGGTTAATGGACTCAAAAATTGGATAATTGGAAAATGGATAGTGAGTAATGGATATCTTGGAAGTATGGATATACGAAATGGGCTTTAGAATTGTCTTTTCCCTTTTGGTGATGAAATCCACAACTAACAAACCATCGTCAAACATTTAGACTGAACAACAATCACCTTGACTCGAAACCAATCCGATTTGAACTTTCACACAAACCCCTGAATCTCTGACGGACCCTTTGATTCTGATGATCTTGATTTTAATGCTGTGAGATCAAACCTTTGCTTCACACTTGAATCATTGAATGAAAGTACCTCAAAGCAAATAAGAAACCTTGATTCAAAGAGCCGCTGTAATCCCAAGTCTCAGAAGACGAATGTAATGTATGATTATGAGTTATGACCTAATGGGATGCATAGATAATGGAAATGATATGCAAGGCTAGGGTTAGGGTGAAAATGAGGGTGTGACAGATGCCCCTATTTAATCTTCTTGGACTTGAAGGTGAAAGTGGCGAAAGCTTTCTTACAGTCAAGGTACAAGGGGATTAAATATAAGAATACCCAGAATTTTCAGCCGGAAAAGGAGTGGAAAGTAGATGAATAAGTGGGATGGCTCGAAAAAGGCATCTGTCAGGGAAGAGGTACTTGGTTATGAAGGATATAATGATATGTTTGATATGCAATGCAGAACGAATACGAGTGCTAATGATGCGGAAATGTATGCAAAATGCTGGGGATATGAAGATGTGAGAGTCTGGAATTTACTGGGAATAATGATAGATCAACTCAGGGGTTGAGACAACAAATATACCATCGACTCGGGGGTCTTGAACAAAAATTGGAAAAAAAAGTCAACTCGGGGGTTGAAGAAAAGGTAAAGGTAACAACATCGACTCGGAGGTCAAGAACTAAAACAAGATATCAACTCAGGGGTTGAGAAAGTAGTAACATTGATATCGACTCGGGGGTCAAGAATAAGAACAAGATATCAACTCAGGGGTTGAGAAGGTAAAGACAACATTGACTCAGGGGTCAGGAACAAAAACAAGGTATCAACTCAGGGGTTGAGGGAGGAAATGATTACGATATTGACTCAGGGGTCAAGAGAATAAAGACAATATTGACTCAGGGATCAGGAACAAAAACAAGGTATCAACTCAGGGGTTGAGGGAGGACAAAGACAATGATATCGACTCGGGGGTCAAGGAAATAAAGACAGCATTGACTCAGGGGTCAAAAACAAAAACAAGATATCAACGCAGGGGTTGAGGAAGGAAATGACAATGATATTGACTCGGGGGTCAAGAACATAAAGACAAGATTGACTCAGGGGTCAAAAGAATAATGGCAACATTGACTCAGGGGTCAAAATCAAATCAGAGTATCAACGCAGGGGTTGAGGAAGCAAATTGATTGGGTTATGTATGCATATGGCGCATGTTAATGGTATGCGATGCATATGTGAATGCAAGCAGGTGATTGGTTTTATGTGGGTGCCAAGGAAGGTTGGGCTTTTGGTAGGTGCCAAGCAGGGTTGGACTTTGGTTTCGGGGTGCCAAGGAAGGTTGGGCTTTATTTGGGTAGGTTGCCAAGCATGGTTGGACTTTAGGTGATAGGATTAGACTTCCTGATACTCGGTATTTGACGGTGCGATGATCAGAAGACAGATGTGGATGCTTTTGGTGCTCCAAGCTTGATCATTTACAGAAGTTGCATGCTTGTTCCTGAGAGAACCTCGCCTCTAGCTAATGTGCCACGATGGCTTGCAGATGATTGTGTGAGCGTAGCGACTTATCTAATGCATATTGATTGCGCTTTTGCTCTGCCCCAAGGCTTTTTGACACTTGTTGAACTCCCAGGTAGCTTAGTGTATGGCATGGTCAGCTTGACCAACTTAAAAGTATGAAGGGAATTTGATCCTTCGCAAAATGTTTGCCCCTAGCCAGTAGGGTATCTGAAGGAGTTCTTCCTGGAAAGGTTTATGCTGTGACGTAGTCTGAGAAGATTTGCCCCAGTGTCTGAATCTTGCAGTGGTCTGTCCCCATTCTTGGCCTTTGAAAAACTTGCCCTAGATCCACAAGGTCACGAGAAAGTCTTGATTCATGTCAGCACCAACAGATGTTCAAGTTCCTCTTTGATTTCTCTTGGTTGGAATTTCCATAATGTCAGGTACTAATTTGCAGTTAAAATTGATCATTCAGAAATGGATATTTTAATGCGACATTCATGCAAGTTTTGAAAAGTCATTTATTGAAATGATGTGAAAGTGTGTGACGAGTGGACCATTAGTCCAGACGTGTGCTGATTTAGCTGGTGTGAAAGATATGGCAAGAAGAGTGACACCAGTGCTGAAGATTAGAAAATTTTTGGGGAGTCAGTTTACGCAACCTTGCTGTAGTGTGCTTTCAGAATAAACCCTGCCTCAATTAGGTCTTTCGAGGGTTGTAACGTGGCCTGGCTCACGGTTATTGAAACAAAGGATATTAGGCTCAAAATTTATTTTGGTACCCACCCCTTCTTCATGATGATTCTCCAGTCCTACGTTCAGTTAAATTGACACATACATCTAGAGTTAGACGGTGTAAGAGTGAAGATGATGATTCAAGATTTTCTTGAAATGACAGTCACCTTATTTTATTTTTGTGGATGAATATCAGTGACCTTTTGATGGTGATCACTGAATTTTATTTTGTTTTGCACGAAGATTTGAGGGCCTCTTTTGTTTTACTTATTTTTGATCCCTAACTTTTGCCTAAGTCGCGCCTTTGAGTGGTGGACTTAGCGGGCTTCCTCGTTTTTTTTTTCGGAAAGGCTTGTGACTGCCAAGTCTTTGGTCATTGAATAACAACAGCCATAACAGGAGGTTTCATCTTGAAAGTATGTGTAATCAGGATAACTGAACACTACCCATGCCCCAGGTTAAGCGTAAGGGTTTAGAAATCCGAAGGAAACTCCTACTTCTAGGCTCGAAGTGGTTGACTAGGGACTAACTCCTTATCTCTCCGGTGTTTAGGGGATTTGAAACAATGCCTGTACATCATCAGCAGGATTTTATCCGAAAGCATACAGTTTGCAATTATGGGTATTTCATTTTCATCATCCTTCCTCAAATCTTTACTAAGACAACAACTGATAAAGGGAGTGAAGTGTGGGAAAAGAAAAGAAAAAAAAATTGTGATTTTTTGCAATATATGAGAAAAAAATGAGTGGATACGAATGGACTTGTTCAAAAAACGCATGCTCATTACATTAACAATACCATTAATAAATAACAATGTCTTAAAAGCAAATAGCACTGAACAAAAGAAAACTACAAATGCATAGTAAAGACATGATCTAAAATTTCCAACATTGAGGAATTGGGATTTTCTCTTTTGAGTTGCTGTTGGGCTAGCTCTCTTGCTCATCGATGCTAGTATGATAATCTTCTTCACACCTACTCTCAACAACTTCTTCCATGACATCGGCTGACAGACCCGCCTGATCAGATGAAGAATTGATGTTGACTTGAAGACCTTGAGGTGTAAATGAGATTAGCTTGGACTCAATCAAATCTTGGACCTTGTTTCGGAGCTGTTTGCAATCTTCGGTTAAATACCCCATCGCGCCAGCATGGTAACCACATCGTGCATTGGCGTCAAATCCTGGTGGGTATGGAGGGATCACAGGGTCCAAGTCCTTTGGCACTATCAATCCACTACTAATCAAACGTGGCAATATATGGCTGAATGGCACTGGCAAATGATCAAAATGCCTTTTTGGTCTTTGATTATAGTAGCGTCGACGTTGCGGATCATGCTGCCGTGCAATCTGTTGTTGATGAGGGGGACCTCTATTGACACGAGGATATTGACCATGTGGAGAGGATGGAGTCACGCAGGTAGACCCATAGTGATTGAGGTTTCATCATGGGGCCGCCCCTTGGGGATTTGACTCAGAGAATGCAAAACTGTGATATTCCATGGCATCAAGAGAGGAAGAACTTCCATCATGGACAATGGTATGTTCGCGTATAATAGGATCATCAACGGGGATCTGCACGGGCTGAGCTTGAGCAACATTGTTCACTTGAGGTGAAACGACATTTCCAGTGGCTGAAGTCCTTTGAATGTTGCCATCTTTCCTTGCCAAGGTTGTCATTGCTTCCACAAGTTAGTCCAACTAGCTTTTCATCAATTCAACATCTGCTCTTGACGCAAACTGGTTCTGCTCTTCGGAGGCCATGATCCTTCAAAAGCTACTTCAAGTCCAATACGGGCTTCAGGAAGTCAACTGCGGGTTATGGACAAAGGATGGATGAGTTCTCTGGTTCGAGGTTGGAGAATGATATGCAAAATGATGCAAAGATGCTTATGCAAATGCAATGTTATGAATGCAATAAGACATGGGATCAAAGATCGCTAAATCAGGGGTTCGCAACTGGTATCAAGGTCACAGATTCTACAGGACAACACAACAAGATATCCCTCACCTCGGGTAGGTTATCTATTGGTTTATAACAGGGCATTCCACGGGCTTTCAAACAAGGTCCCATGCACCGACCCTCAAAAGTTTTCCATCATAACGACGATTCGTAAGACGGTAATCCCTTCAAAGGATGAGCACAGAGTTATGTCTATGTAACCTTTGGAATTAGGTTCTAAAGGTCATCAGAATCACGGACTCCCAAGTCGGAAACAAAGACGCCATTACGACTGATCGTAAGACATAATCATTCCCAAAGGGGCCTCATCTGAGCGGTGGAAGTCAGACCAACTCGACGAGTCCTAAGTCTCGCAAATCAGTAAGCAACCACCTCCTAGCTTAGTGTATACTCGAAAAGCTCGGGTAGAAAGCCTTTCTCCTCACAAACCATCCCCAATAAACCCAACAGATAAGAGAAACACAAGATAATAAAGCAATAATAAAGGAAACAAAAATACACATATGACAAACAAATTAGGCTTGGCTTGCTTAGGGATTTCCATGGTCCCCAGCAGAGTCGCCAGCTGTCGCTACTAGAAAAATAGTCGACCGGAGGCGAAAAGAGGAAGAAACAGACGAGTCGCCATCGAACTTTATTTATCCCATAAAGGGAAGGGAAAACATTGAGAAAACCCAAAGAATGAAGGATAATATGGTCTCGCAACCAAATTACGGGTTCGGAAGCCGGTTATGTGAGGGGAAGGTATTATCACCCCTCACATCCATCGTACTCGATGGGAACCATTTGCTTGTCAATGTGTAAGGATGTTTGCTAAAGGATATTGCTTTCTAAGTGTGTTCTGAAGTGGGAGAGAGGAAGGGTGAGAACCAAAGAATGTGAAAGAAAATAAAGGAAAATGAAAGAGAATGGTGGAAACAAAAAGAGAGAGAAAGAAAAGGAGACTCGATAGGATCTCGCGGTCCTATGCCTATGTATTCCCTTGTGCAATGGGAAAGTCAGAGTCAACGTAGTTCGAAGGACTACGGGTGAAGAAAATGGAAGGGGGCTCGCCAAGATCGTTGCGATCTTGTGCCTACGTATCTTACATTCGGACGAGAATGAAGAATCAGAGCGATCGTAGTTCGACTGACCACGATTTGTTGGTGTTTTTTATGGACGATGTTAACGTGCGGGTTCTAGCAGTTAGGTGTTTTACGGCTCGCTCGTGGAGTCTTATGCGTTACCTGTTTGCGGTAGAACGGACGTAACATGTCCTTTTTGAAAAGGTTGATTTTCGCCATCAAGGCAAGATGTCTCATTTGATTTGTTGAAAGTGGTTTTTAAGGGCGAAATAAGTCCTCGGATAGGAACCCCTTCGGGTAGTACCCAATTCTTTATCTCAAAAGATTTGTTATGAAAGTTGTGTGGCGAATATAGTCACGTCTTCGTATTGAAAGACGAGTATCGAGACCACACACTCTAAAGTGAGCATCCTATTACTCGGAGAGAAAGAGGTCTTCACCTAATCCTCTCTCTTTCGTTCAATACAAAGAGAACTTTATTCTCTTATTAAGAAAGTGTTTTTGGTTTTAGATGGTAAGCGCTTTACGACAGTGAACCCTAAAGGTAATGTCAAGCACTCGGGATAGGAGAAGGCCTTCGCCTAACCACTCCACGACCATCTAAGTTTATTAGGAAAAGGTTTGAAAATGCACTTGGTACAAGACCAAGGTTTTTAGACACAAGGAGATGAAATAAAGAGAGAAAAAAGTTTTTGAAAGAATGGGTGGTGAATATAGTCACGTCTTCGTATTGAAAGACGAGTATCGAGATCACACACTCTAAAGTGAGCATCCTAATACTCGAAGAGGAAGAGGCCTTCACCCTATCCTCTCTTTTTAGTTCAATACAAAGAGAACTTTATTCTCTTACTAAAAAAAAGTTTTTGACTTTAGAAGGGAATGAAAATGAGAAATGGAATAAGTTGATGAATACAAGAATGTGGTCAAGAGAAAAGTCAAGAAAGACTCACAAACAAGATCGAGTATAAATAATCAAGTCCCTAGCTCACAAAATTATTAGTCAAATAAGTTAATAGAAATTAGAAATTAGAGAATAAAAATCTAAATATTTACATTTCAAATATGATTTAAAACTAAAAGATTAATCTAATAAGAAAATATTTTTGAGAGATTTTTTTTTAGTTAATAACTAAACTAAAACTCTAAATGACTATTATTAAATAAATATTAAATCAAATTAAACAATATAAATATATTCCTAAATTCAATTTTACTAACTAATCTAATATTAAAAATTTAATTAATAAAAAAACAAGATCATAATGAAAGAAAATAAATTATTAAGAAAAGAGTAAAATAAAATAGAAATAATAAAAAGGGAAAGGCTAGGAGAAAGGGTGGACACATGGGCCAGAAGAGAAGATAGCCAAGCCCAAATGGGGCGCTCCAACTCAGGTAGAAACACGGATCGGATGACCCTATAACCCGATCCGGTTTAAATCCTCAAAAGGGATATGTGAAACCCTAAAAATCAACACGGCCGTTTTTCCATTCCAAACACGCATAGTAATGAAACACAGAATGAACGATCAAAATCACTCGCTCATCCTCCTCTCTCGCTTACCTCTCCGATCACAGCTTCACAAACTCGCTCGAAATCGCACTCCCTCTTGCGATCCTTTCATATTCGTTTCACTCTCCCCAAACCGATTCTCTCTCACGATTTCAGTGGCGGCGTGATGCAGGAAGGGTAGAGCGATTTGGTTTCGCGTGGTGGCCGGCTGTCATGGGTTGATGGAGGTTCAAAAGGCTTCAATGGCTTCAGTGGCTGATTTGTAGCGCTGTTGTGTTTGTCGTTGTCGCGAGTTATTTTGTCGGAATGAGTTTGTGGTGTATTGCTTGAGTTCGGAATGTTGATGGAGATGAGTGATGAAGGTGAGAGGTTCGGTGGAAAAGTTGGAGGGTTGTTTGAAATTTAAAGTTTGGTTTATGAAGATGGAAGAAAAATACGGTTGAGGAAGGTTTTGAAGGATTTGAAGGTCAAGGTGTATTGAAGGTGATTGGGATTTTTTTGTTGATGATGGTTGTGAGTCGTACGATTGAAGGCGGTGGAGTATTTTGGTTTGTGAATGATGAAGATTATTTGGTAGAGTATGGGTTTAATGGTGGTGTTTGTTCGTTTAAAATGGCAGATTGTGAAATGAGGTTGGGAGGAAGATTTAGGTCGGGAAGAAGGATTCCAGGGAGCCAAGTTTGGAAGTTGGTTGGGGTTTAAAACATGGTCAGAAAAACAAAGGTTAGAATGACCTTATCCTCAAGAACCATGGTCAGAATTTTTCATTTCAAAAGGTTCTGATTCCTTTTCATCTTCTTTTTTTTTTGAATCTTTTTCATCCCTCTCTAATTCTCCCTTTTTAAATAACTTAACAACTTGTGGATTAAGTTTTCGATTTATCTTCTTGTTGTGTGCTGTTACTTTCACTGCTGCTGGTTCTGATGTTGTTGTCGTTTGTTGTTGCAGGGAGGTACATGTCTGTGGTTTTTGGCTTGGCTTGTTGTGTGTAGGGAGGTCTGTTGTTTGTGCGCAGGAGTGCAGCAAGAAGTACACAAAGGTGCAGCAGGGTCATTTGGCATTTTTTGTTGGTCAGGTCGCGTGACCTTTGTGTAGGTTTGCTGTTTTTTACTGAAGCAGGCGGGTGTACGATTTGAGCAGGCTGATGGTTATTTTTGGTTTAATTTTTTTGGTTACAAGAGAAAATGGACTTGTAAACTCTTATTTGTGAATGGTTTTTTTTTTAACTCAAAAGGACTTTGTATCATGGGCCTTTCCCTTTTTTTTTGTAAGACTTTTGGGTTTTGTAGATTTTTTGGAATTTCTAAATGGGCTTTATAAAAAGAAGTAATGGGCTTATGTTTCTTTATAATAAATGGAAAATAAATAGTAATGAATATTTTGTACAAAAGGATAAATAGAAAAAAAAATGGACCTTTGAAAGTTAATTGGAAAAAGGTAAAAATATGAACATGGATTATTGAATTAGAATTGGATAAAAAAAAAGAATGGATTGAAATTGGGTATTGGATTTTGAAATAGATAATTGGTTTATGGAATTGGATATGAATGATGGTAAAAAATGGATAATGATGGATAATGAATTGGAATGGTTAGCAATGGATATGACAAATGATGGTTGGAAAGAAAGGTTAATGGACTCAAAAATTGGATAATTGGAAAATGGATAGTGAGTAATGGATATCTTGGAAGTATGGATATACGAAATGGGCTTTAGAATTGTCTTTTCCCTTTTGGTGATGAAATCCACAACTAACAAACCATCGTCAAACATTTAGACTGAACAACAATCACCTTGACTCGAAACCAATCCGATTTGAACTTTCACACAAACCCCTGAATCTCTGACGGACCCTTTGATTCTGATGATCTTGATTTTAATGCTGTGAGATCAAACCTTTGCATCACACTTGAATCATTGAATGAAAGTACCTCAAAGCAAATAAGAAACCTTGATTCAAAGAGCCGCTGTAATCCCAAGTCTCAGAAGACGAATGCAATGTATGATTATGAGTTATGACCTAATGGGATGCATAGATAATGGAAATGATATGCAAGGCTAGGGTTAGGGTGAAAATGAGGGTGTGACAGACCCCTATTTAATCTTCTTGGACTTGAAGGTGAAAGTGGCGAAAGCTTTCTTACAGTCAAGGTACAAGGGGATTAAATATAAGAATACCCAGAATTTTCAGCCGGAAAAGGAGTGGAAAGTAGATGAATAAGTGGGATGGCTCGAAAAAGGCATCTGTCAGGGAAGAGGTACTTGGTTATGAAGGATATAATGATATGTTTGATATGCAATGCAGAACGAATACGAGTGCTAATGATGCGGAAATGTATGCAAAATGCTGGGGATATGAAGATGTGAGAGTCTGGAATTTGCTGGGAATAATGATAGATCAACTCAGGGGTTGAGACAATAAATATACCATCGACCCGGGGGTCTTGAACAAAAATTGAAAAAAAAAGTCAACTCGGGGGTTGAAGAAAAGGTAAAGGTAACAACATCGACTCGGAGGTCAATAACTAAAACAAGATATCAACTCAGGGGTTGAGAAAGTAGTAACATTGATATCGACTCGGGGGTCAAGAATAAGAACAAGATATCAACTCAGGGGTTGAGAAGGTAAAGACAACATTGACTCAGGGGTCAGGAACAAAAACAAGGTATCAACTCAGGGGTTGAGGGAGGATATGATTACGATATTGACTCAGGGGTCAAGAGAATAAAGACAATATTGACTCAGGGGTCAGGAACAAAAACAAGGTATCAACTCAGGGGTTGAGGGAGGACAAAGACAATGATATCGACTCGGGGGTCAAGGAAATAAAGACAGCATTGACTCAGGGGTCAAAAACAAAAACAAGATATCAACGCAGGGGTTGAGGAAGGAAATGACAATGATATCGACTCGGGGGTCAAGAACATAAAGACAAGATTGACTCAGGGGTCAAAAGAATAAAGGCAACATTAACTCAGGGTTCAAAATCAAATCATAGTATCAACGCAGGGGTTGAGGGAATGAAATTGATGATATCGACTCGGGGGTCAAGAAAATAAAGACAAGTTTGACTCAGGGGTCAAAAACAAAAACAAGATATCAACGCAGGGGTTGAGGAAGCAAATTGATTGGGTTATGTATGCATATGGCGCATGTTAATGGTATGCGATGCATATGTGAATGCAAGCAGGTGATTGGTTTTATGTGGGTGCCAAGGAAGGTTGGGCTTTTGGTAGGTGCTAAGCAGGGTTGGACTTTGGTTTCGGGGTGCCAAGGAAGGTTGGGCTTTATTTGGGTAGGTTGCCAAGCATGGTTGGACTTTAGGTGATAGGATTAGACTTCCTGATACTCGGTATTTGACGGTGCGATGATCAGAAGACAGATGTGGATGCTTTTGGTGCTCCAAGCTTGATCATTTACAGAAGTTGCATGCTTGTTCCTGAGAGAACCTCGCCTCTAGCTAATGTGCCACGATGGCTTGCAGATGATTGTGTGAGCGTAGCGACTTATCTAATGCATATTGATTGCGCTTTTGCTCTGCCCCAAGGCTTTTTGACACTTGTTGAACTCCCAGGTAGCTTAGTGTATGGCATAGTCAGCTTGACCAACTTGAAAGTATGAAGGGAATTTGATCCTTCGCAAAATGTCTGCCCCTAGCCAGTAGGGTATCTGAAGGAGTTCTTCCTGGAAAGGTTTATGCCGTGACGTAGTCTGAGAAGATTTGCCCCAGTCTCTGAATCTTGCAGTGGTCTGTCCCCATTCTTGGCCATTGAAAAACTTGCCCTAGATCCACAAGGTCACGAGAAAGTCTTGATTCATGTCAGCACCAACAAATGTTCAAGTTCCTCTTTGATTTCTCTTGGTTGGAATTTCCATAATGTCAGGTACTAATTTGCAGTTAAAATTGATCATTCAGAAATGGATATTTTAATGCGACATTCATGCAAGTTTTGAAACGTCATTTATTGAAATGATGTGAAAGTGTGTGACGAGTGGACCATTAGTCCAGACGTGTGCTGATTTAGCTGGTGTGAAAGATATGGCAAGAAGAGTGACACCAGTGCTGAAGATTAGAAAATCTTTGGGGAGTCAGTTTACGCAACCTTGCTATAGTATGCTTTCAGAATAAACCCTGCCTCAATTAGGTCTTTCGAGGGTTGTAACGTGGCCTGGCTCACGGTTATTAAAACAAAGGATATTAGGCTCAAAATTTATTTTGGTACCCACCCCTTCTTCATGATGATTCTCCAGTCCTACGTTCAGTTAAATTGACACATACATCTAGAGTTAGACGGTGTAAGAGTGAAGATGATGATTCAAGATTTTCTTGAAATGACAGTCACCTTATTTTATTTTTGTGGATGAATATCAGTGACCTTTTGATGGTGATCACTGAATTTTATTTTGTTTTGCACGAGGATTTGAGGGCCTCTTTTGTTTTACTTATTTTTGATCCCTAACTTTTGCCTAAGTCGGGCCTTTGAGTGGTGGACTTAGCGGGCTTCCTCATTTTTTTTTTCCGGAAAGGCTTGTGACTGCCAAGTCTTTGGTCATTGAATAACAACAGCCATAACAGGAGGTTTCATCTTGAAAGTATGTGTAATCAGGATAACTGAACACTACCCATGCCCCAGGTTAAGCGTAAGGGTTTATAAATCCGAAGGAAACTCCTACTTCTAGGCTCGAAGTGGTTGACTAGGGACTAACTCCTTATCTCTCCGGTGTTTAGGGGATTTGAAACAATGCCTGTACATCATCAGTAGGATTTTATCCGAAAGCATACAGTTTGCAATTATGGGTATTTCATTTTCATCATCCTCCCTAAAATCTTTACTAAGACAACAACTGAAAAAGGGAGTGAAGTGTGGGAAAAGAAAAGAAATTTTATTTTTTATTTTTTGCAATATATGAGAAAAAATGAGTGGATACGAATGGACTTGTTCAAAAAACGCATGCTCATTACATTAACAGTACCATTAATAAATAACAATGTCTTAAAAGTAAATAGCACTGAACAAAAGAAAACTACAAATGCATAGTAAAGACATGATCAAAAATTGCCAACATTGAGGAATTGGGATTTTCTCTTTTGAGTTGCTGTTGGGCTAGCTCTCTTGCTCATCGATGCTAGTATGATAATCTTCTTCACACCTACTCTCAACAACTTCTTCCATGACATAGGCTGACGGACCCGCCTGATCAGATGAAGAATTGATGTTGACTTGAAGACCTTGAGGTGTAAATGAGATTAGCTTGGACTCAATCAAATCTTGGACCTTGTTTCGGAGCTGTTTGCAATCTTCGGTTGAATACCCCATCGCGCCAGCATGGTAACCACATCGTGCATTGGCGTCAAATCCTGGTGGGTATGGAGGGATGACAGGGTCCAAGTCCTTTGGCACTATCAATCCACTACTAATCAAACGTGGCAATATATGGCTGAATGGCACTGGCAAATGATCAAAATGCCTTTTTGGTCTTTGATTATAGTAGCGTCGACGTTGCGGATCATGCTGCCGTGCAATCTGTTGTTGATGAGGGGGACCTCTATTGACACGAGGATATTGACCATGTGGAGAGGATGGAGTCACGCAGGTAGACCCATAGTGATTGAGGTTTCATCATGGGGACGCCCCTTGGAGATTTGACTCAGAGAATGCAAAACTGTGATATTCCATGGCATCAAGAGAGGAAGAACTTCCATCTTGGACAATGGTATGTTCGCGTATAATAGGATCATCAACGAGGATCTGCACGGGCTGAGCTTGAGCAACATTGTTCACTTGAGGTGAAATGACATTTCCAGTGGCTGAAGTCCTTTGAATGTTGCCATCTTTCCTTGCCAAGGTTGTCATTGCTTCCACAAGTTAGTCCAACTGGCTTTTCATCCATTCAACATCTGCTCTTGACGCAAACTGGTTCTACTCTTCGGAGGCCATGATCCTTCAAAAGCTACTTCAAGTCCAATACGGGCTTCAGGAAGTCAACTGCGGGTTATGGACAAAGGATGGATGAGTTCTCTGGTTCGAGGTTGGAGAATGATATGCAAAATGATGCAAAGATGCTTATGCAAATGCAATGTTATGAATGCAATAAGACATGGGATCAAAGATCGCTAAATCAGGGGTTCACAACTGGTATCAAGGTCACAGATTCTACAGGATAACACAACAAGATATCCCTCACCTCGGGTAGGTTATCTATTGGTTTATAACAGGGCATTCCACGGGCTTTCAAACAAGGTCCCATGCACTGACCCTCAAAAGTTTTCCATCATAACGACGATTCGTAAGACGGTAATCCCTTCAAAGGATGAGCATAGAGTTATGTCTATGTAACCTTTGGAATTAGGTTCTAAAGGTCATCAGAATCACGGACTCCCAAGTCGGAAACAAAGACGCCATTACGACTGATCGTAAGACATAATCATTCCCAAAGGGGCCTCATCTGAGCGGTGGAAGTCAGACCAACTCGACGAGTCCTAAGTCTCTCAAATCAGTAAGCAACCACCTCCTAGCTTAGTGTATACTCGAAAAGCTCGGGTAGAAAGCCTTTCTCCTCACAAACCATCCCCAATAAACCCAACAGATAAGAGAAACACAAGATAATAAAGCAATAATAAAGGAAACAAAAATACACATATGACAAACAAATTAGGCTTGGGTTGCTTAGGGATTTCCATGGTCCCCAGCAGAGTCGCCAGCTGTCGCTACTCGAAAAATAGTCGACCGGAGGCGAAAAGAGGAAGAAATAGAAGAGTCGCCATCGAACTTTATTTATCCCATAAAGGGAAGGGAAAACATCGAGAAAACCCAAAGAATGAAGGATAATATGGTCTCGCAACCAAATTACGGGTTCGGAAGCCGGTTATGCGAGGGGAAGGTATTAGCACCCCTCACATCCATCGTACTCGATGGGAACCATTTGCTTGTCAATGTGTAAGGATGTTTGCTAAAGGATATTGCTTTCTAAGTGTGTTCTGAAGTGGGAGAGAGGAAGGGTGAGAACCAAAGAATGTGAAAGAAAATAAAGGAAAATGAAAGAGAATGGTGGAAACAAAAAGAGAGAGAGAGAAAAGGAGACTCGATAGTATCTCGCGGTCCTATGCCTACGTATTACCTTGTGCAATGGGAAAGTTAGAGTCAACGTAGTTCGAAGGACTACGGGTGAAGAAAATGGAAGGGGGCTCGCCAAGATCGTTGCGATCTTGTGCCTACGTATCTTACATTCGGACGAGAATGAAGAATCAGAGCGATCGTAGTTCGACTGACCACGATTTGTTGGTGTTTTTTATGGAGGATGTTAACGTGCGGGTTCTAGCAGTTAGGTGTTTTGCAGCTCGCTCGTGGAGTCTTATGCGTTACCTGTTTGCGGTAGAACGGACGTAACATGTCCTTTTTGAAAAGGTTGATTTTCACCATCAAGGCAAGATGTCTCATTTGATTTGTTGAAAGTGGTTTTTAAGGGCGAAATAAGTCCTCGGATAGGAACCCCTTCGGGTAGTACCCAATTCTTTATCTCAAAAGATTTGTTATGAAAGTTGTGTGGCGAATATAGTCACGTCTTCGTATTGAAAGACGAGTATCGAGACCACACACTCTAAAGTGAGCATCCTATTACTCGGAGAGGAAGAGGTCTTCACCTAATCCTCTCTCTTTCGTTCAATACAAAGAGAACTTTATTCTCTTATTAAGAAAGTGTTTTTGGTTTTTGATGGTAAGTGCTTTACGACAGTGAACCCTAAAGGTAATGTCAAGCACTCGGGATAGGAGAAGGCCTTCGCCTAACCACTCCACGACCATCTAAGTTTATTAGGAAAAGGTTTGAAAATGCACTTGGTACAAGACCAAGGTTTTTAGACACAAGGAGATGAAATAAAGAGAGAAAAAAGTTTTTGAAAGAATGGGTGGTGAATATAGTCACGTCTTCGTATTGAAAGACGAGTATCGAGATCACACACTCTAAAGTGAGCATCCTAATACTCGAAGAGGAAGAGGCCTTCACCCTATCCTCTCTTTTTAGTTCAATACAAAGAGAACTTTATTCTCTTACTAAAAAAAAGTTTTTGACTTTAGAAGGGAATGAAAATGAGAAATGGAATAAGTTGATGAATACAAGAATGTGGTCAAGAGAAAAGTCAAGAAAGACTCACAAACAAGATCGAGTATAAATAATCAAGTCCCTAGCTCACAAAATTATTAGTCAAATAAGTTAATAGAAATTAGAAATCAGAGAATAAAAATCTAAATATTTACATTTCAAATATGATTTAAAACTAAAAGATTAATCTAATAAGAAAATATTTTTGAGAGATTTTTTTTTAGTTAATAACTAAACTAAAACTCTAAATGACTATTATTAAATAAATATTAAATCAAATTAAACAATATAAATATATTCCTAAATTCAATTTTACTAACTAATCTAATATTAAAAATTTAATTAATAAAAAAACAAGATCATAATGAAAGAAAATAAATTATTAAGAAAAGAGTAAAATAAAATAGAAATAATAAAAAGGGAAAGGCTAGGAGAAAGGGTGGACACATGGGCCAGAAGAGAAGATAGCCAAGCCCAAATGGGGCGCGCCAACTCAGGTAGAAACACGGGTCGGATGACCCTATAACCCGATCCGGTTTAAATCCTCAAAAGGGATATGTGAAACCCTAAAAATCAACACGGCCGTTTTTCCATTCCAAACACGCATAGTAACGAAACACAGAATGAACGATCAAAATCACTCGCTCATCCTCCTCTCTCGCTTACCTCTCCGATCACAGCTTCACAAACTCGCTCGAAATCGCACTCCCTCTTGCGATCCTTTCATATTCGTTTCACTCTCCCCAAACCGATTCTCTCTCACGATTTCAGTGGCGGCGTGATACAGGAAGGGTAGAGCGATTTGGTTTCGCGTGGTGGTCGGCTGTCATGGGTTGATGGAGGTTCAAAAGGCTTCAATGGCTTCAGTGGCTGATTTGTAGCGCTGTTGTGTTTATCGTTGTTGCGAGTTATTTTGTCGGAATGAGTTTGTGGTGTATTGTTTGAGTTCGGAATGTTGATGGAGATGAGTGATGAAGGTGAGAGGTTCGGTGGAGAAGCTGGAGGGTTGTTTGAAATTTAAAGTTTGGTTTATGAAGATGGAAGAAAAATATGGTTGAGGAAGGTTTTGAAGGATTTGAAGGTCAAGGTGTATTGAAGGTGATTGGGATTTTTTTGTTGATGATGGTTGTGAGTCGTACGATTGAAGGCGGTGGAGTATTTTGGTTTGTGAATGATGAAGATTGTTTGGTAGAGTATGGGTTTAATGGTGGTGTTTGTTCGTTTAAAATGGCAGATTTTGAAATGAGGTTGGGAGGAAGATTTAGGTCGGGAAGAAGGATTCCAGGGAGCCAAGTTGGGAAGTTGGTTGGGGTTTAAAACATGGTCAGAAAAACAAAGGTTAGAATGACCTTATCCTCAAGAACCATGGTCAGAATTTTTCATTTCAAAAGGTTCCGATTCCTTTTCATCTTCTTTTTTTTTGAATCTTTTTCATCCCTCTCTAATTCTCCCTTTTTAAATAACTTAACAACTTGTGGATTAAGTTTTCGATTTGTCTTCTTGTTGTGTGCTGTTACTTTCACTGCTGCTGGTTCTGATGTTGTTGTTGGTTGTTGTTGCAGGGAGGTACATATCTGTGGTTTTTGGCTTGGCTTGTTGTGTGCAGGGAGGTCTGTTGTTTGTGGGCAGGAGTGCAACAAGAAGTACACAGAGGTGCAGCAGGGTCATTTGGCATTTTTTGTTGGTCAGGTCGCGTGACCTTTGTGTAGGTCTGCTGTTTTTTACTGAAGCAGGCGGGTGTACGATTTGAGCAGGCTGATGGTTATTTTTGGTTTAATTTTTTTGGTTACAAGAGAAAATGGGCTTGTAAACTCTTATTTGTGAATGGTTTTTTTTTTAACTCAAAAGGACTTTGTATCATGGGCCTTTCCCTTTTTTTTTGTAAGACTTTTGTGTTTTGTAGATTTTTTGGAATTTCTAAATGGGCTTTATAAAAAGAAGTAATGGGCTTATGTTTCTTTATAATAAATGGAAAATAAATAGTAATGAATATTTTGTACAAAAGGATAAATAGAAAAAAAAAATGGACCTTTGAAAGTTAATTGGAAAAAGGTAAAAATATGAACATGGATTATTGAATTAGAATTGGATAAAAAAAAAGAATGGATTGAAATTGGGTATTGGATTTTGAAATAGATAATTGGTTTATGGAATTGGATATGAATGATGGTAAAAAATGGATAATGATGGATAATGAATTGGAATGGTTAGCAATGGATATGACAAATGATGGTTGGAAAGAAAGGTTAATGGACTCAAAAATTGGATAATTGGAAAATGGATAGTGAGTAATGGATATCTTGGAAGTATGGATATACGAAATGGGCTTTAGAATTGTCTTTTCCCTTTTGGTGATGAAATCCACAACTAACAAACCATCGTCAAACATTTATACTGAACAACAATCACCTTGACTCGAAACCAATCCGATTTGAACTTTCACACAAACCCCTGAATCTCTGACGGACCCTTTGATTCTGATGATCTTGATTTTAATGCTGTGAGATCAAACCTTTGCTTCACACTTGAATCATTGAATGAAAGTACCTCAAAGCAAATAAGAAACCTTGATTCAAAGAGCCGCTGTAATCCCAAGTCTCAGAAGACGAATGCAATGTATGATTATGAGTTATGACCTAATGGGATGCATAGATAATGGAAATGATATGCAAGGCTAGGGTTAGGGTGAAAATGAGGGTGTGACAGATGCCCCTATTTAATCTTCTTGGACTTGAAGGTGAAAGTGGCGAAAGCTTTCTTACAGTCAAGGTACAAGGGGATTAAATATAAGAATACCCAGAATTTTCAGCCGGAAAAGGAGTGGAAAGTAGATGAATAAGTGGGATGGCTCGAAAAAGGCATCTGTCAGGGAAGAGGTACTTGGTTATGAAGGATATAATGATATGTTTGATATGCAATGCAGAACGAATACGAGTGCTAATGATGCGGAAATGTATGCAAAATGCTGGGGATATGAAGATGTGAGAGTCTGGAATTTGCTGGGAATAATGATAGATCAACTCAGGGGTTGAGACAACAAATATACCATCGACTCGGGGGTCTTGAACAAAAATTGAAAAAAAAAGTCAACTCGGGGGTTGAAGAAAAGGTAAAGGTAACAACATCGACTCGGAGGTCAAGAACTAAAACAAGATATCAACTCAGGGGTTGAGAAAGTAGTAACATTGATATCGACTCGGGGGTCAAGAATAAGAACAAGATATCAACTCAGGGGATGAGAAGGTAAAGACAACATTGACTCAGGGGTCAGGAACAAAAACAAGGTATCAACTCAGGGGTTGAGGGAGGAAATGATTACGATATTAACTCAGGGGTCAAGAGAATAAAGACAATATTGACTCAGGGGTCAGGAACAAAAACAAGGTATCAACTCAGGGGTTGAGGGATGACAAAGACAATGATATCGACTCGGGGGTCAAGGAAATAAAGACAGCATTGACTCAGGGGTCAAAAACAAAAACAAGATATCAACGCAGGGGTTGAGGAAGGAAATGACAATGATATCGACTCGGGGGTCAAGAACATAAAGACAAGATTGACTCAGGGGTCAAAAGAATAAAGGCAATATTGACTCAGGGGTCAAAAACAAATCAGAGTATCAACGCAGAGGTTAAGGGAAGGAAATTGATGATATCGACTCGGGGGTCAAGAAAATAAAGACAAGTTTGACTCAGGGGTCAAAAACAAAAACAAGATATCAACGCAGGGGTTGAGGAAGCAAATTGATTGGGTTATGTATGCATATGGCACATGTTAATGGTATGCGATGGATATGTGAATGCAAGCAGGTGATTGGTTTTATGTGGGTGCCAAGGAAGGTTGGGCTTTTGGTAGGTGCCAAGCAGGGTTGGACTTTGGTTTCGGGGTGCCAAGGAAGGTTGGGCTTTATTTGGGTAGGTTACCAAGCATGGTTGGACTTTAGGTGATAGGATTAGACTTCCTGATACTCGGTATTTGACGGTGCGATGATCAGAAGACAGATGTGGATGCTTTTGGTGCTCCAAGCTTGATCATTTGCAGAAGTTGCATGCTTGTTCCTGAGAGAACCTCGCCTCTAGCTAATGTGCCACGATGGCTTGCAGATGATTGTGTGAGCGTAGCGACTTATCTAATGCATATTGATTGCGCTTTTACTCTGCCCCAAGGCTTTTTGAAACTTGTTGAACTCCCAGGTAGCTTAGTGTATGGCATGGTCAGCTTGACCAACTTGAAAGTATGAAGGGAATTTGATCCTTCGCAAAATGTCTGCCCCTAGCCGGTAGGGTATCTGAAGGAGTTCTTCCTGGAAAGGTTTATGCCGTGACGTAGTCTGAGAAGATTTGCCCCAGTGTCTGAATCTTGCAGTGGTCTTCCCCCATTCTTGGCATTTGAAAAACTTGCCCTAGATCCACAAGGTCACGAGAAAGTCTTGATTCATGTCAGCACCAACAGATGTTCAAGTTCCTCTTTGATTTCTCTTGGTTGGAATTTCCATAATGTCAGGTACTAATTTGCAGTTAAAATTGATCATTCAGAAATGGATATTTTAATGCGACATTCATGCAAGTTTTGAAAAGTCATTTATTGAAATGATGTGAAAGTGTGTGACGAGTGGACCATTAGTCCAGACGTGTGCTGATTTAGCTGGTGTGAAAGATATGGCAAGAAGAGTGACACCAGTGCTGAAGATTAGAAAATCTTTGGGGAGTCAGTTTACGCAACCTTGCTATAGTATGCTTTCAGAATAAACCCTGCCTCAATTAGGTCTTTCGAGGGTTGTAACGTGGCCTGGCTCACGGTTATTGAAACAAAGGATATTAGGCTCAAAATTTATTTTGGTACCCACCCCTTCTTCATGATGATTCTCCAGTCCTACGTTCAGTTAAATTGACACATACATCTAGAGTTAGACGGTGTAAGAGTGAAGATGATGATTCAAGATTTTCTTGAAATGACAGTCACCTTATTTTATTTTTGTGGATGAATATCAGTGACCTTTTGATGGTGATCATTGAATTTTATTTTGTTTTGCACGAGGATTTGAGGGCCTCTTTTGTTTTACTTATTTTTGATCCCTAACTTTTGCCTAAGTCGCGCCTTTGAGTGGTGGACTTAGCGGGCTTCCTCGTTTTTTCTTTTTTTTTTTTCGGAAAGGCTTGTGACTGCCAAGTCTTTGGTCATTGAATAACAACAGCCATAACAGGAGGTTTCATCTTGAAAGTATGTGTAATCAGGATAACTGAACACTACCCATGCCCCAGGTTAAGTGTAAGGGTTTAGAAATCCGAAGGAAACTTCTACTTCTAGGCTCGAAGTGGTTGACTAGGGACTAACTCCTTATCTCTCCGGTGTTTAGGGGATTTGAAATAATGCCTGTACATCATCAGCATGATTTTATCCGAAAGCATACAGTTTGCAATTATGGGTATTTCATTTTCATCATCCACCCTCAAATCTTTACTAAGACAACAACTGATAAAGGGAGTGAAGTGTGGGAAAAGAAAAGAAAAAAAATTTGTGATTTTTTGCAATATATGAGAAAAAATGAGTGGATACGAATGGACTTGTTCAAAAAACGCATGCTCATTACATTAACAATACCATTAATAAATAACAATGTCTTAAAAGCAAATAGCACTGAACAAAAGAAAACTACAAATGCATAGTAAAGACATGATCTAAAATTGCCAACATTGAGGAATTGGGATTTTCTCTTTTGAGTTGCTGTTGGGCTAGCTATCTTGCTCATCGATGCCAGTATGATAATCTTCTTCACACCTACTCTAAGCAACTTCTTCCATGACATAGGCTGACGGACCCGCCTGATCAGATGAAGAATTGATGTTGACTTGAATGAACGATCAAAATCACTCGCTCATCCTCCTCTCTCGCTTACCTCTCTGATCACAGCTTCACAAACTCGCTCGAAATCGCACTCCCTCTTGCGATCCTTTCATATTCGTTTCACTCTCCCCAAACCGATTCTCTCTCACGATTTTAGTGGCGGCGTGATGCAGGAAGGGTAGAGCGATTTGGTTTCGCGTGGTGGTCGGCTGTCATGGGTTGATGGAGCTTCAAAAGGCTTCAATGTCTGATTCGTAACGCTGTTGTGTTTGTCGTTGTCGCGAGTTGTTTTGTCGGAATGAGTTTGTGGTGTATTGTTTGAGTTCGGAATGTTGATGGAGATGAGTGATGAAGGTGAGAGGTTCGGTGGAGAAGCTGGAGGGTTGTTTAAAATTTAAAGTTTGGTTTATGAAGATGGGAGAAAAATACGGTTGAGGGAGGTTTTGAAGGATTTGAAGGTCAAGGTGTATTGAAGGTGATTGGGATTTCTTTGTTGATGATGGTTGTGAGTCGTACGATTGAAGGTGGTGGAGTATTTTGGTTTGTGAATGATGAAGATTGTTTGGTAGAGTATGGGTTTAATGGTGGTGTTTGTTCGTGTAAAATGGCAGATTGTGAAATGAGGTTAGGAGGAAGATTTAGGTCGGGATGAAGGATTTCAGGGAGCCAAGTTTGGAAGTTGGTTGGGGTTTAAAACATGGTCAGAAAAACAAAGGTTAGAATGACCTTATCCTCAAGAATCATGGTCAGAAATTTTCATTTCAAAAGGTTTCAATTCCTTTTCATCTTCTTTTTTTTTTAATCTTTTTCATCCCTCTCTAATTCTCCCTTTTTAAATAACTTAACAACTTGTGGATTAAGTTTTCGATTTGTCTTCTTGTTGTGTGCTATTACTTTCACTGCTGCTGGTTCTGATGTTGTTGTTGGTTGTTGTTGCAGGGAGGTACATGTCTGTGGTTTTTGGCTTGGCTTGTTGTGTGCAGGGAGGTCTGTTGTTTGTGCGCAGGAGTGCAGCAAGAAGTACACAGAGGTGCAGCAGGGTCATTTGGCATTTTTTGTTGGTCAGGTCGCGTGACCTTTGTGTAGGTCTGCTGTTTTTTACTGAAGCAGTCGGGTGTACGATTTGAGCAGATGGGCTTGTAAACTCTTATTTGTGAATGGTTTTTTTTTGAACTCAAAAGGACTTTGTATCATGGGCCTTTCCCTTTTTTTTTTTGTAAGACTTTTGGGTTTTGTAGATTTTTTGAAATTTCTAAATGGGCTTTGTAAAAAGAAGTAATGGGCTTATGTTTCTTTATAATAAATGGAAAATAAATAGTAATCAATATTTTGTACAAAAGGATAAATAGAAGAAAAAAATGGACCTTTGAAAGTTAATTGGAAAAAGGTAAAAATATGAACATGGATTATTGAATTAGAATTGGATAAAAAAAAGAATGGATTGAAATTGGGTATTGGATTTTGAAATAGATAATTGGTTTATGGAATTGGATATGAATGATGGTAAAAAATGGATAATGATGGATAATGAATTGGAATGGTTAGCAATGGATATGACAAATGATGGTTGGAAAGAAAGGTTAATGGACTCAAAAATTGGATAATTGGAAAATGGATAGTGAGTAATGGATATCTTGGAAGTATGGATATACGAAATGGGCTTTAGAATTGTCTTTTCCCTTTTGGTGATGAAATCCACAACTAACAAACCATCGTCAAACATTTAGACTGAACAACAATCACCTTGACTCGAAACCAATCCGATTTGAACTTTCACACAAACCCCTGAATCTCTGACGGGCCCTTTGATTCTGATGATCTTGATTTTAATGCTATGAGATCAAACCTTTGCTTCACACTTGAATCATTGAATGAAAGTACCTCAAAGCAAATAAGAAACCTTGATTCAAAGAGCCGTTGTAATCCCAAGTCTCAGAAGACCAATGCAATGTATGATTATGAGTTATGACCTAATGGGATGCATAGATAATGGAAATGATATGTAAGGCTAGGGTTAGGGTGAAAATGAGGGTGTGACAATCTTCAGCTGAGTCAGTCAAATATTTTGTAGCCTTAATCTTGGGCTTTGTACAAGACACATATAAAATCTCCCTAAGCAAGAGTCAAATATATTTCTATCCTCAATCTTGGGCTTTGTACAAGGCAAACCATACTCTCCAGCAGAGTCAATCTTCTTCTTTTAGCCACAAGAAAGGGGGGTTTGAATTATGTATTTACTCGTTTTAACGACTTTTCGCTTCTTGTCGTTAAAGCACTTAGGATAACATCAGAGTTCGTTGGGAGACTCTGACTAACGAAGTTACATTCAGACTTCCAATGCATGAAGCATGAGAACCAACAAGAGTCTGAACATTATGTGAATCATTCAGATCTTGCAGAGCGGAAGCTTATCAGAGTTGCAATTTTCTGACATGCTTATGTAAGGTTCTGATACTCAATATAGAAACATAAATAAGAACATAAAGCATAAGAGTAAAGGACACACGATATATCCTGGTTCACCACAAAGGCTAATCCAGGCCACCCTCCTCAGGTGATTTCGCCTTGAACACAAGGTCTTAATCCACTATAATCAATCTCAATTACAGATGCACAGGCCACGCCGGTGACTAACAACTTGCACAACCGCACTGTGACTAACATGCAATGAACCGTTCAGGTATTCAACTTAATGAATATAACGAACATTGACCTGCAGGTACCAATCTCGCAAGATCTACTGCTAGGCTTTCACAGCTAGACGTTCAGGGATTCATCGCAATGAATATAACGCTACTGACCCTATTTCAGGCTTTTCCCACAATGACATCTTGCCATTGTCTTCTCGAGTCTCCGGTCACACTAACCACTCAAAGAATCCTAATTCACCAAGAATTAGTTTTGCAGGAGGTTACAAAGATGCTTCTTAACAAGCAGATTACTCCTAAGTTTAAGTACAAAGAACACACAAGTGTTCAAGCAAGATTCGAGCAACAACTCCTTGTTATTCTAAGAAACTACACAAATGTATAAAGATTTGACAGTTGTTGACATCTTGTAGATCTTCTTCTTCTTCGTCTTCTTGGGTGAGTAAGCTTTGAACAACAACTCCTTGCTTCAAATCTTCAATGTAGTCCTGACGAGAAGGTGGTTGATGACTTGACTGATTTGCAATGTTGCTTCTTCATCAACAGCTTCTATACTAATTCATTATTGTTGAGTTGAATGATGATCTTTGAGCTTCAACAACAAAGGTCATGTGCAAATTGATGACAACTTTGGATATTCTAAGTGTTACAACGAGAACTCATCGTTGTTGCTATCTTCACATAATGACTTGATCAATTCATCTTTTGTGGGAGTGAATCGATTTTTGGACTTCGTCGTCATTTAGAAGCGAATACTCTTTCCTTTAAATATCCCAGTAGAAATATAGCCGTTTGAAATATTGTTGGCTGTTGGAAAAGAGACGTTGCGTAATAACTAGTTGTACTGACACATCTCCTTTTTACTGTGGGAGAATTGACGGGATATATCTTTCTTGGGCGCCGTGTACAGTTACTCACAACGGTAACATTTAACTTCTAAACTTCAGAGGCTTCTGATGGTAAATTGATGAAGCATGAGTAGAGTCTTCTTAACAGGATATCTGATACGTTAAGTCTTCAGTCATTTAAAGAAGTCCATTAGGAATCAGTCTTCATAACTTCAGTACTTGTCTTTAAGAACATTATCCTTTACTTCTTCAAGCCTTCCGAAACTTCAGAACTCGTCCATTAGGAATCCGTCTTCAGAGTCTTCAACACTTGACTTCTGGAACCGTAATCTTCAGAACACATAAGTCTTCAAAGTCTTTCTGCACTTGGTCTTCAGAGCCTTCCATCTTCAGAACTTCAAGTCATGAGAGTCTTCATCACTTCGGTTGTCTTCTTCAGAAGCTTCGCAATCTTCTGAATCTCGACCACTTTCAGAGAGCATCCACAAGAGCATTGCAATAGCAATATCAGCATCCTTGGATCTGACTAATCACGATCAGATACATAAGCATTCTTGCTTCTTGCGACTTGTGTCACATAGTAACTTCGCATATTATCAATCACGCTCATCAGGCTAGTGCTTGTTGGATCTGATATCTTCTATAATTATGATCTGCACATAACACACGTTAGAACATAAAATGGTTCTTTCACAAATACGTATTGTTATCATCAAAACATAGATCGACTTGTAGAGACAACTCTTGCTCTCACAATCTCCCCCTTTTTGATGATGACAAAACCAAGTATTTTGATTGAACATTTTATACAAAGTAATCACCAAAACAAACATATTCAAAGTCTGGAACAATAACTCCCCCTGAATGTGTTATCCTCAAGGTTTTATCTGTGACCATCTAGAATGTTATATGATCCAAAGACATACAGAATAACAACTTGAGTTGCCAGAACAAAGAATAGAAAAGGACTACTTCTCTCTCTCTTTGTCGTTAAGAGAACAGAGAAACTTTAGCATCTGGACTAGTTCATCAGAACTTCCATCTTTAGATCTTTAGAACTCAGTTCCTTTGTGGTCATATCAGAGCTTGTAATCTTCAGAGACTTCTGAAGCATTTCTACTTTTCAGTAGATTCATTTAAGCACAAGCAGATCAGTTCTTATCTGATAACATAGCCTCGCTATTCATCAGAGACAGACACTGTCTTTCAAGAAACTCCCCCTGAGTTTCAGACTTTGTGAAGATTATAAGATTTATCATTTGAATCTTCTGGGTAGTCTCCCCCTAATTTCTATAAGTCAGATATTGGGATCTTCAAAATCATAATTCAGGATGATAAGTTTTTAATCACCAATGTAGATCATGACTTTTTCAGAGTTTGACTTTTGAACACAGGTCTTCATTTCAGAACTTTGTTACTGTCACAACTCAGTGGTTCATCAAAGCTTGATTTTTGATCAGATACCAATTGAAGTTTAAATTTTCGTGATCAATCAACGCTTGATATCTGAATCTGGTACACATGATTTGATTCTGGTATGATACCAAGTGATATGCTGAGTCTTATACCAGAGTATGTTGAATCTGATACCAAGTGAATGAATTCTTCTCATACCACTTGATGGGTATTTCCTTAGTGTGTTGAAATAGATACCAATGAAGGTATTTTGACAATAATCCACCACTTTGCTTTGATTGACGAGTCTGATGCCAATCTTTGTATGCTTGGTCTGATTACCAATTGTGTATTTAGTCTGATACCAAATTGTTTTCATTTTAATTGGTTCCTGGTAAACATCAGAACTACTTCTTCTTGGATCTTCAATCCGGATCTTCAGACAGCTCTTTGACTTCTGATTTGCACAGTTCTTCTGAGTAAGCATCTTGAAATGTATACTTTGTCTTGACTGTTTTCAGAGTTTTCCTTCTTCTTACCTTCTGAATCTCATACTCTCAGACAACTTACAGCTTCTGAACCAAGTGAGACAAAGATCACGATAAATTTGATTCTGAGCACATGTTCACGAAGTGTACAACTTCGATCTGATTCTTCTATCTTAACCTGTTCTTAGAATGCCTAGTGAACTTGTTCAGAGTTCCTCGGATAACATCAAACAACAAACGTTAATAGTAACGCATTTTATATGATTGATTACTTGTTTGATTTACATTCTTTCTATTTATTTCTTCTTCTTTCCCAATCAAAATTATTATATTTCTCCCCCTTTTTGACATCATCAAAAAGTGCTAGAGCATATGAGCATTTGAGCATATAATTCCTTTTTCCAATCAACATCATATATCTCTTCCTCAGTTAAGTATACTAGATATGATAAAGAACATAGAACCATAGAACCATCATTTGAGCAGTTAAGAACAATCCAAGTCATTTAGTGATAACCATCTTTAACCATAGCATATTCATTTGAAGGACAATTAGATGGAATCAGTTGATTACCAATTGAAGGTTTTAGATCATCTGTAGAGATTAATTATAGCATCTTCATTTATGAACTACTAGATCGAAGCATCAACACAAAATAGTTTTAAGATGCAGAGCATAGGTTGAGCTTAATCTTGAAAAGTTCAGGATAATCAAAACATAGATATTCCAAACATAGATTCCTAATGAAAAATGATTTAAGTAAACATAGACTTAATAAAACTGGGTTTTAATGAGTCCTTATGAGTTAGACTAGAGCGAGCCTAAAGACGATGAAGAAGATGAGAGAAGGCTTTCAGAATCATCCATTTTTGAGGAATGAAGCTTCTCTTCTGCTTGAGTGATTGCCAGCTTCTTGATCTTCACAATTTCCACTGAGATCCATTCATGGAACTCAGTCCATATATTTCTTACTTCCATGGGATCCACACAGGCACTGGAGGCATCCACTAAGCTCTGGATCCTTGAGATTGCATTATCCTTGAAGGATGCTAATGCGCCATTGATAGTCTTTGATTTCTTTGAGGAAGGTTCCTCATCATCAACCATTTTCTGCTTCTTACTTCCTTCTCTCCAATTTGAGAGTTCTTGAAGTACATCAGTAATATTCTTCATGTTAATCCAAACACTGATATCTTCATCCTTAAATTGTCTCAGATAGTTTCCGACTTTTGTCTGATTGTAAGTGGCGAATCTTGGAAATCCTTCAACCGGAACCCTTGGTGTCAATGTTAATTTCCTAAAAGATGTGTTATCCAGAGTGGAGTTTTCTCTTTTGAGATTCTCAAACCTGAGAATTTTTTCAGCGCTTTTAAGCAATTTTCTTGATTCTCCCTCATTAATCAAAATATCATCAACTACCCCTGATTCCACCAAGATGTCAGAAATAACTCTTCTATATGGAATATGTCTGTCCTCCGTTACATAACCTGTTCTGGAGTTTCTTATGGCTTCCTTCATAAGTTTGAATAGAATTGCATGAAGATGCATCTTGATTCCCTTAAGAAGGAGAATATGACACATTTTTTTAGTGTCGTTGAGTTGGTTTGAGGGAAGATGGTGAAACACACTTCCTTGGAGGATCCTAAACCATACTTGTAGAGAATCTTTTAGATTAGAGAATATTGAGTTCTCTGCATCAGCTGCAACATCTTCTTTGAAAATGCTAGCCAGAACCTTAGCTTCTTTTTCCTCGTTTAGTTGGTTCTTAGTGATTCTCACACCACTGTTGTCATGCATCAGAAGATCTGAAATAGTCTTCTTAGATATGAAGATTTTCCTTCCAAAAACGAAGGAGACAATAAGGGTATTGGATGTATTGGCATGGATCCAGAAATCTTTAACCAGATGTCCGTAAGTTGGTCCTTCCAACCTCTTGAAGTAATTACTCCATCCTTGAGTTTCCATTGAAGGAGTAATATCACATCCATTTGATTTTAGATTGTTGAGGTTTACAACGGTTTCTGACAAAACTATGAGACTGTCAACTGGAATTTGTGTGGTTGTGGGAATTGAAGCATTTTGTGAGACGAAAGCCATTTTTAGAGAGTAATAAGGATAATTGGTGGTGATTAGGCTGAAGATTCAGGTGTATAAGAGTTGTGTTGATGTCTTAGGGTTTGATGCTTTTATAGGTGAAGGAGTGAAGTAAATTCTGTGGAGAATTTGAAACCGCAACGGTTGATTTTCCTAGAAGCACTAAGTAACATGGGAAAGTAGGTTAATGATTAATTCCATTAATCAAGAATTATGACACAACCCTAATAAGTGGTAATGGAACCGTCACTTAACTATGACCTGCGAGGGATTTATGATCCCTAGACAATCCTAAGCTTTTTCATGTGAATGTTAAGCAGTGCTCATTGTTTTATTATTAATTAGACAATTAAAGTATTTTGATCATGGGAATCATTCATTCAAAATCACACAAATCACATTTAGGGACACTTAATCAAAAGGATATAGATATTAAGATTTAACATAAGCTTAGTTAAATAGAAACCTTAAAAAATAAATGACTAAATTCCTATCTTAGACTAAGAACGTCATAGGTTGACAAAACTCAGGAAGAATCTTCTCAGTCATCCCATTTCTTCTTCAATGACCAACAACTCCTTGAAGATCAAGAATGTGGGAGATAACTCTGCAGTAGGGAACTTGATAAACTGTGTCTTCCCTAGACAAAAGGATTTCTTCCTTCAGATGGTTATACATGGATTGGGGTAGGTTTATTTTGATCCTAGACACTAAGAAGAAAATGAACAATCTTTCTTTGTTAGATAACCATCCTTCTCCTCTTTCTCTTGGTCTTAAATTAATCACCGTAATCTTGTACCAATCTTTAGAAACTGGAGTGAGGGTGCATGGTTGAGTGGGATGCCCCTTAGTTTCAAAAGTGACGTGCAGATGCCTGTCGAACCTATGGTTGTTAATATTTCTTTCCATAGTTACACCATCGTCATTACACCTAATGGCTTTAGCTATGATAGTAGGGTTGATTAGGATTGGACAACCAGCAACTACAGACAAGATAACATTTTTGCCATAGTCAAATTCTAGAACTCGAGCATTTGCCCAGAACTCAGTAACAAGAGCAGGAAATACTGGTCCAACAATTATGTTGAAATAATTCTCCCAGTTCTGAAATTTAATTCCAGAGAAAACATTTGTTTTGTGGAGAAAAGGTAGATGGTTCACATTTAGAGTGGATTCCTTTAAAAGTTCGAGGTCAGTAGTTTCTCCTCTGATATTGTGTGAAGACATTTTGAGCAGGATAGTTGAGGAAGAAGGTTCTAATCTACCAGGTAGTGATTCTTTCTAAGAGAGGGATACTTTTTGGTGAGGAGAACTAAGGAGTGATAGCTATTTATCACGCTTGGAATATGCATGGTCATCATTTCCTAGACACGCTATGAATAGTGGTGGCGGTCAGCTGAAAGGACGCATGATAGACTTAAAACACCGTATACCTATGGGTAGGGTTATAGTAGCTGACACCACATAATTAATTAACTTCTTCGAAAATTGTCTAATCATAAATGCTAGAAAATCTAAACTACTCTTAGAAGAATACTAGTGAACAGTTAGTGATTACTAAAAAATAATCAGGAATAAAAGCAGCCATACCTTAGGAATACAGAGATCTTTTGGAGACTTATCTTAGCGTTTTCCATTTTGATTCCGATCTTTCTTTCTAAGAAATGTCTGAGTGAACTACTGTTAGTTCTTTGATTCTTCAAGATTCACTTGCATTCTGGTTTCTGAAGAATATGACTATTTTATGAATTCTGATACTGGTTTGAGAATAGTCCACAGTGTATCTGATTTCTTCATTCTGAATGACGTCAGCAACTTGAATCCTTTTGACTTTAGGTAGAGAACTTAAGTGTCTGGTTTGACATCTTCTGATTCCAGTGCGTGAGAGGTTCTGAACAACTTATCGAATAGTGATCTGCTAACTAACATTTGATTCACTTGAGAGATAGTTTTAAGTTATCAGAACTTGGTTATACTGATTCAATTAAAACTCTAAGTGTTCATTCTTGATCAAGTACTTGATGAATCCCAAGAAAAAAATATTCAATTCTATATTGAATCTTGTAACCTTCTAGATCATTCAAGATTCAAATTTTGAATCATTTCTAAGAGTTTGAATTCTTCAGATTTTCTGAATTCTGCATACTTCATTCTGAAGTTCAGCATCATAAAACAACAATCTTTCTTCTTTACATGAAGAAGTTCTGAATGAGTTTTTATACGAGAAAGTCAAGGGTGGACCTAATCCGTTTCTTGAAAATATCTCAAAAACTCATAAAGAATTAATTTTCAGCAAACAAGACTTCTTATTTTCTGATGATTCAACTTTGAGCAAATACGTGGTTTATCTACACGTATCTTCCAAGATAAGCATTCAACAGATACTACTTCTTATCAGATGAATCTATCTTATCAGCTGATTCTTCAATCTTCATTAAAACTTTAGTGAGGAAGATTTAGTTGTTTGACAGCTGCAAAACTTCCAGAATCAGTGATTTGCTCAAATACTTAGATTGATTACAATTTTGTACACAGTCATCTTCTAAACTGTTACAGAAATTGTAAGTGGATTTCAATCTCACCAGATTAATTATACGCACCGCATCTGGATCTTTTTCTGACACTATTAAGTATTTGATATCCATCAATAATAGAACTGGAGCTCTGATACCAATTGAAGGTGAGAGAAAGACACAAGAAAGGGGGGGGGGTTGAATTGTGTATTTACTATTTTTAACGACTTTTCGCTTCTTGTCGTTAAAGCACTTAGGATAACATCAAAGTTCGTTGGGAGACTCTGACTAACGAAGTTACATTCAGACTTACAATGCATGAAGCTTGAGAACCAACAAGAGTCTGAACATTATGTGAATCATTTAGTTCTTGCAGAGCGGAAGCTTATCAGAGTTGCAAGGTTCTGACATGCTTATGTAAGGTTCTGATACTCAATATAGAAATATAAATAAGACCATAAAGCATAAAAGTAAAGGACACACGATATATCCTGGTTCACCACAAAGGCTAATCCAGTCCACCCTCCTCAGGTGATTTCACCTTGAACACAAGGTCTTAATCCACTATAATCAATCTCGATTACAGATGCACAGGCCACGCCAGTGACTAACAACTTGCACAGCCGCACTGTGACTAACATGTAATGAACCGTTCAGGGATTCAACTTAATGAATATAACAAACATTGACCTGCAGGTACCAATCTCGCAAGATCTACTGCTAGGCTTTCACAGCTAGACGTTCAGGGATTCATCGCAATGAATATAACGCTACTGGCCCTATTTCAGGCTTTTTCGACAATGACAACTTGCCATTGTCTTCTCGAGTCTTCGGTTACACTGACCACTCAAGGAATCCTAATTCACCAAGAATTAGTTTTACAAGAGGTTACAAAGATGCTTCTTAACAAGCAGATTACTCCTAAGTTTAAGTACAAAGAACAGACAAGTGTTCAAGCAAGATTCAAGCAACAACTCCTTGCTATTCTAAGAAACTACATAGATGTATAAAGATTTGACAGTTGTTGATATCTTGTAGATCTTCTTCTTCTTTGTCTTCTTGGGTGAGCAAGCTTTGAGCAACAACTCCTTGCTTCAGATCTTTAATGTAGTCCTGACGAGAAGGTGGTTGATGACTTGACTGATTTGCAATGTTGTCTTCTTCATCAACAGCTTCTATACCAATTCATTGTTGTTGTGTTGAATGATGATCTTTGAGCTTCAACAACAAAGGTCATGTGCAAATTGATGACAACTTTGGATATTCTAAGTGTTACAACGAGAACTCATCGTTGTTGCTATCTTCACACAATAACTTGATCAATTCATATTTTTTGGGAGTGAATCGATTTTTGGACTTCGTCGTTATTTAGAAGCGAATACTCTTCCTTTAAATAGCCCAGTAGAAATATAGCCGTTTGAAATATTGTTGGCTGTTGGAAAAGAGATGTTGCGTAATAACTAGTTGTACTGACACATCTCCTTTTTACTGTGGGAGAAGTGACGGGATATATCTTTCTTGGGCGCCGTGTACAGTTACTCACAACGGTAACATTTGACTTCCAAACTTCAGAGGATTTTGATGGTAAATTGATGAAGCATGAGTAGAGTCTTCTTAACAGGATATCTGATACGTCAAGTCTTCAGTCATTTGAAGAAGTCCATTAGGTATCAGTCTTCAGAACTTCAACACTTGTCTTTAAGAACATTATCCTTTACTTTTTCAAGTCTTCTGAAACTTCAGAACTCGTCCACTAGGAATCCGTCTTCAGAGTCTTCATCACTTGATTTCTGGAACCGTAATCTTCTGAACACATAAGTCTTTAGAGTCTTTCTGCACTTGGTCTTCAGAGCCTTCCGTCTTCAGAACTTCAAGTCATGAGAGTCTTCAGCACTCCGGTTCTCTTCTTCAGAAGCTTCGCAATCTTCAGAATCTCGACCACTTTCAAAGAGCATCCACAAGAGCATTCCAACAGCAATATTGGCATCCTTGGATCTGACTGATCACGATCAGATACAGAAGCATTCTTGCTTCTTGCGACTTGTGTCACACATAGTAACTTTGCATATTATCAATCACGCTCATCAGGCTGGTACTTGTTGGATCTGATATCTTTTATAATTATGATCTACACACAACACACGTTAGAACATAAAATGGTTCTTTCACAAATATTTATTGTTATCATCAAAACATAGATCGACTTGTAGAGACAACTCTTGCTCTCACAAAAGTCAGCCTCAATTTGGGCTTTGTACAAGACACCTATAAATATCTTCAGCTGAGTCAGTCAAATATTTTGTAGCCTCAATCTTGGGCTTTGTACAAGACACATATAAAATCTCCCTAAGCAAGAGTCAAATATCTTCCTAGCCTCAATCTTGGGCTTTGTACAAGACAAACCATACTCTCCAGTAGAGTCAATCTTCTTCTTTTAGCCACAATCTTGGGCTTTATACAAGACAGATAAAACAAATATTCCCCAGTGGAATAAAAAAAATCCTTTTTAGCCTCAATCTTGGGCTTTGTACAAGACAGCCAAAATCTTTCCCCGAAAAAGTCAACTTTTAGCCTCCTCTTAGGCTTTGTATAATGATATCCCCCAAAGAGTCAGTTTCTCTTTTAGCCTCAATCTTGGGCCTTGTATAAAACAAATTAAACACTCTATCGTTGAGTCAGCCTTTTCCAGCCTCCTCTTAGGCTTTGTATAAGTACTTTCCCCAATAGAGTCAATCAATCTCTTAGCTTCAACCTTGGGCTTTGATCAAGGAACATACAAAAAACCAACACCCCTTCAGAGGAAATCAAAAACTCTCTGTAGGAGACATTTCTCTGTACATCACTACATCGAAATAGACATTCAAAACAAACCTTAATCCTAGATAACTGCTATAAGTGGCACACTTCTTGATTCAGAAATCCAAGCTGTCGTCCGTCTTTTATCCTGGCAAAACTTCCTCTTTCATCTAATTGCTGTAAGTGGCAAGCCTCTGGATTATTTACATCCATGCCACTGTCTCTCTCTTAGCATGAAAGATTCCTAAGGAAAAATGGCATCTCTACACTGAGTTAAAGTTTTCTCCTTCAGGACAAATCCCCTATAAAGGAAATTATGGCATTACTGGATTCTTATATCCCAGTTAAAGTAATCCTCCTTTGTAAACAGTTACCCAACAACTGTGATAAACAGACGAGATGTCTCCCTTTAGAGATGACAAATTCTCTCTCAGTCAAAACTTTTGGCTTCAATCTTGGGCTTTGAACAAGACACAAATACTCAACCTTTAACTTCAATATTAGGCTTTGAACAAGACACCAAAACATCTTTTTCCTCCCATAGAATAGGAGGAACTATGATTGCTCTGATATCCCTGTTTCTTTAAACGGGAATACGTAGGCATAAGATTACGAAATCTTAGCGAGCATACCAATCAAAAACTCTAGGTCCAGTACCTTCACACACTAAATCAAAACTTAGTTCCAGTACCTTACCATACCAATAAAAAATTCTCTCTCTCTCTCTCAAACATCTCCCAAAGAAGAAACTTTCCCATTTACAGATAAACACCATCAAGTATAAAGCAGAACCTAATTGCTAACAACCCGTGGATAACCACATATAGGATGGGTAATTGACAACTCTGCATTGTATAACCTGACCCCGAACTCCCCGAATCTCTTAGGCATTTGTTCAGTTAAACATTTGCATACAAGGTTAGTTTTAGATAGCTTCCCTTTCCCTTCCAGCTTCACGGGATAAATAAGAAATCTGAAAGTAGCACCCCACTCCCTACCATTGCGGTGAGGAGAAACCAATGGCGATAAAGTGGTCGCGTCACCGACAAAAATCGCACGCTACACTCAGCCATCATAGCACGATCTATGACGAAGATCATGCTATAAGAGGTCGTGCAAGAACGATATTTGTGCTAAAACATGATAGAGAAATGATATTGTGAATCGTTCTCAATGAATCGTGCCACATAAAAAGAAGAGCGGGTGATCTCGTCTTAATCACAAACTTTCGTCGATTAATCGAAGGAAACCTATCACGATCCCAAAGTATAGAAAATGATCTGAAAGATCATTTACTACAAATTTGAAATAGTGAAGGTTAAACAACCTCAATAATCAACATTCGCGATATTAAAGACTTTCATTGACCAATAAAATCGAAAGAGAAAAAAATCAAATCAAAAATGGAAATGATAAGATACATGGATTCAAAAATCATTTCTAATATTACAAAATAAACATTGAAAACCTAAAAAGAAAACCAAAAAGTAGAGAATAAGAAGAAAAATAAAAAGGAAAACGAAATAAAAGAGAGAGGGAGGAGGCGTGTAAGTGGATCAGGGTGTGTGTAGTGATCATGAGGTGCTAGAAAGGAATCATATGGGCTTTGAAAGCCCATCTTCCCTTCAAAAACCAAAGCATGGTAAGATAAAATAATAAATAAATAAAAGGGCAAATGGGATAACCAAAGCCCACCTTATACAAGACGGGTGGCATAGTGAAAAGAATAAAAAACAAACGGGTTAAAAAACCCAATAATCCAACATGGTAAAGCTCCAACAATTGACACCCTAGCAATATCAGCCTTCACGGCGTGTTACCAGATCCTTCTTTTTCAAAACAAAACGAAACAACATTAGAAACAAGCTGCGTCGAACTGAAAAGAAATGAAGGATAACCTCTCTAAATTTACACACTCCGCGAATGACTTGGTCCTCCCTCTTTCGATTGCTCACCTTCAATCGCTCCACTCAGTTTGAATCTCTTTCTCACAGGTTCGTTTTCGGTTCTGTTCTTCGTCTCTAACTCAATCTCTCTTGTGCTCTTTTTCTGGTTGAAATGATTTGGGGTTTGGTTTTTATGCGTATGGGTTGTTTCGTTGTTGTTGGGTTGGGGATGGAGTTAATGTTTGGTTTTAGAGTTTTGTGTTGAAGAAGAATTATGGGTGAAGAAGAGGATGAAGGTTTAAAGGAGATTCAGATTGATTTAGTTGTGATTTTGGCAGAGTGGTATTGGTTCTGTTGTGTCATACATTAAATTTTGACTCCCTCATTTTAATTATTTTTGGTCATCTGACTGCATTTTCACTTTGCATCATCTGTATATTATATCATATATTTTATCATGAATATTGTTTGAATTATTAGTCAGAATGAACGTGTTAAATTTTCAGGCGTTTTGGTCAAACTAAAAGTCAACTGTGCAAAAATCCGGTGTACGAGCAGTTTTTTAAATCGAATTTGCAGATGTCAATTCTTAATCTATTTTTCGCGTACTTTAACCTGGTGTGCTTATTTTATTTTTTCAGCTATTTTTTCGGTCGCTTTTCTAACCCGTCTGAGCCTTTTTACCGAGTAAAATCAATTTCAAAATTTGACAAAACTCTGTATTTTTTCAATACGTATATTTTTTGCTGATCGTTTTGATGTGTTCATTTTATTTTTCAGGACACCTCGATACGGACAGTTTTAATCGTTTTTTTACCGGTTTCGGTTCCAATTTTAATTAATTTTATTTTTTATTAATTAGGATTATAATAAACTTAATTTTTATTAGTTTTTTATTATTGATTTATTTATTATATTATTTAAGCATTATTTAATGTATATAATATAAACTTCTTTTATTGTTACACTACTAGTCTCTCTTTCACACACTAGTTTTTCTCCACTCACACACAAAACCCACGCCCCACACTTTCATTTTCCTGCATAATTATTTCTCTCTATCCACTTGTTCACAACTAGTCCATTTTCATCTTATCTCATATTATCATCTTATCTCATTTTTTGAATTTTCTCTCAAAATTCTATCCAATTTCATCATTAACTCCACACAATTTTCTTTAATCATCATCACCTTAAATATTCTATTTCTCTTAATTTCAAACATTCAAACACAATATATCATTTTTATCACAATATTCTAATTCCATCATTTGTTCAAGATAAAATTCCAATATTCAAACTTGTTTTTCAAACTTTTTAATTCATTTTCAAATATCATAATTTCTAACCAATTTTTCTAACTTCATCATTGTTTTTTTTTGATAGAATTGTCCTACAATTTTAAACTTCATCATCACATTACCACAAATTTCTTCATTCAAACTTCTTGGACAAATTTTCCAACTTACATCATAAGCTTACATCATTCTATCTTCATGCCCAAGTTATAATTTTTCTATAAATAGGATACATATTTCACTTCATTAGAGACACCAAAACAATACTCTTAAGTTGTTTTCTTCACATATCTCTCTCCCTCATAACTCTTAATTTTTCTTTTGCAAAATTCATGTTCATATTCTTTTACACTACAACACATATAGCTGTCATACCCCAAATTTTGACCACTAAGATTTCCCATCATTGTGCAAATCATCATCACAATATGGATGAACCATCATACTTCATCAGTCTCCCCAAAGATGGGTGAGCATCTACTACAATCCAAAATTAGGGTTTCAAGCCCTCTCTGAGTGCTTAGACAAAGGATCAATCAAGGAATGACATGATCTTCAACTTGTCTAACCTCTCAAACATTCACAATGGATCAAGAGGACTCCCACTTCAAGGATTAAGCACAAGGTTGCTCCCTTCTAGGTGGATCAAGCTTCAGGATCGCCAGTGTCACCAAATTAGGGTTTGGTCGACTAGGGCCTCCATATGGAAATTTTCCTCTGGGCATGAGCCAATGCTTCAAAGCATAACCTAAAATGCTCCATGGAACATCATAAACCCCATCATCAAGTCAATTTAGCCTCAGGGGATGCATACATCAAAAATCAGGAATTAGGGTTTCTTGACCTAATTCACCCCTAAGTTGACTTTTGGGACAAATCATGAGCCAAGACCTCAAGACATTATTTGAGGGTCTCCAACATACCACGTTGATCCATTTGCAACAATAGATTGACCCAAGAAGCTTGAGCAACAAGTTTCAATTTCATCTGAACCACAGTTAGGGTTTCGCGAGAAAAGTCAATTATAGCTTTGACTTTTGACCAGGACATGCTCCCAAGCCGTGGGACACGATTAAATACACCCTATAACACCCATGGAACATGTCCATCAATTTTGATTTAGGTCAAGGACATGATTTCCTAAAGGATCGCACAGTTTGGAATTCATCTGATAAAAAGTCAACTGTGCACAAAAGTCAAACTTTGACTTTTTGAGATTTTTCATAAAAATGGTTTTTTAACCCTAAAATGATGTTAATGTGTGATTGGAATCATCATTCATCAAGAAAAATCAAAGAAAGTGGGATAACTTGTAAAAGGGGTAACCATAAAAACTTAGAAATTTTTCTAAGTTATGGAATAAAGTGGCAGGGTACCAACTTTGGAGGATCATAACTCTTAAACCACAAAGCCATTTTTTCCCATCCAAAGCTTGATTTCTAGCCCTCATGGTCCTCTACAAAAGTGTCAACTACACTTCATCCCAATTCATCATGGATTTTGAGTTATGGTAGGATTAAAATGGCTAAAAACTTAAAATTGACATTTTTCAGCACTTAGCCAAAATCTGCCTTGTAATTTCAGCACAATGTCCCAACTTCAAGGCTGTTTTTCTCCATGATCCAAGTTGAACCAAGTCTAGGGCCAAACATCAAAGTTGAAGTACGTCATCTAAGCTTTCCGGAAAGTCCTAGAACGTCCATGTAGCATACTCGAGCAGGGAGTTATGGATCTTACAAAAAGGCTTGCCGCAGCCGAATTTTTCAGGGCAGATTTGCACATTTTTTGTACCACACGAATTTTCAAGCCTTGTCATCATTTTGGACACATCTAAGGATCAAATCCAAGTGGGATGATCTGATCCATGAACCTCCCAAGTCCAAGGAACCAAAAAAAGCATGCCAAAACCTAGTAATCCCTAAAAGAGGGACAAAACTCCAATTTTGGTTTGGAGCATTTAATGGATGCTTAGAGGTGGCATGTAATGAGCTTCCTCCAACTGAATTCAGTCAAGATTCCTCCAACAACTAGGGAACCAGCAGCCTGTGCTCTAACCTCTAGTTAATGGCTAGAGGAGACTTGGATTTTCATTGGCCAACATTGGCCAAACCTCTGTTGCAGCCACCATTCACTATTTCTTGCAAAACAACTTGCTCTACTATAAATAGAGCTTATTTGTGCTCAGTTTGAGTACACCAAAGTCATCAAACAGATGCTTTCCTCAAATTCTCTCTTTCACTCCAAAATGCCTTCTTTAGTAAGGAAATTCTGAGTTTTTGAGTTAGAGAGCATTTCCATCACAGCTCATAATCCTAACACCTCATAAACACCATATGTAGGTGATCCAAACTCTCACAAGTGACCTATAACACCAACATTACAAAGTCACCTCTCAAAACCTCAAAATGGCACTTTTTGCATTTTTCAAGCCATGTCTTGATTCAGTCACTTTCCAAACTAGATAAAACCTCAAACACACTCTAAATATCATCCTTGAACTGTCCCAAATGGTGCCACACATCTGGAACACCATTTGAGAGAGTTGGCATTTTGGCCACTTTTGACCATTTTGCGAGAAAGTGCTCAAACTTGCTCCAGAGGTTTCCAGCTGATTCCAACCATCCTAAAAGCTTCTAAGAGGTCATTTGAGGTTGTCCAATGCATCAAATCATTTCTGGAACAAAGCACTTGGTAGGTTGCCCAAAATCTCCAAAAAAGAGGTAAAATTCACAACTTGAATTCTTTGAATCATGCTTTCCTTTGTTGTCCACATACGTGCATCATATTGAACAATTCTTGAGGCAAAAATGCAGTCCTTAATGTGTATCTTGTGATCCTCCCACTGTTTGCATTTTAACATGTTTATATGTGGAATTTTGGTTGTTTTAAAATCATGTCCAGTCCTTGGTGTGTTATGTACATTAAGTTTTAGTGTGCATGAGTAACACCATTGGATTCCTTGCGAAAAATCGGTCAAGATAGGTTTTTACGGATTTCAATTCCGATGAAAATTGAGAGAGTTACGCGCGTTGGAAATTTAACGCGAAACGACGTCGAATTAACGATAGTAGTTCTGGTTTTTTAATTTCTGCATTTTGTGTGTTGATTTTCCGTGCACATGAGTAATACCATTGGATTCCTTGCAAAAAATTGGTCAAGATAGGTTTTTACGGATTTCAATTCGGATAAAAATCGAGAGAGTTACGCGTGTCGGAAATTCGACGCAGAACGATGTTTTCAATCGATAACAGTTCTGGTTTTTTAATTTCTGCGTTTTGTGTGTTGATTTTCCATGCTCTTGAGTAATACCATTGGATTCCTTGCGAAAAATCGGTCAAGATAGGTTTTTACAGATTTCAATTCGGATAAAAATCGAGAGAGTTACGCGTGTTGGAAATTCGACGCGGAACGATGTTTTCAATCGATAACAGTTCTGGTTTTTTAATTTCTGCGTTTTGTGTGTTGATTTTCCGTGTCCGTGAGTAATACCATTGGATTCCTTGCGAAAAATCGGTCAAGATAGGTACTTTCGGATTTTGATTCCGATAAAAATTGAGAGTTATGAGTGTTTGAAATTTGATAAAAAACGTGTTGAAAATTAAAGTTTCGGTACTCGTTTTTACCTCATAAGAAACGTCGGAGATGATATTGTGACATCTTTCCTCTTTTTCTTATTTTTATTTTCAAAACTCAACCAATTCTTTTACATAGCAAAATATCATCATTTTCTAATTCATACCCCATAATATTTTAATCCACAAAAAATCACAAAAAAAGTATTATTTTTAATATATTTAAAAATAGTGTTTTAAATTGTTTTAAATGCTTTTAAAATGATTTCTTTTTTCTTGATTTTTAAAACCAAAATGATTTTAAATATTTATGTGGATAAAATATTTTTTTCATAAACTTTAATCATTATTTAATGATTTTATTTGATATTTTTATCATTTTTTACTTAATTTTTCTTGGAAAAATGCCTTAAAAAATGAAATTGGGGTTTTCTTTGATTTTCACCCTAACAAATCTTTTTCAAACATTTTGGGCCTCTATTAGAGTGTAAGACCCAATCCCCTTTTAACCAAAACAATTTTGGGCCTCACTTATTGTATAAGTCCCTCTGCGTTAAAAGAAAACATCGGCGCGATCGCCATTTTCAAACGAAAATCAACTGGGCTTCTCTTTGAGTTGTAAGTCCAATTTCTTTTCATTTTTAAACACTTGGGCCTCTATTAGAGTGTAAGACCCAACTCTTTTTTTTAACAAAACAATTTTGAGCCTCAATTATTGTATAAGTCCCGATACGTTAAAAATCTCGGCGCAATCGCCATTTTCAAACTGAAAATATTTTGGGCATCTCCCTGAGTTGTAAGCCCCATCTTTTGTACAAAAATACACTTTGGGCCTCTAATAGAATGTAAGACCCAACCCCTCTTTTTCATATTTTCTCATTTTTCATATTATTTTTTAATGATTTGAAAAATTAATAACTCCCTCAATTTTGATTATTTTTGATTGGTTCTTTTTCTGAAAAATCACAAAAATAGTAAAATATTTTATTCTACAAAAAAAATCAAATTTATATTATTTATTTAATATAGTTGGTACTTTTGTGAATAAATTCATTTTTAATTATTTTTAAACATTTTAAAAGTGAATATTCATCTTGAAAATCAAAACTAAATAAGTTTTAAATCATCTTGTGATTAAAAACTCATTTTTCAAACCTTAACCAAAAATCACAAGTGGCTTATTTAAACTTATTTGATTTTTTGTTATTTTTTATTAATTTTCCTTGAAAAATTACTTTTAAAAGGTGAAAATTGGAGTTTCTTTGATTTTTAATCATACTCAAATGTTTCAAGACTCTTTGGGCCTCTAATAGAGTGTAAGACCCAATCCCTTTGTAAATACCAAAATTTTGGGCCTCAGTCACTTGTATAAGTCCCACGGTGTTTCTAAAACCTCGGTGCGATCGTCGCCCTTTTCAAAATTAACCATTGGGCCTATCCTCGAGTAGTAAGACCCATTTCTTTTCTTAAAACTCACTTTGGCCTCTAATAGAGTGTAAGACCCATCCCTTTGTACAGAAAACCTTTCTTGGGCCTCAGTCACTTGTATAAGTCCCTCTGTACAAATTCAAACAGTGCGCTCACTGATAAAACCCTGGGCATCTCCTTGAGCTGTAAGCCCCAAATCTTTCTTTTTCAAAGCACTTTCTCCTTTGATTTTGAGTATACTGTTGTTTTCAATCTGTCTTTGTTGAACAACTAACCAAACAGCATGGAAGCTCTACAACCGAGTAAGTGTTTACATGTTTTCATTTACCGCTTTCATATACATATAACTGTATTGTGGGGCTGTTTCGCTGTAAGTCTTCTTTCATAAACTCATATCAACTGTGTAATAATAGTATAGATATTTAGAGTTTCCCCGACAACTACGTCTAGAACTAGGTGACGCCGTTTCGTTTATTCGTAGAAATAGACAACTAGATCCCCAATAGGATCACCAGATACAGTCTTCTCTTCGGCTGTCCTCATTAGGAATTGTCAAGAAGCTCTACTCCCCAAGATGAATGTATTCTCCGTGAATGGTATCTTTGAGTTTCTTCCAAATTCTCGAACTTTCCTGACTTTGATCTATTCTCGGTGAATAGCATTGCCTTGAATTTCTCGGGGTTTGGGGACCCATGGGCTTCTTAAAAGCATCGGCCTCCTCTTGGGCATCGTACAAGGACCCACAGGCTTCCTAAAAGCAACCCCGCCTCCTCTTGGGCTTAGTACAAGGACCTGCCGGCTTCTTAGAAGTATTCACAGCCTCCTCTTAGGCTTCGTATAATGATCTCTTCCTCCGGGAATGATAGCCTTCTCTTGGGCTTAACACAAGGACCCGTCGGCTTCTTAAAAGTTTTTAGCCTCCTCTTGGGCTTTGTACAATGATTCTCCCCAGCGGAGTCAAACAATGTTTAGCCTCTCTCTCTCGGGCTTTGTAAGAGACACATAAGAGACTCCCTCGTTGAGTCAATCACCCCTTTAGCCTCCATCTCGGGCTTTGTACGAGATACAAAAGGGTTCTTATTGAGCCAAACAAACAATAGCCTCCATCTCGGGCTTTATACGAGATACGAAAAGATTCCCTCGTTGAGTCAAAACCTTTTCGCCTCTCTCTCGGGCTTTGTACGAGACACATATTAGCCTCCTCTTAGGCTTTGTATAAGAAAACCACTGGTTGATCCAATCAACCTTTTAGCATCAAAGTTGTGCCTCGTTCACAGTACACAAACATCAACCACTCATTCCCCTTCATCTAATCGCTGTAAGCGGCAAGCCTCTGGATCATCTACATCCATACCACTGTCCCTAGGAAAGATAGCATTGCTCTACACTGAGTTAAAGTCTTCCCCTTCAGGTTAAAACCCCCTATAAAGGAAATTATGGCATTGCTAGGATCAGCGTATCCCGGTTAAATCAATTCTCCTTTATAAAACAGTTGTGACACACAACTCCCTCTTTAGAGATGACAAATTCTCTCTAACGTTGAGACCTTTTAGCTTCACATCTTGGGCTTTGAACAAGATACAAATAGACTTTTCAGCTTCACATCTTGGGCTTTGAACAAGATACAAACCACCTTTTGCTTCATGTCTTGGGCTTTGAACAAGACACCAAAAACACCATTTCCTCCCATAGAATAGGAGGAACTACGAACGCTCTGATTTCCCTGTTTTGGTAAACGGGAATACGTAGGCATAAGATTGAAAGAAAAATCTTAGCGAGCACACTAAACAAAAAAACCAAATCCCATACTCTCACATCAAAAAGCATCAGTCCTAACATCCTAATCCTTGTTCCCCTCCAGAAACCTGTCTGTCAAAATAACACAAGAAAGGTCCCCCCACATTGATAGCATCCGTAACCTAACAGACCGCTGTTTAAACTCAGTATGGAATGCAGGGTTAATTGGAGATATCTATTTCCCTTCCTTATTCAGCTCACAATAGGATAAAAAATGAATCGACCTGTAGTTAAAGCTCAACCGCAGAGAGCGACCAGCGCTTAAGAACCGCGTCCAAAATCGCTCGCTACAGAAAAATGGCGCCCATCGTGGGGCATTTCAAAGTTAGATCTAGGTACGGTCTTCCTTTTCTTCACTTGTGTGAAAACCACAGATTGGGGCTTCCGCCGGGGAACCCATTTTCTGTCAGGAACTTAGGATTCATAGCTTTAAAGGTCTAGGATGTTTAGGACAAATATATATACCGCTTTTCCTAATTGCTATACGTGTTTATTTTTCTGCTAATGGGAATGCGCGTGATACCGTATGTGGAAAGATTGAGTATACACTTAAGATAAGTGATGGCGACGGGGTCGACCATCAACCTCAGTGGAGGCTGACCAATGCAACCCATTCTCTCACCTAGACAATGGGCCGATTGTTAAGTCTGAGAAGCTGAGGAGCCAAACCCTTTCGTAGTGCAAAAACTATCGGGAATAGTTGTTACGCGATACTACCCTCATTTGAGGCTGGTGATCTATTCTCGGTGAATGGCACTTACTCTAAGATTGCTCTACAACTCGCTGACGATCCGCTTGTTGTTTTGCATTCCTGGGAGGAGCTGATGATAATGAGTACAGGTACAAAAATCACCCTAGTATAAACCTTTGGGGATGGGTAGAGCCTTGACTTCATGACAATGACCCTTTGACCCCATGTTTTTTCTATGTTTTTGTGTGCTGCATTCATACATTCATTTAAAAAACATTAAAACATTCAAAAATCTTCTCTTCTAGTCTCTCTGTTTTTCAAATTAAACTAAGACTGTGATTGCAAATATCAAAGAAGAGGATTACGCTAATGGATTTCGGTAGAAGGAGAACTCATACGTACACCTTCAAGGTTCCAAAACTAGGGGATTTGAGAAGGTTAGCAGGGATGATCACTAACCGAGAGGCTTTCAGAGCCAAGTACGGAGGTTTGCTACCACTGTTAAGAGTCCATGTGATTGAGGGAATCATGGATGCGCTCATTCAATTCTATGATCTGGTTTATCACTGTTTCACATTCCCGGATTACCAGCTATCACCAACGCTGGAGGAGTATTCTCATCTGATTGATCTACATATCACCGATCGAGCTCCATTTTCTGGACTGGAAGAAATTCCAAAGAATCAGACCATTGCAGAGCAATTCATTTGGACAAGTCTGAGGTTAGGACTCATATGACCGCTAAGGGTGGCATCCAAGGTTTGCCAGCCCAGTTATTGACAAAGAAAGCCCTATACTTCGCCAGTATCGGGAACGCGACTGCTTTTGAAAGCATCTTTGTCTTGCTCACCTACGGGTTATTTTTGTTTCCCAACATCAATAACTTCGTCGATATTAACTCCATTAAGGTTTTTCTAATTGGAAACCCTTTGCCGACTTTGCTCGCAGATGCGTATCATTCTGTACACTTGGGGAATTTGTACATCGGAGGGGAGATCACATGTTGTGTACCTCTGCTTTATAAATGGTTTATTTCCCACTTGCCCAAGTCTGCTGCTTTTTGGGATTGCAAGAGTGCCTCACGTTGGTCACAGAAGATCAAGTCTCTTACCAACTCTGATATAGACTGGTGTAATAGGATTTATGATGGAATCAGAATAATTGATCGTTGTGGAAACTTCCCCAACGTACCCCTTATAGGAACTAAAGGAGGAATCAACTACCATCCTGTGTTGGTTCTTCGTCAATTTGGATACCCGATGAGACACATCCCACGGGGTGTTCATCTGGAAGGTCTTTTCTTCAAGGAAGGAGAAAACGACAGATCACTAAAGATGGAAATAGTGCACGTTTGGAAACACGTTCATAAGAAAGGACAGGAGTCTCTAGGAAAACTGAACCGTGTCTCGGTGGAGCCTTATCTCCACTGGGTACAAACTAGAGCTCTCAAGCTGAAGATGCCTTATCCTCGTTACGGAATTCTTCCGCCGAGGGAATCCGTCATGTACTTCATGACGGAAACTGAAAGGCTTCAGGTTACTCTCAACCAAGTTCAACGGGAGAAAAGGTCATGGAAGAACAAGTACCGCACCCTCGATGTAGAGTGCATCAAAATACAATAATTACTGAAAGATAAAGATGCTCTGATTGAAATTTTGGAGCAACATGCTATAGAGAATCAAGATGACCAAAGGAATTTGCTCGCTCCTTTCACCTGGCAAAGGAATAACAACACGACAACGGCCCAAGAGCCCCAGTCAAAGAAAAGGAAGATACCAGAATCAGCACCCGATTTCTCCTCAGAGAGGACTCGGGACCCATTAGCTTAGGTTTCTGTTTCTGCACTTTGTAATCTACTGTATTTCCATTTCTGTAATCCTTTGAATTTCAATAAAAAGGGGTTTACCCACTGTTTGATATTTGCAATCTAATTGTCGAAGTTTATTTTGATTAAACCAAAAAACAATTAATATAATCATTGCATTCATCATTCTCACATCACGAATTCTTCTTACCTACGAATCTCACGTTTGTGTCTCGATTCTAGAGTCAAACTATCTCATTCGTATAATACTCGGGCCAATCATCAGAAAAAATGGATGATCTTGAGGAAGAAAATAGAGAGTTGAAGGAAGAGATCGACGCTCTGAGAGAGGATATGAGAAAGCTTCGTAACGACATGCAAGCCATGGCAGAAGCTCAGCTACAAAGAACTGTGATCTCAGAGATCACCTCAATGCCCATATTGGAGAAGTATGATCCTAGGTATCAGATACCGAAAGATCGTCCTTGGGGCATGCCTGTTAACTATATCCCGGAAGGATATGTTCCGCCGAATACCGAAGATCAGGGAATCACAACAGAAGCCGCTGGGCCTGAAGGTTACAAACTTCAGGAAAGCGAAGATGCCAGGGGCATACTGAAGACTCCTGAAGGTTATAAACTTCGGGAAACGCCAAGATTCACTACCGTAGTCACGGTACCACCCCCTGTGGTGCACACTGTCCCGGAAGGACAGATTCCACCGATACCTTATGGTAAAAAGGAAACTATGTTTGATAGAATGGATGAGTTCCAGGAGCAGTTCCTGGAAATGCAGAAAGAACTGCAAGCCATCCGCGGTCAGGATTTATTTGGAAAGGACACCGCAGACCTCAGCTTGGTCCCCAATGTGAAAGTCCCGCATAAATTCCAAGTGCCCGACTTTGAAAAGTACAAGGGTAACTCTTGCCCTCAGAGCCATCTGGTGATGTACGCTCGGCGAATGTCAGCTCAGACATAGAATCAGGACCTACTGATTCATTACTTCCAGGATAGTTAAACCGGTGCCGCACTAAAATGGTACATGGATTTAAACCGTGCTACGATCATCACATTCAGAGATATTGGTACTGCCTTTGTCCAACAATACAAATACAATTTAGACATGGCACCCGACAGAGATCAGCTCAGATCGATGTCGCAAAAGGACAAGAAAACCTTTAAGGAGTATGCTCAGAGGTGGCGTGAAATTGCCGCTCAAATTTGTCCACCTCTTGAGGAAAAAGAGATGATAAAGATCTTCTTAAAGACCTTAAGCTCATTTTACTATGACCGAATGGTTGCCAGTGCACCCAGTGATTTCACCGAGATGGTCGGCATGGGTGTACGTCTTGAGGAAGCCGTCCGAGAAGGACGTTTGGTAAAAGACACTGGATCGACGAGCGGTACTAAAAAATACGGTAGTGCTCTCCCTAAGAAAAAAGAGCAAGATATTGGGAATATCTCTCTCGGAAAGCAAAGGCGTCGATATCAACCAGTAGCAGTTGTAACTCCTGCTATCAACACTGCGCCTATTCCTACGTATCAACCTCAGGTTGCGCAGAGCCAACCTAATCAGCAAAGGACACAACAGTCTCTTCAGCAGGCTCGTCCTCCATACAATAACAATCGTACAACACGACCATCAGGGTTTAATCCTATACCCGTGACGTACGCAGAGCTGTTTCCATTACTGCTAGCCAAGGGGCACATTCAGACTAAGTCTCCTCTTGCAGTACCGGAAAATCTGCCTTTTTGGTTTAAGGTGGATCAAACTTGCCCTTATCATCAAGGAGGTTCATGGCATAACATTGAGACTTATCTCAATTTTAAGTCCGACGTGCAAAAGCTTGTTAGAAGCGGGCTCTTATCTTCAAAGATACGAATCCCAATGTTCTCACGAACCCGCTGCCTCAACACGAGAAAGCTGCAGTCAATCTGATTGAGAGAGAATCTAACGATGTCTATCAAATTCACGATGTACTCTTGTTAAAGACCAATCTGGTTAAGATGCATTGTAGACATAGCGGATATGGCCATGTGCCACCTCATAGGTATCAGATACCGAAAGATCGTCCTTGGGGCATGCCTGTTAACTATATCCCGGAAGGATATGTTTCGCCAATCACCGAAGATCAGGGAATCACAACAGAAGCCGCTGGGCCTGAAGGTTACAAACTTCGGGAAAGCGAAGATGCCAGGGGCATACTGAAGACTCCTGAAGGTTACAAACTTTAGGAAACGCCAAGATTCACTACCGTAGTCACGGTACCACCCCCTGTGGTGCACACTGTCCCGGAAGGAAAGATTCCATCGATACCTTCTGGTAAAAAGGAAACTATGTTTGATAGAATGGATGAATTCCAGGAGCAGTTCCTGGAAATGCAGAAAGAACTGCAAGCCATCCGCGGTCAGGATTTATTTGGAAAGGACGCCGCAGACCTCTGCTTGGTCCCCAATGTGAAAGTCCCACACAAATTCCAAGTGCCCGACTTTGAAAAGTACAAGGGTAACTCTTGCCCTCAGAGCCATCTGGTGATGTACGCTCGGCGAATGTTAGCTCAGACTGAGAATCAGGACCTACTGATTCATTACTTCCAGGATAGTTTAACCGGCGCCGCACTAAAATGGTACATGGATTTAAACCGTGCTACGATCAGCATATTCAGAGATCTTGGTACTGCCTTTGTCCAACAATACAAATACAATTTGGACATGGCACCCGATAGAGATCAGCTCAGATCGATGTCGCAAAAGGACAAGGAAACCTTTAAGGAGTATGCTCAGAGGTGGCGTGAAATTGCCGCTCAAATTTGTCTACCTCTTGAGGAAAAAGAGATGACAAAGATCTTCTTAAAGACCTTAAGCTCATTTTACTATGACCGAATGGTTGCCAGTGCACCCAGTGATTTCACCGAGATGGTCGGCATGGGTATACGTCTTGAGGAAGCCGTCCGAGAAGGACGTTTGGTAAAAAACACTGGATCGACGAGCGGTACTAAAAAATACGGTAGTGCTCTCCCTAAGAAAAAAGAGCAAGATATTGGGAATATCTCTCTCGGAAAGCAAAGGCGTCGATATCAACCAGTAGCAGCTGTAACTCCTGCTATCAACACTGTGCCTATTCCTACGTATCAACCTCTGGTTGCGCAGAGCCAACCTGATCAGCAAAGGACACAACAGTCTCTTCAGCAGGCTCGTCCTCCATACAATAACAATCGTACAACACAACCATCAGGGTTTGATCCTATACCCGTGACGTACGTAGAGCTGTTTCCATTACTGCTAGCCAAGGGGCACATTCAGACTAAGTCTCCTCTTGCAGTACCGGAAAATCTGCCTTTTTGGTTTAAGGTGGATCAAACTTGCCCTTATCATCAAGGAGGTTCATGGCATAACATCGAGACTTATCTCAATTTCAAGTCCGACATGCAAAAGCTTGTTAGGAGCGGGCTCTTATCTTTTAAAGATACGAATCCCAATGTTCTCACAAACCCGCTGCCTCAACACGAGAAAGCTGCAGTCAATCTGATTGAGAGAGAATCTAACGATGTCTATCAAATTCACGATGTACTATTGTTAAAGACCAATCTGGTCAAGATGCATTGTAGACAGAGCGGATATGGCCATGTGCCACCTCATAACTATCACCAGTGTGATATCTGCTCTAAAAGGTAGTGCAATCAGCTCTACAGGAACAAATGGATCTCGGATGGATCCAAGAGCACCGAGTTCATGGAGTTAACATGGTCTACACGAATTCTAACGTCATTCAGAACCACGACATCTGTGCAATGAATGTCAACTTGGTGGCGATGCACTCAAGGTAAAGCCAGTATCATAATCTGCCGCGACACGATTACAGTTCCTGTCTGACTTACTCGGTAAACAACCAAGGATGCTCTTTCATACAAGAGGCCTTCCTGCGTCAGATGGATCTTGGATGGATCCAAGACTACCATGATAGGAACCCTTATCAGATCAACATGGTTTAGATCTTCGATATTCGCGTGATGAGTACCAACCTGGTAGAGTTACATGCTGAGCAGGTCCGACTCAGATTCCTGATATCACACGATTATCAAAACTGTAAAGCGGGTTGCGAAAACGATCGAGGTTGTACCCTTGTCCAGGAGGCACTTCAGCACTTGTTAAACCATTGGTGGATGCCAATTTCTATGGATGAAGATACTCAGCAGATTAGTATCAATAACAAGAATCCTACTCGACGTCAAAGTCAGGATGTCCGATCTGTGGAAGCTAACCTAGTGAGGTTACATTGTATTCAAAGTGGGCGTGGTCAGGTGCCACCACACAATTACGACCGTTGTAACGTCTGTTCGGAAAGTAACCAAGGGTGTTACCTTGTGAGAGCAGCTCTCCAGGGGCAGGTGGACCGTGGAGAAATTCGTCCATATCCAGGTTCTGGACCCATCAACTGGACGCCGAATTACCTTGCCGATCAAGTTGAGGATGTTGTCACCATCTCTGGTCGTCACCAGACCAGGGATGTTTTTGCCATCATCCCTCTACTTGACGAATCTAAAGTTCCCAACCGGGAATGGATCGAGATTACTTACGATGGTCGGAAAAATTAGAAAGTTCCCATAGTCATCTATCTACCGGGACCACTACCGTATGAATCAGCTAAGGCTATCCCTTACAAATACGGTGCAACGATAATTGAGAATGGAAAGGAAATTCCATTACCCTCCGTCGTAAACATTGCAGACATCATTCGTGTAACACGGAGCGGTCGAATCTTCAACCGAGGGGTTGGGGAACCTAACAAGGAAAAGGAACTTCAGACAGAAGCTCCCGATCTATCAGTCGGTCAATCCAGTAATCCTGACCTTTCGAAAAATAATGATGAGATGTTGAAGCTCATCCAAAGGAGTGAATATAACATTGTAGATCAACTGTTATAAACTCCTTCAAAAATCTTGGTATTATCACTGTTACTCAGTTCAGAAGCCCACAGGGAGGCTCTACAGAAAGTCTTGGAGCAAGCCTTTGTGGAACAGGATGTAACAATCAGACAGTTCGATAGTATTGTCTCTAACATCACTTGCTGCAATAATTTGGGATTTAGTGATGAGGAATTACATGAAGAGGGTCGCCGTCATAACATGGCGCTCAACATTACAGTTAATTGCCAGGACGATGCATTAGCCAGCGTACTGGTAGACACAGGGTCAACCCTGAATGTTATGCCAAAGTCCACTTTGATGCAATTATCATTCAAAGGCCCTCCGATGAGAGTCAGCGAGGTTATCGTCAAAGCATTCGACGGATCCAGAAAAACAGTTATCGGCGAAGTTGATCTTCCCATAACTATCGGTCCTCACACTTTCCAAGTCACTTTCCAGGTCATGGACATCCGAGCAACATACAGTTGTTTATTAGGAAGACCTTGGATACATCAGGCGGGAGCGGTTACTTCAACCCTCCACCAAAAGCTAAAGTTCGTCAAGAACGATCAACTTGTCACAGTCTGTGGAGAACAAGCCTTGCTTGTGAGTAACTTGTCATCACCTACTGGAATAGAACCCGAGGAGGTTATTGGAACGCAGTTCCAAGCACTGTCGGTGATCAAGGACAATCAATCCCAAGAAGGAACCTCGATTTCCTCATACAAAGATGCTATCAAAGCGGTCAAGAGTACCGATACAACCGGATGGGGACAGCTTGTCATTCCTATTGACAATAAAACAAAGAAGGGTCTTGGTTTCTCTGCAACCTGTACCCAGACAGCTGCCATCGGCGAAAGTCTTCATCCTCTTCAAAACTTCTTCCACAGTGGAGGTTTTCTTCACCCAGTGTCTCAGACAGTTCATGCTATCAATGAGGAAGATCCCTCTGACACAAATGAAGAATGGAAGTCCTATCTTAACAAGGACGGTTATATGTCTCAGGAAGAGGTACCTACGCCATTTTGCTATCCCGCACAGAGTCTGAGGTTTATACCAAGGTCAGATGTCGAAATGATATACGGGGATTGTGATCCGGAAGGATGCCGTGCTCCGCCGAATTCATTAGAGGAAGACACTCCGATGAAAGACAACTTTGACCACAATTACTATGGCCTAATGGATGGTCTGCCAATGTGGCAACCTTATCCAGGAGACTTGGGGCAAGAGAGTCAGCCGAACAATGAAAATCAGCTGACCGTCGTTGAACATAATACCTGTGTCCCCACCATATCGTGGGATCAACACTCAGGTCATTTAGAAGCTACTCAACATGAAGATGAATTCGCAACGTTTGCAGGACTTGAATTCATCAACTATGCTTTTCCCGAGGTCAACGTCATCGAGAGAGATGACTCCTCCAGTTCCAGAGAAGTGTTTGACACCTTGGGACAACCAAGTGGAAAATACGACTATATGGTCAAGTACACCGCTCCCGAAAGCTCTCGTATCAGGCTCGAAGATATCCAGCCAACTGGATGGGGAGATACAGCTGAGAGCACAAATGCTATGCAAAATACAACAGAGGAATCCTCCTATGACAATTCTGCCTGGGAGACAGATTCCAATGATCCTGCTCCACCAGAAATCAGCGTTATTTCTGAAGATAAATCAAGGAAGGTGCCAGACTTTGTGATTCACCGAGGAGTTCGCCGCCAATGGGTTGCTGTCGATGTTCCGAAGGTCGTTCACCAATCAAAGTAATTGCCATCTTTAACCTTTCACCCTGCCCAGGTGAAACAGATGTTTTGATAGGGCTCGCTTTCTGTAAATATCCCTCTTCGCTTCGCCCAAAGCGACAGAGTTTTGTTTTATAGGGCTGTAGTTTCAAGATTTGACCTGATCATAAATAAAATAACGTCGTTCTGTAATTTCTGCATTAATTACTGTTTTCTCTTTTTGCTTTTTCAGAAAATGATAATCCTAAAAAACATGTAAAAATAAAAACAAGCAGTAAAACAAATACACTGCACACACTTGCATTTTCCTCTATCTCTTCTAAACACGAATCATCATGTCATGCAGATTGCTTGTTTTAAACCCAGTTGAAACATATGATCCGATGCCTTCTCGCAACTTTGAGTTCCCGGTATTTGGGGCTGAAGAAGAAGTTGACAACGAAATTCCAGAAGAGATCTCCCGACTACTCAGACAGGAGGAAAGGTCTATTGAACCTCACAAAGAGCCGTTGGAAACGATCAATGTGGGTTCGGAAAAAGAGAGAAAAGAAATCAGGATTGGGGCACTGCTCAGTCCACCTGCCAGAGAGGGTTTGATAAAGCTTCTCAAAGAATTCCCCGATGTGTTCGCTTGGTCCTATCAGGACATGCCAGGGTTGGATACCAGCATCGTGGAACATCACTTACCGTTAAGATCAGAATGTCCTCCAGTAAAGCAAAGGTTGAGATAGACTCACCTGGACATGGCCATCAAAATCAAAGAGGAGGTACAAAAACAGATTGACGCAGGTTTCCTCGCCACATCAGAATATCCTCAATGGTTAGCCAACATCGTACCCGTCCCCAAAAAGGACGGAAAGGTCAGAATGTGTGTTGATTACAGAGATCTGAACAAGGCAAGTCCAAAGGACGACTTTCCTTTACCACACATTGACATGCTGGTAGACAGTACAACAAAGTTCAAAGTATTCTCCTTCATGGATGGATTCTCGGGCTATAATCAAATCAAAATGGCGCCGAAAGACATGGAGAAAACTTCGTTCATTACCCCATGGGGTACCTTTTGTTACAAGGTAATGCCGTTCGGGTTGAAGAACGCCGGGGCAACCTATCAAAGGGCCATGACTACTCTGTTTCATGACATGATACACAAAGAAATTGAGGTATATGTCGATGATATGATTGCAAAATCAAAAATAGAGAGTGAGCACGTTGAACATCTGTCAAAATTGTTCGAACGTTTAAGAAAATTCAAGCTCCGCTTGAATCCCAACAAGTGCACCTTCGGTGTCCGTTCAGGGAAACTATTAGGGTTCATCGTCAGCCAGAAAGGAATTGAGGTTGATCCTGACAAGGTAAAGGCCATTCAAGAAATGCCTTCTCCGAAAACTGAAAAACAAGTCAGAGGATTCCTGGGACGTATGAACTACATCTCCAGATTCATATTCCTCATGACCGCGACTTGTGCGCCGATCTGGACTACATCTCCAGATTCATATTGCCAGAACAAAGAATAGAAAAGGACTACTTCTCTCTCTCTTTGTCGTTAAGAGAACAGAGAAACTTTAGCATCTGGACTAGTTCATCAGAACTTCCATCTTTAGATCTTTAGAACTCAGTTCCTTTGTGGTCATATCAGAGCTTGTAATCTTCAGAGACTTCTGAAGCATTTCTACTTTTCAGTAGATTCATTTAAGCACAAGCAGATCAGTTCTTATCTGATAACATAGCCTCGCTATTCATCAGAGACAGACACTGTCTTTCAAGAAACTCCCCCTGAGTTTCAGACTTTGTGAAGATTATAAGATTTATCATTTGAATCTTCTGGGTAGTCTCCCCCTAATTTCTATAAGTCAGATATTGGGATCTTCAAAATCATAATTCAGGATGATAAGTTTTTAATCACCAATGTAGATCATGACTTTTTCAGAGTTTGACTTTTGAACACAGGTCTTCATTTCAGAACTTTGTTACTGTCACAACTCAGTGGTTCATCAAAGCTTGATTTTTGATCAGATACCAATTGAAGTTTAAATTTTCGTGATCAATCAACGCTTGATATCTGAATCTGGTACACATGATTTGATTCTGGTATGATACCAAGTGATATGCTGAGTCTTATACCAGAGTATGTTGAATCTGATACCAAGTGAATGAATTCTTCTCATACCACTTGATGGGTATTTCCTTAGTGTGTTGAAATAGATACCAATGAAGGTATTTTGACAATAATCCACCACTTTGCTTTGATTGACGAGTCTGATGCCAATCTTTGTATGCTTGGTCTGATTACCAATTGTGTATTTAGTCTGATACCAAATTGTTTTCATTTTAATTGGTTCCTGGTAAACATCAGAACTACTTCTTCTTGGATCTTCAATCCGGATCTTCAGACAGCTCTTTGACTTCTGATTTGCACAGTTCTTCTGAGTAAGCATCTTGAAATGTATACTTTGTCTTGACTGTTTTCAGAGTTTTCCTTCTTCTTACCTTCTGAATCTCATACTCTCAGACAGCTTACAGCTTCTGAACCAAGTGAGACAAAGATCACGATAAATTTGATTCTGAGCACATGTTCACGAAGTGTACAACTTCGATCTGATTCTTCTATCTTAACCTGTTCTTAGAATGCCTAGTGAACTTGTTCAGAGTCCCTCGGATAACATCAAACAACAAACGTTAATAGTAACGCATTTTATATGATTGATTACTTGTTTGATTTACATTCTTTCTATTTATTTCTTCTTCTTTCCCAATCAAAATTATTATATTTCTCCCCCTTTTTGACATCATCAAAAAGTGCTAGAGCATATGAGCATTTGAGCATATAATTCCTTTTTCCAATCAACATCATATATCTCTTCCTCAGTTAAGTATACTAGATATGATAAAGAACATAGAACCATAGAACCATCATTTGAGCAGTTAAGAACAATCCAAGTCATTTAGTGATAACCATCTTTAACCATAGCATATTCATTTGAAGGACAATTAGATGGAATCAGTTGATTACCAATTGAAGGTTTTAGATCATCTGTAGAGATTAATTATAGCATCTTCATTTATGAACTACTAGATCGAAGCATCAACACAAAATAGTTTTAAGATGCAGAGCATAGGTTGAGCTTAATCTTGAAAAGTTCAGGATAATCAAAACATAGATATTCCAAACATAGATTCCTAATGAAAAATGATTTAAGTAAACATAGACTTAATAAAACTGGGTTTTAATGAGTTCTTATGAGTTAGACTAGAGCGAGCCTAAAGACGATGAAGAAGATGAGAGAAGGCTTTCAGAATCATCCATTTTTGAGGAATGAAGCTTCTCTTCTGCTTGAGTGATTGCCAGCTTCTTGCTCTTCACAATTTCCACTGAGATCCATTCATGGAACTCAGTCCATATATTTCTTACTTCCATGGGATCCACACAGGCACTGGAGGCATCCACTAAGCTCTGGATCCTTGAGATTGCATTATCCTTGAAGGATGCTAATGCGCCATTGATAGTCTTTGATTTCTTTGAGGAAGGTTCCTCATCATCAACCATTTTCTGCTTCTTACTTCCTTCTCTCCAATTTGAGAGTTCTTGAAGTACATCAGTAATATTCTTCATGTTAATCCAAACACTGATATCTTCATCCTTAAATTGTCTCAGATAGTTTTCGACTTTTGTCTGATTGTAAGTGGCGAATCTTGGAAATCCTTCAACCGGAACCCTTGGTGTCAATGTTAATTTCCTAAAAGATGTGTTATCCAGAGTAGAGTTTTCTCTTTTGAGATTCTCAAACCTGAGAATTTTTTCAGCGCTTTTAAGCAATTTTCTTGATTCTCCCTCATTAATCAAAATATCATCAACTACCCCTGATTCCACCAAGATGTCAGAAATAACTCTTCTATATGGAATATGTCTGTCCTCCGTTACATAACCTGTTCTGGAGTTTCTTATGGCTTCCTTCATAAGTTTGAATAGAATTGCATGAAGATGCATCTTGATTCCCTTAAGAAGGAGAATATGACACATTTTTTTAGTGTCGTTGAGTTGGTTTGAGGGAAGATGGTGAAACACACTTCCTTGGAGGATCCTAAACCATACTTGTAGAGAATCTTTTAGATTAGAGAATATTGAGTTCTCTGCATCAGCTGCAACATCTTCTTTGAAAATGCTAGCCAGAACCTTAGCTTCTTTTTCCTCGTTTAGTTGGTTCTTAGTGATTCTCACACCACTGTTGTCATGCATCAGAAGATCTGAAATAGTCTTCTTAGATATGAAGATTTTCCTTCCAAAAACGAAGGAGACAATAAGGGTATTGGATGTATTGGCATGGATCCAGAAATCTTTAACCAGATGTCCGTAAGTTGGTCCTTCCAACCTCTTGAAGTAATTACTCCATCCTTGAGTTTCCATTGAAGGAGTAATATCACATCCATTTGATTTTAGATTGTTGAGGTTTACAACGGTTTCTGACAAAACTATGAGACTGTCAACTGGAATTTGTGTGGTTGTGGGAATTGAAGCATTTTGTGAGACGAAAGCCATTTTTAGAGAGTAATAAGGATAATTGGTGGTGATTAGGCTGAAGATTCAGGTGTATAAGAGTTGTGTTGATGTCTTAGGGTTTGATGCTTTTATAGGTGAAGGAGTGAAGTAAATTCTGTGGAGAATTTGAAACCGCAACGGTTGATTTTCCTAGAAGCACTAAGTAACATGGGAAAGTAGGTTAATGATTAATTCCATTAATCAAGAATTATGACACAACCCTAATAAGTGGTAATGGAACCGTCACTTAACTATGACCTGCGAGGGATTTATGATCCCTAGACAATCCTAAGCTTTTTCATGTGAATGTTAAGCAGTGCTCATTGTTTTATTATTAATTAGACAATTAAAGTATTTTGATCATGGGAATCATTCATTCAAAATCACACAAATCACATTTAGGGACACTTAATCAAAAGGATATAGATATTAAGATTTAACATAAGCTTAGTTAAATAGAAACCTTAAAAAATAAATGACTAAATTCCTATCTTAGACTAAGAACGTCATAGGTTGACAAAACTCAGGAAGAATCTTCTCAGTCATCCCATTTCTTCTTCAATGACCAACAACTCCTTGAAGATCAAGAATGTGGGAGATAACTCTGCAGTAGGGAACTTGATAAACTGTGTCTTCCCTAGACAAAAGGATTTCTTCCTTCAGATGGTTATACATGGATTAGGGTAGGTTTATTTTGATCCTAGACACTAAGAAGAAAATGAACAATCTTTCTTTGTTAGATAACCATCCTTCTCCTCTTTCTCTTGGTCTTAAATTAGTCACCGTAATCTTGTACCAATCTTTAGCAACTGGAGTGAGGGTGCATGGTTGAGTGGGATGCCCCTTAGTTTCAAAAGTGACGTGCAGATGCCTGTCGAACCTATGGTTGTTAATATTTCTTTCCATAGTTACACCATCGTCATTACACCTAATGGCTTTAGCTATGATAGTAGGGTTGATTAGGATTGGACAACCAGCAACTACAGACAAGATAACATTTTTGCCATAGTCAAATTCTAGAACTCGAGCATTTGCCCAGAACTCAGTAACAAGAGCAGGAAATACTGGTCCAACAATTATGTTGAAATAATTCTCCCAGTTCTGAAATTTAATTCCAGAGAAAACATTTGTTTTGTGGAGAAAAGGTAGATGGTTCACATTTAGAGTGGATTCCTTTAAAAGTTCGAGGTCAGTAGTTTCTCCTCTGATATTGTGTGAAGACATTTTGAGCAGGATAGTTGAGGAAGAAGGTTCTAATCTACCAGGTAGTGATTCTTTCTAAGAGAGGGATACTTTTTGGTGAGGAGAACTAAGGAGTGATAGCTATTTATCACGCTTGGAATATGCATGGTCATCATTTCCTAGACACGCTATGAATAGTGGTGGCGGTCAGCTGAAAGGACGCATGATAGACTTAAAACACCGTATACCTATGGGTAGGGTTATAGTAGCTGACACCACATAATTAATTAACTTCTTCGAAAATTGTCTAATCATAAATGCTAGAAAATCTAAACTACTCTTAGAAGAATACTAGTGAACAGTTAGTGATTACTAAAAAATAATCAGGAATAAAAGCAGCCATACCTTAGGAATACAGAGATCTTTTGGAGACTTATCTTAGCGTTTTCCATTTTGATTCCGATCTTTCTTTCTAAGAAATGTCTGAGTGAACTACTGTTAGTTCTTTGATTCTTCAAGATTCACTTGCATTCTGGTTTCTGAAGAATATGACTATTTTATGAATTCTGATACTGGTTTGAGAATAGTCCACAGTGTATCTGATTTCTTCATTCTGAATGACGTCAGCAACTTGAATCCTTTTGACTTTAGGTAGAGAACTTAAGTTTCTGGTTTGACATCTTCTGATTCCAGTGCGTGAGAGGTTCTGAACAACTTATCGAATAGTGATCTGCTAACTAACATTTGATTCACTTGAGAGATAGTTTTAAGTTATCAGAACTTGGTTATACTGATTCAATTAAAACTCTAAGTGTTCATTCTTGATCAAGTACTTGATGAATCCCAAGAAAACAATATTCAATTCTATATTGAATCTTGTAACCTTCTAGATCATTCAAGATTCAAATTTTGAATCATTTCTAAGAGTTTGAATTCTTCAGATTTTCTGAATTCTGCATACTTCATTCTGAAGTTCAGCATCATAAAACAACAATCTTTCTTCTTTACATGAAGAAGTTCTGAATGAGTTTTTATACGAGAAAGTCAAGGGTGGACCTAATCCGTTTCTTGAAAATATCTCAAAAACTCATAAAGAATTAATTTTCAGCAAACAAGACTTCTTATTTTCTGATGATTCAACTTTGAGCAAATACGTGGTTTATCTACACGTATCTTCCAAGATAAGCATTCAACAGATACTACTTCTTATCAGATGAATCTATCTTATCAGCTGATTCTTCAATCTTCATTAAAACTTTAGTGAGGAAGATTTAGTTGTTTGACAGCTGCAAAACTTCCAGAATCAGTGATTTGCTCAAATACTTAGATTGATTACAATTTTGTACACAGTCATCTTCTAAACTGTTACAGAAATTGTAAGTGGATTTCAATCTCACCAGATTAATTATACGCACCGCATCTGGATCTTTTTCTGACACTATTAAGTATTTGATATCCATCAATAATAGAACTGGAGCTCTGATACCAATTGAAGGTGAGAGAAAGACACAAGAAAGGGGGGGGGGGGTTGAATTGTGTATTTACTATTTTTAACGACTTTTCGCTTCTTGTCGTTAAAGCACTTAGGATAACATCAAAGTTCGTTGGGAGACTCTGACTAACGAAGTTACATTCAGACTTATAATGCATGAAGCTTGAGAACCAACAAGAGTCTGAACATTATGTGAATCATTTAGTTCTTGCAGAGCGGAAGCTTATCAGAGTTGCAAGGTTCTGACATGCTTATGTAAGGTTCTGATACTCAATATAGAAATATAAATAAGACCATAAAGCATAAAAGTAAAGGACACACGATATATCCTAGTTCACCACAAAGGCTAATCCAGTCCACCCTCCTCAGGTGATTTCACCTTGAACACAAGGTCTTAATCCACTATAATCAATCTCGATTACAGATGCACAGGCCACGCCAGTGACTAACAACTTGCACAGCCGCACTGTGACTAACATGTAATGAACCGTTCAGGGATTCAACTTAATGAATATAACAAACATTGACCTGCAGGTACCAATCTCGCAAGATCTACTGCTAGGCTTTCACAGCTAGACGTTCAGGGATTCATCGCAATGAATATAACGCTACTGGCCCTATTTCAGGCTTTTTCGACAATGACAACTTGCCATTGTCTTCTCGAGTCTTCGGTTACACTGACCACTCAAGGAATCCTAATTCACCAAGAATTAGTTTTACAAGAGGTTACAAAGATGCTTCTTAACAAGCAGATTACTCCTAAGTTTAAGTACAAAGAACAGACAAGTGTTCAAGCAAGATTCGAGCAACAACTCCTTGCTATTCTAAGAAACTACATAGATGTATAAAGATTTGACAGTTGTTGATATCTTGTAGATCTTCTTCTTCTTTGTCTTCTTGGGTGAGCAAGCTTTGAGCAACAACTCCTTGCTTCAGATCTTTAATGTAGTCCTGACGAGAAGGTGGTTGATGACTTGACTGATTTGCAATGTTGTCTTCTTCATCAACAGCTTCTATACCAATTCATTGTTGTTGTGTTGAATGATGATCTTTGAGCTTCAACAACAAAGGTCATGTGCAAATTGATGACAACTTTGGATATTCTAAGTGTTACAACGAGAACTCATCGTTGTTGCTATCTTCACACAATAACTTGACCAATTCATATTTTTTGGGAGTGAATCGATTTTTGGACTTCGTCGTTATTTAGAAGCGAATACTCTTCCTTTAAATAGCCCAGTAGAAATATAGCCGTTTGAAATATTGTTGGCTGTTGGAAAAGAGATGTTGCGTAATAACTAGTTGTACTGACACATCTCCTTTTTACTGTGGGAGAAGTGACGGGATATATCTTTCTTGGGCGCCGTGTACAGTTACTCACAACGGTAACATTTGACTTCCAAACTTCAGAGGATTTTGATGGTAAATTGATGAAGCATGAGTAGAGTCTTCTTAACAGGATATCTGATACGTCAAGTCTTCAGTCATTTGAAGAAGTCCATTAGGTATCAGTCTTCAGAACTTCAACACTTGTCTTTAAGAACATTATCCTTTACTTTTTCAAGTCTTCTGAAACTTCAGAACTCGTCCACTAGGAATCCGTCTTCAGAGTCTTCATCACTTGATTTCTGGAACCGTAATCTTCTGAACACATAAGTCTTTAGAGTCTTTCTGCACTTGGTCTTCAGAGCCTTCCGTCTTCAGAACTTCAAGTCATGAGAGTCTTCAGCACTCCGGTTCTCTTCTTCAGAAGCTTCGCAATCTTCAGAATCTCGACCACTTTCAAAGAGCATCCACAAGAGCATTCCAACAGCAATATTGGCATCCTTGGATCTAACTGATCACGATCAGATACAGAAGCATTCTTGCTTCTTACGACTTGTGTCACACATAGTAACTTTGCATATTATCAATCACGCTCATCAGGCTGGTACTTGTTGGATCTGATATCTTTTATAATTATGATCTACACACAACACACGTTAGAACATAAAATGGTTCTTTCACAAATATTTATTGTTATCATCAAAACATAGATCGACTTGTAGAGACAACTCTTGCTCTCACAAAAGTCAGCCTCAATCTTGGGCTTTGTACAAGACACCTATAAATATCTTCAGCTGAGTCAGTCAAATATTTTGTAGCCTCAATCTTGGGCTTTGTACAAGACACATATAAAATCTCCCTAAGCAAGAGTCAAATATCTTCCTAGCCTCAATCTTGGGCTTTGTACAAGACAAACCATACTCTCCAGTAGAGTCAATCTTCTTCTTTTAGCCACAATCTTGGGCTTTATACAAGACAGATAAAACAAATATTCCCCAGTGGAATAAAAAAAATCCTTTTTAGCCTCAATCTTGGGCTTTGTACAAGACAGCCAAAATCTTTCCCCGAAAAAGTCAACTTTTAGCCTCCTCTTAGGCTTTGTATAATGATATCCCCCAAAGAGTCAGTTTCTCTTTTAGCCTCAATCTTGGGCCTTGTATAAAACAAATTAAACACTCTATCGTTGAGTCAGCCTTTTCCAGCCTCCTCTTAGGCTTTGTATAAGTACTTTCCCCAATAGAGTCAATCAATCTCTTAGCTTCAACCTTGGGCTTTGATCAAGGAACATACAAAAAACCAACACCCCTTCAGAGGAAATCAAAAACTCTCTGTAGGAGACATTTCTCTGTACATCACTACATCGAAATAGACATTCAAAACAAACCTTAATCCTAGATAACTGCTATAAGTGGCACACTTCTTGATTCAGAAATCCAAGCTGTCGTCCGTCTTTTATCCTGGCAAAACTTCCTCTTTCATCTAATTGCTGTAAGTGGCAAGCCTCTGGATTATTTACATCCATGCCACTGTCTCTCTCTTAGCATGAAAGATTCCTAAGGAAAAATGGCATCTCTACACTGAGTTAAAGTTTTCTCCTTCAGGACAAATCCCCTATAAAGGAAATTATGGCATTACTGGATTCTTATATCCCAGTTAAAGTAATCCTCCTTTGTAAACAGTTACCCAACAACTGTGATAAACAGACGAGATGTCTCCCTTTAGAGATGACAAATTCTCTCTCAGTCAAAACTTTTGGCTTCAATCTTGGGCTTTGAACAAGACACAAATACTCAACCTTTAACTTCAATATTAGGCTTTGAACAAGACACCAAAACATCTTTTTCCTCCCATAGAATAGGAGGAACTATGATTGCTCTGATATCCCTGTTTCTTTAAACGGGAATACGTAGGCATAAGATTACGAAATCTTAGCGAGCATACCAATCAAAAACTCTAGGTCCAGTACCTTCACACACTAAATCAAAACTTAGTTCCAGTACCTTACCATACCAATAAAAAATTCTCTCTCTCTCACTCAAACATCTCCCAAAGAAGAAACTTTCCCATTTACAGATAAACACCATCAAGTATAAAGCAGAACCTAATTGCTAACAACCTGTGGATAACCACATATAGGATGGGTAATTGACAACTCTGCATTGTATAACCTGACCCCGAACTCCCCGAATCTCTTAGGCATTTGTTCAGTTAAACATTTGCATACAAGGTTAGTTTTAGATAGCTTCCCTTTCCCTTCCAGCTTCACGGGATAAATAAGAAATCTGAAAGTAGCACCCCACTCCCTACCATTGCGGTGAGGAGAAACCAATGGCGATAAAGTGGTCGCGTCACCGACAAAAATCGCACGCTACACTCAGCCATCATAGCACGATCTATGACGAAGATCATGCTATAAGAGGTCGTGCAAGAACGATATTTGTGCTAAAACATGATAGAGAAATGATATTGTGAATCGTTCTCAATGAATCGTGCCACACAAAAAGAAGAGCGGGTGATCTCGTCTTAATCACAAACTTTCGTCGATTAATCGAAGGAAACCTATCACGATCCCAAAGTATAGAAAATGATCTGAAAGATCATTTACTACAAATTTGAAATAGTGAAGGTTAAACAACCTCAATAATCAACATTCGCGATATTAAAGACTTTCATTGACCAATAAAATCGAAAGAGAAAAAAATCAAATCAAAAATGGAAATGATAAGATACATGGATTCAAAAATCATTTCTAATATTACAAAATAAACATTGAAAACCTAAAAAGAAAACCAAAAAGTAGAGAATAAGAAGAAAAATAAAAAGGAAAACGAAATAAAAGAGAGAGGGAGGAGGCGTGTAAGTGGATCAGGGTGTGTGTAGTGATCATGAGGTGCTAGAAAGGAATCATATGGGCTTTGAAAGCCCATCTTCCCTTCAAAAACCAAAGCATGGTAAGATAAAATAATAAATAAATAAAAGGGCAAATGGGATAACCAAAGCCCACCTTATACAAGACGGGTGGCATAGTGAAAAGAATAAAAAACAAACGGGTTAAAAAACCCAATAATCCAACATGGTAAAACTCCAACAATTGACACCCTAGCAATATCAGCCTTCACGGCGTGTTACCAGATCCTTCTTTTTCAAAACAAAACGAAACAACATTAGAAACAAGCTGCGTCGAACTGAAAAGAAATGAAGGATAACCTCTCTAAATTTACACACTCCGCGAATGACTTGGTCCCCCCTCTTTCGATTGCTCACCTTCAATCGCTCCACTCAGTTTGAATCTCTTTCTCACAGGTTCGTTTTCGGTTCTGTTCTTCGTCTCTAACTCAATCTCTCTTGTGCTCTTTTTCTGGTTGAAATGATTTGGGGTTTGGTTTTTATGCGTATGGGTTGTTTCGTTGTTGTTGGGTTGGGGATGGAGTTAATGTTTGGTTTTAGAGTTTTGTGTTGAAGAAGAATTATGGGTGAAGAAGAGGATGAAGGTTTAAAGGAGATTCAGATTGATTTAGTTGTGATTTTGGCAGAGTGGTATTGGTTCTGTTGTGTCATACATTAAATTTTGACTCCCTCATTTTAATTATTTTTGGTCATCTGACTGCATTTTCACTTTGCATCATCTGTATATTATATCATATATTTTATCATGAATATTGTTTGAATTATTAGTCAGAATGAACGTGTTAAATTTTCAGGCGTTTTGGTCAAACTAAAAGTCAACTGTGCAAAAATCCGGTGTACGAGCAGTTTTTTAAATCGAATTTGCAGATGTCAATTCTTAATCTATTTTTCGCGTACTTTAACCTGGTGTGCTTATTTTATTTTTTCAGCTATTTTTTCGGTCGCTTTTCTAACCCGTCTGAGCCTTTTTACCGAGTAAAATCAATTTCAAAATTTGACAAAACTCTGTATTTTTTCAATACGTATATTTTTTGCTGATCGTTTTGATGTGTTCATTTTATTTTTCAGGACACCTCGATACGGACAGTTTTAATCGTTTTTTTACCGGTTTCGGTTCCAATTTTAATTAATTTTATTTTTTATTAATTAGGATTATAATAAACTTAATTTTTATTAGTTTTTTATTATTGATTTATTTATTATATTATTTAAGCATTATTTAATGTATATAATATAAACTTCTTTTATTGTTACACTACTAGTCTCTCTTTCACACACTAGTTTTTCTCCACTCACACACAAAACCCACGCCCCACACTTTCATTTTCCTGCATAATTATTTCTCTCTATCCACTTGTTCACAACTAGTCCATTTTCATCTTATCTCATATTATCATCTTATCTCATTTTTTGAATTTTCTCTCAAAATTCTATCCAATTTCATCATTAACTCCACACAATTTTCTTTAATCATCATCACCTTAAATATTCTATTTCTCTTAATTTCAAACATTCAAACACAATATATCATTTTTATCACAATATTCTAATTCCATCATTTGTTCAAGATAAAATTCCAATATTCAAACTTGTTTTTCAAACTTTTTAATTCATTTTCAAATATCATAATTTCTAACCAATTTTTCTAACTTCATCATTGTTTTTTTTTGATAGAATTGTCCTACAATTTTAAACTTCATCATCACATTACCACAAATTTCTTCATTCAAACTTCTTGGACAAATTTTCCAACTTACATCATAAGCTTACATCATTCTATCTTCATGCCCAAGTTATAATTTTTCTATAAATAGGATACATATTTCACTTCATTAGAGACACCAAAACAATACTCTTAAGTTGTTTTCTTCACATATCTCTCTCCCTCATAACTCTTAATTTTTCTTTTGCAAAATTCATGTTCATATTCTTTTACACTACAACACATATAGCTGTCATACCCCAAATTTTGACCACTAAGATTTCCCATCATTGTGCAAATCATCATCACAATATGGATGAACCATCATACTTCATCAGTCTCCCCAAAGATGGGTGAGCATCTACTACAATCCAAAATTAGGGTTTCAAGCCCTCTCTGAGTGCTTAGACAAAGGATCAATCAAGGAATGACATGATCTTCAACTTGTCTAACCTCTCAAACATTCACAATGGATCAAGAGGACTCCCACTTCAAGGATTAAGCACAAGGTTGCTCCCTTCTAGGTGGATCAAGCTTCAGGATCGCCAGTGTCACCAAATTAGGGTTTGGTCGACTAGGGCCTCCATATGGAAATTTTCCTCTGGGCATGAGCCAATGCTTCAAAGCATAACCTAAAATGCTCCATGGAACATCATAAACCCCATCATCAAGTCAATTTAGCCTCAGGGGATGCATACATCAAAAATCAGGAATTAGGGTTTCTTGACCTAATTCACCCCTAAGTTGACTTTTGGGACAAATCATGAGCCAAGACCTCAAGACATTATTTGAGGGTCTCCAACATACCACGTTGATCCATTTGCAACAATGGATTGACCCAAGAAGCTTGAGCAACAAGTTTCAATTTCATCTGAACCACAGTTAGGGTTTCGCGAGAAAAGTCAATTATAGCTTTGACTTTTGACCAGGACATGCTCCCAAGCCGTGGGACACGATTAAATACACCCTATAACACCCATGGAACATGTCCATCAATTTTGATTTAGGTCAAGGACATGATTTCCTAAAGGATCGCACAGTTTGGAATTCATCTGATAAAAAGTCAACTGTGCACAAAAGTCAAACTTTGACTTTTTGAGATTTTTCATAAAAATGGTTTTTTAACCCTAAAATGATGTTAATGTGTGATTGGAATCATCATTCATCAAGAAAAATCAAAGAAAGTGGGATAACTTGTAAAAGGGGTAACCATAAAAACTTAGAAATTTTTCTAAGTTATGGAATAAAGTGGCAGGGTACCAACTTTGGAGGATCATAACTCTTAAACCACAAAGCCATTTTTTCCCATCCAAAGCTTGATTTCTAGCCCTCATGGTCCTCTACAAAAGTGTCAACTACACTTCATCCCAATTCATCATGGATTTTGAGTTATGGTAGGATTAAAATGGCTAAAAACTTAAAATTGACATTTTTCAGCACTTAGCCAAAATCTGCCTTGTAATTTCAGCACAATGTCCCAACTTCAAGGCTGTTTTTCTCCATGATCCAAGTTGAACCAAGTCTAGGGCCAAACATCAAAGTTGAAGTACGTCATCTAAGCTTTCCGGAAAGTCCTAGAACGTCCATGTAGCATACTCGAGCAGGGAGTTATGGATCTTACAAAAAGGCTTGCCGCAGCCGAATTTTTCAGGGCAGATTTGCACATTTTTTGTACCACACGAATTTTCAAGCCTTGTCATCATTTTGGACACATCTAAGGATCAAATCCAAGTGGGATGATCTGATCCATGAACCTCCCAAGTCCAAGGAACCAAAAAAAGCATGCCAAAACCTAGTAATCCCTAAAAGAGGGACAAAACTCCAATTTTGGTTTGGAGCATTTAATGGATGCTTAGAGGTGGCATGTAATGAGCTTCCTCCAACTGAATTCAGTCAAGATTCCTCCAACAACTAGGGAACCAGCAGCCTGTGCTCTAACCTCTAGTTAATGGCTAGAGGAGACTTGGATTTTCATTGGCCAACATTGGCCAAACCTCTGTTGCAGCCACCATTCACTATTTCTTGCAAAACAACTTGCTCTACTATAAATAGAGCTTATTTGTGCTCAGTTTGAGTACACCAAAGTCATCAAACAGATGCTTTCCTCAAATTCTCTCTTTCACTCCAAAATGCCTTCTTTAGTAAGGAAATTCTGAGTTTTTGAGTTAGAGAGCATTTCCATCACAGCTCATAATCCTAACACCTCATAAACACCATATGTAGGTGATCCAAACTCTCACAAGTGACCTATAACACCAACATTACAAAGTCACCTCTCAAAACCTCAAAATGGCACTTTTTGCATTTTTCAAGCCATGTCTTGATTCAGTCACTTTCCAAACCAGATAAAACCTCAAACACACTCTAAATATCATCCTTGAACTGTCCCAAATGGTGCCACACATCTGGAACACCATTTGAGAGAGTTGGCTTTTTGGCCACTTTTGACCATTTTGCGAGAAAGTGCTCAAACTTGCTCCAGAGGTTTCCAGCTGATTCCAACCATCCTAAAAGCTTCTAAGAGGTCATTTGAGGTTGTCCAATGCATCAAATCATTTCTGGAACAAAGCACTTGGTAGGTTGCCCAAAATCTCCAAAAAAAGAGGTAAAATTCACAACTTGAATTCTTTGAATCATGCTTTCCTTTGTTGTCCACATACGTGCATCATATTGAACAATTCTTGAGGCAAAAATGCAGTCCTTAATGTGTATCTTGTGATCCTCCCACTGTTTGCATTTTAACATGTTTATATGTGGAATTTTGGTTGTTTTAAAATCATGTCCAGTCCTTGGTGTGTTATGTACATTAAGTTTTAGTGTGCATGAGTAACACCATTGGATTCCTTGCGAAAAATCGGTCAAGATAGGTTTTTACGGATTTCAATTCCGATGAAAATTGAGAGAGTTACGCGCGTTGGAAATTTAACGCGAAACGACGTCGAATTAACGATAGTAGTTCTGGTTTTTTAATTTCTGCGTTTTGTGTGTTGATTTTCCGTGCACATGAGTAATACCATTGGATTCCTTGCAAAAAATTGGTCAAGATAGGTTTTTACGGATTTCAATTCGGATAAAAATCGAGAGAGTTACGCGTGTCGGAAATTCGACGCAGAACGATGTTTTCAATCGATAACAGTTCTGGTTTTTTAATTTCTGCGTTTTGTGTGTTGATTTTCCATGCTCTTGAGTAATACCATTGGATTCCTTGCGAAAAATCGGTCAAGATAGGTTTTTACAGATTTCAATTCGGATAAAAATCGAGAGAGTTACGCGTGTTGGAAATTCGACGCGGAACGATGTTTTCAATCGATAACAGTTCTGGTTTTTTAATTTCTGCGTTTTGTGTGTTGATTTTCCGTGTCCGTGAGTAATACCATTGGATTCCTTGCGAAAAATCGGTCAAGATAGGTACTTTAGGATTTTGATTCCGATAAAAATTGAGAGTTATGAGTGTTTGAAATTTGATAAAAAACGTGTTGAAAATTAAAGTTTCGGTACTCGTTTTTACCTCATAAGAAACGTCGGAGATGATATTGTGACATCTTTCCTCTTTTTCTTATTTTTATTTTCAAAACTCAACCAATTCTTTTACATAGCAAAATATCATCATTTTCTAATTCATACCCCATAATATTTTAATCCACAAAAAATCACAAAAAAAGTATTATTTTTAATATATTTAAAAATAGTGTTTTAAATTGTTTTAAATGCTTTTAAAATGATTTCTTTTTTCTTGATTTTTAAAACCAAAATGATTTTAAATATTTATGTGGATAAAATATTTTTTTCATAAACTTTAATCATTATTTAATGATTTTATTTGATATTTTTATCATTTTTTACTTAATTTTTCTTGGAAAAATGCCTTAAAAAATGAAATTGGGGTTTTCTTTGATTTTCACCCTAACAAATCTTTTTCAAACATTTTGGGCCTCTATTAGAGTGTAAGACCCAATCCCCTTTTAACCAAAACAATTTTGGGCCTCACTTATTGTATAAGTCCCTCTGCGTTAAAAGAAAACATCGGCGCGATCGCCATTTTCAAACGAAAATCAACTGGGCTTCTCTTTGAGTTGTAAGTCCAATTTCTTTTCATTTTTAAACACTTGGGCCTCTATTAGAGTGTAAGACCCAACTCTTTTTTTTAACAAAACAATTTTGGGCCTCAATTATTGTATAAGTCCCGATACGTTAAAAATCTCGGCGCAATCGCCATTTTCAAACTGAAAATATTTTGGGCATCTCCCTGAGTTGTAAGCCCCATCTTTTGTACAAAAATACACTTTGGGCCTCTAATAGAATGTAAGACCCAACCGCTCTTTTTCATATTTTCTCATTTTTCATATTATTTTTTAATGATTTGAAAAATTAATAACTCCCTCAATTTTGATTATTTTTGATTGGTTCTTTTTCTGAAAAATCACAAAAATAGTAAAATATTTTATTCTACAAAAAAAATCAAATTTATATTATTTATTTAATATAGTTGGTACTTTTGTGAATAAATTCATTTTTAATTATTTTTAAACATTTTAAAAGTGAATATTCATCTTGAAAATCAAAACTAAATAAGTTTTAAATCATCTTGTGATTAAAAACTCATTTTTCAAACCTTAACCAAAAATCACAAGTGGCTTATTTAAACTTATTTGATTTTTTGTTATTTTTTATTAATTTTCTTTGAAAAATTACTTTTAAAAGGTGAAAATTGGAGTTTCTTTGATTTTTAATCATACTCAAATGTTTCAAGACTCTTTGGGCCTCTAATAGAGTGTAAGACCCAATCCCTTTGTAAATACCAAAATTTTGGGCCTCAGTCACTTGTATAAGTCCCACGATGTTTCTAAAACCTCGGTGCGATCGTCGCCCTTTTCAAAATTAACCATTGGGCCTATCCTCGAGTAGTAAGACCCATTTCTTTTCTTAAAACTCACTTTGGCCTCTAATAGAGTGTAAGACCCATCCCTTTGTACAGAAAACCTTTCTTGGGCCTCAGTCACTTGTATAAGTCCCTCTGTACAAATTCAAACAGTGCGCTCACTGATAAAACCCTGGGCATCTCCTTGAGCTGTAAGCCCCAAATCTTTCTTTTTCAAAGCACTTTCTCCTTTGATTTTGAGTATACTGTTGTTTTCAATCTGTCTTTGTTGAACAACTAACCAAACAGCATGGAAGCTCTACAACCGAGTAAGTGTTTACATGTTTTCATTTACCGCTTTCATATACATATAACTGTATTGTGGGGCTGTTTCGCTGTAAGTCTTCTTTCATAAACTCATATCAACTGTGTAATAATAGTATAGATATTTAGAGTTTCCCCGACAACTACGTCTAGAACTAGGTGACGCCGTTTCGTTTATTCGTAGAAATAGACAACTAGATCCCCAATAGGATCACCAGATACAGTCTTCTCTTCGGCTGTCCTCATTAGGAATTGTCAAGAAGCTCTACTCCCCAAGATGAATGTATTCTCCGTGAATGGTATCTTTGAGTTTCTTCCAAATTCTCGAACTTTCCTGACTTTGATCTATTCTCGGTGAATAGCATTGCCTTGAATTTCTCGGGGTTTGGGGACCCATGGGCTTCTTAAAAGCATCGGCCTCCTCTTGGGCATCGTACAAGGACCCACAGGCTTCCTAAAAGCAACCCCGCCTCCTCTTGGGCTTAGTACAAGGACCTGCCGGCTTCTTAGAAGTATTCACAGCCTCCTCTTAGGCTTCGTATAATGATCTCTTCCTCCGGGAATGATAGCCTTCTCTTGGGCTTAACACAAGGACCCGTCGGCTTCTTAAAAGTTTTTAGCCTCCTCTTGGGCTTTGTACAATGATTCTCCCCAGCGGAGTCAAACAATGTTTAGCCTCTCTCTCTCGGGCTTTGTAAGAGACACATAAGAGACTCCCTCGTTGAGTCAATCACCCCTTTAGCCTCCATCTCGGGCTTTGTACGAGATACAAAAGGGTTCTTATTGAGCCAAACAAACAATAGCCTCCATCTCGGGCTTTATACGAGATACGAAAAGATTCCCTCGTTGAGTCAAAACCTTTTCGCCTCTCTCTCGGGCTTTGTACGAGACACATATTAGCCTCCTCTTAGGCTTTGTATAAGAAAACCACTGGTTGATCCAATCAACCTTTTAGCATCAAAGTTGTGCCTCGTTCACAGTACACAAACATCAACCACTCATTCCCCTTCATCTAATCGCTGTAAGCGGCAAGCCTCTGGATCATCTACATCCATACCACTGTCCCTAGGAAAGATAGCATTGCTCTACACTGAGTTAAAGTCTTCCCCTTCAGGTTAAAACCCCCTATAAAGGAAATTATGGCATTGCTAGGATCAGCGTATCCCGGTTAAATCAATTCTCCTTTATAAAACAGTTGTGACACACAACTCCCTCTTTAGAGATGACAAATTCTCTCTAACGTTGAGACCTTTTAGCTTCACATCTTGGGCTTTGAACAAGATACAAATAGACTTTTCAGCTTCACATCTTGGGCTTTGAACAAGATACAAACCACCTTTTGCTTCATGTCTTGGGCTTTGAACAAGACACCAAAAACACCATTTCCTCCCATAGAATAGGAGGAACTACGAACGCTCTGATTTCCCTGTTTTGGTAAACGGGAATACGTAGGCATAAGATTGAAAGAAAAATCTTAGCGAGCACACTAAACAAAAAAACCAAATCCCATACTCTCACATCAAAAAGCATCAGTCCTAACATCCTAATCCTTGTTCCCCTCCAGAAACCTGTCTGTCAAAATAACACAAGAAAGGTCCCCCCACATTGATAGCATCCGTAACCTAACAGACCGCTGTTTAAACTCAGTATGGAATGCAGGGTTAATTGGAGATATCTATTTCCCTTCCTTATTCAGCTCACAATAGGATAAAAAATGAATCGACCTGTAGTTAAAGCTCAACCGCAGAGAGCGACCAGCGCTTAAGAACCGCGTCCAAAATCGCTCGCTACAGAAAAATGGCGCCCATCGTGGGGCATTTCAAAGTTAGATCTAGGTACGGTCTTCCTTTTCTTCACTTGTGTGAAAACCACAGATTGGGGCTTCCGCCGGGGAACCCATTTTCTGTCAGGAACTTAGGATTCATAGCTTTAAAGGTCTAGGATGTTTAGGACAAATATATATACCGCTTTTCCTAATTGCTATACGTGTTTATTTTTCTGCTAATGGGAATGCGGGTGATACCGTATATGGAAAGATTGAGTATACACTTAAGATAAGTGATGGCGACGGGGTCGACCATCAACCTCAGTGGAGGCTGACCAATGCAACCCATTCTCTCACCTAGACAATGGGCCGATTGTTAAGTCTGAGAAGCTGAGGAGCCAAACCCTTTCGTAGTGCAAAAACTATCGGGAATAGTTGTTACGCGATACTACCCTCATTTGAGGCTGGTGATCTATTCTCGGTGAATGGCACTTACTCTAAGATTGCTCTACAACTCGCTGACGATCCGCTTGTTGTTTTGCATTCCTGGGAGGAGCTGATGATAATGAGTACAGGTACAAAAATCACCCTAGTATAAACCTTTGGGGATGGGTAGAGCCTTGACTTCATGACAATGACCCTTTGACCCCATGTTTTTTCTATGTTTTTGTGTGCTGCATTCATGCATTCATTTAAAAAACATTAAAACATTAAAAAATCTTCTCTTCTAGTCTCTCTGTTTTTCAAATTAAACTAAGACTGTGATTGCAAATATCAAAGAAGAGGATTACGCTAATGGATTTCGGTAGAAGGAGAACTCATACGTACACCTTCAAGGTTCCAAAACTAGGGGATTTGAGAAGGTTAGCAGGGATGATCACTAACCGAGAGGCTTTCAGAGCCAAGTACGGAGGTTTGCTACCACTGTTAAGAGTCCATGTGATTGAGGGAATCATGGATGCGCTCATTCAATTCTATGATCTGGTTTATCACTGTTTCACATTCCCGGATTACCAGCTATCACCAACGCTGGAGGAGTATTCTCATCTGATTGATCTACATATCACCGATCGAGCTCCATTTTCTGGACTGGAAGAAATTCCAAAGAATCAGACCATTGCAGAGCAATTCATTTGGACAAGTCTGAGGTCAGGACTCATATGACCGCTAAGGGTGGCATCCAAGGTTTGCCAGCCCAGTTATTGACAAAGAAAGCCCTGTACTTCGCCAGTATCGGGAACGCGACTGCTTTTGAAAGCATCTTTGTCTTGCTCACCTACGGGTTATTTTTGTTTCCCAACATCAATAACTTCGTCGATATTAACTCCATTAAGGTTTTTCTAATTGGAAACCCTTTGCCGACTTTGCTCGCAGATGCGTATCATTCTGTACACTTGGGGAATTTGTACATCGGAGGGGAGATCACATGTTGTGTACCTCTGCTTTATAAATGGTTTATTTCCCACTTGCCCAAGTCTGCTGCTTTTTGGGATTGCAAGAGTGCCTCACGTTGGTCACAGAAGATCAAGTCTCTTACCAACTCTGATATAGACTGGTGTAATAGGATTTATGATGGAATCAGAATAATTGATCGTTGTGGAAACTTCCCCAACGTACCCCTTATAGGAACTAAAGGAGGAATCAACTACCATCCTGTGTTGGTTCTTCGTCAATTTGGATACCCGATGAGACACATCCCACGGGGTGTTCATCTGGAAGGTCTTTTCTTCAAGGAAGGAGAAAACGACAGATCACTAAAGATGGAAATAGTGCACGTTTGGAAACACGTTCATAAGAAAGGACAGGAGTCTCTAGGAAAACTGAACCGTGTCTCGGTGGAGCCTTATCTCCACTGGGTACAAACTAGAGCTCTCAAGCTGAAGATGCCTTATCCTCGTTACGGAATTCTTCCGCCGAGGGAATCCGTCATGTACTTCATGACGGAAACTGAAAGGCTTCAGGTTACTCTCAACCAAGTTCAACGGGAGAAAAGGCCATGGAAGAACAAGTACCGCACCCTCGATGTAGAGTGCATCAAAATACAATAATTACTGAAAGATAAAGATGCTCTGATTGAAATTTTGGAGCAACATGCTATAGAGAATCAAGATGACCAAAGGAATTTGCTCGCTCCTTTCACCTGGCAAAGGAATAACAACACGACAACGGCCCAAGAGCCCCAGTCAAAGAAAAGGAAGATACCAGAATCAGCACCCGATTTCTCCTCAGAGAGGACTCGGGACCCATTAGCTTAGGTTTCTGTTTCTGCACTTTGTAATCTACTGTATTTCCATTTCTGTAATCCTTTGAATTTCAATAAAAAGGGGTTTACCCACTGTTTGATATTTGCAATCTAATTGTCGAAGTTTATTTTGATTAAACCAAAAAACAATTAATATAATCATTGCATTCATCATTCTCACATCACGAATTCTTCTTACCTACGAATCTCACGTTTGTGTCTCGATTCTAGAGTCAAACTATCTCATTCGTATAATACTCGGGCCAATCATCAGAAAAAATGGATGATCTTGAGGAAGAAAATAGAGAGTTGAAGGAAGAGATCGACGCTCTGAGAGAGGATATGAGAAAGCTTCGTAACGACATGCAAGCCATGGCAGAAGCTCAGCTACAAAGAACTGTGATCTCAGAGATCACCTCAACGCCCATATTGGAGAAGTATGATCCTAGGTATCAGATACCGAAAGATCGTCCTTGGGGCATGCCTGTTAACTATATCCTGGAAGGATATGTTCCGCCGAATACCGAAGATCAGGGAATCACAACAGAAGCCGCTGGGCCTGAAGGTTACAAACTTCAGGAAAGCGAAGATGCCAGGGGCATACTGAAGACTCCTGAAGGTTATAAACTTCGGGAAACGCCAAGATTCACTACCGTAGTCACGGTACCACCCCCTGTGGTGCACACTGTCCCGGAAGGACAGATTCCACCGATACCTTATGGTAAAAAGGAAACTATGTTTGATAGAATGGATGAGTTCCAGGAGCAGTTCCTGGAAATGCAGAAAGAACTGCAAGCCATCCGCGGTCAGGATTTATTTGGAAAGGACACCGCAGACCTCTGCTTGGTCCCCAATGTGAAAGTCCCGCATAAATTCCAAGTGCCCGACTTTGAAAAGTACAAGGGTAACTCTTGCCCTCAGAGCCATCTGGTGATGTACGCTCGGCGAATGTCAGCTCAGACTGAGAATCAGGACCTACTGATTCATTACTTCCAGGATAGTTAAACCGGTGCCGCACTAAAATGGTACATGGATTTAAACCGTGCTACGATCAGCACATTCAGAGATATTGGTACTGCCTTTGTCCAACAATACAAATACAATTTAGACATGGCACCCGACAGAGATCAGCTCAGATCGATGTCGCAAAAGGACAAGGAAACCTTTAAGGAGTATGCTCAGAGGTGGCGTGAAATTGCCGCTCAAATTTGTCCACCTCTTGAGGAAAAAGAGATGACAAAGATCTTCTTAAAGACCTTAAGCTCATTTTACTATGATCGAATGGTTGCCAGTGCACCCAGTGATTTCACCGAGATGGTCGGCATGGGTGTACGTCTTGAGGAAGCCGTCCGAGAAGGACGTTTGGTAAAAGACACTGGATCGACGAGCGGTACTAAAAAATACGGTAGTGCTCTCCCTAAGAAAAAAGAGCAAGATATTGGGAATATCTCTCTCGGAAAGCAAAGGCGTCGATATCAACCAGTAGCAGTTGTAACTCCTGCTATCAACACTGCGCCTATTCCTACGTATCAACCTCAGGTTGCGCAGAGCCAACCTAATCAGCAAAGGACACAACAGTCTCTTCAGCAGGCTCGTCCTCCATACAATAACAATCGTACAACACGACCATCAGGGTTTAATCCTATACCCGTGACGTACGCAGAGCTGTTTCCATTACTGCTAGCCAAGGGGCACATTCAGACTAAGTCTCCTCTTGCAGTACCGGAAAATCTGCCTTTTTGGTTTAAGGTGGATCAAACTTGCCCTTATCATCAAGGAGGTTCATGGCATAACATTGAGACTTATCTCAATTTTAAGTCCGACGTGCAAAAGCTTGTTAGAAGCGGGCTCTTATCTTCAAAGATACGAATCCCAATGTTCTCACGAACCCGCTGCCTCAACACGAGAAAGCTGCAGTCAATCTGATTGAGAGAGAATCTAACGATGTCTATCAAATTCACGATGTACTCTTGTTAAAGACCAATCTGGTTAAGATGCATTGTAGACATAGCGGATATGGCCATGTGCCACCTCATAGGTATCAGATACCGAAAGATCGTCCTTGGGGCATGCCTGTTAACTATATCCCGGAAGGATATGTTTCGCCAATCACCGAAGATCAGGGAATCACAACAGAAGCCGCTGGGCCTGAAGGTTACAAACTTCGGGAAAGCGAAGATGCCAGGGGCATACTGAAGACTCCTGAAGGTTACAAACTTTAGGAAACGCCAAGATTCACTACCGTAGTCACGGTACCACCCCCTGTGGTGCACACTGTCCCGGAAGGAAAGATTCCATCGATACCTTCTGGTAAAAAGGAAACTATGTTTGATAGAATGGATGAATTCCAGGAGCAGTTCCTGGAAATGCAGAAAGAACTGCAAGCCATCCGCGGTCAGGATTTATTTGGAAAGGACGCCGCAGACCTCTGCTTGGTCCCCAATGTGAAAGTCCCACACAAATTCCAAGTGCCCGACTTTGAAAAGTACAAGGGTAACTCTTGCCCTCAGAGCCATCTGGTGATGTACGCTCGGCGAATGTTAGCTCAGACTGAGAATCAGGACCTACTGATTCATTACTTCCAGGATAGTTTAACCGGCGCCGCACTAAAATGGTACATGGATTTAAACCGTGCTACGATCAGCATATTCAGAGATCTTGGTACTGCCTTTGTCCAACAATACAAATACAATTTGGACATGGCACCCGATAGAGATCAGCTCAGATCGATGTTGCAAAAGGACAAGGAAACCTTTAAGGAGTATGCTCAGAGGTGGCGTGAAATTGCCGCTCAAATTTGTCTACCTCTTGAGGAAAAAGAGATGACAAAGATCTTCTTAAAGACCTTAAGCTCATTTTACTATGACCGAATGGTTGCCAGTGCACCCAGTGATTTCACCGAGATGGTCGGCATGGGTATACGTCTTGAGGAAGCCGTCCGAGAAGGACGTTTGGTAAAAAACACTGGATCGACGAGCGGTACTAAAAAATACGGTAGTGCTCTCCCTAAGAAAAAAGAGCAAGATATTGGGAATATCTCTCTCGGAAAGCAAAGGCGTCGATATCAACCAGTAGCAGCTGTAACTCCTGCTATCAACACTGTGCCTATTCCTACGTATCAACCTCTGGTTGCGCAGAGCCAACCTGATCAGCAAAGGACACAACAGTCTCTTCAGCAGGCTCGTCCTCCATACAATAACAATCGTACAACACAACCATCAGGGTTTGATCCTATACCCGTGACGTACGTAGAGCTGTTTCCATTACTGCTAGCCAAGGGGCACATTCAGACAAAGTCTCCTCTTGCAGTACCGGAAAATCTGCCTTTTTGGTTTAAGGTGGATCAAACTTGCCCTTATCATCAAGGAGGTTCATGGCATAACATCGAGACTTATCTCAATTTCAAGTCCGACATGCAAAAGCTTGTTAGGAGCGGGCTCTTATCTTTTAAAGATACGAATCCCAATGTTCTCACAAACCCGCTGCCTCAACACGAGAAAGCTGCAGTCAATCTGATTGAGAGAGAATCTAACGATGTCTATCAAATTCACGATGTACTATTGTTAAAGACCAATCTGGTCAAGATGCATTGTAGACAGAGCGGATATGGCCATGTGCCACCTCATAACTATCACCAGTGTGATATCTGCTCTAAAAGGTAGTGCAATCAGCTCTACAGGAACAAATGGATCTCGGATGGATCCAAGAGCACCGAGTTCATGGAGTTAACATGGTCTACACGAATTCTAACGTCATTCAGAACCACGACATCTGTGCAATGAATGTCAACTTGGTGGCGATGCACTCAAGGTAAAGCCAGTATCATAATCTGCCGCGACACGATTACAGTTCCTGTCTGACTTACTCGGTAAACAACCAAGGATGCTCTTTCATACAAGAGGCCTTCCTGCGTCAGATGGATCTTGGATGGATCCAAGACTACCATGATAGGAACCCTTATCAGATCAACATGGTTTAGATCTTCGATATTCGCGTGATGAGTACCAACCTGGTAGAGTTACATGCTGAGCAGGTCCGACTCGGATTCCTGATATCACACGATTATCAAAACTGTAAAGCGGGTTGCGAAAACGATCGAGGTTGTACCCTTGTCCAGGAGGCACTTCAGCACTTGTTAAACCATTGGTGGATGCCAATTTCTATGGATGAAGATACTCAGCAGATTAGTATCAATAACAAGAATCCTACTCGACGTCAAAGTCAGGATGTCCGATCTGTGGAAGCTAACCTAGTGAGGTTACATTGTATTCAAAGTGGGCGTGGTCAGGTGCCACCACACAATTACGACCGTTGTAACGTCTGTTCGGAAAGTAACCAAGGGTGTTACCTTGTGAGAGCAGCTCTCCAGGGGCAGGTGGACCGTGGAGAAATTCGTCCATATCCAGGTTCTGGACCCATCAACTGGACGCCGAATTACCTTGCCGATCAAGTTGAGGATGTTGTCACCATCTCTGGTCGTCACCAGACCAGGGATGTTTTTGCCATCATCCCTCTACTTGACGAATCTAAAGTTCCCAACCGGGAATGGATCGAGATTACTTACGATGGTCGGAAAAATTAGAAAGTTCCCATAGTCATCTATCTACCGGGACCACTACCGTATGAATCAGCTAAGGCTATCCCTTACAAATACGGTGCAACGATAATTGAGAATGGAAAGGAAATTCCATTACCCTCCGTCGTAAACATTGCAGACATCATTCGTGTAACACGGAGCGGTCGAATCTTCAACCGAGGGGTTGGGGAACCTAACAAGGAAAAGGAACTTCAGACAGAAGCTCCCGATCTATCAGTCGGTCAATCCAGTAATCCTGACCTTTCGAAAAATAATGATGAGATGTTGAAGCTCATCCAAAGGAGTGAATATAACATTGTAGATCAACTGTTATAAACTCCTTCAAAAATCTCGGTATTATCACTGTTACTCAGTTCAGAAGCCCACAGGGAGGCTCTACAGAAAGTCTTGGAGCAAGCCTTTGTGGAACAGGATGTAACAATCAGACAGTTCGATAGTATTGTCTCTAACATCACTTGCTGCAATAATTTGGGATTTAGTGATGAGGAATTACATGAAGAGGGTCGCCGTCATAACATGGCGCTCAACATTACAGTTAATTGCCAGGACGATGCATTAGCCAGCGTACTGGTAGACACAGGGTCAGCCCTGAATGTTATGCCAAAGTCCACTTTGATGCAATTATCATTCAAAGGCCCTCCGATGAGAGTCAGCGAGGTTATCGTCAAAGCATTCGACGGATCCAGAAAAACAGTTATCAGCGAAGTTGATCTTCCCATAACTATCGGTCCTCACACTTTCCAAGTCACTTTCCAGGTCATGGACATCCGAGCAACATACAGTTGTTTATTAGGAAGACCTTGGATACATCAGGCGGGAGCGGTTACTTCAACCCTCCACCAAAAGCTAAAGTTCGTCAAGAACGATCAACTTGTCACAGTCTGTGGAGAACAAGCCTTGCTTGTGAGTAACTTGTCATCACCTACTGGAATAGAACCCGAGGAGGTTATTGGAACGCAGTTCCAAGCACTGTCGGTGATCAAGGACAATCAATCCCAAGAAGGAACCTCGATTTCCTCATACAAAGATGCTATCAAAGCGGTCAAGAGTACCGATACAACCGGATGGGGACAGCTTGTCATTCCTATTGACAATAAAACAAAGAAGGGTCTTGGTTTCTCTGCAACCTGTACCCAGACAGCTGCCATCGGCGAAAGTCTTCATCCCCTTCAAAACTTCTTCCACAGTGGAGGTTTTCTTCACCCAGTGTCTCAGACAGTTCATGCTATCAATGAGGAAGATCCCTCTGACACAAATGAAGAATGGAAGTCCTATCTTAACAAGGACGGTTATATGTCTCAGGAAGAGGTACCTACGCCATTTTGCTATCCCGCACAGAGTCTGAGGTTTATACCAAGGTCAGATGTCGAAATGATATACGGGGATTGTGATCCGGAAGGATGCCGTGCTCCGCCGAATTCATTAGAGGAAGACACTCCGATGAAAGACAACTTTGACCATAATTACTATGGCCCAATGGATGGTCTGCCAATGTGGAAACCTTATCCAGGAGACTTGGGGCAAGAGAGTCAGCCGAACAATGAAAATCAGCTGACCGTCGTTGAACATAATACCTGTGTCCCCACCATATCGTGGGATCAACACTCAGGTCATTCAGAAGCTACTCAACATGAAGATGAATTCGCAACGTTTGCAGGACTTGAATTCATCAACTATGCTTTTCCCGAGGTCAACGTCATCGAGAGAGATGACTCCTCCAGTTCCAGAGAAGTGTTTGACACCTTGGGACAACCAAGTGGAAAATACGACTATATGGTCAAGTACACCGCTCCCGAAAGCTCTCGTATCAGGCTCGAAGATATCCAGCCAACTGGATGGGGAGATACAGCTGAGAGCACAAATGCTATGCAAAATACAACAGAGGAATCCTCCTATGACAATTCTGCCTGGGAGACAGATTCCAATGATCCTGCTCCACCAGAAATCAGCGTTATTTCTGAAGACAAATCAAGGAAGGTGCCAGACTTTGTGATTCACCGAGGAGTTCGCCGCCAATGGGTTGCTGTCGATGTTCCGAAGGTCGTTCACCAGTCAAAGTAATTGCCATCTTTAACCTTTCACCCTGCCCAGGTGAAACAGATGTTTTGATAGGGCTCGCTTTCTGTAAATATCCCTCTTCGCTTCGCCCAAAGCGACAGAGTTTTGTTTTATAGGGCTGTAGTTTCAAGATTTGACCTGATCATAAATAAAATAACGTCGTTTTGTAATTTCTGCATTAATTACTGTTTTCTCTTTTTGCTTTTTCAGAAAATGGTAATCCTAAAAAACATGTAAAAATAAAAACAAGCAGTAAAACAAATACACTGCACACACTTGCATTTTCCTCTATCTCTTCTAAACACGAATCATCATGTCATGCAGATTTCTTGTTTTAAACCCAGTTGAAACATATGATCCGATGCCTTCTCGCAACTTTGAGTTCCCGGTATTTGGGGCTGAAGAAGAAGTTGACAACGAAATTCCAGAAGAGATCTCCCGACTACTCAGACAGGAGGAAAGGTCTATTGAACCTCACAAAGAGTCGTTGGAAACGATCAATGTGGGTTCGGAAAAAGAGAGAAAAGAAATCAGGATTGGGGCACTGCTCAGTCCACCTGCCAGAGAGGGTTTGATAAAGCTTCTCAAAGAATTCCCCGATGTGTTCGCTTGGTCCTATCAGGACATGCCAGGGTTGGATACCAGCATCGTGGAACATCACTTACCGTTAAGATTAGAATGTCCTCCAGTAAAGCAAAGGTTGAGATAGACTCACCTGGACATGGCCATCAAAATCAAAGAGGAGGTACAAAAACAGATTGACGCAGGTTTCCTCGCCACATCAGAATATCCTCAATGGTTAGCCAACATCGTACCCGTCCCCAAAAAGGACGGAAAGGTCAGAATGTGTGTTGATTACAGAGATCTGAACAAGGCAAGTCCAAAGGACGACTTTCCTTTACCACACATTGACATGCTGGTAGACAGTACAACAAAGTTCAAAGTATTCTCCTTCATGGATGGATTCTCGGGCTATAATCAAATCAAAATGGTGCCGAAAGACATGGAGAAAACTTCGTTCATTACCCCATGGGGTACCTTTTGTTACAAGGTAATGCCGTTCGGGTTGAAGAACGCCGGGGCAACCTATCAAAGGGCCATGACTACTCTGTTTCATGACATGATACACAAAGAAATTGAGGTATATGTCGATGATATGATTGCAAAATCAAAAACAGAGAGTGAGCACGTTGAACATCTGTCAAAATTGTTCGAACGTTTAAGAAAATTCAAGCTCCGCTTGAATCCCAACAAGTGCACCTTCGGTGTCCGTTCAGGGAAACTATTAGGGTTCATCGTCAGCCAGAAAGGAATTGAGGTTGATCCTGACAAGGTAAAGGCCATTCAAGAAATGCCTTCTCCGAAAACTGAAAAACAAGTCAGAGGATTCCTGGGACGTATGAACTACATCTCCAGATTCATATTCCTCATGACCGCGACTTGTGCGCCGATCTTCAAATTACTGAAAAAGAACCAGGATTACGTTTGGTCAGAAGATTGCCAAACTGCCTTCGACAGTATTAAGGAATATCTATTGAATCCGCCGATTCTATCACCTCCAGTGGAAGGAAGACCACTGATCATTTACCTCACAGTCCTAGAGGACTCAATGGGATGTGTACTTGGCCAACAAGACGAAACCAAACGGAAAGAGTCTGCCATCTACTATCTGAGCAAGAAATTCACCGACTGCGAGACTTGGTACACGATGCTTGAGAAAACTTGTTGTGCTTTGGCTTGGGCAGCCAAACGTCTTCGCCTATACATGATTCGTCACACTACTTGGTTGGTCTCCGAGATGGATCCAATCAAGTATGTATTTGAAAAACCTGCTCTCACGGGAAGGATTACCCGTTGGCAGATGTTACTATCAGAATATGACATAGAGTACCACACTCAAAAAGCCGTTAAAGGAAGTATTTTAGCCGATCATTTGGCTCATCAACTGATTGACGATCAAGAATCAATTGGGTTTGACTTCCCAGACGAAGATGTCATGTATCTAAAGATGAAAGACTGCGATGAACCGCTACCCAGTGAAGGTCCAGAACCAGGTTCCCAATGGGGACTTATCTTTGACGGAGCAGTTAGTCATTTTGGAAACGGAATTGGTGCAATCATTGTTACCCCTCAGGGTACCCACATTCCTTTCACTGCCAGACTTACGTTCAAATGTATGAACAACGAGGCGGAATACGAAGCTTGTATTATGGGTCTCGAAGAAGCGATTGATTTAAGGATCAAAAACTTGGACGTATACGGCGACTCAGCCTTGGTTATCAATCAGATAAAAGGAGATTAGAACACATACCAATCAGGATTGATTCCTTACAAAGACTACGCAAGAAGGTTGCTACCTTTCTTCAACAGAATCGAGTTTCATCACATCCCTCGTGATGAGAATCACATGGCTGATGCATTAGCCACTCTCTCTTCTATGATTAGTGTAGGTCAATGGAATGACATACCTAAGATTGACATAATGCACCTTGAACAGCCCACTTACGTCTTCACGATCGAAGCAGTCATAGATGACAAACCTTGGTATCACGATATCAAATGCTTCCTTCAGAAACAAGAGTACCTACCTGGGGCACTCAGAAAAGACAAGAAAACCCTCAGAAGATTGGCTGGAAACTTCTTCCTAAGCGGTGACACTCTCTATAAGAGAAATTTTGACATGGTCTTGCTCCGATGCGTAGATAGACCAGAAGCAGACATGCTTATGAAAGAAATTCATAAAGGATCCTTTGGCACTCATGCCAACGGACACACAATGGCGAGAAAAATCTTAAGAGCATGATACTACTGGTTGACCATGGAATCCGACTGCTACAAGTACATGGGGAGGTGTCACAAATGTCAGATATACTCCGACAAAATTCATGTACCGCCATCACATCTCAAAGTTCTCTCTTCCCCATGGCCTTTCTCGATATGGGGAATCGACATGATTGGCATGATTGACCCCAAGGATTCAAACGGACATCGGTTCATCCTAGTAGCCATTGACTACTTCACCAAGTGGGTCGAAGCAGCGTCGTATGCTAATGTAGCCCGACAAGTGGTGGTCCGATTTATCAAAAACAATATCATCTGCCGTTATGGTGTTCCAAGCGAGATCATTACTGATAATGGGTCTAACTTGAACAATAAGATGATGAAAGGGTTGTGCGCCGAGTTTAAGATCAAACACCATAACTCATCTCCCTACCGACCCAAGATGAACGAAGCGGTAGAAGCGGCTAACAAGAACATCAAGAAGATCGTTCAAAAGATGGTTGTAACCTACAAAGATTGGCACGAGATGCTACCCTTTGCTCTTCACGGTTATCGCACATCTGTGTGCACTTCAACAGGGGCAACCCCTTTCTCTCTAGTATATGGCATGGAGGAAGTTCTCCCCATAGAAGTAGAGATCCCATCAATCCGGGTATTGATGGAAGCTAAGCTTACAGAAGCTGAATGTTGTCAAAATCGACACGACGAACTGAATTTGATCAAAGAAAAGCGAATCACGGCACTATGCCACGGTCAGTTGTATCAACAGAGAATGAAGAGGGCGTTCGAAAAAAAGGTCTGACCTCGTGTCTTCAGAAAAGGAGACCTCGTGCTCAAGAAGATACAATCATTTCTCACTGATTCGCGAGGCAAGTGGACTCCGAATTATGATGGCCCCTATGTGGTCACGAAAGCTTTCTCAGGCGGTGCCTTGAGACTTGCAACCATGGACGGAGAGGAATTTGCCTATCTCACAAATGTTGATGTAGTCAAGAAATACTTCGCCTAAACTAAAAAAAAACATCTCAGTGGATTGAAAGCCCGAAAGGGCGGTCCAGGCAAAAATTAGAGACATGAAAAAAATCATCCCGATGGATTGGAAATCTCATAGTACAATCCAGGCAAAAATTAGGGATAATGGCAAGTAACTATGTTCAACAGAGGCAAGTTCCTCAGCAACAGCAGCAGTTACATCGTCCGTCAAGAAAACTCCAATCAAGGTCATCTTCGACAGAAGCTCAGGATGTCCCGAATTCAAAGTTGGTAGAAGGACAGTGGTCGTTATGTTTCAATGTAGCCCTTTTCCCTGTAAATTACCATTTTCAAACTTTGTATATACTCTTTGGAATCACGCGTTTGGCTGATCTCCATCTTATCAATAAAATTTGAGCCCTTGTGCTTTTGTTTGTAATTCTTATTTGTTTTAGCTTTACAGAACGGATTTGTTAACATGATTAACGATTCTTGAAGTAAAACAGAAATGAATTTACTTGTTAAAACTTTTTCTGCTTTTAAAATAAAGTCGGCAATTTCTTTTGACTGTTGAACATCAAAGGAACATCAACCGCTTCTTCTGAAGTAAGTGAACTTCAAAGTGCAGAATCAAAGTACTCCTTCTACGCCAGTGCGCCTGAATGAAGGATCAACAATGTCGAATACAACTATTCCATCTGACTTCTTCGGCCGAGTTCTTATCTCCTAAGTACGATCAACGGTATTCCCCGCGAGGACTACTTCTCCTAAGCAAGGTAGAATGGCTACATTATGAACCAACGGTACTTCTTCGCCCCGCGATGGCCGAGTATCCAGTCGTGTTCACTCGTCAAGTTGTATGTCGTGTCAGTTTTGTCAGCATATACATACATATATCATGCATTATTGATTTGCATTCCCATTTCATATTGTATCACTATCACTCTAGTTGGTTTTGTCCCCTAGTGATAACAGTCTTCTCAATCGAGTTGTCAGTTCTTGCCTCGTCAGGAAATGCTGCAATCTCGCCTCCAGTTTGTTTCTGGAAGAAAGTTGGCCCTTGACCACTTTGATAACTTGAACCTCTGAAAAAACCAGAGGAACTTTCAGTCAGCATCACTCTTCGCCATTGAAGATGATATCCTTGCTTTCCCGGATTGAGGAAAATCCGCAGAGAGAGCCTCGTAATCAGAGATTCGACAGCATGCCGGTTTCGCTCCGAAAAGACTGCTGATGAAATGGTCATCGGCACCTCAAAATTGGACCCCATCATATGGCGTTTCTCCGGGAATATCCCGAGAAAAGTATGATGTAAGATCCCGAGCGACAGCAGTCTCCCAAAAGACCTGCTTTCCCCCCAGTAGAAACAAATGGCGTCTCCAACAGAGAAGTTTGTACACCTCTACAACTCAGACGACTGGGTTCCCCAGCAAGTCTGACATCCCAAGTGTTTCCGTCAAATGGCATCTCTCCAGGAAAATTCGGCGAGAAGTTTGAGGAAAACCGCTACAAATAGCGTCCCTTGTCAATAAAGTTTATTGACAAAAGAAACTAAGACCAGGTCCTTGGTAGGAAACCAGGATTGAGGGGAAGTTTAAATCAGAAACTTAGACCAGTTCCTTGGTAGGAAACCAGGATCGAGGGGAAGTTTATTCCAGAAACTGAGACCAGTTCCTTGGTAGGAAACCAGGATCGAGGGGAAGTTTACATCAAAAGAAACTTAGACCAGTTCCTTGGCTGAAAACCAGGATCGAGGGGAAGTTTTACCTTTTCTAAGCATCATTGCTTAGCAAAAGAAGATGAATTCATGCGCTACCATTCATAACCACAATCAAAATTTTGGGTATTCCGATATTTAATCCTCTTGCACCCCGAATGCCCGAATACCTTCGTCATTCACACCTTCGGGTCCAAGAAGATTAAATAGGGGCATCTGTCATACCCCAAATTTTAACCACTAAGATTTCCCATCATTGAGAAAATCATCATCACAATATGGATGAACCATCATACTTCATCAGTCTCCCCAAAGATGGGTGAGCATCCACTACAATCCAAAATTAGGGTTTCAAGTCCTCTCTGAGTGCTTAGACAAAGGATCAATCAAGGAATGACATAATCTTCAACTTGTCTAACCTCTCAAACATTCACAATGGATCAAGAGGACTCCCACTTCAAGGATTAAGCACAAGGTTGCTCCCTTCTAGGTGGATCAAGCTTCAGGATCGCCAGTGTCACCAAATTAGGGCTTGGTCGACTAGGGCCTCCAGATGGAAATTTTCCTCTGGGCATGAGCCAATGCTTCAAAGGATAACCTAAAATGCTCCATGGAACATCATAAACCCCATCATCAAGTCAATTTAGCCTCAGGGGATGCATACATCAAAAATCAGGAATTAGGGTTTCTTGACCTAATTCACCCCTAAGTTGACTTTTGGGACAAATCATGAGCCAAGACCTCAAGACATGATTTGAGGGTCTCCAACGTACCACGTTGATCCATTTGCAACAATGGATTGACCCAAGAAGCTTGAGCAACAAGTTTCAATTTCATCTGAACCACAGTTAGGGTTTCGCGAGAAAAGTCAACTATAGCTTTCACTTTTGACCAGGGCATGCTCCCAAGCCGTGGGACACAATTAAATACACCCTATAACACCCATGGAACATGTCCATCAATTTTGATTTAGGTCAAGGACACGATTTCCTAAAGGATCGCACAATTTGGAATTCATCTGATAAAAAATCAACTGTGCACAAAAGTCAAACTTTGACTTTTTGAGATTTTTCATAAAAATGGTTTTTTAACCCTAAAATGATGTTAATGTGTGATTGGAATCATCATTAATCAAGAAAAATCAAAGAAAGTGGGATAACTTGTAAAAGGGGTAACCATAAAAACTTAGAAATTTTTCTAAGTTATGGAATAAAGTGGCAGGGTACCAACTTTGGAGGATTATAACTCCTAAACCACAAAGCCATTTTTTCCCATCCAAAGCTTGATTTGTAGCCCTCATGGCCCTCTATAAAAGTGTCAACTACACTTCATCCCAATTCATCATGGATTTTGAGTTATGGTTGGATCAAAATGGCTAAAAACTTAAAATTGACATTTTTCAGCACTTAGCCAAAATCTGCCTTGTAATTTCAGCACAATGTCCCAACTTCAAGGCTGTTTTTCTCCATGATCCAAGTTGAACCAAGTCTAGGGCCAAACATTAAAGTTGAAATACGTCATCTAAGCTTTCCGGAAAGTCGTAGAACGTCCATGTAGCATACTCGAGCAGGGAGTTATGGATCTTACAAAAAGGCTTGCCGCAGCTGAATTTTTCAGGGCAGATTTGCACATTTTTTGTGCCACACGAATTTTCAAGCCTTGTCATCATTTTGGACACATCTAAGGATCAAATCCAAGTGGGATGATCTGATCCATGAACCTCCCAAGTCCAAGGAACCAAAAAAAGCATGCCAAAACCTAGAAATCCCTAAAAGAGGGACAAAACTCCAATTTTGGTTTGGAGCATTTAATGGATGCTTAGAGGTGGCATATACTGAGCTTCCTCCAACTGAATTCAGTCAAGATTCCTCCAACAACTAGGGAACCAGCAGCCTGTGCTCTAATCTCTAGTCAATGGCTAGAGGAGACTTGGATTTTCATTGGCCAACATTGGCCAAACCTCTGCTGCAGCCACCATTCACTATTGCTTGCAAAACAAACTTGCTCTACTATAAATAGAGCTCATTTGTGCTCAGTTTGAGTACACCAAAGCCATCAAACAGATGCTTTCCTCAAATTCTCTCTTTCACTCCAAAATGCCTTCTTTAGTAAGGAAATTCTGAGTTTTTGAGTTAGAGAGAATTTCCATCACAGCTCATGATCCTAACACCTCATAAACATCATATGTAGGTGATCCAAACTCTCACAAGTGACCTATAACACCAACATCACAAAGTCACCTCTCAAAACCTCAAAATGGCACTTTTTGCATTTTTCAAGCCATGTCTTGATTCAGTCACTTTCCAAACCAGATAAAACCTCAAACACACTCTAAATATCATCCTTGAACTGTCCCAAATGGTGCCACACATCTGGAACACCATTTGAGAGAGTTGGCATTTTGGCCACTTTTGACCATTTTGCGAGAAAGTGCTCAAACTTGCTCCAGAGGTTTCCAGCTGATTCCAACCATCCTAAAAGCTTCTAAGAGGTCATTTGAGGTTGTCCAAAGCATCAAATCATTTCTGGAACAAAGCACTTGGTAGGTTGCCCAAAATCTCCAAAAAAGAGGTAAAATTCACAACTTGAATTCTTTGAATCATGCTTTCCTTTGTTGTCCACATACATGCATCATATTGAACAATTCTTGAGGCAAAAATGTAGTCCTTAATGTGTATGTTGTGATCCTCCCACTGTTTGCATTTTAACATGTTTATATGTGGAATTTTGGTTGTTTTAAAATCATGTCCAGTTCTGGTTTTTTTGATTGGTGTGTTCTGTACATTAAGTTTTAGTGTGCATGAGTAACACCATTGGATTCCTTGCGAAAAATCGGTCAAGATAGGTTTTTACGGATTTCAATTCCGATGAAAATTGAGAGAGTTACGCGCGTTGGAAATTTGACGCGAAACGACGTCGAATTAACGATAGCAGTTCTGGTTTTTTAATTTCTGCGTTTTGTGTGTTGATTTTCCATGCGCGTGAGTAATACCATTGGATTCCTTGCTAAAATCAGTCAAGATAGGTTTTTACGGATTTCAATTCGGATAAAAATCGAGAGAGTTACGCGTGTCGGAAATTCGACGCGGAACGATGTTTTCAATCGATAACAGTTCTGGTTTTTTAATTTCTGCATTTTGTGTGTTGATTTTCCGTGTGCATGAGTAATAACATTGGATTCCTTGCGAAAAATTGGTCAAGATAGGTTTTTACGGATTTCAATTAGGATAAAAATCGAGAGAGTTACGCGTGTTGGAAATTCGACGTGGAACGATGTTTTCAATCGATAACAGTTCTGGTTTTTTAATTTCTGCGTTTTGTGTGCTGATTTTCCGTGTGAGTGAGTAATGCCATTGGATTCCTTGCGAAAAATCGGTCAAGATAGGTACTTCCGGATTTTGATTCCGATAAAAATTGAGAGAGTCATGAGTGTTTGAAATTTGATAAAAAACGTGTTGAAAATTAAAGTTTCGGTACTCGTTTTTACCCCATAAGAAACGTCGGAGATGATATTGTGACATCTTTCCTCTTTTTCTTATTTTTATTTTCAAAACTCAACCAATTCTTTTACATAGCAAAAAATCATCATTTTCTAATTCATACCCCATAATATTTTAATCCGCAAAAAATCACAAAAAAAAAGTATTATTTTTAATATATTTAAAAATAGTGTTTTAAATTGTTTTAAATGCTTTTAAAATGATTTCTTTTTTCTTGATTTTTAAAACTAAAATGATTTTAAATATTTATGTGGATAAAATATTTTTTTTCATAAACTTTAATCATTATTTAATGATTTTATTTGATATTTTTATCATTTTTTACTTAATTTTTCTTGGAAAAATGCCTTAAAAAATGAAATTGGGGTTTTCTTTGATTTTCACCCTAACAAATCTTTTTCAAACACTTTGGGCCTCTATTAGAGTGTAAGACCCAATCCCCTTTTAACCAAAACAATTTTGGGCCTCACTTATTGTATAAGTCCCCCTGCGTTAAAAGAAAACCTCGGCGCGATCGCCATTTTCAAACGAAAATCAACTGGCCTTCTCTTTGAGCTGTAAGTCCCATTTCTTTTCATTTTTAAACACTTGGGCCTCTATTAGAGTGTAAGACCCAACTCTTTTTTTTAACAAAACAATTTTGGGCCTCAATTATTGTATAAGTCCCGATACGTTAAAAATCTCGGCGCAATCGCCATTTTCAAACTGAAAATATTTTGGGCATCTCCCTGAGTTGTAAGCCCCATCTTTTGTACAAAAATACACTTTGGGCCTCTAATAGAGTGTAAGACCCAACCCCTCTTTTTCATATTTTCTCATTTTTCATATTATTTTTTAATGATTTGAAAAATTAATAACTCCCTCAATTTTGATTATTTTTTATTGGTTCTTTTTCTGAAAAATCACAAAAATAGTAAAATATTTTATTCTACAAAAAAATAAAATTTATATTATTTATTTAATATATTTGGTATTTTTGTGAATAAATTCATTTTTAATTATTTTTAAACATTTTAAAAGTGAATATTCATCTTGAAAATCAAAACTAAATAAGTTTTAAATCATCTTGTAATTAAAACCTCATTTTTCAAACCTTAACCAAAAATCAAAAGTGGTTTATTTAAACTTATTTGATTTTTTGTTATTTTTTATTAATTTTCTTTGAAAAATTACTTTTAAAAAGTGAAAATTGGGGTTTCTTTGATTTTTAATCATACTCAAATGTTTCAAGACTCTTTGGGCCTCTAATAGAGTGTAAGACCCAATCCCTTTGTAAATACCAAAATTTTGGGCCTCAGTCACTTGGATAAGTCCCACGGCGTTTCCAAAACCTTGGTGCGATCTTCGCCCTTTTCAAAATTAACCATTGGGCCTATCCTCGAGTAGTAAGACCCATTTCTTTTCTTAAAACTCACTTGGGCCTCTAATAGAGTGTAAGACCCATCCCTTTGTACAGAAAACTTTTCTTGGGCCTCAGTCACTTGTATAAGTCCCTCTGTACAAATTCAAACAGTGCGCTCACTGATAAAACCCTGGGCCTCTCCTTGAGCTGTAAGCCCCAAATCTTTCTTTTTCAAAGCACTTTCTCCTTTCATTTTGAGTATACTGTTGTTTTCAATCTATCTTTGTTGAACAACTAACCAAACAGCATGGAAGCTCTACAACCGAGTAAGTGTTTACACGCATTCATTTACCGCTTTCATATACATATAACTGTATTGTGGGGCTGTTTCGCTGTAAGTCTTCTTTCATAAACTCATATCAACTGTGTAATAATAGTATAGATATTTAGAGTTTCCCCGACAACTACGTCTAGAACTAGGTGACGCCGTTTCGTTTATTCGTAGAAATAGACAACTAGATCCCCAATAGGATCACCAGATACAGTCTTCTCTTCGGCTGTCCTCATTAGGAATTGTCAAGAAGCTCTACTCCCCATGATGAATGTATTCTCCGTGAATGGCATCTTTGAGTTTCTTCCAAATTCTCGAACTTTCCTGACTTTGATCTATTCTCGGTGAATAGCATTGCCTTGAATTTCTCGGGGTTTAGGGACCCACGGGCTTCTTAAAAGCATCAGCCTCCTCTTGGGCATCGTACAAGGACCCGCAGGCTTCCTAAAAGCAACCCCGCCTCCTCTTGGGCTTAGTACAAGGACCCGCCGGCTTCTTAGAAGTATTCACAGCCTCCTCTTAGGCTTCGTATAATGATCTCTTCCTCCGGGAATGATAGCCTTCTCTTGGGCTTAATACAAGGACCCGTCGGCTTCTTAAAAGTTTTTAGCCTCCTCTTGGGCTTTATACAATGATTCTCCCCAGCGGAGTCAAACAACGTTTAGCCTCTCTCTCGGGCTTTGTACGAGACACATAAGAGACTCCCTCGTTGAGTCAATCACCCCTTTAGCCTCCATCTCGGGCTTTGTACGAGATACAAAAGGGTTCTTATTAAGCCAAACAAACAATAACCTCCATCTCGAGCTTTATACGAGATACGAAAAGATTCCCTCGTTGAGTCAAAACCTTTTTGCCTCTCTCTCGGGCTTTGTACGAGACACATATTAGCCTCCTCTTAGGCTTTGTATAAGAAAACCACTGGTTGATACAATCAACCTTTTAGCATCAAAGTTGTGCCTCGTTCACAGTACACAAACATCAACCACTCCTTCCCCTTCATCTAATCGCTGTAAGCGGCAAGCCTCTGGATCATCTACATCCATGCCACTGTCCCTCTTTTAGCATGAGAAATTCCTAAGGAAAGATAACATTGCTCTACAATGAGTTAAAGTCTTCCCCTTCAGGTTAAAACCCCCTATAAAGGAAATTATGGCATTGCAAGGATCAGCGTATCCCGGTTAAAGTAATTCTCCTTTATAAAACAGTTGTGACACACAACTCCCTCTTTAGAGATGACAAATTCTCTCTAAAGTTGAGACCTTTTAGCTTCACATCTTGGGCTTTGAACAAGATACAAATAGACTTTTCAGCTTCACATCTTGGGCTTTGAACAGGATACAAACCACCTTTCGCTTCACGTCTTGGGCTTTGAACAAGACACCAAAAACACCATTTCCTCCCATAGAATAGGAGGAACTACGAACGCTCTGATTTCCCTGTTTTGGTAAACGGGAATACATAGGCATAAGATTGAAAGAAAAATCTTAGCGAGCACACTAAACAAAAAAACCAAGTACCATACTCTCACATAAAAAAGCATCAGTCCTAACATCCTAATCCTTGTTCCCCGCCAGAAACCTGTCTGTCAAAATAACACAAGAAAGGCCCCCCCACATTGATAGCATCCGTAACCTAACAGACCGTTGTTTAAACTCAGTATGCAAAACAGGGTTAATTGGAGACATCTATTTCCCTTCCTTATTCAGCTCACAATAGGATAAAAAATGAATCGACCTGTAGTTAAAGCTTAACCGCAGAGAGCGACCAGCACTTAAGAACCGCGTCCAAAATCGCTCGCTACAATAGCATACTTCATACCACAAACTCACATACATACTACACATTCACGAAAGGGAGGGAGCTCGCAAAACACGAGTGTGAGAATTAGGAAATACTCAGGTTCTCTCTCTTCTTAATTTACCTTTTATTTAATTTTTTTTCATTTAATTTTATATATATATATATATATATATATATATATATATATATATATATATATATATATATAATGAGAAATTAGGTTTTGTTTGATGGGCTTAGTTTAATATGCCCATATATCTTTGCTAATCTCACTCTTTATTTTCACAATACTAGCATGACCCATTTAATTTATGTTTTTTATTTCAATTTTAATTTCTTATGATTTGTTTAATTTAATTTAGTTAAATTTGTTTAATTACTAAAATGACTAAAATATTTTAATTATGTTTAAGATGTTAATTTCTTTTAAAATAAGTTTGTTCATTATTAATTTCATAATTGATTAACTTCATATACATGTTAATTTCTTTATTGAATTTATCTTAAACATTTTTATTTTTTTGATTTCAATTTGTTATTTTGTTGAATTTTAATCTTTGTGATGCCATGCTTATTGATTAATCTTGATGTTTTTCCTCGATTAAATGCTTTTAACAGGATGTTCTTTCGTGTATGTTTTCATTACATGATTTTTTTTCCATGTATGATTCTTTGGTCACACGATGTTCTTCCATGTATGCTTTAAATTGCCATGATGTTTTTTCCATGATTTGCACGATGTTTTTCCGTGTATGCTTTTTATCACATGATGCTTTTCCATGTATCTACTTTCACGATGCTTTGTCGTGTATAGTCATTTGTTCCGTGATGGTTTGCCACGTATGCATGTTCCCTTAGGATCTCTTAGTTTAAACTTAATTTTCGATTAAGTTTGAAGTAAGGTAGACATTAGGATGTTCATCCAAGCATGATAGCATTAGGGTAGAATTTCCCTTTCAAAACTCAACCTTAAGTCTATCTTGCATGACAATATTATGTTAGATTTCCCCTCTCGCCACCGTGCGATCAAAACTTTCCTTTCTGTAGTTCGCGCCCCTTAGGGTGAACTACGACCACTCTGATTTCTCAAGATCCCGTTGAGAATACGTAGGCATAAGATCGTGAGATTTTAGAGAGAAACCTTTTTTTTCCTATCTCTCTTTTCCTCCGACGTTTTCCCGGATATTTCACTCTTTTCATTTTTCCATATCTCTTATCAAATCTTTTCTGTCGTCCGTGCGATCAAGATCTTCTCTTTACATCCGACATTCTTCCAGATATTCATATCTTCAACTTCTCTTTACATCCGACGTTCTCCCGGATATTCGTATCTTCAACTTCTCTTTACATCCGACGTTTTCCTGGATATTCATCTCTTCATCTTCTCTTTAGATCCAACGTTTTCCCGGATATTCATATCCTCAACCTCTTCTTGGGCTTCATACAAGGACCCTTAGTCTCCTCTTGGGCTTCATACAAGGACCCTCAGGCTTCTTAAAAGCATCACAAATAATAGGATCCTCCCTTTACAACCTTTAATCTCTTCACTTTTTAATCAATCCTCACAAGCTTTACTTTCAAGCTTTTCCCTTACGTTGTCTTGGTTCTTAAAAACCCGACAACTCGTAGTCCCCGAACTACAAATTTCCTTTAAGCTTTTCCATTATTTCCGAACTATGAACGCTCTGATTTCTCTTTTGAGAATACGTAGGCACAAGACTTGAACCCTTGGCAAGTACTCTTTTTTCTTTTTCATCATCTTTTCCATTTTTTTACAAATTCCCTTTTTCATATATATTACAAAAACAACAAAAACATTTCTCACTCTCTTCATCTCTCAAAAGCAATAAAACTTCCCCAAATAATAGCAAATAATAATAGTAATAACATAGATATACAACAGGTTCCTATAGAGTACTATAGATACTTAGGGTGTTAATAGCTTCCCTTAGTATAATCAACCCCCGATTCCAGTTCTCTTTATTTGCATTTTGTTTCTTTTACATTTGCATTCTTGCAGGGTTTATTTAGATTTTTTTCACTTCCTTTAAAACTTCATAGGATAAATATAAAAGTTCACATGTGGCAAGCAATGGCGGTTCACGAAAATCGCGCTACAGAAAAATTGCGACTCTGCTGGAGAGTTCCCCTAAAAGGTCATTTATAATTCTTCAAACTGATTCCTCATCACCGATACGGGACTAGAGCTAACGTCAGACGCAAAATGTCAGAACAAGAAGTGCCCAACGCAGAGATCAGAATGGAAATTGACGATCTAAATTCAAGCATGGCTAATTTAATGGAGATGCTCCAGGTCCTAATTGCTAGAGGGGAAACACCTCAGAGGACTGTCATCCAAGAAATTGCAAGTGCTGATGTGGAGCCTTAGCCTGTCTAGATGCCACCATCAACATGGCCTGAATTTGGTTTGCCTCACAACTTCTCTCCACCACAGGTCTCTGACGCTATGATTAGTTAAGCTTCAAGATCAGGACACCAAGCTCCTATCTTCTCAGAATCCAAACCTGTGGTACATACTGCCAGAATTCCCTATGAGAATCCTAACTTTGATTACAACGTCAGTGCTCAAAGTAAGGACAATGTGGATGTTGAACCTGAAGATATCAATGAACAATATCAGACTTTGGAGTAGAGATTCAGAGCCGTGGAAGGAAACGACTTCTTCAGTATAGATGTAAACAACATGTGTTTGGTGTCTAACTTTGTTGTGCCTGCCAAATTCAAGACTCCTGAGTTTATAAAGTACAAAGGCGACTCCTGCCCAAAGGCCCACTTGGTTATGTACTTCCGAAAGATGGCTGCCTACACCAACAACCAGAAGTTGCTCATCCACTGCTTTCAAGACAGTTTAAGTGGAGCTTCACTCAAATGGTACATGAACCTTGAACAAAGTAACATCCATTGCTTTCAAGATCTTTCCAATGCTTTTATGAATAAGTACAAGTACAACATGGACATGACTCCAGACTGTCGTCAACTCCAGAACATGACTCAGAATGAGAAAGAATCTTTCAAAGAGTATGCTCAACGGTGGAGAGAGTTAGCTTCTCAAGTCGAACCTCCTCTGGCATAAAAAGAACTTAGTGGAATGTTCTTAGACACTTTGTCTTCATTCTTTTGGGAAAATATAATTGGCAGTGTCTCATCAAGCTTCACAGACTTGGTCACCATTGGCCAAAGACTCAAAGAAGGCATCAAGAATGGGAAGGTATCTAAAGCTGTTGAATCTTCCAACGCTTCAAAGAAACCCTATGGGAACTTCCAAAAGAAGAAGAAAGATCAGACCAATTCTATCTTGACTGAGGACAGGAAACCTCATTACAGACCCCAGCATTCCAATCAAGCTCATATTGCTGGTGTTACTCCTGTGTTTGTTGCTCAACCAACTTAAGCTCCTCAACACCCAGCTGTGGGAAGTACCAGAACCGCAATAGGACTCAATTTGATCTTATTTCTGTGACATACACTGAATTGTATCCGACCATGGTTCAAAAAGGATGGATTACCACTAAGGCTCTACCTCCTTCTCCAAATCCACTTCCATCTGGATTCAGATCTGACCTTCATTGTGCATTCCATGAAGGAGATGCAGGCCATGATTTGGAAAATTGTTATGCACTAAAGGCTAGAGGTGGGATTTAATCAAAGACAAGCTCATCAGCTTTCATGATACCAGCCCTAATGTCCAGTACAATCCTCTGCCAGAACATAGGAAATGAAGCATCAATCAACTTCAGCTCAGTTACTTCCCAAAGACAGGATAACTCATCCTTGTGTTTGATTAGTCACTGGCCTTGTTTCTTCCTATTTTGCATTTTCCTTGTTTGTATCATATTTATTTGCTTTCAAACTCGTTTAACTTTAAATGCCAATTTTAATGAAATGACCATGTACAGTATTTTGATTCAAATCATCTGTTTATTTACATCTTTATGCTTTCTCTTTCAAAAAAAAAAAAAAATATACACCTCTTATTCAAATTTTTGATTATGTAAATATTTGTGGGTGGATGATGAAAACGTGGTACCCATAATCGCTGTTGGTATGCTTTCGAATAAACTTTGCTGACGATGTAAGGCCTTTTTTCAATTCCCAAACACTGGAGATATAAGGAAGATAATCCCTCGTCAACCCCTTTGAGTCTTGAAGTAGGAGTTTCTTTTCTTTACATAAAACCCACAATCTTAGCCAGGGGCAGGGTAGTTCTCAGTTTAACTTCGTTGTGTATTCAATTACAAAAAGTTTCATGCAAGACGCCTTTCAACAAAAAGGTTACATACAACAAGCTGGTGTCGAAGATGCTTTTCAAAGGATGGTCGCAAATCAAGTGAACGAATGTTGTGCAAAGGATCGTTAAGAAGTTCTTACTCAAAGAATGAGCCGAGTCCCTTTCAAGGCAAAATCTAAATGGGAAGCTCATACATACAACAAGCAAATGTCAAAGATATCTTTCAAATCAAAAGTCAATGATGATCCGCCGTAATCATCAAATCAAACAGTCACTTTCTTTCTAAATCAAAAAAGAAAAAGCCCGCAATTCAAAACCTATGAATGAAACTTAGGCAAAAACTAGGGCATCCCGCTGACTATAAAAGAAATTGGTCAGGCAAAAGTTAGGGATAACACAGAGAAGAGGTCCTTAAATCCTCGATCTTCAAAAAGTCCACAAATACGAAAATAACTAAATTTTGTAAAGAAACAGTAGCTGCTGTCTCAAGACTTCTGGACTATCGTCATCACTATCATCAGTACAATTCTAAACCTTTTGGAACCTGAATGCATAATCTGTGTTTAACTGAGCATAGGACCGGAGAACATCACGAAGTTGGGGTGGGAACAAATAAACTTTGAGCCTTTATCTTTTTTTTTCATAAACCGTGAACCAGGACACGTTATAACCCTCAAAAGACCTAATTGAAGCAAGGTTATTTTGAAAGTATACTACAACAAGGTTGCGTAAACTGACTCCAAAATCATTTTTTTCAAATCATTTGTTTTGGTATCATACCTTTGTTTTACTTTTCATTCTGAATGTTTTAAACCACCGTATTTTAAACTAGTAATTCATATTGCTTTGCATTTTCTAAACAATGATTTTGTTTTCAATTTTTTTTTGTATGAACTTTACATTAAAATTGCCATGTTTAAATTAACACTTTTTTATTGCAAACTAGCTTTCCTCTCAAGGAATTTTCAAAACGGTTTAGAAACTTGGTCAGTGATCCTATCAGAGGCAAGTTCTTTCCAGATCCTGTTAAGAATCAGTTCAAGATTTTTTCAAGTGCAAGTCCTTCTCATAATTGGTTTATTCAGAAGATTTTTCAGGACTCATTACTGGGGGCAAGCCTTCCAAGTATACAACATACAATCATTTTCATTCAAGCTAAAGCATGATCAGTTCATCTACAACAGTCAACAAGTCTGGGACAATTTACCTAAAATAAATCCCCAAGCAGCTCTCCACCCGTCCTCCAAGGATTATCAACTTGATACAATTCACCAATGTGGCAAAGAAGTGTTCAACAAGCAGCATCTTCGAGTCCCTAACCAAAGTGGAAGTAATCTCCGTGTTGAGGAATCAGTCTTCCAGTCTTATTCACTCCCCAAAAGAGTATAAACTTGTTGATTTTCACTCCTCAAAAGATTATAAACTTGTTGATTTTCACTCCTCAAAGAGTCTAAACTTGTTGTCAACATTTTCATACACCATGCATAACAAGAGTGTTTTAATCCTCATTTGCATTGCATAAATTTAATCATACATCATAACAAATTCATATGCTATGCATTCAAGAATGTTTTAATCCACATTTGCATTCACCAAAGGTCGTGTTTCTATCAACATCTTACCTTACTACCAAAGTCCAACTTACTTGGCCCCTACCAAACATATACTTTTATGTCTTATCTGACGTTCCACCAGATTTGACTGTGTCAATCCGATTGTTCTTCCAGATATGTCTATCTGTTATGATGCTTTTCCAGAACTCTCTTTTATGTCTATCCGATTGTTCTTCTGGATATGTCTGTCTGTTCTGGTGCTTTTCCAGAACTCTCTCTGTGTCCATCCGATGTTCTTTCGGATATGTCTCTTTGTTTTAAAGTTCTTCCAAAACTCCTTCTGATGTTCTTCCAGATATGACTATTTTGTTTGATGTTTTTCCAGAACTCTCTTTGTGTCTATCTAATGTTCTTCTAGATATGTCTCTTTGTTTTGACGTTTTTCCAAAACTCATTCCGATGTTCTTCCGGATATGTCTCTTTGTTTTGAAGTTATTCCAAAACTCCATCTATTGTTCTGTCGGATATGTCTATTTGTTCTGATGCTTTTCCAGAACTCTATGTGTTCATCCGATTACTCTTTCGGATATGTCTCTTTGTTTTTGAAGTTTTTCCAAAACTCCTTTCGACGTTCTTCCAAATATGTCTCTTTGTTTTGAAGTTCTTCCAAAACCCATTCTGATGCTATTCCAGAACTCTCTTTTGTGTCTATCCGATGTTCTTCCGGATATGTCTCTTTGTTTTAAAGTTCTTCCAAAACTAATCTGTTATTTTTCCAGCTATGATTCTTTTTTGATGTTTTTCCAAAAATCTTATGTGTCTATCCGATGTTCTTCCAGATATGTCTCATTTGTTCTGATTGATTTTCCAGAACTCTGTTCATGTCTATCTGATGCTCTCCCGGATATGACTTTTCTCATCTGATGCTTTTCCAAATGTACCTTTTGTTCTGATGTGCTTATCTGATGCTTTCCCAGATATGTCCATCATTCTGACAGTCTTCCAAAATTTGTTCATGTACATTCAATGCTTTTCTGGATGTCATTAATATATCTTCGAGTTTAGTCAACAACTCAGTCCAATGCTTTTTTGGATATCTTCTCAACAAAAAAATCTCTGAATTGGTTTCCGTCTCATCCAATGTTTTTCTGGATGTTTAAAATGTATTTCCAGAGTTCTGCATTCAATGCTCTTCTGAATGTCTATGATGTCTTCCTCGTTCATCCAATGTTTTTCTGGATGTACCCAAAATGTTTTCCATATTTCATTAAATTCTCTTCTGAATGTCTCTGATGATCATGTCTGCTTATGTTCCAAAGTTTCGTTCAACGTTCTCCTAAATGTCTTTTACGGTTGTTACTATTCTTTTCCAGGGTTGTTCAATGCATTTCTGAAAACCTTTGATGACTGTAATCTTGTTCCACAGTAAAGTTATTTGATTTCTTAGAAGTCTCTGACATATCCTCAGATCTTATCTCATTCCACATCTAATGCTTTTCTAGATGTTTCTGATATGTTTTCCAGAGTGTGATACTTCTTTTGCATCTGATTCTTTTCTAGATGTTTGTATCTCTGTTCCAGGGTTTATCCCTCTCTTTTCAAGAACTTCTGGATACTCTTTGTCACCTTGACAAAATTCCACAATATCTTGCATCTCCAGTAAAACTATGTCTTGTTGGTCTGTGTTATCATTCCCTACAGTGTTCAAAGTATTTCATAACATTACATTACATATCATTTCATCTGCATTCACGGTCAAAATTCAAGGGACTCTGATATTTAATCCTCTTATACCTCGAATGTCTGAAAGTCTTTGCTATCCATACCTTCAGATCTAAGAAGATTAAATAAGGGCATATGTCATACCTTAAAATTCGACCCCCTCATTTTAATTATTTTTGGTCACCTGACTGCATTTTCACTTTGCATCATCTACATATTATCATATATTTTATCATGAATATTGTTTGATTTATCAGTCAGAATGAACGTGTTAAATTTACGGGCAGTTTTTAAAATCGAATTTGCAGATGTCAATTCTTAATATATTTTTCTCATACTTTAACCTGGTGTGCTTATTTTATTTTTCAGCTATTTTTTCGGTCGCTTTTCTGACCTGTCTTAGCCTTTTTATCGAGTAAAATCAATTTCAAAATTTGACAAAACGCTGTATTTTTTCAATACATATATTTTTTGCTGATCGTTTTGGTGTGTTCATTTTATTTTTCCAGACACCTCGATACAGACAGTTTTTATCGTTTTTTACCGATTTCGGTTCCAATTTTAATTAATTTTACTTTTTATTAATTAGGATTATAATAAACTTATTTTTATTAGTTTTTTATTACTGATTTATTTATTATATTATTTAAGCATTATTTAATGTATATAATATAAACTTCTTTTACTGTTTTACACTACTAGTCTCTCTTTCACACACTAGTTTTTCTCCACTCACACACAAAACCCACGCCCTACACTTTCATTTTCCTGCATAATTATTTCTCTCTATCCACTTGTTCACAACTAGTTCATTTTCATCTTATCTCATATTATCATCTTATCTCATTTTTTGAATTTTCTCTCAAAATTCTATCCAATTTCATCATTAACTCCACACAATTTTCTTTAATCATCATCACCTTAAATATTTTATTTCTCTTAATTTCAAACATTCAAACACAATATATCATTTTTATCACAATATTCTAATTCCATCATTTGTTCAAGATAAAATTCCAATATTCAAACTTGTTTTTCAAACTTTTTAATTCATTTTCAAATATCATCATTTCTAACCAATTTTTCTAGTTTCACAATTGTTTTTTTTATAGAATTGTGCAACGATTTCCAACTTCATCATCACATTACCATAAATTTCTTCATTCAAACTTCTTGGACAAATTTTCCAACTTACATCATAAGCTTACATTATTCTATCTTCATGCCCAAGTTATAATTTTTCTATAAATAGGATACATATTTCACTTCATTAGAGACACCAAAACAATACTCTTAAGTTTTTTCTTCACATATCTCTCTCCCTTATAACTCTTAATTTTTCTTTTGCAAAATTAATGTTCATATTCTTTTTCACTACAACAGATATAGCATACTTCATACCACAAACTCACTTACAAACTACACATTCACGAAAGGGAGGGAGTTCGCAAAACACGAGTGTGAGAATTGGGAAATACTCAGGTCCTCTCTCTTCTTAATTTACCTTTTATTTAATTTTTTATTTTCATTTAATTTTATATTTATATATATATATATATATATATATATATATATATATATATATATATATATATATATATATATATTATTGTTATTATGAGAAATTAGGTATTGTTTGGTGGGCTTAGTTTAGTATGCTCATATATCTTTGCTAATCTCACTCTTTATTTTCACAATACTAGCATGACACATTTAATTTATGTTTTTTATTTCAATTTTAATTTCTTATGATTTGTTTAATTTAATTTAGTTAAATTTATTTAATTATTAAAATGACTAAAATATTTTAATTATGTTTAAGATGTTAATTTCTTTTAAAATAAGTTTGTTGATTATTAATTTCATAATTGATTAACTTCATATACATGTTAATTTCTTTATTGAATTTATCTTAAACATTTTTATTTCTTTGATTTCAACTTGTTATTTTGTTGAATTTTAATCTTTGTGATGCCATGCTTATTGATTAATCTTGATGTTTTTCCTCGATTAAATGTTTTTAACACGATGTTCTTCCGTGTATGTTTTCATTACACGATGTTTTTTTTCCATGTATGTGTATGCTTACAATTGCCATGATGTTTTTCCATGATTTGCACGATGTTTTTCCGTGTATAGTTTTTATCACATGATGTTTTTCCATATATCTACTGTCACGATGCTTTGTCGTGTATGTTCATTTATTATGTGATGCTTTGCCACATATGCATGTTCCCTTAGGATCTCTTAGTTCAACCTTAATTTTAGATTAAGTTTGAAGTAATGTAGACATTATGGTAAAATTTCCCTTTCAAAACTCAACCTTAAGTCCATCTTGCATGACAATATTAGGTTAGATTTCCCCTCTCGCCACCGTGCGATCAAAACTTTCCTTTCTGTAGTTCGCGCCCCTTAAGGTGAACTACGACCGCTCTAATTTCTCAAGATCCCGTTGAGAATACGTAGGCATAAGATCGTGAGATCTTAGCGAGCAACCTTTTCTTTTTTCCTATCTCTCTTTACCTCCGACGTTTTCCCGGATATTTCACTCTTTTCTTTTTTCCATATGTCTTATCAAATCTTTTCTCTCTTCTCCGTGCGATCAAGATCTTCTCTTTACATCCGACGATCTCCTGGATATTCATATCTTCAACTTCTCTTTACATCCGACGTTCTCCCGGATATTCGTATCTTCAACTTCTCTTTACATCCGACGTTTTCCCAGATAGTCATCTCTTCATCTTCTCTTTACATCCGACATTTTCCTGGATATTCATATCCTCAGCCTCCTCTTGGGCTTCATACAAGGACCCTTATCCTCCTCTTGGACTTCACACAAGGACCCTCAGACTTTTTAAAAGCATCACAGATAATAGGATCCTCCCTTTATAACCTTTAATCTCTTCACTTTTTCAATCAATCCTCACAAGCTTTGCTTTCAAGCTTTTCCCTTTCGTTGTCTTGGTGTAGCGTGTTATTTTTGTCGGTGACGCGACCACCTTATCGCCATGGGTTTTTCCTCACCGCAATGGTAGGGATTGGGTGCTACTTTCTGATTTCTTATTTATCCTATGAAGCTGGAAAGGAAAGGGAAGCTATCTAAAACTAACCTTGCATGCAAATGTTTTACTGAACAAATGCTAAGAGATTGGGGAGTTCGGGGTCAGGTTATACAATAGGGATTTGTCAATTACCCATCCTATATGTGGTTATCCACAGATCGTTAGCAATTATACTGTTTTCTATTTACTGGTGTTTTTAACTATTGATTGGGAAAGTTTCTCCTTTGGGAGGGTTTGAGAGAGAGAGTTTTTGTTGATTTCGGATTTTTTGATGTTTTTGGGTAAGGTATTGGACCTAAGGTTTTTGATTAGGGTGTGAAGGTACTGGACCTAAAGTTTTGGATTGGTGTGCTCGCTAAGATTTCGCAATCTTATGCCTACGTATTCCCGTTTAAGGAAAACAGGGAAATCAGAGCAATCGTAGTTCCCTCCTATTCTAAGGGAGGAAAAAAGACGTTTGGGTTTCTTGTTCAAAGCCCAAGATTGAAGCTAAAAAAGGTATTTGTGTCTTGTTCAAAGCCCAATATTGAAGCTAAAGGGATTGACAGAGAGAGAATTTGTCATCTCTAACGGAGATATCTCATCTGTTTATCACAACTGTTGGGTGACTGATTATAAAGGAGGATTACTTTAACTGATATGTGAGAATCCAGCAATGCCATAATTTCCTTTATGAGGGATTTGTCTTGAAGGAGAAAACTTTAACTTAGTGTTGAGCAATGCCATTTTTCCTTAGGAATCTTTCATGCTAAGAGAGGGACAGTGGCGTGGATAGTTGTAATCTAGAGGCTTGCCGCTTACAGCAATTAGATGAAAGAAGAGGATTTATCATGATAATAGATGGGCCACGGCTTGGATATTTGAATCAACAAGTGTGCCACTTACAACAATTATCTGGGATTAAGGTTTGTTTTGACTTTCTGTTTTGATGTGTGATATACGAAGAAATGTCCTCCTTCATAGAGGTTTTTGATTTCCTCTGAGGGGATTTTGTTTTTTTTTATATGCCTTGATCAAAGCCCAAGGTTGAGGCTGAAAGGTTGACTCTATTAGGGAGTTTTATATATGTCTTGTACAAAGCCCAAGACTGAGCCTGGAAAGAGACTGACTCTTTTGGGGAATATCATTATATAAAGCCTAAGAGGAGGCTGGACATTGACTTTTGGAGAAGGTTTTTATCTGTCTTGTACAAAGCCCAAGATTGAGGCGAAAAGACTTATTGACTCCACTGGGGATATATTTGGGGTGTCTTGTACAAAACCCAAGATTGAGGCTAAAATGAGATTGACTCTCTGCTTAGGGAGATTAATTCACAAAGCCTAAAAGAAGGCTAGGAGGAATTGACTCTGTTGGGGAGATATTTATACAAAGCTTAAGAGGAGGTTAGAAGGATTTGACTTTGCTGAAGAAAGTTTATATATGTCTTGTACAAAGCCCAAGATTGAGGCTAAAAGAACTGACTCAGCTGAGGATATTTTAGGTGTCTTGTACAAAGCCCAAGATTGAGGCTGAAAGAACTTACTCAACAAGAGAGTGTTTTATATGTCTTGTACAAAGCCCAAGATTAAGGCTAAAAAAGGTTGACTCAACAAGAGAGTGCTTTTGAGGCTAACTCTACTGGGAAAAATCATTATCCAAAGCCTATGTGGAGGCTGAAAAAGGTTGACTCAACAAGAGAGTGTTTTAAGAAAGAAGATTGACTCAACAAGAAAGTGTTTTGTTTGTCTTGTACAAAGCCCAAGATTGAGTCTGAAAAAGGTTGACTCAACAAGAGAGTATTTTAAGAAAGATGATTGACTCAACAAGAGAGTGCTGAAAGGTGATGAGGAAGAAGAAGGAATCATTATACAATGCCTAAGAGGAGGCTGACTGAGGAATTTCTTATACAAAGCCTAAGAGGAGGCTATCTTCTGCTGAGGATTATTGAGATCCAGAGGCAGGTCCAAAATGGGGAATCGACTCTTGCTGAGGATTACAGAAGAGTTGACGTATCAGATGCCTTGAGGTTCTAATAGGCTAGTATTGTGTCGTTGATAAGCTGACCCTTAGCTGGGGAATTTTAGGATGAAAGATTGAGTTTTAGAACCTATGGGGTTTTTAACTCTACTGGAGATTGATTAAATGACCAGGGTTTCTCCTGTGTTTGTAGGGAGCTTAGAGATTTCTTAAAATACAAAAGGAGATTAGACTGTCCAAGTCTACTGGTACGAAAGGTTTATCTTTGTATGATGCCCAAGAGGAGGCTGGTGCTTTAAGGGATGAGAATCAACCCTAAATTAGTCTGAGGTTTTGACTCTTTGGAAAGACTGCTCTAACAAAGGATGACTAAGTTCTGTCCTATACCTTTAAAAGGTCTCGGGTCCTTGTACTAAGCCCAGGAGGAGGAATGCGAACTTCTAAAAAGCCTGAGGGTCCTTGTACAAAGCCCAAGAGGAGACGGGGATGCTTTTAGGAAGCCTGTGGGTCTAAACCTAAGTAAAGTTCAAGAAAAGTTTCACCAGGAATAATCCTTTCTTTAGTGACTAGTTCTAGGGTTTGAAGAAATTCAAGAGAGGTTTCACCGGGAATTAATCCTCTCTGGGGGAATGAATTTCTTTAACAATTTTATAATAGTACCAGTCTGAGAAAAGTTTCACCGGGAATAATGCCTTTCTCTTTGTTCCATATTGTATAAGCCCAAGAGGAGGCAAGACTGTATCTGGAATTCCTATGGGGAACTAATTTTGACTGTGTTAAAAGAGTGACCACTGGCTTTATCTAGTTCTAGACCTAATTGCCGGGGAAAACTCTAAGCAGATATATACAAGCATATATATAGATGAAATATATAGACAAATATGTAAAAGAGGGTAGGAGGACTTACAGGTGAGCAAGCTTCCAGCACAAACAAATATATATATATATATGTGTGTGTGTGTGTGTGTGTGTGTGTGTGTGTGTTTGTGTGTGTGTATGTGTGTGTGCAAGTATGTAAAAGAAAGTTGTTTAAAACTTATAGGTGAGCAAGCTTCCATTGTAACAGCTGTATGGTTAGTTGTTCAAGAAATTAAAGAAAGTTTTGATAACAACTATGAATTTGAACCTAAATTAAAAGGGAAGTTATTTTGAAAAGATTGGGGCTTACACTTAAGGGGAGGCCCAAAGAATTGTTTATTTACAAAAGGGGTGGGTCTTACAACTCAAAGAGAGGCCCAAAAAGGTTTTGTATTTACAAGGATTGGGTCTTACACTCTATTAGAGGCCCAAATTTATTTTATTTACAAAAAGGTGGGACTTACACTCTATCAAGAGGCCCACGTGATATTTTTTTAAGAGAAAGATGGGACTTACAACACACGGGTAGGCCCAGATGATTTTTGTTTAAAATAAAATATTTTAACATTTTTGTGAGTTTTTGATAAAAAAAACCAATAAAAAAATGATAAAAAATGAGTGAGAAATTAATTTTTGAAGTTATTAAAAAGATGGTGAAAAAGTGACAAGAAAACAAGTGGTATAAAATTAGAAATGGTCCCCCCAAGGCTTGAACTCACGCCCTTGGGGTGGAGAGTTTAAAATTCTACCATCTGAGCCATGTGCGTGGGCTAAAAGAGGATGGCAACAATGAATAATATGTAATAAATCCTTTTGAAAATAGTTTTAAAAAAAAATACCAAAAGGTTTGGGGAGAGGGGGATTCGAACCCCATACCTCTCGCTCGCTACACACACACACACAAATACTAGTGTTTCCACTAGGTGCAATGCCAATTCAAACATAATATGGCAATTATATAATATATATCAAGACTAGTTGATTTTCTGAAGAATGGCGCCATGGCCATCTTCTTCCTTGGGCAAGCTACATGAAGCCTCCTATCTCACTCATTTCTCAACCATTTCACACGATCCAAATATGAAAATCGCGCGTTTTTAAACAAGGAACACAGTGGCAATATTTAATTTGGTTTAAATTAAGAGAATCAAAAGATAACAAGTTGAAATCAGATGAACCCTAAAAATTGCAAGAGCTTAATGAAATCATATACACGAACTATAAACATCAATTGATTAAGGGTAAATGATCTACAAACATTCAGAAACACAATGGTAATTTGAAAATATGTTTATGATGCATGATTCATTAAGTTTGAAAGTTTGAGGTTTACCTCTTGCAGCTGGTGATCGAATTCTGGTTTGGAGGTGTTACAGATGTGTTCCAATGATCTGGACATCTTCCTTAGGTGCCAAGGAGTGTGTTTGAATGCTTAGAGTGGATTGAAATGAGCTGGAACTTGATGTGGCACCTCAACTGCAACTCTGTCAAGAACTTGAGCAATTGGCTGGTGATTTTGTGAATTTGATGTTCCATATGTTGTTTTAGTGTTTAGATCACCTACATATGATGTTTATGAGGTGTTGGCATGATTGGTTTAGTTTGAATCACTCTCAATTTCAAAATTCGATAGTGACTTGAGTTAGAAGGCAAATTTGGAGTGAAAGAGAGATTTTGAGTAAAGCATCAGTTTGGGTGCTTTGGTGTACTCAAACTGATCACAAATGAGCTCTATTTATAGTAGAGCAAGTTTGTTTTGGCTGCAATAGTGAATGGCAACTACAGCAGGTCTGTGGCAAATGGTGATCAAATGGAATCTCAAGTCTCCTCTAGCCATTGAATTGAGGTTAGAGCACAGACTATGAGTCTTCTGTGGTAGGGATAAGGCTTGACTGAACTTGGATAACATTGTCTTGATGAATGCCACCTCTATACATCAGTTAAATGCTTTGAAATAAAATTGGCCATTTGAAGCATCTTGAATTTTTAGGGGTGTCATGCCTAAACATAGATCCATGGACTTGTGAGGCTTGTGGATCAGTGTTTGTCCCTTGGTTGTTCCCCCTCGAGGTGTGCAGATGGATAAACATACTTGTTATTGTACAAAAACAAGAAATTCGACCAATGACCTATAATCTGATTTGTGAAAAATCAGTTTTGGAGGCCAACTTCCCATGGATGTATCTCTTAGCTCAAGTTGAATTAGAATGACTTCTTGTACTTTTTGAAAATCTTAAATGTTGTACTAAAACATTGAAGTCTAGGGTTTTCATTGATTCATCTTGGATCAATGTGAAAAATACCTTGGAAGTTTGATGTTTCATGCTGAAATTACAAGGCAGAATTTTCACTAAGAGTTTTTTGACATATTTTGATTTTTCACCGCTTTGATCCACTTCAAACTAAAAATCCATGAAGAATTAGAGGTTGATGTAGTTGAAGCTTTTGTAGAGTGTAGGAAGACCTAAAAATCAGGCTTTGGATCACCCAAAATGGCTGTCTAGATCAAAAGTTATGATCCTTGAAAGTTGGCATCAAAACCATCCAAATTTAGTAACTTAGAAAAATTTTCAATTTTTCAAGATTACCCCTTTTACAAGTTATCTTGGTTTCTTGATCAATTCTTGTTCAAATGCCATTATAAGTCATATTTTATAAAAACATGAGTCATAAGGATCATTTTTACCAAAAAAGTCATGTTTTGACTTTTGGCTCTGGAGCGGTTCGGCGCGTGAAAACCCTAATTCCCGACTTTTGGGGAATGCATCCTCTGAGGGTAATTTAGCTTTGTAAATGGATTCTTAGGGTTATTTTGAGCATATTTAGTCACATGTTTAAGTCTTGGCTCATCCTCTTGTGAACATCTCACTCTGGAAGTCCCAGTCGTCCAAAACCCCAATTTGGCGACATCGGGTGTTTCGAGGCTCAAACCACTTGGAATGTGGCAACTTTTGGGCTTGATTTTTGATGTAAGGGTCCTCTTGATCCGTTTTGAATATTTTAAGACGCTAGACAAGTTGAAGATCATGTCATTTCTTGATTGATCTTTTGTCTAAATGTTTTGGGAGGGTTCAAACCCCTAATTCTTGATTGTAGTGAAAGCTCAACAATCCTTGAAGAGATTGATGAGGCATGAAGGTACATCCATATTGTGATGATGATTTGCACAATGATGGGAAATCTTGGTGGTTAAAATTTGGGGTATGACAGATGCCCCTATTTAATTTTCTTGGACCCGAAGGTGTGAAGGGCGAAGATGTTTGGACATTCAGGGTGCAAGAGGATTAAATATCGGAATACTCGATATTTTGATGTTGTGATGAATGGCAGCTTGCTTATCCATCTTCTTTTGCTAAGCAATGATACTTAGAAAAGGTAAAACTTCCCCTCGATCCTGGTCTTTGGCCAAGGAACTCGTCTCAGTTTCTGATATAAACTTCCCCTCGATCTTGGTTTTCAGCCAAGGAACTCGTCTCAATTTTTGATATAAACTTCCCCTCAATCCTGGTCTTCGGCCAAGAAACTGGTCTCAGTTTCTTCTTGTCAAGTTCCTTCCTTGACAAGGGACGCTATGTGTAGCGGTCTTCATCAAGTTTCTCGCCGAGTTTTACTACTGGGGATATGCCATTTGGTGGAAAAAGTTTTGTCATCAGACTCGCTGGGGAAACCCATTTGTATGAGCTATAGAGGTGTGCAAACTTCTCTGTTGGAGATGCCATTTATTGACTCTACTGGGGAAAACGAGTCTCTTGAGAGACTGCTTTCCGCTTGGGGGATATTACATAATACTTTTCTTTGAGATCTTCTCGGAGAAATGCCATGTGATGTAATCCAATTTTGAGGTGCTGATGACTTCATTAACATCGAATTTCTTGGGAGAAAAATGGATGTGTTGCTGAGAGTCTTTGATTAAGAGGCTTTCTCTGGGGATTTTCCTTAATCCGGGAAAGTGAGAAATATCATCTTCGATGGTGAAGAGTGATGTTCTGAAGGTGTCGGTCGAATGTCTTCTTGCCTTTTAGAGGTTCAAGTTATCAAAGTGGTCAAGGACCGGCTCCAATCCAGAAATAAACTGGGGAGAAATTGCTCAGACAAAACATTTATTGACGAAGAAAGGACTGACAACTCGATTGAGAATAAAGTTTTATCACTTGGTGAAGGAGTATGACCAGAGTGATAATAATGCATTATGAATATGAATACGAATCAAGTACACATGATGTATGTATGTTCATGCTGACAAAACTGATGCGACATACATACTAGTAGATGAACACGAAGGGATACTCGGCCACTGCGGGGGATGAAAAGTATCATTGGTTCAAATCTTGTTTCGCTTTGGAGAAGTGATCCTTGTGGGGGAGAAAGAATCGTTCAATCGATCTTAAGAGGTAAGAACTCTGTCGGGGATATCAGACGGGACATTCGCATCTAAAATAGTTGATCCTTTATTCAGGCATACTGGTTTAGAAGGAGTACTTTAATTCTGCACTTTGAGGTTCAATTGCTTTTGGAGAAACCCTCGATGTTTCTTTTGATGTTCAAAGTCAAAAGGAATTGCCATCCTTATTTTAAAAGCAAAAAAATTCGACTAGTAAATTCATTTTTATTTTATTTCAAGAATCGTTGATCATGTTAAAATGTCATTTTGTCAAGGTAAAACAAATAAGAATTGCAAACAAAAGCACTATGGCTCAAATTTTATTGATAGGATGGAAATCAGCCAAGCGCGTGATCCCATAGAGTATTTACTAAGTTTAGAAAATGGTAATTTAAGGGAAAAGGGGTACATTGAAATATAACAACCGTTATCCTTCTACCAACTTTGCATTCTGGACATCCTGAGCTTCTGTCGAAGATGACCTTGACTGGAAGTTTTTCGAGGAATAGTGTCACCGCTGGGGATTTAACTTTGTCGAACGTAGTTACTTGCCATTAATCCCTAACTTTTGCATGGATTGTCTTTTGAGGTTTCCAATCCATCGTGATGATTTTTGCTTGTGTCTCTAATTTTTTCCTGCACCGCCCTTTCGGGTTTTCAATCCACCGAGACGTTTTTTTTTTATATTTAGGCGAAGTATTTCTTGACTACGTCAACATTTATGGGGTAGGCAAATTCCCTCCATCCATGGTTGTGAGTCTCAAGGCGCTGCCTGAGAAGGCTTTCTTGACCACATATGGGCCGTCGTAATTTGGAGTCCATTTGCCCCTGGAATCAGTGAGAAATAATTGTATCTTCTTGAGCACAAGGTCTCCTTTTCTGAAGACGCGAGGTCGAACCTTTTTGTCGAACTCCTTCTTCATTCTTTGCTTATTTAACTGACCGTGGCATAGAGCCGTCATTCTCTTTTCTTCAATCAGGTTTAATTCGCCGTGTCTGCTTTGACACCACTCAGCTTCTGCTAGCTTAGCTTCCATCAATACCCTGATTGATGGGATCTCTACTTCTATGGGGAGTACTTCCTCCATGCCATATACTAGAGAGAAAGGGGTTGCCCCTGTTGAAGTGCGGATAGATGTGCAATAACCGTGAAGAGCAAAGGGTAGCATCTCCTGCCAGTCTTTGTAGGTTATAACCATCTTTTGAACGATCTTTTTGATGTTCTTGTTAGCCGCTTCTACCGCTCCGTTCATCTTAGGTCGGTAGGGAGATGAGTTATGGTGTTCGATCTTGAACTCAACGCACAACTCTTTCATCATCTTGTTGTTCAAGTTAGATCCATTATCTGTAATAATCTGGCTTGGAACACCATAACGACAGATGATATTGTTTTTGATAAAGCGGATTACCACTTGTCGGGTTACATTGGTGTATGACGCTGCTTCGACCCACTTGGTGAAGTAGTCAATGGCTACCAGGATAAACTGATGTCCGTTTGAAGCTTTGGGTTCGATCATGCCAATCATGTCGATTCCAAATATGAAAAAGGCCATGGGGAAGAGAGAACTTTGAGATGTGTTGGTAGTACATGGATTTTGTCTGAGTATATCTGACACTTGTGACATCTCCTTATGTACTTGTAGCAATCAGATTCCATGGTCAACCAATAGTATCATGCTCTCAGAATTTTTCTCGCCATTGTGTGTCCGTTGGCATGAGTGCCAAATGATCCTTCGTGAATTTCTTTCATTAGCATGTTTGCTTCTGGTCTGTCTACGCATCTGAGCAAAACCATGTCAAAGTTTCTCTTATAGTGTGTATCACCGCTCAGGAAGAAGTTGCCAGCCAGTCTTCTGATGGTTTTCCTGTCTTTTCTTGATGCCCCTGGTGGGTACTCTTGTTTTTAAAGAAAGCATTTGATATCATGATACCATGGTTTGTCGTCTATGACTGCTTCGATTGTGAAAATGTAAGCGGGCCATTCTAGGCACATTATGTCAATCTTAGGTACGTCGTTCCATTGACCTACACTAATCATGGAAGAGAGAGTGGTTAATGCATCATCCATGTGATTTTCTTCGCGAGAGATATGATGAAACTCGATTCTGTTGAAGAATTGTAACAACCTTCTGGCGTAATCTTTGTAAGGAATTAGTCCTGATTGGTATGTATTCCAATCTCCTTTGATCTAATTGATAACCAAGGCTAAGTCTCCATACACATCCAAGTTCTTAATCCTTAAGTCAATTTCTTCTTCGAGACCCATGATACAAGCTTCGTATTCGACCTCGTTGTTTGTGCACTTGAATGTCAGTCGGGCAGTGAAAGGAATGTGGGTACCCTGAGGTGTTATAATGATTGCCCCAATTCCATTCCCGTAACTGTTGATAGCCCCGTCAAAGATTAGTCCCTATTGGGAACCTGGTTCTGGCCCATCACTGGGTAGCGGTTCATCGCAATCTTTCATTTTTAAGTACATGACATCTTCGTCTGGGAAGTCAAATTCGACCGATTCTTGATCGTCAATCGGTTGATGAACCAAATGATCGGCTAAAATACTTCCTTTGGTGGCTTTCTGAGCATGGTACTCTATGTCATATTCTGATAACAACATCTGTCAACGGGCAATCCTTCCCGTGAGAGCAGGCTTTTCAAAGACATACTTAATTGGATCCATTTTGGAGATTAACCAAGTAGTGTGACAAATCATGTACTGGCGAAGACATTTGGCTGCCCAAGCCAGAGCGCAACAAGTTTTCTCGAGCATAGTGTACCGAGTTTCACAGTCGGTAAATTTCTTGCTTAAATAGTTGATGGCAGACTCTTTTCTTTTTGTTTCGTCTTGTTGTCCAAGTACACAACCCATTGAGTCTTCCAAGACTGTTAGGTAGATGATCGGTGGTCTTCCCTCTACCGGAGGTGACAGGATTGGTGGATTCAACATATATTCTTTGATACTGTCGAAGGATTTTTGGCAATCTTCTGTCCATACACAGTCTTGATTCTTTCTAAGTAGTTTGAAGATTGGCGCGCATGTCACGGTCATGAGGAATATAAACCTTGAGATGTAATTTAGACGTCCCAGAAATCCTCGGACTTGTTTTTCAGTCTTTGGTGAAGGCATTTCTTGATTGGCCTTGACCTTGTTAGGATCAACCTCAATTCTTTTCTGGCTGACGATGAACCCTAAAAGCTTTCCTGAGCGAACACCAAACGTGCATTTGTTGGGATTCAAGCAGAGTTTGTACTTTCTCAGACGCTCAAATAACATTGATAAGTGGGTCAGATGTCCCTCTTCTGTTTTAGATCTGGCAATCATGTCATCGACATATACTTCGATCTCTTTGTGCATCATGTCGTGAAACAGAGTAGTAATGGCCCTTTGATAGGTTGCCCCGGCGTTCTTCAAACTAAACTGCATTACCTTGTAACAAAAGGTGCCCCATGGGGGTGATGAATGAAGTTTTCTCCATATCTTCCGGTGCCATTTTGATTTGATTATAGCCCGAGAATCCATCCATGAAGGAGAAGACTTTGAACTTTGATGTATTGTCAACCAGTATGTCTATGTGTGGTAAGGGGAAGTCATCCTTCAGACTTGCTTTGTTCAAATCCCTGTAGTCCACGCACATTCTGACTTTTCCGCCCTTTTTCGGAACTGGCACTATGTTGGCCAACCATTGAGGATATTCTGAGGTGGTGAGGAAACCTGCGGCAATCTGCTTCTGCACTTCCTCTTTGATTTTGATGGCCATGTTTGGATGAGTCTGTCTCAGTCTTTGTTTTACCAGAGGACATTCTGATTTCAAAGGTAGATGATGTTCCATGATGCTGGTATCCAACCCTGGCATGTCCTGATAGGACCAAGCAAACACATCTAGAAACTCTCTAAGAAGTCTTATCAAGCTTTCTTTGACAATCAGACTGAGCAGTGCCCCAATCTTGACTTCTTTCTTTTCTTCTTCTGAACCCAAATTGACCGTTTCCAACGACTCTTTATGAGGCTCAATAGACCTTTCCTCTTTCCTGAGTAGTCGTGAGATCTCTTTTGAAATTTCTGCGTTCTCTTCTTCTTCAGCTTCAAATACCGAGAATTCAAAGTTGGGAGAAGGCATGGGATCGTATGTTTCAACGGGGTTTAAAACAATTAATCTGCATGACGTGATGATTTGTTTTTTTAGAAGAGATAGAGAGAATCCAAGCGTGTGTATTTTCTGAAAAATGCTTGTTTTTATTTATTTTTTGGGCTGTTTTAGGATTACCATTTTCTGGAAAAAACTAAAAGTGAAAACAGCAATGAATGCGGAAATTACAGAACGACGTTATTTTATTTATGATTTTGTTGATTCTTGAAATACAGCCCTATAAAACAAAACTCTGTCACTTTGGGCGAAGCGAAGAGGGATATTTACAAAAAGGTGAGCCGTATGAAAACATCCGTTTCACCTGGGCAAGGTGAAAGGTTAAAACAAAGATGGCAATTACTTAGACTTATGGACGACTTTCGGGACATCGACAACAACCCATTGGCGACGAACTCCTCGGTGAATCACAAAGTCTGGTACCTTCTCTCTTGGCCTGTCCTCAGAAATGACGCTGATTTCTGGCGGAGCAGGATCGTTGGAGTCTTCCTCCTAAGCAGAGTTGTCGTAAACGAACTCTTCTGTTGTATCTTGCATAATGTTTTCACTCTCAGGCAGATCTCCCCATCCAGTTGGCTGGATGTCTTCGAGTCTGATACGAGAGCTTTCAAGAGCGGTGTACTTGACCAGGAAGCTGTACTTGCCACTCGGCTGTCCTAAGGTGTCCCATACTTCTGTGGGACTGGAGGAGTCATACTTCTCAATGACGTTGACCTCAGGAAAAGCATAGTTGATGAACTCTTGTCCTGCAGTCTTTGCAGATTCATCATTGTGCTGGCTATTTTCGGAATATCCTGGGTAATGATCCCATGGCTCGGTGGGGACACTGGTATTCCTTTCAATATTACTCAGCTAATAAGTATTGTTGGGCTGACTCTTTTTCCCCAAGTTCTCTGTATATGGCTTCCAGATAGGCAAGTCATCTAGGGAATCATAGCCACAGTTGTCTTTTATTAGATTGTCTTCCTCTAATGAATTGGGTGGAGTACGACATCCTTCAGGATCATAATCTCCATAGATCATTCGTACGTCTGATCTTGGTATATATCTCTGGCCCTGCGTGGGAAAACAGAATGGCATGTACGTTTCTTCCTAAGACATATAACCGTCGTCGTTGAGATAAGATTTCCATTCCTCATCCGTATCGGAGGAGTCACTCTTATTGATGGTGTGTACTTTTTGAGACACTGGGTGGAGGAAGCCTCCACTATGGAAGAAGTCCTGAATGGGATGAATACTTTCATCTTTCTTGGCAGTCAGGGTACAAGTTGAGGAGAAACTAAGACCTTTCTTTGTCTTGTTATCCGTAGGATTTATGAGTTGTCCCCATCCTTTTGTGTCGCTACTCTCGATTGCTTTGAGAGCATCTTTGTATGAGGAAATTGATGTCCCTCTTTCTGATCGATTCTCATTGCTCATTGACAGTGCTTGAAACTGAGTTCCAACAACCTCCTCGGGTTCTACATACGATAATGATGATAAGTTGCTTACAATCAAGGCCTGCTCTCCACAGACTGTGACTAGCTTGTCATTCTTGACGAACTTCAGCTTCTGGTGAAGTGTCGAAGTGACTGCCCCAGCCTCGTGTATCCAAGGTCTTCCTAATAAATAGTTGTAGGCTGCCCGAATGTCCATGACCTGGAAAATGACTTGGAAAGTGTGAGGACCGATGGTTATGGGAAGATCAACTTCGCCGATAACTATTTTTCTGAATCCGTCAAAGGCTTTGACGATGACCTCGCTACCTCTCATCGAAGATCCTTGAAATGATAGTCGTATTAAAGTAGATTTTGGCATAACATTCAGAGCTGATCCCGTTTCTACCAGTACGCTGGCCAGAGCATCGTCCTGGCAATTGACTGTAATCTTAAGTGCCATGTTGTGAGTTTTTCCTTCTTCCGGCAGTTCTTCATCACTGAATCCTAAATTGTTGCAGGAAGTGATGTTGGAAATGATGTTGTCAAACTGTTTTACCGTAACATCTTGTTCTATGAAAGCTTGGTCTAAGACTTTCTGCAAAGTTTCCCTGTGAACTTCGGAACTAAGTAGGAGAGATAGCATAGAGATTTTAGATGGAGTTTGCAACAGTTGGTCCACAATGTTGTACTCACTTCTCTGGATGAGCTTCAGTATCTCATGGTTGTTCTTTGTAAGTTCTGGGTTACTGGACTGCCCGATTTGTTGATTAGGAACTTCTGTTTGAGTTTCCTTTTCTTTGGCGGGTTCTCCCACTCCTTTGTTGAAGATTCGGCCACTCTGTGTTACTCGACTGATGTCGGCAATGTTTACGACGGAGGGTAATGGAGTTTCCTTTCCATTTTCGATTTTTGTTGCACCGTACTTGTAAGGGATAGCCTTATCGGATTTGTACGGTATTGGTCGTGGAATATAGATAACCACGAGAGCCTTTTGATTTTTCTGACCATTGTAGGCAGCCTCAATTGGTTCGAGGTTGATAATCTTTCTACTATCAAGAGGAATTCTTGATTCATCGAGTAGAGGTATTATAGTACAAACATCTTTGGTCCTTCCATGATCAGAGATTATGACAACGTCTTTGCTTTAATCAAGGAAATAGTCTGGTATCCTGTTGGTCGACCCAGAACTTGAACACGGTCGAATCTCTTTGTGGTCTAACTGATTTTGAAGATCCACTCGTACGAGGTAGCATCCTTGGTTGTTCTCTGAACAAACTCTACAGCGCTCGTAGTTGTGGAGTGGCACCCGGCCACATCCGCTTTGTATGCAGTACATATTTACAAGATCTGTTTCCATCGAGCGGACATCCTGACTTTGATATCTACTAGGATTCCCATCAGTCATACTGATCTGCTGTGTAGCTTCATCCAAGTAGATTGGAAGCCACCAGTGGTCCAACAAGTGTTGAAGTGTTCTTTGGACGAGTGCACACCCTTGATTGTTATTATGACACTTTCACCGTCTTGATAATCATGTGAAGCCAGAAATCTGTGCCTGACCTGCTTAGCGTGTAATTCTACCAGATTGGTATTCATCAAGCGTATGTCAAAGATTTGAATCATATTAACTTGATGGTTATTTCTATCACGTTAATCCTAAATCCATCCGAGATCCATCTGACGTTGGAGGGTCTCTTGTACAAAAGAGCATCCCTGATTGCTTATTGAGCAGATCGGACAGGTATTGTAATCGTGCCATGGCAGATTATATATTGACTTTGCCTTGAGTGCATCGCCACCAAGTTGACGTTCATCACTAGAATGTTATGGTTCTGAATAATGTCAGGGTTTGCGTGGGCCATATTAACTTCACGGATTCGGTGGTCTTGGATCCAACCCAGATCCATCTGTTCTTGTAGAGCTGATTGCACTACAGGACACCCCTGATTATTCTTTGAGCAGATATCACACTGGTGATAATTTTGAGGTGGTATATGACCGTACCTGCTCTGTCTACAATGCATCTTGACCAGATTGGTTCCTAACAGGAGTACATCGTGAATTTGATAACTGTGACTAACTTCTTCCTCTATCAAATTTACTACACTCTTTTATGCCAACGAGTTCGTCTGAACATTCAGATTAGTATCTTTGAAAGATAAGACCCCGTTCCTGACAAGCTTCTGTACATTAGACTTGAAGCTGATACAATTCTCAATGTTGTGCCCCGGTCCTCCTTGATGGTAAGGGCAAGTTTGATCCGCTTTAAACCAAAAAGGCGGATTTTCCAGTATTGTAAGAGGAGACCTGGTTTGGACATGCCCCTTGGCCAGTAGAAGTGGAAATAATTTAGTGTACAACATTGGTATAGGGTCAAACCCTGATGGTCGTGTCGTACGATTGTTAGTGTTATACTGGGGACGAGCCTGCTGAAGAGGTTGTTGTGTCCTTACTGATACTGTTGTTGACTTGGTTGGCTCTGAGCAACCTGAGGTTGATAAGTCAGAGCTGGTGTTGGGTTGGTAGTAGGAGTTACTGCTACTACCGGTTGATACCTTCGCCTTTGCTTTCTGAGAGAGATATTACCAATATCTTGCTCTTTTTTCTTTGGGAAAGTACCATCGTATCTTTTTGTACTGCTTGATGGCTCTGCATTTTTGACCAATCGTCCTTCTCAGACTGCTTTCTCAAGGCGCACTCCCATGTTCACCATTTCAGTAAAGTCACTAGGCGCACTTGTAACCATTTGGTCGTAGTTGTAGCGCGATTTTTGTGGTTTTGAATCACTATCGCTTTGGTACTATAATTCGATTCATTTTTTATCCTATTAAGCTAATTAAGGAAGGGAAATGATGTCTCCAATTAACCCTGCTTACAAACTGAGTTTAAACAGTCAAAACTGTTGGTTTACAGATGTTATCAAAAGGGGGGTCTTTCTTTAGTTATTTGCTTAAGAAAACGGAGTGTCTTGACTATACAGGAGGTTTTTGGTTAGGATACTAGACATGATTTTCCTTGGTTGATGTATGGAGGTAGTGGAATTTGGGTTCTTGATTAGTATGCTCGCTAAGATTTTGCAATCTTATGCCTACGTATTCCCGTTTAACGAAACAGGGAAATCAGAGCGAGCGTAGTCCCCTCCTATTCTAAGGGAGGAAAAAGATGTTTTGGTGTCTTGTTCAAAGCCCAAGATTGAAGCTAAAAGGGTATTTGTATCTTGTTCAAAGCCCAAGATATGAAGCCGAAGGGGTTTTTGTGTCTTGTTCAAAGCCCAAGATTGAAGCTAAAAGGTTTGACTGAGAGAGAACTTGTCATCTCTAAAGAGGAACTGTTGATGTTCGTATGCTGTGAGCAAAGCACAACTTTGATGCTAAAAGGTTGATCGACTCAACCGGGGGTTTCTTTATACAAAGCCTAAGAGGAGGCGGGAAGTTTGACTTTCTGGGGAAATATTCTTTCTGTCTTGTACAAAGCCTAAGATTGAGGCTAAAAGGGATTTTGACTCCGTTGGGGAGAATGTATCTTGTATAAAGCCCAAGATGGAGGCTGAAATGGTTTGACTCAACAAGAGAGTACTTTTATCTGTCTTGTATAAAGCCCCAGACGGAGGCTAAAAAAGGTTGACTAAACAAGAGAATCTTGAACAGGTGATTGACTCAACGAGAGAGTCTGAAGGTTGATTGACTCAACAAGAGAGTATTTTATACTCAACAAGAGAGTGATTTGCTGTCTCGTACGAAACCAGAGATTGAGGCTAAAAGGATATTGACTCAACAAGAGAGTCTTTTATACTCATCAAGAGAGTGTTTTATATGTCTTGTACGAAGCCCAAGATGGAGGCCAAAAAGGGTTTGACTTGACAAGAGAGTCTTTTATACTCAACAAGAGAGTGTTTTATATGTGTCTTGTATGAAGCCCAAGACGGAGGCTAAAAGTTGACTCAACAAGAGAATCTTTTATACTCAACTAGAGAGTGTTTTATATGTGTCTTGTATGAAGCCCAAGACGGAGGCTAAAAGTTGTTGACTCAACAAGAGAGTCTTGAAAGGTTTGCTCCGCTAGGGAGAATCATTTGTACAAAGCCCAAGAGGAGGTTGTCTTACCGCTGCAGATTATTGAGATCCTGAAGCGGGTCCAAGTGTGGGGAACTCTCATGAGAGAGACCGGGTTTCTGCTGGAGATTGATCCAGAGTGATCGGGGTTTTTCCTATGTTTGAAAGGAACTTGAGAATGTCTTTGAGACTCAAGAGGTTTAGACTGTCCAAGTCTAGAGTTTTATCTTTTGTACAATGCCCAAGAGGAGGCACGGGTATTAAGGGATGAGTATCAACCCTAAAATGGCCGGAGTTTTGACGCTGGAAGGACAGCTCTAGCAAAGGATGACTAAGTTCTGTCTTATACCTTTAAGAGGTCATCAGGGTCCTTGTATTAAGCCCAAGAGAAGGCATGAGAACTTCTAAGAAGCCGAAGGGTCCTTGTACAACGCCCAAGAGGAGGCGGGGATGCTTTTAGGAAGCCTGTGGGTCCCCAAACCAAGAGAAGTTCAAGAAATGCAATTCACAGAGAAGAGATTATTCCAAGAAAGTTCGAGAATTTGGAAAAAAACTCAAGGGATGCCATTCACGGAGAAAAGATCATCTCTGGGGAGTTAGAGTTTCTTTGACAATTTCTAAGGGTGACAGTCTGAGAAAAGGTTCACCGAGAATACTACCTTTCTCTTTGTTCCATATTGTCTAACCCCAAGAGGAGGGAAGACTGTATCTGGAATCCTACAGGGGATCTAGTTTTGTTTGTATTTAAGAGTGACTAACAAGGCTTTACCTAGTGCTAGACGTAGTTGCCGGGGAAAACTCTAAATAACTATACTAGTATTACACAGTGGATATGTGACAAGTATATAAAAGGATGTGAAAGGAGACTTACAGTGAAACAACCCCACAATACAGCTATATATATGAAAGCGGTAAATGAAAGCGGATAAACACTTACCCGTTGTAGAGCTTCCATGCTGTGTTGTTAGTTGTTCAACAAAGAAATTAAAGAAAGTTTTGATAACAACATATATTTGAATTTAAAATTAAAGGAGAAAGTGCTTTGAAAAGATTGTTGGGGCTTACAGCTCAAGGAGAGGCCTAAGTTTTAACGATGATCACACCGTTGTTTTGAAAACTGTACAGAGGGACTTATACAATATGTGAGGCCAAAAATTGTTTTTATGTACAGGGGGATGGGTCTTACACTCTATTAGAGGCCCAAAGAAATTTTCGTACAAGGGATGGGACTTACAACTCAAGGAGAAGCCCAGGGTGATTTGTTTGAAAACGGCGATCGCGCCGAGGTTTTCGAAAACATTGTGGGTCTTATACAATATCTGAGGCCCAAATCATTTTGGTTTCAAAAAGGCGTTGGGTCTTACACTCTATTAGAGGCCCAAATAAATTTAAAGAAAAGAAATGGGGCTTATAACACAAGGGTAGGCCCAATTGGTTTTGTTAAAAAGGCGACGATCGCCGTTGTTTTTGAAAATACAGTGGGACTTATACAATGACTGAGGCCCAAAAAGTGGTGTATTTACAAAGGGGATGGGTCTTACACTCTAATAGAGGCCCATGAGGGTTTGAAAATGATTTGTTTAGGGTGATTAAGATCAAAACCCTAAATTAATTTCAAAATGTATTTTAATTAGATAAGAATTTAATTAAAATAATCAAAATTACCAAACATGTGTGAAAAACAAGTTGTGATTTTGGATTAATATTTGAAAAATCATGTTTATATCCCAAAATGATTGGAAACCAATTAAATTTGGAAAATCAAGGAGGAAAAAATATTTTAAATGTTAAAAAACAAATAAAAGATTAATTCTTTGCAAAAATATCAAGTATGTGAAATAAATAATATTTTTGGTATTTTTTGGCAAAATAAAATATTTAAACATTTTTGTGAATTATTAAAAAAAGAATCAACTTAAAATCATTAAAACTCAGAGAGAAATTAATTTTTGAATCAATTAAATAAAATCACAAAATTCAAATATTCAAATATTCAAAAAATGGCGCCAAGAACACACCAAGAACATGCCCCCCCTCTGTTTCTGTAGACTTGCATTTTCTCACCAATCTCACTGAATACTTGATGAAATCACAAAATCCACATATCAATCTGCTCGTTTTCACCTCACAATCATGTTTATGGTCTTTAATTTCATTTATTTTAGGCATGGAATAAGAAATCAAGACAAAACCTCAAGAACCGTAAAATTTGCATGAAGGCTGAGAATTTTGATACACGATTCAAACAAAGCAATTAATTGAGGGGAAACATTCTATGCATGATTATGAACATTTGGCAAAAGTATTGTGCGAGGAAATAAGCATAGATTAAGAGATTACCAAGTTTAGGCTTACTTGAAGGTCGTGACAGCAAGGGCAAAGTGATTTTTGAGTTGGAGGTGTTACAGATGAGTTGTGATGATCTGAACAGCTCCCCTACACCATATGGAATGTGTTTGAATGCTTGGAGTTGTTTGGAAATGGTTGGATCACTTCATGGCATCTCAACTGCAACTTGGTTAAAACCTTGAGCAATTGGCTGGTGATTTTGTGAAATCAGTGTTACAGTTGTGTGTTTAGTGTTTGGATCACTTCTATATGATGTTTATGAAGTATGTGTGTGATTGGTTTGGTTGGAACGACTCTCAAACTCAAAACCCGATAGTGACTTGCTTTGGAAGGCAATTTTAGAGTGAAAGAAGAGATTTTGAGGAAAGCATCAGTTTGATGGCTTCGGTGTACTCAAACTGAGCACAAATGAGCTATATTTATAGTAGAGCAAGTTTGTTTTGCAAGCAATAGTGAATGGAGGTTGCTGCAGACCTTTGGCCAATTGGAGCATTTTGGAATCTCAAGTCTCCTCTAGCCATTGACTAGAGGTTAGAGCACAGGCCTTTGGTTCCCTAGTTCAGAGATCATCCTTGACTCATTCAGTTGGAAATGGCTCAGTTCATGCCACCTTGGTGCATCCATTGAATGCTCCAAAACAAAATTGGAGTCTTGTCCCCTCTTTAGGGTGTTTTAGGTTTGGCATGTTATTTTTAGTTCCAAAGACTTGGGAGGCTTATGAATCAGTGTTTGTCCCTCCTTGGTCTCTCCCTGAAGTGTTCAGATGGATAAACTTGTTTGTCATTTGTACAAATTGCTCAAATCAAGCAAAATGCACAAATCTGCCTTGTTATGACAGTTGCAGCAAGGCATATTGCCACTGTCATAACTCTTAGCTCAGATGGGTTTTGATGGGGTTCTTGGCCATTTTGGAAAGCTCTCATATGATACAACATATGTGTGATCATAGTTTGTCTTGACACTTTTTGGATCCAAGTGAAAAATTCCCCTACATTTTGAAAAAAGTGAAATAGATTCTGACTTAGTGAAAATTTCACTAAGTGTTGGAAAAAGTGACATTTCATGTTTTCAGCCATTTTGATCCAACCATAACTCAAAATCCATGATGAATTGGAATGAGGTGTAGTTGACACTTTTAAAGTATGCCATGAGAGCTACAAATCCATCTTTGGATCAGCCAAAATGGTTACTTGGATCACAAGTTATGATCCTTGGAAGTTGATACCCTAGCCACTTTGTTCCATAACTTAGAAAATTTCTAAGTTTTTTATGGTTACCCCTTTTACAAGTTATCCCACTTTTCTTGATTTTTCTTGATGAATGATGATTCCAATCACACATTAACATCATATTAAGGTTAGGGAACCATATTTGATCAAAAAATCAAAAAGTCAAACTTTGACTTTTGGGCACAGTTGACTTTTTATCAGATGAATTCCAAACTGTGCGATCCTCTATGAAATCAAGTCCTTGACCTAAATCAAACTTGATGGATTGATTTCATAGGTTTTATAGGGTGTATTGAATCATGTCCCAAGGTTTGGGAGCATGTCTTGGTCAAAAGTCAAAGGTACAGTTGACTTTTCCCTCGAAACCCTAATTGTGGTCCTGATGAAATTGAAGCTTGTGAATCAAGCTTCTTGGATCAATCCATTGTTGCAAATGGATCAATGTAGTTTATTAGAGACCCTCAAATCATGTCTTGAGGTCTTGGCTCATGTTTTGCCCCAAAAGTCAACTTAGGGGTGAATTAGGTCAACAAACCCTAATTCCTGATTTTTATTGTATGCATCCCCTGAGGCAAAATTGACTTGATGATTGGGTTCATGATGTCCCTTGGAGCACCTTGAGTTGTGCTTTGAAGCAATTGGCTCATGCCCAGAGGAAAAATTCCATCTGGAGGCCTTGGTCGACCAAAACCCTAATTTGGTGACACTGCGATCTTGAGGCTTAATCCACCTGGAATGCTGCAACATTGTACTTGATTCTTGAAGTGGGAGTCCTCTTGATCCTTTGTGGATGTTTGAGAGGTTTAGACAAATTAAGGATCATGTCATATCTTGATTGATCCTTTGTCTAAGGCTCTGAGAGGGCTTGAAACCCTAAGTCTGATTGCAGTGAGTGCTCAATAACCCTTGAGGAGATTGATGAGGCACAAAGGTACATCCATATTATGCTGATGATTTGCACAATGATGGGAAATCTTAGTGGTCAAAATTTGGGGTATGACAGTAGTAAAATGAACTCAAGGTTTTTAGGAAGATCTTGGTCATCTCTTTTTCCTCAAGAGGGGGACAGACTTGAGCGGCAATTTCACGCCATCTCTGAGCATATTCTTTGAAAGTTCTTTGTCCTTCTGTGACATCGCTCTGAGTTGATCCCTATCTGGTGCCATGTCCAGGCTGTATTTATACTGCTTAACGAAGGCAGCACCGAGATCTCTGAAAGTATTAACCTTGGTGCAGTTTAAACCCATGTACCATTTGAGTGCGGCACCAGTTAAACTGTCTTGGAAGTAATGGATCAGTAGATGCTGATCCTCTGTCTGAGTTGACATCTTTCAAGCATACATCACCAAATGACTTTGAGGGCAAGAGTTACCTTTGTATTTTTCAAAGTCAGGCACCTTGAATTTGTGTGGTATTTTCACATTAGGGGCCAGACAGAGGTCTGCGGCGTCCTTTCCGAATAAGTCCTTACCACGAATGGCATGTAGTTTCTTCTGCATCTCCAAGAATTGTTCCTGGAACTCATTCATTTTTTCGTACATGTTTTCATTTCCACCAGAGATTACTTGTGGAATCTGTCCTTCCAGGATAGTGTGTACCACTGGTTGTGGTATAGTTATTACGGTGGTGACCCTTGGTGCTTCCAAGCCCCGAAGTTTGTAACCTTCAGGAGTTGCTGTCATAACTCTTGCGTACTCGCTTTCCCGAAGTTTGTAACCTTCAGGCCCAGCGGTTTTACTGCAGTTTATGGGTCTTCAGTGACCGGCAGAATGTATCCTTCAGGGATAAAGTTGATAGGCATGCCCCAGGGGTGATCTTTAGGCATGTTGTACCGAGGATCATATGTCTCCACTACGGGCGTAGATGTGATCTCTGAGATAACAGTCCTTTGTTGTTGCCTCTGAGCTGCTGCCAGGGATTGCATGTCACTGTGAAGTTTTTTCAGATCTTCCTTCAGAGCGTCGATTTCTTTTCTCAGCTCTCTGTTCTCTTCCTCGAGATCGTCCATTTTCTTTTGTCAATTGGCCCGAGTATTGTATGAGTGAGACAGTTTGACTCTAGAATTTCGACGTATACATGAGATTCGAAGATAAGAAGACGCGTTATGTGAGAATGAGGAATGTTATGCAATGATATATATTCTTTTTTTCAGCTTTAATAAAAAAAACTTCAACAAATAGATTGCAAATATCATACAGTGGAGGGTGGAGACCCTGTTTTATTGAATTTGAAAGATTGCAGAAAGGGAAAATACAGTATTTTACAAAGTGCTGTAAAAGGAAATATCTAAACTTATGGATCCTGAGTCCTCTCTGAAGAGATCTCAGATGCTGGTTCTGGTATTTTCCTTTTCTTTGACCGGGGTTCTTTAGCCGTTGTCGGGTTGTCAGTCTTTTGCCAAGTGAAAGGAGTGAACAAGTTCCTTTTATCTTCCATAGCATGCTGTTCTAAAATCTCAATCAGAGCATCCTTTTCTTTTAACAGTTCCTGAATTTTGGTACACTCCACATTGAGGATTCGTTACTTGTTTTTCCAAGAGTTCTTCTCCCGTTGGACTTTGTTGAGAGCGACCTGGAGTTTTTCTGTGTCAGACATGAAATAAAGGACAGATTCCTCTAACGGAAGAACTTCTTGACGAGGGTAAGGCATCCTCAGCTTGAGGGCTCTAGTTTGCACCCAGTGGAGATAAGGTTCCATGGAGGTACAGTTTGGCCTTCCTAGAGACTCTCTTCATTTCTTGTGAACATGTTGCCAGGCATGCACTATTTCCTTCTTTAGTGCCCTGTCATTTTCCCCTTCCTTGAAGAAAAGACCTTCCAGTTGAACATTATACGAGATATGCCTCATCGGGTATCCGAGTTGACGTCGAACTAAAATTGGATGATAGTTGATTCCTCCTAGTTCCAATGAGGGGCACGTTAGGGAAATTTCCATAACTGTCGATGATCTCTATTCCCTCATAAATCCTATCATACCAATCTATGTCAGAGTTGGTAAGAGACATGATCCTTTGTGACCAACGTAGAGTACTCTTGTGATCCCAAAAAGCAGCAGACTTGGGTAAATGAGAAATGAACCATTTGTAAAGCAAGGGTACACAGCATGTGATCATACCTCTGCTGTACAGATTCCTTAAGTGTACAGAAGGATAAGCATCTGCGAGCAGGGTTGGTACGGGGTTCCAAATCAGAAATATCTTAACAGCGTTGGTATCAACAAAGTTGTCAATGTTGGGAAAGAGGAAAAGCCCGTATGTGAGTAGGACAAAGATATCTTCGAAAGAAGTTACATTTCCTATACTGGCAAAGTACAAGGCTTTCTCTATCAGGAATTTAGCTGGTAAACCCTGGATTCCTCCCTTAGTGGTCATGTGAGTCCTGACTTTTGACTCGTCCAAATGGATTGCTCTTGCAATGACCTGATCCTTTGGAATTTCTTCCAGTTCAGAAAATGGAGCTTGATCAGTGATAGGTAAATAAGATAGATGAGAGTACTCTTCTAACGTTGGTGCCAGTTGATAATCCGGGAATGTGAAGCAGTGATAAACCGGATCATAGAACTGAATTAGCATAGACAGGATTCCTTCAACTAGGACCCTTAACAGAGACAACATCCCTCCATGTTTATCTCTGAAAGCACCAGGGTTGGTGATCACCCTTGCCAACCCCTTAAATCCTCTAGTTTTGGAGCCTTGAAGGTGTACTTGTGTGTCTTTCTTCTACCGAAATACATAACACAATCTCTCTCTGATATTTGCAATTATTGTTTTAGTTTAAATTGAAAAAAAAAAAGAGGAAGAAGAAGAGATTTTTCTTTGTTTAAGAGTTTTTTAGATGAATGCATGAATGCAACACACAAAAACATTGAAAAAACATGGGTTCAAGGGTTCAACGTCACGAGCATGGAGTCATGGCTCTACCCATCCCCAAAGGTTGTATTCTGGTCAATTTTTGTACCTGTAGAATGGATCCTAAGGTTCCCAAAATCATTGACCCCCTAGGGATATCAACAGCAAGCTGGTTCACCCGAGCGAGCTGTAGCATCCTATGGTAATCTCCTTTGAGTGTAGTATCGCGTATCAACTATTCGCGATAGTCACCGTACTACCAAGTGTTTATAAGGTTAATGCTTACTAAATCATTAGGTTCACAGGTGCCGCACTAGGAAAACTCTGCTTTCACAACAATCGGTTGTTCAGCAGGCAGAATCCCACGGGCCCTCACTTGATTTGGGTGTCTACCAGGATCGCTTATTCGGAATTCACTCCCTATAAGTCCACCCGTCTATCCCACCTCTTATCTTAGGTTTCTCTCAAACTTTCCAGATGTGTATCAATCACATTCCCATTGACAGAAAAATAAACACGGATATCAAGTAGGAAAAGCAGTAAATATATATATATAGTATGTAGTATGATTGCTAACAACCTAGACCTCTTAGGAATTTTAATCCTAGTTTGGCTCCCCAGCAGAGTCGCCATTTTTCTGTAGGGGGCGATTTTTGTCGGTGACGTGACCACCTTATCGCCATGGGTTTTTCCTCACCGCAATGGTAGGGATTGGGTGCTACTTTCTAATTTCTTATTTATCCTATGAAGCTGGAAAGGAAAGGGAAGCTATCTAAAACTAACCTTGCACACAAATGTTTTACTAAACAAATGCTAAGAGATTGGGGAGTTCGGGGTCAGGTTATACAATGGGGAGTTGTCAATTACCCATCCTATATGTGGTTATCCATAGATCGTTAGCAATTATAATGTTTTCTATTTACTGGTGTTTGTCTGTTGATTAGGAAAGTTTCTCCTTTGGGAGGGTTTGAAAGAGAGAGTTTTTGTTGATTTCGGATTTTTCGATGTTTTTGATAAGGTACTGGACCTAAGGTTTTTGATTAGGGTGTGAAGGTACTGGACCTAAAGTTTTGGATTGGTGTGCTCGCTAAGATTTCGCAATCTTATGCCTACGTATTCCCGTTTAAGGAAAACAGGGAAATCAAAGCAATCGTAGTTCCCTCCTATTCTAAGGGAGGAAAAAAGATGTTTGGGTGTCTTGTTCAAAGCCCAAGATTGAAGCTAAAAAAGGTATTTGTGTCTTGTTCAAAGCCCAAGATTGAAGCTAAAGGGTTTGACGGAGAGAGAATTTGTCATCTCTAAAGGAGATATCTCATCTGTTTATCACAACTATTGGGTGACTGATTATAAAGGATGATTACTTTAACTGGGATGTGAGAATCCAACAATGCCATAATTTCCTTTATGAGGGATTTGTCCTGAAGGAGAAAACTTTAACTCAGTGTTGAGCAATGATATTTTTCCTTAGGAATCTTTCATGCTAAGATAGGGACAGTGGCGTGGATGTTTGTAATCTAGAGGCTTGCCGCTTACAACAATTAGATGAAAGAAGAGGATTTACCATGATAAGAGATGGACCACAGCTTGGATATTTGAATCAACAAGTGTTCCACTTACAGTAATTATCTGGGATTAATGTTTGTTTTGACTTTCTATTTTGATGTGTGATGTACAGAGAAATGTCCTCCTTCAGAGAGGTTTTTGATTTCCTCTGAGGGGATTTTGTTTTTTTTTTGTATGTGCCTTGATCAAAGCCCAAGGTTAAGGCTGAAAGGTTGACTCTATTAGGGATTTTTATATCTGTCTTGTACAAAGCCCAAGATTGAGGCTGGAAAGAGACTGACTCTTTTGGGGAATATCATTATATAAAGCCTAAGAGGAGGTTGGACATTGACTTTTGGAGAAAGTTTTTATCTGTCTTGTACAAAGCCCAAGATTGAGGCGAAAAAGACTTATTAACTCCACTGGGGATATATTTGGGATGTCATGTACAAAGCCCAAGATTGAGGCTAAAAGGAGATTGACTCTGATTAGGGAGATTAATTCACAAAGCCTAAAAGAAGGCTGGGAGGAATTGACTCCGTTGGGGAGATATTTATATAGAGCTTAAGAGGAGGTTAGAAGGATTTGACTTTGCTGGAGAAAGTTTATATATGTCTTGTACAAAGTCCAAGATTGAGGCTAAAAGAACTGACTCAGCTGAGGATATTTCAGGTGTCTTGTACAAAGCCCAAGATTGAGGCTGAAAAACTGACTCAATAAGAGAGTGTTTTATCTGTCTTGTACAAAGCGCAAGATTGAGGCTAAAAATGGTTGACTCAACAAGAAAGTGCTTTTGAGGCTAACTTTACTGAGGAAACATTATACAAAGCCTAAGAGGAGTCTGAAAAAGGTTGACTCAACAAGAGAGTGTTTTAAGAAAGAAGATTGACTGTACAAAGCCCAAGATTGAGGTTGAAAAAGGTTGACTCAATAAGAGAATGTTTTAAGAAAGACGATTGACTCAACAAGAGAGTCCTGAAAGGTGATGAGGAAGAAGAAGGAATCATTATACAAATCCTAAGAAGAGGCTGTCTGAGGAATTTCTTATACAAAGCCTAAGAGGAGGCTATCTTCTGCTGAGGATTATTAAGATCCAGAGGCAGGTCCAAAGTGGGGAATCAACTCTTACTGAGGATTACAGAAGAGTTGACGTATCAGATGCCTTGAGGTTCTAATAGGCTAGTATTGTGTCGATGATAAGCTGACCCTTAGCTGGGGAAGTTTAGGATGAAAGATTTAGTTTTAGAACCTTTGGGGTTTTAACTCTACTGGAGATTGATTAAATAACCAGGGTTTCTCCTGTGTTTTTAGGGAGTTTGGAGATTTCTTAAGATCCAAAAGGAGATTAGACTGTCCGAGTCCACTGGTACGAAAGGTTTATCTTTGTATGATGCACAAGAGGAGGCTGGTGCTTTAAGGGATGAGAATCAACCCTAAATTGGTCTGAGGTTTTGACTTTTTGGAAAGACTGCTCTAACAAAGGATGACTAAGTTCTGTCCTATACCTTTAAGAGGTCTCGGGTCCTTGTACTAAGCCCAAGAGGAGGCATGAGAACTTCTAAGAAGCCTGAGGGTCCTTGTACAAAGCCCAAGAGGAGGCGGGGATACTTTTTGGAAGCCTGTGGGTCCAAACCTAAGAAAAGTTCAAGAAAGGTTTCACCGGAAATAATCCTTTCTTAAGTGAACAGTTCTAGGGTTTGAAGAAATTCAAGAGAGGTTTCACCGGGAATTAATCCTCTCTGGGGGAATGAAATTCTTTGGCAATTTTCTAATAGTGACAGTCTGAGAAAAGTTTCACCGGGAATATTGCCTTTCTCTTCGTTCCATATTGTATAAGCCCAAGAGGAGGCAAGACTGTATCTGGAATTCCTATGGGGAACTAATTTTGACTGTGTTAAAAGAGTGACCACTGGCTTTATCTAGTCCTATACCTAATTGTCGGGGAAAAATCTAAGCAGATATATACAAGCATATATATATAGATGAAATATATAGACAAGTATGTAAAAGAGGGTAGGAGGACTTACAAGTGAGCAAGCTTCCAGCACAAACAAATATATATATATATATATATATATGCAAGTATGTAAAAGAAATCTGTTTAAAACTTACATGTGAGCAAGCTTCCATTTAACAGTTGTATGGTTAGTTATTCAAGAAATTACAGAAAGTTTTGATAACAACTATGAATTTGAACCTAAATCAAAAGGGAAGTTGTTTTGAAAAGATTGGGGCTTACACTTAAAGGGAGGCCCAAAGAATTGTTTAGTTACAAAAGGGTTGGGTCTTACAACTCAAAGAAAGGCCCAAAGAGGTTTTGTATTTACAAGGATTGGGTCTTACACTCTATTAGAGGCCCAAATTTATTTTATTTAAAATGAGGTGGGACTTACACTCTATCAAGAGGCTCACATGATATTTTTTTAAGAGAAAGATGGGACTTACATCACAAGGGTAGGCCCAGATGATTTTTGTTTAAAAGGCGACGATCGCGTCGCAGTTTTCGAAACACAGTGGGACTTATACAATGACTGAGGCCCAAAAAGGTTTATGTACAACAAGGGATGGGTCTTATACTCTATTAGAGGCCCAAAGTGTTTATGAAATGTTTGAAAAGATCAAAATCAAAGAAACCCTAATTTCATTTCTAAAAGTAATTTTTCAAAGAAAATTAATTAAAAATGATAAAAACACCAAATAAGTTTTAAATAAACCACTTGTGATTTTTGGTTAAGGTTTGAAAAATGATGTTTTAATCACAAGATGACCTAAAACTCATTTGGGTTTTGAAAAGATCAAGAGAAAAGAAATATTTTCAAATGTTAAAAAAACAAATAAAATAAGTTCTCTATGAAAATATTAAATATATAAAATAAATAATATTTTTTTGTGAAATTTTTGTAGAATAAAATATTTTAACATTTTTGTGACTTTTTGAAAAAAGAACCAATAAAAAATGATAAAAAATGAGTGAGAAATTAATTTTTGAAGTTATTAAAAAGATGGTGAAAAAGTGACAAGAAAACAAGTGGTAAAAAATTAGAAAATGGTCCCCCCCAAGGCTTGAACGCACGCCCTTGGGGTGGAGAGTTTAAAATTCTACCATCTGAGCCATGTGTGTGGGCTGAAAGAGGATGGCAACAATGAATAATATGTAATAAATCCTTTTGAAAATAGTTTTTAAAAAAAATACCAAAAGGTCTGGGGCGAGGGGGATTCGAACCCCAGACCTCTCGCTCGCTACACACACATAAATACTAGTGTTTCCACTAGGGCGCAATGTCAATTCAAACATAATATGGCAAGTATATAATATATATCAAGACTAGTTGATTTTCTGAAGAATGGCACCATGGCCATCTTCTTCCTTGGGCAAGCTACGTGAAACCTCCTATCTCACTCATTTCTCAACCATTTCACACTATCCAAATATGAAAATCGTGCGTTTTTAAACAAGGAACACAATAGAAATATTCAATTTTGTTAAATTAAGTGAATCAAAAGATAACAAGTTGAAATCAAATGAACCCTAAAATTTGCAAGAGCTTCATGAAATCCTATACACGAACTATAAACATCAATTGATTGAGGGTAAATGATCTACAGACATTCAGAAAAAAATGGTAATTTGAAAATATGTTTATGATGCATGATTCATTGAGTTTGAAAGTTTGAGGTTCACCTCTTGCAGCTGGTGATCGAATTCTGGTTTGGAGGTGTTACAGATGTGTTCCAATGATCTGGACAGCTTCCTTAGGTGCCAAGGAGTGTGTTTGAATGCTTAGAGTGGATTGAAATAAACTGGAACTTGATGTGGCACCTCAACTGCAACTCTGTCAAGAACTTGAGCAATTGGCTGGTGATTTTGTGAATTTGATGTTCCAGATCTTGTTTTAGTGTTTAGATCACCTACATATGATGTTTATGAGGTGTTGGCATGATTGGTTTAGTTTGAATCACTCTCAATTTCAAAATCCAATAGTGACTTGAGTTAGAAGGAAAATTTAGAGTGAAAGAGAGATTTTGAGTAAAGCATCAGTTTGGGTGCTTTGGTGTACTCAAACTGGTCACAAATGAGCTCTATTTATAGTAGAGCAAATTCGTTTTGGCTGCAATAGTGAATGGCAACTGCAGCAGGTCTGTGGCAAATGGTGATCAAATGGAACCTCAAGTCTCCTCTAGCCATTAACTTGAGGTTAGAGCACAAAATATGAGTCTTATGTGGCAGGGATAAGGCTTGACTGAACTTGGATAACATTGTCTTGATGAATGCCGCCTCTATGCATCAGTTAAATGCTTTGAAACAAAATTGACCATATGAAGCATCTTGAATTTTTAGGGGTGTCATGCCTAAACATAGATCCATGGACTTGTGAGGCTTGTGGATCAGTGTTTGTCCCTTGGTTGTTCCCCCTTGAGGTGTGCAGATGGATAACCATACTTGTTATTGTACAAAAATAAGAAATTCGACCAATGACCTATAATCTGATTTATGAAAAATCAGTTTTGGAGGCCAACTTCCCATGGATGTATCTCTTAGCTCATGTTGAATTAAAATGACTTCTTGTACTTTTTGAAAAGCTTAAATGTTGTACTAACACATTGAAGTCTAGGGTTTTCATTGATTCATCTTAGATCAATGTGAAAATGCCTTGGAAGTTTGATGTTTCATGCTGAAATTACAAGGCAGAATTTTCACTTAGTGTCTTTTGACATATTTTGATTTTTCACCACTTTGATCCACTTCAAACTAAAAATACATGAAGAATTGGAGGTTGATGTAGTTGAAGCTTTTGTAGAGTGTATGAAGACCTACAAATCAGGCTTTGGATCACCCAAAATGGTTGTCTAGATCAAAAGTTATGATCCTTGAAAGTTGGCACCAAAACCATCCAAATTTAGTAACTTTGAAAAAATTTCAAATTTTCAAGATTACCCCTTTTACAAGTTATTTTGGTTTCTTGATCAATTTGTGTTCAAATGACATTATAAGTCATATTTTATAAAAATATGAGTCATAAGGATCATTTTTTCCAAAAAAAAGTCATGTTTTGACTTTTGGCTCCGGAGCGGTTGACGCGTGAAATCCCTAATTCCTGACTTTTGTGGAATGCATCCTCTGAGGGTAATTTAGCTTTGCAAATGGATTATTAGGGTTATTTTGAGCATATTGAGTCACATTTTGAAGTCTTCGCTTATCCTCTTGTGAAAATCTCACTCTGGAAGTCCCAGTCGTCCAAAACCCTAATTTGGCGACATCGAGTGTTTCGAGGCTCAAACCACTTGGAATATGGCATCTTTTGTGCTTGATTTTTGATGTGAGGGTCCTCTTGATCCTTTTTGGATGTTTTAAGAGGTTAGACAAGTTGAGGATCATGTCATTTCTTGATTGATCTTTTGTCTAAATGTTCTGGGAGGGTTCAAAACCCTAATTCTTGATTGTAGTGAAAGCTCAACAATCCTTGAGGAGATTGATGAGGCATGAAGGTACATCCATATTATGATGATGATTTTCACAATGATGGGAAATCTTGGTGGTAAAAATTTGGGGTATGACACTTGGTTCTTAAAAACCCGACAACTCGTAGTCCTCGAACTACAAATTTTCTTCAAGCTTTTCCTGTATTTCCGAACTACGAACGCTCTGATTTCTTTTTTGAGAATACGTAGGCACAAGGCTTCAACCCTTGGCGAGTACTCTTTTTTATTTTTCATCCTCTTTTCCAATTTTTTTTACAAATTCCCTTTTTTATATATATTACAAAAACAACAAAAACATTTCTCACTCTCTTCATCTCTCAAAAACAATAAAACTTCCCCAAATAATATCAAATAATAATAGTAATAACATAGATATACAAGAGGTTCCTATAGAGTACTATAGATGCTTAGGGTGTTAATAACTTCCCTTAGTATAATCAACCCCCAATTCCAGTTCTCTTTATTTGCATTTTGTTTATTTTAACATTTGCATTCTTGCAGGGTTTATTTATATTTTTTCCCTTCCTTTAAAGCTTCATAGGATAAATATAAAAGTTCATATGTGGCAACCAATGGCGGTTCACGAAAATCGCGCTACATGTTGAACTTGTGAAATGAGGGAATAAGAGGTCCGATTTATAGTGGAGTGGGAGGGTATTTGCGGAAGAAATAAAAGGAGATTTAGAATGGATTGTCACAGCTGAGTCGTTTTAATGACGTCTCTCAAAATTTTGTTGTGCGTAATCGTTCATGAATTCGTATTACAGCAGGTCATATTTTTTTTGGCATTTTGTGAGGTTATTTGCGTGGTTTTCAGGGTGGGGTCACGGAAGGTTTGTGTGAGCTACGTATTGCATAACAACTTTGTGCATTTTGAAAGAATTGTAATTGTGGTGGGTCAAGTGTGTATTGTTTTATGAAAAAGTTATGTGGGTGTACATACATAATGGTTTGGAATTGGGTTTTGCAGGTGCTATGTGATTCAAAAGAAGGTGATGCAGATAGCTATTGTGAATGGTTTTGCTGGTATGGTTGTTGTGCGTGAGTAGCAGCTTGGCTGAAGGTAGTGTTTGTCATGGTCACGACTTGTTTCATGTGTTGCTGCGGGTGTGGGGTCTGGTAATAATAGTTTTGTAAATAAACTGGCCTGCGTGCGAATGAGTGGTTTGGAAAATCGTTTTACCTGCAGGATAATGTTGCTTATGGTGTGGGAAATGGTGTACATGGTGTGTAGAAGTCTTGATGGCTAATCGGAAAGAGGACAGAAATGTGGTTGGCAATTTGAACAGCCAGTGTTGCATGGTTTGTCAAGGTTTTTCTATTTTTTCTTTTTGGTGGTATATAATGTAATGGGGTTTGGAAGCTCTTTTTGTATAATTTTTTGATTGTGCCAAAAATATTGGTAGCATCCTTTTGGTAAAGATTTTTTTTGTAATTAGTTATATAAGAAAATGGATCATGGGCTTATGGATTGATGGCCTTTTTGTAGAATCTTCCAATGTGGATTGTTTAGTGTAATGGACTTTTTGAATTGGACTTTGTTGAGTTTTTGTAATGAATACATGGGTGTTGAAACATGAATAGGCTTTATGAAATAAAAGTTATGGGCTTTGTGGAATTGGAATGGATTAAGGAACAATAAAAAAAAGACAAATAGAAAAATGGTAATGAGCTTATGGTTGGAAAATATTATTGGGCCTTTGAACTTAAATGATGATGATTGAATCGAATCCACACAAAAAAACTCATTTTGAAACCCAATTCCTCCCTCTTTGAATCTTCACTAAAATCTTGAATTAATTCTTGAGAAGATAAAGCCAAACATGAGTCAATATGTGACTTTTGAAAGGATCATATCACCTTGAATCAAAATGAATCTATCACTGAATAGATCCTTGAACTTTTCCACTTGTACTCCGAGAAACCAAAGCTTTTACCTTAAACCTTATTAAGTAAGAACACCTTGAAATCAGAGCATTATGACTTGATGTGTGAATTGTGCTGCAACAAACCCTAATTGCAAAATATACTGATCTCTGATGATCCTCAGCCATGAAACATCTGCACTTATGATAACCTGATAGCCTGACTCACACACAGACAACTTAAATAGGTATAAACCCTAATTGGAAGCTCAAACCCACCACTTGAATTGAAGAACGTCACTACACACACACACGCACACATCTGAATGAGCCTCAAATGAACCTGGACTTAGGCAAGTGGAAATAACCTTTTTTTTTTATTTTTCAATGATAGTTAGTGGACGGATATACAAGTGAAAGATAATTTACAAGTAGGACAAATTTGGGGTATGACAGATGCCCCTATCTAATTGGCTTAAACCTAGTAAGATGAACTGCTACAACGTTCATTCTTTTGAGGTAGAAGTCAATTAGATATGAAGAAGACTCCGAATTTGTCTGAAAGAAAGAAAAAACTTGGGACATTGACTGACAGATCAATGTCGACCCTTGAGTGGACACTGAATAACTTGCAAAGGTCGTCATCACCAAAAAGATGATAACGGAAAGCACTTACACCAAAAGGATGACAGATCTATCACCAAAAGGATGATAGGAGACGGAGAGATATCTGACACCAAAAGGATGATATACCTATCACCAAAAGAATGATAGTAAACTCACACGACTCGACTTGCTATTACCAAAAGGATAACAGTATGTGCACACACAAACCCTTCACCAAAAGGATGAAAATGAGCTCAAAAATCGCTATTACCAAAAGGATAATAGTAAGCATACACACATACACACAGACCCTTCACCAAAAGGATGACAGATCTATCACCAAATGGATGATAGATGCCACGCGACTCGACTTGCTATTACCAAAAGGATAACAGTAAGTACACACAGGCCCTTCACCAAAAGGATGAAAATAAGGTCAAGTCTCGCTATTACCAAAAGGATAATAGTAAGAAAATACACACACACACATACCCTTCACCAAAAGGATGAAAATGAGGTCAAAGCTTGCTATTACCAAAAGGATAATAGTAAGAAAACACACACACACAGACCCTTCACCAAAAGGATGAAAATGAGGTCAAAGCTCGCTAGTACCAAAAGGATAATAGTAAGCACACAATGATTTCCGACACCAAAAGGATGATGAATCTATCACCCAAAGGATGATAGAGAACATAGATGACTCCGACACCAAAAGGATGGCGGACCTATCACCAAAAGGATGATAGAGAACACACACACCGAGATATCTGACACCAAAAGGATGAAAGACCTATCACCAAAAGGATGATAGTAAACACACACTTCTCCGACACTAAAAGGATGACGAACCTATCACCAAAAGAATGACAGTGAACACAGAGATATCTGACACCAAAAGGATGACAGATCTATCACCAAAAGGATGATAGTAAACACATGCATCTCCGACACCAAAAGGATGACGGATCTATCACCAAAAGGATGATAGTGAAACACACGCATACGACTCCGACACCAAAAGGGTGACAGACCTATCACCAAAAGGTTGATAGAACACACACACACACACACACACACACCGATATATCTGACACCAAAAGGATGACAGATCTACCACCAAAAGGATGATAGATGCCATACGACTTGACGACCCTTCACCAAAAGGATGAAAGTGAGTTCAACCAGACTTGCTATTACCAAAAGGATAATAGTAAGCAAAATGATATCAAAGGCCGCCATTTACCAAAAGGATGATACACAGACCAATGGTTCACGGATAGCGGGCACCAAAAGGATGACGGTAAGATCAAACGACACAAGTTGCTACCACCAAAAGGATGATAGGAATTTCCCAATTTTGAGAACTACCAACACCAATGTCGCTCCCAAGATTTTCATCCAAGTATAAACGCGAAAGTGGCACCGAAACAGAGTCGCCAGCAATGTGTATTTATCCCAAGGGAGGGAAAGGAAACACTGCATAAACCTGGGGGAAAGGAAAAGCATAGTCTCACGACCAAGAGAAATGGGTAAGGGAGTCTGTTACGCGAAGGGAAGGTATTAGCACCCCCCGCGTCCATCGTACTCGATGGGATCCACGCTTGTTGTCTCGATCAAAAGGTGTCATCGTCTGGAGCTCCACTGCTACTGGAAATGAGAGGGAACGGGAACGGAAAAAGAATGAAGGAACGAAGAAGAAAAGAAAAAGAAGTGACTCGATAGGACGTCCTCGGAGTCCTAGGCCTACGTATTCCCTCGGGAACGGGAATATCAGAGTCAACGTAGTTCGAACACGAACTATAGGGGGAGGTTGGTCGCCAAGACATCGTCGTCTCATGCCTACGTATCCTCAATCTAACCAGAAAGAGGAAATCAGAGCAGTCGTAGTTCATCTTAACAAGGTCGTTGTTTTTTTTATGAGCGACGTGAAGTTCGCGTCCGGTAGTTAGGGTCGATGCCTGTTTGCGATGAGACGGAAGTAACGTGCCCTTTTCTGAAAATGAGGTTTGAGACTTAACGATCCCGCGGGATGAAAAGGTTTTGAATTTGTTTTGTGTTTTTTAGACAGAAGTGTTTTTGAAGTTGTTTGTAACTTGCATTGCACCCAAGTCTACAACATAGAAACGAATACGTCGCATATCGTCCCCAACAAGACGTACACTAAGTACCCTAGAAGAATGAAGGGAAACTCCCCCCCCCCCATTATTCACTTCCCACATCTAAGGCTTATGCGCAATACACGTTTAACCTTTATTAAGTGTTTTAGAAAGATTATGAGATGAGAAGAGAAGACTCAAGTTGAAAAGAAAACACTAAAGGGAAACTAAATGTTCCTAATGTTATCATGCAAAGGTGGCCCTAAGGTTGAATTTAGAAGGGGGATGCTACCTATGTTAGCATGCATGGATTGTTATCCTAATGTCTCTCCTACCTCTGACTTAATCGAAAATTAAGTGGAGCTAGGAATCCTGCGGGATCATGTCATCAGACAAGTAAACACAGGATAAATCAATCACAAAATGGACTAAAAGCACCGAAAGAGTAAATAGTGTCAGTCAAAGTAAAAGGGGAGCTTTAGCCAAGGGGTCATATCAACCTAGGCAAACAAGCTAGCTGTGGGAAATAGGGGTGTTCGCCCAATGGTATCAAGAACCATGGAGAGCAGAGTAAGAAAGGGGAAAATGTGAATCAGATCACATAAGCATCAGCATTGGTCAATGCGAACTATAGACAAGGCGTGGGGGTTTGATTACTAAACCCTCCTTCCACTGACGAACTCGATAACAGGAGCAAGTGATGTTCAAAGCTTCAATCATGTAATGAGAACTAAGAACGACTCAACTAGAATAACGGGGGTCGATTGCGAACCCTGCCTTCTGTCAATTGCCTCCTTAGAGGTCTTCAGCACAATATCAAACCAGCACAATCATGGCCTCACTTGAGGGCTTTCCATACAATCCTACTTATCATGGCATCAACTATTCCTACTTCTCATGGCATTTGAAAGCATTAATGATAAGTGAAGAGATAAGAGGTCCTACCAAACAGATATGAATCCGTAGCAAAGCAACGAAAGCGCAACGAAAGTAAGTCATGAAAGCACCTATAAACATATAGCAAACCAAGTTAGAAACAAGATTTTATTTACAAAATGAAATGGTCACACCACCTTTGGAATGTCTCCTTTATGTACCTTGCACATGTGAATCAAAGACATTAGTAATAACAAGAGAGTGTATGTACAACATGAAACCTAAGTCTAATGGCTATGTACATTTGAATCACACTAGTCAAAGTGAAAGACCTAAAAGGATTATGAAGTTACAAGTCAAGTTACAACTATGCTACAAGACTAATCTACTTTGAAGTTAAAGGTAAACCAACAAAAGAAAGTCATTACAAGTTAGATGAATTGAATTAAAACATGAAGATGGACCAAGGTCAGAAGTGAAACAACTTATACACATGCTTAAATCCAATCTCAAAGTGTCACAAAGGTTTGCATCAAACTCTCTCTCCAAAGTCAATTCATTCCATGAGCAACATCACATTTAAACTTCTCATACAATTATGTAAAATTGTCACTCAAGTAATGCAAGTGAAATGACATGGTAAGGCAATGTTAAAGCTCACACACCAGAGGCAAATGACCTATAAAATGTCCTAATTGAATCCCCAAAAACAATCATGAACATGGCATACAAGCGGCATCAAAAGAAGTGGCCAAAATGAAACACAAATTCAAGTTCACATACACGCAAAGTAGGCATCATTTAAGGCATGTGAAATGATCAAAGGCAATACTCAAGCATGTCTCAATTGTGCATCAAAATAAACTTAACAGTGTGCTAAAACTCATATTCAAAGTTGGCTCAAAGTGCCTTCATACAAGTCCTAAACATAACTTCTTTCTACGCTTGTATCAACACGTTTGGTTCGCATTGGAAAATGAGTGAAAAATAGCAAAATGCTCTTGACAATTATAATTAATTGAACATATCATGCCAAGGAAAGTAGATAATCACATGCAAAATATAGGGTTCATACCATGCACCAAACATATTCAATCAATTGCAAACATGGATCAATTTATCAATGATGCTCTTACAAGATAAGGCACAAAGATGATGCTCAAAATCAATTCAATAATCATGTACATGGCACCAATCAAACATAATTAGGTCACATAATTAGAGGACTAAATGTGCACCAAAAATTAGCTCCAAATTGTCAAGGTAATATCACATTCTAAGACTTGTATCACAAGATACACCATTAAGAACACAACCCTTTCCAAAATTCTAGAAGAAATATCAAACAGCCCCCAAAATGGAATTAAAAATATCCAAAAATTAATTAACACCCCTAAAGACATACACGAATTTTATTGGAATTTTCTGAAGCACGAAAATATTTTTAGAAAATCGGTTTCGAAACTAGTATGAACAAAAAGAATTAAACAACACCAAGAATCAAGGGGTGTTATTAGCAATGATTCCCTTTCACGTTCTCTTGGGCCATGCGCATTAGGGTGTATATAGCAATGAAAATAGGTCCAAGGAAGGTCAGGGCCTGAGGGTGCACGGTGGAATCACATGATTTGGCAACTAATCCTAGCCGTTTGATCATAGTTTGAGATCAAACCAAGGGTCTTGATGAAGGGTGTATGGTAGCTAGTATGGGAGCGCAAGTATATCACCTAAGTGGTCCTACCGGACGGTGACAAGTGTCACCGCCAGAGTGGACCGCCACCACCATCCCTTATCCTCTTCCATTGTCATAAGACTCACAAGATTAATTCTCACCACGTCTCTCTCTCCTTCGCAGCCCTCCCTCTCTCTATGATATTTCCTTCCCTGAAAACTTAACTGCCGGAGACAACGGTGGCCGGCGGCAGCGGCGCCGTCTTCTCCGGCACCCAACCACCACAAAACCTTAAATGATGAACACAAACCCTAACTGAAATTCCGTCCCCGTTCCAAATCCATAAACCGTTTTTTCAAAATCTCACTCAATCAACGGGATCGACATTATCAGAAATGAAAATTAAAAATCACAACCACGCTCAAACATCATTCCACATCAAAACCACAACGAACTCCTAATGAGTTCGAAACCGCAGCTATGAGAGGTTCAAGATTTGTGTACCTGCGATCGAGGAGGCGAACGGAAACTCGAAGGTTCGTAATTCTTTATTTGCTTCCTCTTTTTCACGATTCTTGTTTAATTCTTCTTCCGTTCTTCACCGACTGTAGTTGTTACGCAAACCTGACTCGGCACCAATTATGGTTGAATTTGCGGTGACATTATTGCTTCGAAATTTGTTGTTGCAGCGTTGAATCGATGATGATGAGGACGAAGTGTTGTTGTGTTTGATCGACGACGCAGCCAGACTGAATTCGCGAAGGTGAAGATCTTGGATTGGAATTTTGCAGTTTCAACGATTTGCCAGTTATAGTGAGAGATTGAAGATCTTGAGGTTTGAAGCTCTCTTACAATTCCTTCAATCTTCTTCTGATGCCGTTACGGTGTTATCGTTGATTTCCGTTGAGGAATTGGTTTTGTGAGTTTTTGTGTGTGAACTGAGAAAAAAATGTTGCCGGTTGCGAAGATGGAGATTAGAGGAAGATATGGCTTGGGGTTTGAAGAGAGTTGTTGAATTCTGGAGTAATTTCTTTGTTGTCGTTATTGAACGGTTATGGGAATCTCATCGGCGGTGTTTGAATTGCGGTTGTTGCGTTCTTGAAGAAGACTTGGTGTTGCAGTAAAAGCGGTCTCTTGTGATTTTCTGCAGGTTTTGCAAGGTTGAAGATTATTGACGATGATGGATTGAAGATGGCGAATTCGCTGCAGTTTTGCGGTGCAGAGGAAGAAAGCTATGGTGCTTCGGAGATTGCAGAAGGTGAATTGGATTAAAGAATGATTGTTAGTGGTTAGGAGAATTGGTCAGAGGAATTGTTAGAGATTGGTTAGAATGAGTTGTGTAAATCTTCCTGTTAGTTTTCTGTTGCAGTTATCTGGTTAGAGGAGGGAATATTGGTTAGGTTCTGTTATTGATTTTTTTGGTTCGGATGAATTTATCTCACTGCTAGATGAGCTATTGAATCTAGTTCCACAATTATGTTATTAAAGTGGCTTGTAAGCAGGCCTTGAAATATTTCTAGCAGCACTGTAAATAGAAGTTGCTAATAATACGAGGTGTGCTCTGAAATATTGTCGTAGAGCAACATAAGTGTAATAGGCTACCTGTTTCTCCTCTACTGGTTAACATCCCGAACTCTAATGAAGCCGCTTCTAACTTTGAAACTTCCAGTTTCACTTCACTTTCAAGACCTGCGTGGAGAATCTCCGTTAAAGTTGGGTCCACCGTTAATTCTTCCGTTAGAATTAAACAGCTTAACGCAAATGCTAAGAGAATAACAACAAGCTTCTTCAGTGCCGCCATTGATCCTTGATTTCTTCATACCACTATAATGTATAGAATGGAAAACAAAACAACCTGCATGTGCGTAGAAAGACGAAAGATTCTTGCTGACTGTGTATGTTAATGATAATGTCATAAATGGCCAGTGACCATCATGGTATTCATCACATAGAACAATATGTTTCTCACCAGTAAGCAATAAAATACGTATCACCACTTACACACCAAAGATCTTAGTGGGCTCCAATGCTTTTTGAGATAAAGTGACATAATCCATAGATGGCATTGTAATTTTTCATACAAGTATGTCATGGATATTCTAGAGGAAACATGTTGAATGAAAGTTAAACCTATGGCACTATGATGGAACACCTATTGTCAAAAACTTTAACCAAATTAGAGGGAGCCATTTTCAAATCTGGATATACAAAAGAGTAGTCGAAAAACTAAATTATCTCGTGGTCGGTCGCTAAGCCATCTCATGGTATATGACTATCCAGGAAAGTTATGTTGGGAATTGGATTTTTGAGTAATTAGAAATGGACATCCAAAATTAGATGCTTGAATTTGGTTTATGGATATCGAATATTATTTGGTTTAATGGATACGAAATGGATTGTAAATGGATTTAAAGTGGAATTGATTTAGTAAATTGGATATTTGAAAATGAACATGGATTTGTGGATAATGGTTATAAAAAGTGGTTATGGATCTAAAATGGTTATCAAAAGTGGATAAAATGGGCGATGGATATTAACATGAAAATGATCATTGGTTAAAAAGAAATGGACTTGTGTCCTGAATTCCAAGTAATCCACATGAACTCTTTTCACACCTCGTATGCTTAAAGCTTTTGAACAATTGAATATCTTTGATCCCAAACCAAACTTCAAATCTAAATCAAACTTGCTTTCATTATGAATCCCCAACTTCAATCTCAAATCCACACTAATTTGCATTACGAGCAACAACCAATCAGCAACTGAGAGAACAACACTGCCTGACCACACCATAAATCCACAAGTGAATCTCATGTTAAGATTCCTTTGCCATGAACCTTAGCCACCATTTTCAATTGATGAATATCAACCAAGTCGCATAGAAGATAAGAAACCATGATCCCATGCCTCAGGAGCCCAATGCAAATGAATGAATATAAGTCATGACCTAATGGATATGCAGATTCAAATGAAGGGTGAAGCATAAGCCACTTAAAGTTAGAAAGAAGCGAGGGCAAATTTTGGGGTGCTACAGCTGCCCCTATTCAATCGACTTGGACCTGAAAGTATGATAGCAACGGCTTTCAGACATTCAAAGATACACAGAGATTGAATACCAAAAGAACCCCAAAATTTGCAAACCGTGAGGATAATGAAATGGAGTATTTTCCAGCCGAAGGCGCTCTACTCAACAAAATAATACGAGGACGGCCGCAAACGAACTCGAAAAGGAAGACCGGCCGCAGACGGGCTACCCAACAAAATCATACGAGGACGGCCGAAGACGAACTCGAAAAGGAAGACCAATCTGAAAGTGGACTTCGCTAGGGATAAAGTGAAATAAACTCTTCTGAGTTATGCCATCTCTGCTGAGGAAGAGAACTGGGTTTCACAAAATAAGTCAGACGAGAACTGACTACCAGGCGAGAACTGGATTTCAAAAAATAAGTCAGACGAGAACTGACTACCAGGCGAGAACTGGATTTCACCAAATAAGTCAGACGAGAACTGACCACCAGGCGAGAACTGGATTTCACCAAATAAGTCAGACGAGAACTGACTACCAGACGAGAACTGGATTTCACCAAATAAGTCAGACGAGAACTGACTACCAGACGAGAACTGGATTTCACCAAATAAGTCAGACGAGAACTGACTACCAGACGAGAACTGGATTTCACCAAATAAGTCAGACGAGAACTGACTACCAGACGAGAACTGGATTTCACCAAATAAGTCAGACGAGAACTGACTACCAAACGAGAACTAGATTTCACCAAATAAGTCAGACGAGAACTGACTACTATACGAGAATTGGGTTTCACCAAATAAGTCAAACGAGAACTGACTACCAGACGAGAATAGGATTTCACCAAATAAGTCAGACGAGAACTGACTACCAGACGAGAACTAGATTTCACCAAATAAGTCAGACGAGAACTGACTACCAGACGAGAACTGGGTTTACAAAAGAGATTAGCCAATCCAAGGCAAACTCCTAGCAAAGATACGGTCGTGAACTGAAGGGGTGGGAGGTAAAATCAACGGACTTGCAACCCACGGATAAGATGACTCCATTGGGGAAAGGAGAAGTCTAAATAAAAGACTCCGCCGAGGAGCACAGGTAGGATGAACACATCCCTCGGCGACCTCACCGAGGATAAACCAAAATCTCCTGAGTTATGGCATCTCTGCTGAGAAAGAGAACTAGCAAACAAAATATCCGGAATTATGCCATCTCTGCTGAGAAAGAGAACTGGCAAACGAAATATCCAGAGTTATGCCATCTCTGCTGAGAAAGAGAACTGGCAAAGAAAAACCTCCTGAATTATGTCATCTCTGTTGAGAAAGAGAACTGGCAAAGAAAATATTCTGAATTATTCCATCTCTGCTGAGAAAGAGAACTGCAAACGAAATATCCAGAGTTATGCCATCTCTGCTGAGAAAGAGAACTGGCAAACAAAATATCTGGAATTATGCCATCTCTGCTGAGAAAGAGAACTGGCAAACAACATATCAAACCTGGCTTATGCTTCGAATGTATATGTTTGAATTTTTCTATTACGTAATGCTCCATGCGAAATGGAAATGCTACGCGTTTGGGAGGATGCCATGCAAAGATGCTTATGCAATACAAAAGAAACGTCTCAGCAAAATAAATGCTGAAGACAAAGGCAGCTCCACCGGGGATGACAAACTAAATTGTCCTCTGAATTAAAAGATCCTGCTGAGGAATATTTCACTGAACAACTTCCTGATCACAAACTCTGCTGGAGATGAAATCCCAAAAGAACATCCACTCTACTGGGGATTATACATAACTCTTTGAAAAGGAAACCAAGACCTGAATCAGAAGAGTGCCAAATATCACTTGGACTTAAAACCTGCTGGGGATATCAACCAACGTTGAACAAACCGCTACGAGGATTACCACTAAACTCTGCTTGGGGAGACAAATCACCAATACTAGACCCGTTGGGGACACCATTGAACTTAACTCGCTGCTGGGGAAAGGACTTCGCCCTTATCCTGCTGTTACTGGTGGAAACACGTTTCCTGACTGGCCGAGGGGAGTAGACACCAATACTCTACGGGGAAGACAACATCTTTGTCTCGGGAATGTGCTCCACAAATCTCCTATGGCAATAAAACAATATCCACCCTAAAGCAATCCACTTTAGATGCTGGCTGAGGAACAATCTTTTGTACTCTGACTGGGGAGAGTGACAGTCTGATGAGGATGATGAAACCTCAATGCCAGGGAGAATAACCCTGCTGGGAGAAAAGTCAACGAAACATGCCGAGGGATATCATTGAGCTTAACCTGCTGTTACAGGAAAGAATTTACCCTGCTGGAGATTAGAGCGTGTTGTTGCTGACGGAATTACACTTCCTGACCTGCTGAGGAAAGTGAGTACCAGACTCTATGGGGAAAATAAAGTCTTTTCACAGGACATCCAACACCTCTCTTGTGGGAGATACGGCCACATTCACCTCGGAACGATCCACTTCAAACTGCTTGTTGGGGAATAATAAACCAACCATGACTTCGGCTGGGGACACAATCCTCTGTACTTTTGCGGGGGAGAATAAGTTCTGCTGAGGATAACGACCTTTCAGTTCTGGGGGGAGTAACTCTACTGGGGAAAAACAAACTTGTTACCCAGACCGACCTGTCTCTATGGTCATAAACGACCCTTTGAACTCTCGAACTTGTCCCATACTGTAGCGAGCAATTTTGGACGCGGTTCTTAAGCGCTGGTCGCTCTCTGCAGTTGAGCTTAAACTATAGGTCGATTCATTTTTTATCCTATTGTGAGCTGAATAAGGAAGGGAAATAGATGTCTCCAATTAACCCTGCTTGCATACTGAGTTTAAACAGCAGTCTGTTAGGTTACGAATGCTATCAATGTGGGGGGGCCTTTGTACTGGTTATTTGTATTTTTCGCCAATACGGTTTCTTTCTTTTTATCTAGACAGAGGGTTTCTGGCGGGGAACAAGGATTAGGATGTTTAGGACTGGTGCTTTTTGATTACTGCTTTTGATATGGGATTTTGGGTTTTTGTTTAGTGTGCTCGCTAAGATCTTTTCTTTCGATCTTATGCCTACGTATTCCCGTTTGTCCAAAATAGGGAAATCAGAGCGTTCGTAGTTCCTCGAAATGGTTGTTTTGGTGTCTTGTTCAAAGCCCAAGACGTGAAGCGAAAGGTAGTTTGTATCTTGTTCAAAGCCCAAGATATGAAGCTGAAAGGTCTATTTGTATCTTGTTCAAAGCCCAAGATGTGAAGCTGAAGGGTGTCGTCTTTAGAGAGAATTTGTCATCTCTAAAGAGGGGGTTGTCTGTCACAACTATTTTATAAAGGAGAATTACTTTAACCGGGATACGCGGATCCGACAATGCCATAATTTCCCTTATAGGGGGTTTTAACCTGAAGGAGAAGACTTTAACTCAGTGTAGAGCAATGCTATCTTTCCTTAGGAATTTCTCATGCTAAAAGAGGGACAGTGGCATGGATGTAGATGATCCAGAGGCTTGTCGCTTACAGCGATTAGATGAAAGGGAAGGAGTTATTGATGTTTGTGTACTGTGAACGAGGCACAGCTTTGATGCTAAAAGGTTGCTTGGATCAACCAGTGGTTTTCTTATACAAAGCCTAAGAGGAGGCTGATATGTGTCTCGTACAAAGCCCGAGAGAGAGGATAAAAGGTTTTGACTCAACGAGGGAATCTTTTGGTATCTCGTATAAAGCCCGAGATGGAGGCTATTTGACTGTTTGGCTCAATAAGAACGTTTTTTGTTGTATCTCGTATGAAGCCCGAGATGGAGGCGAAAGGGTGATTGACTCAACGAGGGAGTCTCTTATGTGTCTCGTACAAAGCCCGAGAGAGAGGCTAAACATTGTTTGACTCCGCTGGGGAGAATAATTGTACAAAGCCCAAGAGGAGGCTATGATGACTGTTTCAGCTGAGTGACAGGTCCGGTATACTGGTTTTAAAAGAGAAAATCAGTTCTTATATGAGCAACACTGTACTCATGGTTTTGATTCAAGGATCTAGGTTATTCCTATTCTTTAAGCAAGCGGGAATCCGAAGGGTACTGAGACTGTCCGAGTCTGCGGGTTTCCTTCCTATTTAACGAAGGGGTCACTTGAGAATGTCTTTGAAACTCAAGGAGATTAGACCGTCCAAGTCTAGAGTTTTATCTTTTGTACTATGCTTTGAGAAACAATAGTAGACTCTATGAAAGGACTGTTCTATGAAGATGATTAAGTTCTGTTCCTATACCTCTAGGAGATCGTCAGGACAATTTGTACGAAGCCCAAGAGGAGGCTGGAAACTTTTAAGAAGCTGACGGGTCCTTGTACTAAGCCCAAGAGAAGGCTATCATTCCCGGAGGAAGAGATCATTATACGAAGCCTAAGAGGAGACTGTGAATACTTCTAAGAAGCCGTAGGGTCCTTGTACTAAGCCCAAGAGGAGCCGGGGTTGCTTTTAGGAAGCCTGTGGGTCCTTGTACGATGCCCAAGAGGAGGCCGATGCTTCTAAGAAGCCCGTGGGTCCCCAAACCCCGAGAAATTCAAGGCAATGCTATTCACCGAGAATAGATCAAAGTCAGGAAAATTCGAGAATTTGGAAGAAACTCAAAGATGCCATTCACGGAGAATACATTCATCTCTGGGAGAGAGTTTCTTGACAATTCCTAATGAGGACACCCGAAGAGAAGACTGTATCTGGTGATCCTATTGGGGATCTAGTTGTCTATTTCTACGAATAAACGAGACGACGTCACCTAGTTCTAGACGTAGTTTCCAGGGAAACTCGAAATATCTATACTATTATTACACAGTCGATATGAGTTTATGAAAGAAGACTTACAGTGAAACAGCCCCACAATACAGTTATATGTATATGAAAGCGGTAAATGAAAGCGATAACCACTTACTCGGTTGTAGAGCTTCCATGCTGTTTGGTTAGTTGTTCAACAAAGAAAGATTGAAAACAACAGTATATTCAAAATCAAAGGAGAAAGTGCTTTGAAAAAGAAAGTTTCGGGGCTTACAGCTCAAGGAGAGGCCCAGGGTTTTATCAGTGAGCGCACTGTTGAATTTGTACAGAGGGACTTATACAAGTGACTGTGGCCCAAGATGGTTTTCTGTACAAAGGGATGGATCTTACACTCTATCAAGAGGCCCAAAAAGTTTAAAGAAAAAGAGTGGGGCTTATAACACGAGGGTAGGCCCAAATGATTTTTCCGTTTAAAATGGCGATCGCGCCGAGATTTTTTTTAACGCGGAGGGACTTATACAATAAGTGAGGCCCAAAGTGATTTTGGTTAAAAGGGGATTGGGTCTTACACTCTATTAGAGGCCCAAAAAGTTTGAATGGGTCTTATAGCTCAAGGAGAGGCCCAGGGTTATTTTTAAAAAGGGCGATGATCGTGCCGTTTATTTGAAAATGTACAGGGGGACTTATACAACGAATGAGACCCAAAATATTTCTGTACAAGTGGGTTGGGTCTTACACTCTCCCAAGAGGCCCAAAATGTTTTGAAAATGATTTATGAGGGTTGAATTAATCCAAAAACCCTAATTTGTTTTCAAAAATGTATTTAATTGAATAAAAATTCAATTAAAATGATCAAAATTGTTTAACATGTGAAAAACAAATTGTGATTTTGGATTAATACTTCAAAAATTAAGTATTGACCTACAAAATAATTAGAAAGCATTAAAAGTTGCAAAATCAATGTAGAAAAAATATTTAATATGTCAAAAACAATTAAAATATTAATTCTTTGCAAAAATATCAATTATATGAAATAAATAATATTTTTGGGATTTTTTGATAAAATAAAATATTTTAACATTTTTGTGAATTATTAAAAAAAGAATCAACTCAAAATCATTAAAACTCAAAGAGAAATTAATTTTTGAATCAATTAAATAAAATCACAAAATTCAAATATTTGAATTGTTCAAAAATGGCGCCAAGAACACACCAAGAACACGCGCGTGTTCTGGGTTTGGCTGATTTGCATTTTCTCCTCAATCTCATTGAATACTTGATTATACCATGCAATCCACATATCATTATGCTCGTCTCAACCTCACGATCATGTCTATAACACTTAATTTCATTTAAATTAAACATAAAACATGAAATCACGAAGAAACCTCAAGAACCCTAATTTCTGCATGAAGGCTAGGATTTTTGATACACGATTCAAACAATGCAATTAATTGAGGGAAAACATTCCATGCATGATTATGAACATATGGCCAAATTATTGTGCGAGGAAATATGCCTAGATTGAGAGATGACCAAGTATATGCTTACCTCTAAGTCGTGACAGCAAGTGCAATGTGATTTTTAATTTGGAGGTGTTACAGATGAGTGGTGATGATCTGAACAGCTTCCTACACCCTATGGAGTTTGTTTGAATGCTTGGACTTGATTGAAATTGGCTGGATCAATTTGTGGTACCTCAGCTGCAACTTGATTGAAAATTTGAGCAACCAGCTGGTGATTTTGTGAAATTGGTATTTCAGAAGTGATCTAAGTGTTTGATCAGCTCATATGTGATGTAGGTGAGGTGTGTGAGTGATTGGTTTGATTGGAAAAGCTCTCAAACTCAAAACCCGATAGTGACTTGCCTTTGAAGGCAAAATTGGAGTGAAAGAAGAGATTTTGAGGAAAGCATCTATTTGATGGCTTTGGTGTACTCAAACTGATCACAATTGAGCTCTATTTATAGTAGAGCAAGTTTGTTTTGCAAGGAATAGTGAATGGCAGCTGGTAAGTTGGTTTGGCCAATGTTGGCAAATGAAAATCCAAGTCTCCTCTAGCCATTGACTAGAGGTTAGGGCACAGAGCTTTGGTCCCCTTGGTCTTGGATAAGTCTTGACTGATTTCAGATGAGAATGGCTCAGTCCATGCCACCTTGATGCTTCCATTGAATGCTTCAATCCAAATTTGGGGTCTTGTCCCTATTTTGGCCATTCTAGGTTCAACATGTTATTTCTTGTTCCATGGACTTTGGAGGCTTGGCTCATTGATTGTCCCCTTTAGATTCAATCCTCAGATGTGTCCAAGTAGATAGGAGCATTTGAATTTGGATGATTTTGGAAAATCGAGCCAAAATGCAAAATCTGCCTTGCCTTTGACAGATTTCAGCAAGGCAACTTGACAATGTCATATCTCATGGGGTAAGTTGGATTTGGCAATGTTCTTGGCCATTTTGGAAAGCCCTTACATGATACAACAACTGTTTGAACAAGTTTGATTTTGATCTCTTCTGATTCTAAGCGAAAAATCCCTCTACATTTGGCAAAAAGTGAAGCAAAATCTGACTTAGTGAAATTTTCACTAAGTGTTGGAACAAAGTGTGATTTCTTGATTTTGATCACTCCATAACTCAAAATCCTTAATGAATTGGCCTTAGGTATAGTTGAAGTTTTTGTAGAGGGTAATGAGGGCTACAAATCCATCTTTGGATGAGAAAAAATGGCCATGTGGTTTAGGAGTTATGATCCTCCAAAGTTAGTGCATTAGTGGTACTTTTTCCATAACTTAGAAAAATTTCTAAGTTTTATGGTTACCCCTTTTACAAGTTATCCCACTTTCTTTGATTTTTCTTGATGAATGATGATTCAAATCATACATTAACATCATTTTAGGGTTAAAAATCCATTTTGGTGAAAAATCTCAAAAAGTCAAAGTTGACTTTTGTGCACAGTTGACTTTTTATCAGATGAATTCCAAACTGTGCAATTCTTCAGGAAATCATGTCCTTGACCTAAATCAAACTTGATGGACATGTTCCAAGAGTGTCATAGGGTATATTGAATCATGTCTTAGGGTTTGGGAGCATGTCCTGGTCAAAAGTCAAAGTTACAGTTGACTTTCCTCGCGAAACCCTAATTGTGGTGCAGATGAAATTGAGACTTGTTGCTCAAGCTTCTTGGATTAATCCATTGTTGCAAATGGATCAATATAGTATCTTAGAGACCCTCAAATCATGTCTTGAGGTCTTGGCCCATGATTTGTCCCAAAAGTCAACTTAGGGGTGAATTAGGTCAAGAAACCCTAATTCCTGATTTTTGATGAATGCATCCCCTGAGGTCAAATTGACTTGATGATTGGGTCCATGAGGTTCCATGGAGTACATTAGGTTGTGTTTTGGATCTTTGGCTTATGCCCAGATGAAACTTTCCATCTAGAGGCCCTGGTCGACCAAAACCCTAATTTGGTGATACTGGCGATCTTGAGACTTGATCCCCCTAGAAGGGAGCAACCTTGTGCTTAATCCGTGAAGTGGGAGTCCTTTTTGATCCATTGTGGATGTTTGAGAGGTTAGACAAGTTGAAGATCATGTCACTCCTTGATTGATCCTTTGTCTAAGGCTCTGAGAGGGCTTAAAACCCTAATTTCGAAGTCAGACCCGCTGGGGAACCCAGTCGTCTGAGTTGTAGAGGTACACAAACTTCTCTGTTGGAGACGCCATTTGTCGATTCTACTGGGGAAAGCGAGTTTCTTGAGAGACTGCTTCCGCTTGGGGTCTTTACATCATACTTTTCTCGAAGATCTTCTCGGAGAAATGCCATATGATGTGATCCAATTTTGAGGTGCCAATGACCTTTTCATCAGTGGATTTTTCAGAGAAATACTGATGTACTGCCGAACCCTTGCTTAAGAGGCTTTCTCTGGGGATTTTCTTTAATCCGGGAAAGCAAGGATATCATCTTCAATGGCGAAGAGTGACATCTGTTGAAGGTTCTCTGGCTTTTCAGAGGTTCAAGTTATCAAAGTGGTCAAGGGCCAACTTCCTTCCAGCAATAAACTAGAAGCGCAGCGTTTCCTGACGAGGCAAGAACTGACAATTCGATTGAGAGGACTTTTATCACTAGGGGATAAGACCGACTAGTGATAGCGATGCAATATGAAATGTAAATGCAAATCAATAATGCATGATGTATGTATGTATATGCTGACAAAACTGACGCGACACACAAACTAAAAGATGAACATGACTGGATACTCGGCCATCGCTGGGCGTACAGAGATATCGCTGGTTCAAGATAGCAATTCCACCTTGCTTAGGAGAGATAATCCCTGCGGGGAATACCGTTGATCGGGCTTAGGAGGTAAGAACTTTGCCGTGGATGTCAGACGAAACAAGGTCTCTGACACGGTTGATCCTTCATTCAGGCATACTGGGTTAGAAGGAATACTTTGATTCTGTACTTTGAGGCTCGAACGCCTTTGGAGACGCAACTGATGTTCTTCTGATGTTCAACAGTCAAAAGAAATGCCATCTTTAATTTAAAAGCAGAAAAAGTTTTAACAAGTAAATTCATTTTGTTTCATATCAAGAATCGTTAATCATGTTAACAACGTCGTTCTGTAAAGCTAAAACAAATAAGAATTACAAACAAAAGCACAAGGGCTCAAATTTTATTGATAAGATGGAGATCAGCCAAACGCGTGATTCCAAAGAGTATATACAAAGTTTGAAAATGGTAATTTACAGGGAAAAAGGCTACGTTGAAACATAACGACCACTATCCTTCTACCAACTTTGAATTCAGGGCATCCTGAGCTTCTGTCGAAGATGACCTTAACTGGAGTCTTCCTCTGATGGATGATGTAACTGCTGCTGCTGAGGGACTTGCCTCTGTTGAACATAGTTACTTGCCATTATCCCTAATTTTTGCCTGGATTGTACTATGATGTTTCCAATCCATCGGGATTATTCTCTTTCATGTCTCTAACTTTTGCCTGGACCGCCCTTTCGGGTTTTCAGTCCACCGAGACGTTTTTTTTTTTAGTTTAGGCGAAGTATTTCTTGACTACATCAACATTCGTGGGGTAGGCAAATTCCTCTCCATCCATGGTTGCAAGTCTCAAGGCACCGCCTGAGAAAGCTTTCTTGACCACATAAGGGTCGTCATAATTCGGAGTCCACTTGCCTCGCGAATCAGTGAGAAATAATTATATCTTCTAGAGCAGTTTGAAGATCGGCACGCATGTCACGGTCATGAGGAATATGAATCTGGAGATGTAGTTTAAACGTCACAGGAATCCTCTGACTTGTTTTTTCAGTTCTCGGCGAAGGCATTTCTTGAATGGCCTTGACCTTGTCAGGATCAACCTCAATTCCTTTCTGGCTGACGATGAGCCCTAATAGTTTCCCTGAATGGACACCGAAGGTGCACTTGTTGGGATTCAAGCGGAGTTTATACTTTCGCAAACGCTCGAATAGTTTTGACAGGTGGGTCACATGCTCCTCTTCTGTCTTAGATTTTGCAATCATATCATCGACATATACCTCGATTTCTTTGTGTATCATGTCATGAAAAAGAGTTGTCATGGCCCTTTGATAGGTTGCCCCGGCGTTCTTCAAACCGAACGGCATTACCTTGTAGCAAAAGGTACCCCATGGGGTAATGAACGAAGTTTTCTCCATGTCTTTCGGCGCCATTTTGATTTGGTTATAGCCCGAGAATCCATCCATGAAGGAGAAAACTTTGAACTTTGTTGTGCTGTCAACCAACATGTCAATGTGTGGTAAAGGAAAGTTATCCTTTGGACTTGCCTTGTTCAGATCTCTGTAATCAACACACATTCTGGCCTTTCCGTCCTTTTTGGGAACGGGTACGATGTCGGCTAACCATTGAGGATATTCAGATGTAGCGAGGAAACCCGCGTCAATCTGTTTCTGCACCTCCTCTTTGATTTTGATGGCCATGCCCGGGTGAGTCCGTCTTAACCTTTGCTTTACTGACGGACATTCCGATCTTAACGGTAAGTGATGTTCCACGATGCTGGTATCCAACCCTTGCATATCCTGATAAGACCAAGCGAATACATCGAGAAATTCTCTGAGAAGCTTTATCAAACTCTCTCTGGCAGTTGGACTGAGCAGTGCCCCAATCCTGATTTCTTTTCTCTCTTTTTCCGAACCCAAGTTTACCGTTTCCAACGGTTCTTTGTGAGGCTCAATGGACCTTTCCTCCTGTCTGAGTAGTCGGGAGATCTCTTCTGGAATTTTGTCGTCATTTTCTTCTTTAGCCTCGAATACCGGGAACTCAAAGTTGGGAGAAGGCATCGGATCGTATGTTTCAACTAGGTTTAAAACAAGCAATCTGCATGACGTGATGATTCGTGTTTAGAAGAGATAGAGAAAAATGCAAGTGTGTGCAGTGTATTTGTTTTACTGCTTGTTTTTATTTTTAAATGGTTTTTAGGATTACCATTTTCTGAAAAAGCAAAAAGAGAAAACAGCAATTAATGCGGAAATTATAGAACGACGTTATTTTATTGATGAACAAGTCGATCCCTGAAACTACAGCCCTATAAAACAAAACTCTGTCGCTTTGGGCAAAGCGAAGAGGGAAAATTTACAGAAAGCGAGCCCTATCAAAACATCCGTTTCACCTGGGCAGGGTGAAAGGTTAAAGATGGCAATTACTTTGACTGATGAACGACCTTCGGAACCTCGACAGCAACCCATTGGCGGCGAACTCCTCGGTGAATCACAAAGTCTGGCACCTTCCTTGATTTGTCTTCAGAAATAACGCTGATTTCTGGTGGAGCGGGATCATTGGAATCTGTCTCCCAGGCAGAATTGTCGTAGGAGAATTCCTCTGTTGCATTTTGCATAGCATTTGTGCCCTCAGGTACATCTCCCCATCCAGTTGGCTGGATGTTTTCGAGCCTGATACGAGAGCTTTCGGGAGCGGTGTACTTGACCATATAGTCGAATTTCCCACTTGGTTGTCCCAAGGTGTCCCACACTTCTTTAGAACTGGAGGAGTCATCCCTCTCGATGACGTTGACCTCAGGGAAAGCATAGTTGATGAATTCAAGTCCTGCGAATGTTGCAAATTCATCTTCATGTTGAGTAGTTTCTGAATGACCTGAGTGTTGATCCCATGACATGGTGGGGACACAGGTCTTCTGTTCAATGACGGTCAGCTAATTTCCATTGTTCGGCTGACTTTCTTACCCCAAGTTTCCTGGGTAAGGTTGCCACATTGGCAGACCATCCATTGGGCCATAGTAGGTGTAGTCAAAATTGTCTTTCATCGGAGTGTCTTCCTCTAATGAATTTGGCGGAGCGCGGCATCCTTCCAGATCACAATCCCCGTAGATCATTTCGACATCTGACCTTGGTATAAATCTCGGACTTTCTGTAGGAAAGCAAAAAGGCATAGGCACCTCTTCCTGAGACATATAACCGTCCTCGTTAAGGTATGACTTCCATTCTTCATCTGTGTCAGAGGGATCTTCCTCATTGATAGCATGTACTGCTTGAGACACTGGGTGGAGAAAGCCTCCACTGTGGAAGAAGTTTTGAAGGGGATGAAGACTTTCATCGTTGGTAGCTGTCTGGGTACAGGTTGCAGAAAAACCAAGACCCTTCTTTGTTTTATTGTCAATAGGAATGACAAGCTATCCCCATCCTGTTGTATCAGTACTCTTGATCGCTTTAATAGCATCGTTGTATGAGGAAATCGAGGTTCCTCCTTTGAAATGATTGTCCTTGCTCATCGACAATGCTTGAAACTGAGTTCCAATAACCTCCTCGGGTTCTATTCCAGTAGATGATGACAAGTTACTCACAAGCAAGGCTTGTTCCCCACAAACCGTGACAAGTTGATCGTTCTTGACGAACTTTAGCTTTTGGTGGAGGGTCGAAGTGACCGCTCCAGCCTGATGTATCCAAGGTCTTCCTAATAAACAACTGTATGTTGGCCGGATGTCCATGACCTGGAAAGTAACTTCGAAAGTGTGAGGACCGATAGTTATGGGAAGATCAACTTCACCAATAACTGTTTTTCTGGATCCGTCGAATGCTTTGACGACAACCTCGCTAACTCTCATTGGAGGTCCTTTGAATGATAATTGCATCAAAGTGGACTTCGGCATAACATTCAGGGCTGACCCTGTGTCTACCAGTACGCTGGCTAAAGCATCGTCCTGGCAGTTAACTGTAATGTTGAGCGCCATATTATGACGGCGGCCCTCTTTAGGTAATTCTTCATCACTAAATCCCAAATTGTTGCAGGAAGTGATGTTAGAGACAATGCTATCGAACTGTCTGATTGTTACATCCTGTTCCACAAAAGCTTGCTCCAATACTTTCTGTAGAGCCTCCCTGTGGGCTTCTGAACTGAGTAATAGTGATAATACTGAGATCTTTGAAGGAGTCTATAACAGCTGATCAACAATGTTATATTCACTCCTTTGGATGAGCTTCAGCATCTCATCATTATTTTTCGAAAGGTTGGAATTACTGGATTGACCGACTAGGGGATCGGGAGCTTCTGTCTAAAGTTCCGTTTCCTTGTTAAGTTCTCCAACTCCTCGGTTGAAGATTCTACCACTCCGTGTTACACGAATGATGTCTGCAATGTTCACAACAGAGGGTAATGGAATTTCCTTTCCATTTTCAATTATTGTTGCACCGTATTTGTAAGGGATCGCCTTAGCTGATTCATACGGTAATGGTCCCGGCAGATAGATGACTATGGGAACTTTCTGATTTTTTTGACCATCATAAGCAATCTCAATTCGTTCCCGGTTGGGAACCTTAGATTCGTTAAGTAGAGGAATAATGGCAAAAACATCCCTGGTCCTGTGATGACCAGAGATTGTGACAACATCCTCAACTTGCTCGGCAAGGTAGTTCGGCGTCCAGTTGATGGGTCCAGAACCCGGATATGGATGAATTTCTCCACGGTCGACCTGGACCTGAAGAGCTGCTCTCACAAGGTAACACCCTTGGTTACTTTCCGAACAGACGCTACAACTATCATAGTTGTGTGGTGGCACCTGGCCACGCCCACTTTGAATACAATGTAACCTCACTAGGTTAGCTTCCACTGATCGGACATCCTGACTCTGACGCCGAGTGGGGTTTCTATTACTGATACTAATCCGCTGAGTATCTTCATCCATGTAGATTGGCATCCACCAATGATTTAACAAGTGCTGAAGTGCCTCCTGGACAAGGGTACAACCTCGATCATTTTCGCAACCCGCTTTACAGCTTTGATAGTCATGTGATATTAAGAATCCGAGTCGGACCTGCTCAGCATATAACTCTACCAGGTTGGTATTCATTACGCGAATATCGAAGATCTGAACCATGTTGATCTGATAAGGGTTCTTATCATGGTAGTCTTGGATCCATCCAAGATCCATCTGATGCTGGAGGACCTCTTGTATGAAAGAGCATCCTTGTTTGTTTACCAAGCAAGTCAGACAAGAACTGTAATCATGCCGCGGCAGATTATGATACTGGCTTTGCCTTGAGTGCATCGCCACCAGGTTGACATTCATTGTACGGATATCGTGGTTCTGAATGACGTTATAATTCGTGTAGACCATGTTAACTCCACGAACTCGATGCTCCTGGATCCATCCGAGATCCATTTGTTCCTGTAGAGCTGCTTGCACTACCGAACATCCTTGATTGTCTTTAGAGCAGATATCACACTGATGATAATTGTGAGGTGGCACATGGCCATATCCACTCTGTCTATAATGCATCTTAACCAGATTGGTTTTCAACAAGAGTACATCGTAAATTTGGTAGACATTGTTAGTCTCTCCTTCTATCAAATTGACTGCAGCCTTCTCGTGTTGAGGTAGCGGATTCGTGAGAACATTAGGATTTGTATCCTTGAAGGATAAGACCCCACTCCTAACAAGTTTTTGAACGTTGGACTTGAAATTGAGACAAGTCTCAATGTTATGCCCTGATCCTCCTTGATGATAAGGGCAAGTTTGATCCACCTTAAACCAAAAAGGCGGATTTTTCTGGTACTGTAAGAGGAGATTTAGTCTGAATGTGCCCCTTAGCCAGTAGTAATGGAAACAGTTCTGCGTACGTTACGGGTATAGGATCAAATCCTGGTGGCCGTGTTGTACGGTTGTTGTTATATGGAGGACGAGCCTGCTGAAGAGGCTGTTGTGTCCTTTGCTGGTCAGGTTGGCTCTGCGCAACCTGAGGTTGATACGTAGGAATAGGCGCAGGGCTGACAACAGGAGTCACAGCCGCTACCGGTTGATATCGTCGTCTTTGCTTTCCGAGAGAGATATTCCCAATATCTTGCTCTTTTTTCTTAGGGAGAGCACTACCATATTTTTTAGTACCACTCGTCGATCCAGGGTCTTTTACCAAACGTCCTTCTCGGACGGCTTCCTCAAGACGTACACCCATGCCGACCATCTCGGTGAAATCACTGGGCGCACTGGCAACTATTCGGTCATAGTAAAATGAGCTTAAGGTCTTTAAGAAGATCTTTGTCATCTCTTTTTCCTCAAGAGGTGGACAAATTTGAGAGGCAATTTCATGCCACCTTTGAGCATACTCCTTAAAGGTTTCCTTGTCCTTTTGTGACATTGATCTGAGTTGATCTCTGTCGGGTGCCATGTCCAAATTGTATTTGTATTATTGGACGAAGGCAGTACCAAGATCTCTGAATGTGCTGATCATGGCACGGTTCAAACCCATGTACCATTTGAGTGTGGTACCGGTTAAACTATCCTGAAAGTAGTGAATCAGTAGGTCCTGATTTTCCATCTAAGCTAACATCCGTCGGACTTACATCACCAGATGGCTTTGAGGGCAAGAGTTACCCTTGTACTTTTCAAAGTCGGGCACTTGAAATTTGTGCGGGACTTTCACATTAGGGACCAAGCAGAGATCTGCGGCGTCCTTTCCGAATAAATCCTGGCCGCGAATGGCCTGCAGTTCCTTCTGCATTTCCAAGAACTGTTCCTGGAATTCATCCATTCTGTCAAACATAGTTTCCTTCTTACCATAAGGCGTTTGTGGAATCTGTCCTTCCGAGACAGTGTGCACCACAGGGGGTGGTACCGTGACTACGGCAGTGAGTCCTGGCGTTTCCCGAAGTTTGTAACCTTCAGGAGTCTTCAACATGCCCCTGGCATCTTCGCTTTCCCGAAGTTTGTAACCTTCAGGCCCAGCGGCTTCTGTTGTGATTCCCTGATCTTCAGTGATCGGCGGAACATATCCTTCCGGGATATAGTTAACAGGCATGCCCCAAGGACGATCTTTCGGTATCTGATACCTAGGATCATACCTCTCCACTATGGGCGTTGAGGTGATCTCTGAGATCACAGTTCGTTGTAGCTGAGCTTCTGCCATGGCTTGCATGTCGTTACGAAGCTTTCTCATATCCTCTCTCAGAGCGTCGATCTCTTCTTTTAACTCTCTATTTTCTTCCTCAAGATCATCCATCCTTTTCTGACGATTGGCCCAGGTATTATACAAATGAGACAGTTTGACTCTAGAACCGAGACACAAACGTGAGATTCGTAGGTAAGAAGAATACGCGATGTGAGAATGATGAATGCAATGATTAGATTAATTGTTCTTTCGATTTAATAAACTTCGACAATTAGATTGCAAATATCAAACGGTGGGGAAACCCCTTTTTATTGAAATTCAAAAGATTACAGAAGTGGAAATACAGTAAATTACAAAGTGCAGAAATAGAAACCTAAACTAATTGGTCCTGAGTTCTCTCTGAAGAGAAATCAGGTGCTGATTCTGGTATCTTCCTTTTCTTTAACCGAGGCTCTTGGGCCGTTGTCGGGTTGTCATTCCTTTGCCAAGTGAAAGGAGCGAGCAAATTCCTTTGGTCATCTTGATTATCTACAGCATGTTACTCCAAAATTTCAATCAGAGCATCTTTCTCTTTTAGTAATTGCTGTATTTTGATGCACTCTACGTCGAGGGTGCGGTACTTGTTCTTCCAAGACCTTCTCTCCTTTTGAATTTTGTTGAGAGTAACCTGAAGCTTTTCAGTTTCCGTCATGAATTACATGACAGATTCCCTTGGCGGAAGAATCCTGTAATGAGGATAAGGCATCTTTAGCTTGAGAGCTCTAGTTTGTACCCAATGGAGATAAGGCTCCACCGAGACACAGTCCGGTTTTCCTAGAGACTCTCATCCTTTCTTATGAACATGCTTCCAAGCGTGCACTATTTCCATCTTCAGTGCTCTGTCATTTTCTCCTTCCTTGAAGAAAAGACCTTCCAGATGAACACCCAGTGGGATGTGTCTCATCGGGTATCCAAATTGACGGCGAACCAATACCGGATGGTAGTTGATTCCTCCTTTAATTCCTATAAGGGGTACGTTGGGGAAGTTTCCACAATGGTCAATGATCCTGATTCCCTCATAAATCCTATTACACCAATCTATATCAGAGTTGGTAAGAGACATGATCTTCTGCGACCAACGTAAGGCACTCTTACAATCCCAAAAAGCAGCAGATTTGGGCAAGTGAGAGATAAACCATTTGTAAAACAGAGGTACACAGCATGTGATCTCCCCTCCGCTGTACAAATTTCCCAGGTGTACAGAATGATACGCATCTGCGAGCAAAGTCGGCACAGGATTTCCAATGAGAAAAACCTTAATGGAGTTAATATCGACGAAGTTATTGATGTTAGGAAACAAAAATGACCCGTAGGTGAGCAAGACAAAGATGCTTTCAAAAGCAGTCACGTTTCCTATACTGGCGAAGTACAGGGATTTCTTTGTCAAGAACTGGGCTGGCAAACCTTGGATGCCACCCTTAGCGGTCATGTGAGCCCTGACCTCAGACTCGTCCAAATGAATTGCTCTTGCAATAGTCTGATTCTTTGGAATTTCTTCCAGTCCAGAAAATGGAGCTCGATCCGTAATGTGTAGATCGATCAGGTGAGAATACTCCTCCAGCGTTGGCGCAAGTTGGTAATCCGGGAATGTGAAACAGTGATAAACCGGATCATAAAACTGAATGAGTGCATCCATGATTCCATCAATCACATGGACTCTTAATAGTGGTAGCAAACCTCCGTGCTTGGCTCTGAAAGCCTCTGGGTTAGTGATCATCCTCGCTAACCTTCTCAAATCCTCTAGTTTTGGAACCTTGAAGGTATACTGGTGAGTTCTCCTTCTACCGAAATCCATTAGTGCAATCCTTTTCTCTGATATTTGTAATCACAGTCTTAGTTTATTTTGAAAGAACAGAGAGACTAGAAGAGAAGATTTTTTGAATGTTTTAATATTTTTTAAATGAATGCATGAATACAGCACACAAAAACATAGAAAAAACATGGGGTCAAAGGGTCGTTGTCATGAAGTCAAGGCTCTACCCATCCCCAAAGGTTTATACTAGGGTGATTTTTGTACCTGTACTCATTATCATTAGCTCCTCCCAGGAAACCAAAACAACAAGCGGATCGCCAGCGAGTTGTAGAGCAATCTTAGAGTAAGTGCCATTCACCGAGAATAGATCACCAGCCTCAAATGAGGGTAGTATCGCGTAACAACTATTTCTGATAGTTTCCGCATTACGAAAGGGTTTGGCTCCTCAGCTTCTCAGACTTAACAACCGGCTCATTATCTAGGTGAGAGAATGGGTTGCGTTGGTCAGCCTCCACTGAGGTTGATGGTCGACCCCGTCGCCATCACTTATCTTAGGTGTATACTCATTCTTTCCACATACGGCATCACCCGCATTCCCATTAGCAGAAAAATAAACATGTATAGCAATTAGGAAAAGCAGTATATATATTTGTCCTAAACATCCTAGACCTTTAAAGCTAAGAATCCTAAGTTCCTGACAGAAAATGGGTTCCCCGGCGGAAGCCCCAATCTGTGGTATTTACACAAGTGAAGAAAAGGAAGACCGTGCCTAGACCTAACTTTGAACAAGCCCCACGGTGGGCGCCATTTTTCTGTAGCGAGCGATTTTGGACGCGGTTCTTAAGCGCTGGTCGCTCTCTGTGGTTGAGCTTAAACTACAGGTCGGTTCATTTTTTATCCTATTGTGAGCTGAATAAGGAAGGGAAATAGATGTCTCCAATTAACCCTGCTTGCATACTGAGTTTAAACAGCGGTCTGTTAGGTTACGAATGCTATCAATGTGGGGGGGGGGGCCTTTGTACTGGTTATTTGTATTTTTCGCCAATATGGTTTCTTTCTTTTTATTTAGACAGAGGGTTTCTGGTGGGGAACAAGGATTAGGATGTTTAGGACTGGTGCTTTTTGATTACTGCTTTTGATATGGGATTTTGGGTTTTTGTTTAGTGTGCTCGCTAAGATCTTTTCTTTCGATCTTATGCCTACGTATTCCCGTTTGTCCAAAACAGGGAAATCAGAGCGTTCGTAGTTCCTCCTATTCTATGGGAGGAAATGGTTGTTTTGGTGTCTTGTTCAAAGCCCAAGACGTGAAGCGAAAGGTAGTTTGTATCTTGTTCAAAGCCCAAGATATGAAGCTGAAAGGTCTATTTGTATCTTGTTCAAAGCCCAAGATGTGAAGCTGAAAGGTGTCGTCTTTAGAGAGAATTTGTCATCTCTAAAGAGGGGGTTGTCTGTCACAACTATTTTATAAAGGAGAATTACTTTAACCGGGATACGCGGATCCAGCAATGCCATAATTTCCCTTATAGGGGGTTTTAACCTGAAGGAGAAGACTTTAATTCAGTGTAGAGCAATGCTATCTTTCCTTAGGAGTTTCTCATGCTAAAAGAGGGACAATGGCATGGATGTAGATGATCCAGAGGCTTGCCGCTTACAGCGATTAGATGAAAGGGAAGGAGTTGTTGATGTTTGTGTACTGTGAACGAGGCACAACTTTGATGCTAAAAGGTTGATTGGATCAACCAGTGGTTTTCTTATACAAAGCCTAAGAGAAGGCTGATATGTGTCTCGTACAAAGCCCGAGAGAGAGGCTAAAAGGTTTTGACTCAACGAGGGAATCTTTTGGTATCTCGTATAAAGCCCGAGATGGAGGTTATTTGACTGTTTGGCTCAATAAGAACCTTTTTTGTTGTATCTCGTATGAAGCCCGAGATGGAGGCGAAAGGGTGATTGACTCAACGAGGGAATCTCTTATATGTCTCGTACAAAGCCCGAGAGAGAGGCTAAACATTGTTTGACTCCGCTGGGGAGAATCATTGTACAAAGCCCAAGAGGAGGCTATGATGACTGTTTCAGTTGAGTGACAGGTCCGGTATACTGATTTTAAAAGAGAAAATCAGTTCTTATATGAGCAACACTGTACTCATGGTTTTGATTCAAGGATCCGGGTTATTCTTGTTCTTTAAGCAAGCGGGAATCCGAAGGGTATTGAGACTGTCCGAGTCTGCGGGTTTCCTTCCTATTTAACGAAGGGGTCACTTGAGAATGTCTTTGAGACTTAAGGAGATTAGACCGTCCAAGTCTAGAGTTTTATCTTTTGTACTATGCTTTGAGAAATAGTAGTAGACTCTATGAAAGGACTGTTCTATGAAGATGATTAAGTTCTATTCCTATACCTCTAGGAGGTCGTCGGGACAATTTGTACGAAGCCCAAGAGGAGGCTCGAAACTTTTAAGAAGCCGACGGGTCCTTGTACTAAGCCCAAGAGAAGGCTATCATTCCCGGAGGAAGAGATCATTATACGAAGCCTAAGAGGAGGCTGTGAATACTTCTAAGAAGCCGTAGGATCCTTGCACTAAGCCCAAGAGGAGGCGGGGTTGCTATTAGGAAGCCTGTGGGTCCTTGTACGATGCCCAAGAGGAGGCCGATGCTTCTAAGAAGCCCGTGGGTCCCCAAACCCCGAGAAATTCAAGGCAATGCTATTCACCGAGAATAGATCAAAGTCAGGAAAATTCGAGAATTTGGAAGAAACTCAAAGATGCCATTCACGGAGAATACATTCATCTCTAGGAGTAGAGTTTTTTGACAATTCCTAATGAGGACAGCCGAAGAGAATACTGTATCTGGTGATCCTATTAGGGATCTAGTTGTCTATTTCTACGAATAAATAAGACGGCGTCACCTAGTTCTAGACGTAGTTGCCGGGGAAACTCGAAATATCTATACTATTATTACAGAGTCGATATGAGTTTATGAAAGAAGACTTACAGTGAAACAGCCCCACAATACAGTTATATGTATATGAAAGCGGTAAATGAAAGCGATAACCACTTACTCGGTTGTAGAGCTTCCATGCTGTTTGGTTAGTTGTTCAACAAAGAAAGATTGAAAACAATAGTATATTCAAAATCAAAGGAGAAAGTGCTTTGAAAAAGAAAGTTTTGGGGCTTACAGCTCAAGGAGAGGCCCAGGGTTTTATCAGTGAGCGCACTGTTGAATTTCTACAGAGGGACTTATACAAGTGACAGTGGCCCAAGATGGTTTTCTGTACAAAGGGATGGGTCTTACACTCTATCAAGAGGCCCAAAAAGTTTAAAGAAAAAGAATGGGGCTTATAACACGAGGGTAGGCCCAGATGATTTTTCCGTTTAAAATGGCGATCGCGCCGAGATTTTCTTTTAACGCGGAGGGACTTATACAATAAGTGAGGCCCAAAGTGATTTTGGTTAAAAGGGGATTGGGTCTTACACTCTATTAGATGCCCAAAAAGTTTGAATGGGTCTTATAGCTCCAGGAGAGGCCCAGGGTTATTTTTAAAAAGGGCGATGATCGTGTCGTTTATTTGAAAATGTACAGGGGGACTTATACAACGAATGAGGCCCAAAATATTTCTGTACAAGTGGGTTGGGTCTTACACTCTCTCAAGAGGCCCAAAATGTTTTGAAAATGATTTATGAGGGTTGAATTAATCCAAAAACCCTAATTTGTTTTCAAAAATGTATTTAATTGAATAAAAATTCAATTAAAATGATCAAAATTGTTTAACATGTGAAAAACAAATTGTGATTTTGGATTAATGCTTCAAAAATTAAGTATTGACCTACAAAATAATTAGAAAGCATTAAAAGTTGCAAAATCAATGTAGAAAAAATATTTAATATGTCAAAAACAATTAAAATATTAATTCTTTGCAAAAATATCAATTATATGAAATAAATAATATTTTTGGGATTTTTTGATAAAATAAAATATTTTAACATTTTTGTGAATTATTAATAAAAGAATCAACTCAAAATCATTAAAACTCAGAGAGAAATTAATTTTTGAATCAATTAAATAAAATCACAAAATTCAAATATTTGAATTGTTCAAAAATGGCGCCAAGAACACACCAAGAACACGCGCGTGTTCTGGGTTTGGCTGATTTGCATTTTCTCCTCAATCTCACTGAATACTTGATTATACCATGCAATCCACATATCATTATGCTCGTCTCAACCTCACGATCATGTCTATAACACTTAATTTCATTTAAATTAAACATAAAACATGAAATCACGAAGAAACCTCAAGAACCCTAATTTCTGCATGAAGGCTAGGATTTTTGATACAGGATTCAAACAATGCAATTAATTGAGGGAAAACATTCCATGCATGATTATGAACATATGGCCAAATTATTGTGCGAGGAAATATGCATAGATTGAGAGATGACCAAGTATATGCTTATCTCTAAGCCGTGACAGCAAGTGCAATGTGATTTTTAATTCGGAGGTGTTACAGATGAGTGGTGATGATCTGAACAGCTTCCCTACACCCTATGGAGTGTGTTTGAATGCTTGGACTTGATTGAAATTGGCTGGATCAATTTGTGGTATTTCAGAAGTGATCTAAGTGTTTGATCAGCTCATATGTGATGTAGGTGAGGTGTGTGAGTGATTGGTTTGATTGGAAAAGCTCTCAAACTCAAAACCCGATAGTGACTTGCCTTAGAAGGCAAAATTAGAGTGAAAGAAGAGATTTTGAGGAAAGCATCTGTTTGATGGCTTTGGCGTACTCAAACTGATCACAATTGAGCTCTATTTATAGTAGAGCAAGTTTGTTTTGCAAGGAATAGTGAATGGCAGCTGGTAAGTAGGTTTGGCCAATGTTGGCAAATGAAAATCCAAGTCTCCTCTAGCCATTGACTAGAGGTTAGGGCACAGAGCTTTGGTCCCCTTGGTCTTGGATAAGTCTTGACTGATTTCAGATGAGAATGGCTCAGTCCATGCCACCTTGATGCTTCCATTGAATGCTTCAATCCAAATTTGGGGTCTTGTCCCTATTTTGGCCATTCTAGGTTCAACATGTTATTTCTTGTTCCATGGACTTTGGAGGCTTGGCTCAGTGATTGTCCCCTTTAGATTCAATCCTCAGATGTGTCCAAGTGGATAGGAGCATTTGAATTTGGCTGATTTTGGCAAATCGAGCCAAAATGCAAAATCTGTCTTGCCTTTGACAGATTTCAGCAAGGCAACTTGACAATGTCATATCTCATGGGGTAAGTTGGATTTGGCAATGTTCTTGGCCATTTTGGAAAGCCCTTACATGAGACAACAACTGTTTGAACAAGTTTGATTTTGATCTCTTCTGATTCTAAGCGAAAAATCCCTCTACATTTGGCAAAAAGTGAAGCAAAATCTGACTTAGTGAAATTTTCACTAAGTGTTGGAACAAAGTGTGATTTCTTGATTTTGATCACTCCATAACTCAAAATCCTTAATGAATTGGCCTTAGGTATAGTTGAAGTTTTTGTAGAGGGTAATGAGGGCTACAAATCCATCTTTGGATGAGAAAAAATGGCCATGTGGTTTAGGAGTTATGATCCTCCAAAGTTAGTGCATTAGTGGTACTTTTTCCATAACTTAGAAAAATTTCTAAGTTTTATGGTTACCCCTTTTACAAGTTATCCCACTTTCTTTGATTTTTCTTGATGAATGATGATTCAAATCATACATTAACATCATTTTAGGGTTAAAAATCCATTTTGGTGAAAAATCTCAAAAAGTCAAAGTTGACTTTTGTGCACAGTTGACTTTTTATCAGATGAATTCCAAACTGTGCAATTCTTCAGGAAATCATGTCCTTGACCTAAATCAAACTTGATGGACATGTTCCAAGAGTGTCATAGGGTATATTGAATCATGTCTTAGGGTTTGGGAGCATGTCCTGGTCAAAAGTCAAAGTTATAGTTGACTTTCCTCGCGAAACCCTAATTGTGGTGCAGATGAAATTGAGACTTGTTGCTCAAGCTTCTTGGATTAATTCATTGTTACAAATGGATCAATATAGTATCTTAGAGACCCTCAAATCATGTATTGAGGTCTTGGCCCATGATTTATCCCAAAAGTCAACTTAGGGGTGAATTAGGTCAAGAAACCCTAATTCCTGATTTTTGATGAATGCATCCCTTGAGGTCAAATTGACTTGATGATTGGGTCCATGAGGTTCCATGGAGTATATTAGGTTGTGTTTTGGATCTTTGGCTTATGCCCAGATGAAACTTTCCATCTAGAGGCCCTGGTCGACCAAAACCCTAATTTGGTGATACTGGCGATCTTGAGACTTGATCCACCTAGAAGGGAGCAACCTTGTGCTTAATCCTTGAAGTGGGAGTCCTTTTTGATCCATTATGGATGTTTGAGAGGTTAGACAAGTTGAAGATCATGTCACTCCTTGATTGATCCTTTGTCTAAGGCTCTGAGAGGGCTTAAAACCCTAATTTTGATTGTAGTGAATGCTCAACAACCCTTGAGGCATTTGGTGAGGCATGATGGTCCATCCATATTGTGATGATGATTTGCACAATGATGGGAAATCTTAGTGGTCAAAATTTGGGGTATGACACATACCACCAGGTCTTAAAGGAAGAAATCATCTCAAGAGGATTTTATAGAAGACCGGGCATTCACACTGCCCCAGGGTCTTCAAACTCTTGGAGAGATTTATCAGATCTCGGCATAACTGCCCCAGACTGCATATTCCATGAAGTAAGTTACCGCGAAAGGATTTGTAATGACTTGAAAATACCCTGCCCCAGTATTCTGAACTTTGAAGAGGTGTTTTCAATTAACTATCTTCTGGAGTGGACAACTTCTCCTGCTTTAGAGGTGGCCTGGCCCAAGTCTTGAAGAAACTTTGCCCCTGACTGATCTTACAGAGATTTGTCAAATCGACCTGATTGCCCCGTGTTAAATGCTTATGGAGAGATTTATTTAATCTCGGCATAATTGCCCCAGTTTGGCTGCTTTAGGGAGAGCTTTCAATGTAACTGCTCCAGATTGGCTGCCTCTTATCACTGTTTATCGGGAACTCCCAGGCTGCGCACAGTCTCTTGGTTACATACCCCTAGACATGACTGTCCTTTGGAGTTTTTGCCATCTCAACTTGGCGTGATCGAGCTTCTCAACTGATGTTCATCATGTAAGCTTCTTTGATGTCAAACGCATGCAAGCAGAAAATGTTTAATATGAGAATGACAACTCTAATGCAACACTCGTGTTAACCTTGAAGTTTTATTGAAAATGCGTCGCCGAGCCTTGTGAACGAATCACTGGCTGGAATGCGACATTGATTTTTGAATGGACAACAATACGCACATGTAATACCAACAAAAATATTATTAGCATAACCCATAGGAGTCAGGAACGCTATCTCGCTGAAGTACGCTTTCGGAATACACCCTGTTTCAATTAGGACTTTTAAGGGTTGTAACGTGGCCTGGTTCGCGGTTTTGAGAAAAATGATTTAAGGCTCAAAGTTTATTGTAACCCCCCCCCCCCCCCCCACTCTCCTTGATGTTCTCCAGTCCTATATTCAGCTAATCTGACACGAGCGCTCATCTCTCAAAAAGATTTCATGATCTTTAAGGAATCCATGCATTAATGGTTTGAGACCTAATGAGGTTTTGGAGCAACAGTCCCCCCTTTTGTCTTTTGTGTCTGTAGCCACACGACTTTGTTCTTATTTGAGGATTTTTCTTTTGTAATCCTTTTCCGCTTTTCGCTTTTCATTCTTTTGATCCCTGATTTTGCCTGGACTGACTCTTTTGAGTTTTTCGATTTTGAAGTCCAGCGGGATGCCCTAACTTTTGCCTAAGTCGCTTGTTTTCAAGTTTTGACTTAGCGGGCTTTCCTCCTTTTTTTTTTTTGAACAAATTGTGTGACACTGGATTGTTTGACTTGTTTGAAAGGGTTATGACTGCCTTACTCCTTGATTGTTGATGGATAACCATTGTGGTTTCACATCTCTTGGCCTCTTGATATATGAGGAAAGAAAGGTAATGGATCCTCAGATGCACACTTCTTTTGGAATTTGAACGTTCGGTCAAACTAACTGACGCCTACCCTACCCCTGGGTTAAGTATGAGGGTTTTTTCGTGCGAAAAAAACTCCTACTTCAAGGCTCAAAGGGGTTAACGAGGGTCTATCTCCCTTATATCTCCAATGTTTAGGGATTTGAAACAATGCTTGTACATCCTCAACAGGGTTTTATCCAAAAGCACACAACCAAAGATTTTGCGTCCTTCACCTCATTATCCTCCCTCAAGAGTTCTAGACAAGAAAGTTGGTATTTCAGTGCATATAAACATGATATGAGTGCATAAAAGTAAATTACTTCAGGAACAACACATTCATTGCATTAAAATCAACATTCAAAATACAAACAAGTTTTTTCATGCAAACACTGTTTAAACAAACAAATGAAAGCTACATATGAAACTGCAGTAACGAATCTGAAGATTGTCGTTATTGAGAAGACTTGACTCCACTTGGACTACAGGCTTTAGGAGACGACCCTTGAAGTCTTCAAACAGATGAGAGGTCGACATGCACAACCAAGTCTCCTTCTGGAAATGATATGTACCCTTTGTCAATCAATTGTTGCACTTTGGCTTGGAAGGCTTTGTAATCTTCAGTTGAGTGCCCCATAGATCCTCCATGATATCCATATTGCACATGGGGATTGTAACCCGGAGGGTATGGTTCTGGAACAGGCTTCAAAGTATTGGACTCCACCAATGAATTTTGAACCAGGTGTGGCAAGAGTTGACTGTACGACATGGGAACTGGATGAAGAGGAGCATTCCTTCTTTCTAAGTTGTTGCGAGGCCTATGCTGATTCTGACACTGATATTTCTGTTGTTGAGGAGCATAAGGTTGTTGGTGCTGAACGACATTAGTCTCTTCTTCTTCTCCCCTGTAACGTTTCTTTGCATTTCCAGAATAACCGGGAACAACTTGAATCTTTCCCATTTTGATACCGCTTTCGACCATTTCTCCCACTAAGATCAAGTCGGCAAACTTTCCGGGCATACAAGGTACCAGCTTTTCATAATAACGACCTTGCAGTGTAGCCATAAACATACTTATCATCTCCCGCTCTAACATGGGAGGTTGTACCCTTGCTGCCAATTCCCGCCATCTCTGGGCGTACTCCTTAAAGCTTTCATTATTCTTCTGCGACAAGTTTTGCAACTGTGTCCTATTTGGAGCCATATTAGTATTGTACTTGAAATTCTGGTACCAGACGTGTGATGTTAAGGTGCGATGTCACAACAACACACTCTGCAATAATGGACAGAATAAGCAACAGGAAAACACAAGGAATTGTTCACCCAGTTCGGTCTAACTACCTACGTCTGGGGGCTACCAAGCCAGGGATGAAATTCACTACTTGTAGATATAATTTACAGACTCAACACACCAGTTGACAATCTCCTAAACTTATACTCTACTAGTGACTTTCTACCTAAGAAACCACTTAGATATGAGAACACTACTCAATCCCCTAAAACACTCAAAGAACAACCTCTTTGAGATCCCTTGATCTTGCTTCCTAGCTTCGATCAATCAACAACTCTCTATTGCTTCACAGCTTCTAGAGAGGACAGAAAATTCAACACCTATTCAAACCTAGAATAGTGTGATTACAAGTACTCTAAACAAACCCTAGACTCTAAGCCTCCAGCTCTTGATCTTCAATCTGTTTTCTGTACCTTCTTCCTTGGTCTTGTGCGCTTTATATAGCTCCTTGAATTTGGATTGGATTTGTCACAATATTTGATCAGATTTGTTAATTAAAAACTGAATCTTTTAAAACAGATTTTATCCCCAAAATCTTTTTAAATCTTCCACCTTTTAATTCTCCAACAAACCTGCAATCAAATCTCCCATGTAACAGAAAATATCTAGCCCAAGATATTCTCATCCAATGAGTTAACACTCTCCACAATTCCAACAAGCCCATGCTGTCATTAGCTTCAGTTCTTCAGGTCTGATGTTACAACATCACCTATGTGACATCAGACATCCACTTCAGCAACTAGCAACCTTAACACAGCCCAGTGTTAAGTGCAATGTTATGACATCAAGCCCATGACATCAAACATAGTTAACCTTCACAACTTAGTACAGCCCAGTACTAAGACTCAATGCTGCAACATCAACACCATGACATCAGCATTGAACACCTTGTTGTTTTACCAAAATTCCAGCCAATCCAGGAACTTACAGTACTGATAGTGCTTAACAAAAGCTTCTACCAACTCCCTCCAGTTTCGAACATGGGACCTCTCCAACTGCATGTACCATTCTAAAGATGCCCCAGTCAAGCTATCTTGGAAGAAATGCATCATTAACTTTTCGTCCTTAGAATATGCAGCCATTTTCCTCGTATAGGCCCGGACATGAGTCTTTGGGCAAGTAACACCATTATATTTCTCGAAAGTAGGTGCCTGAAACTTGTGCGGAATCTTGACACCAGGGACCAGTCCCAAATCATCCAAATCCATACCCAAGGAATTCTGATTCACAACCTCTTTCAACTGCTCTTCAATCATCCTGATTCTTTGCTCGTTATCAAGTTGGGGGTCAGCATCCCCACCTGGAAGAGAAAACACATCATCATGTTGATCATCATAGCGACGACCATGTACTGCACAGATACTGTTTCCTCCTCCCACAATAGAAGGAATCACAACATTCTCTCCTCCTCCCTGAGGGATAACAATAGAAGGAACGAGAATACCTCCTCCCGGAGGACCAGTATGGACACCATTACCATTAACACCTCCCCCCGAAGGAATAGCACCAGTATGAACACCCCCATGCATAACCACATCCTCATCGACTCTAGCAATCAGAGGCTGTACCAGAGTCCTTAACTGCTCTTGACCTTGAGCAACACCTTGCATTAACTCCATAACTGAGCCATGTGAGTCCGCATCTCAATCAACTCAGCTTGCATCTGATCCATGACTTTCTTCTGATTTTGCTCAATTAGGACACGGCTTAAAAAGATTGAATCTGCAACCATAGAGAAAACCCGATCAGGATCAAAAGGCCAACCTCAAATACCTGCCATGCATATGAGTATGGAAATGCAATGTAAATTCCATATTCGAATATTTCCAAGGAATAAATCCGCTTTGATTCAAGCTTTTTCACAGAAGAACCATAAGAAATGGATGGAAATGCTCAACAGTGAGTCTCAAAGTTAATATCCCTTGGAAATACAAGAACATGTATGCAAAATGATGATGCAGATGCAACAGACATGGGATCAAGGCTTCCATAAAGCTTTGTACTGTTGTGCTGCTGAATGGATAAGTTCAAGGGTCTGCTCTGAAGAGAATACCCGAATACCAGAATATCCGAATAACCAGAATACCAGAATAACCAGCATATCGGCATAATCAGAATACCAAAATGCCAAGGTGCCGGAATAATCAGAATACCAAAATAATCCGAACATCGACATAATCAGAATCCCAGAATACCAGAATATCGGCATAATCAGGGTGCCGGAATGCCAGGCTGATAAGTTTGCACTGATAAGAGAACCAGAATACCGGGTAGGATGAAAGTCAAGGTTACCTGCAAACCTGTAAATAACCCGCCCCTCTCACATGTGGGTGCTAGGATCCTCAGTATCCCGGGCTCTCAGGTCGAGAAATAATGATACGTTCACCACTTCTGGTTTGGCATTTTCATCAATCAAGGAGGCCTCAACTGATTCTCCAAAACAAAAGGTCCTCAGCTTCTGGCACTGAGGTCGAGAAGCAATAGTACGTTCATCCCTTGGGGTACAGTATAATCGCCAATCCAGGAGTGCCTCCACTGATTCTCCTTCAAAAAGGATATCCTACAGCGAGTTCCCAGCATTGGGTCCTCGGATCGAGAATGTGTAATGGGTTTGCCATTTCTGGTCTGCCATTATCACAACTCGGGAGGAGTGCCGTTACTGAGTTCTCGGGAATGGTCACCAGAGTCGACAATTCCTCCAGAGAATATCTACTGGCCTGTATAGAGTATACAGTAGCAGATAGCTCCGGATAGAACCTCGTCTGGTTGTAGGTCTCGTGAACGCCCACACGTGGCTAAACACCACGGGAGCGACACGTCCACCCACACTAATACCTATGTGTATGCTCAAGCCTGGGTAGTGGGGTTATCTCTCAGAACACCCTGCCCGCCAAACAGAAAAAAACCAGCACTGCACAACACAATCCAATATAATAATGAAATGAAAAATGCAATAAATGCGGTAAAACAGTAGTACAGTAAAGCAATAATACAGTAAATAGCAATACAGTAAAATAGTAAAACAGCAAAACACAGCACCACAGTACACACCCAATGACAATAAACAACCAAGCGCTAGGATTGACCCACTTAGGGAACCAGAATCCCCAGCAGAGTCGCCAGCTGTCGCTCCCAGGATTTTCATCCAAGTACAAACGCGAAAGTGGCACCGAAACAGAGTCACCAGCAATGTGTATTTATCCCAAGAGAGGGAAAGGAAACACTGCATAAACCTGGGGGAAAGGAAAAGCATGGTCTCACGACCAAGAGAAACGGGTAAGGGAGTCGGTTACGCGAAGGGAAGGTATTAGCACCCCCCGCGTCCATCGTACTCGATGGGATCCACGCTTGTTGTCTCGATCAAAAGGTGTCATCATCTGGAGCTCCACTGCTACTGGAAAAGAGAAGGAACGGGAATGGAAAAAGAACAAAGGAACGAAGAAAAGAAAAAAAAGTGACTCGATAGGACGTCCTCGGAGTCCTAGGCCTACGTATTCCCTCGGGAAAGGGAAAATCAGAGTCAACGTAGTTCAGACACGAACTATGGGGGGAGGTTGCTCGCCAAGACATCGCCGTCTCGTGCCTACGTATCCTCAATCTAACCAGAAAGAGGAAATCACAGCAGTCGTAGTTCGTCTTAACAAGGTAGGTGTTTTTTTTATGAGCGACGTGAAGTTCGCATCCGGCAGTCAGGGTCGATGCCTGTTTGCGACGAGACGGAAGTAACGTGCCCTTTTCTGAAAATGAGGTTTGAGACTTAACGATCCCGTAGGATGAAAAGGTTTTGAATTTGTTTTGTGTTTTTTAGACAGAAGTGTTTTTGAAGTTGTTTGTAACTTGCATTGCACCCAAGTCTACAACATAGAAACGAATATGTCGCATATCGTCCCCAACAAGACGTACACTAAGTACCCTAGAAGAATGAAGGGAACCCCCCCCCCCCATTATTCACTTCCCACATCTAAGGCTCATGCGCAATACATGTTTAATCTTTATTAAGTGTTTTAGAAAGATTATGAGATGACAAGAGAAGACTCAAGTTGAAAAGAAAACACTAAAGGGAAACTAAATGTTCCTAATGTTATTATGCAAAGGTGGCCCTAAGGTTGAATTTAGAAGGGGGATGCTACCTATGTTAGCATGCATGGATTGCTATCCTAATGTCTCTCCTACCTCCGACTTAATCGAAAATTAAGTGGAGCTAGGAATCCTACGGGATCATGTCATCAGACAAGTAAACACAGGATAAATCAATCACAAAATGGACTAAAAGCACCGAAAGAGTAAATAGTCTCAGTCAAAGTAAAAGGGGAGCTTTAGCCAAGGGGTCATATCAACCTAGGCAAACAAGCTAGCTGTGGGAAATAGGGGTGTTCGCCCAATGGTATCAAGAACCATGGAGAACAGAGTAAGAAAGGGGAAAATGTGAATCAGATCACATAAGCATCAACATTGGTCAATGCAAGCTATAGACAAGGCGTGGGGGTTTGATTACTAAACCCTCCTTCCACTGACGGACTAGATAACAGGAGCAAGAGATGTTCAAAGCTTCAATCATGTAATGAGAGCTAAGAACGACTCAACTAGAATAACGGGGGTTGATTGGGAACCCTGCCTTCCGTCAATTGCCTCCTTAGAGGTCTTCAGCACAATATCAAACCAGCACAATCATGGCCTCACTTGAGGGCTTTCCATACAATCCTACTTATCATGGCATCGACTATTCCTACTTCTCATGGCATTTGAAAGCATTAAAGATAAGTGAAGAGATAAGAGGTCCTACCAAACGGATATGAATCCGTAGCAAAGCAACGAAAGCCCAATGAAAGCAAGTCACGAAAGCACCTATAAACATATAGCAAACCAAGTTAGAAACAAACTTTTATTTACAAAATGAAATGGTCACACCACCTTTGGAATGTCTCCTTTATGTACCTTGCACATGTGAACCAAAGACATTAGTAATAACAAGAGAGTGTATGCACAACATGAAACCTAAGTCTAATGGCTATGTACATTTGAATCACACTAGTCAAAGTGAAAGACCTAAAAGGATTATGAAGTTACAAGTCAAGTTACAACTATGCTACAAGACTAATCTACTTTGAAGTTAAAGGTAAACCAACAAAAGAAAGTCATTACAAGTTAGATGAATTGAATTAAAACATGAAGATGGACCAAGGTCAGAAGTGAAAAAACTTATACACATGCTTAAATCCAATCTCAAAGTGTCACAAAGGTTTGCATCAAACTCTCTCTCCAAAGTCAATTCATTCCATGAGCAACATCACATTTAAACTTCTCATACAAGCATGTAAAATTGTCACTCAAGTAATGCAAGTGAAATGACATGGTAAGGCAATGTTAAAGCTCACACACCAGAGGAAAATGACCTATAAAATGTCCTAATTGAATCCCCAAAAACAATCATGAACATGGCATACAAGCGGCATCAAAAGAAGTGGCCAAAATGAAACACAAATTCAAGTTCACATACACGCAAAGTAGGCATCATTTAAGGCATGTGAAATGGTCAAAGGCAATACTCAAGCATGTATCAATTGTGCATCAAAATACACTTAACAATGTGCTAAAACTCATATTCAAAGTTGGCTCAAATTGCCTTCATACAAGTCCTAAACATAACTTCTTTCTACGCATGTATCAACACGTTCGGTTCGCATTGGAAAATAAGTGAAAAATAGCAAAATACTCTTGACAATTATAAGTAATTGAACATATCATGCCAAGGACAATAGATAATCACATACAAAAGATAGGGTTCATACCATGCACCAAACATATTCAATCAATTAGAAACATGGATCAATTTATCAATGATGCTCTTACAAGATATAGCACAAAGATGATGCTCAAAATCAATTCAATAATCATGGACATGGCACCAATCAAACCTCATTAGGTCACATAATCATAGGACTAAATGTGCACCAAAAATTAGCTCCAAATTGTCAAGGTAATATCACATTCTAAGACTTGCATCACAAGATACACCATTAAGAACACAACCCTTTCCAAAATTCCGAAATAAATACAAACAGCCCCCAAAATGGAATTTAAAATATCCAAAAATTAATTAACACCCCTAAAGACATACACGAATTTTATTGGAATTTTCTGAAGCACAAAACTATTTTTAGAAAATCGGTTTCGAAACTAGTATGAACAAAAAGAATTAAACAACACCAAGAATCAAGGGGTGTTATTAGCAATAATTCTATTTCACGTTCTCTTGGGCCATGCGCATTAGGGTGTATATTGGAATGAAAATAGGTCCAAGGAAGGTCAGGGCCTGAGGGTGCACGGTGGAATCACATGATTTGGCAACTAATCCTAGCCGTTTGATCATAGTCTGAGATCAAACCAAGAGTCTTGATGAAGGGTGTATGGTAGCTAGTATGGGAGTGCAAGTATATCACCTAAGTGGTCCTACCGGACGGTGACAAGTGTCACCGCCGGAGTGGACCGCCACCACCATCCCTTATCCTCTTCCATTGTCATAAGACTCACAAGATTAATTCTCACCACGTCTCTCTCTCCTTCGCAACCCTCCCTCTCTCTATGATATTTCCTTCCCTGAAAACTTAACCGCCGGAGACGATGGTGGCCGGCGGCAGCGCCGCCGTCTTCTCCAGCACCCAACCACCACAAAACCTTAAATGATGAACACAAACCCTAACTGAAATTCCATCCCCGTTCCAAATCCGTAAACGGTTTTTTCAAAATCTCACTCAATCAACGGGATCGACATTATCAGAAATGAAAATTAAAAATCACAACCATGCTCAAACATCAATCCACATCAAAACCACAACGAACTCCTAATGAGTTCGAGGCCGTAGCTATGAGAGGTTTAAGATTTGTGTACCTGTGATCAAGGAGGCGAACGGAAACTCGAAGGTTCGTAATTCTTTATTTGCTTCCTCTTTTTCACGATTCTTGTTTAATTCTTCTTCCGTTCTTCACCGACTGTAGTTGTTACGCAAACCTGACTCGGCACCAATTATGGTTGAATTTGCGGTGACATTATTGCTTCGAAATTTGTTGTTGCAGCGTTGAATCGATGATGATGAGGACGAAGTGTTGTTGTGTTTGATCGACGACGCAGCCAGACTGAATTCGCGAAGGTGAAGATCTTGGATTGGAATTTTGCAGTTTCAACGATTTGCCAGTTATAGTGAGAGATTGAAGATCTTGAGGTTTGAAGCTCTCTTACAATTCCTTCAATCTTCTTCTGATGCCGTTACGGTGTTATCGTTGATTTCCGTTGAGGAATTGGTTTTGTGAGTTTTTGTGTGTGAACTGAGAAAAAAAATGTTGCCGGTTGCGAAGATGGAGATTAGAGGAAGATATGGCTTGAGGTTTGAAGATAGTTGTTGAATTCTGGAGCAATTTATTTGTTGTCGTTATTGAATGGTTGTGGGAATCTCGTCGGTGGTGTTTGTTGTTGCGTTCTTGCAGAAGACTTGGTGTTGCAGTAAAAGCGGTCTCTTGTGATTTTCTGCAGGTTTTGCAAGGTTGAAGATTATTGACGATGATGGATTGAAGATGGCGAATTCGCTGCAGTTTTGCGGTGCAGAGGAAGAAAGCTATGGTGCTTCGGAGATTGCAGAAGGTGAATTGGATTGAAGAATGATTGTTAGTAGTTAGGAGAATCGGTCAGAGGAATTGTTAGAGATTGGTTAGAATGAGTTATGTAAATCTTCCTGTTAGTTTTCTATTGCAGTTATCTGGTTAGAGGAGGGAAAATTGGTTAGGTTCTGTTATTGATTTTTTTTGGTTCGGATGAATTTATCTCACTGCTATATGAGCTATTGAATCTAGTTCCACAATTCTGTTATTAAAGTGGCTTGTAAGTAGCCCTTGAAATATTTCTAGCAGCACTGCAAATAGAAGTTGCTAATAATAGGAGGTGTGCTCTGAAATATTGTCGTAGAGCAACATAAGTGTAATAGGCTACCTGTTTCTCCCCTACTGCTTAACATCCCGAACTCTAATGAAGCCACTTCTAACTTCGAAACTTCCAGTTTCACTTCACTTTCAAGACCTGCGTGGAGAATCTCCATTAAAGTTGGGTCCACCGTTAATCCTTCCGTCAGAATTAAACAGCTTAACGCAAATGCTAAGAGAATAACAACAAGCTTCTTCAGTGCCGCCATTGATCCTTGATTTCTTCATACCACTATAATGTATAGAATGGAAAACAAAACAACCTGCATCTGCGTAGAAAGAAGAAAGATTCTTGCTGACTGTGTATGTTAATGATAATGTCATAAATGGCCAGTGACCATCATGGCGTTCATCACATAGAACAATATATTTCTCACCAGTAAGCAATAAAATACGTATCACCACTTACACACCAAAGATCTTAGTGGGCTCCAATGCTTTTTGAGATAAAGTTACATAATCCATAGATGGCATTGCAATTTTTCATACAAGTATGTCATGGATATTCTAGAGGAAACATGTTGAATGAAAGTTAAACCTATGGCACTATGATGGAACACCTATTGTCAAAAACTTTAACCAAATTAGAGGGAGCCATTTTCAAATCTGGATATACAAAAGAGTTGTCGAAAAACTAAATTATCTCGTGGTCGGTCGCTAAGCCATCTCATGGTATATGACTATCCAGGAAAGTTATGTTGGGAATTGGATTTTTGAGTAATTAGAAATGGACATCCAAAATTGGATGCTTGAATTTGGTTTATGGATATGGAATATTATTTGGTTTAATGGATACGAAATGGATTGTAAATGGATTTAAAGTGGAATTGATTTAGTAAATTGGATATTTGAAAATGAACATGGATTTGTGGATAATGGTTATAAAAAGTGGTTATGGATCTAAAATGGTTATCAAAAGTGGATAAAATGGGCGATGGATATTAACATGAAAATGATCATTGGTTAAAAAGAAATGGACTTGTGTCCTGATTTCCAAGTAATCCACATGAACTCTTTTCACACCTCGTATGCTTAAAGCTTTTGAACAATTGAATATCTTTGATCCCAAACCAAACTTCAAATCCAAATCAAACTTGCTTTCATTGTGAATCCCCAACTTCAATCTCAAATCCACACTAATTTGCATTACGAGCAACAACCAATCAGCAACTGAGAGAACAACACTGCCTGACCACACCATAAATCCACAAGTGGATCTCATGTCAAGATTCCTTTGCCATGAACCTTAGCCACCATTTTCAATTGATGAATATCAACCAAGTCGCATAGAAGATAAGAAACCATGATCCCATGCCTCAGGAGCCCAATGCAAATGAATGAATATGAGTCATGACCTAATGGATATGCAGATGCAAATGAAGGGTGAAGCATAAGCCACTTAAAGTTAGAAAGAAGCGAGGACAAATTTTGGGGTGCTACAACCATAAGGATGAAGGTTATATTGAAATGACATGAACGACTACCACCAAAAGGATGATACTAAATTTCTGATTTTGAGAATTGCTAACACCAAAAGGATGAAGGTTGGGTTGAATCAGCAGGAGTGGCTACCACCAAAAGGATGGTAGTGAGGTCAATGACAAAAGGTCAAGTTTGCTGGATGTTCAAGTAAGACTTGTTTGGAAACATCAACAAAAGGTTGAAGCAGAGAAGTCACTGAGGAACACCATTTTTATCAACAAAAGGTTAAAACAACTTCGTGAGGAATGCCCACAGGTTTGAAGAAGATGCCCCTGTCTGGGCTGATGATCGCTTTGAAATATCGAGATTGATCCTGGATCTTGACTTGTGCATGTATGAATGTTTGATTTTGTAATGATATTCCATATCAAATGGAAATGCACATGCAAATGCTGATGCGCTGAGATGCAAGTGCTAGGGAAGTATGATTTGGTTATGTATGCATATGATGCAAATGATGATGGTGATGTCGAATGTGACACATATGCTGCGTATGATGCATATGATTGCAGAAGGGTGATTGGATGTATTTTGTGACGCTGCCAGCATTGTGGACTTTTGGTAGTTGCCAATGCGGATTGGGCTTTGGGTGGTGGGAGGGTTTGATTTCCTCGATACTCAGTTCATTGAAGATGCCATGATTGAAGCAGACGAAGATACTCTCGATGCTCCAAGTTTGGTCACTTGATGATAAGACGTGATGTTCGTTCGGAGAGGACCACAACTCTTATGCTTGATGGTCAGGATAGCCTGAAAATGAGCGCAGCGACGTGGCCGACTCATGAAGATTGTGCTTTTGCTCTGAACTTGATGATTGATAGTGTCTGGCAAGATCTGTTTGACCAACTTGAAACTACAGAGAGAATCTTCCTACTTTTGCCCCTGTGTTTACACGGTAATGGTCTGTCCCTGATTAACCAGTTCTGGAAGTTGAGCTTTGATGTGATTTGAGATGGCTTGCCCCTGATTTAAGTTGTTGAAGGATTTTCCCCAGCTTGAGGATTTGAGGGAGTCTTGTTTCGAGTTGACGCCACTGAAAGTTCAAGTTCCTCCTTGATTGCCCCTTGTTGGAATTGCTTTGATGTCTAGCACTGATTTTAGTTAAAATTGATCATTCACAAATGGTAATCTTAATGCAATGCTCATGCAACTTTTGAAAAAGAGTCGTTTATTGAAGTGTTGTGATAGTGAGAAGAATGGACCGTTAGTCCAGACTTTGTGCTGATTTGGCTAGTGTGTGAAAGATATAGCAAGGAGAATGACACCAATGCTGAAGATTAGCAAATACGTGGGGAGTCAGTTTACGCAACCTTACAAAAGTATGCTTTCAGAATAAACCTCGCCTCAGTTAGGTCTTTCGAGGGTTGTAACGTGGTCTGGTTCACGGTTTATGAAACAAAAGGATATTAGGCTCAAAGCTTGGTTTGTACCCACCCCTTCTTCGTGATGATCTTCAGTCCTACGTTCAGTTAATTCTGCACACGTCTGTCTTCTAAAAGGGTTGATGGTGTAAGCGTGATGATTCAAGGTTTGCTCGAGATGGCAGTCACCTTATTTTATTTTGATGGATGTCAATGACCTATTTGATTTTGACATGGTGGTCACTAGATATTATTTTGTTTTTGTTGAGGATCTGAGGACCTCTTTTGATTTTTTTTTATCCCTAACTTTTGCATGAACTGATTTTGCTTTTCGAGTCCATCGGGATTGCCTTGATTTTTTCCTAAGTTTCCTTTTGATGTGCTTGACTTAGCAGGCTTTTTATTTATTTTATTTTTATTTTGTCGGAGGATTGTGACTGCCAAGTCAGGGGTTTTGAAGAACAACCAACATGTCTTTTGGATTTTGCTTCGTGATTCGAGTGCGTAATTGGGTTAACTGAACACTACCCTGCCCCAGGTTGAGTGTAAGGGTTTGAAAATCTGAAGGAAACTGCTACTTCTTGGCTCAAAGTGGTTTACTATGGATTAACTCCTTGTCTCTCCAGTGTTTGGGGGATTGAAACAATGCTTGTACATCATCGGCAAGATTTTATCCGAAAGCATACGGTTGGCAATTATGGGTATTTCGTTGTCATCATCCTCCCTACAATCATTGCTATACAACAATTTGATAAAGAGAGTGAAGTGGAGATATATGTGTCTGTGATTTGCAGTAAATGGAAAAAATGAGTGAATACGACATAACTAATTCAGAACCTTCATAATCACTACATTAACAAAACCAACTACAAATGACAATGTTTAAAGCAAATAGTACTTAAACAAACAAAGACAAAATACAAGAATGCAAATGATGGGATGGCACGATGACTGCCTTTTTCAAGGAACTGATCTTCCTGTCTTGACTTGATTGATGCTTGAACTAGCTCGTTCAGAGTTGGAGACTATCACTACAAGAAAAATGGCCTACGGCCAAGCTAAATTTTTCCACAACTCAAAAACTGTGGCCACATACAAGCTTTGGCCAGAGTTTTCAAATCGTAGACATATGTTTAGAAACATTGAATCCAGAGTGTGAAACTGTGGCCTTTTCTTCAATTGCCACGGTTACAAATCACACTTATATTTAAGCCACGGTCAGAAAACTGTAGATATTTTAAGCCACAAAGAAAAACTGCGGAATTATAATTTTCACTACCCCTCCAGAATTTCCCTCTCATTTTTTAGTTTCCCTCTCGTTAATTATTTTCTTTTCTAATTTTTCTTTAGATTAAAAAAGAAAAAAAATTGAAAAACTAAATTAGGTTAGAAAAAAACCTCACGCCACTCATCTCTCTCTCTCTCTGATCCTCTCACGTCTCAAACCCTTTTCTCTCTCGCACGACTCATCAATCCTCGCCTACACGACCTTCTTCCTCCGTCTCCAACTTCAAACGCTCATACCACTTTCGTTCCAGAAACCAAAATGAAACCCTCTTCCCCAAACTAAACCCTAACGGTGAAATTAAGAACAATCGATGGAAACAAGCAACACAACAAACGAGGTTTCATAAATGCATAGCGATTCAAACACATACATGGGAAAACAAAAGCAAAAGAGTAAAAAAAGGCGATTTAGGGTTACCTATCGAAGACACTCCGATGGTGCTTTACGGCGACGGGACGGCGAAGTCCGGTAATATCATTCCTTGCTCCTACGTGTGTGTATGTTATGAGTTCTCTGATGTATTCTTCTTTTTCTTCTGCGGTTAGGCGATTGGATGGATTTGATGGATGATTGGTTTGATTTGATTGAATGTCTGGCTCTCTGGTATGGATGCAATGAAGAAACTCGCTATTGAGATTCTGAGCTTCCTCAAATTATGTATCGTTGCATTTTTTTGGTTTATTGATTGGTGTATGATGGTGAGATGAACTTTGGTGTATTATTCTTTGTGATGGTTGTGGTGTATTCTGATGTTGTTTGGATGTGTGATGATGTTTGGTTTCACAATGATTTTGAGGATTTTGTTTCTGGTACGGTGAATTGGTGTTGGTTTTGTATCATTTTTTGTGTGGTCCATTTTGTTTTTGGAAATCTCTTTACTGCTGTATTGATTTTGTCTGATTCCAATTTGTTGCAAATGCAGTGTTCAGGTGAAGCAATTACAAAATCCAGATACAGTTTTTGAGACAATTATTGGTATAGTTATTCGGCTAGCAGAGCATGGTCTCATTCATTGTGATTTCAATGAATTTAACATCATGGTATGCTTGAATAACTTTTGCTGACTTGTCAGTATTATCTTTTAATAGATTACTAAATATTTTTCATTATATATTATTTCTATGGCTTACAATCTTGCTTCGTTCACTGTAGATTGACGATGAAGAAAAAATTAATGTGATTGATTTTTCGCAAATGGTGTTTGTGTCGCACCGTAATGCAAAGATGTAAGACTCTCTTCCTTGTATGGGATTGCATCTCTCTGAATTCTGCTTATTTTTCAAGATGTTAAACTGATATATATTCCTTAGGCCTTAACTGTTTATAATTTTCCTTGTTTCAGGTACTTCGACCGAGATGTTGAATGTATCTTTAAGTTTTTCAGAAAGAGGTTTGTAGTTACTTTGACATTAGGTGTTTCATTGTTTGCGAATTTCATTGCGTGGTTTTTAGGGAATGGGGAGGGGCGTTTCATTTAAAATGTTATTAAATATGGGCCAGTAAAAACAGACCATACTCTTATTTCTTTGCTTTTTCATGCTTACTTGATCTGATCCTGATTTTCTTTTTGGCATCTCTGATGCTTATAAGTTTGGTTTTTAACTGATTAGTGTTGATATTTATTTTGTCATTTGCTTTTAGAACGTACTACTACTATTACTATACACTAATAATATATTGCATCTCTTATTTTGATTGAATGTTTAATTTATCTTTTGCTTATTGAAAGATTTTGGATCTTGTCTGTGGCTGCTAAACCAGTTGTCTTCATAATTAGTCCCTTTATTCTGTTTTAGGTTCAATTTGTCTTTTAAAGAAAACAAAGATGATAACGACGATTCTGAAGAGAGAAACGAAGCTGGAAAACTCTGTTTTTCAGAAATAGATAGAAGCGCTGGTTTTCTAAATAAGGAACTTGCTGCTAGTGGCTTTAGTAGAAAAGATGAGGAAGTTATTCAGAGGGTATGGTGGTTTTTCTTAGTTATAATGCATTAAGTGTGACACATTTATCTTATTTTTCATATTGCCTCAAACAAAGCTCTTCAAATCTATCTGCAGTTTATTGAAGGTGAGGCGGAAGGTGATATGGATTCTGATAGTGAAGATGGTGACTCGGTGAGAAACCTGAATGAATCAGACGAGTTAAATGTTGATTCTTTATATTTATTGGAGCAGGTAATATATCCTTTAGCTTTTGTTGTCATAAAAGATGTACAGGCTTCGGGAAATGTTGTACTCTATGTTTATTTTGATAGAATTAGTTAGGAGTGAAGTATATGTAATGAGAGACAAAACGATAGTTTCTCAACAAGATAAAACAAATAGCCCGCCTTTCTAGAAACTGCTGATGCCCTTGATTCTAATATGACACGATATAATTTTTTTTTGAACGAAAAATAAATTAACTAACAAAAGGAAGTACTCCAAACTCATTTGCATGACAACAAACATAAGATCTGCTTTTGATTTTGTCTGATGCCTATTGTTGGGGCAAGATTGGAGGATGCTGCAGTGAATACAGTGATTCGTTCATGTCCAAATCTGACAAAGTTGTTGCTGCTTGGGTGTGAAGGCGTCCAATCAATTTCAATTGACCTGCAATTTTTGGAGGACTGTAGGCTGGATTTTTATGGTCTTGGAAACTGTTCGCTTTCGCTCACTGCCCCTAAGATTGAATCTCTTGAGGTACAAGGCTGTAGCTGGATTAGGGTCCCTGAAACCAAGCATTTGAAAAAGCTTTTAATTTCCAATAGTGCAGGTAGTTGAATTGAATGGTTAAAGTGATTCTTATACTTTTGAATTTCTTACTGGCCTTTGGTTTTTCTATTGCTCCCGTGTAATTTACTAAATTATCAACTTTGTCAATGTCAGCTCAATTTAATTTCTTTCTTGTTAATTTCTTCCAGGGAGAGTTTACATGATTGATTTTGGAAAGTTTACAGCCCTGGAGACCCTGTCGATGCGGGGCATTCAGTGGTGCTGGGATGCAATATGTAAGATGCTGAGATTGGCAAATGATGTGAAACATCTTTTTATGAAGGTGGAATTCACTGGGGACTATGATGCTCTTCAACCCTTTCCAGAGATTGATTTTGTTGACTTTTTCAACAGCCATCCCAAGCTGCCCAAGTTTGATATCCATTGAGCCATGTTTGCAGTACTATGCCAGAAGAACATTCTAAAACATGTAAGCTTATGTTTAGAAACCTAATTTCCCGCACTCAAACATATTATAATTGTGATTTCATTGAATCTAAAAACTGCAGCTTCTGGAATGATACGTGTTGAAAATGAAATGACTGAAAACAAACAGGCTTTAAATTCATAATAGCTTTAATCTTTAAAATCTGTGTGTGCACGTATGTGTGTATGTGCTGTGTTCTATAACATCTTATATAAACAATGCATTATTTTATTATATGGTTTATTATATGAATCATGATCATTCACGCCGATTCGGCATTTGACACTAACAACTACGTTTGTATTGTACTGATGCACTTTGTTCATATGTTTGCTGCTGTGATACCAGTTTCTTGAAATTGGTTGTTGCAGGTTTTCCAATCAAGCTTTAAGAACCGCGGTGGGACGTGAAGGGATATTACATGTGTCGGCATCTTTCTTGGAGTTTCTTAGCACTCCTTGAATGCTCATTAAGATGATAAAGTGCAAAGACCGACAACTCCGAAACAACAGTAGGAGGCTGACAACTCTGTATATAAGATAGCAAACCATGTATTTGTCTTGGCATGGATCGCATTCTGCCGTCATAGACGATGGCTCGAATGCACTGTTGGTGACTTTAGCAACTGATAGCTGCTCATGGTATGTCTATTATGTCATTTGAATGTTATGTGAAATAGGCTGCTATGCGAGTTCGCGCTTGGCATGTTAATTGAGAGCTTAAATTTTGTGCACATTAGGAACAACTATTGATCAATAGAAGGTTTAACCATTCTACTGCAGTACAGTATGTATCCATATTGCATTCATCTTTTATGTTGCCAAGAACTTTGAAACAGGATGATAGAATGGATGTGTGTTGGTTTGTTGACAGCCTTGCTTGCTTATGATGAATACATGAAGCTTTTTGGAGAGTTTTCAAGATGGAAGCAAAATGGAAGCAAGTGTTCTTGTTGTATGACAATAAAAATTGTATAGCTTGAAAAGATTTGGGATGAATAACATTGTACCGGAACTTTGTTTCCTTTTTGTATAATTGTAAGCTTTTTGCGACTTATTAGTCGTAGCGTCACTTGATGTAGACTTACTTATTTCTTAATGAATATTTTGACGTTGTGGCTTAATATTTTTTTATATAATTAGATTTTAATTTTTTTAATCAATATCTACAAAAATGAGTATTCTTGTTGGAAGACATTATATTCATCTAAAATGGTTCTTTATGTCAAGTCATGAGGAACAACTTGGTTATAACTATGCGGCACAAAAAGAAAACATGAGCAAAATGTAGCCGCGGTTTTAATTAGTGGCCATAAATTCAAACCCTATACATTAAATAAGAACCGTGGCAAGATTCGGCCACTGTTAAGAACCGCGACGCATGATAAACCGCGGCCTTAACCTAGATACCTAAACCGTGGCCTATTCAAGCCACGGATGTATATAAAACGTGGCACAAACACGAAAACCGCGGCTTATACTTTTGGCCACGGCTGCATATCCCACAGTCGCTTATTCGTGGCCAAACTGTGGCGAAATCTTTCAACCACGGTTATTTTACATATAACCACGGTTTTCTGGCCGTGGCGGATGACCCTTTTTTTTGTAGTGTATTCTGCTTGTCTTCGGCAACTCCTTCAATGACGTTCACTGATGGTACTGCCTGAACATGTGGCGGCATGGTCTTGTTGAATACGATTCATCACTCGTCTCCTATTGGCTCGAGTAGCATATCCGTGTCGAGGAATCAACTTGATTTACTTGAGATGAAGGAAGGCGAAATGAGTTTCTGATGTTGAAATGGAATGCAAGATGCATAATTGATGCAATGCAATGCAATAACATGTATGCAAGATGCAAGATCTAGGATCGCAGGTTCGATGAATTCTGAGGTTGGCCGGGGGAATGGGTCGACATCCAAAGCTTCTGTGATCAAAGGATCCCCACGTGTAGGATTCTAAAATGGGTAGGTTCCCAGAGTCATGGATATCATTCAAAGACATTATAGCCATGACAAAGCCTCATCAGATGATAATATCCTTGAAATAATCTTTTCTAGGTGAGGTCATCGTATCTTCCCCACGAGAAAGACTCCTCGGAGGCGTCAATTACACAACCATCGACACGAGGGTTCTAAGGACAGGCTCTCAGAGTCATAGATCAAGGTTGAAAATATTATTGTCATGAAGTAATACGTTTAAGGGATATCATCTGATTGTGGATTTCATATTAACCCAAAAAGAGTTAACACTGTCAACCACCGTGGATTAAATGGGTTAATGGTCATTGGGATCAATGATTCAGGCTCAAAAACATTATCATCACGACGAAGGAACATCGAAACGATAACATTACCAAGGGAATCTACTCCAAGCAAGGTTTTTGTATCGACCTCACGCGGAAGACTCCACGCAAGTCTCTACTACACAACCACCATCCTAATCCTAGGGTTTTTCTCAGACTCGGGTATAGGGCCATCTCACAAAGTACCCATAAATCAGAGCAGCCCAATAATGTCACAAAAGGTAATACATATAAGAAATAGGAAAGCAAGATAAATAAGCGAGAAGAAAACTAATAAGCGAAGCTAACGAGCTCACAATTCGAACTAAGATAGGCTTAAATATCTCTTGCATGGAGAAATGTCCCTAACAGAGTCACCAGCTGTCGCACCTTGAAAAATACATAATTGAAAATACGACCCTCGCGCAAAAGGCGCGGAAGAAATTGCGGTTCAACAGAGTCACCACTGAACTTTATTTATCCCAAAAGAGGGAAAGGAAAATATCGAGAAAACCTTTTTAAGAGATAAGAACATGGTCATCCCAACCACATTCTGGGTTCAAGAGTCGGTTACTTGAGAGAAAGGTATTAGCACCCCTTCACGTCTGTTGTACTCAACGGGAACCTCTTAATTCGAATTTTAATGAATGTTAACTAAGCTTATTTATTTTCTTCTAAACGAACAATGCGAAAAGGTAAGAGAAAAGGTTTAGATGCTAAGGGGAAATGAAGTGGTTTTAGATTAGGATGCTCGTCAATGATTGAGGCCCTTGTGCCTACGTATGCTCATTCGGACGAGAATGAGGAATCAGAGCGCTCGTAGTTCGACTACGGGAGATGTGTTTGGACGGAAAAGATGGAAAAAAGAAAAGGTAGGAAACGAAAGATGGGTGGAAGGTAGCTCGCCAAGATCATCACAATCTTGTGCCTTCGTATCTTCATTCGGACGAGAATGAAGAATCGGAGCGTTTGTAGTTCGTGGAACTACGATTGAGGTTGGGATTGATTAGAGGTGACAATTGTTCACACACGAGTAAGAGAACTCGCACCCAAACAATTGAGGAAAAAGACAGAAGACTCCATCTCCCTCCATTTCACCTTGAAAAGAGTTCGATAGTTGCTAATCGTTTTGAAGTTTGATTGAGAAAATCTTCTTGATGTTGAATCAAGGGTTTGATTGTATACGTAGAGATTGGTTGCAAGGCAAAAGGCACTCGACTTAAAAGGTTTGTTTCAAAAATGGCTCGACGACGAATCGAGGGTTTAATGAAAGGTGTGAGTTTATCCAAGTCCCTAGGGGTGCTCCTAGTAACGAAACCATGATGAAATGTGCGAGTGTATGCATTAGGTTGATGGCAAACGCTAATGAGCAATCGACTTACAAGGGTTTTTTGAAAATGGCTCAATGGTGAATCAAGAATTAGTTTAAAAATGGTTTAGTCTGTGCTAGTCCCTAGGGGTGCTGTTGTAGCGTGCGATTTTTGTCGGTGACGCGACCACCTTACCGCATTGGTTGGAATTGGGTGCTAATTTCTGATTTCTTATTTATCCTATGAAGCTGGAAAGGAAAGGGAAGCTATCTAAAAATAATCTTGCACGCAAATGTTTTCATTGACAAATGCAAAGAGATTGGGGGGTCTGGGGTCAGATTATACAATGGGGAGTTGTCAATTACCCAGCGTATATATGTGTCATACCCCAAATTTTACCCTCAGATTCGTTGGCATTTGTCATATCATTTTCGTATTTTTTTTTAGTCCATTAATCAATAATCAGACATTTTTCGTTAGAATTTAATTTTTTTGTTTTACTAACTATTTTCAATTATCTTTTTTATTATTTTTAGTTTTATTATTATTATTTCTTTATTATTATTATTATTATTATTATTAATTTTATTATTATTAGTTTTATTATCATTATTAGTTTTATTATTATTAGTTTTATTATTACTTTTATTTTGTTTATCTTCATGGTAAGTGGGGACCACTCAATCATTCTAACACTTCACATGGATTGCCAACTTGGATTTATCAATGGCCAAAAAGCATTCTTACACTTCACTTATCAATGGCCAAGAATCATTCTCATAAAGTCACATGGATTGCCACATCAACACTCCCACTTTATTCACACTATAAATAAGATCTCTCATTCTCTCATTTGACACACCAGATTCACCCCACACAAAGGCTGAATACTCTCTTAATTTTCTCCCTCAATTATTCTTGTAAATTTTTTGGAGAGAAGGCTCGTCTTCATTTTTCCATAACTCGTGTCATTGAAGAGACAGTGGACCGTCTCCACTAGGTAACATTCACCTCTTTTATTTCTCCATTTTCAAAGTACCATGATCATTTATCTATGCTGTTACCAAGTTCATTAGCATGTTAATATTTTTCTGGAAAAAGTATTGTAATATCCTATAATTTTTGTTTGGTTTTATTATGAATGATGTTTAAAAAATAAGATAAAAATTCAAAAAGACAAAAAACATGCTTCATCACCACCCTTTTATTATTTCATAATATTTTTATTTTATTTTCCATTTATTTCTTAATTTTGTTTCTCTAGTTTTTATTTTAGGAGCACTTTGATTTTTTAGTTTCAATTTATCATTGTTATTTCTTGAATTCATAACTTTTTATTTCGAATTTTGTTTTGATTTTTATTTTTCGCTTACGATCTTTATTTCGATTTTTAGGGCCAATGATATTACAAAATCATGACTTAGTTGATTTATGCAAAAATGACTAAAAAGTCTTGATATGTATGAGGCTCATTTCTTTATTTTTGTTGGTCAATGAAAGTCGGATATCAAAAGATTATCGACCCCCCGATTAAATCTTGATCAAGACGAGACTAACTTTATTCTTCATTTCGAGTCCATTTTCTTTACATCAGGCCGATGACATTGCACAAATCTTGACTTTGATTATTTCAAATCAATAAAGTCTTGATAAATATGAGGCCACTTTTTACTTATTTTTATTGGTCGATGAAAGTCAAAAATCTAAGATTATCGATTTATCGATTTAAATCTTGATTAAGACGAGACCAACCTTATTTTTTCATTCCGGTTTCATTATCTTTATTTTGGTCGATGATATAACAAACTTCATAGTTTGATTGATCTCATTAAAGCGACAAAACTTTGATCAATATGAGACCACTTTATTTTTATTTCAGTTTCATTTACTATTTAGTCGATGAAAGTCAAGAATCATTGATTATCGATTTCTCGATTAAATCATGATTAAGACGAGACAAACTTTGTACATACCCTTAGGTCTTTACCTTAGTACATATATTATCTTAGCAAGCAAACACAACATAACACAAATTAAAACAAGAGGTTCCCGTATAGTACTACGGACGTTTAGGGTGCTAATACCTTCCCTAGGCGTAACCAACCCCCGAACCTTAGATCTCCCCTCTTTAGGTTTTTTTTAATGATCTTGAACCTTTCCTTTGGATAAATCAAAGTCGGTTGTAAAAGAAATATGATGCAAGTTAATTAATAGCTTGTTATTCGATTTTCACCTCAACAATATGGTTATCCATAGATTGTTTGGCATTTTCTTCTGTTATCTACTTACTGGTGTTTATCTTTTATAAATTGGGAAATTTTTTCCTTTGGGAGTGTTGAGAGAGTATTTTTGTTGTTTTTCGAGTGTTTTGATGTTTTTGGTAAGGTGCTGGACTTATGGTTTTTGATATGTGTGCTCGCTAAGATTTCACAATCTTATGCCTACGTATTTCCGTTAAAGAAAATAGGGAAATTAGAGCAATCGTAGTTCCTCCTATTCTAGGGAGGAAAAAGATGTTTGGTGTCTTGTTTAAAGCCCAAGATTGAAGCTAAAAGGTATTTGTGTCTTGTTCAAAGCCCAAGATTGAAGCTAAAGGTTTGACTGAGAGAGAATTTGTCATCTCTAAAGGGAGATATCACACCTGTTTATCACAATTATTTGGGTAACTGATTATAAAGGAGAATTACTTTAACTGGAAAGTATGGAATCCAGCAATGCCATAATTTCCTTTATAAGGGTGATGTCTTGAAGGAGAAAACTTTAACTCAGTGTTGAGCAATGCCATTTTCCTTAGGATTTTTTCATGCTAAGAAATGGACATTGGCTTGGATGTAAATAATCGAGAGGCTTGCCACTTATAGCAATTAGATGAAAGAAAGGGATTTACCAGGATAAAGAAGGACCACAACTTGGATCTTTGAATCAACAAGTGTGCCACTTACAACAATTATATGGGATTAGGGTTTGTTTAATTGTCTGTTTTGATGTGTGATGTACAGAGAAATGTCTTCCTATAGAGATATTTTGATTTCCTCTGAGGGGATGTTAATTTTTGTGTGCCTTGATCAAAGCCCAAGGTTGAAGCTAAAAGGTTGACTCTGTTTAGGGAGTTTTATATTTGTCTTGTACAAAGCCCAAGATTGACGCTGAAAAGGGATTGACTCTTTTGGGGAGAGTGTCTTTTTTATCTGTCTTGTACAAAGCCCAAGATTGAGGCTAAAAGAAATTACTCTATTGTAGAATATTTTATCTGTCTTGTACAAAGCCCAAGATTGAGGCTAAAACTGCTAAGGGAAAATCATTATACAAAGCCTAAGTGGAGGCTGGTTGGGAGAAATTCTTATATGAAGCCTAAGAGGAGGTTATCTTCTGCTGGGGATTATTGAGATCCAGAGACAGGTCTAAATTGGGGAATCAACTCTTGTTGAGGATTGAAGAAGAGTTGAGATATCAGATGCCTTGAGGTTATGATTGAGGGTTTATTGATAGTGATTTGACCCTAGCTGGGGAATTTAAAAGAAAAGCTTAAAGATTGAGTTTTAAAAACCTATGGAGGTTTTAACTCTGTTGGAGATTGATGAAATGATCAGGGTTTTTCCTGTGTTCTTAGGAAACTTAAGGGTTTCTTTGAGATCCAAGAAGAGATGAGATTGTCCAAGTCTATTGGTATGAGAAGGTTTTCTCTTAATTGGAGAAAGAACTTTGTATGAAGCCCAAGAAAAGGCTAATGTTTTAAAGGATGAGAATCAACCCTAAATTGTTTTGATGTTTTGACTCTTTGGAGGACTTCTCTAGCAAAAGATGACTAAGTTCTGTCCTATACCTGTAGGAGGTCTTTGGGGTCCTTGTACTAAGCCCAAGAGGAGGCTGAGAACTTCTAAGAAGCCTGGGGGTCCTTGTACAAAACCCAAGAGGAGGCTGGGGTTTAGGAAGCCTTTAGGTCCAAGCCTAAGAAAAGTTCAAGAAGGTTTCACCGAGAATAAGTCATTTCTCTGCAGAACAGTTCTAAGGTTTGAAGAAATTCAAGAGAGGTTTCACCGGGAATTAATCCTCTCTGCGGAAATGAATTTCTTGTACAAATTTCTAAGTAGTGACAGTCTTGAAAAAATTTTCACCGGGAATAATGCCTTTATTTGTTCCATATTGTATAAGCCCAAGAGAAGGCAAGAGTGTATCTAGAATTTCCTATGGGGCACTAGTTTTGACTGTGTTGAAAGAGTAACCACTGGTTTGATCTAAAACCTAGACCTAATTGCTGGGGAAAACTCTAAGCAGATATACATGCATATATATACAGATGAAATATATATAAGCAAATATGTAAAAGAAAGCTGGTAGAACTTACAGGTGAGCAAGCTTCTAGTATTATAAACACATTTGTATGATTAGTTATTCAAGAAATTGAAGAAAGTTTTGATACAACTATAAATTTGAATCCAAATCAAATGGAAAGTTGTTTTAAAAGGGAGCTTGGGGCTTATACTTAAGGAGAGGCCCAGATGAACTCTTTTTGAAAAGGCGACGATCGCCCGTAGTTTTGAAAACCACCGAGGGACTTATACAATTACTGAGGCCCAAATTTATTGTATTTACAAAGAGTTTGGGTCTTACACTCTATTAGAGGCCCAAGAGTTTATTTTTATACAAGAGATGGGGCTTACAACTCAAGGAGATGCCCAGATGAAAAACAGTGATCGCACCGTTATTTTGAAAACTGTACTGGGACTTATACAATGACTGAGGCCCAAATTATGTATGTACAAAGGGATGGGACTTACACTCTATCAAGAGGCACAAAAATGTTTGAAAAAGAAGAAAAATGGGACTTACAACACAAGGGGAGGCCCAGTTTAAAATTGTTTGAAAACGGCGATCGCGCCGAGATTTTTTTAAAAATTGTAATGGGACTTATACAATGACTGAGGTCCAAAATAGTTTGTGTGACAAGGGATGGGTCTTACACTCTATTAAAGGTCCAAAGTGTCTTTGAAAAGAAGTTTGATCAAGAGGAAACCCTAATTTCCTTTACAAATATAATTTTCAAAGAAAAATAAGTAATAACTGATAAAAAATACCAAATATATTGAAAAAACAAGTTGCAAATTTTGATCAATGTTTTAAAAATCATGTTTAATCACGTGAAGGCTTGAAATTCAATTGGTTTTGAAAAATCAAGGTGGAAATCTCATTTTAAAATTTTTTGAAAACAAATAAAATGAAATTAATTGCAAAAATTCAAACTATATTAAGTAAATAATATAAATTCAATTTTTTTATGGAATAAAATATTTTATCATTTTTGTGAATTTTCAATAAAAGAACCAATCAAAAATATTTATAATTGAGAGAGAAATTAATTTTGGAATTAATTAATAAAAACCATAAAAAATGAAAAAAAAAAGCAAAATATGAGAGAAAATGGCAAAATGGTCTGGGATGGGTCTTGAAGCCACAACCTCCCAACCAAGCACACATGCGCGCTACCACTGGGGTGGTGATACATCCTTGTATCAAAACCACCCCATGTGCATATAAGGGTGACAAGGTTTTAGGCCTGGCCAAGGCGCCTTGGCCTGGCCCTTGCCCAAGGCTAGCCTGATTTTAGGCTTCTTGGATGAAGGCTATAACTTCTTCATTTCTCCATGGATTTGGACAAAATTTAGATGGATCCTACCTAGAATTTCATGAAGAATCCAATGGTGCTTTTGGAATTTTCTAAAGATGCTTCTATTTTACAACCCGATAGTAATTTCAAAATAGGCCAAGATGTGCAAGTTCTATGCTATCTTATCATACAAGCAACAATAGCATGGTAAATTGGTTCAAACACAACACATATGATATGTATGAGATGTCCATGATCAATGGACATCAAAGCAATGCATATTTTTAAGAGTTCAAGTTGTGATGCACTTACCTCTTGAAGCTCCTTGTGCCAGAAGTAATCCAATGCTTTAGACACTCTTGATTGATCCCTTAGACGCTTTTAGGATGATCAAAATCGGCTGGAAACTCAGTCAAATGGTGTTCCATTTGAGGGAAACCAGTTGGGACAGTTTGAGGATGATATTTGGAGTGTATTTGAAGCTTTGTTTGGTTTTGAAAGTGACTGAATCAAGACATGGTTTGTAAAATGCAGAAAAGTCAAAATTTGAGGTTTTGGAGGTTGAGTTTCTGATTTTGAGGTTGTGCAATGTGGATGAAGGTTTGAACACCTCCAATGGATGATTTATGATGTGTTAGGATGATTATTTGAGTGGTTTTTGCTCTGGTTTCAAGATTTCCCAAATTGCTTCATAATGACTTGAAAATGAAGTAAGAGAGGGAGAGTGAGAAAAGAAGGCTTTGGTATTGTTTTGGTGTGGTTTGAAATATCAGAAATAACCTCTATTTATAGTAGAGGAGTTTTGTTTTTGAAGGAATAGTGAATGCCAACTAGCTCACTCTATTATCCAATGGATAAGCCCATGTATCACTTCCTTAAATGCCAAGCTACCAAGTCTTCACTTGGCCATTGACTGAGTTGATCTTTATAGCTCTAGGTCTTCTGATTTTTGCAACAACCTTGACTCAATTTGACAGATAAGGCTTAGTTCATGACAACTCAATGCACCACATCAATTCCAAATGACAAAGCTTGGTTTTTGGATTTGCAACATTGATGATCACATGTCAAAGAGATTGGATTCTTGACTCAATGGTCCAACTTTGAAAATATCAAGTGAGTCATCAAGATTCTCTCTGATCTTGGAAGAGGACAAAGCTTGCAAGATGACAGAATTTGAAATAGAAATTGTGTGGCACAAGAAATGCACCAAATCTGCCTTGAAAACCAGTTTGAACAAGGCATGTTGTGAGATCCATAACTCCTTGATCAAGTTGACTTAATGAGAGTTCTTGTACTCTTTGGAAAGCTCTCATGACATAATTTAACTTTGATGTCTAAGATTGGTCTTGATTTAGCTTGGATCAAGGTGAAAATAGCCTTAAAGTTTGGAAAAAGTGAAACAGATTCTGTCTTGAAAATTTCACTAAGTGTTGGAATGAAAATGTTCGTTTTCATTTTTTGTGATTTTGATCAATCCATAACTCAAAATCCATGAGGATTTGGAATGAGATGTAGTTGACATATTTGAACTATGTAAGATGAACTTTCATTTGAGCTTTGGATGAGAGAAAATGGCCTTGTGGTTTAGGAGTTATGACCTTGCAAAGTTGGTACCAAATCACTTTTGTCTCATAACTTAGAAAACTTTTGGTTTCTCATGGTTGCCCCTTTTGCAAGAAACCTCACTTTTCTTGATTTTTCTTGATGAATGATGATCAATATCATACATTAACATTGTTTTTGACTTAGGGGAACCATATTTGTGAAAAATTCCAAAAAGTCAAACTTGATTTTAGACACAATTGACTTTTTGTCAGATGAATTCCAAACTGTGTGATCCTTTATGAAATCAAGTCCTTAACCTAATTCAAACCTAATGGATGGATTCAATAGGTGTTTTATGGTGTCTTGAACCATGTCCCAAGTTTTGGGAACATGTCTTGGTCAAAAGTCAAAGGCACAGTTGACTTTTTCTTCAAAACCCTAATTGTGGTCCAGATGAATTTCAAACTTGTGAATCAAGCTTCTTGGATCAATCCATTATTTTAAATGGATCAATGTGGTTTATTTGAGGCCCTCAAATCATGTCTTGAGGTCTTGGTTCATGTCTTACCTCAAAAGTCAACTTAGGGGTGAATTAGGTCAAGAAATCCTAATTCCTGATTTTTGATGAATGCTTCCCCTGAGGTTGTTTTGACTTGATGATTGGATCCATGAGGTCCATTGAAGCATTTTGGATCATATTTTGAAGTATTGGCTCATTCCCATATGAAAATTTTCATCTGGAGGCCTTGGTCGACCAAAACGCCAATTTGGTGACACTGACGATCTTGAGGCTTGATCCACTTGGAATGTTGCAATCTTGCGCTTGATTCTTGATGTGGGAGACCTCTTGATCCTTTATAGGTATTTGAGAGGCTAGACAAGTTGAGGATCATGTCCATTCTTGATTGATCCTTTGTCTGAGTACTCTGAGAGGGCTTAAAACCCTAGTTCTTGGTTGAAGTTAGTGCTCAACAATCCTTGAGAAGATTGATGAGGTATGATGGTACATCCATATTGTGGTAATGATTTGCACAATTATGGGAAATCTTGTGGTCAAAATTTGGGGTATGACAGTTCCTAGTAAACAAACCACAATAAAAGCAAAGCAGGTAAAATGCGTACATTGGAATGGGAGCGGAGTACATGTAAGTTACACGGGATTGCATGAAATAAATGGGGTCATTGTAAGGTAGCCCAAGAAGAAGTTGTGTGTGTGCGAGGTGTCATAAACTAAGCCGTGAGCAAGAGTTCAGACAAAATCTCCTTGCTAGGGTTTTTGTACAAAGTTCAAGTTTGGTTGCTCGAAAAAGTAACCAACAGTCCACCAATTTAGTCTTTTAGAGTTTCGATATTTTTAGTGTGTTTTCGAGTAACGTGAACAAGAAAATGGTTAGATGAACAAGATATGAATAAGATGAATGTTATATGAATAGATGAATAATATGAACAATAATAATATGAGCAAAATATATCGAAGGAAAAATAAATCAAGAATATATTGACAGAAATTAAAGTTAATGGTTAGTGATTAATCGTTAATTGTCATTGGATTGGATGAATCGGGTCGACTATTGCGCTAAGCCATCGTAACACGATCTATGACGAAGATCATGTTATAGGAGGTCGCGCAAGAACGATATTTGTGCTAAAAAACGATATAGAAATGATATTGTGAATCGTTCTCAACGAATCGTGCCACACAAAAAGAAAAGCGGGTGATCTCGTCTTAATCACAAACGTTCGTCGATTAATCGAAGGTAACTTATCACGATCCCAAAGTATAGAAAATGATCTGAAAGATCATTCACTACAGATTTAAAATAATGAAGGTTAAACAACCTCAATAATCAACATTTGCGATATTAAAGACTTTCATCGACCAATAAAATCGAAAGAGAAAAAATCAAATCCAAAAAGGAAATGATAAGATACATGGATTCAAAAATCATTTCTAATATTACAAAATAAACATTGAAAACCTAAAAAGAAAACCAAAGAGAAGAGAATAAGAAGAAAAATAAAAAGGAAAAATAAATAAAAAAGAGAGGGAGGAGGCGTGTAAGTGGATCAGGGTGTGTGTAGTGATCATGAGGTGCTAGAAAGGAATCATATGGGCTTTAAAGCCCATCTTCCCTTCAAAAACTAAAGCATGGTAAGACAAAGAAAATTTTACCCCATACCCCTACATTTATCCCCATACCCCTACAAATTTTTAAAAATTCCAATTTTGTCCTTTTATTTTTTATTTATATTTTTTTTACTTTTTACCGTACAGTCATACAAGTTCAAAAGTAATTTTTGTCATTATTCGACGAGAACCGAAGAACATAAGGTAAGGATTTCCGAAATTGTTTTTTTTAAACCGGATAACTTTACTACAAGAAATCCGGTTATTGTATATAGTGAACCGGATAACACTACCATAAGTTATCCGGTTGGTATTTTAGAGGCAATGTTTGTAAACCGGATAACTTGTCTCCAAGATATCCGGTTTATGTATTTTTCTTCACCGGATGTCTTGTTGTCAAGTTATCCGGTTTTGGTTACTACTCAACCGGATAACTTGGTCCATAGTTATCCGGTTCTTTTTTTTTTAATATATTTTTTTTAATTTAAGTTTGTTTAGGAGACATGGACATTCCTTTGATGATATGTGACAAAGACCAGACAGCTGTAGATACAACAGAAATATTCTTGACTACAGAAAAATTTTCTACAAGAGAAGAGGCGACTAGGTGGATTAAGGAGGTTGGACTGAGAAATAGAGTCACTGTTATTATAACCCGTTCAGACACCAATACTGGCAAGAGAGGAAGAAGTGACAAGGTTATATTTGGCTGTGATAGAGGTGGAAAATACAAAGAAGGGGATAGCGAAACACAAAGTGCTACCAAAAAATGTAATTGTCCTTTCAAAGTAAGATCAACACCTTCAAAAGATGGTTCCGGTTGGAAAATTGATGTAAAATGTGGAGTTCACAACCATGGTTTACCTGACAGATTTGAAGGCCATGCGTTTGTAAGTCGACTCAATGATGATGACCAACAACATATAGCTGATTTGTCAAAACGTCATGTTCCTCCAAGACACATATTGTTGTCATTGAAAGAACGAGATCCGGATAGTGTGACTCGAATCACCCAAATATATAAACATAAGAGTAAGATTCAAAAAAACATCAGGGGCCCTAGAACAGAAATCCAACTGTTGTTTAAATATATAGAGGAATCTGATTATGTTTATTGGAGTAGGAAAAAAGATGAGTCAGAAGTTGTGAGAGATATCTTCTGGGCCCATCCAGGCTCTGTGAAGTTGTTGAATCTGTTTCCTATTGTGTTGATTATGGATAGTACTTACAAAACCAATAAGTATAGGCAACCTTTGTTTGAAATAGTTGGTGTGACATCAACTGAGTTAACATTTTCTGTTGCATTTGCCTATATGGAATCTGAGCAAACAGAGACTTTATGCTGGGTACTAGATAAATTAAAATAGTTATTTACTAAACAAGGATTATGGCCACAAGTAATTTTAACTGATAGAGATCTTGCTTTGATGAAAGCAATTGAAACAGTATTTCCTACGACAGTTAATTTGCTGTGCCGATTTCACATAAACAAGAATGTGAAAGCGAAGTGCAAGGAGTATGTTGTGAATGACATGCGAAAATCGATAGAGGAGCTTTGGTATGAACTTGTAAAAGCTAGTGATGAGGTGGAATACCATCAAAAGTTGAAATTGCTTGAGCATGCATGTTTAGAATATGGACATTTTCTGGATTATGTGAAAGACACATGGTTGACACCTCATAGGCATAGATTTGTTTAAGCTTGGATCAATAAAGTGTTGCATTTAGGCAATATCACTACTAACAGGTAATGTGTTTGTTTTATAGCCATAGTTTGTTTATGGTAATGTTATTGATACTTATTTTATTTTTGTTAGAGTCGAATCTGCGCATTGGAAGCTGAAGCAAATGTTGGAGAACAGTTTAGGTGATATGTGCAAGTGCTGGGAGGCTATGAATGGCAACATCAAGGTTCAAGTGGGCAATATTAGAGCTTCATTTCAGAAGAGTTTTTATGAGGTTGAGCATGCACACACTAGTCCATATTATTCGAATTTGCGTGGATCAGTATCTAGAGCTGCTTTGCGGCACATTGCTGAAGAGTGGCATAGGGTTGACATGGTGGGTACAAACACCCAGATGTGCAGGTGTTTTCGTAGAACAGTATACGGGTTACCATGTGCCTGTGAGTTAGGGAGATACGCATTGAGTGGTGAACCAATACCAATTGATGCTATTCATATTCATTGGAGGAAACTGAGTATGGAAGGTGAACAAGAGGTAGATACAGAGGATGGAGCAGAGGTGGATATGACAAATGCGATTGAAGCACTGTGGAAGAGGTTTCATTCATTAGATCTTGCAGGAAAGAGAGCACTAAAAAGCAGGGTGTGCGAAATTGCTTACCCCACTACAACAAAGATGGTACCACCACCTAAAAAATAAAGACCAAAGGAGGAGTGAAGAGAAAAGGGAAGAAACCTGTTGGGTATGATGTTTATCGTAATCCTTCGTATCATGAGTATGTTGATCAAGAACACAACAATTCCCAAAAATCTTCAAAGAAGCCTTGTTCGCAGTTATCCCAGACCTCAAAGAACAAACCATCTCATAGGTACATTGTACAATTTCCAGAACATATAAGACCCTTTATTGATGAAATTGTTGATGTAAAGGATGATGGTAATTGTGGGTTTAGAGCTATTGCATCTTTGCATGGATATGGTGAGGAAGGGTGGTCAATGGTTCGTCGTGATTTGGATAATGAAATGAGAGGTCCCAGAAAAAGTCTATATGAGAAGTTATTTGAAACTAATTATTCAAAAGTGAGAGAATCTTTGTTGATAGAATCTTTAGGTTCTCAGCCATTTGATAAATGGATGACACTACCAGAAATGGGTTATGTGATAGCAAATCGGCATAACATCATTCTTGTCTCACTAAGTGCTCTTAGTTTGAGTTTCTTCCCTATGACGACTACACATAGGCCTAATGTGTCGATTTACTGCATTGGTTTTGTAAACTCAAATCATTGGGTTCAGGTAAATATTATAGTTTTTTATATTGCTTAATTCATATTATTTTTACGTCTTACTTATAAACTTTCTAAACAGGTAAATATGAATGAGGGATTTCCCTTGCCACCAGTCACAACAGATTGGAGAACACATCGGACATCAGATGCAACATCATGGATAAGTGGATTTTCTGGACGTTTACAACACTGGCATCAACTTACGCCTGTGCTCCCAACACATGTTAATTTATGATCAACGTTTAACTTCATATTATTTTTTTCCGTTATTTTGATTGACGTTTAACTACATATTACTTTTTACATTTTTATGAGTGACGTTTAACTTCATATTATTTTTTATATTTTTTATGTATCATCAATTATAATATAATTATAAATACTATCACATAAATATAAATAAGTCTGAGTAATACATGAGTCTAAATAATAATACATAAATAACCTATCTACCCTGAGGTAACGGTCCACCCTGAGCCAGATGTAGTGCTCGAAAGATCTCAACAAAATCATCATCATCCTCCTCGGCATCGTGACGAGTGAGATAGCGACGCAACTCATGTGAAATATGTCGTAACTTCGGATCTGCCGGTCCATCATCAAACTCTGGAACTCGAACCTCACTGGGCTCCCCCCGAGGTGGTATCAAAAGAGGATGGGAAATTGTGTAGTACCAAGCCATGTATTCAGCCACCGTATCATACGGAGTATCTGCAAACTCGACCTGATGTAGCAATTGCGAGACGCTTGCATGGTAAGAAACCCACTCGAAATGTATATCAAGTGTATCAATATCAGGTGGATGAGATGGGATGAACTGCCTGTATCCAAACTGGCGTAAACATCTGTCAGGTAAATAAAGCACAGATGTACCATACCACTTCAGGCCACCCCTGTACAAACATATATCAGTAAATGGTATGGTCTGTCTGTGATCCTCGAACGGGCGCCAAATGACATCAGTAGGTGTCAATCCATCAAGCACTGCCCTAATCTCATCCACCTTCTGCGTCCCTTGCTTGTATTGCCACTTCATCGCTCTGGGAAGTGGAGTACCAACACAAGTTATCTTCGAAAATCCTCTCTTCCCAACAGTTGGGAAATACTCGTGAATCCAACACCGTGACACATCATGAACATCATCAATTAAAAGTATTATAAATAATATAATACAAATCTAAATGAAATTAAAATTAAACAGTTGTACCTGTAGTAGAGAGGCATATCCACCAAGCTGTCTACAACTATAAAAAGAAGCATCTCCAAGATATCTATACAGTGTGACCAGAGCAGCAGCACCCCAAGAGTATCTACCACATGTTTCCAAGTCCTGAAACAATGGTAAATACTTTGCCTCTACAAGAGTAAAGGTCTTATCTGTACAAATAGTGCAACCTAGTAGCAACAACATATACGCCCTAGCCGCACAATCAAATCTGCTATCAGCTCGCAGACGGACAAATAACTTCTTCAACTAATTAAGCCTATAGTAAGGACCCCTGGTTACACGAATCTCCTCAGCTGCATCCTCAAGTGTAGCACCCATTAGACTAATAGCTAGGGTAATTGCATCTGAGTCAGTAATCCCTTGTGCAGGGTCACATAACTCCCCTCTAATAGGTATATGAAGGAGGCACGAAACATCGTCCAATGTAATTCTCATCTCGCCAAAGGGCATATGGAATGACGATGTCTCGGGATGCCACCTCTCCACAAATGCAGATAACAGGTTCTGATCTATCCTCGATAAACTGGTATTCTGCAGAGAGGATAAACCAGAATTAGTAACCCATTGCTCAATCGCACGTGGGAGATGTGATGGAGTCCATCCAATCAGTTTGCTGCCATGTGCAGCAACCTTCAGCTCCTTCTTCGGAACTCTCTCCTGAAAAATAAATCGTAGAATATGTCATAATACATAATTAATTAAAATTACATTTTATTCAACATAGAAAGGTCATAGATTTACTTACTTGGCCATCCCACAAATAACGAGCCACATGGTTCTGATACCTCACCAAAAGTGATGTATCAGTCGGTCCTCCCGGAAATGGTGGAAGCGGTGGAATGTGAGCTGCTGCTGGTATAGGTGGAGGATCAGTTATCCGATCTTCAGCTGGAATATCAAGTGCGCGAACTACCGATCCATCCGCGTACCTTCGATAGATAAATCCGTCGCGTCCTCTAAAACGGCGAGCTACTGAAAAAAAATTAAAAATTAAAATTCGAAACAGAACCGGAAAACTCAGCATCTAGTTTTTCGGTGAAGAAATTAGCAAACCGGATAACTGAGCATCAAGTTATCCGGTGAAGGCAACACACAAACCGGATAACTGAGCATCAAGTTATCCGGTGAAGGAACTACACAAACCGGATAACACGGAGTCAAGTTATCCGGTATGTGTCAACGAAAAATATAAAATCGGAACTAACTTACTTGAGTTATCCGGTTGTTAACTTTTTGTTCTCCGGATGTAGCACACGGGTGTTCTCCGGAAGTGTATTTTTTGTGATCCGGAAGTAGTCTCTATGTGTTCTCCGGAAGCCAAATTTTGAGCGATTTTTACAGTTTGTAACAAGACAAAATGAGAAAGAAAAATGAAAATTTTGAAAAAAATACTATTTATATGAGGGCATTTTCATCAAAAAAATTGATGAGTAGGGGCATGGGGATAAATGTAGGGGTATGGGGTAAAATTTTCTAAGACAAAATAATAAATAAATAAATAAATAAAGGGCAAATGGGCTAACTAAAGCCCACCTTATACAAGACGGATGGCATAGTGAAAAGAATAAAAAACAAACGGGTTATAAAACCCAATGATCCAACATGATAAAGCTCCAGCAATTGATACCCTAGCAGTATCAACCTTCAAGGCGTGTTACCAGGTCCTTCTTTTTCAAAACGAAACGAAACAACATTAGAAACAAGCTGCGTCGAACGAAAAAGAAATGAAGGACAACCTCTCCAAATTTACACACTTCGCGAACGACTTGGTCCTCCCTCTTTCGATTGCTCACCTTCAATCGCTTCACTCGATTTGAATATCCTTCTTACAGGTTCGTTTTCGGTTCTGTTTTTCATCTCTAACTCAATCTCTCTTCTTCTCTTTTTCTGGTTGAAATGATTTGGGTTTGGTTTTTATGCGTATGGGTTGTTTCGTTGTTGTTGGTTTGGGGATGGAGTTAATGTTTGGTTTGAGAAGGAGAATTATGGGTGAAGAAGAGAATGAAAGTTTAAAGGAGATTCGGATTGATTTAGTCGTGATTTTGGCAGAGTGGTATTGGTTCTGTTGAACTTGTGAAATGAGGGAATAAGAGGTCCAATTTATAGTGGAGTGGGAGGGTATTTGATAACGTCTTCCGAAATTTTGTTGTGCATAATCGTTCATGAATTCGTATTACAGCAGGTCATATTTCTTTTGGCGTTTTGTGAGGTCATTTGTGTGGTTTTCAGGGTGGGGTCACGAAAGGTTTGTATGAGCTACGTATTGCATAACGGCTTTGTGCGTTTTGGATGATTTGTAATTGTGTGAGATGTTTGGTGGGTCAAGTGTGTATTTTTTTCTGAAAAAGTTGTGTGGGTGTACCTACATAATGGTTTGGAATTGGTTTTTGCAGGTGCTATGTGATTCAAAAGAAGGTGACGCAGATAGCTGTTGTGAATGGTTTTGCTGGTATGGTTGTTATGTATGAGTAGCAGCTTGGCTGAAGGTAGTGTTTGTCATGGTCACGACTTGTTTCATGTGTTGCTGCGGGTGTGGGGTCTGGTAATAATCGTTTTGTAAATAAACTAGCCTGAGTGCGAATGAGTTATTTGGAAAATCGTTTTACCTGCAGGTTAATGTTGCTTATGGCGTGGGAAAGGGTGTACATGGTGTGTAGAAGTTTTGATGGCTAATTGGAAAGAGGACAAAAACGTGGTTGGCAATTTGAACAGGCCCTGTTGCATGGTTTGTCAAGGTTTTTCTATTTTTTCTTTTTGGTGGTATATAATGTAATAGGCTTTGGAAGTTGTTTTTGTATATTTTTTGGATTGTGCCAAAAATCTTGGTAGCATCCTTTTTGTAAAGATTTTTTTTGTAATTAGTTATATGAGAAAATGGACCATTGGCTTATGGATTGATGGCCTTTTTGTAGAATCTTGCAATGTGGATTGTTTAGTGTAATGGACTTTGTTGAGTTTTTGTAATGAATACATGGGTGTTGAAACATGAATGGGCTTTATGAAATAAAAGTAATGGGCTTTGTGCAATTGGAATGGATTGAGGAACAATACAAAAATGAAAAATGAGCTTATGGTTGGAAAATATGGTTGGGCCTTTGAACTTAAATGATGATGATTGAATTGAATCCACAAAAAAAAAACTCATTTTGAAACCCAATTCCTTCCTCTTTGAATCTTCACTAAAATCTTAAATTAATTTTTGAGAAGATAAAGCCAAACATGAGTCAATATGCGACTTTTGAAAGGATCATATCACCTTGAATCAAAATGAATCTATCACTAAATAGATCCTTGAACTTTTCCACTTGTACTCCGAGAAACCAAAGCTTTTACCTTAAACCTTATTGAGTAAGAACACCTTGAAATCAGAGCATTATGACTTGATGTGTGAATTGTACTGCAACAAACCCTAATTGCAAAATATACTGATCTCTGATGATCCTTAGCCATGAAACATCTGCACTTATCATAACCTGATAGCCTGACTCATACACAGAGAACTTAAATAGGTATAAACCCTAATTGGAAGCTCAAACCCACCACTTGAATTGAAGAACGTCACTACACACACTTCTGAATGAGCCTTAAATGAACGTGGACTTAGGCAAACAGAAATTGTAACGCCCCGATTTGGTTAATCGTATTTATTTATTTCATTTAGGTGAAATTTTGTGAATTGTGTGATTTATAGTGTAAATTAAATGAGTTGTACCTGTTAATTGGATAATTTCTCTCATAGATAAAATAATTGCAATTGATAATATTTTCTTATTAACTTTTAATTCCTGATATATTTTGCATCGCTGTTTATGTTCTATCGCATTTTGAGAGCGTTTGGGAGATATTTGGGCAAAAGGGTAAAATAGTCTTTTGAGGGGTAAATATTTTGTTATAAAAAGGGAAATGAGGGAAATAGAGAGAAAAAGAGAAAGAAGAGAAAGAAGAGAAAGAAAAGAGAGAAGAAGGGGAAGAAGAGGAAATGATCAAATCAAAGTTTGATCTTTGATTAATCGGGTAAGGGTGAGTAGTTTCAATTATATCATGCTTGTATATGTGTATGTATGTATTTGTTTGAATGTTTGGTGGAAAAATATATGTTGTCCATTTGGTTGAAATTGTGAACAATTGGTTGGAATCGATCGTTTTAATGGTGAAAATGTGGAATAAAATGCGTAGAATACTTCTTGTTATGTTTGGAACATGTTTTGGTTGATATAGTATGGATTGGAAGTGTTTGGGTGGAAGAAATGAGGGGTTTTGGTCCCAAATGACCTATATTGACGTTGCTGAGAATTTCTGAGTTCACAGGTTCGCCTAGCGAACCACAGCGAAGTACAGGGCGAATGTTCGCCTAGCGAACTTTATGCTGTTTTTTCTCTGCCTTGGTTCGCCGGGGTTCGCCTAGCGAACCCTGGAGCGAATGTGACAGATTTTTCTATCTTGTATCCTTCATAACTTTTGATCCGTAACTCGGATTGAGGCACGGTCGGATGCGTTGGAAAGCTATTTCAATGCTCTTTATGATAGTGGAATAGAAACATATATTTATGCCATGGATTGATAAGAAAATATGGAAAAGTAATGTATGTGTGAAAAGTGTGGTTTATGTTCCCACCAAAATTCTTGAATCGGGAATCCGATTGATATGGGACTTGAAGCCTTGGAAAGAGAATCCAATGTGCTATTAAATGGTAATGTGAGACCATGATTTTAACCAAGGATGCTTGGTAGAGGATAGCAGTGGCTTGTATGCCTTAAAATGTGTGTGAACTACTATGTGAAAATAATGTTTATATGACGTTGAATCTTGATATCGAATGTGGTATTGAATGATGGCCTTGCGACATAAAGGTATTGAATAAATGAATTTCAACGTATGGTATCGTATTGATGTTGCTGTGGGTAGCCTTTGTGGCGTGAATCCTAGTGAATTGTATTTTTGTGCAGGTGATAATGGTTGTGGTTGTTTGTGGCCTTATGGTAAACTACATTGTATAAATGAATATCAATGTATGATGTGAGTAGTAATTGTGTGTATTATGATGAATGGATTGAACAGTTGTGGTAATATTATTGTGTATTATGGTGAGTATGTATCTCACGTGTGATCAAGGGGATCGTGAAGAGGTATAGTTGTTATTATACTTATGTTTTTGTGCATCAATTGTGTCGTGCATTTCATGATGTGTCTGATGGAGATAGCTAGGTGGGAATCCTTGATGGGTGCCTAGTATTGTCTGAACTCCAATGTGGAGTTGTATGGAGACAAATCATTGCTCAGTGGAAGTGTATGTGATTTGTCCGGACTTCAATGTGGAGTTGCATGGAGATAAATCATTGCTCTGTGGGAGTTTATGTGATTTATCCGGATTCTATTATGAATCGGGTTCGATTGAATGAAACAAGGTGTGTGGTACCAAGAGAAAAATCATTGCTCAGTGGAAGTGTATGTGATTTATCCGGATTCCATTGGGAATCGGGTTCGATTGAATGAACCATAGGGGGTGGTACCACTTGCATTGTGTCATTGAGTCACATTGCATTATTGTGTCTTTGTTGAATTATAAATAGAAAGTGACAAGTGGGTCGTGAATGTGTGCACATTATGTGTGATTGCTTGATTTCTACTCCTTAACATGTAATTTACACCGTTAATTATTGAATGTAGTTCTCGCTCCTTTGTTGTTTCTTGTGTCTGTGCTCCTTGGGAAGTACAGATATATATATATATATATATATATATATATATATATATATATATATATATATATATATATATATATATATATATATATATATATATATATATATATATATATATATATATCTTAACTTGTGTATATGAATATATGATATACTTGTATGTTATATGTGTTAGCATGTGGTGTGTGGGTGAGTTGAATAATATATGAGATTTATATGTTTACATATTATTATGCAATCTTGTTATAGTTGTTATTTCTCACCCTTCTGCTGGAATATACTTTTATGGCATAGTGCAGATTAGCCGCTGTAGAGGCGTGGAGGCAAGTGGAAGAGTTAGATCTTCATTTTGCTTAGATCCTTAGTGTCTGCTCTGATACGTAACATGGGAGTCGGGGGAAACGCTTTTGTTATTTATGTTTATATATGTGAATATATATATATATATATATATATATATATATATTGATAACTTGTATGTAACTTATTTTGTAAAACGAGTCAATTATGGATTGTTCCGCTTTATTCCTTAATTGAACTTTCCTTTTGTTGGAAAAAGTTTCCTGTTTATTATGTATTTCTTTTGTGTTATGCATCAAAGTTATGAGCAGGTGGATTATGTTTTCTCAAATGTGGCATCCTTATTTTCGTCGAAAAAAAGTTTATTCACTCTGATTTAATTATGTATTATTTATCCGCGATGGGAATTGGGGTGCTATAATTGGTATCAAAGCAGGTCGGTCCGTCCGGCCAAGTTGTGAGTCAGTGTGGCATGACAGTTATATACTGTCGATGTTGTTTGTTCCTTAGTACGTGATATGTGTGTGAAACACTGTCAGTGCTTTCTGCTTTTCTAATCCTTTGTCTTCAGGATTAAGAATGAGATAAGTGGTGGAGAAGCTGGTGCTTTTCCAATTTGCTTCAGTTGTGGAGCGTTGGCTTAGTGTGTTGTTGTTTGCCAGATTATAAATGTTATTTGGACAGTGTTGTTCCCGATTCCAGAGGGAATGCAGAGGTAAGGTTTTTGTCGACTAAGGATTTGTGCCTTAGGGGGTTTTGTACACAAGATGCAAGAAATGCTATTATGGTCTGGTAAAGATGGTCTATGCCCCATCATGATTGTCGGCTGTCTATTGACAAATTGAGGAACTGATCACCCTTAATCTCTTGTTAATAGTAGACGAAATTATGTTGGATGGAATAGACGTGTCTTTCCGGCTTTAATAGTGGGTGCAATGAATTGTTTGGAATTAAGGAAATGATTACAAATTGTTTTGATGAGTCGATGAAGAACCTTATATCGAAAGATGAGGCGGATTAGAGGCTTTGGTATGTTGGTCAATTCGGGATGTCTCTGGGGGAGAACGACCGAGTATTATTGATGGTTGCTCCTCAGAGAGTAGAGAGTGAACTTAAAATGGACGAAGGTGAATACTTAAAGTTTATATCTGCTAAGTAAGAAGTAAAACTCTTAGGCGATGAGGCCAAGATGTTTGTTATGTTTGTGATAATAGTGTTCTGGAATTGACAGGAAAGCCACAGTGAAGGGCTGCCAGTTGTGCGTGATTTCCAGATGTGTTTCCGGATGGAATATTGGATGTTAGTGTTAGAATTGCCCAGTGAAATTTTTTTTGCAAAAAATTTAAGAGTTTATATCTTTTGGAATTTGGTTGGGCATTACAATGTACAGTGATGTTGTTCGGTGTTAGTAATGCGTCGGGAATGTTTGTGGAGTATATGAATCGTATCTTCCATATTTAATTGGATAAGTTCGGAGTGGTGTTCATTAGGGATATTCTGATCTATCACAAAATCAGAAGGAGAGTGTGTAGGGTGTTTGAGATCGAGTTGCAAGTGTTGAAAAGAAAGGAATTTTTATGCTAAGTTATTCAAGTGAGAATTTTGGTTGAAAAAGGTTAGTTTTGTTGGATATGTGATTTCTGATGATGGTATTGTTATGGATCCATCGGAAGTAGATGCAGTTCTACAGTGAGAAGCTCTGAAGTCGGCTAAGGTGATTAGAAGCTTTTTGGACTTTAGTTGGTTATTACCGGAGGTTATGGAAGGCTTTTCCAAGTTAGTATTTTCGTTATTTCAGTTGACTTGCAAAGGGTAAGTCGTTTGCTTTGGATGTTCATTGTGAGGAAAGTTTGAGAGGGCTAAAGTAGAATTTGTCTATGGCTTCAGTTTTGATTCTGCGTGATCCTAATAAACCGTTTGTGAGATATTGGGATGCGTCTAGGATGAGTTTGGTCAGTGCGTGAATGCAAGATGGTAAAGTAGTGGCTTGCTTTACGACAATTGAGGATTCATGATTTCAAGATGGTTGTGGTTACTTTTGTGTTGAGAATCTGGAGGTATTATTTTTATGGTTTTAAGTTCGAAGTGTTTAGTAATCACAAGAATATTGAGTACCTGTTTGGTCGGAAATAATAGAGTATGAGACAACGAGGATGGTTAGAATTCCTGATGAGTTATGACTTTAGCTGGAATTATCCTATTGGTGAAATTAATATCGTGCCGGATGAGTTAAGTAGAAAGTTTTTATACATGTCTGTTTTGATGGTCAGAGGATTAGAATTATTTGAGCAGTTCAAAGACTTGTGTCTGGTGCGTGAGATAACACAGGAGTGTGTGAGGTTGAGTATATTAGAAATTAACTATGATCTTTCTGGTGAATATTAGAGAGAGTCAGAAGTTGGATATGAAATTGGTAGATTTGATTGTTGCGAGTAATCAGAGTGCGCATCGAAAGCGTGATGTGGCACATTTCGTATATGCGTGCGTGACTTGTAATAATTCATCGGTTGAACATTGGAAACATGTAGGAATGATGAGACCATTGGACGTTTCAGAATGGAAGTATTAGGTGAAAGGTTTAGATATTATTCATGGGCTACTAGGTAGATGGATGTTTTGGTTATATGTTTGATTGGTGAATCGTAGCATTGTTGTAATATGTTGTGTGACAAGGATGTTGGTATTATGGTTATGTAGAGGTTGTTGAAACGATGTTGTGTCTTGGAACTTTATGTTCTTGTTTTTGTTGTTGCCTCGTTTCCATCGTGATGGTTCGAGTGCAAGTGGCTAATTCCTATGTGGGGAATTAGGGGAGTGTTACCTATGGTGAGGGTAACGTTCTTGTTGTATTCTGGTTCTAGAGTGAACCTATGTGTTCGTAACTTGGGTATTCTTTGAGTCGTGAGTTAGTCATCAAGTGCATTGTATAGGCATTGAATCTTGTCGTTGTTGTTGTTGCTTCTGTTAGCAAGGTGGTTTGTCAGTTTGTGTATTCGGGGTGTGCCTAGTGTTGGCATGATAGTTGGTTAGTCGGATGCGAGAGTCGTATTCGGAGTTATTCGTCTCAGTTATATTTTCGAGGACGAAAATGTCTAAGAGGGGGAGAGTTGTAACGCCCCGATTTAGTTAATCGTACTTATTTATTTCATTTAGGTGAAATTTTGTGAATTATGTGATTTATAGTATAAATTAAATGAGTTGTACCTGTTAATTGGATCATTTCTATGATAGATAAAATAATTGCAATTGATAATATTTTCTTATTAACTTTTAATTCCTAATACATTTTGCATCGCTGTTTATGTTCTATCGCATTTTGAGGGCCTTTGGGAGATATTTGGACAAAAGGGTAAAATAGTCTTTTGAGGGGTAAATATTTTGTTATAAAAAGGGAAAAGAGGGAAATAGAGAGAAAAAGAGAAAGAATAGAAAGAAGAGAAAGAAAAGAGAGAAGAAGGGGAAGAAGAGGAAATGATCAAATCAAAGCTTGATCTTTGATTAATCGGGTAAGGGTGAGAAGTCTCAATTATATCATGCTTGTATATGTGTAAGTATGTATTTGTTTGAATGTTTGGTGGAAAAATATATGTTGTCCATTTGGTTGAAATTGTGAACAATTGGTAGGAATCGATCCTTTTAACGGTGAAAATGTGGAATAAACTGCGTAGAATACTCTTGTTATGTTTGGAACATGTTTTGGTTGATATAGTATGGATTGGAAGTGTTTGGGTGGAAGAAATGAGGGATTTTGGCCCTAAATGACCTATATTGACGCTGCTGAGAATTTTTGAGTTAGCAGGTTCGCCTAGCGAACCACAGCGAAGTACAGGGCGAATGTTCGCCTAGCGAAATTTATGCTATTTTTTCTCTGCCTTGGTTCGCTGGGGTTTGCCTAGCGAACCCTGGAGCGAATGTGACCGATTTTTCTATCTTGTATCCTTCATAAGTTTTGATTCGTAACTCGGATTGAGGCACGGTCAGATGCGTTGGAAAGCTATTTCAATGCTCTAGTATTTATGATAGTGGAATAGAAACATATATTTATGCCATGGATTGATAACAAAATATGGAAAAGTAATGTATGTGTGAAAAGTGTGGTTTATGTTCCCACCAAAATTCATGAATCGGGAATTCGATTGATATGGGACTTGAAGCCTTGGAAAGAGAATCCAATGTGCTACTAAATGGTAATGTGAGACCATGATTTTAACCAAGGATGCTTGGTAGAGGATAACAGTGGCTTGTATGCCTTAAAATGTGTGTGAACTACTATGTGAAAATAATGTTTATATGACGTTGAATCTTGATATCGAATGTGGTTATTGAATGATGGCCTTGTGGCATAAAGGTATTGAATAAATGAATTTCAATGTATGGTATCGTATTGATGTTGCTGTGGGTAGCCTTTGTGGCGTGAATCCTAGTGAATTGTATTTTTGTGCAGGTGATAATGGTTGTGGTTGTTTGTGGCCTTATGGTAAACTACATTGTATAAATGAATATCAATGTATGATGTGAGTAGTAATTGTGTGTATTATGATGAATGGATTGAACAGTTGTGGTAATATTATTGTGTATTACGGTGAGTATGTATCTCACGTGTGATTAAGGGGATCGTGAAGAGGTATAGTTGTTATTATACTTATGTTTTTGTGCATCAATTGTGTTGTGTATTTCATGATGTGTCTGGTGGAGAGAGCGAGGTGGGAATCCATGATGGGTGCCTAGTATTGTCCGGACTCCAATGTGGAGTTGTATGGAGACAAATCATTGCTCAGTGGGAGTGTATGTGATTTGTCCGGACTCCAATGTGGAGTTGTATGGAGATAAATCATTGCTCAGTGGGAGTGTATGTGATTTATCCAGATTTTATTATGAATCGGGTTCAATTGAATGAACCAAGGTGTGTGGTACCAGGAGATAAATCATTGCTCCGTGGGAGTGTATGTGATTTATCCGGATTCCATTGGGAATCGGGTTCGATTGAATGAACCATAGTGGGTGGTACCACTTGCATTGCATTGTGTCATTGAGTCACATTGCATTATTGTGTCTTTGTTGAATTATAAATAGAAAGTGACAAGTGGGTCGTGAATGTGTGCACATTATGTGTGATTGCTTGATTTCTACTCCTTAACATGTAAATTACACCGTTAATTATTGAATGTAGTTCTCGCTCCTTTGTTGTTTCTTGTGTCTGTGCTCCTTGGGAAGTACATATATATATATATATATATATATATATATATATATATATATATGTCGTAACTTGTGTATATGAATATATGATATACTTGTATGCTATATGTGTTAGCATGTGGTGTGTGGGTGAGTTGAATAATTTATGAGATTTATATGTTTACATATTATTATGCAATCTTGTTATAGTTGTTATTTCTCACCCTTCTGCTGGAATATGCTTTTATGGCATAGTGCAGATTAGCCGCTGTAGAGGCGTGGAGGCAAGTGGAAGAGTTAGATCTTCATTTTGCTTAGATCCTTAGTGTCTGCTCTGATACGTAACATGGGAGTTGGGGGAAACGCTTTTTTTATTTATGTTTATATATGTGAATATATATATTTTGATAACTTGTATGTATATTTTGATGTTATGAAACAACTTATTTTGTAAAACGAGTCAATTATGGATCGTTTCGCTTTATTCCATAATTGAACTTTCCTTTTGTTGGAAAAAGTTTCCTGTTTATTATGTATTTCTTTTGTGTTATGTATCAAAGTTATGAGCAGGTGGATTATGCTTTCTTAAATGTGGCATCCTTATTTCCGTCGAAAAAAATTTTATTCACTCTGATTTAATTATGTATTATTTATCCGCGATGGGAATTGGGGTGTTACAGAAATAACTTTTTTTTTTGGATTTTTGAATGATAGTTAGTGGACGGATATACAAGTGAAAGATAATTTACAAGTAGGACAAATTTGGGATATGACAGCCACATCTGCTGAGCCACTTACAACCTCAGCCTTAAGGGTATACAAGCCTTGTTTCTTCACGCCTCTCAAGACTTCCTTCGACCCCTTCATTACCCTTAGGATGTTTTGCTCTCCTTTGAAAACATATCATTTCTTGTCGAATTCACCAAGGGAAATCAAATTCCTCTTAAGATCAAGTACATACCTAACATCAGTCAATAGCCTTATTGACCCACCATGAAGCTTGAATCTCACAGATCCAATACTTGCAATTTTGCAAGCTTTGTTGTTTCCCAACAGTACTAATCCACCATCTTGATCACACAATTCCTCAAACACGTCTTTGTTTGGAGTCATGTGCCAAGTACACCCTGAATCCATAATCCACTCCTTGCAGCTTGAAACCACCAGGACATCAGATGATTCATAACCATTTTGCACAATGGCAGCATACCATTATCCTTCTTACAATGATAACACTTATAGTAGGATCATTACTACCATAAGAATTATGTAGAACTTTACCCTTCTTCTTGTCCTCAAACCTACCATCTTTCTTCAAGAATTTTCCCTTAATGGATAAACCTTCACCAACAGAAGATGGCTTGTGCTTATTTCATTCATTCAAATCCTTATAGTACAAGGAAAATTTAACATCTTCAAATGTCAACGACTCTCTTCCATACAAGAGAGTTTCTTTGAAGTGAGCATGAGACTTAGGTAAATAGCACAACAGCAGCAACGTTTGATCTTCATCATCAATCTTGACCTCGATATTTTCAAGATCAAGAATTAACTTGTTGAACATACCCAGCTGCTCAGCCAAGACTTTGTCTTCACCCATCTTGAATTAATACAAAGCTTGCTTCAAGTAGAGAAGATTAACCAACGATTTTGTCATGTACAAACCTTCAAGTTTTGTCCATACACCCGCTGCAATTTTCTCCTTTGAAACCTACCGGAGAACCTTATCACCAAGGCTCAATACAATGGCATTGTAGGCTTTTTCGACCATCGTTGTCTTCTTTTTCTCCGTTAGGACAACATTCATCTTCTTTGATCCTTTCAACGCTTCTAACAAACCCTTTTGAACAAGAAGGGCTTGCATCTTCAAGCGCCACAAACTGAAATCATTCACACCGGTGAATTTCTCAATCTCATACTTTGTTGACGATATCTTCTCCTCCACGCTCACCTCACCAGTTTGTTGTGAAACGATATTGTCAATAACAGAACAAAGTTATGAGATAAAGATTGAGTTTCTTGAACAAACACAAGAAAACCCTATTAGGTTTCACAAAGGAAAAGAAAATAAGGAAGAAGAATAGAGAATTGTTTAAATCTGTTTTACTATTCACTTTCTCAATAAGGGTTCAAATATTACAAGTGAATACCAACAATTAACCTCTCTCAACAGCCTGAGAGAACTAGTCTATTTATAGACTACTAAGCTAACTTAGATTATAAGTTAACTTAACAATTGGGCTTACAAGCAAGACCCAATTCGACATGCTAACAATCCTAGAATTTAGACTACTGCATGCTTTAGTATACTTCAACTACAACATACAAGATCAGTATGTGAACAGACTTCAACTTCATGCTAAACCTTCTTTCGAATCATGAAGCTACCCTTGTCGACACTAGAGTTCGATCCAAAATGCCATAGAAGCGTTGGAAAGCTAACACACAAAGATACATTATGGTAGTGTCTTGTGAGATAAATTGATATGTTTAAATGATGTGTGAATGTGTGTTAAATGTGTGAATGTATGAATAATTGTGAGTTATTGTACATGCTTAATGATGAATCATTGTTAAGATGATTTAATCTAATTAAGTGATGTGTGTGGATTTGTATTTGATGGGGTGTGGCTATTGTGAACTGCAAGTTTAATTACGTGATTTAATGTACATGCTTGCCGACGATTAGTAAGATGAGTAGGTCGGGTGAGAACTACTCGCAATGCATTGCATGCATGATTGATTACAGTCAGAGTGGGGCTGTAATCAATGTTAAGATGATTTAACATGATTGAGTGTTGTGTATGGATATGTATTTGATGTGGTATGGCGGTTGTGAAGTGCAAGTTTAATTACGTGATTTATTGTACGTGCTTGTTGAAGATTGATGAGATGAGTAGTTCGGGTGTGAACTAATCACAATTCGTTAAATGCATGATTGATTACAGTCAGAGTGGGGCTGTAATAATTGTTATGTTGTTGTTGTTGTTGTTGTTGTGTGATTGTTTACAGTCAGAATGGGGCTGTAATAATTGATTATGTTGCTGTCACTTTATGATTAAATTCCATGCATCATATGTTGTCGTTATTATGAAAGAGGCATATTAACTAGTTCAGAGTAGGGGCTAGTGACTTGTCCCAAGCTCAGAGTGGGGGCTCGTGGTCTGTAGTTAATTGGAACCCAGTTCGTATGAAGAACCAAATGTTGAGACGGTACCGCATGCATATAAAGTTGAGTTGTGAGTCTAGGTTTAGAGTGGGGGTCATGACGAACATGAGTTAATTCAACATTGCATTGCATTACACAGTGATGATATGTTTGTGTCATGATGAATATTCTTGTATGTTTTGTGTAAGTTTGATTGTGATATAGGTGAGATGTGAATACATGATAATGAGGTGCATGTTTGATATGTGTATGACTCTGTTGTGTGTGAATTTATCCTAATTGTTTTGTACATCATTTATTATTTGAATGTATTCTCACCCCTTTTGTGTTGTTACGTTTGTGCTCCTCTAGAGTACAAATAATCATGTACCTGAGTAGGAGCTTATTGTTGAGGACAATGTTGTTCCTCTTTAGTTGCTTGTCGATCCAGTCTTATAGTTGGAGTCGCTCTGATATGTAACACGAAGGGAACAAGTTGTTCTTTTATTTATTTTATGTTGCATATCTTTTCATTCCTTTTGATGATGAACCACTTTTTAAATTAATAATGGTGTTGAGAATTTTTATGCCAAATATCTTATAAATTTCGCTGCTTATCAAATGTTTTCATTTCATATTATATGGTTCAATATGAGTTTGATTGTTGTTGAGTAGCATCCTACTTAGAGAATTTATGTGTTATACATGTTTTATTTAATTACTTGTGGAGTTGGAAGTAGGGTGTTACATAGTAGTATTAGAGCAGGTCGGTCTTCCGAGCCAGGTTTTTGTCATGTTAACTATTCTCTAGTACACGACATGTGTGTAAAACACCATCGATACTCATTTGTTTTTCTAATCGCTTCTCAGCAAGAGCAGGATTGAAACAAGTGGGTATAAGCTTCTGCTTCTCTGAGGTGTTCAGGTGTGGAGGATTGGTTCAACATGCCGCTGATTGCCTGAGTGTAGGTGTTGTTGAGGTGGTGAAGTTTCTTGAATCTGAAGAGAGTACGAAGTCGAGTTTCATGACCACGAGGCTGGTAGAGATGTCCTTAAGAGAGAGTGATCAAGTGTTCATGGTGCTCGTGTCCTTGAGTGGGGGAAGCGATAAAATGATTATGGATCTACCTGTGGTGTGTCAGTTTCCCGAAGTGTTCGACATTAGTGATTTGAGGTTGGATGGTGAGGTGGAGTTTATGTCGCGGTGAGAATCAGAGACCATAGCTATTAAGTTATCTAGGCTTCACAAATCTTTAGATATCACCACCGATCGTTAATTTATCCAAGGGAACAGGTAAAGAAAGAATAACCCATAAATATGCAATACAAAGACAAAGCAATAAAGAGATCTAAGGTTCGGGGGTTGGTTATACTAAGGGGAGGTATTAGCACCCTAAGTATCTATAGTATCCATTAGGAACCTCTTGTTGAATTTATGTTATTGTAAAGTTGTTTGTTATTTGGGATTGATTGGGGAGATGAGAAGAGAAGTTGTTTTTTTTTTTTTTGTGTTTGGCAAGACACAAAGTCTTGTGCCTACGTACCAATAAAGGATCAAAACCTCATAGTTCAGGGTATAAATTGAAAAGGGTTTGTTATGGTGGATTTTAATGAACAAAAGACAAGTTGTCATCTTAAGGAGAATAATCAACTTATCCACCACAAAGATGTGGAAGAGGGATCTTTGCGTCACATTGAGAGAAGGGCTCCAACTTAGATATATGATCAACAAGTATGCCACATACCTCTCTCAAGTGGAAAAGAATCAACATCTTTCTCACAATGTCACGGGGTATGAGAATTATATCTCAACTAAGGATGCCTAATGTCTAATCTATTTGAAAAGGTTTTAAATTAAAAAGTCAAAGTGGCAAAAGGTTTGAATTGGAGTTTGTGTCTTTTAGTCTTTGTGAAAGAGTTTTGAATTTGTTTAAGATGTCTTGAAGCATTTGTTAAGAAAAGAGTTAAAAAGATCAATGACCTAAAGTCAAGGTTTTTATTGAAAGTGGTTTTGAGTTTGAGAAGAGGGGAAACCCTAATTGAATTGTCTAAGTTGAAAATGATCCTAAGGGAAACTTCGTAAGGGATAACAAGTTAAGGATTACAAGTTATGATATATATATATATATATATATATATATATATATATATATATATATATATATATACAAACACACACAAGAATGTAAACATGCATATGCAATTGACAATGATGTCAACAATGAGTCCCTCCCTTGGAATTAGGAAACATAATAAACATGTATACACCATTTATTTAACAAAAGGAAGATAAACATGAGAAACATGGTATAAACAAGGTTGACATGGTTTAAAAGATGGACAAGGTTCATAAACAAACACATTTGGTCATGGTATACAACATTTAAGTGGACAAGGAAACATGGATACGAGTTTACAAGGCATTTTTCAACAAGATAAATTGAGGACCAATTTATGACTTAAACCAAAGTAAGGTCACTTATGAACTATCTAGAGCAAACATGGTTCAACAATGTACACACAAGAACAAGCATTAACTTAAGGATGGAAATTAGGGCAAGAAACAAGTTCTAAGCACATGGATGTCTTTGAAGCAAATATGAACAATTTCAAATATTCAAAGTATTCTAGGCAAAACAAAGGAGGCATTTAAGCACAAAGATACCACAAGACTATATTTACATGAGTAAGGATCAAAGGTAATGATTAAGGACCAAAACAAAACCCTAACAAAGCAAAGGCATACATGTTTAAACCATATGAAAACATCTTAACACTTAATGAAAATGAAAGAAGTAACATGTAAACATGAGATTTAACAAACCACAATTCAAGACAGTGTTTTTAGACTTTTAGAATGGGAGGCAAAAAATGAAAAGGACATGAAAATATTTTTGTGATTTTTTAAAGTTGATTTTAAAAATAAATGACCAAAAATAACAATAATATAATTAATATTTAATCTTGATAACAAATGAAAGGGTGGAATAAAATAATAAACAGTTTTTTGATATTTGATGTATAAAAAAATAAAATATGAATATTTAAAATCAAACAAAATGATTAAAATTAAATTAAAATAAGTAAATTAAAATAAAGGGAAAGGGTGATAAAAAAGAAGGGATGCTTCTTATGGGATTTGAACCCACGCCCTAGGAGTACAGCCTAAAATTCTTACCAGTAAGCCATGTGCTTCATTGTGAAAAAAAATGCGTGCAGTGAAATAAATAAGATGTTTCAAAGTGAAAATGAGTAAAAATAAAAAGGACAAAAGTCTGTGGCGAGGGGGATTCGAACCCCAGACTTTTCACTCAAACACAAACACAAACCAGGGTTACCACTGGGGCGCAATGCCAATTAATTAAATATATTGCAACCATTAAAATAAATATAAAACATGATTTAAAATGAAAACATGCACGCCACGTGATCATTTTCTTCCTCCCACATTTTCCACCATTTTTGAATTTTCAGAAATCCTAACTTCTTCATTCCTCAACCATTTAAAAAAATGTAATAACCAAAATTGCTTAGATTTTAACAAGGAATTCAATGAAATCACTCAATTTCATTTATTTTCATCATATTGCGAACAATCAATCAGAAATCAGTATGAACCCTAAAATTACAAATCAACATGAAATGCTAAACACTATTGATTAAGGCTAATTAGTAGAGGGATATTGAACACTACATCATGGCAAGTATTTAGGCAATTTAAATGGATGTAAATGATGCCCTAATCATGTAGTCTCAGAGATGATCAACTTACCTATTGGAGTAGGTCCAATTCCTCTTCAAACAAGCTTACAGATGATGGATGATGATGCAAATAACTTCCTTGAACCTCTAGGATGCTATTGCAATACTTGGTTTGTGCTGAAGCAACTTCAATCCCTCAACTCGAATCTTATTGCAAGCAACAAAAATGAGAATTTGATCTTCTGGTTAGAGGTGTTACAAATGGAATATAGTGTTTGGAACACTTTATATGATGTTTGTGGATGATGTTTAAGGTATTAGGTTGAATGGAAATGATCAGAATATAGAGTTCTTGGGTTTTGTCTCCTTGGTCAACAAAATGACCAAGAGAGAGTATACTTTTTGATGGAGGGGTTTTCTGGTGTTTTGGAGGGCTTAGATAGTTGATAGGGGTGATTTGTGGTGTGTTTGGATGATTAGTTGAGGTGTTTTAGGACTGTTTCAAGTTTTGGAAGGCTTTGTAGCTCTTGAGCAAAATGAAGAACAAGATGAACTTCAATGTGGAATGTTGAGATTTGAGGGATGTTTAGAGCTTAATGTTGTGTTTTATACTTCTAATATGGTGTCCTATTTATAGTGGAGAGGACCTGAGGCAAGTGGAAAGGATTTAGACAAAGTGTGATCAATATCCAATTGACAATTCACCTTTTGCCTAAAGTTGCTTCAAGTACAATGGTAGCCTTTTGCTTTTGCAAGTTGACTTCTTCTCACAAGATTTTCTGAGTTGCATAGCTCTAGTCAGCATGTTGGGTGATGTTTTTGCATGATGAAACAAGATTTTCTCAGATCATGCTTTCCTTAAATCATGGAAAGTGGTTGGAAACAAAAGGTAACTTTTTGTCCATTATCCAAAATAGAACTAGTCAGCATGTTGGGTGATGTTTTTGCATGATGAAACAAGATCCAATTCTACAGAATTTGATATCCTTGGGAAGATTTCATGGAGTGGAACAAGTTTCTAGTTAGCCACTTGCTCAGAAAGTGCTTGGAAAATGGACAAAACATGTCATGACCTCGTGCAAAATCATAGTGCACAATTCTGCCTAAGTCAAAACTGCCTTATCATGGCCACTTTGCAACATTGTAACTTCCTGCTCAAGTAAGATCTTTTATTGCTCTTGGTACCATTGGAAATATGAGATCAAATACTACAAATTTGATGTTGATCACTTGGAAAGAAACAATTTGGATCATGGACAAAAATGGCCAACAAAATTGGACTTTTCACAGATTTACACTTAGAAAAATTTCTAAGTGTTGGACATTTTCACAACATGAAAAACCTCAACTTTGAAAACCCATAGCTTCCAATTGGTAAATGATTTTGAGTCTATTCTTTCACCAAATTGAAGTATGTAATACCATCTTTAAAATGAGTCCTCAATTGTTTCCATTGGATGCTTGAGGAAGAAGTTATGGTCTTGGAAATTAGGGCACATGAACATGAAATTTTGTAACTTAGAAAAATTTGAAAACCCTAATTTCACCAATCTTGATCTTTCTCTTGATTTTCTTGAATAATCATGATCAAATGAAATCATTCATCACATTTTCATGATCCTTGACTTGTGGAGTCCATGTTTGACCAAAAATATCAAAAGTCAAACTTTGACTTTGATGAATAGTTGACTTTTTCTAGATGAGCTTGAATTCTTAATTTTTCAATGGATCAAGCTTCTTAGACCAATCTGAAATTCTGGTATAACAGATCCCAGATGTCCTACATGATGTCGAGACATCTGGTCTGACATAAACAGCAAGGCAATTAAAGACAGTTGAATACGTTGTTGAAAAGAAAAATGCACACAAAATTTGTTCACCCAGTTCAGTCTAACAACCTACATCTGGGGGCATACCAAACCAGGAAGGAAGTCCACTATTAGCAGTATTAAATAACAGACTCAACAATACCAGTTGACAATCTACTCACTTAATCCCTACCCAATGACCCTTCTACCTAAGTTCTCCCTAGGTAAGAGACTCCATCTCACTTCCAATCATCGCAATGATGTCTAGCAGTCAACATCTCAGTCACTGCATCAACAACTTGATTTCCAACAACTCTCCAAACACATACAAATAGAAGACACACTCCTATAATAATACCTAGACACGACCCTCATGACTAAGAATAATGCTTAGAGTTGCTTAACAACTTCCTCTAAGAACAATACATCTCATACCTATAGGCTTAGAGATAAACATGATGACCATCCCACAAAATCGGGTGGTTCATCAACCAACACAACCCTTATAATTTACATGATGGCTGGCTTAACTTAAACTAGGTTACAATGCTTCTATTTATAACCTTTTTCCCAACTGGATTTAGGCTTTAAATCTCAGCATATTAACTGCTACAAATCTGTAGAAGATTCTACTACTAAATATATCTTCAATTAAATCTTCAATCAAATCTTCAATTAAATCTTCATATCTTTTAGCCTTAAAAACAGCAACAAGATCTGCTCCAAATCTGATTGCAACTGATTATATCTTTACCAAGATATTCGCCTACAATCTCTCACTCTCTTCAGCAGAATATCTCTCCAATAACAGAAACACATAGCCCTAATAAAATAACTCAGACTGATGTTCTGATGTTCTGTCAACTGATGTCAAGACATCATGTTTAACATCAGCATAAAAAACTGCAACCCTTCTGAACTTAACATCAACTCAATATTAAGAACTCATGTTAAGACATCAGACATATGACATCATTAACAACACCATTGTTTTACCAAAATTCCAGCCAATACAAGAACTAACAATCTCCCCCTTTGGCTAATTTTGGCTAAAACAATCTCAGCCTACACCAGAGATACCAGCGAAAAAACACCATACAAACTAACATCAGCACACAACTAGCAGTAGCAACTCCCCCTCAAAACTGCAACCAGCAAAACAGCTGCACAAACTACACACTCCCCCTCAAGCCTAGAACCATAACAGACAACTAGGCAACAACTAGGCTAACTCACCCCCTTTTTAGCCACAATTGGACAAACTCTGAATCTGCCAACCAACACACTCAGAACAAAATCCAGACTCAGCAGCTACTACTGTACATTCTCTCCCCCTTTTTGGCCAAAAATTGACAAACATTGGTGTAAATGTATACTTCTGATTCAATCCATTGACACACAAATCTATAGAACCAGGTCTAAACTGTCAAGTACACCATGAACTTCACCAGTAACATAATGTCACGACATCTTGTCTGACATTGCAACTTCTTCAACAAAAGATCAACTCTCCCTATCTAAGATAACCAGTGCTCCTTTGCAAGAAGAACATCTTAAATGAATGGAAAATATAAGACTCATCTTCATGTCTTCAAGAGCGCACCCTCTGTTCAACACACCTGCTGAACGCATTCACAAAATGCTTAATCCTCAAACAATCCAAGTACCACACTAGTACAGACAGAAGTTCTCCCCTTATATTTCACAACTGATGCTCCTTGACCAGTACATCATAGTATTTGGAAAATCCAGACACAGTCTTCATCCATCCAGTCAGGAATGCTTCACACAATCATCCACAAGTTCTGAAGCACACTCACAATGCCTTCCACTGAACTCTAAGTAAACTCCTCTTACTTAGAATTAATAACACACATCAAGACAAGTGTGACATCTCCCATCAACAAAGACCCTCACAAAGTTTTTCCAAAACTGCATAAAATTGTCTTCAGACTTCTCCTCAGAAGCATGTGTGCACATGATACAAACAATTAGCTTCACATGGCTAGAACCATTCATGTCCACACCAACATGCCATCCAACAGCCTAATGTCATAACATGTTATCTGACATTATCTCCTCATAAGAGGCAACCAATCTCCATAAGCTTGATCAGCATGCAAGCTTCACAATATATGCACCTTTGCTGCAGAATCCATAGACAAGTACTCCCCCTGTCATGGTTAACTAATGCTCTAGATGGAGATGAACATTTGAGCACACTTGCTGAGCACATTCACATACTGTACTTTCACTTTTGGAGAACACAACCAAGTATGCTGACTTGTTTGACACTGCTCACAGACTCCACAAATTCTCTTCTTTACTGAGATCTAATGTCTTCAAGAGATACTTGTATCAGAAGAAGGAACAACTCTCTAAAAAATATTCTGATCAGATTACGTCACAATCCCTCTACCATTACATCCACCAGTAGTTGTTGAGACTAGTGAAGTCTTCAAAATTAGTAGTCATGCTTTGCCAGAACAAACTACTAAAAACAAGACCAGAATCTCCACATTCTAATTCACATAGTCAGAAACATCTCTTCTGACAAAAATGCTTGAGCATCCGACTCCACACGCACACTCTCTCTGAAGCAAAGAGTTCAGACTGCAAATTAGTATACTCACATGATTCCCTCTTGGTTTGTTATCTTCACATGCTCCAAAACTCCACATCTTGCCAGGCTGACCAACTACTCTCTAGCATGACTTGACAATAGGGCTATGTCCCCTTCACAGGCTTTTCTTCTGCCTTTAGCGATACATATCCATATTCAGACTTTCAAGCAATCAATACCTGATCTACTTCAGTCTTCTCTACATTTTCCTTCCAAAGCAGACCTTCTACTTCATCATTCTCCCATATGATTAGGTAGATTCTCTTTAGATACAATGTAGGTAATCATCCCAGATAATGTCCTATCACAAGTTAGAACATCTTCCACACACCAAAACATCAACACCATAATTCTTGATATGCTCCACCAACTGGACTTACTCTAGCATAGTAATCCAGAGAAATAAACTCTCATCCACCTTCAAGAAAAATAATCTCCTTGAGTCTTCAACTCATCACCCTTCTGCCCAAGAGTAACTTGTTCCAATACAATCCTTAATAATAACCAGCTGCCACACTCTGATTATCTTGATTCTTCGAATTCACTTCTGAGATCAACCAAATGCCATAGTTTGACCTTTTTCACGTTTGTCAGAACTCTCACAAAGATATCCTGATCCACCAAGGAAACCAGATCTTCAAGTCACAAGTTCCAATTGCTCAATAGCAAACACACTTAGACTCCCTAAGCCATGGTCATGTAACATCTTCTCCTTTCTGCAACTCCTGCAAACTGCCATGAGAACGATCTTTTTGAAGCATCCTATTATTCATTCCTGTAGATCACCCTATCAAAAGCTGATGTGCCACATCACCAGTTGAGACTTATGATGTTAAGCTAGATGTCAGAACATTATGTCACCCAACTGTTGAATTCAGCTCTACCTTCTGCCACTCAGAAGAACCTCCTCCCTTTGCAGAAACAGATTTCCATGCACTCATAGACTTGATTCAGCAATCAAGTTTGAGTAGACAACCTCCTCTCGGCTTAGAAACTCCAAAGACTTCAAACCTACTATCGTTCCCGGGATTTTCATCCTAGTAGAAACGCGAAAGTGGTACCGAAACAGAGTCGCCATCAATGTGTATTTATCCCAAGAGAGGGAAAGGAAACACTGCGTAAACCCGGGGGGAAGGAAAGAGCATGGTCTTGCGACCAAGAGAACTGGGTTCGGGAGTCGGTTACGCGTGAGGAAGGTATTAGCACCCCCACGCGTCCATCGTACCCGATGGGATCCACGCTTGCTGTTATCGATCAAAGGGTGTACGGAAAGCATACTGGAAAAGGAGCTGCTAGCAGGAGAACTAGAAAAAGAAAGGAGAGAGAAAGAGAAACAAATGTAGGGAAAATAAAAGAAGTGCTCGAATGGGCCCTACCCCACTGCCTACGTATCTCATCGGGAGCATGAGAATCAGAGCGACGTAGTTCCCCTCAACGAGGGTCACTTTGTTTGTGTTTTTTAGTGGAAACGTCGACGTTCGCGTTCCAGCAGTTAGGTGTTGCAGCTCGCTGTATGGAGACTTAGGAGTTACCTGTTTGCGGTAGAATGGAAATGACGCATCCTTAAGGAAGGAGTGAAGAGAGGAGAAGAGAAATTATTTGTTTGTTTTTTTCTTTTAAGAAAGAAGTATTTTGTTTATTTGATGTTTTGCAATGCATATTGTATTTAAGTCCCTCATGTAAGATCGAATGCCTCGCATATCGACCCAAGACAGGACGGATGCTAAACATTCTAAGAAAGTGAGAGAAGACCCCACACTATCTCATTCTTACATGAAAGGCTCAAATACAATATTTGTTTTGCCTTTATTAGGTATCTTTTTACTTTTATTTGAGATGAGAAGAAGAGACTCAAAGGTCGATAAAGGTAAAAATCTAATGAGGGAGACTAAGACTCAATCTTAATGTTATCATACATGGTGATCCTATGGTTAATGAGATTTGAGAAACCTAATCCTAAAAGAAAGGAGAAGAACATAAGAAGCAACTTACTTCCAAGATGGAAGTTAAGTTGATCTTAAAGAGGGATGAAGAAAATTAAGTAAGCAAAGAAGCATTTAATCAGGAATTAATCAGAAAGTAATCAAGATAATCCAAGTTAAATTAAAATGCTAAGTAAAAATCAAGATTAAATTCTAACAAGAAAATATTAATCTAAGATTAAAACTAATTCTAAAATTAGTTCTAGTTAATTCTAAACTAAATCTAAAGGAAATTAATCCTAAAGTTAAATCTAGAATTAAAACTAATATTAATCCTAAAATTGATTCCAATTAATTTCTAATTAAAAACTAATCAAATTCCAAAGTTAAGATTATAAACTAATTCTAAAGAAAATTAGTTCTAACGAAAAACTAATATTAAAACCTAAATGAAAATGCTAATTTCTAGTTAAAATCTAATATTAGTGATTAATCACAATTATCTAATTAATTTCAAGAAAATAAAAGAAAGAGCAATTAACAAAATATGTAAGAAAACTTAAAAGGGGTGCAAACAGACAATGGTGGTGTGGACAATGAATCAGGCGCTGGGCCTGTGGTCTGAGGCCCACTGATTCCTATCATTCGCAGCCAGGGGTGTATTCAGAATTTGGAGGTGTGGAAATGAAAACTGGCGTGTGGGCTTTGGATGCCAAGCCCAAAGTATTTTTCAGCCAAAAGAGGGGTGCATGAAGTGAACTGGACGGTGCAAAAAGGAAACAACATGGGCTTAGGCCCGGTCCGATTGAAGTACACTAAGAAAAATAACCTAAAAGAAGGTAAGAACTCAGAAACAAACACACACTGCCGCCCCCTGCTCTTCACATCTTCTTCTTCACTCCCTTTGCCGCCGTGTTCACCGCCATCGCCTTCGTCTCACCACCATTCCCTTTCTCCTGCATAAGCTCGCCTCCATAAACTTTCTTCTCCGGCCAGTTCCTCTCCATCAACTAAACTTACCGGCGCTGCCTAAATTTAGCCTCCCTCTTCTTCAACATCCTTTGTTCTCCTTCTTCGCACCGTCATAGAATACCTTACCAAACGCTTGCCAGAAAACGGATCAACCTCCGCCGCCGTGAACCTCTTTCCATGTTTCGCTCTCTACTTCTCCAATAACATCACTTTCATCCAAACCTTTCACCGTAAACCGCCGCGCCGGAAACAAACAAATCACGCCAGAACTCTTCTCCACTCCGTTCCCTATTCAACGCTACTCCGCCAGAAATTCACCACCAACAATAAAAAAACGACATCTCGCCAGAAACTCTTCCCTCGGCTTCATCTCTCAAATCGCGCTCCTCCACAACGCCGTGGCGGAAATCAATTCTGGCAAAGAAGATTCTCGAGCCTACAAGCTTCAATGCTGAACACCATTCGTTTCTCACCTCTCCTCCACACTATACATCAACACAGCAACTCATCGAAAGAAACCTACCACTACGATTCACAACCGAAAGACGTAAAAGAAACACACAACCACATCGCACCAGCAAGCATTAATTTGAATGGCGTTACTTATGAAACAGAGACGATGTAGGTAAGAACCTCTAATTCACTTCTTTGTATAGAGTCCGATGCGACTCGTTCGACCTCACCGTATCCAAATCAACGATCTCGAAATGACGCTAACAATATTCAGCACAAACTACATCAACTATTTAAATGAAGGCTCTGAGGTACGTACCAGGGCAGAGCAGGGAGGATCTCCGACACAGCGGATTTTTGACGAGTGACAGTTCTGCTTCGCTCTCTTCTCGCTGCTATGTGAAGATGTTGTGTCTCAAAACTCCAGCCAGAGCTTCCTAGAGGTACGCATCTGAATTCGGATCTCTTCTCTTCCAAATCTACTTCTGAAATTGTTGTTGTTGTTGTTGCAAGCTTCTATGAATTCTTCTTCTTTCTGATTTTCGTGCGTGTTGAATTTGTTAATTTTCAGTGAATTCGTTATTGTTGATTTTCAGTGAATGTTGCAGAGAATCATGGAGCTGCGGTTTTGTGTTGATGATGAAGAATTGGTGCGGATCATTCTTTGTTGGAATTTGATGAAGGTAACGTAAAGAAGATGAAGATTGAGGAGAATTTCAGCGTTCATGAAAATGCAGAGTTGCAGAGATTTGTGAATGAGAGGGAGGAGAGTTTGTTACGAGCTGTAGTGAAAAATCTGTTGAGAAATTTGTGAAGATCAACATGGAAATGAAGCTCTCCCCCCTATCGTTCAATGGCAGCTGAGATTTTATAGAGGGTTCAAGGAGGGTAGAATTGGTTTTTTGCTATGGAATTCTGTTAGAAAATTTTATTCTATGAAATATGTTGAGCTGTGTAAAAAGTTTGGCACCTGAGGTTTTGTAGTTTTGTAATTACTTTTCTGTTATGCTTTTGCACGTGAGATCCCTCACTTTTCCTTCTGCGAATTGGACGTGTTATTCTTTGTTATGATTTTTCTTCTTACAGCTTGTTTCCACTGCGTTTTGTGCTATGGTCTCTTGCGTTTCGTAGCATTGCGTGAGAGACTTTGGAAGCTTGGCACGACTGGCTTGTTTGTAACCACTTGGGAAATGAACTTGTAATCCTTGGCCTTATTGGAAATTTGGTTATGGATACTTAATTAAAGAAAATGGCTTATAGAAAAAAAATGGATGGAATGGTTTTGGGTTATTAGACTTGGTTTGGTTGTTTGAGTTGAAATGGATTTCAAAATGGTTTAAATGGATATAGATATTGGATTTAGAAAAGGGGGAATGAAAAGTGGTTTAAAAACAAATGGATAAAATTTGGATATATTTTGTGAAATGATTATTTGAATAAATTGTATATGGATAATGAATTGAATATGGATATAGGTTTGGATATTAAATCTAAAAAATTTTAAAAAATGGATTTTATAAATGGATATACACAAGATGGATTTGGAAATCAAAAGTGGATATGAATGGTTAAATGGATTAAGTATGGTTACTAGAAATGGATTAGGAATAAGAAATGTGGGTTAAGAAAAATGAAGTGGATAATGGATATTTGAATTTGAAATGCGAAAGATATTGAACTTGAACAATGATGACAGATATCTCAAATTCCAAGTACATTGTATTCCACATGAATCTTGTTCTCAATAGATCCCTAGCAACAAGCGATGAGCACAACAATTCCCCGAGGAAAACTTGAAGATAAAGACAAGGCATGAAGTATAAAGAAACATGATCAACCAGAGGTCCTTGTCATGAAAATCCTGATTCAATGAAACTCAACTGACAAAAATCCACAAGCGCAACCATGGATGAGAAATCCTAATTCACCTTGATGTACACTACCGGAGAAGTCAACCACTGGATAAGAAAACCTCCAAATCTGATTCACCTCTGAATAAGAGGAATACCAATAACAAGAAAACCATTCGATCCCATGTCTCAGAAAACCAATGCGAATGCAAAGATATGCTTATGACCTAACGAGGATGCAAATGGATGCGAAACAAAAGCCAGAAAAAGTAGGGCAAATTTTGGGGTGCTACAGCTGCCCCTATTCAATCAACTTGGACCTGAAAGGATGATGACAACTGCTTTTAGACATTCAAGGTACAAGGTGATTGAATACAAAAAGAACCGCAAAATTTGCACCGTGGAGAAGAATAAAAGGGATATAAACCCAACCAAATGAACACTGCTTGGATAAAACTCTGGTGGGGAGAATAACATTGGAGAGATGTCTTTTAGAACGACGCCAGATGACTACTGGCTTGCCACGCTACGAGTGGACTTGGAAAGCATCTTTTTGAATGACGCCAGACGACTACTGGCTTGCCACGCTGCGGGTGGACTTTCGCCAATCTGCGGTTGGTCTTGAAACTGTCTTTTTAAATGGAGTCAGACGACTACTGACTTGCCACACTACGGGTGGACTTTGCAGCCTTTTGCCACCCTAAGATGGACTTTCGCAAATCTGCGGTTGGACTTTGAAACTTAGCCACCCTTAGATGGACTTTTGACCGGAGGTTGTAGAATCAACGGACCTACAAAGATGACTCTGCTGGGGATAAGAGGGTAGACCATCAACTCTGAGATTGATGAAAAATGGCATTCGCTCTGAGATTGAGAAAATTTGAAGTAAACACTAACATTGAGGTTGAGGAAAAGGTAGACATCAACTCTGAGGTTGAGAAAAACCATAACTTCAACTCTGGGGTCGGAAGAAGGATATACGTCAACTCTGAGGTTGGAGACATGCCACAATACGTCTACTCTGAGGTCGGGGATGAAAGGCGTCAACTAGGAGTTTTGGGAAGAAAGGGACGTTCATCAACTCTGAGGTTGAGAAGAGGTACACGACAACTTTGAAGTTGGTAAGGTGAGCGTCAACTCTGAGGTTGGGGCAAAAAAAGGTATTCATCAACTCTAAGGTCGAGAAAAAAACCACGACAACTTTGAAGTTGGTAAAGGGAACATCCACGACAACTTTGAAGTTGGTGAAAAGAGGTGTCAACCCTGAGGTTGGGGAAGAATAAGCATTTTCATCAACTCTGAGGTCGAGAAAAGGTATACAACAACTTTGAAGTTGGGGAAGAAAGGGCGTCATCTCTGAGGTTGAGAAGAGGCGTCAACTCTGAGGTTGGAAAAGAAAAGGGCGTCAACTCTGAGGTTGAGAAAAGTAGGTGCGACAACTCTGAGGTTGGAGAAGGGAGGAGTCAATTCTGAGATTGGGAGCAAAAAAAGGTACGACAACTCTGAGGTTGGGGATGAAAGGCTTCAACTCCGAGGTTGGAGAGAAGATATACAACAACTTTGAAGTTGGGACAGAAAATGATATTCATTAACTCTGAGGTTGAGAAAAGGTATACGTCAACTTTGAAGTTGGAGAAAGGCGTCAACTCTGAGGTTGGGGACGAAATACATACGGCAACTCTGAGGTTGGAAAGGGAATAAACGACAACTCTGAGGTTGGACAGAAGATATACGACAACTCTGAGGTTGGTAAAAAAGGCTTCAACTCTGAGGTTGGAGAAGGAATGTACGACAACTTTGAAGTTGGTATAAAGGGCGTCAACTCTGAGGTTGGGGCTCTCTTCGGAGGATTAGAATCACTGTTTTGATTGAGGGTTGATCTGGGCTTTCGTACAAGGTACCAAATCTGGCTTATGCTTCGATGCATGTTTGAATTTTTCTTTCTATGGCATAATGCTCCATACGAAATGGAAATGCTACGCGTTTTGAGGATGTATTGCAATGATGATTACTATATGCAAGAATGAGAGGACACTCCACTGGGGAATGCGCAGAACAGAACAAGCAAACTTCACTGAGGAAGGGATCACCAATATCTGATCTCCTGTAGGGGAGATAACCAACTGTACCACCAATAACTACTGATGATGCAAACTCTGTCGGGGACCCGTAAGCTGAATTGCGAACTCTGTTGGGGAGATGCGAATAAAGATTGGACCTTGAACCGCTGAGAATGCCAATAACCATTGTACTTTGACTTGCGGAGAGTGCCAATAACCATTGGACTTTGACTTTTAAGGAAGAGAGTACTCTGACTTCTCACCGTCTTCAAACTGCTTGAAGATATTCCATCGTCTTACCCTGCTAAGAATGAGGAATCCACCTATTCTGCTGGGGGTAGGAAATCTTCATAAAGAACCCTTTTCAATTTAAGGACGACCCTCTGCTTGGGGAATAATACCGATTCCAACATCTTGCTGGAAAAAAGATACCTTTTGGCACCTTGCTGGGGAAGAGACTTAATGCTTCAAGTTTCTGCTGATTACTTGCATATTGACTATCAAGAGTGAACAACGGTTCTTTCCTGACTTGCCCCAGATCACAGGGTCTAATGGGAGAAATCATCTTAAGAGGATTTTACAGAAGACCGAGCGTTCACACTGCCCCACGGTCTTCAAACTCTTGGAGAGATTTATCGGATCTCGACGTAACTGCCCCACACTGTATGATCTTTGAAGGAATTTGCCTCGAGAGGACTTGAAACGACTTGAAATACTCTGCCTCAATATTTTGAACCTTGAAGAGGTGTTTCTAATTAACTGTCTTCTGGAGAGGATAACTTCTCATGCTCCGGAGGTGGCCTGCCTCGACATGAGCTTTGAAGTGACTTTTCCCCTGATCTTCGAATGAATGCCCCAGAATAACTGAACTTCAGAGAGATTTCTCGACGTGACTGCCTCTGATATCCGAATGAATCCCCCAGAATAACTAAACTTCAGAGAGATTTCTCGACGTGACTACCCCAGATTGGCTACATCTCATCATGACTTACTGGGGAGAGCCCACGACATGTGTCTCTTGGCAACATGCCCCTTGATATGACTGTCCTTCAGAATTTTCAAGCATCCCAACTCGGCAGGATCAAGCTTCTCGACTAGCATTCACTGTGTAAGCTTCATTGATGCTTAGGCACATGTATGCAAGCAGAACAAGTTTATTATGAGAATGATAATTCTAATGCAACAAACATGTTAACCTTGAAGTTTATTGAAAATATGTCACAAAACCTTGTGAACGAGTCACTAGTTACAACATTGATTTTTGAATGGAAAACAATACGCACATGCAATACCAACAAAAATCTTATTAGCACAACTCATGGGAGTCAGGAACGCTATCTTGTTGAAGTACGCCTTCAGAATAAATCTTGTTTCAATTAGGACTTTTAAGGGTTGTAACGTGGCCTGGTTCACAGTTTTAGAAAAAAAGAAAGGATTTATAGCTCAAAATTTTGTTTGTACCCACCCATTCTCCTTGATGTTCTCCAGTCCTACGTTCAGTTAATTTGGCACAAGCGCTCATCTCTCAAAAGGATTCTATGGCGAGTGACAGTTGATGGACCCACGAGGTTTTTGGAGTGGCAGTCACCCCTTTCGTCTTCAGTGTTGTGGTCACACAACTTGTTCTTTATCGAGGATTTCCTTTTGATCATTTCTTTTTCATTTTTCGCTTCTTTATTTCCCTAATTTTGCCTGGACTGATTCTTTCTGAATTTTTCAATTTTAAAGTTCAGCAGGATGCCCTAACTTTTGCCTAAGTCACTTGTTTTCAAGATTTGACTTAGCGGGCTTTCTTTCTCTTTTTTTTTTATTCTCTTTTTTCTTTCTTTTGAACAAATCGTGTGACACTGGTTGTCTGACTCATTTGAAAGGGTGGTGACTTCCTCATTCCTTGGTCGATGAGGGATAACCATTATGGTTTCACGTCCCTTGACCTCCTGATGTGTGAGGGAAGAAAGGTAACGGATCCTCAGATGCACATTCCTTTTGAAATTTGAACGCCCGGTCAAATTAACTGACACCTACCCTGCCCCTAGGTTAGATGTGAGGGTTTTTTTTTAATGAAAAGAAACTCCTACTTCAAGGCTCAAAGGGGTTGGCGAGGGTCTATCTCCCTTATATCTCCGGTGTTTGGGGATTTGAAGCAATGCCTGTACATCCTCAACAGGGTTTTATCCAAAAGCATACAACCAAAGACTTTGCGTTTTTACCTCATCATCCTCCCTCCAAGAGTTTAAGTAAGAAAATTGGTATTGCAATGCGCAGAAAAATTATATGAGTGAATAAAAATGAATTACTTCAAAAAAAAACATATTCATTGCATTAAAACATCATTCAGAACATAAACAAGTTTTTAATGCATACAACGCTTTAACAAGAAATGAAAAACTACAAATGAAAATGCAGTAAAGAAGCTGAAGATTGCCATTGCTGAGGAGGCTTGATTCTGTCTGGACGTCCTTGTAAACTGAGTGCTCACTTGAGACAGGAGGCTTCAATTGATGTACATATCATCTTCAGTGAATTCAATGATCTCTAAGTCCACCAGGTCTTGCACCTTGTGCTTGAACACGTTGCAATTTTCAATGGAATGACCCGGTGTGTCTGAGTGATACTCGCATCTAGCATCCAGATCATAATCAGGAGGAATGGGGTCAGGGACAGGCTTGACCTCCCTTAGTTCAACCAGAGAATTCTCAAGTAGACGGGCAAGAACATCACTGTGAGGAATAGGGAGTGGATCAAACCTTCTCGCAGGCCTCCGTGATCTTTGTTGTCTCTATTGCTGAGGAGCATAAGTTTGCTGATATTGAATAGGTCGTTGAACAACAGGAGGAATATACACAACACTAGTTTCTCCTTCCTTTCCCTTGGAGGAACCAACATAAGGTTTCTTTGCATCTTCAGCAACAATTCGAATCTTTCCCGTCTCGATGCTAATTTCGACTCTTTCTCCTGCCAATACAAGACCTGAAAATCCAGCTGACAAACATCCAACCAATTTCTCATAATAATGCCCCTGAAGCGTATCCATGAACATATCAACGAGCTCTCTTTCCAACATTGGAGGTTGAACTTGGGAAGCCAATTCACGCCACCTCTGGGCGTATTCTTTGAAGCTTTCATTTTGTCTCTGAGAAATACTCTACAATTGTATCCTATTGGGCGCCATGTCCGTGTTGTATTGGCAGTGCTTGATGAAAGCTTCTGCCAAATCTCTCCAGCTTTTAATATGCGTTATCTCCAAGCTCATATACCAGTCTAAAGATGCCCCAGTTAAGCTGTCCTGAAAGAAATGCATCAGCAGCTTCTCATCATCCGTATAGGCAGACATTTTATTGGAATATACCCTGATGTGAAGCTTAGGGCAGGTGCTTCCATTGTACTTTTCTAAAGTAGGCGCCTTGAACTTCAGAGGAACCTTCACACCTGGGACCAACCCTAAGTCATACATGTCCATACCCAAATCATTATGGCCTTTAATAGCCTTTAATCTCTCTTCGAGCATAAGAAGCCTCTTGTCCGCCTCAGTAGGGAAATTCATCTCAGCATCGTAAAATTGTTCTTCCTGATTATCCACCTTCTGACGAGGAACATGAATCCTAACAACACTTCCTCTGGATTGACTCATAGGAGAGGGTGGAGGAAGATCAACACGTGGAGGATTCACAACTCCTCCCAGAGTATTACCAACAACATTCCCATTACGAGCCTCTAGGATAACAACAGCAGTCCTTTGAATAACTGCCCCTAGTTCCTCTTGTTGTTGAGCCATGCCCTGCATCATCTCAAAGCACTGGGCCATACAAGTCTGGAATTCCGACAACTCTGCTCGCATCTGATCCATGATCCTCCTCTGATTGCTTCAAGTTATGTAGTGGTGAGAAGTCAAGCTTACAGTTCTGGAGACAATACCAAGTCAGAACAAGAATCCCCTCTGAGAATACCTGTTATGCATATGAGTATGAGAATGCAAAATTTCATGCAATGCAAATGCAAAGACACGGGATCAAGGTATCCATAAATCCTGAATAGCTGCTGTGTTGTTGACTGAATAAGTTCATGAGTCGGTTCTGAAGAAAACCAGAATACCAGAATACCGGAATACCGGATGATCAAAATACCAGAATACCAGGCTGATAAATTCACACTGATAGGAAATCCAGAATACCGGGTATGTAGAAGGTTACGGTTACCTACAAACCTGTAAATAACCCGCCCCTCTCACATGTGGGTACTAGGATCCTCAGTATCCCGGGCTCTCAGGTCGAGAAATGATGATACGTTCACCATTTCTGGTTTGGCATCATCATTAATCGAGGAGGCCTCAACTGATTCACCAGAACGAAAGGTCATCAGCTTCAGGCACTGAGGTCGAGAAGCAATAGTATATTCATCCCTCGGGGTACAGTACTATCGCCAATCGAGGAGTGCCTCCACTGATTCTCTTTCAAAAAGGACATCCTATAGCGAGTTCCCAGCATTGGGTCCTCGAATCAAGAATGTGCAATGGGTTTGCCACAGAACATGGTCTGCCACTGTCACATCTCGGGAGGAGTGCCACAACTGAGTCCTCAGGAAACGGTCGCCAGAGTCGACAGCTCTCTAGATTAACATTCTGAAATGCGCAAGACACGCACGTCAGAATATCTCCCAAGATAGCCTCATCTGGATGTGAAGTTCGTGAACACCAAACACACCAAGGCGGCACGTAGGTCCCACTACTTTCCACTCTAGTCCTAAGTGTATGCTCAAACCTGTGTATTGGGCTTATCTCTCAAAACAACCCAACCTGCCAAACAGAAAACCAGCACAGCACAGCACAGTCTAGCATATGATAACAATGAGATGCAATAAAATGCGGTAAAAACAGTAATATACAGTAATATACAACATAATAAAGCACAACAATAAACACCCAATGAAGTAAAAACAAACAAGCGCTAGGATTGACTCGCTTAGGGAACCAGAGATTCTGGGTTAGATCCCTAACAGAGTCGCCAGCTGTCGCTCTCGGGATTTTATCCTAGTACAAACGCGAAAGTGGCACCGAAACAGAGTCACCAGCAATGTGTATTTATCCCAAGAGAGGGAAAGGAAACACTGCGTAAACCCGGGGGGAAGGAAAGAGCATGGTCTTGCGACCAAGAGAACTGGGTTCGGGAGTCGGTTATGCGTGAGGAAGGTATTAGCGCCCCCACGCGTCCATCGTACCCGATGGGATCCACGCTTGCTGTTATCGATCAAAGGGTTTACGGAAAGGATACTGGAAAAGGAGCTGCTAGCAGGAGAACTGGAAAAAGAAAGGAGAGAGAAAGAGAAACAAATGTAGGGAAAATAAAAGAAGTGATCGAATGGGCCCTACCCCACTGCCTACGTATCTCATCGGGAGCATGAGAATCAGAGCGACGTAGTTCCCCTCAACGAGGGTCGCTTTGTTTGTGTTTTTTAGTGGAAACGTCGACGTTCGCGTTCCAACAGTTAGGTGTTGCAGCTCACTGTATGGAGACTTAGGCGTTACCTGTTTGCGGTAGAACGGAAATGACGCATCCTTAAGGAAGGAGTGAAGAGAGGAGAAGAGAAATTGTTTGTTTGTTTTTGTCTTTTAAGAAAGAAGTATTTTGTTTATTTGATGTTTTGTAATGCATATTGTATTTAAGTCCCTCATGTAAGATTGAATGCCTCGCATATCGACCCAAGATAGGATGGATGCTAAACATTCTAAGAAAGTGAGAGAAGACCACACACTATCTCATTCTTACATGAAAGGCTCAAATACAATATTTGTTTTGCCTTTATTAGGTGTCTTTTTACTTTTATTTGAGATGAGAAGAAGAGACTCAAAGGTCGATAAAGGTAAAAATCTAATGAGGGAGACTAAGACTCAATCTTAATGTTATCATACATGGTGATCCTATGGTTAATGAGATTTGAGAAACCTAATCCTAAAAGAAATGAGAAGAACATAAGAAGCAACTTACTTCCAAGATGAAAGTTAAGTTGATCTTAAAGAGGGATGAAGAAAATTAAGTAAGCAAAGAAGCATTTAATCAGGAATTAATCAGAAAGTAATCAAGATAATCCAAGTTGAATTAAAATGCTAAGTAAAAATCAAGATTAAATTCTAACAAGAAAATATTAATCTAAGATTAAAACTAATTCTAAAATTAGTTCTAGTTAATTCTAAACTAAATCTAAAGGAAATTAATCCTAAAGTTAAATCTAGAATTAAAAGTAATATTAATCCTAAAATTTATTCCAATTAATTTCTAATTAAAAACTAATCAAATTCCAAAGTTAAGACTATAAACTAATTCTAAAGAAAATTAGTTCTAACGAAAAACTAATATTAAAACCTAAATGAAAATGCTAATTTCTAGTTAAAATCTAATATTAGTGATTAATCACAATTATCTAATTAATTTCAAGAAAATAAAAGAAAGAGCAATTAACAAAATATGTAAGAAAACTTAAAACGGGTGCAAACAGACAATGGTGGTGTGGACAATGAATCAGGCGCTGGGCCTGTGGTCTGAGGCCCACTGATTCCTATCATTCGTAGCCAGGGGTGTATTCAGAGTTTGGAGGTGTAGAAATGAAAACTGGCGTGTGGGCTTTGGATGCCAAGCCCAAAGTATTTTTCAGCCAAAAGAGGGGTGCATGAAGTGAACTGGACGGTGTAAAAAGGAAACAACGTGGGCTTAGGCCCGGTCAAATTGAAGCACACTAATAAAGCTAACCTAAAAGAAGGTAAGAACTCAGAAACAAACACACACCGCCGCCTCCCCTGCTCTTCACAACTTCTTCTTCACTCCCTTTGCCGCCGTGTTCACCGCCATCGCCTTCGTCTAACCACTATTCCCTTTCTCCTGCATAAGCTCGCCTCCATAAACTTTCTTCTCCGGCCACTTCCTCTCCATCAACTAAACTTAACGGCGCCGCCTAAATCTAGCCTCCCTCTTCTTCAACATCCTTCGTTCTCCTTCTTCGTGCCATCGCAGAATACCTTACCAAACGCCTGCCAGAAAACGGATCAACCTCCGCCGCCGTGAACCTCTTTCCATGTTTCACTCTCTACTTCTCCAATAACATCACTTTCATCCAAACCTTTCACCGTAAACCGCCGCGCTGGAAACAAAGAAATCACGCCGGAACTCTTCTCCACTCCGTTCCCTATTCAAATCTCCTCCGCCAGAAATTCACCACCAATAATAAAAAAATGACATCTCGCCAGAAACTCTCCCCTCGGCTTCATCTCTCAAATCGCGCTCCTCCACAACGCCATGGCGGAAATCAATTCCGACGAAGAAGATTCTCCAGCCTACAAGCTTCAATGCTGAACACCACTCAATTCTCACCTCTCCTCCACACTATACATCAACACAACAACTCATCGAAAGAAACCTACCACTACGATTCACAACCGAAAGACGTAAAAGAAACACACAACCACATCGCACCAGCAAGCATCAATTTGAACGGCGTTACTTATGAAACAGAGACGACGTAGGTAAGAACCTCTAATTCACTTCTCTGTATAGAGTCCGATGCGACTCGTTCGACCTCACCGTATCCAAATCAACGATCTCAAAATGACGCAAACAATATTCAGCAGAAACTACATCAACTATTTAAACGAAGGCTCTGAGGTACGTACCAGGGCGGAGCAGGGAGGATCTCTGACACAACAGATTTTTGACGAGTGACAGTTCTGCTTCACTCTCTTCTCGTTGCTATGCGAAGACGTTGCGTCTCAAAACTCCAGCCAGAGCTTCCTAGAGGTACGCATCTGAATTCAGATTTCTTCTCTTCCAAATCTACTTCTGAAATTGTTGTTGTTATTGCAAGCTTCAATGAATTCTTCTTCTTTCTGATTTCCATGCGTGTTGAATTTGTTGATTTTCAGTGAATTCGTTATTGTTGATTTTCAGTGAATGTTGCAGAGAATCATGGAGCTGGGATTTTGTGTTGATGATGAAGAATTGGTGCGGATCATTCTTTGTTGGAATTTGATGAAGGTAACGTAAAGAAGATGAAGATTTAGGAGAATTTCAGCGTTCATGAAAATGCAGAGTTGCAGAGATTTGTGAATGAGAGGGAGGAGAGTTTGTTATGAGCTGCAGTGAAAAATCTGTTGAGAAATTTGTGAAGATCAACATGGAAATGAAGCTCTCCCCCCTATCGTTCAATGGCAGCTGAGATTTTATAGAGGGTTCAAGGAGGGTAGAATTGTTTTTTTGCTATGGAATTCTGTTAGAAAATTTTCTTCTATGAAATATGTTGAGCTGTGTAAAAAGTTTGGCACCTGAGGTTTTGTAGTTTTGTAATTACTTTTCTGTTATGCTTTTGCACGTGAGATCCCTCACTTTTCCTTCTGCGAATTGGACGTGTTATTCTTTGTTATGATTTTTCTTCTTACAGCTTGTTTCCACTGTGTTTTGTGCTATGGTCTCTTGCGTTTCGTAGTATTGCGTGAGAGACTTTGGAAGCTTGGCACGACTGGCTTGTTTGTAACCACTTGGGAAATGAACTTGTAATCCTTGGCCTTATTGGAAATTTGGTTATGGATACTTAATTAAAGAAAATGGCTTATAGAAAAAAATGGATGGAATGGTTTTGGGTTATTAGACTTGGTTTGGTTGTTTGAGTTGAAATGGATTTCAAAATGGTTTAAATGGATATAGATTTTGGATTTAGAAAAGGGGGAATGAAAAGTGGTTTAAAAACAAATGGATAAAATTTGGATATATTTTGTGAAATGATTATTTGAATAAATTGTATATGGATAATGAATTGAATATGGATATAGGTTTGGATATTAAATCTAAAAAAATTTTAAAAATGGATTTTATAAATGGATATACACAAGATGGATTTGGAAATCAAAAGTGGATATGAATGGTTAAATGGATTAAGTATGGTTACTAGAAATGGATTAGGAATAAGAAATGTGGGTTAAGAAAAATGAAGTGGATAATGGATATTTGAATTTGAAATGCGAAAGATATTGAACTTGAACAATGATGACAGATATCTCAAATTCCAAGTACATTGTATTCCACATGAATCTTGTTCTCAATAGATCCCTAGCAACAAGCGATGAGCACAACAATTCCCCGAGGAAAACTTGAAGATAAAGACAAGGCATGAAGTATAAAGAAACATGATCAACCAGAGGTCCTTGTCATGAAAATCCTGATTCAATGAAACTCAACTGACAAAAATCCATAAGCTCAACCATGGATGAGAAATCCTAATTCACCTTGATGTACACTACCGGAGAAGTCAACCACTGGATAAGAAAACCTCCAAATCTGATTCACCTCTGAATAAGAGGAATACCAATAACAAGAAAACCATTCGATCCCATGTCTCAGAAAACCAATGCGAATGCAAAGATATGCTTATGACCTAACGAGGATGCAAATGGATGCGAAACAAAAGCCAGAAAAAGTAGGGAAAATTTTGGGGTGCTACACCTACCACATCTGAATCTTTAGAAAATAAGTAGTCCAAGACTACCCCATAGCAATACTAAAGAAAGTCACTTCCCTTAGTAGAGCCGTCAATAGAAAGCCAGAGATAACTGCCACTTATCCTCAACCTTCACAACCAGAGCAAACACCATGCTCCAAACCACTTAGATCAGAAATAAACTGATCCAAGCTGTAACCAACAAGATTATGATGTCTTCATAGTCTTCCGTCTTCATCTTCAACAACACCACCATCTGGATAAGTCATTCACAATACTTTCTAGGAACAGATGCTAAGCAATAATCCCAGGTCAACACCTAGGTGACTTGTGAGCGAATGTAGAACCCCTCCCATGATTCTCCAAACCTCTGATGAAAAGATGTTAAAACAATTGACAGAACATCCTTAATCTTGTCATTCAAGGATAATCAATTAAATACTTGTGAATATCACAAATAGCAATTGATCTTAAATCCCTGTGGTTTAACCCTTCTTCAGATTCTAGCATCTTCTGAATCTTCTTCATGACAACCATTATGGCAAACATTCATACCACAAAAGCCTTCCAGGTTAGGTCAGTGTCTTGATCTTTCACTCCACCCTGAGCAAAGAACTGAAGTGATGTTTCAACATCAGTTCCAACATCAGTCTAAATCACATTAAACATCTACTAGGATTTGGAGACTACAACCATAGTAATCCATACATATCTCTTGCAGCGAACACACGAGAACATATCAACATCTGATCAACTTCCAAGATCAGACCAATAAAACTGCAGTAACTTGCATAACACACTCTTCCAGAAGCTTCTTCTTATAAGCACAAGGTTCAGACCTCTCGTCTAACTTAAGAGTGATAACATACTATAGACAATCTACTACTACCAATCTTTCAAGCCATAAAATTGAAAGAGCTCATGCATACACCAATTGACCACAAGCTGATTTACACTGCTACTGCACACAGTCTCTTGGATGCATTTTCCCTATAAAATTGTCCTCAGACATTTTAGCTTAAACAAGGATCATCTCCTTCTCTTCTGCTATCAAGATTACTACCTTTTCTTCAACCAGCACAGTTGAGATGCTATGACATTATGAACAACATCTCAAAAATTGTTCAACTTCACAGCTTCAGTGATCCTTCAAAACAGCTACAATCTAATAGGACCTTGACTCAGCATTTACCATAAACTGCTGATGTGTAGCGCGATGTCGAGACATTAGGATTGACATATCAAGCTCAGCTTCTTTCTTGATGAAACTTCCTCCAGTTCATGATTTTGAAAATCAGAAACATGTATCTTCACAAGAGAATTCATCTTCAGATATACCAGAACTACATTGGACACTATAACCAGGAAGATCTCCTAATTAGGTCACCATAAATACACTTAAGAGATAACTTATCAAGATCTTCACTCCCGCATGAAAGATTTGACAGTGATACTCTTTTGCTTTGGCTTCACCCTCTTCTTTCATCATTAATGTTCTGGACAGATTGGCCTTCAATACCTGATTTGAAATATATTCTTCTTCTACTGAGGATACCAAACTCTAAAGTCTTTCCAAGAAAATACCTTCCTAAAGTCTCACCACCAGAGACACAAGAAACAACCAGGGTTACATCAGATACCATGCAGCGGAACACACAACAACTCCTCAACACCCTTCAGGCACTACTTAATAACCTTTGCATAAACACAACACTCCATGTGCAATAGGTCAACATAGGTTTGAAAATAAATCAAACCACACAGCAGCTCACCACCAAAGCTACAAGCCTGATAACAAACAGGTCCAATACAAACCCTGTCATGAACAGTCCATCCTCCACTTCAAGGGGCCATTCAAGCAACATATGAACTGACCAAGTTCAAATAACTTTTCAGCACAACTATCTTCCTTGCACATGAACCAGAAAGTATCTTCCCTAGGATCTCACCCAGAAAAACGAACAGGATGCCAACTCTGATACCAATTGAAATTCTGGTATAACAGATCCCAGATGTCCTACATGATGTCGAGACATCTGGTCTGACATAAATAGCAAGGCAATTAAATACAATTGAATACGTTGCTGAAAAGAAAAGTGCACACAGAATTTGTTCACCCAGTTCGGTCTAACAACCTACATCTGGGGGGCATACCAAGCCAGGAAGGAAGTCCACTATTAGCAGTATTAAATAACAGACTCAACAATACCAGTTGACAATCTACCCACTTAATCCCTACCCAATGACCCTTCTACCTAAGTTCTCCCTAGGTAAGAGACTCCATCTCACTTCCAATCATCGCAATGATGTCTAGCAGTCGACATCTCAGTCACTGCATCAGCAGCTTGATTTCCAACAACTCTCCAAACACATACAAATAGAAGACACACTCATATAACAATACCTAAACATGACCCTCATGACTAAGAACAATGCTTAGAGTTGCTTAACAGCTTCCTCTATGAACAATACATCTCTTACCTACAGGCTTAGAGATAAACATGATGACCATCCCACAAAACCGGGTGGTTCATCAACCAACACAGCCCTTATAATTTACATGATGGCTGGCTTAACTTAAACTAGGTTACAACTGGATTTAGGCTTTAAATCTCAGCATATTAACTACTACAAATCTGCAGAAGATTCTGCTACTAAATAGATCTTCAATTAAATCTTCAATCAAATCTTCAATTAAATCTTCAATTAAATCTTCAATTAAATCTTCATATCTTTTAGCCTTAAAAACAGCAACAAGATATGCTCCAAATCTGATTGCAACTGAATATATCTTTACCAAGATATTCGCCTACAATCTCTCACTCTCTTCAGCAGAATATCTCTCCAATAACAGAAACACGCAGCCCTAATAAAATAACTCAGACTGATGTTCTGATGTTCTGTCAAGTGATGTCAAGACATCATGTTTAACATCAGCATACAAAACTGCAACCCTTATGAACTTAACATCAACTCAATGTTAAGAACTCATGTTAAGACATCAGACATATGACATCATTAACAACACCATTATTTTACCAAAATTCTAGCCAATACAAGAACTAACATAATCCAAACACATGGATAGGCTAATATGATGTACTTGAAGTTTTTTGAATCATGTCTTGAGGTGTAGGATCATGCCTTGCTCAGAAAGTCAACCCAGGACTGAATTAGGTCAAACCCTAATTTGGTGCATCTGATGACTTGAGGCTTGATGAAATGGTATTGATGGAATCTTGAACTTTATTGTTGATGTAAGGAAACTCTTGATCACATTGGAGAGTTGAGGATCATATTAAGCCTTGATTGGTTAACTCATGAGCTTCTTGATGTCAAAACCCTAGCTTGCAGTCAAGGTGAACAAAACACACAAACATGTAATCTCAATGGGGTAGTGATGCATAAAACATACACACATGAGATGATTGATGTCATGAAAATATGACGCAAATGAGGTGGAATCTTAGGGTTAAAAATTAGGGTGTGACAGTTTGCTATAGACTTGGTACCTTGTATTACTCCTATGTTGATGGCTCCTTATAAGATGTGTGCTTCAGAGCTCAGTGAGCTGAAGAAACAACTGGAAGATCTACTTTAGAAAACGTTTGTTCGAGCGAGTGTTTCAATGTGGGGAGTGTCGGTGATGTTAGTCAAGAAGAAAGATGGTATCATGAGATTGTGTGTTGAATATTGACATCTGAACAAGGTTACTATCAAGAATAAGTATCCACTTTTGAGAATTGATGGTCTGATGGATCAGTTGGTTAGTGCTTGTGTGTTTAGTAAGATTGATTTGTGTTTAGTTTATCATTAGATTGGTGTGAAGCTAGACGATATTCCAAAGATTGCGTTCAGAACGAGTTATGACCACTATGAGTATTTAGTGATGTCGTTTGGTGTGTCTAATGTGCCTGAAGTGTTAATGGAGTATATGAATAGAATATTTAATATGTAATTAGATTAGTTTGTAGTTGTGTTCATCGACGATATTTTAATATATTCGAAGTTCAATGAAGAGCATATGGAGCATTTGAGAGTTGTGTTGTAAACCTTGAAAGAGAAGAAATTGCCTGCAAAGTTATCTAAGTGTGAGTTTTGCCTGAAAGAAGTGATTTTCCTTGGTCATGTGATATCTAGTGGTGGTATTGTAGTAGATCCATCAAAGATAGATGCAGTGTTGCAATGGGAAACTTCAAAGTATGTTACTGATATTAGAAGTTTTCTTAGTTTGGATGATTACTACAGAAGGTTTATCGAAGGCTTTTCGAAGTTGGCACTGCCTTTGACTCAGTTGACTAGAAAGGGTCAAGCCTATATGTGGAGTGATTAGTAGAAATAGTTTTCAAGAACTCAAGAAGAAGCTGACATCAGCTCCAATGTTAATTTTGTCGAGTCCAAGTGAATCCTTAGTTGTGTATTATGATGCTTCGAAGATGGGACTAGGTTATATGTTGACACAGAATAGTCAGGTTGTGGCATATGCTTCTAGGCAGTTGAAAGTTCATAAGAGGAATTATCCTACGCGTGATCTAGAGTTGACAGTCGTGGTGTTCGTGTTGAAAATTTAGAGGCATTATTTGTTTGGTTCCAGATTTGAATTATTTAGTGACCACAAGAGTTTGAAGTACTTGTTCGATTAGAAAGATTTGATTATGAGGCAGAGGAGATGGCTTAAATTTTTGAAGGATTATGATTTTGATTTGAGTTACCATCCTAGTAAAGCCAATGTCGTAGCAGATGCTTTGAGCATAAATTTGTTGTATATGTCGATGCTTATGGTTCGATAATTGGATTTAATCGAACAATTCATAGATATGAGTTTGGTGTGTGAAGAGAGTCTTAACAATGTGAAGTTGGGCATGTTGAAGCTGGCCAGTGGTATCCTTGAAGAAATTAGAGAAGGTCAGAAAATCGACTTGGGATTGATCGACTAGTTAGTGTTAATAAACCAAGGTAAAGGAGGTGATTTCAGGATAGATGAGAATGGTGTGATGAGATTCAGAGGTAGAGTTTGCGGACCCGGTGTGTCAGAGATTAAGAAAAGTATTCTTGAGGAAGGTTATAGGAGTGGTCTGAGTATTCATCTCGGTGCTACTAAAATGTATCAAGACTTGAAGAAAATGTTTTTGTGGCCAGGAATGAAGAAGGAAGTAACTGAGTTTGTTTATGTGTGTTTGACTTGCCAAAAGTCGAAGATTGAACATTATAGCCGTCAGGGCTGATGCAGCCGTTGAGTATTCCTGAGTGAAAGTGGGACAATATTTCCATTTATTTGTTGACATTTTGTCGTAGACAATGAAAGGATGTGATTACATTTGGTTTATTGTTGTTAGACTGACTAAATCGACTCATTTCATACAAATTAAGATCAAATATCATATGCATAAGTTATCCGAGTTGTATATTGAGAAGGTTGTTAGCTTTCATGGTATTCCGTCAAGTATTGTATAAGATATAGATGTGAGGTTCACATCAAGGTTTTGGCAAAGTTTGCAGGAAGCGATGGTTACTAAGCTGAGGTTGAGTTCTGCTTATCATTCACAGACACATGGTCAGACCGAGAGGACTATTCAGTCTATGGAGGATTTGCTGAGAGCGTGTGTTTTGGAGATGTTTACTTGGAAATTCGGTAAACAAAACAAGTTTTTATTAATACTTAAGAGATTAAACTTGAAAAGATCCTGGAACATATTATGTGAATCCTGGTCTTCCAACAACATATTGTTATAGAAATCGAAGTACAATATTTGAATGATGACTTAAATTAACTAAAATCAAAATATGAAAGATTCTAGAATGAAATGATAGAAAGTAACTTAAATGCAGAAAGTAACTTTAATGGAAAATACTTGAATTTTATAAGTGTGGAACACATACGTACATTTCTTCACTCGTTTCTCAAGAACACATATACTTTGAGTTTGTAGAATTTTTAGTATAATTGCGGATCTCTACAACATAAGTAAGTGTCTACTTATATACTAGTCTAAAATAACCGCCTACAACAGTCTACTAAACACATCACACCACGTTTTTGCTCCCATGCAACCTTGGTCTTCGACAAATTTCCACGTGTCTCTGAATAGCTTCCCGATCTTATCCAATTCCAACTCATTTGACTAAGCAGAATAACTAACCTAAATATTTGGAAATTTCACTACGTCTAAAAAACTCCACAAATACTCCTTAGTCTTGCAGAAGTCGACTGAAACTAAAATCATCTTTCGACAGGTTGAACCCATCAAACCAACTCATGGTCTTGATTGACCATCTTTGACCTCATACCTAACCATGGCATATACTTTTGTCTTATTTGTCATTAGTACCTATATCAAAAATCCATGGTAATAAATTGCCCCTAAAATGCCATGTTTCGATTAAATCAGAAAAGAGAAAGGTGGCATTTTTTATTGTATTTTTGACACTATTTCAACTTCTCTGCTGACGTCATTATCATCATTACTACTTTCCTGCACTTTGTCATTTTCCATAAGATCTCTTCAGAATCTCACCATTACTCCTATTTTATAGGAGAACATGAGTTTGGACATCTTCAATAACTGCTCTACTCATATCAATGCCACCACTTCGTGATACACAAAAACATTCCAACTCTTCCACGTGTATGCCATGTGTCCGACTTTGACCAAATATTAAAACTCTATAAATACCTAGTTTTATCCTCCTTCTCATCTTCTTCGTTCAACCATCATTCTGAAAAAGCTTATAACTTCAACAATGGCAGCCAAAACCTCAACTCCACAGTTTGACACTGGGAAAAACCCTCTGGCCTTCATGTTTTTTCTAGAATAAGATGAACAAGGTAGAGATTTTGCACCTGAACCACCACTATCAAAGGAAAAAATCTCAAATTGGGCAAACAAGGTACTTATCCCTTTTTCTCTGTCTAATAAGTATTTTTCCTTCTTGGGACAATACCCGACTGCAAAGTCAAATGCTGGGAAAGTTAAGAAAATTTTCCAAGGCTACCCAGTTACCATGCCCTCAGAGTTCGAAGAACGCTCTCTCGATCTGTCCTTTATGGACAAACCTACACGCGTCTTTCGATCTGTGCCTCCTGCTCAAAACAAAGAATACCTCGCTTGGCTCGACGAATTTTAGCCTGAAAGAAATAAACAATGGCAAGAATTAGGCATATATAACCTAGATATAACCTAGCCATGTTACTTGCTTTGATATTTTTCTAGAAAGGTTCGACTAATACCTTTCAATTTCCTTGTGGCATGTTAATACCAACCTTATTCGATGTGGCAGCCATCGTAGAGCTATACCCTCTTGGCGAGAACTTTACTCCGACCATAGAAAAAACCAACGAATTCACTATCAAACAATTCAGTCTCAAGAACTTTATTATAGACAACCACGATAAGAAAATTGCAAAAGTCTCCGACCAGGAGCACATCGCCTTTTTAACCCTTAGGCTTTCTTACTATGTTTTCTATTTTAGCTCTTTACAAATATCTAATAAATTTGTACCTTTATCTATCCAACTCCATGAAGGTCGAAAGATCTCATTAAGCAAACTCCTTCTGGCCAACCTTTACCAGTCACTTGGAGAAGCTTCCTACAAACTAAAACATCTCCCTAAGACCTACAAATCATACCTGCTTTTTGGTCCTTTATAACATCTACAACTCTGGCTAAATGCCACATTTGAGCCCAAACTTCATACAACTGACTCCCCAACTTTGATAGCACAAACTAACTGTAGAGACATCGAAGACACAAGGCTTGCTTTAACTACTCCTCATGATACCCCTTCACAAATCACATTTATCAAATACATCAAATTGTTCCTTGAGTCGACCACCTTTGTTTTGGCTATGGCTCCTTTCGTGGATCGATACATTGGTCCATCTTGGTTCAGAAATAGATTTTATAGTGTATCGCCCTCAACAACTACCATGTCGAACTCCTCCTGGGCAGTCTATTTGACTCCCATACTCCTATCCACTAGAATTGAGACTGGGACTCCTGGCTATGGATTTGTTGGCTATCAACCCAACTTAGTAGCCGGAAATTCGGCTTTAGCCAGCTACTACCATGCTTACCCTACACTTGGGAAGCTGACATTTGCTGGTCAGAAAGGAAATTCAGTATCGAAGACTACAAAGTTTGCACGACATTTTCTCACAAATAAATCCTCGAACTCCCTACTTTCCACTTCCAACCGTCCTTTTACATGACAATCGAATATCATAATTGTTGGACACAATATTTTGAAGGCTACTTCTCAGAAGCACTACCACAAATAACACATATAATGTAGGCCGTGATATACATTTTACCCCGGCTACACAGGCGGGGTAACGAAGGGCGGCATGAAAAGCAATCCCTTTTCACCTCGGTGTTTTTAAAACCGAGGTTAGAAATTAAAAAGTTGTGGGTTCGATCCCTAGTATCAATATTTTTATAATTTTCAGAACTGAATGGCACGCCCAATAATAAAACTCGGTGTTTTGTAAAACCTAGATAATATCTCAATGTTATTACCTCACTTTTATGTAAACACCGAGGGGATAAGTTTTTTTTGTACTGTCATTTGCACCTGTATTACAAAACAATATTCCTAAATATAGAGCCATATTTTGCAGATTCCTTAAGTACCTATAGTTTGAACAACATTTAAAACTAATTAGGTAAATCAAAAACAACTTTAAATACATAGTACAATGATTAAAAAGGAGTAAAATGATTAATTATAAATTTCAAAGGGATATAAAACATTTACTTACTAGTTTTCCCATATCCCCTCTTCATGATCACGACGAATAGGATGGACATCATGTAAATCATTTTCTTCAGATGTTTGATTTTCATCAGTATTATTGGAAAGATGTTTACATTGAAGAACAATTGACTATCTAGTGTTAAAAGGATCAGTGACATAAAAAACTTGTTTAGAAAGGAAAAATCACATTTAGAAATGTCGTATGCATTCCAAGTAATTACATTAAACTTAGGTATACATGACAACCATTTGCAAAGATATGATGCACTACTATCTTTGGTAGTCTTGTTTATTATGTTTTTCAGGTGCAAAGAAGTCACTTAGCAAAGGCAAAGAATCGAAGAAGATCACCCTTATGTCAGTGGCCTGCTACGGTCACCCTTAGCACCTGCTACGGCAACTCGTAGCACCTGCTACGGGCCGTAGCATGCAAGTGTCCAAAAGCTGCATAAAAGGGGAAGAGTCAGTGAGCTGATACGGGCACCCGTAGCACAGGCTACGGGCCATAGCAGCTGCCATGCCCCAGGGGAGTTTTCAAGTTGAAATGCAGTGGCCTGCTACGACCACCCGTAGCATGGGCTATGGCCCGTAGCAGGCAGGCGAGCTGATTAATTTTCTTTCCTTTTTAGGAGGAGATATGACATTTAATGAGATTTAGGATAACTTTTAGGGAAATCTTTATGTATATTAGGAAGTGTTTGGCTAGGTGAAAAAACTTCTTCACTTTTTACGATAAAAATTTGAGAGTTAGAAATTAGAGAGTTTTGGAGAAGACGAAGATTTTCATGATCAATCGCGATTCAAGATCAAAGTCTATCCCACTTTTTGTAATGTTTAAAATCTTTTTTATGCTTTTCATTATAAGTATGAGTGGCTAAACCTCCAAATGCTAGGGGGTGTCCCTAATTTGTATCTGAACACGTATGATTTCCTTATTGCAATAATAGTTTGTTTTTCATTGTTAATTAATCTATTGATGTTCGTAATGCTTTCTCATTCAAAAAAACTGAGAATGTTATATTATTATGAGTTAAGGTTGACCACCATTCATAATGCTCTCAATAGATTATAATACAGTAGATAATTCCTAGGACAAGGGTAACCTTGTATGAACCTAATTATTCTTGATAATATATTGTTTAACTTTACCAGCAAATTTCTGCGGACATAGAGATTAGGGGTAATGGTTAAAAGTTCTCTCTCTAAGGACTTAGGAGAAAATAATCTAAAGAATTGGTATTAACGATCTGAACTTGTGTTGCAATATCGAGTCATAGTGTTACAGGAACAAATTATACACCTTCCCTAGCATATTTTCATCATCTGTTTTATATAAGTATTTACTTTTCTTGCTATCGCAATTTACTTTACCGAAAACAATTCCAACCCCCAAAAGCGTTTTGTTTGATTGAACAATATTTCAAACTAGATATTCATACGCAGTCCTCGAGATCGATACTGGGGATTTTCCCTATTATTACTACATTGGCAAAAATAGTACACTTGCTTTTTTTCTGATCAAGTTTTTGGCGCCGTTGTCGAGGACTTCCAAAATATAGAGTTTGACTTGAGTTCAATTGAAATTTTGTTGCTCTGCGACAAAAAATTTATTTTCTGTATATTTTTATAATTTTTTTTATTACTAATCTCTGTCTAATCTTTGTATGCAAGAAAAGATCTCAGCTGAATTTTCTTTTGATGCAGAACAGGAGTGATCTTTTCACGCTAGGCTTAGAAAAGTTAAACAAGCAAGACTGGCAGATTCAGAAGCAGAAACTTCAGTTTCAGAACCCGAAAGAAAGGAAGAAGTTTCTAATCATTCTGATACTGAGTCAGACATGTCATACCCCAAATTTTGACCACCAAGATTTCCCATCATTGTGCAAATCATCATCACAATATGGATGAACTTACATGCCCCATCAATCTCCTCAAAGATGGGTGAGCATTCACCACAATCAAGAACTAGGTGTAGCGCGATTTTTGTGGTTTCGAATCACTATCGATTTGGTACTACAGTTCGATTCATTTTTTATCCTGCGAAGCTAATTAAGGAATGAAAAATAGATGTCTCCAATTAACCCTGCTTGCAAACTGAGGTTAAACAGTCAAACCTGTTGGTTAACAAATGCTATCAAAGTAGGGGGTTCTTCTTTAGGGTTATTTGCTTAAAAACAGTGTCTAGGCTATTGGTAAGGTGTTAGGTCTGATGCTTTTCGATTGATGTATGAAGTTACGGGATTTTGGGTTTTTGATTAGTATGCTCGCTAAGACTTTTGCAATCTTATGCCTACATATTCCCGAAACAGGGAAATCAGAGCGATCGTAGTTCCTCCTAATCTATGGGAGGAGAGAGGTTGTTTTAGTGTCTTGTTCAAAGCCCAAGACGTGAAGCTAAAGGTGGTTTGTATCTTGTTCAAAGCCCAAGATGTGAAGCTAAAGGATTTTGGATGAGAAAGAATTTGTCATCTCTAAAGAGGAGTTGTTGATGTTTGTATGCTGTGAGCAAAGCACAAATTTGATGCTAAAAGGTTGATTGACTCAACCGGGGTTTTCTTTATACAAAGCCTAAGAGGAGGCTAGAAGTTGACTTTTCCAGGGAAAATGTTCTTTCTGTCTTGTACAAAGCCCAAGATTGAGGCTAAAAGGGATTTTGACTCCGTTGGGGAGAATGTATCTTGTATAAAGCCCAAGATGGAGGCTGAAAGGGTTTGACCCAACAAGAGAGCGCTTTTGTGTGTCTTTTACAAAGCCCAAGACGGAGGCTAAAAGAGTTGACTCAACAAGAGAGTCTTGAGCAAGTGATTGACTCAACAAGAGAGTCTGATGATTAATTGACTCAACAAGAGAGTCTTTTATACTCAATAAGAGAGTGATTTGCTATCTCATACGAGGCCCGAGATTGAGGCTAATAGGAGATTGACTCAACAAGAGAGTCATTTGTACTCAACAAGAGAGTGTTTTTATATCTCTTGTACAAAGCCCAAGACGGAGGCTAAAGGGGTTTGACTCAACAAGAGAGTCTTTTATACTCAACAAGAGAGTGTTTTTATATGTCTTGTACAAAGCCCAAGACGGAGGCTAAAAGTGGTTGACTCAACAAGAGAGTCTGAAAAGTTTAGCTCCGCTAGGGAGAATCATTTGTACAAAGCCCAAGAGGAGGCTGACTTACTGCTGAGGATTATTGAGATCCTGAAGCGGGTCAAGGTATTGGGAACTCTCATGAGAGAGGCTGGGTTTCTGCTGGATATTGATCCAGAGTGATCGGTGTTTTTTCCTATGTTTAAAAGAAACTTGAGAATGTCTTTGAAACTCAAGAGGTTTTAGACTATCCAAGTCTAGAGTTTTATCTTTTGTACAATGCCCAAGAGGAGGCACGGGCATTAAGGGATGAGTATCAACCCTAAAATGGCCGGAGTTTTGACGATGGAAAAACTTCTCTAACAAAGGATGACTAAGTTCTGTCTTATACCTTTAAAAGGTCGGCAGGGTCCTTGTATTAATCCCAAGAGAAGGTATCAGAACTTTTAAGAAGTCGAAGGGTCCTTGTACAACGCCCAAGAGGAGGCGGGGATGCTTTTAGGAAGCCTGTGGATCCCCAAACCAAGAGAAGTTCAAGAAATGCAATTCACAGAGAAGAGATCATTCCAGGAAAGTTTGAGAATTTGGAAGAAACTCAAGAGATACCATTCACGGAGAAAAGATCATGTCTGGGGAGTTAGAGTTCCTTTGACAATTTCTAAGGGTGACAGTCTGAGAAAAGGTTCACCGAGAATACTGCCTTTCTCTTTGTTCCATATTGTTTAACCCCAACAGGAGGGAAGACTGTATCTGGAATCCTACGGGGGATCTAGTTTTGTTTGTGTTTAAGAGTGACAAACAAGGCTTTACCTAGTGCTAGACGTAGTTGCCGGATAAAACTCTAAATAACTATACTAGTATTACACAGTGGATATAAAAGGATGTGAAAGAAGACTTACAGTGAAGCAGCCCCACAATACAATTATATACATATGAAAGTGGTAAATGAAAGCGGATAAACACTTACCCGTTGTAGAGCTTCCATGCTGTTTGGGTTAGTTGTTCAACAAAGAAATTAAAGAAAGTTTTGATGACAACATATATTTGGATTTAAAATCAAAGTGGAAAGTGCTTTGACAAGATTGTTGGGGCTTACAGCTCAAGGAGAGGCCCAAGTTTTAACGATGATCGCACCGTTGTTTTGAAAATTGTACAGAGGGACTTATACAATATGTGAGGCCCAAAATGGTTTATTTACAAAAGGATGGGACTTACACTCTCTCAAGAGGCCCATGAGTGATTTTAAGAAAAAGAATGAGGCTTATAACACGAGGGTAGGCCCAAATGATTTGTTTTTGAACTGGCGATCGCGTCGAGATTTTTCTTTTAACGCAGAGGGACTTATACAATATCTGAGGCCCAAAATGGTTTTGGTTAAAAGGGGATTGGGTCTTACACTCTATTAGAGGCCCAAAAGTTTGTTTTTGTACAAGATATGGGGCTTACAATTCAAGGAGAGGCCCAATTATTTTTTATATAAACTGGCGATCGCGCCGAGGTTTTTGAAAACACCGTGGATCTTATACAATGACTGAGGCCCAAATTATTTTGGTTCCAAAGAGAGATTGAGTCTTACACTCTATTAGAGGCCCGTGAGTGATTTTAAAAAGATTTGTGAAAGTGGAATCAATCAAAACCCTAATTCTATCATTTTTTAAAAGTAAATCCTTAAAGAAAATCAATAAAAATGATAAAACACCAAATAAGTTTGAATAAACAACTTGTGATTTTTGGTTAAGGTTTAAAAAATGAGGTTTTAATCAAAATATGAATTAAAACTCATTTGGTTTTGATTCTTCAAGATGAATATTCACTTTTAAAATGTTTAAAAACAATTAAAAATGAATTTATTCATAAAAATACCAACTATATTAAATAAATAATATAAATTTTATTTTTTTGTGGAATAAAATATTTCAACATTTTTGTAACTTTTTGCAAAAAGAACCAATAAAAAATAATTAAAATTGAGGGAGTTATTAATTTTTCAAATCATTAAAAATAATAAGAAAAACAATAAAAATATGAAAAAGTGGTAAAAAAGAGGATCTGGGGCGAGGGGGATTCGAACCCCAGACCTCTTGTGTGCAGTGCATCCGTCCTACCACTGGGGTGGTGATACATCTGTGTACTAAACCCCAACCATAAATATACAAGGCTTGCCTTGTTTTTGGCTTGGCCAAGGCAAGGCAAGGCAAGGTTTTGGCAAAAAACATGAAGCTTGTAACTTTCTCATTTCTCCATGGATTGGGACAAAATTTAGGTCTATCCTGCCTAGAATTTCACAAGGAATCTAATGGTGGTGGTGGTTTTCTCAGATGATGTCCCCATTTTAAAACCCGATAGTGGTTTTGAAAAAGGCCTCCATTTGCATTTTCTGTGCTACCACATGGTACATGCATGAATCACATGATGAATTGGTCCAAACACAACATATATAACATGTATGAGATGTGTATGATAAGTGGACCTCAAAGCAATGCATATTTTAAAGAGTTCAAGTTGAGATGCTTACCTCTTTAGGAACTTTTTGGGCAATCTGTCAAGGACTTTGTTCCAGAAATGTTTTAATGCTTTGAACACTCTCAAATAATCCCTTAGAAGCTTTTAGGATGATTGGAATCAACTGGAAACCTTAGGAATGGAAACTGGCCCTTTCTTGCAAAAGGGGCAAAAGTGACCAAAATAGCAACTCTCTCAAATGGTGTTCCAGATGTGGGGAACCATTTGGGATAGTTCAAGGATGATATTTGGAGTGTGTTTGAGGCTTTATCTGGTTTTGAAAGTGACTGAATCAAGACATGGCTCGAAAAATGCAAAAAAGTCCTATTTTGAGGTTTTGGGAGGGGACTTTGTGATTTTGGTGTTACAGGTCACTTGTGAGAGTTTGGACAGCTTAGATATGACATATTGGATGTGTTTGGATCATGAGCTGTGGTGGAATTGCTCTCTAACTTAAAAACTCAGAGTTACCTTGCTAAAGAAGGCATTTTTGCCTAGAGAAAGAGATTTTGAGGAAAGCAAGTGTTGTAGTGCTTTGGTGTACTTAAATTGAGCACAAACGAGCTCTATTTATAGTAGAGCAAGTGTGTTTTGGCTGCAATAGTGAATGGCAACTGTAACACCCCAATTCCCATTGCGAATAAATAATACATAATTAAATCAGAGTAAGTAAAAATTTATTTTTCCGACAGAAACAAGGATGCCACATCAATAGAAAGAAAACACAATCCCTGCTCATAAATTTTGATACATAACACAAAATGGAATAACCTCAAAGGGAAACTTTTTCCATACAAAAGGGAAGTTCAATTATGGAATAAAGCGGAAAGATCCATAACTGACTTGTTTTACAAAATAAATCATTTTATAACATCAAAATATTCATACAAAGGTAATACAAAATAGATCCTATAATTGTATACATATAACAAAAGCGTTCTCCCGACGCCCTTGTTACGTATCAGAGCAGACAGACTGACAAACGGATGGAGAACTAATCTTCACAAAAGCCTCCAAGACACTAATCTGCAATTGCCTCATAGAGCAACAAACCACAGCAGAAGGGTGAGAAATAACAACTAAATCAAGATTGCATAATAATATCCAACACATATAAATTCACATGCATAATTATTCTCACCACAAGCATCACATACTAATACACATAGCATATATCAATTATACCAACATAATAACATATTCACACATAATGCATACCAAAGTCATAACATATGGAAACACCCCACCACATCACATAACATATGTCTATGCATAAAACATATTATCCACAACCAATGCGTTTATCACATATGCACATCAATTCACCAATTCAAACATAAATCTCAACACATACTCAATCAATTCATGATTTTCCACACATAATCAATCCATTCATGATTTTCCACACATAATCAATCCATTCATAATTTTCCACACATAATCAACCCATTCATGATTTTCCACACATAATCAATCCATTCATGATTTATGCAAATGCAAAGAGACCGACACAATGACTCTATGCAAATGCGGGTACCATCCATCCATCCATCATTCTCATCATTAGTTCACTCAGGAACTATTAGAATCATCGCTTGTTACTTAGTGTAACTCCCCGTCGGCCACACGATGTTCCCCGTCGCTCACACCTCTTTGTATAAGGCACACGACGTTTATGGATTGCTCACACCTCATTGTATAAGGCACACGATCGTCTATAATCATCGCTCACACCTCTTTGTATAAGGCACATGATGTTATAGCGGATTCCCTCTGGAACCGTTTCGTCGCTCACACCCACTAGGGCACACGACATCACAAGATGCATATCATGATGCTTGGCATACAATGACTCATGACAATCAAATGCACATATATATGCAACCATGTGAACCACTCCAACATCCATAATCATGCATATACGATAAAACACAACACATTGCATTTACTTGCCCTTCTGCCACAAACCATCATCACAACATTTCATCATATGCATTCACATCATACCACAGTGCACAAGTCATAAGATATATATATAAAGCATATTGCATGATAACACAACAATCACATACAGTTAAGACGGTAAAAGTCGACAAAACGACACATTCCCAAATTCCCGACACAATTAAATCAGCCACCAATATCAAAACCATTTAAATAAGAAAAAACATCTCAATAGCTTTCTAACGGTACCAAGAATGCCTCGATCCGAGTTATGGATCACAAGTTACGGCATCAGACGCAAAATCGGGAAAATTCCGCACCCTTTCTGGTCATATGCGTATTGCCCTGAGCCATACGCGTATTGCCCAGCTCGCTCGCCCATCCATACGCGTATTGCCCAAAGTGCTACGCGTATGGGCAGAGACTGAATTTTCCCCAAAACTTCCACTAAGAACCTAGTACGCGTATTGCCTACCACGTTACGCGTAATGCCTTGCCAAGTACGCGTACCATTACACATTTCAGCAGAGGGCCGTGTAAAATGGGTTCCATACGCGTAATGCCCTCAATTCCCCCTAGCCATACGTGTATTGCCCAACCCAATACGCGTATTGCCATGCCTGTTACGCGTATGGGCAGCGAAACCCAGAATTTTTCCTGCAGAAATTCTGCTGCGAAATTCATCCAATTTCCTCTCCAATTCTCAACTAAACACTTCCAAATCACAATATATCAACCCAAACATGTTCCAATCCTAACAACTAATATTCTACGCAGTTTATATCGAGTTTCGACTGTGAAAATATCTATTTCTATCAATTGTTCATCAATTTATTAATGAGAAAAAGTTGTGAAAACAACCAAAACAATTATAACAAACAACACATATACATACACAAGCAAGATATAATCGAAACTTCTCACCCTTACCCGATTAATCGCGCTTGAAACAGAGGTTTCCTCGATTTTCCTCTTTCTCCTCTTCTCTCTTTCTTTCTTCTCCTTTTCTTTCTCTTCTTTTCCTTTCCCTACTATTTTCTCTCTTTTTTTTCTCTTTAAGTGTCTAACTTAAGATAATTAAGTAAAATGACCAAAATACCCCCACACTCAAATATCCCGCAAACGCTCTCAAAACGCGATAAAACACAATAACGATGAAAAATAATATATTGCCAAATAAAATTCAAGAATAAAATAATATAAAAACAAAAATAATTAAATCGACTCGATTAAATAAATCGGACAAAATGGGGCGTTACAATTCTCCCCCACTTAGACATTTTCGTCCTCGAAAATATAACCGATACGAACAACTCCGGATATGACTCTCGCATCCGACCAACAAACTATCATGCCAACAAAAGGCACACCACGAATAACACAAACTGACAAACCACCTTGCCAACAGCAGCTACAACAATGACACGACAACGACGACACTACCACGACAAGATGCAAAGCCCATACCATGCACTTGATGACTAACGCACGACTCAAAGAATACCCAAGTTACGAACACACACAGGAATTAGCTACTCGCACTCGAACCATCACGATGGAAACGAGGCAACAATACAAACAAGAACATAAAGTTCCACGACACAACATCGTTTCAACAACCTCTACATAACCACAATACCAATATCCTTGTCACACAACAATATTACAACAATGCTACGATTTACCAATCGAACATACAACCAAAACGTCCATCTGTATAGTACCCCATGAATAATATTTAAACCTTTCACTTAACACTTCCATCCTGAAACGTCCAATAGTCTCACCATTCCTACATGTTCCCAATGTTCGACCTATAAACTCTTACAAGTCCCACCCACATATACAAAATGTGCCACATCACGCTTCCGTTGCGCACTCTGATTACCCGTAACCATCAAACTACCAATCTCACGTCCAAAGTCTAACTCTTTCTCATATTCACCAAAAATCACTGTTCACTTTTAATATTCCCAACCTCACACTCTCGTGTTATCTCACACACCGGACACAAGTCTCTGAACTGCTCAAATAATTTTAATTCTCTGACCATCAAAACAGACATGTATAACAACTTTCGACTTAACTCTTCAGGTACAACCTTAGCTCTTCCCGAAGGATAATCCAATCCAAATTCATAACTCTTCACGAATTCTAACCATCCTCGTTGTCTCATACTCTATTCCTTCAGACCAAACAAGTACTCAACATTCTTGTGATTACTAAACACTTCGAACCTAGAACCACAAAGATAATACCTCCAAATATTCCAACACAATACAACCACAACCAATTCCAAATCCAGAATAGTATAGACCCTTTTATGAATCCTCAATTTTCGTAAAGCATGAGCCACGACTTTACCCTCTTGCATTAACACACTGCCTAAACTCATCAAAGACGCATCCCAATACCTCACAAACGGTTTATCAGGATCACACAGTATCAAAACTGGAGCCGTAGACAACTTCTACTTTAGCTCACCAAAACTCACTCACAACGAACATCCAAAACAAACGACTCACCCTTTGCAAGTCAACTGAGATACCAGAAGTACGAACTTAGCAAAGTCTTCCATAGCCTACAGTAACAACCAACTAAGCCCAAAAATTTCTAATCTCCTTAACCGACTTCGGAGCCTCTCATTGTAGAACTGCATGTACTTCCGATGGATCCATAACCATACTCTCATCTAAAATAACATATCCAAGAAAACTAACCCTTTTCAACCCAAATTCTCACTTGAATAACTTAGCATAAAACTTCATCCCTATTCAACACTTATAATTCAATTCTCAAACACTCTACCTGTTCTTCCTCTGAGTTTATAACGGATCCGAATATCCTCAATTAAAGCCATTATGAACTTATCTAAATAAATATGGGAGATACGATTCATCTACTCCATAAACATTACATACGCATTACTAACACCAAATAACATCACTATACGTTGTAATGCCCAACCAAATTCCAAAAGATATAAATTCTTAAAGCTTTTGCAAAAATTTTACCTGGGTAACTGGTTACTCACACAATTCACCACTCTTATCAAACATTCCAAACAATTGTGATTTCACTCAAACTCAACCAAACCAATCCAGTTATCTATTCATGAAAGTGGACACTTATTCTCAATTGTTACCTTATTCAACTGTTAGTAATCCATACACAATTTCTTCTCTTAACAATCCAAATTCTATAAATTCCAACATGTAGCAAAAACCAACCAAAAAGAACTCTCAAATATTACATCCACACCTAGGGTTTTCTCAAGATTTCCATTAATGCTCTAAAACTCCAAAGACTCCAAACCTCACCAGAACTCTAAGTTTGGCTTCCCGTAGTCTCAATACCATTATACACATCATGCTTGTTATTCTATTCAGTCATCCATCCTTTTTGTTACTAACAATAGTGGAGCTCTCTAAGACAACACCCTAATGTTCCATCCAAAAACACATCTGAAAACCATGCACAACTGACGGCCCATCACTGCGACTTCCTGCCAATTTCAGAACACTATTATCACAAACATAACAAACATCTTATTCCCATCTACTAAGAGTTTTCTACTTACTTAGCAGATATAAACCTCAACTATTCACCTTCATCCAATTAAGTTCAATCTCTACTCTCTGAGAAGCAGCCCTTAATAATACCCAATTGTTCTCTCTCAACGACTTCCCAACTGAACCAACATACCAAAACCTCTAATCCGTCTCATCTTCCGATATTAGAATCTTCATCGACTCATCAAAACAATCTGTAACCATTTTCTTAAATTCCAAACAACTCATTGCACACACTATCAAAGCCGGAAAGACACGTCTATTCCATCCAACATAATTTCGTCTACTATGAACAAGAGATTAAGGGTGATCAGTTCCTCAATTTGTCAATAGACAGCCGACAATCATGATGGGGCATAAACCGTCTTTACCAAACTATAATAGCATTCCTTACGTCCTGTGCACAAAACTACCTAAGGCACAAATCCTTAGTTGACACAAACCTTACCTCGACATTCCCTCCGGAATCGGGAACAACGCTGTCCAAACAACACTTACACTCTTGCAATTTACAACACACTGAGCCAACGCTCCACACCTGAAGCAACTTGGAGAAGCACCAGCTTCTCCCCCACTTATCTCATTCTCAAACCTGAAGACAAAGGATTAGAAGAACCAGAAAGCACTGACAGTGTTTCACACACATAACACATACTAAGGAACAAACAACATCGACAGTATTAAACGGTCACACCACCGGACTCAACAACTCGGCCGGACGGACCAACCTGCTCTGATACCACTATTGTAACACCCCAATTCCCATCATGAATAAATAATACATAATTAAATCAGAGTAAGTAAAAATTTATTTTTTCGACAGAAACAAGGATGCCACATCAATAGAAAGAAAACACAATCCCTGCTCATAAATTTTGATACATAACACAAAATGGAATAACCTCAAAGGGAAACTTTTTCCATACAAAAGGAGAGTTCAATTATGGAATAAAGCGGAAAGATCCATAACTGACTTGTTTTACAAAATAAATCATTTTATAACATCAAAATATTCATACAAAGGTAATACAAAATAGATCCTACAATTGTATACATATAACAAAAGCGTTCCCCCGACGCCCGTGTTACGTATCAGAGCAGACAGACTGACAAACGGATGGAGAACTAATCTTCACAAAAGCCTCCAAGACACTAATCTGCAATTGCCTCATAGAGCAACAAACCACAACAGAAAGGTGAGAAATAACAACTAAATCAAGATTGCATAATAATATGCAACACATATAAATTCACATGCATAATTATTCTCACCACAAGCATCACATACTAATACACATAGCATATATCAATTATACCAACATAATAACATATTCACACATAATGCATACCAAAGTCATAATATATGGAAACACCCCACCACATCACATAGCATATGTCTATGCATAAAACATATTATCCACAACCAATGAATTTATCACATATGCACATCAATTCACCAATTCAAACATAAATCTCAACACATACTCAATCAATTCATGATTTTCCACCCATAATCAATCCATTCATGATTTTCCACACATAATTAATCCATTCATGATTTTCCACACATAATCAATCCATTCATGATTTTCCACACATAATCAATCCATTCATGATTTTCCACACATAATCAATCCATTCATGATTTATGCAAATGCAAAGAGACCGACACAACGACTCTATGCAAATGCGGTACCATCCATCCATCATTCTCATCATTAGTTCACTCAGGAACTATTGGAATCATCGCTTATTACTTAGTGTAACTCCCCGTCGGGCACACGATGTTCCCCGTCGCTCACACCTCTTTGTATAAGGCACATAATGTTTATGGATCGCTCACATCTCTTTGTATAAGGCACACGACCCGATCACTCACACCTCTTTGTATAAGGCACACGATCGTCTATAATCATTTTAATAAAAAACGACACATTCCCAAATTCCCGACATAATTAAATCGGCCACCAATATCAAAACCATTTTAATAAGAAAGAACATCTCAATAGCTTTCTAACGGTACCAAGTATGCCTCGATCCGAGTTACAGATCACAAGTTACTGTATCGGACGCAAAATCTGAAAAATTCTGCACCCTCTCTGGTCATACGCGTATTGCCCTAAGCCATACGCGTATTGCCCAGCTCGCTCGCCCATCCATACGCGTATTGCCCAAAGTGCTACGCGTATGGGCAGAGACTGAATTCTCCCCAAAACTTCCACTAAGAACCTAGTACGCGTATTGCCTCCCACGTTATGCGTAATGCCTTGCCAAGTACGCGTACCATTATGCATTTCAACAGAGGGCCGTGTAAAATGGGTTCCATACGCGTAATGCCCTCAATTCCCCTAGCCATACGCGTATTGCCCAACCCAATACGCGTATTGCCATGCCTGTTACGCGTAAGGGCAGGGAAACCCATAATTTTTCCTGCAGAAATTCTGCTGCAAAATTCGTCCAATTTCCTCTCCAATTCTTATCTAAACACTTCCAAATCACAATATATCAACCCAAACATGTTCCAATCCTAACAACAAGTATTCTACGCAGTTTATATCGAGTTTCGACCGTGAAAATATCGATTTCTATCAATTGTTCGTCAATTTATTAATGAGAAAAAGTTGTGAAAACAACCAAAACAATTATAACAAACAACACATATACATACACAAGCAAGATATAATCGAAACTTCTCACTCTTACCCGATTAATCGCGCTTGAAACGGAGGTTTCCTCGATTTTCCTCTTTCTCCTCTTCTCTCTTTCTTTCTTCTCCTTTTCTTTCTCTTCTTTTCCTTTCCCTACTATTTTCTCTCTTTTTTTCTCTTTAAGTCTCTAACTTAAAACAATTAAGTAAAATGACCAAAATACCCCTACATTTAAATATCTCGCAAACGCTCTCAAAACGCGATAAAACACAATAACGATGAAAAATAATATATTTCCAAATAAAAGTCAAGAATAAAATAATATAAAAACAAAAATAATTAAATCGACTCGATTAAATAAATCAAACAAAATGGGGCGTTACAGCAACTCCAGCAGAGGTTTATCAAATGTTGATCAATATGAATCCAAGTCTCCTCTAGCCATTGACTAGAGGTTAGAGCACAAGACTTTGGTCCCCTAGTTCAGAGATCATCCTTGACTAAATTCAGTTAGAAATGGCTCAGTTCATGCCACCTTGGTGCTTCCATTGAATGCTCCAAAACAAAATTGGAGTCTTGTCCCCTCTTTAGGGTTTTTTAGGTTTGGCATGCTATTTTTAGTTCCAAATACTTTGGAGGCTTGGAGATTAGATCATCCCCCTTGGATTTGATCCTTAGATGTGTCCAAAATAATGACAAGGCTTGGAATTATCTAATCTTGCCAAATCGAGTAAAAGTGCAAAATTCTGCCTTGCCATGACAGTTGCAGCAAGGCATGTTGCAGCTGTCATAACTCTTAGCTCAAGTGGAATTTTATGGGGTTCTTGGCCATTTTGGAAAGACCTCATATGATAAAACATATGTGTGATCATAGTTTGTCTTGACACTTTTTGGATCCAAGTGAAAAATGCCCTTACATTTGGGAAAAAGTGAAACAGATTCTGACTTAGTGAAAATTTCACTAAGTGTTGGAAAAAGTGGCATTTCATGTTTTCAGCCATTTTGATCCAACCATAACTCAAAATCCATGATGAATTGGAATGAGGTGTAGTTGACACTTTTAAAGTATGCCATGAGAGCTACAAATCCATCTTTGGATCAGCCCAAATGGTTGCTTGGATCTCAAGTTATGATCCTTGGAAGTTGGAACCCTAACCACTTTGTTCTATGACTTAGAAAATTTCTAAGTTTTTTATGGTTGCTCCTTTTACAAGTTATCCCACTTTTCTTGGTTTTTCTTGATGAATGATGATTCCAACCACACATTAACATCATTTCAGGGTTAGGGGACCATAATTGATCAAAAAATGAAAAAGTCAAACTTTGACTTTTGGGCACAGTTGACTTTTTATCAGATGAATTCCAAACTGTGTGATCCTCTATGAAATCAAGTCCTTGACCTAAATCAAACTTGATGGATTGATTTCATAGGTGTTATAGGGTGTATTGAATCATGTCCCAAGGTTTGGGAGCATGTCCTGGTCAAAAGTCAAAGGTACAATTGACTTTTCTCGCGAAACCCTAACTGTGGTTCTGATGAACTTGAAACATGTGAATCAAGCTTCTTGGATCAATCCATTGTTGCAAATGGATGAATGTAATGTGTTAGAGACCCTCAAATCCTCTCTTGAGGTCTTGGCTCATGTTTTTTTCCCAAAAGTCAACTTAGGGGTGAATTAGGTCAAGAAACCCTAATTCCTGATTTTTATTGTATGCATCCCCTAAGGCAAAATTGACTTGCTGATTGGGTTCATGATGTCCCTTGGAGCATATTAGGTTGTGCTTTGAAGCATTGGCTCATGCCCAGATGAAAATTCCATCTGGAGGCCCTGGTCGACCAAAACCCTAGTTTGGTGACACTGGCGATCTTGAGGCTTAATCCACTTGGAATGTTGCAACATTGTGCTTGATTCTTGATGTGGGAGTCCTCTTGATCCATTGGGGATGTTTGAGAGGCTTAGACAAGTTGAAGATCATGTCATTCCTTGATTGATCCTTTGTCTAAGAGCTCTGAGAGGGCTTGAAACCCTAAGTTTGATTGTAGTGGATGCTCACCCATCTTTGGGGAGACTAATGAGGTATGATGGTTCATCCATATTGTGATGATGATTTGCACAATGGTGGGAATCTCAGTGGTCAAAATTTAGGGTATGACAGATGCCCCTATTTAATATTCTTGGACCCGAAGGTGTGAATGACGAAGGTATTCGGGCATTCGGGGTGCAAGAGGATTAAATATCGGAATACCTGAAATTTTGATGGTGGTTATGAATGGTAGCTTACGCATTCATCTTCTTTTGCTAAGCGATGATGCTTAGAAAAGGTAAAACTTCCCCTCGATTCTGGTTTCCTACCAAGGAACTGGTCTCAGTTTTCTTTTGTACACTTCCCCTCGATCTTGGTTTCCTACCAAGGAACTGGTCTCAGTTTCTGATGTAAACTTCCCCTCGATCCTGGTTTCCTACCAAGGAACTGGTCTCAGTTTCTGATGTAAACTTCCCCTCGATCCTGGTTTCCTACCAAGGAATTGGTCTCAGTTTCTGATGTAAACTTCCCCTCGATCCTGGTTTCCTACCAAGGAATTGGTCTTAGTTTCTTTTGTACACTTCCCCTCGATCCTGGTTTCCTACCAAGGAACTGGTCTCAGTTTCTGATGTAAACTTCCCCTTGATCCTAGTTTCCAAACAAGGAACTGGTATCAGTTTCTGATGTAAACTTCCCCTCGATCCTGTTTTCCTACCAAGGAACTGGTCTCAGTTTCTTTTTTCAATAAACTTTCTTGACAAGGGATGATAGTCGTAGTGGTTTTCCTCAAACTTCTTGCTGAATTTTCCTGGGGAGATGCCATTTGATGGAAAAAGTTTTGATGTCAGACTTGCTGGGGAACCCATTCATCTAAATTGTAGAGGTGCGCAAACTTCTTTGTTTTGAGGCGCCATTTGTTGACTCTACTGGGGAAAATGAGTCTCTTGAGAGACTACTTCCTGTTTGGGGGTATTATATTATACTTTTCCTCGAGATCTTCTCGGAGGAAATGCCATATGATGTAACCCAATTTTGAGGTGCTGATGACCTTTTCGTCAGCGAATTTTCTGAAGAAGAACTGCTGTATTGTTGAATCTTCGATTAAGAGGCTTTCTCTGGGGATTTCCCTTAACCCGTGAAAGCGAAGATATCATCTTCAAGGGTGAAGAGTGACGTTCATTGAAAGTTCTCTTGCTTTTCAGAGGTTCAAGTTATCAAAGTGGTCAAAGAACCGGCTTCAATCCAGAAATAAACTGGAGGAGAGGTTGTTCAGACGCGACATTTTATGACAAGGAAAGACCTGACAACGCGGCTGAGAGGACTTTTATCACTTGGGAACAAGACCGACTAGAGTAATAGTGATGAAATATGAATATGAATGTAAATAAATAATGCATGGTGTATGTATGTTTATGCTAAGAAAACTAACATGACATACAGACTAATAGATGAACATGACGGGATACTCGGCCACAGTGGGAGATGAAAAGTATCACTGGTTCACGATAGCAATTCTGCCTTGCTTAGGAGAGATAGTCCCCGTGGGGAACAACCGTTAGTCGGGCTTAGGAAGTAAGAACTTTGTCGGGGATGTCGGACGGAACATTCGCATCTGACCTAGCTGATCCTTCATTCAGGTGCACTGGTTTAGAAGGAGTACTTTGATTCTGTACTTTGAGGTTCGATTACTTCTGGAGAAGCGACCGACGTTCTTTCGATGTTCAACAGTCAAAAGAAATTGCCATCTTTATTTGGAAAAGCAGAAAAATTTTGACAAGTAAATTCATTTTTGTTTTATTTCAAGAATCGTTGATCATGTTAAAATGTATCATTTTGTAAAGCTAAAACAAATAAGAATTGCAAACAAAAGCACTAGGGCTCAAATTTTATTGATAGGATGGAAATCAGTCGAACGCGTGATTCCATGAAGTATTTACAAAGTTTAGAAAATGGTAATTTAAGTGAAAAGGGCTACATTGAAACATAACGACCACTATCCTTCTACCAACTTTGAATTCGGGACATCCTAAGCTTCTGTCGAAGATGACCTCAACTGGAGTTTTCCTGATGGATGGCATTACTGCTGAGGGATTCAACCTTGTCAGACGTAGTTACTTGCCATTATCCCTAACTTTTGCCTGGATTGTACTCTGAGATTTCCAATCCACCGGGATGATTTTTGATTATGTCTCTAATTTTTTCCTGAACCGCCCTTTCGGGTTTTCAATCCACCGAGACGTTTTTTTTATTTTATCTAGGCGAAGTATTTCTTGACTACATCAACATTTGTGGGGTAGGCAAATTCCTCTCCGTCCATGGTTGCGAGTCTCAAGGCGCCGCCTGAGAAGGCTTTCTTGACCACATAGGGGCCGTCATAATTCGGAGTCCATTTGCCCCGGGAATCAGTGAGAAATGATTGTATCTTCTTGAGCACGAGGTCTCTTTTTCTGAAGACACAGGGTCGGACCTTTTTGTCAAACGCCTTTTTCATTCTTTGCTGATACAACTGACCATGGCATAGTGTCGTTATTCATTTATCTTCGATCAGATTCAGTTCATCGTGTTGACTTTGACACCATTCAGCCTCTGTTAGCTTAGCTTCCATCAATACCCGGATTGATGGGATCTCTACTTCTATGGGGAGCACTGCTTCCATGCCATATACTAGAGAGAAAGGGGTTGCCCCTGTTGAAGTGCGGACAGATGTACGATAACCGTGAAGAGCAAAGGGTAGCATCCCGTGCCAGTCTTTATAGGTTACAACCAACTTTTGAACGATCTTCTTGATGTTCTTGTTAGCCGCTTATACCGCTCCGTTCATCTTAGGTCGGTAGGGAGATGAGTTATGGTGTTCGATTTTGAACTCAGCACACAACTCCTTCATCATCTTGTTGTTCAAGTTAGATCCATTATCAGTAATTAGGGATGTTCAAATAAACTGGTTATTTAAATAATACACATCCATATCCAAATCCGGTTATTAAAAACCGGTTAATTATTAGTATGGTTTTAACCAAATCCATATTTTGGATATATTTTTAATATGGTTTTAACCAAATCCATAATTTGGACATCCATATCCAAAATAAAAACCAAATTTGTCAAATTTGTTTAATAAAAAAATAAATTTTGAAAAAAGTTTTCTTAAAAAAAATATTTTTTTTAGGAAAAAAATTAATTTTTGTTTGAAAATAAAATATTTTTTTTTGGAAAAAAATTATTTTTTTTTGAAAAAAAAATATTTTTAAAAAATAAAATTATTATGTTTTTTGTAAAAAAATATATTTTTAATTTTTTTCAGTAAATAATTTTTTTTCAAAAAATTTATTTTTTTAAAATAAAAAAATATATTTTTTCCTAAAATTAAAAAAAAATTATTTTTGAACATAAATATTTAAAAAAAAAAGAATTCTTGAAAAAATCGATTTTAAAATAAAATTAAATCAAAACTAATTATAAAATTGGTTATGGATATAACCGGTTAATAACCGGTTTATAACCATTTTAAAAGATAAAAACCGATTATGACAATTGGTTTTAATAACCAATTATAACATATGGATTATTTATGGTTATGGATTGGTTATGGAAATTAACCATCCATCAGCATCCCTATCAGTAATGATCTGGCTTGGAACACCATAACGGCAGATGAGATTGTTTTTGATAAATCGGACCACCACTTGTTGGGTTACATTGGCGTATGACGCTGCTTCAACCCATTTGGTGAAGTAGTCAATGGCTACTAGAATGAACCGATGTCCGTTTGAAGCTTTGGGTTCAATCATGCCAATCATGTCGATTCCCCATATGGAAAAAGGCCATGGGGAAGAGAGAACTTTGAGATGTGTTGGCGGTACATGGATTTTGTCTGAGTATATCTGACACTTGTGACACCTCCTCATGTACTTGTAGCAGTCAGATTCCATGGTTAACCAGTAGTACCCCGCTCTTAGAATTTTTCTCGCCATTGTGTGTCCATTGGAATGGGTGCCAAATGATCCTTCATGAATTTCTTTTATCAGCATGTTTGCTTCTGGTCTGCCTACACATCGGAGCAAAACCATGTCGAAGTTCCTCTTATAAAGTGTATCACCGCTCAGGAAGAAGTTTCCAGCCAGTCTTCTGAGGGTCTTTCGGTCCTTTCTGGATGCCCAAGGTGGGTACTCTTGTTTCTGAAGGAAGCATTTGATACCGTGATACCAAGGTTTGTCGTCTATGACTGCTTCAATCGCAAAGATGTAAGCGGGCCGTTCAAGGCGCATTATGTCAATCTTAGGTAATTCGTTCCATTGACCTACACTAACCATGGAAGAGAGAGTGGCTAATGCATCAGCCATGTGATTCTCTTCACGAGGGATGTGATGAAACTCGATTTTGTTGAAGAATGGTAACAACCTTCTCGCGTAATCTTTGTAAGGAATCAGTCCTGATTGGTATGTGTTCCAATCTCCTTTAATCTGATTGGTAACCAGGACTGAGTCGCCATATACGTCCAAGTTCTTGATCCTTAAGTCGATCGCTTCTTCGAGACCTATGATACAAGCTTTGTATTCGGCCTCGTTGTTTGTGCACTTGAACGTAAGTCTAGCGGTGAAAGGAATGTGGGTACCCTGAGGTGTTATGATGATTGCCCCAATTCCGTTTCCATAATGATTAACAGCTCCGTCAAAGATAAGTCCCCATTGGGAACCTGGTTCTGGCCCTTCACTAGGTAGCGGTTCATCGCAATCTTTCATTTTCAAATACATGACATCTTCGTCTGGGAAGTCAAACCCGACTGATTCTTGATCGTCAATCGGTTGATGAGCCAAATGATCGGCTAAAACACTTCCCTTAACGGCTTTTTGAGCATGGTACTCGATGTCGTATTCTGATAACAACATCTGCCAACGGGCAATCCTTCCCGTGAGAGCAGGTTTTTCAAAGACATACTTGACTGGATCCATTTCGGAGATTAACCAAGTAGTGTGCCGAATCATATACTGGTGAAGACGTTTGGCTGCCCAAGCCAGAGCACAGCAAGTTTTCTCGAGCATAGTATACCAAGTCTCGCAGTCGGTGAATTTCTTGCTCAGATAGTAGATGGCAGACTCTTTCCTTTTGGTTTTGTCTTGTTGGCCGAGTACATAACCCATTGAGTCTTCCAACACTGTTAGGTAGATGATTAGTGGCCTTCCTTCCACTGGAGGTGATAAAATCGATGGGTTCAACAGGTATTCCTTGATACTATCGAAGGCGGTTTGGTAGTCTTCTGTCCAAACGCAGTTCTGATTCTTTTTTAGTAATTTGAAGATTGGCGCGCACGTCGCGGTCATGAGAAATATAAATTTGGAAATGTAATTCAAACGTCCCAGGAACCCCCTGACTTGTTTTTCAGTCTGCGGAGAAGGCATTTCTTGAATGGCCTTGACCTTGTCAGGATCAACCTCAATTCCTTTTTGGCTGACGATGAACCCTAAAAGTTTCCCTGAACGGACACCGAATTTGTACTTATTGGGATTCAAGCGGAGTTTGTATTTTCTCAGACGTTCGAATAGTTTTGACAGGTGTGTCACATGCTCCTCTTCTGTCTTAGATTTGGCAATCATGTCATCGACATATACCTCGATTTCCTTGTGTATCATGTCATGAAACAGTGTAGTCATGGCCCTTTGATAGGTTGCCCCGACATTCTTCAAACCGAACGGCATTACCTTGTAACAAAAGGTACCCCATGGGGTAATGAATGAAGTTTTCTCCATGTCTTTCGGCACCATTTTTATCTGATTATAGCCCGAGAATCCATCCATGAAGGAGAAAACTTTGAACTTTGTTGTACTGTCTATCAGCATGTCAATGTGTGATAAGGGAAAGTCATCCTTTGGACTAGCTTTGTTTAGATCTCTGTAATCCACACACATTCTGACCTTTCTGTCCTTTTTTGGAACTGGTACTATGTTGGCTAACCATTGAGGATATTCTGATGTGGCGAGGAAACCCGCGTCAATCTGTACTTCCTCTTTGATTTTGATGGCCATGTCCAGATGAGTCCGTCTCAACCTCTGTTTTACTGGCGGACATTCTGATTTTAATGGTAGGTGATGTTCCACGATGCTGGTATCCAACCCTGGCATATCCTGATATGACCAAGCGAATACATCGGGAAACTCTTTGAGAAGCTTTGTCAAACTTTCTTTGACAGTTGGACTAAGCAGTGCCCCAATCTTGACTTCTTTTCTCTCTTCGTCTGAACCCAAGTTGACCGTTTCCAACGGCTCTTTGTAAGTTTCAATGGACCTTTCCTCTTGTCTGAGTAATCGGCAGATCTCCTCTGGAATTTCTTCGTCATCTTCTTCTTCAGCCTCAAATACCGGGAATTCAAAGTTGGGAGAAGGCATCGGATCGTACGCTTCCATGGGGTTTAAAACAAGCAATCTGCATGACGCGATGATTTGTGTTTAGAAGAGACAGAGAGAAATGCAAGAGTGCAAGAGTGCGTGCAGTGTAAAAAAAAATTTACTGCTTGTTTTTATTATTTGAATTGTTTTTTAGGATTACCATTTTCTGAAAAAGCAAAAAGAGAAAACATCAATTAATGCGGGAATTACAAAATGACGTTATTTTATTTATGATTTTGTCGATTCTTGAGCATGCTTTGGACGAAGTGAAGAGGTATATTTACAGAAAGTGAGCCCTATCAAAACACCCGTTTCACCTGGGCAGAGTGAAAGGTTAAGATAAAGACGGCAATTACTTTGACTTATGAACGATCTTCGGAACATCGACTGTAACCCATTGGCGGCGAACTCATTGGTGAATCACAAAGTCTGGTACCTTCCTTGATTTGTCCTCAGAAATAACGCTAATTTCTGGCAGAGCAGGATCATGGGAATGTGTCTCCCAGGCAGAGTTGTCGTAGGAGGATTCCTCAGTTGTATCTTGCACAGTGTTTGCACTCTCAGGTATATCTCCCCATCCAGTTGGCTGGATGTCTTCGAGCCTGATACGAGAGCTTTCGGGAGCGGTGTACTTGACCAAGAAGTCATATTTTCCACTCGGTTGTCCCAAGGTGTCCCACACTTCTTTGGACTGGAGGAGTCATCCCTTTCGATGACGTTGACCTCGGGAAAAGCATAGTTAATGAATTCTAGTCCGGCAAGCTTTGCCAATTCATCGTCGTGCTGGATACTTTCCAAATGCCCTGAGTAATGATCTCATGATTCGGTGGGGACGCAGGTATTTGTTTCAATGATGCTCAGCTAATTTTCATTATTCGGCTTATTTTCTTGCCCCAAGTCTCCTGGGTAAGGCTTCCAGATAGGCAAACCATCCATCGGGCCATAATAGTCGTGGTCAAAGTTGTCTTTCATCAGAGTGTCCTCCTCTAATGAATTTGGTGGAGCACGGCATCCTTCCGGATCACAATCTCTGTATATCATTTCAACGTCTGACCTTGGTATAAATCTCGGACTCTGTGCGGGATAGCAAAATGGCGTAGGCACCTCTTCCTGAGACATATAACCGTCCTTGTTAAGATAGGTCTTCTATTCCTCATCTGTGTCGGAGGAATCTCCCTCGTTGATGGTATATACTTCTCGAGACACTGGGTGAAGGAAACCTCCACTATGGAAGAAGTTCTGAATGGGATGAAGACTTTCACCGTTAGCGGCAGTCTGGGTACAGACTGAAGAAAAACCAAGACCTTTCTTTGCTTTGTTATCAGTAGGAATTGTAAGTTGTCCCCATCCTTTTGCGTTGTTACTCTCGATTACTTTGAGAGCATCTTTGTACGAGGAAATCGATGTTCCTTTTTCTGATTGATTCGCATTGCTCACCGAAAGCGCTTGGAACTGAGTTCCAACAACCTCTTCTGGTTCTACACAAGTGGACAATGAAAGGTTACTCACGATCAAGGCTTGTTCTCCACAGATCGTGATGAGTTGGTCATTCTTGACAAACTTCAGCTTCTGGTGAAGTGTCGAAGTGACTGCCCCAGCCTGGTGTATCCAAGGTGTTCCTAATAAGCAACTGTATGTTGCCCGGATGTCCATGACCTGGAAAGTGACTAAGAAAGTGTGAGGACCGATAGTTATGGGAAGGTCGACTTCGCCGATAACTATTTTTCTGGACCCATCAAATGCTTTAACGACGACCTCACTGCCTCTCATCGGAGATCCTTTGAATGATAATCGCATTGGGGTGGACTTTGGCATAACGTTGAGAGCCGATCCAATATCTATCAGCACGCTGTCTAAAGCATCGTCCTGGCAGTTGACTGTGATATTTAGCACCATGTTGTGACTTGTTCCCTATTCCGGCAATTCCTCATCACTAAACCCCAAGTTGTTGCAGGAAGTGATGTTAGAGACGATGCTATCGAACTGTCGTATTGACACATCCTGTTCCACAAAGGCCTATTCTAAGACTTTCTGTAGAGCCTCTCTGTGGGCTTTGGAACTGAGCAAAAGCGATAACACTGAGATTTTTGAAGGAGTTTGTAACAGCTGATCAACAATGTTGTATTCACTCCTTTGGATGAGCTTCAACATCTCATCATCGTTCTTTGAAAGGTCGGGATCACTGGATTGACTGACTTGTGGATTAGGAGCCTCTGTTTGAGGTTCCTTTTCTCTGTTAGGTTCTCCAACTCCTCGGTTAAAGATTCGACCGCTCCGTGTTACTCGACTGATGTCTGTAATATTCACGACGGAGGGTAATGGAATTTCCTTTCCATTCTCAATTGTTGTTGCACCGTATTTGTAAAGGATAGCGTTAGTTGATTCATACGGTAGTGGTCCTGGAAGATAGATAACTACAAGAGCCTTCTGATTTTTCTAACTATCGTAGGTAACTTCAATCAGTTCCTGGTTAAAAACCTTCGATTCGTCAAGTAGAGGGATGATGGTACAAACATCTTTGGTTCTTTCGTGATCAGAGATCACGACAACATCCTTAATCTGATCAGTGAAATAGTCTGGCGTCCAGTTGATTGATCCAGAACTTGGACACAGTTGGATCTCCTTGGGAGCCAACTAACTTTGAAGGGCTGGTCGCACGAGGTAACATCCTTGATTATTTTTCGAGAAGACTCTACAGCACTCGTAGTTATATGGTGGCACCTGGCCACGTCCGCTTTGAATGCAATGTAACCTTACCAGGTCTATTTCCATAGACCAAACATCCTGACTTTGATGCCTAGTAGGGTTCTCGTTTGTCACACTGATTTGTTGCGTGTCTTCGTCTAGATAGATTGGAAGCCACCAGTGGTTCAACAAGTGTTGCAAAGTTCTTTGAATGAGAGCACATCCTTGGTCACTCTCACGACATACTTTACAGTTCTGATAATTATGCGAAGTGAGAAAACTGAGTTGGACTTGCTTGGCATGTAACTCCACCAAGCTGGTATTCATCAAACGAACATCGAAGATTTGAATTATGTTAACTTGACAAGGATTTCTATCATGGTAGTCCTGGATCCACCCAAGATCCATCTGACGCTGGAGGGCCCCTTGTACAAAAGAGTATCCCTGTTTGTTTACCGACCAAGTCAGACAGGAATTGTAGTCATGCCGTGGCAGATTATGATATTGGCTTTGCCTTGAGTGCATTGCCACTAAGTTGACATTCATTGCACGAATGTCGTGGTTCTGAGTGATGTTGGAATTCACATAAGTCATGTTAACTCCACGAACTCGGTGCTCTTGGATCCATCCGAGATCCAATTGTTCCTGTAGAGCTTATTGCACCACAAAACATCCTTGATTGTTTTTAGAGCACATGGCCGTATCCACTCTGCCTACAATGCATCTTGACCAAGTTGGCCCTCAATAAGAGTACATCATGAATTTGATAGTTGTTGTTAAACTCTCCTTCTATTAAATTTACCGCAGCTTTCTCGTGTTGAGGCAGCGGGTTCATGAGAACATTTGGATTTGTATACTTGAAGGATAAGACCCCGTTCCTGACAAATTTCTACACCTCAGATTTGAAACTGAGATAGTTGTCTATGTTATGCCCTGGTCCTCCTTGATGGTAAGGGCAAGTCTGATCCACTTTGAACCAAAAAGGCGGATTCTCAGGTACTGTAAGAGGAGACCTAGTTTGGACATGCCCCTTGACCAGTAAGAGTGGAAACAGTTCTGCATACAACATTGGTATAGGATCAAACCCTGGAGGTCGCAGTGTACGGTTGTTGTTATATGGAGGACAAGCATGCTGAAGAGGCTATTGTGTCCTTTGCTGATATTGTTGTTGAATCGGTTGGCTCTGAGCAACCTGAGGTTGATACGTAGGAACAGACGCAGGGTTGATAGCAGGAGTTATGGCTGCTACTGGTTGGTATCGCCGCCTTTGCTTTCCGAGAGAGATATTCCCAATATCTTGCTCTTTTTTCTTAGGGAGAGCACTACCGTATCGTTTTGTATTACTTGATGATCCAATGTCTTTAACTAAACGTCCTTCTCGGACTGCTTCCTCAAGACGAACTCCCATGCCTACCATTTCAGTAAAGTCACTGGGCGCACTGCCGACCATTCTGTCGTAGTAAAATAAGCTCAAGGTCTTTAAGAAGATCTTTGTCATCTCTTTTTCCTTAAGGGGTGGACTAATCTGAGCGGTAATTTCACGCCATCTCTGAGCGTACTCCTTAAAGGTTTCCTTGTCCTTCTATGACATCGATCTGAGTTGATCTCTGTCTGGTGCCATGTCCAGATTATACTTATATTGTTGAACGAAGGCAGCGCCAAGATCTCTGAAAGTGCTGATCTTAGTGCGGTTTAATCCCATGTACCATTTTAGCGCCGCACCGGTTAAACTATCTTGAAAATAGTGGATCAGTAACTGGTTGTTCTCTGTCTGAGTTGACATTCGACGAGCGTACATCACCAAATGGCTTTGAGGGCAAGAGTTACCCTTGTACTTTTCAAATTCGGGCACTTTGAACTTGTGCGGAACTTTCACATTGGGGACCAAACAAAGGTCTGCGACGTCTTTTCCAAATAGATCCTGACCGCGAAGGACTTGCAGTTCTTTCTGCATCTCCAGGAACTATTCCTGGAACTCATTCATTTTGTCGAACATACTTTCATTTCCACCAGAAGGTATCTGTGGAATCTGTCCTTCCGGGACAGTGTGTACCATGGGTGGTGGTATAGTCATCATGGCAGTGACTCTAGGTCCTCCCCTTTCCCGAAGTTTGTAACCTTCAGGAGTTGCTGTCATGCCCCGACAATCTTCGCTTTCCCGAAGTTTGTAACCTTCAGGCCCAGCGGCTCCTGATGTGGTTCCCTGATCTTCAGTGATTGGTGGAACATATCCTTCCGGGATATAGTTAACAGGCATGCCCCAGGGACGATATTTCGGAATTTTGTACCTAGGATCATACTTTTCCACTATGGGCGTTGATGTGATCTCTGAGATCACAGTCCTTTGTTGTTACATCTGAGCTTCTGCTAGAGCTTGCATGTCATTATGAAGCTTTCTCAGATCCTCTTTCAGAGTGTCGATCTCTCCCCTCAACTCACTGTTCTCTTCCTCGAGATCATCCATCTTTTTCTGTCGATTGGCCCGAGTATTGTACGAATGAGACAGTTTGAATCTAGAACTGAGACACAAACGTGAGATTCGCAGGTAAGAAGAATGTGTTACGTGAGAATGATGAATGATATGCAATGATTATATTAATTGTATTTTTTTTGTTTATTCAAAGTAAACTTCGACAATTGGATTGCAAATATCAAACAACGGGGAAACCCCGTTTTATTGAATTCAAAGATTGTGGAATGGAAATACAGTAATTAACATAGTGCTGTAAAACGAAATCTAAACTTATGGGTCCTGAGTCCTCTCTAAAGCGAGCTCAGGTGCTGGTTCTGGTACTTTCCTTTTCTTTGACCAGGGCTCTTGAGCCGTTGTCTGGTCGTCATTTCTTTGCCAAGTGAAATGAGCGAGCAAATTCCTTTGGTCCTCCTGATTCTCTACAGCATGTTGCTCTAAAATCTCAATCAGAGCATTTTTACTTTTAACAGTTGTTGTATTTTCTTGCATTCAACTTTGAGAATATGATACTTGTTCCTCCAAGACCTCTTCTCCTGCTGAACTTTGTTGAGAGTAACCTAAATTTTTTCCGTATCTGACATAAAATGAAGGACAGGGTCCCTTAATGTAAGAACTTCTTGATGAGGGTAAGGCATCCTCTGCTTGAGAGCTCTAGTTTGTACCCAGTGGAGATAAGACTCCACCGAGACACAGTCTGGTTTTCCTAGAGACTCTCTTCCTTTCCTATGAACATGTTTCCAAGCATGCACAATCTCTGTCTTTAGTGATCTGTCATTTTCTCCTTCCTTGAAGAAAAGACCTTCCAGATGAGCATTACGTGAGACATGCCTCATTGGGTATCCAAATTGACGACGAACTAAAACTGGATGGTAATTAATTCCTCCCTTAGTTCCTATAAGGGGTACATTTGGGAAATTTCCACAACGGTCAATGATTCTGATCCCGTCATTGATTCGATTGTACCAATCGATGTTAGAGTTGGTAAGAGACATGATTCTCTACGACCAACATAAAGTATTCTTTTGATCCCAAAATGCAGCAGACTTGGGTAAGTGGGAAGTGAACCGCTTGTATAGCAGGGGTACACAGCATGTGATCATTCCTCCGCTGTACAAATTCCTTAGGTGTACCGAATGATAAGCATCTGCGAGCAAGGTTGGTACAGGGTTTCCAATCAGAAAAATATTAATGGCATTGATATCTACAAAGTTATCAATGTTGGGAAACAAAAATAACCCGTAGGTAAGCAAGACAAAGCTGCTTTCAAAAGCGGCCACGTTCCCTATACTAGCAAAGTACAGACCTTTCTTGATTAAGAACTGGGCTGGCAAACCCTGAATTCCACCCTTAGTGGTTATGTGAGTCCTGACTTCTGACTCGTCCAAATAGATTGCTCTTGCAATATTTTGATCCTTTGGAATTTCTTCCAGTCCATAAAAGGGAGCTTGATCAGTAAGATCCAAATAAGTCAGGTGAGAGTACTCCTCCAGTATTGGTGCTAGTTGATAATCCGGGAATGTGAAATAGTGATAACCTGGATCGTAGAACTGGATTAGTGTGGACAGGATTCCTTCGATTACATAGACCCTTAACAGGGACAGCAGTCCTCCATACTTAGCTCTGAAAGCCTCAGGGTTGGTTATCATCCTCGCCAGACCTCTTAAATCCTCTAATTTTGGAACCTTGAAGGTGTACTTGTGAGTTTTCCTTCTACCGAAATCCATTAGCAATCTCCTTATCTGACATTTGCAATCCTTGTCTTAGTTTAATTTGAAAAAGAGAGACTAGAAGAGAAGATTTTTCTTTGTTTAAAGTTTTTTAATGAAATGAATGCATGAATACAGCACACAAAAACATAGAAAAAACATGGGGTCAAAGGGTCGGTGTCATGAAGTCAAGGCTCTACCCATCCCCAAAGGTTTATACTGGTGATTTTTGTACCTGCCCTCAAAATCATTGACCCCTCTTGGGATACCGACAGCAAGCGGATCACCTGAGCGAGCTGGTGTATCTTAGAGTAATCTCAAATGAGGGTAGTATCGCGTGACAACTATTTCCGATAGCTTCCGCACTACAAAATGGTTTAAGTCTGCTAAAATCCTCAGCTTCTCGGATAACCCAATGGAACAATCTGCTTTCAACAACCGAAGTCGTATAGGCATTGAATCCCCAAATGGCATCCCCACTTATTTGATGGTCGACCGAGACCCTTTATCTGAGATTCACTCCCCATAAAATTATCCGTATAATGCCATCACTTATCTTAGGTGTATACTCAATCTTTCCACATGCGGCGTCACACGCATTCCCATTAGCAGAAAAGTAAACACAGGTATCAATTAGGAAAAGCAGTATATATATTTGTCCTAACATCCTAGACCTCTAGTCTTATGATCCTATGCAGACAATGACTCCCCAGCAGAGTCGTCATTTCTGTGGTATTTGGTGAATTTAAATATTTCACCTTAAAAGAGGTTAGAAAGAATGCCTCCCACTGTGGTTGCCATTTTTCTGTAGCTCAATTTTTATGGTTTCGAATCACTATCACTTTGATACTACAATTTGATTCATTTTTTATCCTCTGAAGCTGATTAAGGAAGGGAAATAGATGTCTCCAATTAACCCTACTTGCAAACTGAGGTTAAACAGTTAAAACTGTTGGTTTACAGATGCTATCAAAATAGGGGGTTCTTATTTAGGGTTATTTGCTTAAAAATAGTGTCTAGGCTATTAGTGAGGTGTTAGGTCTGATGCTTTTCGATTGATGTATGAAGGTACGGGATTTTGGGTTTTTGATTAGTATGCTCGCTAAGATTTTTGCAATCTTATGCCTACGTATTCCCGACACAGGGAAATCAGAGCGATCGTAGTTCCACCTATTCTATGGGAGGAAAGAGGTTGTTTTGGTGTCTTGTTCAAAGCCCAAGACGTGAAGCTAAAGGTGGTTTGTATCTTGTTCAAAGCCCAAGATGTGAAGCTAAAGGGTTTTGGATGAGAAAGAATTTGCCATCTCTAAAGAGGAGTTATTGATGTTTGTATGCTATGAGCAAAGCACAAATTTGATGCTAAATGGTTGATTGACTCAACCGGGATTTTCTTTATACAAAGCCTAAGAGGAGGCTAGAAGTTGACTTTTCCGAGGAAAATGTTCTTTCTGTCTTGTACAAAGCCCAAGATTGAGGCTAAAAGGGATTTTGACTCCGTTGGGGAGAATGTATCTTGTATAAAGCCCAAGATGGAGGCTGAAAGGGTTTAACTCAACAAGAGAGCGCTTTTGTGTGTCTTGTACAAAGCCCAAGACGCAGGCTAAAAGAGTTGACTCAACAAGAGAGTTTTGAGCAGGTGATTGACTCAACAAGAGAGTCTGATGATTGATTGACTCAACAAGAGAGTCTTTTATACTCAACAAGAGAGTAATTTGCTATCTCGTACGAGGCCCGAGATTGAGGCTAAAAAGAGATTGACTCAACAAGAGAGTCTTTTGTACTCAACAAGAGAGTGTTTTTATATGTCTTGTATAAAGCCCAAGAAGGAGGCTAAAGGGGTTTGACTCAACAAGAGAGTCTTTTATACTCAACAAAAGAGTGTTTTTATATGTCTTGTACAAAGCCCAAGACGGAGGCTAAAAGTGGTTGACTCAATAAGAGAGTCTGAAAAGGTTAGCTCCGCTAGGGAGAATAATTTGTACAAAGCCCAAGAGGAGGTTGACTTACTGTTGAGGATTATTGAGATCCTGAAGCGGGTCCAAGTATGGGGAACTCTCATGAGATAGGCAAGGTTTCTGCTTGAGATTGATCCAGAGTGATCGGTGTTTTTTCCTATGTTTGAAAGGAACTTGAGAATGTCTTTGAGACTCAAGAGGTTTTAGACTATCCAAGTCTAGAGTTTGTCTTTTGTACAATGCCCAAGAGGAGGCACGGACATTAAGGGGTGAGTATCAACCCTAAAATGGCTGGAGTTTTGATGCTGGAAAGACTGCTCTAACAAAGGATGACTAAGTTCTGTCTTATACCTTTAAGAGGTCGTCAAGGTCCTTGTAATAAGGCCAAGAGAAGGCATGGGAACTTCTAAGAAGCCGAAGGGTCCTTGTACAATGCCCAAGAGGAGGCAGGGATGCTTTTAGGAAGCCTGTGGGTCCCTAAACCAAGAGAAGTTCAAGAAATGCAATTCACAGAGAAGAGATCATTCCAGGAAAGTTTGAGAATTTGGAAGAAATTCAAGAGATGCCATTCATGGAGAAAAGATCATCTCTGGGGAGTTAGCGTTCCTTTGACAATTTCTAAGGGTGACAGTCAGAGAAAAGGTTCACCGAGAATACTGCCTTTCTCTTTGTTCCATATTGTTTAACCCCAAGAGGAGGGAAGACTGTATCTGGGATCCTACGGGGGATCTAGTTTTGTGTGTGTTTAAGAGTGACCAACAAGGCTTTACCTAGTGCTAGACGTAGTTATCGGGGAAAACTCTAAATAACTATACTAGTATTACACAGTGGATATAAAAGGATGTGAAAGAAGATTTACAGTGAAGCAGCCCCATAATACAGTTATATACATATGAAAGCGGTAAATGAAAGCGGATAAACACTTACCCGTTGTAGAGCTTCCATGCTGTTTGGGTTAGTTGTTCAACAAAGAAATTAAAGAAAGTTTTGATGACAACATATATTTGGATTTAAAATCAAAGTGGAAAGTGCTTTGACAAGATTGTTGGGGCTTACAACTCAAGGAGAGGCCCAAGTTTTAACGATGATCGCACAGTTGTTTTGAAAACTGTACAGAGGGACTTATGCAATATGTGAGGCCCAAAATGGTTTATTTACAAAAGGATGGGACTTACACTCTCTCATGAGGCCCATGAGTGATTTTAAGAAAAAGAATGAGGCTTATAATACGAGGGTAGGCCCAGCTGATTTGTTTTTGAACTGGCGATCGCGCCGAGATTTTTCTTTTAACGCAGAGGGAGTTATACAATATCTGAGGCCCAAAATGGTTTTGGTTAAAAGGGGATTGGGTCTTACACTCTATTAGAGGTCCAAAAGTTTGGTTTTATACAAGAGATGGGGCTTACAATTCAAGGAGATGCCCAATTGTTTTTTATTTAAACTAGCAATCGCGCCGAGGTTTTTGAAAATACTGTGGGTCTTATACAATGACTGAGGCCCAAAATATTTTGGTTCCAAAGAGGGATTGGGTCTTACACTCTATTAGAGGCCCATGAGTGATTTTAAAAAGATTTGTGAAAGTGGAATCAATCAAAACCCTAATCCTATCATTTTTTAAAAGTAAATCCTTAAAGAAAATCAATAAAAATGATAAAACACCAAATAAGCTTGAATAAACAACTTTTGATTTTTGGTTAAGGTTTGAAAAATGAGGTTTTAATCACAAGATGAATTAAAAACTCATTTGGTTTTGATTCTTCAAGATGAATATTCACTTTTAAAATGTTTAAAAACAATTAAAAATGAATTTATTCATAAAAATATCAACTATATTAAATAAATAATATAAATTTTATTTTTTTGTGGAATAAAATATTTCAACATTTTTGTGACTTTTTACAAAAAGAACCAATAAAAAATAATTAAAATTGAGGGAGTTATTAATTTTTCAAATCATTAAAAATAATAAGAAAAATAATAAAAATATGAAAAAGTGGTAAAAAAGAGGATCTGGGGCGAGGGGGATTCGAACCCCAGATCTCTTGTATGCAGTGCGCGCGTCCTACCACTGGGGTGGTGATACATCCGTGTACTAAACCCCAACCATAAATATACAAGGCTTGCGTTGTTTTTGGCCTGGCCAAGGCAACGCAAGGCAAGGTTTTGCCCAAAAACGTGTAGCTTGTAACTTTATCATTTCTCCATGGATTGGGACAAAATTTAGGCATATCCTGCCTAGAATTTTACAAGGAATCCAATGGTGGTGGTGGTTTTCTCAGATGAGGTCCCCATTTTAAAACCCGGTAGTGGTTTTGAAATAGGCCTCCATTTGCATTTTTTGTGCTACCTCATGGTACAAGCATGAATCACATGATGAATTGGTCCAAACACAACATATATAACATGTATGAGATGTGTATGATAAGTGGACCTCAAAGCAATGCATATTTTAAAGAGTTCAAGTTGAGATGCTTACCTCTTTAGGAGCTTTTTGGGCAATCTGTCAAGGACTTATTCCAGAAATGTTTTGATGCTTTGAGCACTCTCAAATGATCCCTTAGAAACTTTTAGGATGATTAGAATCAGCTGGAAACATCAGGAATGGAAACTAGCCCTTTCTTGCAAAAGGGGCAAAAGTGACCAAAATAGTAACTCTCTCAAATGGTGTTCCAGATGTGGGGAACCATTTGGGACAGTTCAAGGATGATATTTGGAGTGTGTTTGAGGCTTTATCTGGTTTTGAAAGTGACTGAATCAAGACATGGCTTGAAAAATGAAAAAAGTCCTACTTTGAGGTTTTGGGAGGGGACTTTGTGATTTTGGTGTTACAGGTCACTTGTGAGAGTTTGGATAGCTTAGATATGACATATTGGATGTGTTTGGATCATGTGCTATGGTGGAATTGCTCTCTAACTCAAAAACTCATAGTTACCTTGCTAAAGAAGGCATTTTTGCCTAGAGAAAGAGATTTTGAGGAAAGTAAGTGTTGTAGTGCTTTGGTGTACTTAAACTGAGCACAAATGAGCTCTATTTATAGTAGAGCAAGTTTGTTTTGGCTGCAATAGTGAATGGCAACTGCAGCAGAGGTTTGGCAAATGTTGATCAATAGGAATCCAAGTCTCCTCTAGCCATTGACTAGAGGTTAGAGCACAGGCCTTTGGTCCCCTAGTTCAGAGACCATCCTTGATTGAATTCAGTTGGAAATGGCTCAGTTCATGCCACCTTGGTGCTTCCATTGAATGCTCCAAAACAAAATTGGAGTCTTGTCCCCTCTTTAGGATTTTTTAGGTTTGGCATGCTATTTTTAGTTCTAAAGACTTTGGAGGCTTGGAGATCAGATCACCCCCCTTGGATTTGATCCTTAGATGTGTCCAAAATAATGACAAGGCTTGGAATTATTTGATCTTGCCAAATCGAGTAAAAGTGTAAAATTCTACCTTGCCATGACAGTTGCAGCAAGGCATGTTGCAGCTGTCGTAACTCTTAGCTCAAGTGGAATTTCATGGGGTTCATGCCCATTTTGGAAAGCCCTCATATGATACAACATATGTGTGATCATAGTTTGTCTTGATACTTTTTGGATCCAAGTGAAAAATGCCCTTACATTTGGGAAAAAGTGAAACAGATTCTGACTTAGTGAAAAATTCACTAAGTGTTGGAAAAAGTGGTATTTCACGTTTTTAGCCATTTTGATCCAACCATAACTCAAAATCCATGATGAATTGGAATGAGGTGTAGTTGACACTTTTAAAGTATGCCATGAGAGCTACAATTCCATCTTTGGATCAACCCAAATGGTTGCTTGGATCTCAAGTTATGATCCTTGGAAGTTGGTACCCTAGCCACTTTGTTCCATGACTTAGAAAATTTCTAAGTTTTTTTATGGTTGCCCCTTTTACAAGTTATCCCACTTTTCTTGGGTTTTCTTGATGAATGATGATTCCAATCACACATTAACATCATTTAGGGTTAGGGGACCATAATTGATCACAAAATGAAAAAGTCAAACTTTGACTTTTGGGCACAGTTGACTTTTTATCAGATGAATTCCAAACTGTGTGATCCTCTATGAAATCAAGTCCTTGACCTAAATCAAACTTGATGGATTGATTTCATAGGTGTTATAGGGTGTATTGAATCATGTCCCAAGGTTTGGGAGCATGTCCTGGTCAAAAGTCAAAGGTACAATTGATTTTTCTCCCGAAACCCTAATTGTGGTTCTGATGAACTTGAAACATGTGAATCAAGCTTCTTGGATCAATCCATTGTTGCAAATGGATCAATGTAATGTGTTAGAGACCCTTAAATCCTCTCTTGAGGTCTTGGCTCATGTTTTTTTTCCCAAAAGTCAACTTAGGGATGAATTAGGTCAAGAAACCCTAATTCCTGATTTTTATTGTATGCATCCCCTAAGGCAAAATTGACTTGCTGATTGGGTTCATGATGTCCCTTGGAGCATATTAGGTTGTGCTTTGAAGCATTGGCTCATGCCCAGATGAAAATTCCATCTGGAGGCCCTGGTCGACCAAAACCCTAGTTTGGTGACACTAGCGATCTTGAGGCTTAATCCACTTGGAATGTTGCAACATTGTGCTTGATTCTTGATGTGGGAGTCCTCTTGATCTATTGGGGATGTTTGAGAGGCTTAGACAAGTTGAAGATCATGTCATTCCTTGATTGATCCTTTGTCTAAGAGCTCTGAGAGGGCTTGAAACCCTAAGTTTGATTGTAGTGGATGCTCACCCATCTTTGGGGAGACTAATGAGGTATGATGGTTCATCCATATTGTGATGATGATTTGCACAATGGTGGGAATCTCAGTGGTCAAAATTTGGGGTATGACACTAGGGTTTTTGAGCCCTCTTAGAGCACTTAGACAAAAGATCAATTAAGAAATGACATGATCTTCAACTTGTCTAACCTCTCAAACACCTATAAAGGATCAAGAGGACTCCTACATCAAGAATCAAGCACAAGGTTGCAACATTCCAAGTGGATTAAGCCTCAAGATCGCCAGTGTCACCAAATTAGGGTTTTGCTCGAGTGAGGCCTGTAGATGGAATTTTTCCTCTTGGCATGAGTCAATGCTTTAAAACATAACCCAAGATACTCCAAGGGACCCCATGGACCCAATCATCAAGTCAATTTAACCTCAGGGGATGCATTCATAAAAAATAAGGAATTAGGGTTTCTTGACCTAATTCATCCCTAAGTTGACTTTTGAGGCAAGACATGAACCAAGACCTCAAGACATGATTTGAGGGCCCCAAATACACCACATTGATCCATTTGCAACAATGGATTGATCCAAGAAGCTTGATTCACAAGTTTCAATTTCATCTGGACCACAATTAGGGTTTTGAAGGAAAAGTCAACTGTACCTTTGACTTATGACCAAGACATGCTCCCAAACTTTGGGACATGATTCAATACACCCTATATCACATATAGAGTCCATCCATTAGGTTTGATTTAGGTCAAGGACTTGATTTCACAAAGGATCGCACAGTTTGGATTTCATCAGATAAAAAGTCAACTGTGCACAAAATTAACTTTGAATTTTTGAATTTTTCACAAATATGGTTCCCCTAAGTCAAAATAATGTTAATGTGTGATATTGATCATCATTCATTAAGAAAAATCAAGAAAAGCGAGGTTTCTTGCAAAAGGGGCAACCATGAGAAACCAAAATGTTTATAAGTTATGGAATAAAAGTGGTTTTGGTACCAACTTCCAAGGACCATAACTTGAGATCCAAGCAACCATTTTGGGTGATCCTGGATTTATAGGTCTTGCTACACTCTACAAAAGCTTCAACTACCTCAGACTCCAATTCTCCATGGATTTTGAGTTAGGGATTGATCAAAATGACAAAAACATGAAAATGACATTTTTTCCAACACTTAGTGAAAATCTGCCTAAGTTACCAGCCTTGAACACCAATGTTCATGAGGATTTTTCAGTTAGATCCAAATAGTTTCAAAACAAACTATAATCACACATGTTTTGTATCATATGATGGCTTTCTAAAAAGCAAAAGAGCCTCTCACAACTCAACCAGAGCTGGGAGATATGAATCCCTCAAAATCACAATTTCCAACTGTCTTGGACAAGGCAGATTTTGGCAGATTTTGTGCATTTGCTCGATTTGGAAAATTTGGACAACTCCAAGCCTTGTCATCCATTTGGACACATCTGAGGATAAAATAAAAGGAGAATGATCTGATCCCCAAGCCTTCCAAGTCCAAGAATCTACCTATAGCCATGCCAAACCTAAAAGAGCTAAAAGGTGCCAAGACTCCAATTTTGTTTCTAAGCATTCAATGGATACACCAAGGTGGCATGGACTGACACATTCCTAACTGAATGAGTCAAGAATCAGCACTGAATCAAAGAACCATAGGCATGTGCCCTAACCTCAAGTCAATGGCTAGAGGAGACTTAAGATTCCCTTGGATCAACATTGGCCAAAGGCCTGTTGCAGTTGCCATTCACTATTGCTGCCAAAACAAACTTGACACACTATAAGTAGAGCTCAATTGTGATCAGTTTGAGTACGCCAAAGCACTACAACACTTGATTTCCTCAAAATCTCTTTCTCTAGCCAAAATGCCTTCTTTTGCAAGTTATCTATGAGTTTTTGAGTTAGAGAGCAATTCCACCACAACTCATGATTCAAACACCTCTAATATTTCATGTCTAAGCTCTTCAAACACTCACATGTGACCTGAAACACCAAAATCAGAAAGTCAACCTCCAAAACCTCAAAAATTGACTTCTCTGCATTTTTCAAGCCAAGTCTTGATTCAGTCACTTCCAAAACCAAACCAGACCTCAAACACACTCCAAATGTCATCCTCAAACTGTCCCAAATGGTTCCCCTCATCTAGACCACCATTTGAGAGAGTTGCTATATTGGTCACTTTTGCCCCTTTTACAAGAAAGAGATAAAACTTGTTCCTGAGGATTCTAGCTGATTCTAACCATCCTAAAAGCTTCTAAGGGATCCATTGAGAGTGTTCAAAGCATTGGATCACTTCTGGCACAAGAAGCTTGGCAGATAGCACAAGGAGCTCCAAGAGGTAAGTGCATGACAACTTGAATTCTTTGAGAAATGCATTCCTTTGATGTCCACTGATCATAAACATCTCATACATGTTGTATATGTTGTGTTTGAACCAATTTTTCATACAATTCTTGCCTGTACCATGAGATAGCATAAAACATGCAAAAATAAGTCTATTTTGAAATCACTATCGGATTTTGAGGAGGAGACATTTTTTGGAAATTCCAAGGGCACCATTGGATTCTTCATGAAATTCTGGGTCAGATGCACCTAAAATTTGTCCCAATCCATGGAGAAATGAAAAAGTTAGAGGCTTCACGTAAATTGACAAAACTTGCCTTGCCTTGCCTTGGCCAGGCCTGAAAACTTGGCACCCCTTATGTATTTATTGGGTGGTTTTGATACACGGATGTATCACCACCCCAGTGGTAGCGCGCGCATGTGTTTGTGTAGGAGGTCATGGGTTCAAACCCCACCCAGACCTTTTTTGCTACTTTGTCATATTTTTCTATTTTCAATATATTTTATGGTTTTGTTAATTAATTCAAAAATTAATTTCTCTCTCAATTTTAATTATTTTTTATTGGTTCTTTTTCTGAAAATTCCCAAAAATATTAAAATATTTTATTCCATAAAAATTTCACAAAAAATATTATTTATTTCATATATTTGATATTTTTGTAAAGAATTATATTTTTATTTGTTTTTAAACATAAAAAATGTTTCTTTCTCTTGGTTTTGCAAATTCAAATTATTTTCAAATCATCCCGTGGATGAAACATGATTTTTCAAATATAAATCCAAGATCACAACCTTTTTTCATATGTTTGATTATTTTAATTGAATTTTTATTCAATTAAAATACATTTAAAAACCAAAAATTAGGGTTTTGATCACTATCACCCTAACAAATCTTTCAAAACACTTTTGGGCCTCTAATAGAGTGTAAGACCCAACCCCTTTTAAAAACCAAACTATTTTGGGCCTCAACCACTGTATAAGTCCCACTGTGTTTTCAAAATCCCGGCGCGATCGTCGCCTTTTAAACAGAAATTTATCTGGGCCTCTCCCTGAGTTGTAAGCCCCATTCTCTTTTCTTTTAAAACTCTTTGGGCCTCTCCTTGAGTTGTAAGACCCAACCCTCTTTGTAAATAACACCTTTTTGGCCCTCAGTCATTGTATAAGCCCCAATACAGTTTACAAAACAACGGTACGATTATTGTTTTTCATCTGGGCCTCTCCTTGAGAATAAGCCCCAACAATCTTTTCAAAACAACTTCCCTTTTGATTTAGGTTCAAATTCATAGTTATTGTCAAAACTTTCTTTAATTTCTTGAACAACTAACTATACAGCTGTTACTATGGAAGCTTGCTCACCTGTAAGTTTTATCAGCTTTCTTTACATGCTTTCATATATATATATATATAACTGTATTGCTGGAAGCTTGCTCACCTGTAAGTCCTTCTTTCATATCCTTTTAAATACTTGTCATATATCAACTGTATATATACTTATATATCTGCTTAGAGTTTTCCCCGGCAATTTGGTCTAGAACTAGATAGAGCCAGTGGTCACTCTTTTAACACAATAAAAAACTAGTTCCTCATAGGAATTCCAGATACAATCTTGCCTTCTCTTGGGCTTAAACAATATGGAACAAAGAGAAAGGCATTATTCCCGGTGAAACTTTTCTCAGACTGTCACTATTAGAAATTGTCAAAGAAGTTCATTTCCCCAGAGAGGATTAATTATCAGTGAAACCTCTCTTGAATTTCTTCAAACCTTAGAACAGTTCACTAAAGAAAAGATTATTCTCGGTGAAACTTTTCTTGAACTCTTCTTACGTTTGGACTCATAGGCTTCCTAAAAGCATCCCCGACTCCTCTTGGGCTTTGTACAAGGACCCTTTGGCTTTTTAGAAGTTCTCATGCCTTATCTTGGGCTTAACACAAGGACCCTGAAGACCTCCTAAAGGTATAGGACAGAACTTAGTCATCCTTTGTTAGAGTTGTCTTTCTAAAAAAGTCAAAACCTTGGACAAATTAGGGTTGATACTCATCCCTTAAGTCTTTATGCCTCCTCTTAGGCATTATACAAAGATCCACCTTCCATACTAGTAGACTTGGACATTCTAATCCCCTAAGGGATCTCAAAGACATTTTCAAGTTCCATACGAATACGGGAAAAACCCTGATCAATCGACCAATATCCAGTAGAGTTGAAACCTCTATAGGTTTTCAAAACTCAATCTTTAAACTCTCACTTTAGATTTCCCCAGCTAGGTTCATCTTATCATCAATACCACACTAGCCTATCAGTACCTCAAGGCGTATGATACCTCAACTCCTCTGTAAACCCTCAGCAAGAGTTGACCCCCTAACTTCGACCTATCTCTTAATCTCAATAATCCTAAGCAGAAGCCAGCCTCCTCTTAGGTTTTGTATAATGATTTCCTCTAGCAGAAGTTAGCCTCCTCTTGGCTTTGAATAATGATTTCTCCAGCTTGTTCAGCCACAATCTTGGGCTTTGTACAAGACAGATAAAAAGCACTCTCTTGTTGAGTCAACCCTTTTTAGCCTCAATCTTGGGCTTTGTACAAGACACACAAAGATACTCTCTTGTTGAGTCAATCATCTTAAAACATTCTCTTGTTAAGTAACCATCTCCCAGCCTCCTCTTAGGCTTTGTATAATGATTTTCCTTTTCCTCAGTAAAAGTCTGCCTCAATCTTGGGCTTTGTACAAGACACCCATATATATCTTCAGCTGAGTCAGTCTAATATTTTGTAGCCTCAATCTTGGGCTTTGTACAAGACACCATATAAATTTCCCTAAACAGAGAAAATCCTTTTCTAGCCTCAATCTTGGGCTTTGTACAAGACAGATAAAACTATACTCTCCAGTTGAGTCAATCTTCTCCTTTTCAGCCTCAATCTTGGGTTTTGTACAAGACACCTACAAATATTCCCCTAATGGAATAAAAAAATCCTCTTTTAGCCACAATCTTGGGCTTTGTGCAAGACAGATAAATACCTCCCCAACGAAGTCTATTCGTCCTAGCCTCCTTTTAGGCTTTGTATAATGATATCCCCCAAAGAGTCAAAGTCTCTTTTTAGCCTCAATCTTGGGCTTTGTACAAGACAGATAAACACTCTCTTGTTGAGTCAACCTTTTCCAGCCTCCTCTTAGGCTTTGTATAAGGACTTCCCCAGTGGAGTTAAATAATCTTTTAGCTTCAACCTTGGGCTTTAATCAAGGCACATACAAAAACCACTATCCCCTCAGAGGAAATCAAAAACTCTCTGTAGGAAGACATTTCTCTGTATATCACTACATCAAAACAGATAAATCAAACAAACCCTAATTCTAGATAACTGCTGTAAGTGGCACACTTGTTGATACAAACATCCAAGCTATTGTCCGTCTCTTATCCTGGCAAACATCCTCTCTTTCATCTAATTGTTGTAAACGGAAAGTCTCTGGATTATTTATATCCACGCCACTGTCCCTCTCTTAGCATGAAAGATTCCTAAGGAAAAATGGCATTGCTCTACACTGAGTTAAAGTTTCCTCCTTCAGGACAAATCCCCTATAAAGGAAATTATGGCATTGCTGGATTCTCATATCCCAGTTAAAGTAATTCTCCTTTATAATCAGTCACCCAACAATTGTGATAAACAGACGAGATGTCTCCCTTTAGAGATGAAAAATTCTCTCTCAGTCAAACCTTTAGCTTCAATCTTGGGCTTTGAACAAGACACAAATAACCTTTAGCTTCAATCTTGGGCTTTGAACAAGACACCAAAACATCTTTTTCCTCCCATAGAATAGGAGGAACTACTATTGCTCTGATTTCCCTGTTTCTTTAAACGGGAATACGTAGGCATAAGATTGCGAAATCTTAGCAAGCATACCAATCAAAAACTCTAGGTCCAGTACCTTCATACAAAACAAAAACTCTAGGTCCAGTACCTTCATACCAATCAAAACTGAGGTCTAGTACCTCACCAAAATCATCAAAAACTTACTCTCTCACTCAAACATTCCCAAAGAAGAAACTTTCCCATTTACAGATAAACACCATCAAGTACAAAGTGGAACCTAATGCTAACAACCAGTGGATAACCACATATAGGATGGGTAATTGACAACTCCCCATTGTATAACCTAACCCGAACTCCCCGAATCTCTCTAAGCGTCTGTTCAGTTAAACAAACGCGTGCAAGGTTAGTTTTATATATCTTCCCTTTCCCTTCCAGCTTCACGGGATAAATAAGAAATCAGAAAGTAGCACCCCCTCCTACCATTGCAGTGAGGAACCCAATCTGCGATAAGGTGGTCACGTCATCGACAAAAATCGCATGTTATAAGATAGAGAAACAATTATGGCTGAACCTCAAGAGAGACTTCTTGGGGACTATGGAGGAGAAAATACTCTGGCGGGTCAGTTGACCATAGTGAATCACCCAGTGAACGTTGCAAATTTTCAGCTGCACCAAACAACGATCTGACAGCTCAAAAAGAGACCTTTCACGGGAAAGATAAACGAAGATACAAATAAAAATTTGCAAAGGTTTCTTACGATGAGCACCACTTTGAAGTTCGAGGGGCATTCTAAAGAGGAAAAGGAATTAGGAATGTTTCCATTCAATCTAGCCGAAGATGCCGAAGAGTGGTTTTACTCCCTACCTGCGGGAAGTATCACTACTTGGGAAGAGATGGAGACAACCTTTCTGAATGAGTATTTTCCTGCCTATGTTTATATTCACAAAATATATGACATTGTGAATTTTAAGCAAAAGGAAGGAGAATCACTTGGCGATGCTTACAAAAGATTCAAGAGGTTACTGGTAGCATGTCCTACTCATAATATGGACCAAGCTGAACAGATGCAGATGTTTGTGAATGGCCTCAGGATGAAGACAAAGCAACTTTTTGATACGGATGCCGATGGCTCATCAAACATTACAACAACCACTGGTATTAAGAAGATCATTGAAGCCATTGCTGCAAATAAGCATTTGGAATTATACGACCATAGCGTGACTAAGCCTGAAGGAATAATTGACTTGAAGCTGGCTAATCAGGTTGTAAAGATGGAAGATCAAATTGCCGCTGAAGTGGAAAGAAGACTTAAAGTGTTGAATGTAGGTACTCAAACGGTTGCCCAAGTTCAACCTGTTCAAGCTGTTAGTTGCGAGATTTGTGGTGGACCTCATTTTGCTACGCATTGTGTTGCAACTGCACAACAAATTGAGGCAATTAATTTTCTGAAGCAGAATAACCCTTATTCCAACACATACAATCCAGGTTGGAAGAATCATCCTAAATTCTCTTAGAAAGATCAACAAGGGAATGCTCAAAAATAGGGACCGGCTCAATATCAGAATCAACCATAGTAGCAACAGTACCGACCTCAGCAACAATAACAATAACCACAGTACCAGCAACAATACCAACAACCACATCAACAGTATTAACAACAACCACCCAAGAATGCGGATTTGGAAATTGCCATTGAGAAGATGGCTGCTCAAAGTTCTCAATTACAAGAAGAGACCAGAAACAATCAGAGGAACACCACGACGTCCATAAAAAATCTAGAAGTGTGGATGGGTCAGATAGCACAACAACTTGCAAACTTTCAAGCACAAGGTGCTCTACCAAGTGAAACTGTGAAAAATCCAAGAGATCATAATAATGTGAGTGTTGTGACAACAAGAAGTGGAAAATCTTTTGAAGTTTCTGAGGAGAAACTTGAAAATGAAGACCAATTACTCGAACTAGATCTTGAAATCAAAGAAAATGAGATCATCAATGAGGAAGTGGTTGGATCTAAACAGGTAGTGAAAGAGAAACCAATTAAGCTAAAACCCGTCATAAAGCTCCCTTTCCCCACAAGAAACAGGAAAAAGGGACAATATGAGAAAAATTTTGAAAAGTTCTTGGAGATGTTCCAGAAGCTGGAAATTAATATTCCATTCTTGGAGGTGCTTGAGAAAATGCCTACTTATGCCATGTTCATGAAGGATATAATCTCCAAGAAACACAAAATTGATATTGACCCGATTATTCTAACCTAAACTTGTAGTACTATTTTACAGGGTATGAAAATTCTGGTGAAGAAAAAAGATAGAGGTTCTGTCACCATTCCATGCACCATTGGAGATAGATCATTCAAAAAGGCACTTATTGACTTGGAGGCTAGTGTGAGTCTTATGCCCCTGTGAATCTTCAAAAAATTAGGAATAGGAACTCTGCAAGGTACTAGGACGACACTCTATTTTGCAGATCATTCGGTAAAGAAACCATATGGGGTAGTTGAAGATGTTTTAGTGAAGATAGATAAATTTGTGTTCCCAGTTGACTTTATGATTCTTGAGATGCCAGAAGATGAAGAGATCCCTCTCATTCTAGGCAGGCCATTTTTAGAGACCGAAAGGTGTATGATAGACATGGAGGAAGGTACTATGACCCTGAAAGTCTACGACGAGGAATTAAAAATTGATGTTCGAAATACCATGAAGTACGAAGATGGTGTTGGTACCAGTCATACAGTAGAGGTGAAAGATCAAGTGATTGCCCAAGATGGTCCAATGAATGCACCACAATTACCTTTGGAACGAGTGTTGAGCTTGTCAATTTTTGAAAGTGATCAAGAAGTGGACAAGAAAGAGTCAGAAGTGTTATCCATGATGGAAGCATAACCTCCATGGAAGGGATCTCGACCACACCGGTGGGAAGATTTAAGGCAACCTCAGTCATCAAAAGAGAATCAAGAGTCTAAAAAAGGGACCGAGTTGAAATAGCTACCTGAGAATCTAAAATATGTTTTCCTCGACACAGAAGGGAAGTGCCCAGCTATAATAAATTCTAGCCTCAAGAGTGTCCAAGAGGAAAGACTCATCCAAGTACAAAAAAAATACAAGGGTGTTATTGGATGGGCCATTAAAGATTTGAAGGGTATTAGTCCTATAGTTTGCATGCACAAGATTCTAATGGAGGATGATCATAAGCCGGTAGTTCAACCACAGAGGAAACTTAACCCCGCAATGAATGAAGTGGTTCGAAAAAAAGTGGTGAAGTTGTTAGATGCATGTCTTATCTATCCTATATCTGATAGCTCATAGGTTAGTCCAGTGCATGTGGTACCCAAGAAAGGGGGAACCACAATCATCATGAATGAGAAGAATGAGTTGATTCCTACAAGGACGATTATAGGTTGGAGAGCGTGCATTGATTACAGGAGGTTGAACATTGCAACAAGAAAAGACCACTTCCCTTTGCCATTCATTGATCAAATGTTGGAAAGGTTGGCTGGTCATAATTATTATTGTTTTCTTGATGGATGCTCAAGGTATAATCAAACTGCAGTTGCTCCTGAAGATCAAGCGAAGATAGCATTCACATGCCCCTATGGTGTTTTTGCTTACAGAAGAATGCCATTTGGGTTGTGCAATGTGCCAGCCACATTTCAACGATGCATGACATCCATTTTTGCTGACATGCTTGAAAAGCATATGGAAGTGTTCATGAATGATTTTTCTGTTTTTGGGTCTTCTTTTGATAATTGTTTAACTAACCTATCTCTTGTTTTAGAAAGATGCCAGCAAACCAACTTGATTTTCAACTGGGAGAAATGCCATTTTAAGGTGCGTGAAGGTATAGTTTTGGGTCATAAAATTTCCCAAAAAGGAATTGAAGTGGACCAAGCAAAAGTTGAGGTGATATCAAATCTTCCACCTCCGGTGAATGAGAAAGGTATAAGAAGTTTCTTGGGACATGCAGGTTTTTACCGCAGGTTTATAAGAGATTTCTCGAAGATAACCCAACCTCTAACAAGTTTATTGGTTAAAGACAAGCCTTTTGTGTTTGATAAAGAATGTGTCGAAGCATTTGAGACATTAAAGAGTATATTAGTGTCGGCACCTATTGTGATTGCCCCAGATTGGTCTCTCCCATTTGAGATCATGTGTAATGCAAGTGATATTGTAGTGGGGGAAGTTTTAGGACAGCTGAGAGAGAAGTTGTTACGTGTCATTTATTATGTTAGTCAAGTTTTAAATTCTGCTCAGATGAACCATGCAACTACCGAAAAGGAGTTGCTAGCAGTGGTTTATGATTTTGATATGTTCAGGAAATATCTGTTAGGATCTAAGGTAGTTGTTTATATAGACCATGCTACTTTGAAGTATTTGTTTGCTAAGCAAGAATCGAAGTAGAGACTACTGAGATAGATCTTACTCCTTCAGAAGTTTGATGTGGAAATTTGGGACAAAAGAGGATGTGAAAACACCGTTGCTGATAACCTATCTCGGATGTCCCCAATTGAAGAAACAGAGGAGAAACGTCCAATCAAGGATGAGTTTACTAATGAACACATCCTGGCTGGTACTGGTGTTCCATGGTTTGCACACTATGCAAATTATTTGGTAGATGGTGTGATCCCTGATGATTTTGATTATAACATAAATACAAAGTTTTTGCATGATTGCAGGTTTTATTTGTGGGATGACCCATTCTTATACAAGAAAGGAATATATGGATTGGTTAGAAGATGTGTCCCTAAGGAAGAACAGAGGGACGTCCTTAGAGCATGCCATGACTCAGAATATGGAAGACACTTTAGTGGTGATAGGACAGCAGCAAAAGTCCTTCAATCTGGGTTATACTGACCCACACTGTTCAAAGATGCCCAAGACATAGTCAATGAGTGCGACAGATGTCAAAGAACATGTAACATTTCAAAGAGAAATCAGATGCCTCAGAATGCCATGTTGGAGGTCGAGCTATTTTATGTTTGGGGCATAGATTTTATGCGCCCATTTTCACTGTTGTTTGGAAAGAATTACATTTTAGTGGTGGTGAATTATGTATCTAAATGGGTAGAAGTTGTGGCCTTGCCTAATAATGATGCTAAGGTGGTTGTTAAGTTTTTTAAGGCAAACATCTTTGCGAGGTTTGGAGTACTGAGAGCTTTGATAAGTGATGAAGGAACACATTCCCTAAATCGTCTCATGGAGAAGTGGCTCAAGAAATATAATGTGAAGCATAAAATCTCCATTCCTTACCATCTCCAGACCAGTGGCCAAGTGGAAGTTTCTAATCGGCAGCTCAAGCAAATCCTAGAGAAGATTGTGAGCTCATCTCGAAAAGATTGGGCAACCAAGTTGGATGATGCGTTATGGGCATACAGAACCACATTCAAAACACCAATAGGTATGTCTCCTTACCAGTTAGTTTATGGAAAAGCTTGTCACTTACCCTTAGAGTTGAAACACAAAGCTTTGTGGGCCTCAAAATTCCTGAACTATGATATCTCAAAAGTGGGAGATTCTCGAATCCTTCAATCCATGAGTTAGAAGAATTCAGAAATTGAGCGTACGAGAATGGCAAACTATACAAAGAACAAACAAAAAATTGCATGATCGAAAGATTCAAAGGAAGGGATTTTGGGAAGGACAAGTGGTTCTTTTTTTCAATTCCAGATTAAAGTTGTTTCATGGAAAGCTGAAGTCGAGATGGTCTGGACCGTTTGTCGTAAACAAGATGTTTCCTCATGGTGCAATAGAATTGAGGAATCAGGCGAATAAAGACACTTTTAAGGTGAATGGGAAGAGAGTGAAACCATACTACCAAGGACAAGAAATTGTCCTGGTGGAGGATGCCTGTCTCAGAGGATAACAGGATAGACCGTCGAGCCATGCGACGTTAAACGAAGCGCTACGTGGGAGGCAACCCACACTTTTTAGGACTAAGCCATTTTTTGTTGTTGTTTATTTTTCAGTGTCAGTCAGGTCAGATGCGGATTCTTACTTGTGGAAACAAAAGCATGCGAAACAGTTGAAAAATACGTGAAAGATGCTTCGAAATGAGAAACGGTACCCGGAATGCACTAACCTCCCAAAGAAACCACAAAACTTTAAAAAATCAGCACTAGACCAGCAACCTGCTACAACCCGTAGCAGGTGTCATACCCTATATTTTGACCATAAGATTCCACATCATTTGCATATCATATGAACATACTTTCATGCATCACTAACCCATCACAAGTATAAGATATGTGTGCTTACTTGCTTCACAGGTTAGGTGATCCTCCTAAAGCTCAAGCAGATGAATTGTCAAGGGATAAACATCATATTCAACATCACAAGTCTCTATATCATCCATGAAGATCAATATCTTCCACTCATCAATAATCAAGTGCAAAATTACATCATGACAAGCTCATCAAAACCTCAAGACCCTCAGTGCACCAAAATTAGGGTTTTGACCTAATCCAATCACTGGGTTGATTTTTGAAGCAAAGCATGATCCCATACCTCAAGATATGTTTCAAGGACCTCAAATACATCATATTAGTCCATTCACATGATTGGATTGATTCAAAGAACTTGATTCACAAACAATGCAAGTTTTCAAATCCATATGAGCCACAAACTAGGGTTTTGATGAAAAGTCAACCATATCTTTGACTTTTGGCCAAGACATGATCTCTACACTTGGGATATGATTCAAGACACTCAAATACAACCTTTAAGTCCATTCATAAGTTTAAAATCACCTTAGGATATTCATTCATTTGAAAATCAAGAAATAGGGTTTCTCTGCACAAAATTCATCTGATACACAAAATCAAAGTTTAACTTTTTGAGCAAAATTGATCATCAAATGCTATTATTCAAGGAAATATGATCCATAGTTGCATTTAATCAAGGATTAATCAAGGAATTAAGGTTACTTTCAAAAGAAGCAAAATTGGAAGAATTGAAAATTTCACTAAGTTATGGAAAGTTATGTTCAAGTACCTAACTTTACAAGGCCATAACTTGTGATCCAAGCAACCGTTTTTTGCACTCCAAAGCTCAAATGATAGATCTTCTTCCATACAACAAGATTGTTAGGCTGAACCATCCCCAAAAAATGCATAGATTTTGAGATATAAGGCCATGAAGTTAGGGTTTCATGGTATTTTGAACTTTGACATTTAGAATTTTTTTAGGCAGAATCTGTTTCATGTTTTGGCCAACTTTGAAGACATTTTTCACCATGATCCAAGAAGATTCAAGACCAAATGCAAACATCAAAGTTAAAGTAGGATATCTCAGCTTTCTAAAGAGTACAAGAACATCCATTGATTCCATTTGAGCAAGGAGATATGATCCTCATAACATGCCATGATCAAACTGATTTTTCAAGACAGTTTTCATGATTACTTACATCACACGATTTTCATCTTCAAATTTGGTGACTTTGCAAGCCTTGTCATCCTCCAAGATCAGAAGGAATCTTGTTGAATCACATAATATCTTCAACTTTGGACCATGAGTCAAGGATCTCATCTCTTGGCATGTGAAAAAACATCATTACATAGCCTTTAATTCAAGTTTGTCATTTGGCATTTAAGTGAAGCATTGAATTGGCTTGAAATGAGCCACACCAGTTCAGACCAGTTAAAAATCAATGAGTGTTCAAACCTGCAAAATGCCATTTGAGTCAAGATTCTAGTCATGCTATGGAAGACTTTGGTACCTTGGCCTTTAAGCAAGAGCTACATGACAATATCCATTGGATAATAGCATGCTCCCTCATCCAACACTATTCATCAAAAACAAATCAGTTCCCTTATAAATAGAGATCATTTTGCATAAATTAAAACACACCAAATAATACCAAAGACTTGTTTTCTCATTTTCCCTCTTTATTTCATGTTTTCAAAGTTCCAAAGAGCAAACTTGGGATTTTCAAAACCAGAGCCTAAAACACTCAAACAACCATCCAAACACATCACAAATCATCCATTAGAGGTGTCCAACCCCTCATCTTCATCTCAAATCACCAAAATCAGAAAGTCAACCATCAAAACCTCATATTTTGACTTTTTTGCATTTTTCAAGCCATGTCTTGATCCTGTCCATTCCAAAACTAAACAACACTACAAACACACTCTAAATAACATCCCTAAACTGTTCCAACCATAGTTTCTCTACTGTAACTCCATTTGGTTAAAGTTGCATCTTGGTCACTTTTTCCATTTTTGCAAGAAGGGTACCATATTATGTTCCACCTGGTTTTCTTTGGTTCCAAGCATTCAAAATGATCATTTGAGGTATATTGAAGGTGTCCAAAGCATCAAGACATTTCTGTAACAACTATCTTGAAAGATCCAAGTTTGCTTCAAGAGGTAAGTTTCCTCAAAACTTGAACTTACCAAAATATGTGTTGCTTTGATGTACATTGATCATGAATATGTCATATTTGTTTTGTTTAAACTGTAATTAAGTGTTATTGTTGGCTGTATAAACATGTAGCATAGAAATTGAAAAATCATGGTCTATTTGAAACCACCATCAGCTTTTAAAATGTAGGCACTTTTAGAAAAATCTAAGACCACCACTAGATTCCTTAGGAAATTCTAGGTGAGATCCATCTTTGTTTCATCCATTTTCATGGAGAAATGAAGAAGTTATGCCCTTCTTGCATATTGGTAAGAAACTAGGCCTCCTTGGGCAAGAACCAGGTCATGGCGCCTTTGTTTTGGCCAGGCCTAGGTCTTTTCCACCTTTATCATTTAATTGCTGGGGTTTGATACACGGATGTATCACCGCCCAAGTGGTTCTTGGCCTGCGCGTGTTTGTGTGTTTGAGTGTAAGAACTGGGGTTCGAATCCCCCTCACCCCAGTTCTTTTATTTTTTATGAATTTCAAGTGAGTTACATATATTATGTTTTGGTTCCATCATGTTTCAACACTGCGCGCGTTGGCTGGTTGGGCTTGATTTTGTGCTGCAGGCGAGATGTCATGGGTTCAACACCCATGAGGACCATTTCCCATATTTTTAATCACTTATTTTCTCTCTTTTCTTCACATTTTCAAACTATCATAACTTTCTCATTTTTACTCATTTTGAACCTATTCTTTTTGAAAATTGGTTTTTAATAATGTCTATTATCTATTTATAAAAATAAAATAACATAAATAAATATTTTTAATACATTTTTAAGTGTTCAAAGTAAGTGATGTTTTTAGGGTTTCTTAAAGAACTTCTTGATTCTTTTGAATAATTCCTTGCCTTTCCTTGCTTACAATGATTTGTGTGAACCATATACATCTTGCATAAACCTTAAATGATGTTGTGAATTTGTACATATTTGTCCACACTTGATTTTAATTCCTTTTTTAAGTATGTTTACATGTGAATGGATGATGAATTTTCAAACATGTAATTGAATTTTTGCCTAATCATTTGCCTTAACATGTTGATTTTCTTCCATGATTACATTATTTCAATATGTTTATGTGCCCTTGTGTTGATCACACCATATCTATATGCTCCTAAAACATTTGAACTTTGCTTTGAAAATGTTTTTATACATGTTCATTTGTATGAACTTTGTGGTGTTTCCACCATATCTAAATCCATGTTTAAACCCTAACATGATTGCTTGATTGTTATCAACTTGTCTTAACATGATTAATTGATATCCTTGCTTCAATATTCAAGTTTTCTTTTCACAAACATTCACCATGATAAAAACATCTCTTTAAAATACACATTATCTTTCAAATAAACTTTCAAAATTATCTTTTGATTCCAAAAATCTTGGGCCTCTGCTTAAAGTGTAAGTCCCAACCCCTTTTAATTTTCAAATCATCAAAATATTTGGGCCTCTGCTTAGAGTGTAAGATCCATCACTTATCACATTTTCAAAACCAATTAATTTAAATCTTTGGGCCTCTATCCAGAGTGTAAGTCCCATTCCATCCACATCTTTCAAAATCATCCACAATACTTCAAATCATTCATCAAAGTCATCTTCTGTTTTCAAAAAACCAAGAAAACTCTTTGGGCCTCTATCCAGAGTGTAAGTCCCTCCCCTCTTCCTCAAAACTATCTTCAATTTCTCAAAGATTTCAATCTTTCAAATCTTCATCTTCAACTTTCATCAAACACAGCCCTAATGGCATTCAATTTCAATAACTCTTCGGGTCTCTGCTTAGAGTGTAAGACCTAACACCTTTGTATATAGAATAACTCTTTGGGCCTTTGTCGAGAGTGTAAGACCCACCACCTTTTTTTTTCTTTTCAATAAGTCATGGGCCTCTGCTTAGAGTATAAGACCCAACACCTTTGTGAATAGAATAAAACACACATCAAACCCTAAAGATACAAAATCTTCCATGAATTCAAACATGTCATATCAATGTTTATACTTGTTAATCTTCAATCATGTTTGTTCATATTCTATTAAGTATCTCTTGACATTTGTATCATCCTTAGTTTAGACATAGGTCAAACAATAGGATCCCTTCAATGACAACTTAGTTCAAATAACTAGTTCCCTGGCCTCCTCGTGGGCCTTATACAAGCATCATTGCCTCCTCTTGGGCATCATACAAAGATATCTCCCCAACAAGATAGCTTCCTCTTAGGCTTCAAACAAGGAGACTTGGGAAGTCTCAATCAATCTCATAGCCTCCTCTTGGGCTTCATCCAAGCATCATAGCTTCCTCTTGGGCTTTATACAAGGACCCTCAGGCTTCTTAAAAGCATAAATAAACTCTTTTAGCCTTACCATCATGGGCTTTGTACAGGATACAATAAACTCTTTTAGCCTCATTCATCCTGGGCTTTGTACAGGATACAAATAAAAATCCCCAAAAGAGTCAGTCAAATCCTCAGTATTGAGCCAGTCTCTTCAAACTTCCTCAAGAGTCATTTGCCTTCTCTCAGGCTTTCATACAAAATAAACTTCCTCAATCAGTCAGCCTCAATCTTGGGCTTTGTACAAGACAGTTGAAACTCCCCACTTGAGTTATTTTTCAATCTTTTTGCTTCATATCTTGGGCTTCAATCAAGATGCCTAAATAAATTCATCTCCTCATAGATAAGACCTTGAACCATCTCTGTAGGAAGATATATCCTCTAATCATTGCAATTCAAGTCAAACAATCAAAAAACTATTTTTGAGATAATTGTTGTAAGTGGCACTCTTGTTGATTGAAAAATCCAAGCTGGAGTCCCTCCTTTATCATGGTTCAAAAACTTTTCTTTCATCTAACTGATGTAAGTGGCACACTTGTCGATTCTATATCCAAGTTAAGGTCCCTCTTTTAGCATGTAAAAAGTCCATAAAGGAAAAAGTGGCATTGCTTAACACAATAATTTTAAAGCTATTTCCCTTATGACATCACTCTCAAATGATTGTAGTGAATAGGTGAAATATCTCCCATAAACATGACAATTTGTCAAATCTTTCAAACACTCCTTTAGCTTCATCATCTTAGGCTTTAAACAAGATACAAAATAAACTTTTTCCTCCCATAGATTAGGAGGAACTAGAAACGCTTTGATTTCTCCAAGTCTCTTTAGGGGAATACGTATGCATAAGATTGTGAAATCTTAGCGAGCACACTAATCAAAAACCTTAGATCAAGTACCTTCCAAAAAACAATAGAAACCCATAAAAAACAACAAAAACATTTCCTCAGCTTTCACAAAGGAGAAACTTTCCCAATTTAGCAGCAAACAAACTTAAGCAAGTAAATATTTCAACAGTAGAAATATATGCAAATAAAGGTTCCTATAGATTACTATAGATACTTAGGGTGTTAATAGCTTCCCTTAGTATAACCAACCCCCGATTCCAGATCTCTTAGAATTTGTAAGAAAAACATTTGCAAGCAGGGTTAGTTTAAGGTATCTTCCCCTTCCTTTTAAGCATCATAGGATAAATATTAGAAATCAGAAAGTAACACTAAATGCGGTAGTGGTCACGTCACAAAACCGGAGCTACAGGAAAATGACGACTTCACTGGGGAGTTTCAACTGTCTAAAAGGGTTAAGCCTTGCATTGAATTTTTTTTTACTATTTCATTTGCTTATTTGCTTTCTCAGTTGATATCATTTACTGATTTCCATCATATTATCTGCTTATTTGCCATACTTGTTAATTTACTGTTATATGGGAATGTGATTAATGCACATGTGGTGAGTAAAAAAGTCCTCAGTGGGCTTGAGAGGATATTTTAAGATAGGAGGTGGTAGACTCAAGAAGGCTTATAGGGAGTGAATTCCGACCGAGATAACTTGAAAGTCCGCCAAATCAGTAGAGGTACCCTTTTGGAATTACTGATGTTAAGCGAGCAAGTCGTGAAAACATTACTTTTTCCACTGGGCACCCGTGAAACTGAGGATTATTAAAACATTTAACGATTTGGTCATTTTTAGGATGTAGTGCAGTGACTATCGGGAATAGTTGATACGTGATACTACACTCAAATGAGACCCGTCTTAGGAATATTACAACTCTCATGAGTCAATCGATTTGCTGGTAATATTCTTAAAAGGGGTCAATGATTTTGGGAACCTTGTTAGAACCCGTTCTACAGGTACAACAAGAACCCCTAGTACATACCTTTGGGATGGGTAGATCCATGGCTCCATGCTCGTGACAATAAACCTTTAAACCTTTATTTGTAAATATTTGTGTTCATGCATTCATTAAAGATTTTCAAAATTTTTCAAAAAAACTAAAAGAAACAGGGTGTTGCAAATATCAGAAATTTGTGCTATGGATTTTGGTAGAAGAAAAACTCAGACATACACCTTCAGAAGTCCAAGAGTTGAAGACCTGAGAAGATTGGGAAGGTTGATTACTAATCCTGAAGCTTTCAGAGCTAAGTATGGGGGACTTTGATCCCTTTTAAAGGTCAACATGGTGGAAGGAGTCCTGTCTACATTGGTCCAGTTTTATGATCCGATGTACCACTGCTTCACATTTCTAGATTATCAGCTCACACCAACATTGGAAGAGTACTCTCAGCTGAATGATTTACCCATTTCTGATCAAGACCCATTCTCAGGGCTGGAAGAGATTCCCAAAGATCAAACCATTGCAAGTGCTACCTCTTTGGAAGTTTCAGATATCAAAACTCACATGACCATAAAAGGAGGAATTCAAGGTTTACCAGCTAGGTTTCTGTTAGAAAAATCCCTATATTTTGCTAGCATAGGAAACATAGTTGCTTTTGAGGATATCTTTGTTCTACTCATCTATGGGTTATTCCTTTTTTTGAACATTGACAATTTCGTCGACATCAATGCTATCAAGATATTCTTGATCGGGGATCCAGTCCCAACTTTTCTTGTAGATGCTTATCACTCAGTGCATATAAGGAATTTGTACAACGGAGGGATGATTACATGTTGTGTACCGTTACTCTACAAGTGGTTTATTTCCCCCTTGCCCAAATCTGCTGCTTTTTGGGATCTCAAAAGTGGTATGCGATGGTCGCAAAAGATTATGTCTCTCACTCACTCTGACATAGATTGGTACAATCGGGTCTATGATGGAATAAAGATCATTGATAGATGTGGAAGTTTCCCCAATGTGCCCCTCATTGGTACTAAAGGAGGGATCAATTATCATCCAGTTCTAGCTCGTCGTCAGCTCGGATACCCGATGAGGGATATACCATACAACATTCATCTGGAAGGTATTTTTTCAAGGAAGGAGAAAATGATAGAGCACTCAAAGAAGAAATTGTGCATGCCTGGCATCATGTTCATAGGAAAGGAAGAGAGTCTATGGGAAAACCAAGCTGCATCTCTGTGGAGCCTTATCTCTAATGGATACAAGCCAGAGCCATCAAGTTAAAAATGCCTTACCCTCGTCAAGAAGTATTTCCCCTAAAGGAATCTATCCTCTACTTCATGAACGACACCGAGAAACTTCAGGTCGCTTTTAACAAAACTCAATGTGAAAAGAACTCTTGGAGGAACAAGTATCAGATTGTCAGCTTAGAGTGCACAAAGATTCAAGAGTTACTGAAGGAAAAAGATGCTCTGATTGAGATACTGGAGCAGCATGCTGTAGAAAGTCAAGAGGAACGAAAAAGTTTACTTTCTCCTTTTACCTGGCAAAAGATCATCGACCCGCCAACGGTTGAGGAGGCCCGATCAAAGAAGCAAAAAAGGAGTCAGCAACCAGCATATGGACCTTCATCAGGGATTCCTTAGGATTCATAGGCCTAGTTTTCCTTCCCGCACTTTGTAAAATAATGTACTTTTCCCTGTAAGATATTGTAATCCTTTGAATTCAATAAAAAATTTCCATCGTTGTATGATATTTGCAACATAATTGTTAAGAATTCTTTTAAAAACAAAAGAAAAAAACATTTGCATTTCTTTGCACATCATGCATCATACTAGCATTTCACACACTTATCATACTTTAGAGTCAAACTGTCTCATTCGTACAATACTCAGGCCAATCGTCAGAAGAAAATGGACGATCTTGAGGAGGAAAACAGAGAACTAAGAGAGGAAGTTAATACTTTACAGGAAAGTCTGGAAAGACTCGACGTCATGATTGAATCACTAGCAGTAGCTCAGGATCAACCACCTCAAAGGACTGTTATCTTAGAAATTGTTTCTACACCAACATTTGAGGTACCCGTCAGTCTTCCTCAGTACAACATTCCTAAAGGTTTTTCCTGGGGCATGCCTTTCAATTTTGTGCCTGAAGGATATATACCTCCGTTCACTAAAGACCTAGGAGCCACAGCCGGAACCTCCAGACCTGAAGGTTACAAACTTCAGGTGAATGAAGACGCAAGGGCTACGACAGAGACTCCTGTACCTGAAGGTTACAAACTTCAGGTCACCGAGGCACCAAGAGTTACCGCAATAATGTCTATACCACAACTTGTCATACATACTATTTCAGAGGAACAGATCTTTCATGCCATCTCTGGCAAGGATGTAAAAGTATACGAAAGAATGAATGAATTCCAAGAACAGTTCTTGGAAATGCAGAAAGAACTTCATGCCATTTGCGGACAGGACTTATTTGGGAAAGATGTTGCCGATCTCTGCTTGGTCTCAAACGTTAAAGGGGAGCATTGTGGACTCACACTTGAGGGGGAGTGTTAGGAATAATATAACAAATGTGAGTAATATGGATAATAGTCTCATCACCTTAAGGTTTTGGGTGAATATGTGGTGTCTCTCTCACTTGTGTTGCTCTTGGTCTAACATTCAATGCTCCCTAGTGTAAAACTCCTCTAACAAAGAGTTGGATAAATGAAATCCCCGTCTATTTACTATTATTAGTAACAAAAAGCAATTTTGATTCAAACTATCCAAATAGCAAATAATAGCGAAAATCACTTTTATATTAATTTATCCAAACATAAATCAATTTACATTTAACTCACGTTTAATTAAAATCAATTCTATTAAAATCAATTATTCTCACTGCACCAAACACATACTTAGAACCAAATAACTTATTAGTTGGGGTATGTATTTTAACAATTTAGCATGCTAACCGTAATTGTTTATCCCAATTACTTGACTTCTAATCCTTCATACGAGTTTCCATGATATCTTGAGAAATTACATTCTCCATATTCTCCATGTCTCTCATTTCTATTTCGTTGAAATTATGACATTCACACCATTTAAGAATAATGCTATCAAACTCAAGAGACAATAATGATATGTGTATTTATTAAATAAAAATGATACTCAACGAAGAAGTTCATTACATGATAACAGTAATACAAACACTAATTAAACCAAAATAAAATAAAAGAAATCAATAAAAAAAAGACAATGAAATTAAAGAAAAATAACAAAAGGCTAGAGATATAATTGATAAGAAATAATTAACAATTAACAAATAAAACTACAAATTAAATTTAACAATAAAAAAAGAAATAAAAATTAAAGAATAAATTTATAAAATAAAAACATTGAAAAGTATATTAAAATATAGGGTTAATGAAGTTTTTGGTCCTCATAAATATCTCAAATTTCACTTTTAGTCCTTCCAAAATTTTCCTTCAAAGAATGATCCTTATAAAATTTTTAATTTTAACTTTTGGTCCCTCCTGCCAATTAGCGACGGTTTTTACAACTTAGAGACAGAATTAACTACGGTTTTAGCAACGGTTTTTTATTTAGCGACGAAAATGACGACGGTTTTAGCGACGGTTTTGGCAAGAGGGACCAAAAATTAAAATTAAAAATGTTATGAGGACTATTCTTTAAAGGAAATATTTGAAAGACTAAACGTGAAATATGAGATATTTAAGAGGACCAAAAATTTCATTAACTCTAAAATATATAATATACACCTGAATTTTTAAATTATGACATCCACGCAAAATAACAAAAATATAATATTGGAACACCTTTATATTGTAGCAAAATTGTACAATCCATCATCTTAAATATTCAAAATTTAAAACATATTAATAAATTAAGTTTGAATATGATATGATATATTAATTAATTGATGAGAAAATAAATAATTAAAATACTATACTGATATCCATAAAAAAGTAAGTAAAAGATAGTGTGATATTTAAATTAATACAACTCACAATTCTTATACATATGTATATTAATAATAAGAATTAATTATATGAGTCTTCCTATTTAGAAATTCTTAATGAAAATTGATAGAAAAGGAGAAGAAAATGAAACGTGTATATAGGACACAGAACACAGCATGTGAACTAAATCACACTCCTATGTGAATTAATCTATAATATAAGAAAAGAAAATGTTCTGAAAAATCCAATTCTGCCCTCGCCTAAAAAAATGCCACATCATCGATTTGATGGCATTTTGTAGCTAAATAATGTTTTTCCTAACCAAACTTTTATTTTTAATGATATGGTAACACAATCAATACCAATTATTTTCACTTTATTAACAAATATTCTGAAATGTACAAATTTTAGTTTGACACAAACTAGCTAATGTTCACTTTTCAACTATATGCGGTTTTCAATGCAACTTTTGTCATTTGTCTGCCAACTTTATATTTTCTCTCTCCCACTCTATCTATTTCAAATTCCAATGACACTTCACAAAATCTATCCAAAACTCTCTTTTGTAATTATCTACGAACTCTTTCTTCTCTGTCTCTCACTCTATCTTCTCATTAATCTTTTCTCTCTCCAAATCCATGCATCCCAATATTCATCCCTATCATTCTTCAACTTCTTCAAAATCAGTTAATATTTGAAGGTGATATTTGCTAATCTCACACCAACATGCATATTTTTTGTCGAATCTTCTTCATGTTTTAATTTATCTGTATGTATATTATTTAAGATTTTAATCGATTGATCCTCGCATATTGTTTGAAGTATTGAAGGTGATGTATTATAATATCACATAAATATTGTTGTTTCTTGTAGAATCATTTTCATCTTTTTTCTGTGTGTTTATTGTTTTCGAGTTTCGAGCTAAGATCCTTAATGATATTTTGATCTATTAAATGTTAAATGTTTGATCTTTTAGATGCGTGGTATTTTGCAGATCTATGAAATCAAAGATCTGAAAAATATGAAGGATTGGTGATATTTGTCAGATCGGTGAAATAAAAAAAAAAACTCCTTTTCTTTATGTTCATTATCATACTAACTTTAACTTTGATTCTTCCATTTAAGTTTTTTGATGTTTCTGAATGTTTTGGTTTTGAAGTGAGATGTTGTTTTAATGCATTTTGATTTTGTTTTTCAGGTTATTCAAATGGTTTAATGCATTCGTTTGTTAACAACAACATCAAAGGGTGATCTTTTTAACTTTATATCTCTTGCATTTCATTTTGAATGTTGATTAGAGTCATTTTTGTACATAAAAATTCAAGCTTTAGATATTGGTTTTGATTATAGTTATTTGTTATGGAAGATACTGATTTTAAATTTGTGTTTTTATTAGAAAGAAGAAAATTTTAATATTTGATAAAGCATAATGTTTTAGACATTTTATGTTATTCTGATTTTCTGCTATCTGCTATCTATTTTTTTAGGGGTGATATTCTAAAGAGGATGATGTATAATGTTTTATGCATTATGCTTTTGGTTTGGTCCCGGCGTTGCTTGTTTTTTTCCTGCAGGCATTTAGTGATATTTTGAAGGAGTTGGTTTAGTTGTTTCTGGTTCGACTTTGACTTGCTCTTTTTAACCAGTAGTGGTGTACTTTGGTTTTGGGTAGTGCCTTCTCTCATTATTCTGGTGTAGTTGTAGCTTTCGGTTGTTCTTGTGTGTTGCATGACTCTCAAGTTTATGTTGGCCCTACTTTAGTTTGCAATTGTGTGTAATTGTTCTGGGGTGAGTTAATTTCCTATCATGTGTAGGAGTTTTGTTTAGTTGGTTATTGGAGTGGGTGGCTTTTGGTCTGGTAGGAGTCTGTTTCAGTTGTTCGAGGTGTTTTGGTCTTTATTCAGTTTCTGCAGTTCTTGGATGTTGTGATGTTCTTTGCCTTGCAACTTTGTTTATATTTTTTGGTATATCATGTGCCTTTAGCTAATTAAGGTTGTTTTAGCGGTTTAAAAAAAGACATTTTACCTAAAATATTTTTTATGGAAACAATATTGCATTACGTGACAGTTATAAGAAATTGGCAAATGAGGTTAATTTATTATTAATATTAATTGGGATTAATTCGCACAAGTTAATTTGAGTTATGAGAATTTTTATGTTTTCAACTTATTAATATTAGTTGGGATTAAAACGTGTAGTGTTTCTAAGAAATTAATTGAAGTCAAATAGAATAAAAAGGGTTTATTAATTTTTGTCCATTTGTTATTTTTGTAAAGTTTTTTTTTTCAAATACCTTATAGTATTTAATAACTTTTAATGTTTGAGATCAAAACAATTGTATAGAATCTATCTTCTACGCAATGTAAAAAATTTTCATGCTTCTTCCCTTTTAAGTTTTATATATTTGAGAAATATTTTATGTACCTTAAATATTTTGTATATATTATATATTTTTCAATAATTTATGAATCTTATATATTTGTTTCAGTAGTCTAAAAATTCATAACATTATGTTTTAAAGTTGATATGAGAAACACATTCTTACTTGTCCTAGCAACTTTAAAAGCACCATTTTTAAAATATTTTTATTAAAGCTTTCAATTAAAGATTTTTAATATTGTTTGATGCTGGAATAGTAAATATGTTATTAATAATTTTAATTAATTATATAAAATAGTTACTTTAGTTTTAATTTATAATTTAATAACATTAAATTAAAAAATTAAATATATATTCTTGGTCTTTAAAACCTTAATTTAATAGCATAGGCAAGTACTATTTAAAAAATGAAAATATTTAGAGTAATATTTAGAGTAAAAAGAATAAATGATTTAACCGACATTTTGATTTAAGTAAATAATTTTATGACTAATAATTTTTAATAAATAATTTTCAAAATTTATGCTTTTAAAAATAAAATAATATATTAAAAAACTTTTGCTTTTAAAATAAATAGATTTATATATTTTACTGAACCTCTTTTTTAATATAAAAATCTAATAATATGGTTTATAATTTATTTTATCATTACCTGACTTATTTTTAGTATTCAATAAAAAATGGTTTTTATAATGTGCCTACAAATAAAAATTTGGATATTTTATTATTATTTTATAGTAGTTAATAAATGTCAATTAATTTGATCAATTTTATTATCATTCAATTTCTTATCCTTCACCTTCATAAAAGTCATTATAATGATTTGGATAATAAATGATTTTAAGGTTAATAATTTTGTGAGAGAATAAACTCACCCAACATTCTAATTTAATTAAATGATTTTATGAGTAATAATTTTTATTAAATAAAATTTAAAATTATTGTTTTTAAAAAGAAATTAATATATAAGAAATTTGTGCTCTTTATATGCAGACACTTAAGCATCACTATAACAATCATATTTTATTAGTGAGTGTCCCTTCATGAAACAGAGACTTTTGTTTGGTGCTTTATGCAGACACACATTTGAAACAATTACTACACTTAATCAATAAATAATACATACATGTGATGACAACGTTCAATTCCAATCTCTATGCTTTATCAAAAGCACCTTTACACTCTACCTTATATAATATGATTATTTAACAACATATGGCTTGAACCTTTCAATCAAATGCACAGCCTACTTTGAATTATAACTTGGTTTTCGTGTAGTATTTTTACTTTATTGTACAGGCTGTCATCGACTTTCTTCAATGGTCAACTCAACATTTAATACAACCTGTTGTATGTTTTGCAATTTCATTTTCTACACTCGATTCTTGCACAATTTTATATATTTATGTATACAATGTGAATCAGCTTTATGTGCTACAACAAGCTATCTAGCATGAATTGAGACATTTTTTTTATCCAAGGTGTACCATCTATAATCGAATGTCTCAATCAGAGGCTTATATTCTTTAATCATGCTACGTTAGTAGGCATTAGGATAATAAATATTTAAAAATCATAAAAAGCAAATCTACATGTATGTGATAAAAATGATCGATGGATAAAGAAATGGAACTTTTTAGCTACATGAGCTATATTAATTTTAATATCTCTTAAATTTTCTTATAATCAAGTATGTATTTATTAAATTTTGAAATCAATATTGTTTTAACAAATAAAATATAGTTTAAAAATAGTATCAGTTTAAAATGAATATTGTATTTAATTTAGTTTAAATAATTGTTATTTTTTATTTATGTATTTTAATATAATATAAAATCCTACAAGGATAGAATAAATAAGACTCAACACAAATAAATAAAACTCAATTTAAATTTACTATTATTCTTATTCTTTTTTCAACTTCTTATTTTTATGACAGTCTGCAAACAAGTGCGCGTCCAAAATTATACTCCATCCAAAAACGTATTCGGGCGTAGTCATGGGAACAACTTTACTATTGATTCATATTATTATTGATATTGTTGTTGACCTTTTATCGTCTACATGTATTGCTATTTTAACTTAAATTTATTATTATTTTTAAATTTATTATGTTTTTCAACTTTCAATTGGTTAATCTGTTAACCAAAGTGGTTAATCGGTTAATCAGTGTAAAAAAAGCAAGTTCTATGCCAAAAACAGAGTGGTTAATCGGTTAACCAAAGTGGTTAATCGATTAACATTGGCAGAACATCATAAAAAATTGTAAAATCCAGCATGATCCTCTTTTAAAACTTTCTTCAAACATCTTATGATCATAGGACTGAATTTGCACGAATTTTTAAATAAAATAATAGTAAAAACCTGTACTCAAGCACAATTGGATCAAGTAACACAAATCAACCAAGGATCTACATGATGAATGATGAAGATGAAGCCTCAACAACAGTGAGAGATGAATTACCACTCCAAATCTGAAATTAGCTTCCAATTACACCAAAATCTTCAAACAAATCTTTGATCTACTGTGATTAATTTCAGTATACTTATACAAGAAAAATATATGTTTCTAATAAATTAATTTAAATTATATATTTGACTGTAATGAACAAAAATTAAATGATTGAAAATATATGAAACGGGGAAAATCAAGATATTAATCAAATTATTAAATGATAACGGGAACAACTATACTATTGATTCAGAAATTTTTAATGCCTAATGTCAAAACAATAATAATGTTTAAATATGAAAAAAATACATTAATAATTCAAATTTTTTTATATACGAAAAAAATACTATTGTTATAAACGGGCACAACTTTAAATTTGATTTAAATTTTTTTATATACAAAAAAATACTATTGTTTTAAATGGGCACAACTTTAATTGTGATTCAATTTTTTTATATAAGATAAAATATTACTCTTATAAACGGGGACAACTATAATTTTGATTCAAATATTTTCATATACGAAAAAAATATTATTCTTATAAACGGGCAAAAGTTTAATTTTGATTAAAAAATTTTCATTTACGAAAAAGAATACTATTGTTATAAACGGGCAAAATTTTAATTTTGATTCAAATATTCTTATATACGAAAAAATTACTATTGTTTTAAATGAGTATAAGATTAATTTTAATTCAAATTTTTTTATATAAGATAAAATACTATTTTTATAAAAGAGGATAACTATAAAATTTATTCAAATATTTTTATATACGAAAAAAATACTATTTTATACACGAGCACAACTCTAAGTTTGATGCAAATTTTTTTATATACAAAAAAATATTATTGATTTAAACGGACACAACTTTAATTTTGATTCAAATTTTTTTATATAAGATAAAATACTACTGTTATAAACGGGGACAATTATAATTTTGATTCAAATATTTTTATATACGAAAAAAATATTATTGTTATAAACGGGGACAACTTGAATTTTGATTAAAACTTTTTATATACGATTTTTTTTTTTTTAAACGGGCACAACTTTAATTTTGATTTAAATTTTTTTAGATAAGATAAAATACTACTGTTATAAACGGGAACAACTATAATTTTGATTCAAATATATTTATATACGAAAAAAATACTATTATTATAAACGGAAACAACTTGAATTTTGATTAAAATTTTTGTGTATACGAAAAAATATTGTAGTTTTAAACGGATACAACTTTAATTTTGATTGAAATTTTTTTATATAAAATAAAATATTTCTGTTATAAACTGGGACAACTATAATTTTGATTCAAATATTTTTATATACAAAAAAAATATTATTATTATAAATGGGAACAACTTTAATATTGATTCAGAATATTTTTAATACGAAAAAATACTATTGTTATAAACGGGCACAACTTTACTTTTTGTTTAAAATTTTTTTATATAAGATAAAATACTACTGTTATAAACAGGGACAATTTTAATTTTGATTCAAATTTTTTTATATACGAAAAAATTACAATTGTCATAAACGAGCATAATTTTAATTTTGATACAAGTTTTTTATATACGAAAAAAATACTACATGTTATAAACGGCCACAACATTTTCTTATACTTACCAATACAAATTTTTAATTTCAATCATATATATTTTTATAATTTTACTATTTTTCTTTTCAATTTGATTAACAATTACGCGTCCATAACATAAAATCCTCGAACAGACAGGCCCGTGCGAACGCACGGGTTAGTTACTAGAGGTGGTATTTTAGAGGTGGTATGTGATAAAATATATTGTTGTAGAATTTAGAGTAAGAAAATGTTTTTTTGTCACGTTTTGTACTGAAAATATTTTTTTGTTACGTTCTGTTGGTGGATGTTATACTTTAAAATACTCTGATTTTATTGAATTCACCACACACTCTTTTTTCTCTTTTTTTCTTGCTTGCTTATAACTTAGCATTACAAGCCTTTATATAGGCTTGAAGGAAACTGTTAGAGAATACAATAAGTTGGTAATCAAGATGAGAACTCTTTAGTTCTCTAAATCTTAATGATACAACTCTACCATAAATCTAAGTAAAGACAATAATTATAATGTGATGGTTCCAATTCTCTCATAATGCTTACTAAATATAGTGGTGGTTACAACACATTAATTTTAACACTTCCCCTTAATGTGTTGTTCTTTAACTCCTATTGTTTCTCTAAGTTGCTGAAATCTTCCTCTTGTTAGTGCTTTAGTAAAAATGTCTGCAAGTCGTTCTTGTGAATTGCAGAAAGCTAACTGCACATCTCTTTCTTCAATCACACACTAGTGCAGAAAAAGTAGTTTACACCCGTTTTGTTTACATTTAACACCCATTATTAGAGGGTGTGAATTCAACGGGTGAGAAATGTATGACGAATTTACACCCATTTTAAAACGGGTGTAAATAGATGTTATATTACACCTATTTTTTGTTGAAATCGGGTGTAAATGCTTACCTATATACATTTATAGATGGTATATTACACCCCGTTTTATAGAAATTGTGTGCAAATGTTTACATGTATACATTTATAAATGGTAGAGTAATTTACACCCTTTTTGTTTAAAACGGGTGTATAAATATGTAATATTACACCATATTTTTTAGAAAACGGGTGTAAGTTTTTAAATAATTGCATTTAAATTAAACATATTTACACCCCATTTGATAAAAATCAGGTGTAAATGAGCAATGTTTACTCTAGATATTGGCAAGTTTACACCCTATTTTCTTTAAATAGGGTGTAAGGATATGATATATTTGTTTGCTTGAAAAATTCGCAAACAATCGCTGATCTCCTAATTTATGAAAAAATTAGTTTGCTTACAGGACCGATCAAACAAATCCTAGGACAATGTGCTTTAACAATCTTGACAATTTGTGTTAGAAAACCCTTTGTTTATTGAATTCATCATGGTTCTCACCAACTTTCGTATTTTTCGACAAAAGTAGTAAAACTTTGCTTCTTGAAATAAATGGCGAAATGTAAATAAATTGCAAGTAAAAAAATGACAGAAATGTAAAGGGAATTGTAAATGAAGAACTTAAAACTTTTATTAAAATGCAAGGAATGGAAACTGGTGTTTTTCAAACGTACATTTTCTCAGTAACTACTCTTTTCTCTCTCACGGTTACTTTGAGTATTTCTTGAGTGATTTGTACAAATTCTGAACACACCGAAAATCTAACACTAAGACTCCCTATTTGTACACAATCGAAATAACCACCAATAACAGCTATTTCTCTTAATGGCGACAAATGGCATTCTGCATGCATTCGTCAACTAGATGCGTTCCACGCGTCTAATTTCAAAATGAAACTCCCTCCTAAATTTGAATTTCAAACATCTGTCGAACGAGGCCTATTACTCCTCTGTCGAAATATTCCTAATACATAGAAAAATCTGCCAATGCTTTCCCTTAAGTAACATTTGCCTTCGACTGGCTTTCTCCCATCAGAAATACCTTCCTGTCGAAATGTCCTGGCGAATTTCCGAATTTTCTCTTGAACAATTATCATGGCGTCGAAATTAGCAACCTACAAATTTCCCCCCAGAAAATGCATTTTCGATAAAGGGAGAAAAGCATTTTTTGCCAATGCAATTCGACGCCATCAATAATTCGACCAGTGACTGTTCATATGACTAGACGTTGGTGACGTCAGAGTCATCATTGCACTTTTCTCAAACGTCTCTTCAGCCCACATTTTTAAGATCTTCCATCATCACTACTCTAGTCCCTAGCAGATCATAGGTCAAAACTTAACTGCCACTGTCTGAAACCATCCACTTTATAACCTCCACGTGTCCCACAATCTTTTCATTATTTTTCCATTAAAAACTTCTGAATTCCAACCGCTTCAATCTTTCTTCCTATAAATAAGTTGGAAAACTTTATTTTGCACTTTTCACGCTTCCTCTTTTTAAACAAGAACTTTCTTCAACTTCATCTTCTTCATTTCTCTTCATTTCTTCTGCAATCAACAATGGCATCTTCCGCTGCTCCCCAAATCACAAGTAAAGATTGCAAAAAATCCAAATACTTATCACCTGTCCACAAGATCCTTGGGCCAAAGGTGGTGGGGAACCAACAGTACGTACCAGAGCCTCCTAATGAGAAAGAAAAAAGGTGCATTTACGAATCCCAGGTACTTATTCCCATTCTAATCTCTGGCAAATCATATGCTATGTTAGGGCCTTTGCCTGATTTAAAATTAGATCCGGTGAAAGTAAAAGAGTTTTTTCCAGCTTATCACTGTTATAAACCCATAGCTAATGGGGTTAGACCTAGAACTGATAAGGAGAAAATCATAGACGAAAAATCCAAGGTAGACGACCAAGGGTCTCCTTCTGAGGAAGTCATAAATTTAGGGTACATGAACAACTTTAGAATCTTTAGGTCTTGTCCTTTGTCGAAAGACCCTTCTGATTATCTAGCTTGGCTGAAGAAAATAGAGAAGGTTAAAGCTGATGTTTGGAAAACTATGGGCATTTTCGACCTTATCCAACTGTCGAAAGTAGGACCATGATATTGCCCTTCCATGCTTCTAGCTTCCCTTTACTTTTGGGACAACACCTATAACAATTTCCATCTTCCTTGTGGAATGATTACCCCTACTCTTTTCGACGCGGATGCCATAACTGGCCTAAGTCCACTAGGAGTGGATTATGATCCTACCCTACTATCCGACGATTCCATAGGTTTCGACACAGACAAGGCCACCTTCACAACCTATATTACCAATTATCACGACAAAGCAACCGAAGAAGTCTCTGATCAAGAGCATGTAGCCTTCTTATCCCTTTGGCTGTCGAGATGCGTTTTTTGCTCTAGATCTCTTCAAGTGGCAAAGCGTTATATTACCATAGCAAATCAGCTTCATGCTGGACATCAACTGTGTCTCAGTGAGATGATCTTGGCGAACCTATACGAGTCTCTTGGCGAAGGGGTTACCTTCCTGAAGAATATCAAGGACAAAGGGAGTCTACTGTTGTCAGGACCATTTTGGCTCTTACAACTGTGGCTCAATGCCACCTTTGAAGCTTCCTTACCCAACATGCAGACTGTGGACGAAACTGCTCTGAAGGACAGAAGAGTCGAAGGCACCAGACTGGCACAGTTAACATGCCATGATGAAGGTCTGAGCCTTCAGCAAACTTTTACCAGCTATGTTATGATGTTTGCTAAACGTCATAACTTTACTCCCAATATGGCTCCTTTTGCTGATAGAAAAGTTGGACCAGAGTGGCTTACCAGGAAACTTCCATTAGAGTCGAAAGCTCTAGAAGATGAATTCATTAATGTCTTGGAATCTTTTCTCACTCCTAGACTTTTAGTCTCCAGACTCGCTCCCTCAAAGCTGAAGGTTTCCCTTGTTAACTACCAACCCAATCTGGTATCTCGACAGTTTGGGTTAATACAAATAAAACCAAAACCCCTCTTCTCAAAGAAAGGTTCTTTGATTCATTACAACATGACCCACACCGAAGATGAGTGTTATGGGTTGCTGGCGAAGTATTCAAACCTAGTCGAAATTCAGCCAGTGCCCTTTAAACCTAACTTCCTCTGCACTCAAGAGTTTGATGAATGGTGGAGGGCTTATTATGATTCTCAATTTTTCGACGTGCCTTCTTTCACCATCCAACTGACCAGAGCTTTCGCCCTTGTGTAGGATAAGACGAAGAAAGGTACTTCAAGACACGTCAAAGAAATCCAATCATTCCGGAAATACTTTGAAACTGCATACAGGCCCAACGAACTTAGTCGAACCATAAGCGAAGCAGCTGTGACTTTGAAAGAAAAATTTACCAGAAAACTGGATGAGTTAAAACTACCTACATATGTTCGACCAGAACAACGTTGTGAGGTAGCTTTTAACCTCTATCCACCAAAATTTCCTCCTCTACCATCTGCTGAATTTGGCGTGGCCTTTAGCCCTCCATTTCCAGATTGGTTCACTTGTGGGGATTCTATGAAACTTCTTCGCCAAGAATATAAAAAATGTGCTAAGCGAGTGGTTCCGACTAAGTACACCTTGGACAATTTCAAAGGCCACCTTCATATAGACATAGAACGCGTTCGCGTGGAAACTCCTATACATGAAGGTGTGGAATGGGAAGATGTTCGACCCCACTTTTTCATTTACACACACACACGTATATGTTAATTTATGTTTAAACCTTTTCTTTCTTTCTTTTCCAGCCATCAAAATTCCTACCAAGAAGTCAGCTACTGGCGAAGCGTCAACTGTAGGGGATGCAGAAAACACAAAAGATACTACCAAGACACCTTTGGCGAAGGTATTATTTTGCTTTTCCTTTGGTCAATATATATTTTCATATTTTCTGAAATACTAATAAAATCTCTCTTGTTCCACAGGGAAGTCGAAGACCTCCTTCGACGCCAAAGAAAAGAAAGGAAAAAGAACCTGAAGTCAAAGTTGTTGACACCGATGATGGCGACGAATCACCAGACCAAGTGAAACCTTCAAGGAAGAAAAAGAAACCGAAAAAATCTCAACAACAAAAACCTCCTGCTTCCAGAACATTGGAAAAAACCCCCTCACAAATCCTGACGAGAAAGTTACTCCTGCTCCAGCAGAAAGCGAAAGTTCTAGCCTGAAGACTGAGATTCCCAAGGTATGGTTTTTTCTCTTTTCTTTTTATAGTTCGACGCTGAAAGGCAGTTTCCTTATGATACCTTTATTAATTCATTTATCTTCCAGGTCCTTGTCGATACTCACGGGCATCCTATGGTCCAAGTTCTTCCAAAGACTAGCAGTGATCCTACCTACAAGCCAACAAGCGTCTCCAAGCCTTCTCCTAAAGATTCGAAAAAAGAATCAGCCACTGAGGTGAATCAGCCCACTGCTGTCTCTAAACGAATTCAAGACATAGTGGAAGAAGAAATTGGTCCCGAGGCTGATACCTTAGTTGACATTGGTGGGGACACTGTGATGCCTACTGCAGTGCCCACAACAGACAATGATCCTGAAGACCATTCCCCCCTCAGTTTAAAGGACGCTGACAAAGAGAAGGATGAGGAGGTTGAAACTGATGGCGAAAAGGAGGAAGAGAAAGTAGGCGAAGAGCCCACAACTCCCACGGCTGCTACGGATGAAGAAGGAGACAGCGACAAGAAAAACCTTGGTGAACCACCCAAAGCTGCTTCGACCTCTACAACTTTGACCCGACTTTCTCAAGAGGAACTTGAGAATCTGAAAGTCCAAAGACCATTTGAATATCTGAAGGCCATGCTTAGTTCCCACTATAACTTTGCTGATACTACCGTCAGTAGTTCGACCACCTCAGGAACTACGTCTGACGCCAAATTCATGGACGAAGCGCTGACCCATATTCGACAAAAAATCCTCAACATCGATATATTTCAACTTTTAGAGAATGACTCATCTGCTCACTTTGACCTAAGAAAGATCTTAAAGCAAATTAATGTTCTGGAGGCTCCTCCTGAAGTTACTGATGTTGTTTTGGACCTGACTACTCTAATAGATCTTGTAGTGGCAGACTTTAATCGGCTTCGAGATTACTCCAAGAAGCTTGAAAATAAGACAGAAACCCAACTTGCTGAGTGGGATGATGCTTCAAGTTCGTCCAACAAAGTAACTGAACTGGAAAGAGCTTCTGAGCAAAATAAGAAAGAAGCAACTTTGTGTGGTGAAAACATCCTCAAGTGGAAGAAACAAATTGTTGTTCTTCAAAACAAAATTTCTCAGGCGGAGAAGCGCCAAGAAGAACTGCAACAAATAAGTCAAGAGGAAATAACTAAAGACTTTGAAGTTGGGGTGCACCATGTTGATAGGGCTCGAAAACTTGGTGAGGAAATCGAGGAGTTTTCGAATGGCAAGGCCCTTTGCGAGCGCCGTCTTCAAATTCAGAAATCCAAATTTGAAAAGCTGAAAAAATCTTTCCCCATTTAAATATTTGTAATATTTTTATTTGGCCTTTTTAAGGCCTTTTTGTAATGACATTTGAGCTATTTTATTTGCCGAAAAGAATTTCAATCCACCATGTTGCTTGTTTTCCTATGCATGACTATTCGACTGTTATCTTTACTTCTTGTAATGTGGGCTTGTATTTTTTCAAATATTTCCCATTTATTTTTAATAATCGCTTATCTTTATCCAATTCTTCGACTTCATAAGCGCCATTGGAAAATACTTGTGTGATTTGAAAAAGGTCCTTCCCACTTAGAGGACCATTTTCCCATAAGTCTATCTTTTCGATCCATGGGAAGAATCACTTTCCACACAAAGTCACCAATCGAAAAGGCATTATTTTTCACTCTTTTATTGTAGAATTTCTCCACTCTTTCCTTTTGCCTTTTCAATAAGTCTAACTCGTTTAATCTTTCTTCGTCTAAATCAACTAATGCATCTATCATCATATTCCAAAATGCATCTGATCGATGGAATTTCATGATGTCTTTGAACTCTTATTGACTACAAGTATATTTCGACTGGTAAGACCGCATCATGGCCATACGTTAATCGGAAAGGTGTAGCATTTGTAGCTTCCTTAGGAGAGGTTCGACAAGCCCATAGAATTAGGTCCAAAGTTTTGTGCCAACTCTTTGGTTTTCTTCCCACGTGCTTCTTTATTAAGCCAATTATAACCTTGTTTGCTGCTTCGACCTGACCATTGGCTTGAGCGTAGTAAAGCGTTGATGTGAGAAGTTTGAAACCCATTTTCTTCGCGAATGCTTGCATATTTTTACCAGTGAAAATAGATCCTTGATCCGTTGTTATTATCTCTGGGATACCAAACCTGTAAATGATGTTCTTCCGAATGAATTCGATTACTGGTTCTTGATCCACGTTTACTAAGGGTATGGCTTCGATCCATTTCGTAAAATAATCGATCCCAACCAAAATAAACTTCTGGCTTTTTGAAGAGGCCGTTCGAATTTCTCCAATCAAATACAAAGCCCAACCTCTAAAAGGCCAAGGCTTTATTATAGAATGTAATTCACTTGCAGGAACATGTGGTATCCCTGCGTGTACCTGGCACTCTTGACATCCTTTCGCGTATTCGACGCAATCTTTTAACATAGTTGGCCAATACATTCCCTGTCGAAATAATAACCACTTCATCTTATGGCCTGCCTGATGTGCACCACATGCCCCGCCGTGTACATTCGACAAAGCTATGTATGCCTCAGATTCGCCTAAACACTTAAGTAGTATCCCTTCCGGAGTTTTCTTAAATAGTTCATTCCCGATAATCACATAATTCAAAGCTCGATACCTAATTTTTCGTTCGACTGGTCCTGTTGGGTTATGCATGTACTCTATTATAGGCTTTCTCCAATCTCCAGTCATTGAATCATCTATGTTAAAAATTTCAAAATTTTCTTCGTCAGCGTATCCAAGCTTTATCGTCTCCAAATCTGACAGGGATAATCTAGCTGACACGACTCTTCCTCTAACTTCAATGGCTTTCTGCAACTTTTCCTTCGACACTTTGTATCCAGAAGCTATCTGCGCTAAATCATTTGCTTCCTGATTTTCTATTCGCGGGACATGTCGAATCGTAACCATATCGAATTTTTTTAAGAGTCAATTAGCTATTACAAAGTACATGATTAAATTCTCCTTAACACATTTGTACTCCTTTGTTACCTGCTTTATGACTAACTCAGAGTCGCCCATTATTTCGACCCGAATTGCCCCCAATTCCAACAAGATTTCAAGTCCTGCTATCAAAGCCTCATATTCTGCCTCATTATTTGAGCAGAGGCCTTCGACTTTGTACTTGAATTTTGTTAGGAGAAATAACAAGAACCCCTATTCCAGTTCCATTTTTATGACTAGAACCGTCGAAGTACAACTTCCATGGTTCCACTTCAATATAGTCCAAATACTTTTCATTTATAGCGTGGTCGACTATGAAATCAGCCACTACTTGTCCTTTGACAGCCTTTAAAGGCAAATATGTCAAAGAATACTCAGTCAATGCTAATGCCCATTTTCCAATTCGAATGCGCAAGATTGATTTAGATAACATGTATTTTATAACGTCGAAATGAGAAGAAATGTAAACATCAACTGGTTTTATATAGTGCTTCAATTTCATACAAGAAAAGTATACACATAAACACAACTTTTCAATCACACTATACCTAGTTTCCGCATCGTTAAAGACCCTACTGAGGTAGTAAATGGCTCTTTCGACACCATTCTCATCCTCCTGAGCCAACATGCTCCCTAATGTCTTGTCCGACGCGGATATGTACAACCTCATACTCCTACTTCTACAAGGTGACACTAAAATTGGAGGATGCGTCAGGTACTCCTTGATCTTGTCGAAGACATTCTGCTGCTCTTGCCCCCATTCAAAGTCTTCCTTCTTCAGTCAAAGTAGAAGGGAAAAGGCATGCGTCTTCCCACTAAGGTTGGAGATGAACCTTCTGAGAAAGTTGATCTTGCCAAGTAAAGACTGCAACTCCTTCTTTGTAGATGGCGCTTTCGCCTCCATTATTGCCTTGCCCTTGTTTTGATTGATTTCGATCCCTTTCTTGTGGACCACAAAGCCTAGAAAGTCTTCCGCCTGCACACAAAATGCACATTTGAGAGGATTCATCTTCAGACCAAACTTCCTCATCCTTTCAAAGGACTGTCGAAGATGGTCTATAGATTTTTCCCTGAAACTGACTTAATAACAATATCGTCAATGTAAATCTGCATAAAATCCTTAATGAAATCGTGAAAAATCGAATTCATTACTTGCTGATATGATGCCCCAATATTTTTTAAACCAAAAGGCATTACCACCCATTCGTAAGTGCCTAAGGCTCCAGGGCATCGAAATACCATTTTTGGAACATCTTCCTCAGCAATAAAAATTTGGTTATAACCAGAGTACCCATCAAGCATACTGAGGTACTCATGGCCCGCGGCAGAATCGACAAGCATTTCCGCCACTGGCATAGGATATTCATCCTTTGGGGTAGCTGAATTCAAGTCTCAAAAATCAATGCATACCCTTAACTTGCCATTTTTCTTTATTACAGGAACTATTTTAGCAATCCATTCGACATACCTGGTTGGACGGATGAACTTGCACCTGAGGAGTCTTTCGACTTCTTCTTTAATCTTCGAAAGGATTTATGGGGCAAATCTCCTTGGAGTTTGCTTAACAGGTTTCCTCCCAGGTTTTATTGGCAACCTTAATTCGACCAGGCTCCTATCCAGCCTGGGCATTTCGTCGTAGTCCCATGCGAAACAATCTTTGAATTCCTTCAGCAACTGGACTATTTCGATCTTGAGTTGGGGGCTCACTTTCGCACTGATATAGGTTGGTCGTTTCTCTGCCCCTGTTCCCAAGTCAATTTCTTCGAGTGGATCCTGTGCCATCATCATGATGTTTGCTGCTAAAGGGTCATTTTCGAAGCCCAACGACTCATTGTCATAAATCGCGTCCAGCCTTTGGTTTTGCAAATCTCCTAGATCTTTATCTGGAGGATCCCTATTAGAACCCTTTTCAAGACCTTGTTGATCTACTTCGATTTGGTTGGCTTCGACAGCCATATATCTTACTTCGGCCTTTAAGGCCGCTTTGAGTTTGTTCTCGGCTATATAAGCCTTGATTTTTTCGAGAATTAGTGACTCACTCATTGTCACTGAATTCGCTGCCCCAGCCAGTTGGCCGGATGTGTGAGGTTCCAAAAATGTAATCTTCTTCGCCAACTACCTCTCTATCCCACTGAAACCCGTGAGTGGGATGAAGGTATAATGAGCAAAAAGCATTGTCCGTTGGCGTCATGTCGAAGGTGGCTGGGCTATAAGGAGCTATGTGAGCTAGATTTCTGTTGAAACTTCGTCTATCCACCTGGTTTACTTTAGCCAGAAAATAACTCTGGTCAACCTCTATATTTTCGATAATCCCGTCTGCGCGCCAAATTGTTATTCGTTGATGCATTGACGAAGGGACGACACCAATACCGTGTATCCATTCCCTACCTAAGAGAAGGTTATAATTTAATTTCGACGTAATCACCATAAACATTGTCGGCCTCGTGATGGTTTTGACAGTTAAATCTACCTGTATCACACCCATGGTGGTTCCTACTTTCCCTTCATAATTCGACAACACCATGTTATGAGGTTTGGTGTCGGAATCATCTTTTCCAATTTTATTAAGCTTATAATACGACATCAAGTTGACAGCCGCTCCTCCATCGACCAAAATTTTATTCACCCCTATGTTACCCACTTTTCCTTTTATAAATAGGGGTTTCAAGTGGTTCCTCATTGAGTCATCTGGCCCTTCGAAAAATGCGTTATGTTCTTCAACGCATCCATTGTTCATGATATAGTAGCAAACGGGCCTGTGTCTGGCCGTTTTGATCTCCAAAGCTTCCTCTTCCTCTTCGACTTCCATTATTTGATCATACTCCATAGGGAGCACTGAAATGACATTACATGTTACGTCAAATGATGCCTCTGACTCTGAGTTAAAATCGTCTGTCATTTCATCATCCTTGGTTACTTCCTCCTTTGACACTTCTTGCACTGGAGCAGTAGGTCGCTTATCAAACTTCACTCCTTCCATCTGAGACGAAGTTTGAACGTTGCTGTTGGTTTCTGGCTTGTCTTTTCCTACAGCATCCTTCTCCTCCTTCTTTCGACGTTGGTATCTCCTCCACTGTGACTTCGTCATAGGATTCTTGCCCTTATAATTTTCAGAAGGGTAAGTCACCTTTTTAGCCTTTTGGAATTCTTTTCTGTATGATATAGAAGATCCCCTCTGTACTTCGAAGCCCTTCCATTTTCCTTGCCCTTGGGCTTGTCGGATTGGATTAACCCAGCTGTCGTCTGGAGCTTTGGTTGTTGGTTTGAATGTGTTAGGGTGTCTTTCCCCTAACCTTTCCCTGTTTCGGTCCCCTCTTCTGGGGTCGAATCTTTCTCCAGAAGGCCTCCAATTTCCTCTTCTTCTTGCCCTCTCCACTCCCTCTAAGTTTTGTGCTGCCTTTTTGTCGAAGACGACACTACAACGAGGGCAAAGCATCACCTCAAACCTTTTTGTCTGGCATCTATGAATAAAATCTGCCAGATTTTCTTCCTCCTTAGGGTAAGCCACTTTCTGGTACTCCTCCCATCGACGTTCGTCGTCAACTTGCATCGATGCATTATGAGCCACTTCGACCATGTTTATATTGGCAGGTGACTCTGTGTCCATGCTCAACTTATTCAACTTCAAGCTGAGGCCTTTATTGACCTCGTGTTCCTTCTTCATTCGATTGAAATCCTCAGAGATTTTCTTCGTTAGAGCCTTTGGGAGTGGACTCCTGGCAACTTGTGGGCTGACGAATCCGACAGCTTTGTCTTTTGGATCCTCCATGGTTCTTCGGAGAATACCAACAGCAGCTTGTTTGCAAGAACCTTTAGCAGTTCCTTCGTTGATTTTGGCGAAACCCTCAGTGGTTTCAATGTTAACATTGTTGAAACCCTCAGTAGTTTTGTTGTTGATGCCCTCAGCGGCCTCAGCAATGTAGTTCTCGATGATCTTTGCGTTAAGGTCTTCAGTAACCTTGACCATCACTGACTGGTCCACGCAGTCAGTTGTAACTTCGACCATGTCACCTTTGTTAGTGGGATCTTCAGCAACCTCCACCATATTCACGTTGTTGTCGAAGCCATCAGCAGCCTTCATCATATCCATGCTATCGTCGAAGCCTTCAGCAACCTCGACCATATTCACTATGGATGGCTCAGCATAGTGGGCCTCCACCACTTGCAAGGAGTTTGAATCCACCTTTGCCTGGGATTTCGACTTGCCGCCAAATTCGAGCCTTCTATCTCTTATTGCATTATGCACTAGATCCCTGAAAAGGAAACATTGAGACGTTTTATGAACCAAAAAATTGTGATATTTGCAAAAACCTCTCTTTTTCTGTTGTTTTAAAGGAGGCACCTTAGTACCAGGAGGCACTATCATTTGGAAATCCTTGACCAATAAATCAAATATTTCGTCACATTTTGTAACATCGAATGTATAAGTTCTTTTAGGGAACTTGTCTTTCTTCTCCGATCCGATTGGATTTTTTCCATTCGACAGAGCCAAGACTTTGCAAGCATAAGGCGGACCCTGTTTTAACTCCGCCAAATCTACCTCTTGTTCGTCAAAATTTGATGATTCCTCTTCGTCATCATCCTCACAAACCCCGACATATGCTACCCTTTCTTTCCTATTTTTATTAACCCTAGCCTTTTAGGCTTTTAGTCATTCGACTTGTCTAACCCTATCAGCCAATTGGGCCATGTCTCTTAAATATTGGGTGTCTAATTTCTTTCTGATGGAATATTCAAGGCCACCAGCGGCCATTTCGACTAACTCATGCTCAGGCACCTGTGTGAAACACCTTGCCTTGAGCAATCTAAACCTATTCAAATAATCATCAATTGGTTCTGAGAACTTTCTCTTTACGCTAGCCAATTCTTTCAAACTTATCTTTGTTTGTCCCATATAAAACTGTTCATGGAATAATCTCTCCAACTGGGTCCATGTATGGACCGAACCTGCAGGCAAAGATGTGAACTAAGTAAAAGCATTTTTCGTCAGGGAGCTCGAAAAATATTTTATCTTCAAGTTCTCATTGTACGCTATTTCGCCTGCTTCGATCAAGTAACGGGCCACATGTTCGACTGTCGATTCACTCGTGTCTCCTGAAAACTTAGTGAACTTGGGGACTTTCCATCTTGGGGGTAAATCTTCCTGCAATATATATTCAGATAATGGTGATGTGTAACTAGGCCTCTGTAGTCCTATATTTACCCCATTTCGAGTCATTATTCTTTTGACCATGGCTACTAAATTGTTTTCTGCTGGCATGTTATTACAACGTATTCGTTGCATAACATCATCAGCATTTTGATCCCTATTTACTATCACCCTCACAGGTTCTTGCTGAACAGGCATTTTGACCCGAGGTGGTTTGACCACTGCTTCTTGGTCTCGAAGGTTCGCTTGAGGAACATTTATTGGTCTTTGGTTTATAGTAGGTTCTTCTTCGATGACTATCCTTAGGTTCTGGACTACCTACTCTCTTTGAGTGGGTTGGGGAACACCAAAAAAATCGGCAATACGCGCCATTTACGCTGCCAATTGTTGGTTCGTTTGAGTGGTATTTTGAATCAATGGGTTAAATACAACCCTCATTTGTTGGGTCAACATCTGCACCATGTCATGGTTACTCTCATCTATTTGTTGCCTAATCACTTGCGCAGAATTATTAGTGATACTTGGCATATAGGTTTGATACCCTGTTGTTACAGGCTGAGTCATTCTCCCTATATGGTTTACACCAGATCCTGATCCTTGCAAAGGCGAAGTTACGTTAATCATAGGATCTGAATATATTGGTGGCGTATTATGTAAACTTGCCATCACCGTAGTTGCCATTCCATATGGTTGATCTTAGTTTGATAGAGGCATCGTAAAACCAAACACAAAAGGCCTGTACGTACTTCCAGGAGGAGGGGGTGTCATTTGAGGCATTTGGGGTCCCATAGTTGAAAAGCTAGGCGCACTTTGGGGAATTGAAAGCGCAGGCGTCGAACCCGCTGTTGATGGCATAGCCTCCAATACTGATATTGAGGCCGTATTGCCCCCAGTCGAAGGATTAGGGGGTGGTATTTCATTACTCGTAAGATTCAGATTGTTAGGGGGATTTGGATTCACCATTCTGCGTATTCGTCTTCCTCTGGGTCTTTCTTCGTTATTTATGGCTATTTTACCACTTCTTAGTCTCACGCAACAAAAACGAAGAAAATTTCTTACGAGTAAAGTGTAAAATGATGGTTTTCAAATGTTAATAGCACAAGGTCCCACTGGGCGTGCCAATTTGTTTGCTTGGAAAATTCGCAAACAACCGCTGATCTCCTAATTTATGAAAAAATTAGTATGCTTACAGGACCGATCAAACAAATCCTAGGACAATGTGCTTTAACAATCTTGACAATTTGTGTTAGAAAACCCTTTGTTTATTGAATTCATCATGGTTCTCACCAACTTTCGTACTTTTCGACAAAAGTAGTAAAACTTTGCTTCTTGAAATAAATGGCGAAATGTAAATAACTTGCAAGTAAAAAAAATGACAGAAATGTAAAGGGAATTGTAAATGAAGAACTTAAAACTTTTATTAAAATGCAAGGAATGGAAACTGGTGTTTTTCAAACGTACATTTTCTCAGTAACTACTCTTTTCTCTCTCACGGTTACTTTGAGTATTTCTTGAGTGATTTGTACAAATTCTGAACACACCGGAAATCTAACACTAAGACTCCCTATTTGTACACAATCGAAATAACCACCAATAACAGCTATTTCTCTTTATGGCGACAAATGGCATTCTGCATGCATTCGTCAACTAGATGCGTTTCACGCGTCCAATTTCAAAATGAAACTCCCTCCTAAATTTGAATTTTAAACATCTGTAGAACGAGGCCTATTACTCCTCTGTCGAAATATTCCTAATACTTAGAAAAATCTGCCAATGCTTTCCCTTAAGTAACATTTGCCTTCGACTGGCTTTCTCTCATCAGAAATACCTTCCTGTCGAAATGTCCTGGCGAATTTCCGAATTTGCTCTTGAACAATTATCTTGGCGTCAAAATTAGCAGCCTACAATATTACACGCGATTTTACGATGGATGTTGGCAAGCTTACACCCTATTCTCACCCTATCCCTTGTTTGGGTGACTGTGTATCCCCCAATTGGCTATGTGACATTGAGATAGTCTATGTGGCATTGTGATTTGATTACATGGAACAGATTGAATAAAATCCCTCAAAGTTAGGGTTTTTCTTCCCCTTCCCTTCTTCGTTCGTTCGTTCCTCCCATTCCCTTCTTCCATTTTTGTGCCATTCTTCTGCATTCGTTCGTTCCTCCCCTTCCTTTCTTCTATTTTTGTGCCATTTTTATGCCATTCATCGTTCGTTCTTCTTTTGTCCCATCAATTGGAAGCATGGTTAGAAGCATGTCTTTTGGACCAGTGCTAATTCAGTCTCATTTCGAGGTTTACCAAGATGTGGTTGTGATAGAACAATGAAGATGTGGGTCTCCAACACAAGTAAACCCCGCAACAGAAAGTTCTGGAAATGTCACAATACTGGGGTAAGTATGTTTGTGGATTAATTGGCAAAATTTGATAGCAAGTTTTGATTTTTATTAATGTTAACAGTTGTGTAAATCATATTTTATAGACTGGGAATGGCTGTGAATTATTCTTATGGGATGATGAAATTGGAGACTCTACCAAAGGGAATAGTGTTATTCAACCATTTTGTAAGAAGTGTGAGATACTAGAAGTGAATTTTGAAACAGTAACAAAGAAATTGGAGAAGTCGAACATGAAGCTTGAAGCTCAAAGAAGGATTAATATGAAGCTCAAGATAGCAATTGTTATGTTTTGTTTGATTATTGCTCTATTGTATAACTTTATGTAATTTTAAGCTGGTTCAATAGTTGTATTTTTCTGGTTAGGATTAATATGTATTTTGAAACTTCTATATATCAATGGAACGAATTATGTTTCTGTAAAACAAGTTGTGTAAGTTGTTTAATAGTTGTATTTGTCTGGTTAGCATTAATATGTATTCTGGAAAGAATTATGTTTCTGTAAAACAAGAATTATGTTTAAGTTGGTAATCAAACACAAAACATTACAAAATATATTGTCAAACACAAAACATTACAAAAGTTGCTGTCAAACATTAAGACTATGCTGTCAAACATTACAAAATAAACTAGCACCAAAAGTGTGCATAATTCAAACATTACAAAATGGCACCAAAGTTGTGCATATCATAAACAAGACTATGCTGTCATAACATAAAACATTACAAAAGTTGTGCATATCAGAAAACATTATCGATCATTAATTGATTTTTTCTTTAGAGCCTTCTTAGGAATACTCTTTGAAACCTTTTTTGGAGTACTCTCTGAAGTCGTTTTTGGAGTAGTCTTTGAAGCCTTTTTTGGAGTAGTTTTTGGAGCCTTTTTTGGAGTACTCTTTAGAGCCTTCCTTGTAGCTTGTGAGGCATTTCCTTCTTCTTCTTCAGTCAAGCACAGAGGTTGGTATGGGTCAGAACCAGGACCTGTGAATGGTTTTGGTTTTTTAAACCAATTCTCCTTAATTCTCTCGCTTGATCTCTTTCTCAATGGTTTGAATTCTTGTTTGACCTTAGCCTTGCCTTTGTTTTTGGTACATGTTGATCTGATACTTGTTGTTGTTTGCACACTTAAATTTATGTCGGGTAGGCTTGAAATCATATCATCAGTGATGTCCCCAAACAATGAAGCCTCACTTTGTGTTGCAGCAGATGGCTCATTGACATTCACAGTACCTTGAGTTGTATCAGTTGGTACATCTGCAACATTTGCATCAGTTGTAACATTTGCATCAGTTGTATCAGTTGGTACATCTGCAACATTTGCATCAGTTGTAACATTTGCATCATTTGTATCAGTTGGTACATCTGCAACATTTGATCTCATCCTTTTCTGCACATAACATACTAGTTACATTAACAACCAATCAACAATTATCAATACATCAATATACACATAATATACTAGTCACATACCTTTCTTTTCAAGGCATTTGGATCTTGTTTTTTGCTCTTGCATAACTTTACATTATGTCCAATCTTGTCACACTTAGTGCCTATAAGATACACCAGGCAGCCTCCTTCTAGTACCTTCCTCTCCAGTCTCCCTAATTCTTAATTTTTTTGGTCTACCAGGTCCCTTTTTGTAGTTAGGAGGTAGGAGCTCTTCACTTTCAACCTCAGGCCACGTATCTTGTCCATTTATAGGGCTAACAGCAAATCCATAGCAAATGGCATACTTATCCCTAGTGTAACATTCATGAACAAACATTTATGGGTTCTGCTGCCTAAATCCTAAGGCAGCAACAACATGCCTGCATGGAATACCAACTAATTCCCAAAAATTACAATTACAGGACCTTTTAGCTATATCAACTATGAATTCCTGTCTGTTATAAGAATGAGTGACATGAAATTTTTCTTCCATAGCCCAAGTTGGCAACCAATGACCACTCATAGCTACCTCAGTATCTAATCTTTTTCTATGAATTGGCATAACTTTGTGTGACCATTTTTCAAGTTTCAAGGTAGAATTACTACACCTATTCATCAGATATTTCCTAATCCATTCACACATTGTCAATATAGGTTTATCTCTAGCAATTAGAATTGTGGCATTAAAAGATTCAACAATGTTGTTCATCAATACATCACACCTAGGATAAAAACTAAAAGCATGTTAACACTAAGATTTAGGAGGAACTCCCATTAGCCATGACCAAGCCTTTAGATCTACTGCCTTCAATTCATTCATCTTTTGCATCCATGCTTGATGGTATGTTGCCTTGGCTGCTCCCATCATTAGATCTCTTATGAGTGCTCCACCACCAAATTTCTTCTTAAAATTTGCATACAAATGCCTCAAGCATAGCCTATGCTCAATTCTAGCTTCCATTTCTTCAAATACTGCAACCAAACCCTAAAACAATGATAAAAATTAGTTAAATAGTAGGACATCAAACACAATTGAAATTTAGTGAACTTTTAAATAGATTACCTTCTGCTGATTTGAAATAAATACATATCTATTCTCTTTTCCAACATCTTCCATTAACAGCTGTATAAACCACCTTCATGATTCCTTTGTTTCTGTTTCCACAACACCAAATGCCAGTGGGAAGTACTGGTCATTGGGGTCCCTACCCACAACTATTAAAAGTTGGCCTCCATATTTAGTCTTCAAATGACACCCATCAACCCCAATGAAGGGTCTACAACCATTGATGAACCCTTTTTTACCTCCATCAAAACATAAATAAAAAGAACCAAATCTTGGTTGAATGGAAGGTAATGGTCTGTCAATGTTGATCTTCACTGTATTTCCAGCATTTACCCTATGCAACTCAGCTGCATATCTCCACAGATTTGCATATTGCTTGTCTGCATCTCCTTCTATGATTTTTCTTGCAATCAACTTAGCTTTCCATGCCCTTGCCACAGTTATACCCACTAAATAGTTTTGCCTCATATCTTGAATAATATCACAGATCCTTACTTTATCAGAAGTTCGCATTTTCTTTACCACAGTCTTAGCCACCCACCTTGAATTTACAGATCTATTATCCAAAACCCTAGCACATGTGTGGGTGTCCTTTATAGTCTTAATGGCATATGTGTGCTTATGGCCCACCTTAGAACAAAGCATTAAAAAGCCACACTTAGCCTTACATTCAACCCTCACCCTATACCCCTCATTTTTCACAAATGTTATTTCCCTCCCATTTAAAATTGTCCACTCACGAATGGACCATAAAGTCATCTAGGGAATTAAACTCCATACCCCACTTAAACTTAAAATTCTTATTAAGTTGCTCTTTCTTAAACTTCTCAAACTTAGGCCTTTTTTCATCTTCTGAATTATCAGGATCAGAGCTCAATAGCTCTTCACTAACATACTCCTCATCATCCATATTTTTCTTACTTGAACAAGTTAATAACCCTGCTATAATTGGACCATGACAAAGTGGTATAGTCACATCAATACCATCAAATCCATCTACAAGAGCAGTCGTCCTTTCATCCTCACTATCGTTCAACCCTTCAACAACCTCTTCATCACTAACATCTGACTCATCCATTTCATTCACACACCTAGGACTGCTTCTACTTCCAATTACATCGTATTCCACAAACATTTCCCCATCAACTTGATTCGCACAAGCATAAGCAGCGAAATCATAAGGATCCTCATCATTCTTAATCTGAAAATGATTAGGATCTATGTTAGTGATTTTGGTCCACAGCCTGTGCGACCCTACTAAGTAACCCCACCCATTTACTATGTTTTGAATGTGAGGCATATTCCACTTATCTATGTGTTCCCTAGAAATCAAAGTAGAAACACCACCCCTGTAAATCGTCTCTCCATCACTTAGCATTACGAACTCTCCTCCATGGCGAAAAAAAGTGTTAAACAGTTCATTGTTCTGAAATTATATACTTAATGTAAGGAAAAAAACCATAATGCATGTAGGATAAAGTAACGAAGCAAGAAATTAGAAGTTACCTGAGACGAATCGCTCGGAGCTTCGCAGTTCCCAACCATGGCTTCATCTTCTCCCTTGAATTCGTCTTCCCCCAAATCAAGTTTCCAACTATGAACCCTAATTTCACGGGGGGTAAACAAGAATGCATATTTGCTAGATACACATTCACAATGCCACATAGACTATCTCAATGCCTCATAACCCATTGGAGGATACACAGTCACCCAAACAAGGGATAGGGTGTTGTAAAAATGTATTATTTGTTTTATAAGGGGGCGTTCAAAAAAAAAAATACTTCAGGGGGGCAAAACCAAATCTCGCCCTAATGGCGGGGGGGATCGTATAATTAACCCTTAATGAAATGATCTAGATATAAAATTTTGACCTCCTTAATTTATAACTTATATACATACATAAGATCAAACTTATAGACAATGTGAGAAAAGACTTCTGCAACAATAGTGTTGTTATCGATCTAAAATTTCTAATTCCAACAAAAGCCTTCACTGTACCATTGATTTGTCTACATTCCAAGTACATGCAGAACTATCGTATGAGATTATTAAATAACATCTTTATATATTTTATGATTATAAACTGGCCAATAAAGAGCTCCATTCAAGAACGACTCAGATTTGAAACAACTTGTGCATTCAAGATCCATCTTTACAGTAAGCAATCGGCCAATCTTCAAAGCTATATTTTGGACAAAAGCTCCTGTCAGAATTTTCAACCTCCTACCATAAAAATACATTAATGTGCCTCTGCATTCATATCATGACTCCTTTTAAGTCAGCCTAACAGAAGTTGAGATAAACTTTATCATGATCAAGCTTCACACGGTCCAACTCCATCTCAAGCTTTGTCACAAGATGTTGAAGTTCATCGACATGTGTACCAACTATGTGCACAATGAGATTTAAGATAGATCTAGGAACATGATTTTCAGCTTCCTCAGAATGATTCATACTCACCAAGAATTCAAGAACATGCCCCTTAATCACAGTCCCACGTCACTCCTGGTTGTAGTTTCAAAGGCGGACATAGAACATCAATCAAATCCTGTGCAGATTGTGTTAACTTATGATTCCTAAAGTGAATGATGGTGCGTCTGTTTTTACTGGCCTCACCTACTCTATTAATTAATTCTTTCATTGCCGACCTCGACGGTGCGATTGTCGAACCATGAATTTGATGCCTTACAAGAGATGTAAATCGCGGCCGCTCCTGCCGCTATTCTGGGCGATCGGACCGAGGCGGCCCTCCGCCGCGCGCAAACTTAGGTGCGAGTTACGTGTTGCAGAACGTGGGCGAAGATGACGCTATCACGGGTTGCGGGTAGCACTCAGCTCCCTGGGTGGAGCGGGTTACCCGGTTTTGCTTTTTTTTTTTAAGCCAAATTAGTTTATGTCCTCAGAGGCGGGTGGCGGCAGAGAAGGAAGGTTGAAGAAAGAGAGAAGGAGAAGAAAGGTGAAGGAGAAGAAAGGTTGAAGAAAAGTGGCAGAGAAGAAAGAAAGTAGAAAGTGAGTGATTAGGGTTTTTGGATGAATACATATTAAAATGGGCTGGGCCTATGTTTGGATCTCAATTATTATTAAAAAAAGTCATATTAATCCATTAGCTTATTATTTGTTAATAAAACTTAATAAATATAATAACATTAAACTTAATAAATATAATAACATTTAATAATAAAAATAATAATAACATATATTAGAATAAATAATTAAACTTTTAATTCATTTTTATTTTATTAATTTAATTTTTATAAAATTTTTGTGTTACTAATTTAATATTTTTTTAATGTTCACTCAAAATAATTTATTTGTATAGATTATTTGTATATTTAATTTAAAAATAGTCAATTCTAAAAAGTCAACAAAATTTATCCCGCTATCCCATTTTAAAGGTCGGCCGCTCCGCTCCGCTATCTGCTATTAATAACTCTGTGCCTTACAACAAAAACACCAACAGTTCACATAACATATTCATAAGCAGGATTCACCGAAATCAAACTTACAGAATAATAGTTAGCAAGAAATGAAAGGAGTAACTTATCTTTATGGTTTATAATGAGCAAATCGGTATTCAATTTTTATGGAATTACAATTTTGGATTCGACCCTTTCTTATTGAGAGTGCTTCCACTGTTATCGTTTGATGTTGTTGTTGAGGAATTTGAAATTATCAGCAACGCGACAAATCACCTATCGTGATATAAGCCTGCGATTCTTGTTGACTTCGAGAAGTGTAACGACAAGAAGATTTTACTGCTCCGGTTATAATTCTTATTTCAAATTTGACTATGGCGATTCAAAAATCATTAAAGGTTACTTTATGACCCTATGAGATCACAACACCAACATCAACCTTAGACGTAAACTACATCTTTGAATGATGACAGCGTTTTGACATCGGTGTGACTTAATTTTCATGATTCCAGCTCTGTTTCTTCTTAAGCTTTCAAGGAACTATCTGGGTTTTCACTCGGATGAACTATGGAATCAATATCTACATCAACGTCTTCATACGCAATCTGTCCACTACTTGAAGTAGGCTCATGATATGTTTGCTCAGCATTACTAGTCTCCAAGCTGGCTTCAATGGCCATGGAAAGTTGATTTTCAGAAAGATCGTGGCGAAACATTCGCCCTCTTCCACGACGTTGATCCTGTTTATTATTGTGTTTATATCAAAAACTAGTTGGTATCTGTAGGGAAACAATGAAGGTAACTTCTGTAAGGTACTGAGAAGGATCTTGGAAGTACATATTTCTAAGGAAACTAGCAAAATCAACAGACATGAGAAGTGAGTTCAAGAAGAGAAGATTGCCAATGCACATGCCTGAAGAGCAGCATTACACTTTGACCGTGACATGTGTCCTCCATGTTCCATAGTATTATGTCTCTATCATAAACAAGGAAAAAGAGGTTCAACAATGAAAAATAACCCACAACAAAGACACATCTGCTTTTTTACAGTAAGATTGAAAGAGTAAACATCTAAATGAACAGGCATGGGGAATCATCAAGCAGGTAATGTACTGCACACAAGACACCTTCTGAATAAACCATTAACAGAAAATATGAAGGAACAGGAAAAGATCCTAGTGCTGTAAATAATCTATCACCTTCATCTCTGATTCAGATTGAAAAACAACAAATTTCTTGGCAAGGCAAGCATCATCTTCACATAAGAAATGCTTTGTCGGAAGTGAATCTGCATCAGAGGACATTTATCCGAACAAATACCATCATGTCAAATAACATGAATTATCTAGCAAAGCCTTACCATCAGACGAATAAGATAGTAAAAGAAGCAAAAACTTATATTTCTTACCTCTAGGTCATCATAATTCTTATAGTATTCATACTGTCCTGGATGTTGCCTATAATTAAAGCACAGATATAATGAACATTACACTTCTAACAGTTTAGATCAAAATGAAGACATGCTCTGTTAAGCACATGATTGATTAGCTTAATTGTTACCTTTGGCATATATGACAAGTATAATGTTCCGTAGACATGTGTGTGTACAGTTCATTGTCCCTATAAAATGGGGTTTTACAAAATTTACACATAGGATGCCCTATAAAACCAACTCGCTCACTCTCACTTCCATCCACCTCGGAATCACATGTGTTTTATGTATTTTCCTTCCAATTTTTTGGTTCACATGCATTTAAAACATATCAGTCACCCACATTACGTTGTGTGTGTGAGTGAATTGAGCTTTCATTATGGGGACATAGGTTATTTTCCTAGAGATAGAACTTGTAGTTGTGAGGCCTAGAGACCGAATGTGATTAGTTCAGCGGGTGCAGGAATAAGGTTTCATCTTCTGCCAATTCCAAAATAAACAACTATTTTTAAGTTCGAGTCATACCTTGTCTGTGAGGATTCCACAGAGCAAAGCATTATAATCAGTTTATAATAAAGCGTCCACTCTACGAGCAGCCATCCGACTACAAGCTTCATAGATAGTTGTTGATTTAGGAACTGTCATGCCTTTGAAAGTCACAATGATTTCACAGTTCGCTCACCCCTGATCCAGGTCCAAGAAGAAAAGAAGATATCACATCATAAAAACAAAAATGCTGACAAATCAAGTTCGAGAAACACAACAATATCTTATAGTGTCGCATCGTAGATTGTTATTTCCTCCTAAAAGATTTAAGAATACTCAGCCATTTAGACTTGCTTTATATAGTGACCTGCATGTGATATTAAATAAATTAATAATTCATTCTCTCATTTTCATATGCATCTTTTTCTAAGTATTCATGATAAGATCCTCGGAGTGTCAACATTATAGGTTTCCTTCTACTTCCATAATGAACTCATGATCATATCAACTCTGTATCCCTATGTGTTACTGCGAGAATCCATCAACAAGATCATCGCCATTCAAAATAATAGAACCTTTCAAGGTTTTTCTTTATCAAGACAAAAATAGAATTCAAAACAACACTATAAGGTAAATGAATCCCAACTACATTGAAACACAAAAATCTAACAATTAGCACACTATTAATTCATCAAAAAAATCAAGATCTCCTAAAACAGTTCAATGTAGCTATCACAAAGATTTTCTTTTGAAAAAAATCCAACTAAGTGCATTTATGATCTCGTTTGAACCGAGATTTTTCTCATTAATTATTGACTTCATTGTAATGAATCATCAATTGTTTTAATTTAACATTTTTAAGATTATTTGTCTTTGTAATCATAAGGTTTTAAAAACTCTCTTACCACAAAAATGGCCACCACAAAACAAGAAGATGTCGATACCGATTCTATTATTTTCCGTTTTAATGATAAAGAACAATAATTCACACCGTGGTGACTGCAATTAGTGTCGCAACACTTATACATACCGAAATCATGAAACCTTTATGTGATTGCAACACTTATAGCGACCAAAATCGCAAAAGCCTTTATGCGACCGTTATGAAAATCAGAACTCACATGAAGATGATCAATTCTATTCCAAATTAAATTTATCGTTAGAATTAAATAAACTATTGATCAAACAAGAAACATTTCACCGTGGAAACACAATCAACAACTAAAGCGTTCGTTGAGGAAAAAAGACAACATACACGGTGGTGGTGCACATAGACGGAAACGGTTTACGAAAAGTGGTGTCCAGCGGTGAAAACACATATCCCTTCTTCTTAGACAGCATATGACTAGTCGAGAATGGACCACTATTTCCCGAAGAAGCACTGTGACTCGACAATGTGCCGAACAATCTGAACAATTTAAATCAAGTGTTAGAGTAACGAAACCATGATAGAAACAATTTTAGAAAAGGAAAAAGGATAAGAAACTCGCTGAAAGAGGGAAGAATTGAGTTGAAGTTGTTTATTTTTAAACTTCCAAAAAGACAATTTCTCAGATGTGCGATGGGTTTCTCGGATGTGCGATGAAATGAAGGAGATGAATTTCTGGGGTTTCAAGAGAGAACGAGTTTAGAGAGAAATGGGGTTTCAAGAGGATGGGTTTTAGGGTGCGTTTGGTTTAACAAAGGGAGAGGGAGGGGGAGGGGAGGGAATTTAATAGAGGGGAGGGGAAGGGAGGGGAGGGGTGGGGAGGTATTTTAACTAAATGTATGTTGGGTTTAAAGAAGGAGAGGGGAGGGGAGAGGAGAGATTTTTAACTGCATATATGTTTGGTTCATAAGGGGAGGGGAGGGATTTTAAAACTAAATCACTTTTTTATCCTTACAAGACATTCAGACATAACAGTAAACAACAACACACATTAGTTGAACTATAACTCTTCGATGCAAATCAAACTATTTGCTAATAATAGTTCTTTGATCTTGATAATCCATCTAACTAGATAAAACAATTTATATAATTAAAATGAGGTAAAATAATGTCAGAATGTTAAAAAAATGAACAAATAATGTTAGAATGTTCATTTTTTTATCACAAATCACATCGTAAAAAATTCATAAATTTTTTTTATCACAAATCACATCCAAATATTAAAATATTATGTGTTTTTCGATTGATTAGTCTTCCAGTATACATATTATCCACACTGTTTACTACCTAGTGAGATAGATATGAATCATCTTATATGAGAAAATAATTGAACTTTACTATAATTTCTATCATACGAAAAACTATTTGCTAACACGTATGATTAGGACAAAAGTTTAACATACAATTCCTAATCCTATGAAACCATATAATTCATAATCCTACAAAACCATATAATTCCTAATCCTACTAAAAATTTTCGTAAATAAAATTAGTACTAAAGTTTAACATATAATTTCTAATCTTAGAAAAAATTATTTGCAGCTAGTACATGGCATTCAGTTTGGTGTACATAACATAAACAAATTGAAGGGGAACAAAAAATAAGGACAATCTTGAAAATAAAATAAATAGTTAAGGATAAATTAGAGAATATAATAAAATTCTAAATAATGGCAAAAAGTGAATCTATGAGGGATTTTGCTCCCCTCCCCTCCATTTATAAAAAATGAATCACACAAATATATTTAAAAATATCCCCTCTCCTCCCCTCCATCTACCCCCAACCAAACGGACTCCTAATGGATATGATGTAATTAGATTTGATAAATTTACAATAATAAGTGTTTTCTTATTATTTTATTTTTTAATAGAGATTTGATAATAATATCTCTATTATTATAATAATATGTGTTTACTTATTATTTTATTTACATAATATTAATTTAATAAATTTATACCCATTAATTCACTTACTTACCCAAATAACACTTAATAAAGTATATTATAATTTATTAATGTGTCTAAGATTAATATTTAGAGTTATTAAAATAAACAATTATTTTTAGTCAATCTTAATTTACATCTGTTTTATCTTTAACGGGAATAATAGAGATATTATTATATTAATGATTTTAATTTATTATAATAATGTTTTTAATATACACTCTTTTTTCAAAAATAGGGTGTCTATTATCATGTACTACTACTTAGAATAGCATTTTATTTACAAATTTGCCACTGTATTTGTTATTTACACCCTTTTTCAGTATAACAGGTGTAAATTTTAAAATTATATTCGTCACTTTGTACTAGTGACACTTCGAATGAAGTGATGCTTTATGTTAATGTGTCTGGTCCGACTATGAAAAACAGGATTCTTTGTCATGGCAATAGCTGATTTGCTGTCACAATAAAGTAGTAGACTTGCCTCTTGCTTCTCTCCAATGTCTTCTAATATTCATCTCAACCAAAGTGATTGTTGTGTAGGCAAACCAGCTGCTAAATACTCAGGTTCAACTAAAGATTGCGTCACAATATCTTGCTTCTTTGAGCACCAAGAGATCACACCTAAACCAAGGTTGAATAAATAACTTGAAGTGCTTTTCATATCATCAACACTTCCGGCCCAATCACTATCACAATAGCCTTTAGCTTCAGGTTTAGAATTCTTCTCAAATCTGATTCCATGCTTCGTGGTTCCCATGACATACCTTAGAACTCTTTTTTCTAACCCAAGATGTAAATGACTTAGTTTACTCATGAATCTTGAGAGTAAACTAGCAGTAAACATTAAATCGGGCCTTGAAGCTGTAAGATAAAACAAGCTTCCAACCAAACTTCTATACATTCTTGCATCTACTAATCTTCCACTATCTTCCTTCTTTAATTTTTCATTCACCACTAAAGGAATATCAACAGGTTTGCATCCATACATGCCAAACATTTTCAAAATATTTTCAGCATATCTCTTTTGACAAATAAAAACTCCATATTCGTCTTGGTAAACCTTAATACCAAGAAAATGATGCATCAAGCCAAGATCACTCATCTCATATTTTTTCATCATTTCGATTTTAAAATTTTCAACCATTTTCTTGTTGTTACTCGTATACACCAAATCATCAACATAAAGGGCAACAAGAAGGATATCATCTTTACCTTGATGCTTCACATACAAGGTAGGCTCACTTTGACTTCTTTGAAATCCTTGTTGAATGAAATAGCTGTCAATTTCACTATACCACGCTCTAGAGGCTTGCTTCAACCCATAGAGAGCTTTCTTCAACTTGTAAACTTTTTCCTCCTGGCCTTTAGTCACAAAGCCTTGAGGTTGCTCACATACACCTTTTCTTTTAATTTTTCATTCAAGAAAGTTGACTTCACATCAAGTTGGTACAAATTCCAACCTTTTAGAGCTGCTAACGCAATGATTGTTCTCATGGTGTCCAAACGTGCAACCGGAGTAAAAGACTCACTATAGTAAATTCTAGACTGTTGTGCATAGCCTTTGACTACTAATCTAGCCTTGGCTCTTTGGATTGAACCATCTGGATTATGTTTTAATTTGTACACCCACTTTACTCCAATAGTTTCTTTGTCATTTGGCTTTTCAGCTAGCTGCCATGTGTTGTTCTTCTCAATTGCATTTATTTTTTCTTGCTTCGCATTCCTCCAAACATCTTCTTTGATTGCTTCATCAAAAATTTTTGGTTCCACAACACAATAGTTGCACCTTGATAAATATCACTCAAATCCTTCAATTTTATTGGAGTTGAGCAGGAATATGATGAACTTGAAATTGGTGGACTTGGAGAGGATGAAGAACTTGGTATACATGGGGCTAGTTGCTCATTTTGAGCGTTAAATCTTGTTGTAATAAAATTGCAGGAACTATTTTCTCCTTCATTTTGTCTTCTTCCCAATTCCAAGAATCCTTCTCATCAAATACAACATCCCGGCTAATGATCACCTTGTTTTTCTTCAAGTTGTAAAGTCTATAGCCCTTTGACATGGAACTATAGCTAATAACGACACATCTTTCACTTGTTCTTTCAGCTTTGTCCTCTTTTATTTAAGAATTTGAGCATAGCAAACACACCCAAAAACTTTAAGGTGGTTAACTAAAAGAGTTCTTCCACTCCAAGCTTCAAGTGGAGTCTTATTCCATATAGCCTTTGTTGGGCATCTATTCAGCAAATACACAGCAGTATTAACAACCTTGGGCCAAAAGGTTTTAGGCAAACCTTTCTTAAGTAGCATAGACTTCGCCATCTCCATCACAGTTAGGTTCTTTCTTTCAGATACACCATTTTGCTGAGGTGTATAGCCAACTGTGAGCTGTCTTTCAACACCTTCATCTTCACAAAATTTATGAAATTCATTTGAGGTGTCCTCCTTCCCCCTGTCACTTCTCAACATTTTTATAAACCTACCACTTTGTTTCTCAACAAAAGCTTTAAACTTCTTAAAAATTACAAAAACTTCATATTTTTGTCTCATAAAATATACCCATGTCATGCGCGTAAAATCATCAATAAACAAGATAAAGTACCAGTTTTTTCCATGAGAAAATGTATTCATAGGGCCACACACATCTGTGTGTACAAGTTTCAACACTTGTTTGGCTCTCCATGCTCCTTCCTTTGGAAATGGTTGGCGGTGGTGTTTGTCAAGCATACATCCTTCACACACACTAGATTTTTCTTCAATTATTGGCAGCCCATACACCATCTTCTTTTGATAAAGCAACTTAAGACTATTGTAGCTCAAGTTCCCAAGTCTCTTGTACCATAAACAAGAGTCATTATCTTTTCTAGCCATCATGCTGACATTTGTCTCATAATTAAGAGAAAGTGGAAAGCTCCAATTGCTAGTCATTTTTACAACAGCAACCCTTCTTTTCTTTGAATCAAAAATCCTGCATTCCCGGTTCTCAAAATTTAGAGAATAGCCATGCTCCAAAAGTTGTCCAATGCTTAGCAAGTTCTCATATAACTCTGGCAAATAAAGAGTGTCATGAATGACTTTGCTTCCTTGCTTTTTTGTAACTCCAATGATGCCTTTGCCTTTTACTTCAGCATGTTCTCCATTGCCCAATTTAACTTTTGAGGAAAATGAATAATCAATGTTGATAAAACTTCTTTCTTTTCGGTCATATAATTGCTAAAATTGTTATCCAAATACCACACATTTTTATCTTCTTGAAATGCTTTTTGACAAGCAAAGAACAAATTACCTTCATTATTTTCTTCTTCTGCCAATAAAGCATGTTGTTGATTGGCAAAACGACAATCCTTTTGAATGTGCCGGAATCTCTTGCAATTGTGACATTGTGGTTTTCCCTTGTTCCAGCAATTCTTCTCGTCATGAGTGTTAGTCTTACAAATTTTGCACCATTTATTTGATGCTCCTTCATGCCATCTTCCGCCATTCGCACCTCTTCCTCTTCCTCGTGAGTTTCGTCCTCTGCCTCTGCCTCTTCCTCTTCCAAATCTGCCACCTCTAGAAGATTCACCTCTATTTTGTATTATGAGCTTATTTTCACCATTGTTGGACAGAATGTTGAGTTTAGATTGAAAGGCACTCTCTGTAACACCCTAAACCCCCGCGACAATTAATAATGAAATATAGGAAAATATCAGAGTAAAATAAAACATTCAATCAGTTAGGATGCTACATTTAACAAACACATACTCATGCATACGATATGTAACGCATCGATATTATTAATAAAAGCATACTTGATTAATCTTATCGTATAGCAGCGGAATTCAACTAAAACATAACATACTTAGTACCACATAATTCTCATAAAGTGAACAAAATAATGACAAATAATAAAATAAACAACGACATGTGTTCCGAAACCCAGTGTTACAATCAGAGCAGACGCGACTCAACGAGATAAAAGAGAAGACTCCATCTTCACTAACTTCAATTCCGCACTAATCCTACTTATCTGTACGTTACCCACGTATAGGTAACATTCAAACAGAAGGGGTGAGATTCTCAATCAATATAAGAAATGCATAATATAGATATGAGAGCATAAAACATTACACAATCCACCCTATCGTTACAACATAAGCACAAATAGCATTTTTTCCACACAATCAGACAATCAACACAACACGATGCAATGCAATGAGACCCATAACTTGACTCAATGCATGTGGTACCAATTTGATCCCTGTTTCATGATCATAATTCCTGTCAGAATTTCCATAACAGTCGCTCACACCCCACATGGGCACACGACATCCGTGACCGCTCACACCCCACATGGGCACACGATCACCTCTATAACAACAACAACAACACGATTCTTTATCAGAGAATCCCGATAAGACGCTCACACCCCACATGGGCACACGACTTATCGCACAACTTATGCAACATGACATGCATACAGCGACAACATACAACAGCAGCTAAATACATACGACTATCAATGCGTCAATACATCATACTACAACTATACAACATGCAACACATAACTTCTAACACTTACCACCACATCAATCCACAACCATAACACGCATACACACCACCAAATTCATCATTTTCACTTGCAACACGTAACAACATACACAAACCCAATTAAGGCATCAAAGGGTTGGAATTCCGGCATTGAAATTGATTTTTATAAAAAGTATGTGAAACCAGCTTTCCAACGCTTTGAACGGCGACTGAAACGGACCTACTGATCAAAAGATACGCATTTTTAAAGTTTTAGAAAGTTCGGTTCGTCTCAGCTCTTCTCGCTTGATGCTCGCCCAGCGTGGTACCAGCGAAACCCCGTTCTCCTGGAAAACTCTTCCTTCGCCCAAAGAATTCCCTTTTCACCTCATGCTCGCCTGGCAGAGCAGAAGCGAATTCCCTTCCCCATACAAATTCCAGTAGCACCTAATTTCTACCCTTCGCTCGCCTCTCCATTTTTCCCGGCGACCTCCAAGCGAGATTGCTTCGCCTGGCGAGACAAGTCCTTCGCCCGACGAATCCATGCGAATTGTAAATTTTGCAGTTGCATTCTCTACATAACTCAGACCCCAAAATTCTCACAATTTCAACACCATACAGTCCAGAATGCACATAAATCATGTTTTTATCATACAACAACAACACTTTCAACACAAAATCATAATTCAATTACTCAATCCGTACAATTCACATATTATTAGAATCACCGACACACAAAACCTCAACTTTGAATCAACACAAACGACACATAGGGGTGATCCTAAAGGTTTACCTACCCTCATACATTCATTATACAACCCTTAAGAGATTAAAGAACCCCACCCTTACCTTAGATGAAGATTCCTCGAAGTTCTCTAAGCCCTAGCTCTAATTCTCTCTCTCGTTCCTCTTTTCTTCAAAAACATGATCGATCCCAAATGATTCTCTCTCTTCCAATTTTCTTTCTTTTCCTACTATAACCCTTAGACCCCTAATATACTTTTCCCTCTATACCCTTACTAATCTTCATGAATGGACCACCTTGTCCCTTATTATTCTCCACTCATTTTATCCAATTTTTTTAAATAAATAAATAATTAAACTAATTATTTTAAATCTAAATAATTCCAACTAAATTATTTAAATTAATAATTAATTACTAACCACACCTCTCACCTCTATGCAATTGGTCACATACCCCCAATACCTCATTCTCTATAATTCCAAGGTACTACCCCATACTAAGGGCAACCTAACCTCAACCAAAACACACATAGTCATACACAAATACACCACATCATAAAATTTTAATTACGAAAAAATAATTAAAATAAATTAGGGTGTTACACGCTTAACTGATTTTTCAGAGTGTCGTAACAACCTTTGCTCGTAGGGTCTCAAAGACCCCATCAACCCTTGAACAGACATAGTTGATAGGTCCTTAGTCTCTTCTATAACAACCACCATAGGATCAAATTTTTCTGTCAAAATAATCAAAATTTTATCAACAATTATGCGATCATCTATTGTATCTCCATGTGACTTCATTTGATTCACCAATTCAGAGAGTCTATTAAAGTATTCATTCAAATTCTCATTCTCTTTCATTCTTTCATTTTCATATTCTCTCTTAAGAGATTGAAGTTTCACAGTTTTCACCTTTGAGTCTCCTTCAAACTCTTGTTGTAGAATATTTCATGCTTCCTTTGATGTTTTTGCTCTCATAATCCTTGGGAAAATGGATATAGAGACTCCTTTTTGAATCATCCTGAGAACTCAAGCATCTGTGATTTTCTTCTTCTTCAATTCTTCACGTCGTTGGCTTGATTCTTCAGCCCTTTCTTTTGATTCTCCCGCCTATGTTGGTGCTAGATCTTCATACCCGTTTTGGACGAACTCCAAGACATCCAACGAGCTAAATAGAGTCTCCATTTTAACAGCCCAAAAATCATAATTCTCTCCTTAAAACAAATGAACTTTATCATTGCTATAAGTTGTGGAAAAGTTCCTTGTGGAAGCCAAACTTTTTGTTGTTTTTGCTGCCGCTACAAGGATCTGCAACTCTGATAGCACACTGTTGGTGGTATTCTAGGGGTGGTATGTGATAAAATATATTATTGCAGAATTTAGAGTAAGAAAATATTTTTTGTCACGTTTTGTACTGAACTTCCACTAGTGGAAGTTATACTTTAAAATACTCTGATTTTATTGAATTCACCACACACTCTTTTTTCTCTTTTTTTCTTGCTTATATACAACTTAGCATTACAAAGCCTTTATATAGGCTTGAAGGAAACTGTTAGAGAATACAATAAGTTGGTAATCAAGATAAGGACTCTTTAGATCTCTCAATCTTAATGATACAACTCTACCATAAATCTAAGTAAAGACAATAATTATAATGTGATGGTTCCAATTCTCTCATAATGCTTACTAAAGATAGTGGTGGTTACAATACATTAATTTTAAGAGATTTGACTCATAGCATTTTGCGAATCAAATCACATAAGGCCAAAATTCCCATAATATTGTTTTATGATCTAATACCCTAACTTTTATGGTTGTAACATGCATTATATTCTGAATCGTAATCAGCATGCTTAGTCAGTCAACGATACGATTAACGAGAGATGCATAAGACATAGTCATGCTATATTAAGTTTAATTATACTTCACGATGTAGTAAAAATGCATAGAAATATCATTTAAATAGTAATAACAGTATAATTACAGTAACCTTTATCTATTAAGCACCCCTTAATAAATTACTAATAAATATGATCTAGAGGAAGTATGCAAAGTACACCCTTCGGTCACTATTATAAGCAACAAAAACCTTTTTAGATTCATTGAATAAATGATGTATCTGAACATTATCTAAGTCATATTTACATTATAATTAATTTAAGGATTCAATTACTATTATTATGTATATACATATGATATTAAACATATATTTAGGGTTATGAGAATAATAAGATCCGACTAAGCTAAGTGGATTTTTTGTTTATAAAAGGAACATGTAAGTGACCGTTAGCAATATTTACGTTGCTAAATCTCCACCATTAGCAATCTTAAAAGCTCAGAAGTGTAACCATCTTGGAGTGTTATATTTGTGGGTACCTTAAACAATGATGTCCTCGCCTAATTGTCATTTTGCCTAGACAATATCTCTGTTAGAACAGAAGGTTCATCCTTGACACTAATGATGTGTGTAATATAGTTAGTTAATAGAGTTAGAATCCACCACTATCAGTGATGGATCCTGACATTTTGTCAAATGGTGCAAAAACTAGTAGGGTAAATTTTTGTAACACAAAAAATAAGAGTCTTTTATATTATATTTTAAAACAAAAAGTTTAATTTATCAATGATGATTGTAAAATTACTAAAAATATCATTTTAATTAATAATAAAATATTGATATAAAACAACGTAAAATAATTATATGTCTGTTTGGTATTTGAAAAAGAGAAGGAATAATTCTCAAAAGGTGAAATTTTTAAAAATTAAAAAAGTAAAAAGTAAGCTAAATAATATTAAGAATATTCTCTTTCACACATAAAGTTTAATAAACACTCATTTATTAGTTAAAACTTTTATAAAATACATATTATTTGAATCTCGTATAAATTATGAGAAGCCCCATAATCTATAAAAAATATGTTTTGTTAGATAATAGTAAAAAAATAGGGTTGTTGATCCACATGTTTTTTAGAGAGAAGACAATCCTTCTCCCTCTATAGGAACTTCTCTCTATATGAACTTATCGTGAACCCTCCACCCCTCACCTTCTTGGTTTGTGGTGGCTTAATCCCCTGTCTTCTGGTTCTCTCCCACTTCTGGTGGTCTCTTTTCTAAATCTTTATTCCTGGTCCATTTTTATCTCGTGTTTCTAAAGTATGGAAAAATGGAAATCTTTCAACCTTTAAGGAGGAAGAAGAGTGAGTCGTAGCTGCAGAGGAAGAGATATGTGAAGATGAATCGTTTCAACGAACACTCACGGGGAAGCTTAGGACATATAACAATTTTAACATTAGAGCTTTTAAGAGTACAATGTTGAACACATGGAAGTTGAAGAACCCAATGGAGATTCAAGATCTCAGCATAAAACCTATTTCTCTTCAAGTTTTCTTCCAAGCGAGATCTTGAGTTCTTTCTCAAAAGTGGGCTATGGAGTTTTGATGGATCCATGCTGGTTCTTAACCGCATCTCCGGTGAAGAGCAACCTTCAGATCTCAATATGCATTACAACTCTTTTTGGGTTAGGATCTACGAGCTGCCCCTCATGCTCATATTTGAAAAAATGGCTCGAAAGATAGGTAATATAATTGGAGCGTTTGAGGAAATGGATCTTAAAGAAGCTCACAGAAACGAAAGATTTTTGTGCATCAAATTTTCCCTGGATCTGAAGAAGCCATTAAAGCGTGCTACCGTGGTGAAGTTCAAAGAGAAGAATCTTAGGGTTCATTTCAAATATGAAAACATTCCAACTTTTTGTTTCGTCTGTGGAAGGTTGAGGCATCAGATTAAGGACTGTGAAGTGGTGGAGGATCTTAACAAAGAAGGTTTTGAGGAACTGGAAGAGAACGATCTGTCCTTTGGCCAATGGTTACGAGCGTCCTCGCTGCCCAAGTTAGGGGAAGAAGTGAAGAAAAGGGATTCTAGTTCTAGCATTTATAGTAAGGAGCTTTTCAACGCTTCATCGAGTCAGAGCAGATGTGAGTCCAAAGGAAAAGGTAGAAATTAAGAACATGAAGTTCAACAAAATACTAGACCCGAGGTTATAAAGGAGAAAGATGCGAACAAGAATCAGTCTAATGAAAACAATCTGGTGGACATTGAGACCGTAGTGAAATCTTTGGGTGTTGTGATGATATCATTGGAGAAGAATGATATAGATACCCCTTTGGAGAACTCACGCCCCCAGAAAAGAAAGTGGAGCAGAAAGAAGAATGTGAAAAATGGCAGAGGTACTCAGGCAAAGGCATCTAAGACGTTGAAAGCTAAACGAAAATTGATTGATGTTATGATTACAGAAGGTTCGGTGGAGGATTGTGGAATTAGGGAGAAGAAGAGGAAGCAAGTTAAAGTTTGGGAAACTACTCTAAACAAGCTACCAGAGGTGGTGTTGGTTAACCAACATCACCTATCCCAATGAAGACTCTAAGCTGGAACTGTAGGGGCTTGGGGAGCAAACGTGCAGTTCGAGGCCTTACGAGGCTTCTTCGTATTGAAAATCCCCAAATGGTCTTTATGATGGAAACAAGACTTAAGTATGATGAAATCATGAAGATTAATAAAAAAATAAAGTTCAAATATGTTTTTACAGTAGATTGTAGAGGGTCTGGTAAGGATAGAGCTGGGGGTTATGTCTAATGTGGAATGAGGTTGTGGAGGTTCTTATATCTTCGCACTCTCTCAATCATATTAGTGGTAACTGTCAACAAGATGAAGATGATTCCCCATGGTCATTTGCAGGGGTGTATGGCTATCCTGATGAAACCAATAAGAAGGATACTTGGAGTTTGGTTCAAGATCTGGTTGAGGAAGGTGGTGAAAACATATTGCTCTTTGGTGACTTCAATGACACGACTCGTGAGTCAAATAAGAAGGGAGGTCTGGGTAGATCCTCAAACCAATTTCTTTGGAGTAGACAGACTCTTGAGAGTTGTGGATTGATTGAATTTAATTTTGAAGGTTATCCCTTTACTTGGACCAATGGGTGACATGGGAATGCAAATATATAATGTAGACTTGATAAAGTGCTTTGCTCTTTAGCCTTTAGTAGATGTTTCCCTCTCTAAAAAATGGTTCATCTTGCCAGGTTTGGTTCTGATCATGCGGCTCTTCGTATTCTGATTCAAAGAGAGATTACCAAGGGAAAAAGGACTCAATTATTGAGATTTGAAGAAGCCTGGTCGAAGGATGGCAAATGTGAGGAGATGGTTAGGAATTTGTGGAATAGTGCCTCTGTTTCGTTTCATCAAACATCTGTAGATGTTCAGGCACTCCAACAATCTTTCAGAGATTTCAGAACTAGTGACATTGCGAAGGAAATTAAGTGCCTGGTGAAGATGGTTGGTTTACATCCTGAGTGAATCGCACACTCAAAGATAACACAGAGTCGCCACCTAACTTTATTTAGTCCCAAAGGACAGGGAAAATATAGATAAAACCCAAGGGGAAGAGAAACGGGAACGGGGGTCGGTTATGCGAAAGGAAGGTACTAGCACCTTACGCATCCGTCGTACTCGACGGGAACCATTTCACTTGCTTCTAGGCTTGGATGGGTTATCTAACTAAATGCTTCTAGCTAAAAGAAGGAGGAGAGAGAGAGAGAGAGAAAGGGGAAAAAGAAAAGAAAGAAAGAAAGTGCTCGCGGAGGATTGTGGCCCTCGTGCCTACGTACCCTCATAGCGCAATGAGGAAATCAGAGCGTCGTAGTTCATGGAACCAGGGGACAGAGAGGAAGGAAGGGTGGAAGTGTGCTCGCCAAGATCATCGCGATCTCGTGCCTACGTATCATACATTCAAAAGAATGCAGAATCAGAGCTTCCGTAGTTCGTGGAACTAAGACAGAAAAGGAAAAGGAAAGTGGTTTCAAAACCAAAAGCATAAGAAATAGAGAAAGATCCGCTGGGGATGCAAAAGAAATGGTGTCAAAACCAAGAAAGAAGAGCAAAAGGTAAAAGAGAGTACTCCACTGAGGAGTAAAAAACTAAAGTGACTGTGCAAGGAACAAGAAAGAAATTGTGTCAAAACCAAGAGAATAAGAGATAGAGAAAGATCCGCTAGGAATGCAAAAGAAATGGTGTCATAACCAAGAAATGAGTGCAAAGGAACAAATAGAAATTGTGCTGAGAGTAAAGTGCAATAGTGGTGTCAAAACCAAGAGAGCAAAAGGAATAAAGAGACTCCACTGGGGAGTGAGAGAATAAAGAAACCGTGACTGAGAATCAGAAGGTAGCGACCCTACTAAGGAAACAAATAAAGGAATAGTGTTAAAACCAAGAGAAAAGAGGACTCGATATGTTAACTGACTGACAGTGGTTAACCGAAGGAAGAGATTAAGATTCTGTGGGGAAAAGAAGTTTTAACAGATAGGAATTGTGATCAACCGAAGAACGGGTGTAGGACCGAGCGAAGGTCGTGACCCAAAAGGACGGGTGTAGGACCGAGCAAAGGTCGTGACCCAAAGGACGGGTGTAGGACCGAGCAAAGGTCGTGACCCAAATGACGGGTGTAGGACCGAACAAAGGTCGTGACCCAAAGGACGGGCGTAGGACCGAGAAAAGGTCGTGACCCAGAGGACAGGTGTAGGACCGAGCAAAGGTCGTGACCCAAAGGACGGGTGTAGGACCGAGCAAAGGTCGTGACCCAAAAGGACGGGTGTAGGACCGAGCGAAGGTCGTGACTCAAAAGGCCGAGTGTAGGACCGAGCGAAGGTCGTGACCCAAAAGGCCGGGTGTAGGACCGAGCGAAGGTCGTGACCCAAAAGGCTGGGTGTAGGACCGAGCGAAGGTCGTGACCCAAAAGGCCAGGTGTAGGACCGAGCGAAGGTCGTGACCCAAAAGGCCGAGTGTAGGACTGAGCGAAGGTCGTGACCCAAAAGGTCGGGTGTAGGACCGAGCGAAGGTGGTGACCCAAAAGGCCGGGTGTAGGACCGAGCGAAGGTCGTGACCCAAAGGAGTTCGGTACACTGACTGAACAAGCAGTACCCGATCGAAGAAAGGGTATTCGAACCAAAGAAAGGTTACTAACCCAAAGATGCAAGTATTCAAACCAAGAGGAGGTTGCCTACTGCTGGGGATTCGGTGTTTACAGACGGACAGTGATTAACCGAAAGGAGCGAGTGATTAACCAAGAGAAGGTGATTAACTCGAAAAAGGTTCAATATTTTAACAGACGGACTGTGGTTAACTAAAGAAAAAGGTGATTAACCAAGAATAGGTGATTAACCCAAGAGGAACTCAGTGTTTTAACAGAAGGACTGTGGTTAACTGAGGAGGCGGGTGATTAACCAAGAGATGGTGATTAACCTAAGAAGAACTCAGTGTTTAACAGACGGACTGTGGTTAACTGATCAAAGGGAGAAGAACCAAAAGAAGGTTGAGAACTCCATGGATTTATAGTTTTAATAGACATACTGTGATTAACCGAAGAAAAGAGATCGAGACTCTTCAGGGGAATCAAAAGGCAATGATTGACCACAAGAAGGAAGGAGTATTGAAACGAAGAGAGTTTGCTATCACAAGAACAATGATCTTAACCCAAAGAGTGGTGATTGATCAAAAGAGATTGATAAAGAGATAGGAGTGATTAAAGATTGACTTGATTGGGGAAGAAGATACGCTACCGCCTGGAGATAGAGGTGACTAATCTAGGCACAGGGTCATTCGTCCCCTACCTGAAGTAGTCAGAATGAGAGTAGAAATTCTGCCTTCTCATTCTTTCTCTAACACACAGGGTGTAGTGCAGAAGTTGAGACGGACAGTGTAACAGCTCCAAATTGTACAGTGCTCCGATGCAATGCTTAGTACGGAACTCCAACTCCATAGGGGATCGAGAGAGGAAGCTCTAAAGAATGTCTAAAGAGAGGGAAGGGGAAGATCAACTAATCGAAACATGGTTTCGATCGATTAACCAAAGGGAAATGCTATGCTAACAATTTTCCAAAGAGTATGGAAAATCATTAAAGCAAAAGGTGTAAATTATTGATTATGCATGATTAAATTTGCTTAATAAAGAACAAACTTAATGTGATCAAGAAATGAAAGTGCAAAATAGTGCCAAACAAATATTAGCATGCATCACAAATCATGTGTCAAGTGATCAAAGATTGTGCAAGAATTAGCATGTTCAAACAAAAATCAAGAACACACATAATTGAAAGAATTGATAAATCAATCATTGAATTAAAGTAAATATGCTTTAAACAGAGGTTACAGCACTTAAAAACACCCATAAATATTAAGTATATCAATCTATGGAAGTTAGAGGGAGAAAGAATGTCAAACAAGCTTGCAAAAAACTCAAAATGGCCATTCTGTACAGTGGTAACTGGTTACTCACCACAGGGTAACCGGTTACTTGCTTGCAAATCTGCGTTTTGGGTGAAAATTACACTGAGTATCCGATTACACACCAGGTGTTAACCGGTTACCACTGTGACAGTGGCAGAAATAACAGAAAAAATAGCTTTTCAAAAGTGGTTTTCAACACTTAATCACTTATGCCAACCACCACATGCTAGGACATGAATTTGTGCACTACAATTACATCATGTAAGGGAAATTAAACACAAATTACAAGCATTAATCATGGCGATTAAAGATCAAGCAATTGCATGATAAATTAAACCGAAAGCGATCGAAATTACAACGTAAATGCGTGGAAATGATCGAAACAATGAGTAAAGTGAGACCCACCAACCTACAAGGCGAAGATGTGCCTTGGTAATTGTTGCAAAGGATTCTTGATGCAGAAAATCAAAGAAAACCAGAGGAATCTTCAATTTGTTGTCGAAACGTACCAAAACCGAGCAAAATACGATGAAGCTCCGAAATGCGAATTCGAACCGTTGAATGTTGAAGCAAACACTTAAGATGAATCCAAAAGTTAATAGAATCCCAAAAACTCACGGATAATAGCAAGATGATGAAGATAATCAAAGAACCAGAGGAGATCTTCAATTATAACCGAAACGTATCGAACCGAGCAAATTGCGATGAAAACTTCGAAATGCAAATTATCACTGAAGAATCTTGAAGTGATCACTTGAGATGAATCCAAAAGCTACTGAAGCTCCACAAAATCCAGTAGAATGGAATGATAATGAAGGTTAAGCTCAAGAAAAAGCACTTTCAAGGTGAAAGTAGCTTTTTCTGCAATGGTGAATTAAGAGCTTTAGTGAGGTTTGGTGAAGAAGATGAAGAGGGATGTGTAGAAGTTGCAGAAAAATGCAGAGGGGAATGAGGGAATTAAGAGTGAAGAAAGTATGAATTTGTATGAATGATTGTGGAGGATTTGTGAAATGAGTGAAGCTTTGCTTATATAGACTTTTGGTTTGGAGTGTGAGAGGTTTGGAATTAGGTTTGGACTTAGCTTTGGGTGGTTTGGAACTAGGCTGGGAGTTAGTTAGGCTTGACTCACCGAGTCAAGGTGGTTAACTCGGTTAGTTAGAAACAACTCGGTAACAATCCCAATGTGAGCTCCAACATCCAAAGGTTAATATGCTTGGAAAACAAGGAATATGGTGCACTTAATTTAAAGTGAAGCATTAGAGTAAATGCATTTGGATTGAATTGAATAGTCTTGAAATGTCTAGAGATGTCTAGAATGTTCCACACACTGCTAGAATCAAGTAGAACCAAAGACCAAAGAGAGTGCATGGATGCTGTCCTAAAAATGCAGCAGGAATTGCAATTTTGCACTGAGTAACTGGTTACTCACCACACGTTAACCGGTTACTTCAGTCAATTTTTGCCCAAATTGCTTAGGAAATGATACTGAAGTCCCGGTTTTGATTTTCCACCTCTTGTTTTGATGAATAAACATGGAAACCTTTATTTTGAGCTTGTTTTGATGAGGTGATGATCTTGTGAGGATGCGATTAATCGGGCTTGGAAAACTTGAATATCCTGTAACAAAAACCAAAGCGGAAAAGTGCAAGTGCGTATGCTAACAATGCAAATGCGCATGCTTATACAAAAAAGGAAAAGAGGGAGGTCAAATTTCGTGTTACGACAGCTGCCCCTATTTAATCCTCTTGGACCTGAATGTACGAATTGCGCTAGCTTTTCGATGATTCGAGGTAGAAGGGGGTTAAATAAAAGAGTAGCCCGAAAATTTGGCCGACGGCGGAAAAAGGAAAAGGTGTGAATGCAAAATTGATAGGTGTAAAGTTTGGCTAAAAATCTGCTGGGAGATAAGTCAGGTAAAAGAGAGGGATTATGATCGATGCATATGTTATGTATACGTTTTACATGATGCTTGATATCATGTAATGCAAGGATGCAGTGTTAAGATGCGGTGTTGCGAGTTTGTAGGTTTTTGGCCAGACCAGAGAGGATAAAGGCTTTGGGCGGACCAAAGAACTGAAAATATTCCAGAATAGTATGTCAGACGAGAACTGGACTTTGAAAACGAGTGCCCCAGACGAGAACTGGGTTTTGGTTGGGTCGCATGTTTGAACCTGTATGGTGTAATGCTCCATGTTGATGATTATGTTATGCGATGATGATTACTATATGCAGAATGTCGGTGATCAGGTTTTGAAGAGATGTCAAGTGTGATCGGATTTAAGTTAAGACTTTATGCTATGCCAAATGAACGATATGCAAGAGTGAAACGACATGATCACTGCATGAGAATGGTCTATGCAATAGTTTCTGAGAATATGTCGAGTGCTTTTATTATGGGAGGTGGAAGAGTTGAGGTTAGGGTGTAAGCCCTAAAGACGCGATTCCCCGACACTGATTTCAGGATCAGCAGTTGTTGATGCCCCATTGCTCTTGCTTCAAAATAGGGAGAGAACTTGTACTTTGGTAGCCCGTCTCTGTCCCATTCTGTTGGGTATCTGCATGGGTTACCCCAATCACAAGGTAGGAAACAGTTTGTGTCATAGGATGATTCTGATTCGACTTGCCCCAGTGTATTGGAACAGTATGCCCCTGATTAGTCTTCTCTTGGAGAGGTCGACTTCTTGTGCTCTTGAGGTAGCCTTCCCCAATGTGAGCTCTGAAGTGATTTTGCCCCTGGCTGATCGATCTTTGGAGGAATTCCCCTTACCAAATAAACATGGAGAGATTTGTCGAATCTCGTCGTGATTGACTAAATCTTGAAGTGGCTAGGCCCAATGGAGTTTTCCAGGCGTTTTACCCCTTGAGGTGATCACACTTTCCATTGTGGAAACTTTCTTGATGTCAAGTGCTTGTTTGCAAGTAAAAAGTGTCTGTTTTGAAAATGATAATGCTAATGCCATGCATATGTCAGTTTTGAAATCCAAGTATGTTCACTAAGATTATGACATAGAGTGAATGGATCACTAATTAGAATGCCATGTCAGTATCGGCACAAAAGATAAGCAAAACATTAGGAGTCAGTTTTGACATGATTTTACTGTCGTATGCTTTTGAAATAAACCCTGCTTCAATTAGGTCTTTTGAGGGTTGTAACGTGGCCTGGTTCACGGTTTAAGAAAGAAAGGATATAAGGCTCAAAATTTATTTTAACCCACCCATTCTCCTTGATGTTCTCCAGTCCTACGTTCAGCTAGTTTGACACAAGCGTTCACCTTTCAAAAGAAAGGGTATTAAATGATGGATGCGATGATAGAGGAACCGACAAGGATTTTGGAGCGGCAGTCACTCACCTTTTATTTTTGTCACATGTGATCACACGAACTTGTTCTTATTGAGGATTTCTCTCTTGATTCTCTGCTCTGTTCTTTTTGTTTTCCCTAATTTTTGCGTAGACTGATCATTTTGAATTTGCAGTCTACCGGGATGCCCTAATTTTTGCCTAAGTCATTTGTTTTTGAGTTTTTGACTTAGCGGGGTTTTATTCTTTTGCTTTTTTTTTCCTTGTGATTTTGATTTTTTTTCTCGAATAAAATCGTGTGACATGTGTTTGATTTATAGAGTGAGTTGTGACTGCCTCATTCCTTTGGTCAGTGAGGGATAACCATTGTGGCTTTGTGATTTTTCCGACCTCTTGCGAGGGATAGGATGTGGTTGATCCTCAGATGGGGTAATCCTCTTTTGAAATTTGAACGCCTGGTCAAACTAACTGAAGACTACCCTGCCCCTGGTTAAGATTGAGGGTTTTTTGTGTACAGAAAGAAACTCCTACTTCAAGGCCCAAAGGGGTTGACTAGGGATTATCTTCCTTATACCTCCGGTGTTTGGGAATAGAACCAATGCCTTACATCGTTAGCAAGGTTTTATTCAAAAGCATACAGACAGTAATCTCATGTCCTTTTGATTTCATCATTCTCCATTGATTTTGCTTGATCAAATGTGTGATACAGATAAAAAGTATGAGTGAACACGAATGGATTTATTCAAAACATGCATATTCATTTCATTATTATTATCATCTGAAAAACAAACAAGTTTTACAAGTGAACAATGCTTGACAAACAAAAGATTACAAATGGAAACGATGACATGATGATCGTCGATGTTGAGGAAGTGCTCTCAGGCTTATTCAAGGGATTCTTTTACGATCTTGGCTCTTACACTGACAAGGGATTTCCTTCCACCCACAGTTTCTCACCTTGAACGGTTAAGTGCTTCTTGTCAATTAACTGTTGGATTTTAGCTTTGAAAGCGTTGCAATCCTCAGTCGAATGTCCAGCCGACCCAGCATGATATCCGCACCGCACATTGGGATCATACCCAGGTGGGAATGGTTTTGGAGGGGGCTTCAGAGCTTCGGGAACCACCAGCGATTTCTAAACCAGGTGTGGGAGAAGTTGACTGTATGTCACGGGAATCGGATGTAGAGGAGCATTCCTTCGTTCTAGATTATTCCGGAGCTTGTGATGATTGTGGCGTTCTCGACCTTGGGCTTGTTGATTATGAGTCTGAGGAGGCTGTTGATATTGGGCCGCAGCAACATACGAGAATGAATAGTATGGCGTAGGAGCCAGAGGTGCTTGAGGATAAACCTACTGAGTAGCATATGGTGGGAACACTTGAACAGGGTGCATCAACCCAGGATTGACTGTATGATTAACCGTCTGACCAAAAGGGATCCCATACGGAGTGTAGGGTACCCCAGGATAAGTAACTGAAGGTACAACAGCAGAGGGTGCCCTAGGATAGGCAAAAGGCATTTCAGAGTTAGCAGACGGAAAACTTTGGTAGGGGTATTGCCCAAGAGGTTGAACAGCTGGAGGAATCTGCAGATGAATAGGAGGACCTCTATTCTCAGCTTCGGCAAATGTTTTAGCAATCACAGGACTAGACTTCTGTCAAGGCTTCTCTGTAAAGCAAAGCAACTTCTGATCGAGGAGCTCTTGGACTTTGTCCTTAAAAACAGCATAGGTTTCTGTAGATGCCCTATATATCCAGCATGGTATCCACATGTGGCATTAAGATCATGCTTAGGATGATAAAGAAACTTGGTCGGCTTGATTTCTTTAGGAACAATTGCCCCAGTATGAATCAGAACAGGTAGTAGATGCGTGTAAGTCACGGGAATTAGATCATGACGAGGACGTCTCCTCCCTTGATTGTTGTTCCCTTTGCTGATTTGCTTACGTTTTTGTTTCTGATTGTCTTGAGTGGTCTTCTGATTAGACAAGGGGTGAGCCGACAGATTGCTTGCATCCATATTCACGACCTTATCCATTTTTGGTCCATTCTGAGCTTACTCATCAATCACAACCTGATCAGAGGGGTTCATTGTCATACTGTCCAGAAGTAATTCCACAACCATGTCAACTTTGCCTTCCTTGTGCACCGTGCTCTCATACCCAACTTGTTCCATGATTCTTTGGCTTTCAGCGTCGGAGAATCGTTGTCTTTGGGCTGGTGAAGGGAAGAAAGTGAGCTTTGAAGTTATACAATGCAACTGTATGTATGAACATGTTGTTTATGCAGGTGGAATGTAAATGAGATATGCAACACCTAATGATGCAAAGGTTAGATGATGCAAAGGTTCTACATACATATGATGATGCAATAACTTATGCTTGACAATGCGATATATACAATGATGCCATAACTCTAGTTCAAAAATTCGGCATACATGATGATGTAATAACATTATGCAATAATGTAAATTATGGACGCAACAACTTCTGGATGACCTGCATATACAACTCTGCGTAGGTGTAAAGATCTGATGTGTGTGAGAGAACAAAGGTATGAAGTGGCTTGGTTTCCTGTAAAAACCCATCCCCCTCACAGGTGTGATCTAAACACAATAAGGTGATCCCTAGAAAGGTCGCCCAAACCATAGGACTCAGAATGAAAATCCCCCGCCGTAGTGAATTCTCACAGGACAGAAGTATTCTCACGCGAATCACGATCTGGGATGTGGCTCTCGTGATAACCCAACGCGCAAAACGCATGCCTCACGACTATCCACGTTCTAGCGTATGTGTATACTAGGCCCGGTGTTAGGACCTTTCTCTTCAATAATATCTACCCATCCCAACAACAGCAGAATATACAGCAGATATCCAGAGTATACAGTATATAAATATTTAAATCAGTAAAGAAATGCAATAAATAAACATAAAACAAGTAATGCGTAAATAAAGCGAGTAAAGCGCAAAAGATAAACACCAAGCAAGCAAGAAAGCAAGCAAAACTAGGCGAGACCCCAACTCGCAAGAGAAAAACGAGGCGAAGCTCAAGAGCAAGAACTCCCCAGTAGAGTCGCCAGCTGAAGATCGTTGGTTTACATCCTGAGTGAATCGCACACTCAAAGATAACACATAGTCGCCACCAAACTTTATTTATTCCCAAAAGGACAGGGAAAATATCGATAAAACCCAAGGGGAAGAGAAACGGGAACGGTGGTCGGTTATGCGAAAGGAAGGTACTAGCACCTTACGCATCTGTCGTACTCGATGGGAACCATTTCGCTTGCTTATAGGCTTGGATGGGTTATCTATCTAAAGGCTTCTAGCTAAAAGAAGGAGGAGAGAGAGAGAAAGGGGAAAAAGAAAAGAAAGAAAGAAAGTGCTCGCGGAGGATTATGGCCCTCATGCCTACGTACCCTCATAGTGCAATGAGGAAATCAGAGCGTCGTAGTTCATGGAACCAGGGGACAGAGAGGAAGGAAGAAAGGGAGAAGGAAGGAAGGGTGGAAGTGTGCTCGCCAAGATCATCACGATCTTGTGCCTACGTATCATACATTCAAAAGAATACAGAATCAGAGCTTCTGTAGTTCGTGGAACTAAGACGGAAAAGGAAAAGGAAAGTGGTGTCAATACTAAGAGCAGAAGAAATAGAGAAAGATCCGTTGGGGATGCAAAAGAAATGGTGTCAAAACCAAGAAAGAAGAGCAAAAGGTAAAAGAGAGTACTCCACTGAGGAGTAAAATACTAAAGTGATTGTGCAAGGAACAAGAAAGAAATGGTGTCAAAACCAAGAGAATAAGAAATAGAGAAAGATCCGCTGGGGATGCAAAAGAAATGGCGTCATAACCAAGAAAGGAGTGCAAAGGAACAAATAGCAATTGTGCTAGAGTAAAGTGCAATAGTGGTGTCGAAACCAAGAGAGCAAAAGGAATAAAGAGACTCCACTGGGGAGTGAGAAAATAAAGAAGCCGTGACTGAGAATCAGAAGGTAGCGACCATACTGAGGAAACAAACAAAGGAATGGTGTTAAAATCAAGAGAAAAGAGCACTCGGTATGTTAACTGACTGATAGTGATTAACCGAAGGAAGAGTTTAAGATTCTGTGGGGAAAAGAAGTTTTAACAGATAGGAATTATGATCAACCGAAGAACGAGTGTAGGACCGAGCGAAGGTCGTGACCCAAAAGGACGGGTGTAGGACCGAGCAAAGGTCGTGACCCAAAGGACGGGTGTAGGACCTAGCAAAGGTCGTGACCCAAAGGACGGGTGTAGGACCGAGCAAAGGTCGTGACCCAAAGGACGGGTGTAGGACCGAGCAAAGGTCGTGACCCAAAGGACGGGTGTAGGACCGAGCGAAGGTCGTGACCCAGAGGATGGGTGTAGGACCGAGAAAAGGTCGTGACCCAAAGGACGGGTGTAGGACCGAGCAAAGGTCGTGACCCAAAAGGATGGGTGTAGGACCGAGCGAAGGTCGTGACCCAAAAGGCCGGGTGTAGGACCGAGCGAAGGTCGTGACCCAAAAGGACGGGTGTAGGACCGAGCGAAGGTCGTGACCCAAAAGGCCGGGTGTAGGACCGAGCGAAGGTCGTGACCCAAAAGGCCGGGTATAGGACCGAGCGAAGGTCGTGACCCAAAAGGCCGGGTGTAGGACCGAGCGAAGGTCGTGACCCAAAGGAGTTCGGTACACTGACTGAACAAGCAGTACCTGACCGAAGAAAGGGTATTCGAACCAAAGAAAGGTTACTAACCCAAAGATGCAAGTATTCGAACCAAGAGGAGGTTGCCAACTGATGGGGATTCGGTGTTTACAGACGGACTGTGATTAACCGAAAGGAGCGAGTGATTAACCAAGAGAAGGTGATTAACTCGAAAAAGGTTCAGTATTTTAATAGACGGACTGTGGTTAACTGAAGAAAAGGGTGATTAACCCAAGAGGAACTCAGTGTTTTAACAGATGGACTGTGGTTAACTGAGGAGGCGGGTGATTAACCAAGAGATGGTGATTAACCCAAGAAGAACTCAGTGTTTAACAGATGGACTGTGGTTAACTGAACAAAGGGAAAAGAACCAAAAGAAGGTTGCGAACTCTAGGGATTTATGGTTTTAACAGACAAACTGTGATTAACCGAAGAAAAGATATTGAGACTCTTCAGGGGAATCAAAAGGCAATGATTGACCACAAGAAGAAAGGAGTATTGAAACGAAGAGAGTTTGCTATCACAAGAATAATGATCTTAACCCAAAGTGAGGTGATTGATCAAAAGAGATTGATAAAGAGATAGGAGTGATTAAAGATCGACTTGATTGGGGAAGAAGATACGCTACCGCCTGGAGATAGAGGTGACTAAGCCAGACACATGTCATTCATCCCCTACCTGAAGTAGTTAGAATGAGAGTAGGAATTCTCCCTTCTCATTCTTTCTCTAACAGACAGGGTGTAGTGCAGAAGTTGAGGCAGACAGTGTAACAACTCCAAATTGTACAGTGCTCCGATGCAATGCGTAGTGCGGAACTCCAACTCCACGAGGGATCGAGAGAGGAAGCTCTAAAGAAGGCCTAAAGAGAGGGAAAGGGAAGACCAACTAATCGAAACATGGTTTCGATCGATTAACCAAAGGGAAATGCTGTGCTAACAATTTTCCAAAGAGAATGGAAAATCATTAAAGCAAAAGGTGTAAATTATTGATTATGCATGATTAAATTTGCTCAATAAATAACAAACTTAATGTGATCAAGAAATGAAAGTGAAAAACAGTGCCAAACAAATATTAGAATGCATCACAAATCATGTGTCAAGTGATCAAAGATTGTGCAAGAATTAGCATGTTCAAACAAAAATCAAGAACACACATAATTGCAAGAATTGATAAATCAATCATTGAATTAAAGTAAATATACTTTAAACAGAGGTTAACAGCACTTAAAAACACCCATAAATATTAAGTATATCAATCTATGGAAGTTAGAGGGAGAAAGAATGTCAAACAAGCTTGCAAAAAACTCAAAATGGCCATTTTGTACAGTGGTAATCGGTTACTCACCACAGGGTAACCGGTTACTTGCTTGCAAATCTGCGTTTTGGGTGAAAATTACACTGAGTAACCAGTTACCCACCAGGCGTTAACCGGTTACCACTGTGACAGTGGCAGAAATAACAGAAAAAACAGCTTTTCAAAAGTGGTTTTCAACACTTAATCACTTATGCCAACCACCACTTGCTAGGACATGAATTTGTGCACTACAATTACATCATGTAAGGGAAATTAAACACAAATTACAAGCATTAATCCTGGCAATTAAAGATCAAGCAATTGCATGATAAATTAAACCGAAAGCGATCAAAATTACAACGTAAATGCGCAGAAACGATCGAAACAATGAGTAAAGTGAGATCCACCAACCTACAAGGCGGAGATGTGCCTTGGTAATTGTTGCAAAGGATTCTTGATGCAGAAAATCAAAGAAAACCAGAGGAATCTTCAATTTGTTGTCGAAACGTACCGAAACCGGGCAAAATACGATGAAGCTCCGAAATGAAAATTCGAACCGTTGAATGTTGAAGCAAACAATTGAGATGAATCCAAAAGTTAATAGAATCCCATAAACTCACGGATAATAGCAAGATGAGGAAGATAATCAAAGAACCAGAGGAGATCTTCAATTATAACCGAAACGTATCGAACCGAGAAAATTGCGACGAAAACTTCGAAATGCGAATTATCACTGAAGAATCTTGAAGTGATCACTTGAGATGAATCCAAAAGCTACTGAAGCTCCACAAAATCCAGTAGAACGGAATGATAATGAAGGTTAAGCTCAAGAAAAAGCACTTTCAAGGTGAAAGTAGCTTTTTCTGCAATGGTGAATTAAGAGCTTTAGTGAGGTTTGGTGAAGAAGATGAAGAGGGATGTGTAGAAGTTGCAGAAAAATGCAGAGGAGAATGAGAGAATTGAGAGTGAAGAAATTGTGAATTTGTGTGAATGATTGTGGAGGATTTGTGAAATGAGTGAAGCTTTGCTTATATAGACTTTTGGTTTGGAGTGTGAGAGGTTTGGAATTAGGTTTGGACTTACCTTTGGGTGGTTTGGAACTAGACTAGGAGTTAGTTAGGCTTGACTCACCGAGTCAAGGTGGTTAACTCGGTTAGTTAGAAACAACTCGGTAACAATCCCAATGTGAGCTCCAACATCCAAAGGTTAATATGCTTGGAAAACAAGGAACATGGTGCACTTAATTTAAAGTGAAGCATTAGAGTAAATGCATTTGGATTGAATTAAATAGTCTTGAAATGTCTAGAGATGTCTAGAATATTCCACACACTGCTAGAATCAAGTAGAACCAAAGACCAAAGAGAGTGCATGGATGCTGTCCCAAAAATGCGGCAGGAATTGCAATTTTGCACTGAGTAACCGGTTACTCACCACACGTTAATCGGTTACTTCAGTCAATTTTTGCCCAAATTGCTTAGGAAATGATACTGAAGTCCCGGTTTCGATTTTCCACCTCTTGTTTTGATGAATAAACATGTAAACCTTTATTTTGAGCTTGTTTTGATGAGGTGACGATCTTGTGAGGATGCGATTAATCGGGCTTGGAAAACCTGAATATACTGTTACAAAAACCAAAGCGGAAAAGTGCAAGTGCCTATGCTGACAATGCAAATGTGCATGCTTATGCAAAAAAGGAAAAGAGGGAGGTCAAATTTCGGGTTACGACACCTGGAAGAGATTTTGAAGGAGGATAGACGATGGTATGGTGATCCTATAGAGATTCAACATTTCAAAGCTCTTGAAAAGCAAAGAGACAATGTACTGCATATTGAAGAAACCATATGGAGACAAACGAGTCGTGCGGGTTAGCTTAAGGATGGGGACAAGAACACCATGTTCTTTCATAGCAAAGCTGACTAAAGGCGAATGACTAATTCGATTAAGCGTTTGAAGGGTGGGATCGAAAGATGGAAAAGTGGTCAGCGCAATTGTGAAAGGATTCTTCTTAACTACTTCTCTGATATTTTCCTATCTTTTCAGCCCTCTGATATCCATCAGGTTTGTAGTCACATAAGAGGAAGACTCTCTGAGGCCCAAAATTTGAGGTGCTCTAGCCTATTTACGGATGATGAGGTTACAGAGGCTATCTTTCAGATGCATCCCTCCAAATCTCTGGGTCGAGATGGCCTCTTAACCATTTTCTATTAGAAATACTGGACGATAGTTGGTAATGATGTCACGAAGCTTTCCCTTGAGATTCTTAACCATAACAAAGATCCTACTGACATTAACTCAACTTTCATCACCCTGATACACAAGCAAAAGAGCCATTCTTCTCCCAAAGACTTTAGACCTATCAGTTTGTGCAATCTTATTATGAAGGTGGTTACGAAAGCAATTTCCAATAGACTCAAAGAATTCCTTCCTGAGGTCATAAGCCAGGAACATATTGCTTTTATCAGAGGAAGACTTATAACGGGTAATGCTTTGATAGCCATGGAATGTTTTCACTGGATGAAGAACAATAGGAAAGGAAAAAAAGGCACCATGGCCCTTAAGGTTGACATGTCGAAGGCATATGACAGGATGAAATGGGATATTGTTCTTGAAGCCCCGCCCTCGATGATTCAGCTTATCTCTTCATGCATTTCAATGTTCTCTTACCAAATCTTGATCAATGGCCAACCAAGTCAACACATCAACCCTTTTAGGGGTCTCCGTCAAGGGGATCTACTCTCACCTTATTTGTTTGTTATCTGTGCAGATGTCCTATCTGGAATGATTAAAAGTGAAGCTCTCTCGAAGAACATCCACGGTGTGCAAGTTGCTAGGAAGGCGCCAATCATATCCCATTTGTTTTTTTACAGATGACAGAGTGATGTTTACCAGGGCAAATGAAGAGGAGACGGAGCGCATGAAGTCTATTCTTGATAGTTACTAAAAAGCTTATGGGCAGTTAGTCAACATTGAGAAATCTGAAGTTTCTTTTAGCAGGAACATTGAAGAAGTGATGCGGGAGAGAATTTGTGCTAGACTTGGCTTCAGGGGTGTCATTAGCCACTCTCGCTACCTTGGTCTCTCGTTTGTTTTTGGTAGGTTAAATAAAGAGGTTTTTCAGTTGATTATTGAACGTGTTTGGAAGAAGGTCAAAGGTTGGAAAGAAGGTTTTTTTATCTAGAGCTGGAAAAAAGGTTTTAATTAAGGAAGTGGCGCAAGCAATCCCCACTTATATAATGTGTTGTTACAAAATTCCTTATCACTGCTGTAAGGATATTGAGGGCATGTTAGTAAAGTTCTGGTGGGGTTCCAAGGAGGGTGATTGTAAAATTCACTAGTTGAGTTGAGAAAGTTTGTCTTAAAGAAATGGTGATGGTGGTTTAGGCTTCAGAGGTATCCAGGATTTCAATTTAAGCATGTTGGGGAAGAAATTTTTGAGGCTTCTACAAGATGATGGATCTTTATTTGAGAGATTCTTCAAAGGTCATTAATACCCTAGGTGTAAGATCACTGAGGCCTCGATGGGGTTCAAGCCTAGTTATGGTTGGCATAGTATCCTGAGTACTAAAGATGTGGTAGTTGGTGGATCCTGCTGGAGAATTGGAAATGGTGAATTGGTTCGTTTAGGCAAAGACAATTGGAATCCTACTTCCCTTGGCTTTAACCTGCGTGTGCAGGCTCGTGGTTTGGATCCTAATAGCAAGGTTTGCCAACTTATTGATCGTGAGTCAGGCAATTGGGATCACCAGGTTTTGAGGGCCAATTTTGATTCCTTTGACATATCTCATATTTGCAGCATTCCTCTTTCCAAAAAATTTCCTGATGATAAACTTATTTGGTACCTGGAGAAGGATGGTGAGTTTTATGTTAAATCGACCTACCATTGGCTGGGGGAAAGAAGAGCTGGAAATCCTAGTACCTCATTGAGGGGTGTCATACCCTAAAATTTGACCCTAAGGTCCCAAATCATTTGCATATCATATGAATATACTTTCATTTATCACTAACCCATTAGAGAACACAAAGTTCGTTGCTTGTTTGCAAATCAGGGTTTTGAGCCTCATAAATGATTTAGGCAAAGGATCAATCAAAAATTAGCTTGATCTTTAACCTATCAAGTCTCTTATTCATCCATAAAGATCAAGGGTGTAGCACAATTTTTGTGGTTTCGAATCACTATCGCTAGGTACTACAGTTCGATTCATTTTTTATCCTGTTGAGCTGATTAAGGTAGGGAAATAGATGTCTCCAATTAACCCTGCTTGCAAACTGAGATTAAATAGTCAAAACTGTTGGTTTACAGATGCTATCAAGAAGGGGGTTCTTCTTTAGGGTTATTCACTTAAAAACAGTATCTAGGCTATTGGTAAGATGTTAGGTCTGATGCTTTTCGATTGATGTATGAAGGTACGAGATTTTGGGTTTTTGATTAGTATGCTCGCTAAGATTTTTGCAATATTATGCCTACGTATTCCCGAAACAGGGAAATCAGAGCGATCGTAGTTCCTCCTATTCTATGGGAGGAAAGAGATGTTTTGGTGTCTTGTTCAAAGCCCAAGACGTGAAGCTAAAGGTGATTTGTATCTTGTTCAAAGCCCAAGATGTGAAGCTAAAGGGTTTTGGCTGAGAGAGAATATGTTATCTCTAAAGAGGAGTTGTTGATGTTTGTATGCTGTGAGCAAGGCACAACTTTGATGCTAAAAGGTTGATTGACTCAACCGGGGTTTTCTTTATACAAAGCCTAAGAGGAGGCGGGAAGTTTGACTTTTTCGGGGAAAATGTTCTTTCTGTCTTGTACAAATCCCAAGCTTGAGGCTAAAAGGGATTTTGACTCTGTTGGGGAGAATGTATCTTGTATAAAGCCCAAGATGGAGGCTGAAATGGTTTAACTAAACAAGAGAGTACTTTTATCTGTCCGGTATAAAGCCCAAGACGGAGGCTAAGAAAGTTTGACTCAACAAGAGAGTCTGGGGGTTGTTTGACTCAACAAGAGAGTCTTTTATACTCAACAAGAGAGTGATTTGCTGTCTCGTACGAAGCCCGAGATAGAGGCTTAAAGGAGATTGACTCAACAAGAGAGTCTTTTATACTCAACAAGATAGTGTTTTACTGTCTCGTACGAAGCCCGAGATAGAGGCTAAAAAGGGATTGACTCAACAAGAGAGTCTTTTATACTCAACAAGAGAGTGTTTTACTGTCACGTATGAAGCCTGAGATAGAGGCTAAAAGGAGATTGACTCAACAAGAGAGTCTTTTATACTCAACAAGAGAGTGTTTTATTGTCTCGTACGAAGCCCGAGATGGAGGCTAAAAAGGGATTGACTCAACAAGAGAGTCTTTTATACTTAACAAGAGAGTGTTTATATATGTCTTGTACAAAGCCCAAGACGGAGGCTAAAAGTGGTTGACTCAACAAGAGAGTCTGAAAAGGTTAGCTTCCCTAGGGAGAGTCATTTGTACAAAGCCCAAGAGAAGGCTATCTTATTACTGAGGATAATTGAGATCCTAAAGCAGGTCCAAGTGTGGGGAACTCTCATGAGAGAGACCGGGTTTTTGCTGGAGATTGATCCAGAGTGATCGGTGTTTTTTCCTATGTTTGAAAGGAACTTGAGAATGTCTTTGAGACTCAAGAGGTTTAGACTGTCCAAGTCTAGAGTTTTATCATTTGTACAACGCCCAAGAGGAGGCGTGGGCATTAAGGGATGAGTATCAACCCTACAACGGCCAGAGTTTTGACACGAGAAAGACTGCTCTAACAAAGGATGACTAAGTTCTGTCTTATATCTTTAAGAGGTCTCCAGGGTCCTTGTATTAAGCCCAAGAGAAGGTATGAGAACTTCTAAGAAGCCGAAGGGTCCTTGTACAACGCCCAAGAGGAGGCGGGGGTGCTTTTAGGAAGCCTGTGGGTCCCCAAACCAAGAGAAGTTCAAGAAATGCAATTCACCGCGAAGAGATCATTCCAGTAAAGTTCGAGAATTTGGAAGAAACTCAAGAGATGCCATTCACGGAGAAAATATCATCTCTGGGGAGTTAGAGTTTCTTTGACAATTTCTAAGGGTGACAGTCTGAGAAAAGGTTCACCAAGAATACTTCTTTTCTCTTTGTTCCATATTGTTTAACCCCAAGTGGAGGGAAGACTGTATCTGGAATCCTACGGGGGATCTAGTTTTGGTTGTATTTAAGAGTGACCAACAGGGCTTTACCTAGTGCTAGACATAGTTGCCGGGGAAAACTCTAAATAACTATACTAGTATTACACAGTGGATATATGACCAGTATATAAAAGGATGTGAAAGAAGACTTACAGTGAAGCAGCCCCACAATACAGTTATATATATGAAAGCGGTAATTGAAAGCGGATAAACACTTACCTTTTGTAGAGCTTCCATACTGTTTGGTTAGTTGTTCAACAAAGAAATTAAAGAAAGTTTTGATGACAACATATATTTGAATTCAAAATTAAAGGAGAACGCTTTGAAAAGTTTGTTGGGGCTTACAACTCGAGGAGAGGCCCAAGTTTTAACGATGATCGCACCGTTGTTTTAACAACTGTACAGAGGGACTTATACAATACGTGGGGACCAAAAAGTTTTTCTGTACAAGGGGGTTGGGTCTTACACTCTATTAGAGGCCCAGAGATTTTGAAAAGAAAAGAAACGGGGCTTACAACACAAGTGGAGGCCCAGATGATTTGTTTTTGAACTGGCGATTGCGCCGAGATTTTTCTTTTAACACAGAGGGACTTATACAATGTCTGAGGCCCAAAATGGTTTTGGTTAAAAGGGGGTTGGGTCTTACACTCTATTAGAGGCCCAAAGAATTTTTAAATGAATAAAGATGGGTCTTATAGCTCGAGGAGAGGCCCAAAGATATTTGTTAAAAAGGCGACGATCGTGCCGAACTTTTTGACGGTATCGGGACTTATACAATACACTGAGGCCCAAATTATTTTGGTTTTAAGAGGGGTTGGGTCTTACACTCTATTAGAGGCCCAAATTATTTGAAAAAGTTTGATGAGGGTTGAATTAATCAAAACCCTAATTTGTTTTCAAAATATATTTTAATTGAATAAAAATTCAATTAAAATGATCAAAATTGTTAAACATGTGTGAAAACAAATTGTGATCTTAGATCAATGTTTCAAAAATCATGTTTCTATCCACAAAATGATTGAAAATCAATTAAGTTTGGAAAATCAAGGGAGAAAAAACATTTTAATTGTTGAAAAACAAATAAAATATTAAGTCTTTGAAAAAATATCAAGTATATGAAATAATTAATATTTTTGGGATTTTTTGGTAAAATAAAATATTTTAGCATTTTTGTGAATTATTAAAAAAAGAATCAACTCAAAATCATTAAAATTCAGAGAGAAATTAATTTTTGAATCAAATAAATAAAATCAAAAAATTCAAATATTTGAATTTTCAAAAAAAGCGCCAAGAACATGGCAAGAACACGCGCCACTCTCTGTTTCTGCAGATTTGCATTTTCTATCCAATCTCACTGAATACTTGATGATATCATGCAATCTACATATCAATTTGCTCGTTTTCACCTCACGATCATGTCTATGGTCTTTAATTTCATTTATTTTAAGCATGGAATAAGAAATCAAGGAGAAACCTCAAGAACCCTAAAATTTGCATGAAGGCTCATAAATTCCATACACGATTCAAACAAAGGAATTAATTGAGGGTAAACACTCTATGCATGATTATGAACATATGGTCAAATTATTATGCAGCATAATATGCATGGATCATAGAGTTAGAAGAGCTCAGACCTACCTCTTGCAGTTGGTGATCGTGTTTTGTGTTAGAGGTGTTGCAAGCTGGTTCCAATGATTTGCACAACCTCATTAGGTGCCAAGTGATGTGTCTGAATGCTTGGAATGGTTTGAAACAAGCTAAAACTTGAGATGGTACCTCAACTGCACCTCTGTCAAGAACTTGAGCAGTTGGCAAGTGATTTTGTGATTTTGGTGTTACAAATGTTATGTGAGTGTTTGGATCACTTCTATATGATGTTTATGAGGTGCGTGTGTGTGATTGGTTTGGTTAGAATTGCTCTCAAACTCAAAACCCGATAGTGACTTGCTTTGGAAAGTAAATTTGGAAGTGAGAAGGTGATTTTGAGGAAAGCATCTATTTGATGGCTTTGGTGTACTCAAACTGAGTAAAAATGAGCTGTATTTATAGTAGAGCAAGTTTGTTTTGCAAGCAATAGTGAATGGCAACTGCTGCAGAAGTTTGGCAAATGTTGATCAATAGGAATCCAAGTCTCCTCTAGCCATTGACTAGAGGTTAGAGCACAGGCTGCTGGTTCCCTAGTTCTTGGATAAGTCTTGACTAAATTCAGTTGGAAATGGATCAGTCCATGCCACCTTGGTGCATCCATTAAATGCTCCAAACCAAAATTGGAGTCTTGTCCCTCTTTTAGGCATTTCTAGGTTTGGCATGCTACTTTTGGTTCCAAGGACTTGGGAGGCTGATGGATCAGTATTTGTCCCTCCTTGGTCTCCCCCTGAGGTGTTCAGATGGATAAACTTGTTTGTCATTTGCAAAATTTGCTCAAATCAAGCAAAATGCACAAATCTGCCTTGCCATGACAGTTTGCAGCAAGGCACATTGTCATTGTCATATCTCATGGCTTAAGTGGAGTTTCATGGAGTTCTTGGCCATTTTAGAAAGCTCTTATATGATACAACACATGTGTGATCATATTTTGTCTTGATACTTTTTGGATCCAAGTGAAAAAACAACCCTACTTTTGAAAAAAAAACAAGACAGATTCTGACTTTTTGAAAATTTCACTAAGTGTTGGAAAAAGTGGCATTTCATGTTTTCAGCCATTTTGGTCCAACCATAACTCAAAATCCCTGATGAATTGGAATCAGGTGTAGTTGACACTTTTAAAGTATGCCATGAGAGCTACAAATCCATCTTTGGATCAGCCCAAATGGTTGCTTGGATCTCAAGTTATGATCCTTGGAAGTTGGTACCCTAGCCACTTTGTTCCATAACTTAGAAAATTTCTAAGTTTTTTATGGTTACCCCTTTTACAAGTTATCCCACTTTTCTTGATTTTCCTTGATGAATGATGATCCCAATCACACATTAACATCATTTTAGGGTCAAAGAACCATAATTGTGAAAAATCTCAAAAAGTCAAAGTTGACTTTTGTGCACAGTTGACTTTTTGTCAGATGAACTCCAAACTGTGCGATCCTCTATGAAATCAAGTCCTTGACATCCAACTTTATGGACATGTTCCATGGGTGTTATAGGGTGTATTGAACCATGTACCAAGGTTTTGGGAGCATGCCAGGGTTAAAAGTCAAAGGCATAGTTGACTTTTCCCGCGAAACCTTAATTGTGGCTTTGATGAATTTGAAACTTGTTGATCAGGCTTCTTGGATCAATCCATTATTGCAAATGGATGAATGTAGTGTGTTAGAGACCCTCAAATCCTCTCTTGAGGTCTTGGCTCATGTTTTGTCCCAAAAGTCAACTTAGGGGTGAATTAGGTCAAGAAACCCTAATTCCTGATTTTTTATGAATGCATCCCCTGAGGTAAAATTGACTTGATGATTGGGTTCATGATGTCCCTTGGAGCATCTTAGGTTGTGCTTTGAAGCCTTTGGCTCTTTCCCAGAGGAAAGTTTCCATCTGGAGGCCCCAGTCGACCAAAACCCTAATTTGGTGACACTGGCGATCTTGGGGTTTAATCCACTTGGAATGTTGCAACTTTGTGCTTGATTCTTGAGGTGGGAGTCCTCTTGATCCATTGTGGATATTTGAGAGGTTTAGACAAGTTGAAGATTATGTCATTCCTTGATTGATCCTTTGTCTAAGAGCTCTGAGAGGGCTTGAAACCCTAAGTTTGATTGTAGTGGATGCTCACCGAGACTAATGAGGTATAATGGTTCATCCATATTGTGATGGTGATTTGCACAATGATGGGGAATCTTAGTGGTCAAAATTTGGGGTATGACAGATGCCCCTATTTAATCTTCTTGGACCCGAAGGTGTGAATGGCGAAGGTATTCGGGCATTCGGGGTGCAAGACGATTAAATATCGGAATACCCGAAATTTTGATGGTGGTCATGAATGGTAACTTACGCATTCATCTTCTTTTGTTAAGAGATAATGCTTAGAAAAGGTAAAACTTCCCCTCGATCCTGGTCTTCAGCCAAGGAACTGGTCTAAGTTTCTAATGTAAACTTCCCCTCGATCCTGGTTTCCTACCAAGGAACTGGTCTCAGTTTCCAAAATAAACTTCCCCTCGATCCTGGTTTTCTACCAAGGAACTGGTCTCAGTTTCCAAAATAAACTTCCCCTCGATCCTGGTTTCCTACCAAGGAACTGGTCTCAGTTTTCGAAATAAACTTCCCCTCGATCCTGGTTTCCTACCAAGGAACTGGTCTCAGTTTCCGAAATAAACTTCCCCTCGATCCTGGTTTCCTACCAAGGAACTGGTCTCAGTTTATTTTGTCAATAAACTTTCTTGACAAGGGACGCTGTTCGTAGCGGTTTTCCTCAAACTTCTCGCTGAATTTTCCTAGGGAGATGCCATTTGATGGAAAAGGATCTGATGTCAGAGGTTCTGGGGAACCCAGCTGTCTGAGGTTTAGAGGTGTACAAAATTCTCTGTTGGAGATGCCATTCATTGACTCTACTGGGGGAAAATGAGTCTCTTGAGAGACTGCTTTCGCTTGGGGGTATTACATCATACTTTTCTCAGGATCTTCTCGGAGAAATGCCATATGATGTGATCCAATTTTGAGGTGCCGATGATCTTTTCGTCAGCGAATTTTTTTGGAGAAACACTGTTGTACTGTCGAATCTCTGGTTAAGAAGCTTTCTCTGGGGATTTTCCTTAATCCGGGAAAGCGAATATATCATCTTCAACGACGAAGAGTGATACTGGCTAAAAGTTCTCTGGCCTTTCAGAGGTTCAAGTTATAAAAGTTGTCAAAGAACCACCTTCAATCCAAAAATAAACTGGAGGAGAGGTTGTTTAGACACGACGTTTCCTGACAAGGGAGGAACTAGCAACTCGATTGAGAGGACTTTTATCACTTGGGAACAAGACCGACTAGAGTGATAGTGATGCAATATGAATATGAATGTAAATCAATAATGCATGATGTATGTATGTATATGCTGACAAAACCGACGCGACATACAGACTAATGGATGAACACGACTGGATACTCGTCCACAGCGGGAGATGAAAAGTATCGCTGGTTCAAAAAATAGCAATTCTGCCTTGCTTAGGAGGGATAGTCCCGGTTGGGAGCTACGTTGGTCGGACTTAGGAGGTGAGAACTCTGCCGGGGGTGTCAGAGGAAACTCGGTCTCTGACACAGTTGATCCTTCATTCAGGTGTACTGGCTAAGAATGAGCACTTTGATTCTGCACTTTGAAGCTCGACTACTTCTGGAGTAGCGATCGATGTTCTTCCGATGTTCAATAGTCAAAAGAAATTGCCATCTTTATTGTAAAAGCAGAAAAGTTTTAACAAGTAAATTCATTTTTGTTTTATTTCAAGAATCGTTGATCATGTTAGAATGCCGTTCTATAAAGCTAAAACAAATGAGAATTATAAACAAAGCACCAGGGCTCAAATTCTATTGATAGGATGAAAATCAGCCAAACACGTGATTCCATGGAGTATTTACAAAGTTTAGAAAATGGTAATTTAAGGGAAAAAGGCAACATTGAAACATAACGACCGTTATCCTTCTACCAACTTTGAATTCCAGACATCCTGAGCTTCCGTTGAAGATGACCTTGACTGGAGTTTTCTTGATGGATGGCATGACTGCTGCTGGGGGATTTACCCCTGTTAAACATAGTTACTTGCCATTATCCCTAACTTTTGCCTGGATTGTACTGTGATGATTTCCAATCCACCGGGATGATTTTTTGCTTGTGTCTCTAATTTTTGCCTGGACCGCCCTTTCGGGTTTTCAATCCACCGAGACGTTTTTTTTTTTAGTTTAGGCGAAGTATTTCTTGACTACATCAACATTTGTGGGGTAGGAAAATTCCTCTCCGCCCATGGTTGCGAGTCTCAAGGCGCCGCCTGAGAAGGCTTTCTTGACCACATAGGGGCCGTCATAATACGGAGTCCATTTACCCCGAGAATCAGTGAGAAATGATTGTATCTTTTTTTAGCACGAGGTCTCCTTTTCTGAAGACGCGAGGTCGGACCTTTTTGTCAAATGCCTTCTTCATTCTTTGCTGATACAACTGACCGAGGCATAGTGCCGTTATTCATTTTCCTTCGATCAGATTCAGTTCATCGTGTCGACTTTGACACCATTCAGCTTCTGTTAGCTTAGCTTCCATCAATACCCGGATTGATGGGATCTCTACTTCTATGGGGAGCACTGCCTCTATACCATATACTAGAGAGAAAGGGGTTGCCCCTGTTGAAGTGCGGACAGATGTGCGATAGCCGTGAAGAGCAAAGGGTAACATCTTGTGCCAGTCTTTGTAGGTTACAACCATTTTCTGAACAATCTTCTTGATGTTCTTGTTATCCGTTTCTACCGCTCCGTTCATCTTAGGTCGGTAGGGAGATGAGTTATGGTGTTCAATTTTGAACTCAGCACACAACTCTTTCATCGTCTTATTGTACAAGTTAGATCCATTATCAGTAATGTTCTGGCTTGGAACACCATAACGACAAATAATATTGTTTTTGATAAATCGGACCACCACTTGTCGGGTTACATTGCCGTACGACGCTGCTTCAACCCACTTGGTGAAGTAGTCAATGGCTACCAGGATGAACCGATGTCCGTTCGAAGCCTTGGGCTCAATCATACCAATCATGTCGATTCCCCATATGGAAAAAGGCCATGGGGAAGAGAGGACTTTGAGATGTGTTGGCGGTACATGGATTTTGTCAACGTATATTTGACACTTGTGACACTTCCTCATGTACTTGTAGCAGTCGGATTCCATGGTCAACCAGTAGTACCCTGCTCTCAGAATTTTTCTCGCCATTGTGTGTCCGTTGGCATGAGTGCCAAAGGATCCTTCGTGAATTTCTTTTATCAGCATGTCTGCTTCTGGTCTGTCTACACATCGGAGCAAGACCATGTCAAAGTTTCTCTTATAGATTGTATCATCGCTTAGAAAAAAGCTGATTGCCAGTCTTTTGAGGGTCTTTCGGTCCTTTCTGGATGCCCCAGGAGGGTACTCTTGTTTCTGAAGGAAGCACTTGATATCGTGATACCAAGGTTTGTCGTCTATGACTGCTTCAGTCGTGAAGATGTAAGCGGGCCATTCAAGGTGCATTATGTCGATCTTAGGTAAGTCGTTCCATTGACCTACACTAATTATGGAAGAGATAGTGGCTAAGGCATCAGCCATGTGATTCTCCTCACGAGGGATATGATGAAACTCGATTCTGTTGAAGAAGGGTAACTACCTTCTCGCATAGTCTTTGTAAGGAATCAATCCTGATTGGTATGTGTTCCAATCTCCTTTGATCTGATTGATAATCAGGGCTGAGTCGCCGTAAACATCCAAGTTCTTGATCCTAAGTCGATCGCTTCTTTGAGACCCATGATACAAGCTTCTTATTCGGCCTCGTTGTTTGTGCACTTGAACGTAAGTCTGGCGGTGAAAGGAATGTGGGTACCCTGAGGTGTTATGATGATTTCCCCAATTCTGTTTCCATAATGATTGGCAGCTCTATCAAAGATTAGTCCCCATTGGGAACCTGGTTCTGGCCCTTCACTGGGTAGCGGTTCGTCGCAATATTTCATTTTCAAGTACATGACATCTTCGTCTGGGAAGTCAAATCCGACTGATTCCTGATCGTCAATCGGTTGATGAGCCAAATGATCGGCTAAAACACTTCCCTTTATGGCTTTCTGAGCATGGCACTCGATGTCATATTCTGATAACAACATCTGCCAACGGGCTATCCTTCCCGTGAGAGCGGGTTTTTCAAAGACATACTTGATCGGATCTATTTCGGAGATTAACCAAGTAGTGTGATGAATCATATATTGGCGGAGACGTTTGGCTGCCCAAGCCAGAACACATCAAGTTTTCTTAAGTACAGTGTACCGAGTTTCGCAGTCAGTGAATTTCTTGCTCAAATAGTAAATGGCAGACTCTTTCCTTTTTGTTTCGTCCTGTTGGCCAAGTACACAACCCATTGAGTCTTCCAAGACTGTTAAGTAGATGATCAGTGGTCTTCCTTCCACTGGAGGTGATAGAATCGGTGGGTTTAACAGATATTACTTGATACTGTCGAAGGCAGTTTGGCAGTCTTCGGTCCAAACACAGTCCTGATTCTTTTTGAGTAACTTGAAGATTAGCGCGCATGTCGCAGTCATGAGGAATATAAATCTGGAAATGTAATTCAGACGTCCCAAGAATCCCCTGACTTTTTTTTCAGTCCACGGAGAAGGCATTTCTTGAATGGCCTTGACCTTGTCAAGATCAACCTCAATTCCTTTCTGGCTGACGATGAACCCCAGAAGGTTCCCTAAACGGACACCGAATGTGCACTTGTTGGGATTCAAGCGGAGTTTGTACTTTCTCAGCCGCTCAAATAGCTTTGACAGGTGGGTCACATGCTCCCCCTCTGTTCTAGATTTGGCAATCATGTCATCGACATATACCTCAATTTCCTTGTGTATCATATCATGAAACAGAGTAGTCATGGCCTGTTGATAGGTTGCCCCGGCGTTCTTCAACCCGAACGACATTACCTTGTAACAAAAAGTTCCCCATGGGGTGATGAACGAAGTTTTCTCCATGTCTTTCGGCGCCATTTTTATCTGATTATAGCCCGAGAATCTATCCATGAAGGAGAAGACTCTGAACTTGGCTGTACTGTCAACCAGCATGTCAATGTGTGGTAAAGGAAAGTCGTCCTTTGGACTAGCTTTATTTAGATCCCTGTAATCTACACACATTCTGACTTTTCTGTCCTTTTTCGGAACTGGTACTATGTTGGCTAACCATTGAGGATATTCTGATGTGGCGAGGAAACCCGCGTCATTCTGTTTCTGGACTTCCTCTTTGATTTTGATGGCCATGTCTGGATGAGTTCGTCTCAACCTCTGTTTTACTGGCGGACATTCTGATCTCAATGATAGATGATGTTCCACGATGTTGGTATCCAACCCTGGCATGTCCTGATAGGACCAAGCAAATATATCGGGAAACTCTTTGAGAAGCTTTATCAAACTTTCTTTGACAGCTGGACTGAGTAGGGCCCCAATCCTGATCTCTTTTCTCTTTTCCTCTGAACCCAAGTTGACTGTTTCCAACGGCTCCTTGTGAGGTTTGATGAACCTTTCCTCTTGTCTGAGTAATCTGGAGATCTCTTCTGGAATTTCTTCGTCCTCTTCTTCTTCAGCCTCAAATACCAGGAATTCAAAGTTGGGAGAAGGCATCGGATCGTACATTTTAATGGGGTTTAAAACAAGCAATCTGCATGACGTGATGATTTGTATTTAGAAGAGACAGAGAGAAATGCAAGAGTGTGTGCAGTGTATTTTTTTTACTGCTTGTTTTTATTATTTGAATTGTTTTTTAGGATTACCATTTTCTGAAAAAACGAAAAGAGAAAACAACAATTAATGCAGAAATTACAGAACGACGTTTATTTATTTATGATTTTGTCGATTCTTGAAACTACAGCCTTATAAAACAAAACTCTGTCGCTTTGGGCGAAGCGAAGAGGGATATTTACAGAAAGTGAGCCCTATCAAAACATCCGTTTCACCTGGGCAGGGTGAAAGGTTAAAACAAAGATGGCCATTACTTTGACTTATGAACGATCTTCGGAACATCGACTACAACCCATTGGCGGCGAACTCCTCGGTGAATCACAAAGTTTAGCACTTTCCTTCTTGATTTATCTTCAGAAATAACGCTGATTTCTGGAAGAGCAGGATCATTGGAATCTGTCTCCCAGGCAGAGTTGTCATAGGAGGATTCCTCAGTTGTATTTTGCATAGTATTTGTGCTCTCAGACAAATCTCCCCATCCAATTGGCTGGATGTCCTCGAGCCTGATATGAGAGCTTTCAGGAGCAGTGTACTTGACCATGAAGTTGAATTTTCCATTCAGTTGTCCCAAGGTGTCCTACACTTCTTTGGAACTGGAGGAGTCATCCCTTTCGATGACGCTGACCTCGGGAAAGGCATAGTTAATGAATTCTAGTCCTGCAAACTTTGAAAATTCATCGTCGTGCTGGATATTTTCTGAATGACCTGAGTGTGGATCCCATGACATGGTGGGGACGCAGGTATTCTTTTCAATGATGCTCAGCTGATTTTCATTGTTCGGCTAGTTTTCTTGCCCCAAGTCTCCTGGGTACGACTGCCAGATAGGCAGACCATCCACCGGGCCATAATAGTCGTTGTCAAAGTTGTCTTTCATTAGAGTGTCTTCCTCTAATGAGTTGGGTGGAGCACGACATCCTTTTGGATTACAATCTCCATATATCATTTTGACATCTGACCTTGGTATAAATCTCGTACTTTGTGTCAGAAAGCAAAATGGTGTAGGCACCTCTTCCTGAGACATATAACTGTCCTTGTTAAGATAGGATTTCCATTCTTCATCTGTATCGGAGGAATCTCCCTCGTTGATGGTATGTACTTCTTGAGACACCGGATGAAGGAAACCTCCACGGTGGAAGAAGTTCTGAATGGGATGAAGACTTTCATCATTAGCAGTTGTCTGGGTACAGGTTGAAGGAAAACCAAGACCCTTCTTTGTTTTATTATTAGTAGGAATGACAAGTTGTCCCCACCCCTTTGCATTGTTGCCTTTGATCGCCTCGAGAGTATCTCTGTACGAGGAAATCGACGTTCCCTTTTCTGATTGATTCTCATTGCTCACCGAAAGTGCCTGGAACTGAGTTCCAAGAACCTCCTCGGGTTCTACATAAGTGGATGATGAAAGGTTACTCACGATCAAGGCTTGTTCTCCACAGACCGTGACGAGTTGGTTGTTCTTAACAAACTTCACCTTCTGGTGAAGTGTCGAAGTGACTGCCCCAGCCTGGTGTATCTAAGGTCTTCCCAACAAACAGATGTATGTTGCTCGGATGTCCATGACCTGGAAAGTGACTAGGAAAGTATGAGGACTGATAGTTATGGGAAGGTCGACTTCGCTGATAACCGTTTTTCTAGACCCGTCAAATGCTTTGACGACGACCTCACTACCTCTCATCGGAGATCCTTTGAATAATAGTCGCATTAGAGTGGACTTCGGCATGACGTTGAGAGCCGATCCGGTGTCTACCAGTACACTGGCTAAAGCATTGTCCTGGCAGTTGACTGTGATATTGAGCGTCATGTTGTGGCTTTTGCCTTCTTCTGGCAATTCCTTATCACTAAACCCCAAGTTATTGCAGGAAGTGATGTTAGAGATGATGCTATCGAACTGTCGTATTGACATATCCTGTTCCATAAAGGCCTGTTCTAAGACTTTCTGTAGAGCCTCTTTGTGGACTTCGGAACTGAGTAAAAGAGATAACACAGAGATCTTTGAAGGAGTTTGTAACAGTTGATCAACAATGTTGCATTCACTCCTTTGGATGAGCTTCAGCATCTCATCATCATTCTTTGAAAGGTCGGGATTACTGGATTGATCGATTGGTGGATTAGGAACTTCTGTCTGAAGTTCCTTTTCTCTGTTAGGTTCTCCAACTCCTCTGTTGAAGATTCAACCTCTCCGTGTTACTCGACTGATGTCTGCAATATTCACGACGGAGGGTAATGGAATTTCCTTTCCATTCTCAACTATTGTTGCACTGTATTTGTAAGGGATAACCTTAGTTGATTCATACGGTAGTGGTCCTGGTAGATAGATAACTACAGGAGCCTTCTGATTTTTTTGACTGTCGTAAGTAACTTCAATCAATTCTTGGTTAAGAACCTTCAATTCTTCAAGTAGAGGGATGATGGTACAAACATCTTTGGTCCTCTCATGATCAGAGATTATGACAACGTCCTTAACCTGATCAGCGAAATAGTCTGGCGTTCAGTTGATTGGTCCAGAACTTAGACACAGTCAAATTTCTTTTGGAGCCAACTGACTTTGAAGGGCTGCTCGCACGAGGTAACATCCTTGATTATTTTCCGAGCAGACTCTACAATGCTCGTAGTTGTGTGGTGGCACCTGGCCACGTCCGCTTTGAATGCAGTGTAACCTTACTAGGTCTATTTCCATAGATCGGACATCCTGACTTAGATGCCGAGTAGGGTTTCAGTTAACCACACTGATTTGTTGCGTGTCTTCATCCATATAGATCGGAAGCCACTAGTGGTTCAACAAGTGTTACAAAGTTCTTTGAACGAGAGCGCACCCTTGGTTACCCTCACGGCATACTGTACAGTTTAGATAATCATGTGAAGTGAGAAAACCGAGTTAGACTTGCTTGGCGTGCAACTCCACCAAAATGATATTCATCAAACGAATATTGAAGATCTGAATCATGTTGATCTGATAAGGATTTTTATCATGGTAGTCCTGGATCCACCCAAGATCCATCTGGCGCTGGAGGGCCTCTTGTATAAAAGATCATCCCTGTTTGTTTACCGAGCAAGTCAGACAGGAATTGTAATCATGCCGTGGCAAATTATGATACTGGCTTTTCCTGGAGTCCATTGCCACCAAGTTGATATTCATTGCACGGATGTCGTGGTTCTGAATGACGTTATAATTTGTATAAGTCATGTTAACTCCACGAACTAGATGCTCTTGGATCCATCCGAGATCCAGTTGTTCCTGTAGAGCTGATTGCACCACAGAACATCCCTGATTGTTTTTAGAGTAGATATCACATTGGTGATAATTGTGAGGTGGCACATGGCCGTATCCACTCTATCTACAATGCATCTTGACTAGATTGGTCCTCAATAAGAGTACATCATGAATTTGATAGCTGTTGTTAGCCTCTCCCTCTATCAAATTTACCGCAGCTTTCTTGTGTTGAGGTAGCGGGTTCATGAGAACATTCGGATTTGTATCTTTAAAAGATAAGACCCCGCTCCTAACAAGCTTTTGCACATCGGATTTGAAACTGAGACAATTTTCTATGTTATGCCCTGGTCCTCCTTGATGGTAAGGGCAAGTCTGATCCGCTTTAAACCAAAAAGGCGGATTCTTCGGTACTGTAAGAGGATACCTGGTTTGGACGTGTCTCTTGACCAGTAATAATGGAAACAGTTTTGCGTACAACACCAGTTTAGGGTCGAACCCTGGTGGTCACGTTGTACAGTTGTTGTTGTATAGAGGACGAGCCTGCTGAAGAGGTTATTGTGTCCTTTGCTGATATTGCTGTTGAGTCGGTTGGCTCTGAGCAACCTGAGGTTGATACATAGGAACATGCGCGGGGTTGATAGCAGGAGTTACGGCTGCTACTGGTTGGTATCGTCGCCTTTTCTTTCCGAGAGAGATATTCCCAATATCTTGCTCTTTTTTCTTAGGGAGAGCACTACTGTATTGTTTTGTACTACTTGATGATCCAGGGTCTTTAACTAAACGTCCTTCTCGGATTGCTTCCTCAAGACGAACTCCCATGCCCACCATCTCGGCGAAGTCACTGGGTGCACTGGCGACCATTCAGTCGTAGTAGAATGAGCTCAAGGTCTTTAAGAAGATCTTTGTCATCTCTTTTTCCTCAAGAGGTGGAAAAATCTGGGCGGCAATTTCACGCCATCTCTGAGCGTACTCCTTAAAGGTTTCCTTGTTTTTCTGTGACATCGATCTGAATTGATCTCTTCTGGTGCCATGTCCAGGTTATACTTATATTGTTGAACGAAGGCAGCGCTAAGATCTCTGAAAGTGGCCATCTTAGTGCAGTTTAAACCCATGTACCATTTTAATGCGGCATCGGTTAAACTATCCTAAAAATAGTGGATCAGTAGCTCTTGGTTCTTTGTCTAAGCTGACATTCGTCGAACTTACATCACCAGATGGCTCTGAGGGCAAGAGTTACCCTTGTACTTTTCAAAATCGGGTACCTGGAACTTGTGCGGAACTTTCACATTTGGGACCAAACAAAGGTCTGCGACGTCCTTTCCAAATAAATCCTGACCGCAAAGGTCTTGCAATTCTTTCTGCATCTCCAGGAATTATTCCTGGAACTCGTTCATTCTGTCGAACATACTTTTGTTTCCACCAGAAGGTATTTGTAGAATCCGTCCTTCCGGGACATTGTGTACCACGGGTGGTGGTATAGTCATTATGGCCGAGACTCTCGGTGCCTCCCGAAGTTTGTAACCTTCAGGAGTTGCTATCATGCCCCTGGCATCTTTGCTTTCCCAAAGTTTGTAACCTTCATGCCCTGCGGTTCCTGCTAAAGTTTCTGGATCTTTAGGGATCGGCAGAATATATCCTTCTGAGATATAGTTGAGTGGCATGGCCCAGGGATGATCTTTCGGCATTTTGTACCTAGGATCATACTTTTCCACTATGGGCGTTGATGTGATCTCTGAGATCACAGTCCTTTGTTGATGCATATGAGCTTCTACTAGAGCTTGCATGTCGTTATGAAGCTTTCTCAGATCCTCTTTCAGAGTGTCGATCTCTTTCCTCAACTCTCTATTCTCTTCCTCAAGATCATCCATCTTTTTCTGACGATTGGCACGAGTATTGTACGAATGAGACAGTTTGACTCTAGAATCGAGACGCAAACGTGAGATTCGTAGGTAAGAAGAATGCATTAAGTGAGAATGATGAATGATATGCAATGATTATATTAATTGTATACTTTCCGTTTATTCAAAGTAAACTTCGACAATTAGATTGCAAATATCAAACAGTGGGGAAACCCCATTTTATTGAATTCAAAGATTGCGGAAATGGAAATACAGTAATTTACAAAGTGCTGTAAAAGGAAATCTCCATTTTAACAGTTGCTGTATTTTCTTGCACTCCACATTGAGAATACGGTACTTGTTCTTCCAAGACCTCTTCTCCTGCTGAACTTTGTTGAGAGTAACCTGAAGTTTTTCAGTCTCATACATAAAGTAAAGGATAGAGTCCCTTAATGGAAGAACTTCCTGACGAGGGTAAGGCATCCTCAGCTTGAGAGCTCTAGTTTGTAACCAATGGAGATAAGGCTCCACCGAGACACAATCTGGTTTTCCTAGAGACTCCCTTCCTTTCCTATGAACGTGTTTCCAAGCATGCACTATTTCCGTCTTTAGTGCTCTGTCATTTTCTCCTTCCTTGAAGAAAAGACCTTCCAGATGAGCATTACGAGGGACATACCTCATCGAGTATCCAAATTGACGACGAACTAAAACTGGATGATAGTTGATTCCTCCCTTAGTTCCTATAAGGGGGTACATGTGGAAAATTTCCACAACGGTCAATGATTCTGATCCCATTATAGATTCGATTGTACCAATCGATGTCAGAGTTGGTAAGAGACATGATTCTCTGCGACCAACGTAAAGTATTCTTTTGATCCCAAAATGCAGCAGACTTGGGTAAGTGGGAAGTGAACCATTTGTATAACAGGGGTACACATCATGTGATCATTCCTCCGCTGTACAAATTCCTTAAGTGTACCGAATGATAAGCATCTGCGAGCAATGTCGGTACGGGGTTTCCAATCAGAAAAATCTTAATGGCGTTGATATCGACGAAGTTATCAATGTTGGGGAACAGAAATAACCCGTAAGTGAGCAAAACAAAGATGCTATCGAAAGCGGCCACGTTCCCTATACTAGCAAAGTATAGAGCTTTCTTTGTCAAGAACTGAGCTGGAAAACCCTGAATTCCACCCTTAGTGGTCATGTGAGTCTTGACCTCTGACTCATCCAAATAGATTGCTCTTGCAATGGTTTGATCTTTTGGAATTTCTTCCAGTCCAGAAAAGGGAGCTTGGTCAGTAATATGAAAATCAGTCAGGTGAGAGTACTCCTCCAGTGTTGGTGCTAGTTGATAATCCGGGAATGTGAAACAGTGATAGACCGGATAATAGAACTGGATTAGTGTGGACAGGATTCCCTCGATTACATGGACCCTTAACAGAGACAGCAGTCCTCCATACTTGGCTCTGAAAGCCTCAGGGTTGGTTATCATCCTTGCCAAACCTTTTAAGTCCTCTAATTTGGGAACCTTGAAGGTGTACTTGTGAGTTTTCCTTCTACCGAAATCCATTAGCGCAATCTCTTTATCTGACATTTGCAATCATTGTCTTAGTTTAATTTGAAAAAGAGAGACTAGAAGAGAAGATTTTTCTTTGTTTTAATGTTTTTTAGATCAATACATGAATGCAACACACAAAAACATAGAAAAAACATGGGGTCAAAGGGTCGGTGTCATGAAGCCAAGGCTCTACCCATCCCCAAAGGTTTATACTGGTGATTTTTGTACCTGTCCGCAAAATCATTGACCCCTCTTGGGATAACAACAGCAAGCGGATCGCCAGCGAGCTGATGTATCTTAGAGTGATCTCAAATGAGGGTAGTATCGCGTGACAACTATTTTTGATAGCTTCCGCACTACAAAATGGTTTCAGTCTACTAAAAACCTCAGCTTCTCAGATAACCCAATCGACCACACTACTTTCAACAACCGAAGTCGTATAGGTAATGCATCTGCAAAGGGAGTCTCCACTGAGTTTGATGGTCGACCGGGGACTCTTAACTGGGATTCACTCCCCGTAAGATTACCCGTATAATGCCATCCCCTATCTTAGGTGTATACTCAATCTTTCCACATACGGCATCACACGCATTCCCATTAGCAGAAAAATAAACACAGATATTAATTAGGAAAAGCAGTATACATATTTGTCTTAATCATCCTAGACCTCTAGTCTTATGATCCTATACAGACAATGACTCCCTAGCAGAGTCGTCATTTCTGTGACATTTTGTTGAATTTAAATCTCTCACCCTAAAAGTGGGTAGAAAGAATTCCTCCCACTGTGGTTGCCACTCTTCTGTAGCGTGATTTTTGTGGTTTCAAATCACTATCGCTAGGTACTACAGTTCGATTCATTTTTTATCCTGTTGAGCTAATTAATGAAGGGAAATAGATGTCTCCAATTAACCCTGCTTGCAAACTGAGATTAAATAGTCAAAATTGTTGGTTTACAGATGCTATCAAGAGGGGGGTTCTTATTTAGGGTTATTCGCTTAAAAATAGTGTCTAGGCTATTGGTAAGATGTTAGGTATGATGCTTTTCGATTAATGTATGAAGGTACGGGATTTTGGGTTTTTGATTAGTATGCTCGCTAAGATTTTTGCAATCTTATGCCTACGTATTCCCGAAACAGGGAAATCAGAGCGATCGTAGTTCCTCCTATTCTATGGGAGGAAAGAGATGTTTTGGTGTCTTGTTCAAAGCCCAAGACGTGAAGCTAAAGGTGATTTGTATCTTGTTCAAAGCCCAAGATGTGAAGCTAAAGGGTTTTGGCTGAGAGAGAATTTGTCATCTCTAAAGAGGAGTTGTTGATATTTGTATGCTGTGAGCGAAGCACAACTTTGATGGTAAAAGGTTGATTGAATCAACCGAGGTTTTATTTATACAAAGCCTAAAAGGAGGCGGGAAGTTTGACTTTTTCGGGGAAAATGTTCTTTCTGTCTTGTACAAAGCCCAAGATTGAGGCTAAAAGGGATTTTGACTCCGTTGGGGAGAATGTATCTTGTATAAAGCCCAAGATGGAAGCTGAAATGGTTTGACTCAACAAGAGAGTACTTTTATCTGTCCAGTATAAAGCCCAAGACGGAGGCTAAGAAAGGTTGACTCAACAAGAGAGTCTTGAATGGGTGATTGACTCAACAAGAGAGTCTGGGGGGTTGTTTGACTCAACAAGAGAGTCTTTTATACTCAACAAGAGAGTGATTTGCTGTCTCGTACGAAGCTCGAGATAGAGGCTAAAAGGAGATTGACTCAACAGGAGAGTCTTTTCTACTCAACAAGAGAGTGTTTTACTGTCTCGTACGAAGCCCGAGATAGAGGCTAAAAAGGGATTGACTTAACAAGAGAGTCTTTTATACTCAATAAGAGAGTGTTTTACTGTCTCGTACGAAGCCCGAGATAGAGGCTAAAAGGAGATTGAATCAACAAGAGAGTCTTTTATACTCAACAAGAGAGTGTTTTACTGTTTCGTACGAAGCCCGAGATAAAGGCTAAAAAGGGATTGACTCAACAAGAGAGTCTTTTATACTCAACAAGAGAGTGTTTATATATGTCTTGTACAAAGCCCAAGACGGAGGCTAAAAGTGGTTGACTCAACAAGAGAGTCTGAAAAGGTTAGCTTCCCTAGGGAGAGTCATTTGTACAAAGCCCAAGAGAAGACTATCTTATTGCTGAGGATTATTGAGATCCTAAAGCAGGTCCAAGTGTCGGGAACTCTTATGAGAGAGACCGGGTTTTTCCTGGAGATTGATCCAGAGTGATCAGTATTTTTTCCTATGTTTGAAAGGAACTTGAGAATGTCTTTGAAACTCAAGAGGTTTAGACTGTCCAAGTCTAGATTTTTATCTTTTATACAATGCCCAAGAGGAGGCGTGGGCATTAAGGGATGAGTATCAATTCTGCAACGGCCGGAGTTTTGACACGAGAAAGACTGCACTAGCAAAGGATGACTAAGTTATGTCTTATACCTTTAAGAGGTCGTCAGAGTCCTTGTATTAAGCCCAAGAGAAGGCATGAGAACTTCTAAGAAGCCGAAGGGTCCTTGTATAATGCCCAAGAGGAGGCGGGGATGCTTTTAGGAAGCCTGTGGGTCCCCAAACCAAGAGAAGTTCAAGAAATGCAATTCACCTAGAAGAGATCATTCCAGGAAAGTTCGAGAATTTGGAAGAAACTCGAGAGATGCCATTCACGGAGAAAAGATCATCTATGGGGAGTTAGAGTTTCTTTGACAATTTCTAAGGGTGACAGTCTGAGAAAGGGTTCACCGAGAATACTTCCTTTCTCTTTGTTCCATATTGTTTAACCCCAAGAGGAGGGAAGACTGTATCTGGAATCCTACGGGGGATCTAGTTTTGTTTGTATTTAAGAGTGACCAACAGGGCTTTGCCTAGTGCTAGACGTAGTTGCCGGGGAAAACTCTAAATAAATATACTAGTATTACACAGTGGATATATGACCAGTATATAAAAGGATGTGAAAGAAGACTTACAGTGAAGCAGCCCCACAATACAGTTATATATATATATATATAAAAGCGGTAATTGAAAGTGGATAAACACTTACCCGTTGTAGAGCTTCTATACTGTTTGGTTAGTTGTTCAACAAAGAAATTAAAGAAAGTTTTGATGACAACATATATTTGAATTTAAAATTAAAGGATAAAGTGCTTTGAAAAGATTGTTGGGGCTTACAGCTCGAGGAGAGGCCCAAGTTTTAACGCTGATCGCACCGTTGTTTTAACAACTGTACAGAGGGACTTATAAAATACGTGAGGCCTAAAAAGTTTTTCTGTACAAGGGGGTTGGGTCTTACACTCTATTAGAGGCCCAGAGATTTTGAAAAGAAAAGAAATGGGACTTACTACACAAGGGGAGGCCCAGATGATTTGTTTTTGAACTGGCAATTGCGCCGAGATTTTTCTTTTAACGCAGAGGGACTTATACAATGTCTGAGACCCAAAATGGTTTTGGTTAAAAGGGGATTAGGTCTTACACTCTATTAGAGGCCCAAAGAATTTTTAAATGAATAAAGATGGGTCTTATAGCTCGAGGAGAGGCCCACAGATTTTTGTTAAAAAAGCGACGATCGTGTCAAACTTTTTGACGGTATCGGGACTTATACAATACACTGAGGCCCAAATTATTTTGGTTTTAAGAGGGGTTGGGTCTTACACTCTATTAGAGGCCCAAATTATTTGAAAAAGTTTGATGAGGGTTGAATTAATCAAAACCCTAATTTGTTTTCAAAATATATTTTAATTGAATAAAAATTCAATTAAAATGATCAAAATTGTTAAACATGTATGAAAACAAATTGTGATCTTGGATCAATGTTTCAAAAATCATGTTTCTATCCACAAAATGATTGGAAATCAATTAAGTTTGGAAAATCAAGGGAGAAAAAACATTTTAAATGTTGAAAAATAAATAAAATATTAATTATTTGTAAAAATATCAAGTATATGAAATAATTAATAGTTTTTGGGATTTTTTGGTAAAATAAAATATTTTAGCATTTTTGTGAATTATTAAAAAAAGAATCAACTCAAAATCATTAAAATTCAGAGAGAAATTAATTTTTGAATCAATTAAATAAAATCACAAAATTCAAATATTTGAATTTTCAAAAAAGGCGCAAAGACCACGGCAAGAGCACGCGCCACCCTCTGTTTCTGCAGATTTGCATTTTCTATCCAATCTCACTGAATACTTGATGATATCATGCAATCTACATATTAATCTGCTCGTTTTCACCTCACGATCATGTCTATGGTCTTTAATTTCATTTATTTTAAGCATGGAATAAGAAATCAAAGAGAAACCTCAAGAACCCTAAAATTTTCATGAAGACTTAGAAATTCCAAACACGATTCAAACAAAACAATTAATTAAGGGTAAACACTCTATGCATGATTATGAACATATGGCCAAATTATTGTGCAGCAAAATATGCATGGATCATAGAGTTAGAAGAGCTCAGGCCTACCTCTTACAGCTGGTGATCATGTTTTGTGTTAGAGGTGTTGCAAGCTAGTTCCAATGATTTGTACAGCTTCCTTAGGTTACAAGTGATGTGTCTGAATGCTTGGAGTGGTTTGAAACAAGGTGAAACTTGAGATGGTACCTCAACTGCACCTCTGTCAAGAACTTGAGTAGTTGGCAAGTGATTTTGTGATTTTGGTGTTACAGATGTTATGTGAGTGTTTGGATCACTTCTATATGATATTTATGATGTGTGTGTGTGATTGGTTTGGTTGGAATTTCTCTCAAACTCTAAACCCGATAGTGACTTGCTTTGGAAGGCAAATTTGGAAGTGAGAAGGTGATTTTGAGGAAAGCATATGTTTGATGGCTTTGGTGTACTCAAACTGAGCACAAATGAGCTCTATATATAGTAGAGCAAGTTTGTTTTGTAAGCAATAGTGAATGGCAACTGATGCAGATGTTTGGCAAATGTTGATCAATAGGAATCCAAGTCTCCTCTAGCCATTGACTAGAGGTTAGAGCACAGGCTGCTGGTTCCCTAGTTCTTGGATAAGTCTTGACTAAATTCAGTTGGAAAGGGCTCAGTCCATGCCACCTTGGTGCATCCATTAAATGCTCCAAACCAAAATTGGAGTCTTGTCCCTCTTTTAGGCATTTCTAGGTTTGGCATGCTACTTTTGGTTCTAAGGACTTAGGAGGCTAATGGATCAGTGTTTGTCCCTCCTTGGTCTCCCCCTAAGGTGTTCAGATGGATAAAGTTATTTGTCATTTGCAAAATTTGCTCAAATCGAGCAAAATCTACAAATCTGCCTTGCCATGACAGTTTGCAGCAAGGCACATTGCCATTGTCATATCTCATGGCTTAAGTGGAGTTTCATGGAGTTCTTGGCCATTTTGGAAAGCTCTTATATGATACAACACATGTGTGATCATATTTTGTCTTGATACTTTTTGGATCCAAGTGAAAAATCCCCCTACTTTTGGAAAAAAAACAAGACAGATTCTGACTTAGTGAAAATTTCACTAATTGTTGGAAAAAGTGGCATCTCATGTTTTTAGCCATTTTGATCCAACCATAACTCAAAATCCATGATGAATTGAAATGAGGTGTAGTTGACACTTTTAAAGTATGCCATGAGAGCTACAAATCCATCTTTAGATCAGCCCAAATGGTTGCTTGGATCTCAAGTTATGATCCTTGGAAGTTGGTACCCTAGCCACTTTGTTCCATAACTTAGAAACCCTAATTCCTGATTTTTTATGAATGCATCCCCTGAGGTAAATTGACTTGATGATTGGGTTCATGATGTCCCTTGGAGCATCTTAGGTTGTGCTTTGAAGCCTTTGGCTCATGCCCAGAGAAAAATTTCCATCTGGAGGCCCCAGTAGACCAAAACCCTAATTTGGTGACACTGGCGATCTTGGGGTTTAATCCAATTGGAATGTTACAACTTTGTGCTTGATTATTGAGGTGGGAGTCCTCTTGATCCATTGTGGATATTTTATAGGTTTAGACAAGTTGAAGATCATGTCATTCCTTGATTGATCCTTTGTCTAAGAGCTCTGAGAGGGCTTGAAACCCTAAGTTTGATTGTAGTGGATGCTCACCCATCTTTGGGGAGACTAATGAGGTATGATGGTCCATCCATATTGTGATGATGATTTGCACAATGATGGGGAATCTTAGTGGTCAAAATTTGGGGTATGAAAAAGGGGTATCCTTCATCAAGAATCAAGCACAAGCGTGCATCATTTCAAAATCAACAAGCCCCAAGATCCTCAGTACACCAAAATTAAGGTTTTGACCTAATTCAGTCCCTAAGTTGACTTTTGAAGCAAGGTATGATTCCAAACCTCCAAATATGTTTCAAGGACATCAAATGCCTCATATTAATCGCTTCATAAGATTGGTTTAACCCAAAGAATTTGGTTCATAAGCAAGGCAAGGATTCAAATTCATCTGGACCATAAACTAGGGTTTCAAATAAAAAGTCAACTGTACCTTTGACTTTTGACCAAGACATGATCCCAAACCTTGGGACATGATTCAAGACACTCAAAAATACCCTTGGAATCCATCCATGATGTTTAAAATAGCCCAAGGGCTTGATTTTATAAAGGATCACAAAATCAAAGTTCATCTGATACAAAAGTCAACTGTGCCCAAAATCAAGTTTGACTTTTTAAGTTTTTGGTCAACCATGGTCTCTTCAAGTCAAAAACAATATTAATATCTGATTTGAATCATGATTGATCAAGAAAAATCAAGAAAAGTTAGGTTACTTGTAAAAAGGGCAACTTTAGGAAACTCAGAAAGTTTTCTAAGTCATGAAAAACAATGATTTTTGCCCTACTTTGAAAGGTCATAACTTCTAAATCAAGTAACCATTTTCTTGGATCCAAAGACCAAATTGAAGAGCTTGTTATGCACTACAACTTTGTCATTGAGGGTGAATTTCCAAAAAGTGCATATATTTTTAGATATGAAGCCATGAAGTTAGGGTTTCAAAACTTTTGAACTTTGACACTTAGAGAAATTTTGGACAGAATCTGTTTTGTGTTTTAACCAACTTTGAGGCCATTTTTCTCCAAAATCCAAGATGAATCAAGACCAAATGCAAACATCAAAATTGAAGTGTGATATACCAGCTTTCCAAAATGTCCAAGAACATCATCTAATTCCATTTAAGCAATGAGATATGGAGGGTACAATACACCTTGCTGCAACTGTTTTACAAAATCAAATTTGGCATTTTCTTGCACTGCACGATTTTAGAGTCAAGTGCAATGATCATGGTCTTACCAATTCAACAAAAACTAGAATGAATCATAACAAACCTGCAAGATAGAGCCAAAGAGTCAAGAAGAACCTCATTGGAATGATGGAGTTTTGTCATATATGCCTTGCATTCAAGATGCATTTATGTGCAATAGTGCATATTCAACAAAGTCACTCTCCTCAGTCAAGATAGTTGCTTAAACAACATTAAAACACTCTGCGGAATGTGGAATTGGTCAAAAGGTAGCTATTCTATTTGGAAGTGATAATGTACCTTGGCAAGGAAATAATCGCACCTTGCCAAAAACATTGAATGAGATCTTATCCTCCAAGCCATCCCTATTCAGCCAAGACAAACTCATTCACCTATAAATAGAGCTCCTTTCTGATCATTCAAACTACCCCAAAACAACACAACACTTTTTTTATCTCATTTCTTTCTTTCACTCCAAGTTTCAAAATTTTCAAAAGTGAGAATCGTGTTTTTAAAACCAGAGCTTCTTGGCTCAAACTTTTGGTTCAAACACATCATATTCATCATGTATAAGTGATCCAAACACTTAAACACCATCTGTAACATCAATTGCATCAAGATCATAGCTCATCCTATCCAAGCTGCAGTTGGATTCAATCTCATCAATCCAGAAGTTTTCCATCCATTCCAAGCATATCAACACATTCCTTGAGGTGTAGGGAAGCTGTAGAAATCATTATTTCACTTCTGTAACACCTACAACTGAGGATTCAATCCCCTCTTGCAAGGTAAGCCTGAACTTTTTAAACTCCATGATCCATGCATCATAAATTTTATTTCAAGTTACCAACATGCTTCTGGTAGTTCATAGATCATTTACCCTCAATCAATTGCTATTTATCTTGCTTGTATGAGATTTCATAATAGTTTTTGCATAGCTAGGGTTCATCTGGTTCGTGCATGATAATTCACTCCACGCTTAAAATAAATGAAATTAAATACCACCATTGGATTCCTTGTTTAAAAATGAGCAACATTCATTTTAACATCGTCCAAATTTATTACGTATTGCATGAGATAGCCTCCATTTTGCGAAATTCGTGAGGCTGAGGAAGAAGATGAAGTATGGCACCTTTTTTTTTTAATTTCCCACGCATTTATCATATATTATATGTTGGTTTGGTATAATTATCACCTGCACACGCTGGCTCAGTTGGAAAGGGCGTGTTTTGCTAGGAATTGAGTGGGAGGGTGTGGGTTCAAACCCCACACATGCCATATTTTTTTACCATTTTTCACATTTTCACATTTTTCATAATTATTTTCAAATAATTATTTTTATATGAAAAATTAATTATTTTTAAATGATTTTTTGCACACATGTCACTCATCCACTCTATTAATTTAATCCTTCAAAAAATTCCAAAAAAAGATTTTATTTAATCACTTTTTGATAAGTTGAAAATAATTTCTTTTTATGTTTAAAAACCTTGAAAATTTGATTTTTCTTCTTAATTGTTTTTTAAACCTAATTCACTTTGATTCTAATATGGATAAAACCTAATGTTTGAAACTTTGTTTTAAGATTACAACATGTTTATCTTGGCTCACACACCATTTATACCATGTTTTAAATCGTCCTTCTTTAAAATTAGGGTTTTCATCCCGATTAAACTTTTTAAATTTAAAATCTTGGACCTCCACTTGGTATAAGTCCCTTCCCTTTTTTAAACTCACACCATGATTAATTATATGTTCATGTGAGTACTTTGTAAAAATCATATTGGTTTAAACATTTCTTTCATTGAATCTCATAAATTCAGTCAACACTCATTTTCATCAAATCTTGGGCCTCTGCTAGAGTGTAAGTCCCAACCCCTTTCAATTTTCAAATCATCAAAATCTTGGGCCTCTATTAGAGTGTAAGACCCATCACTTTTTTCACATCTCCTAATCAATTTTGGGCCTCTATTCAGAGTGTAAGTCCCATACCTCTCTTTCAAAAATCATCTTATGTTTTCAAAACACCTTTGTATATATAATAAATCTTGGGCCTCTGTCAAGAGTGTAAGACCCACCACCTTTTCTTTTCTTTTCAATAAGTCATGGGTCTCTGATTAGAGTGTAAGACCCAACGTCTTTGTGAATAAAATAAAACACCCAACATTCAAAAACTCTAAAGATGCCAAATCTTCCATGAATTCAAACTTTTCCTATCAATTTCTATACTTGTTAAATCTTCAAGTATGTTTGTTCATATTTTGCTTCTCTTGACATTCATATCATCCTTAGTTTAGACATAGGTCAAACAATAGGATCCCTTCAAATCACAACTTAATTCAAACAACTAGTTCCCTGGCCTCCTCTTGGGCCTTATACAAGCATCATTGTCTCCTCTTGGGCATCATACAAAGAATCTCCCCAGCAAGATAGCCTCCTCTTGGGCTTCATACAAGGAGACTTGGGAAGTCTCATTCAATCCCCCAGCCTCTTCTTGGGCTTCATGCAAGGACCCTCAGGATTCTTAAAAGCATAAGTCAAGTTTTAGTCATCTATACAATAAATCTTTTAGCCTCATCCATCCTGGGCTTTGTACAAGATACAATAAATCTTTTAGCCTCACCCATCATGGCCTTTGTACAGGATACAATAAATCTTTTAGCCTCATTCATCATGGGCTTTGTACAATACACAAATAAAAATCCCCTAAAGAGTCAGTCCAATCCTCAGTATTGAGTCTGTCTCTCCAAATTTCCTCAACAGTCATTAGGCCTCTCTCAGGCTTTTTATACAAATAATTTCCCCCAGTCAATCAACCTCAATCTTGGGCTTTGTACAAGACAGATAAAACTCCCCAGTTGAGTAAATCTTTTTCCGCTTCATATCTTGGGCTTCAATCAAGATACCTAAGTAAATCCATCTCCTCACAGATGAGACCTTGAGCCATCTCTGTAGGAAGATATATCTTATAATCACTACAATTCAAGTCAAACATCCAAACACTACTTTTCCATATAACTGATGTAAGTGGCACACTTTTTGATTCAAAATCCAAGTTTGAGTCCCTCCTTTATCATGGTTCAAAAACTTTTCTTTCATCTAACTGATGTAAGTGGCACACTTGTAAATTTTATATCCAAGTTAAGGTCCTTCTGTTAGTATGTAAAGGATTTATAAATGAAAAAGTGGCATTACTTAACACAATAAGTTTAAAGATTTCTTCCCTTATGACATCATTCTCAAATGATTGTAGTGAATATGTGAGATATCTCCCTTAAAGATGGCAATTTGTCAAGTCTTTCAAACACTCTTTTAGCTTCATGATCTTGGGCTTTGAACAAGATACAAAACAAACTTTTTCCACCCATAGATTAGGAGGAACTACGAAGGCTCTGATTTCCCTAATCATCTTATGTTGGGAATACGCAGGCCTAAGATTGTGAAATCTTAGCGAGCACACTAATAAAAAAAACCTTAGGTCTAGGCACCTTCCGAAAATAATAGAAAACCATAAAACAACAAAAACATTTCCTCAATTTTCACAAAGGATAAACTTTCCCGATCAAACAGCAAACGAACTTAAACAGGCGAGTAATTCAACAGTAGAAATATATACAATAAAGGTTTCTATAGATTACTATAGATACTCATGATGTTAATAGTTTCCCTTAGTATAACCAACACTCGATTCTAGATCTCTTACCATTTGCATGGAAAACACTTGGGATCAGGGTTAGTTTAAGGTATCTTCCCCTTCCTTTTAAGCATCATAGGATAAATATTAGAAATCAGAAAGTAGCACTAAATGCGCTAGTGGTCGCGTCACGAAAACCAGAGCTATAGAAAAATGGCGACTTCACTGGGGACATTCTTCGAGGGTTAAGCCTCACATTGCATATATTTCACTATTTCATTTGCTTCTTTGCTTTCTTATTTGATATCATTTGTTGTTTTCCATCATACTATCTGCTTATTTGCCATACTTGTTTAAATTACTTTTATCTGGGAATGTGATTAATACACATGTGGTGAGGCAAAAAGTCCTCAGTGGGCTTGAGAGCATATTTCAAGATAGAAGGTGGAAAAATCAAGAAGGCTTATAGGGAGTGAGTCCCGACCAAGCTAACTTGAAAGTCCACCAAATCAGTGGAGGTACCCTTTTGGAATTACTGATGTTGAGCGGGACATCTACAAATGCATTACTTTTTCCACTGGGAGGGGTAGATACCTTTGGGAGGGGTAGATACATGGCTCCATGCTGGTGACGATAAACCCTTAAACCGATGTTTGTAAATATCTATGTTTGTGCATTCATGCATTCATCAAAATTCATCAAATTTTTTCAAAGTTTTTCAAAAGAATTAAAAAAAACAGGTTGTTGTTGTAACACCCCAAAATTTGCACTCGTATTCTATTTCTAACTGGCTTATGTTTCATCTCATTTTGCATTGTATTTTCTGCATTTGCATGGTTCTTTTGGGCATGGGATCAAGGTATTTTCCAGCAGCTCATAGCGTCATCAGTTCCAGTATGATTTTCAATAGTGTTCAGAGCCAAGCAGATAGCTTTTAAAGTCTTTTTGAGCATTTTATTTTTGCTCATTAGATGATTTGATGGTCAAAAGCTCCGACACTCTCTTTTTGACCAGTGATTCAGCACCAGACGATTATTTTCAGTAGGTTATTTCAAGGGCGGAAAGAAATTCACATCATATTTCAAGCATGATTCAGTGCTAATATCCAAGGGCAAGTTTCAGAGGTCTAACATGGCTCAGAACAAGTGGAATCAGGCAATTCTCCAATTTTCCCTCCAAAAGGCGCCAAAATTCAAATTTTGAACTGAGTAACCGGTTACAACATATCTGCTAACCGGTTACTCCTTTGTTTTTCTGTGCATTTTTCAGTTTTTTGAACTGAGTAACCGGTTAGCATATATGCTGTAACTGGTTACTCTGGGCAAAATTTGAAAAATTCAGTTTACATCATTTGTGATCATGTGCTTGGCTTGTGCATGTGTGGGAAGGATCTAGAACTGATATTTTCATCATTTTCCACCCAAAATTCAAATTCCTTCCAACATCTTCCACTCTAATTCCTCATTTCCTTTCCTAATTCATTTTTCACCCCAATTTCCACCCACTAAACCTCACTCCAAACCCAAACTTAACTCCTAACCTAGGGGTTATTTAAATCAATTCATTCCAAACCTCTCACAACCTTGATTCATTTTCTGAATTTTCTACACATCTCACTCCACTTTCTCTCAACTTTTCTCTCATCCCAAAACCCTCACTCAAAGTTCCACCATCAAAGATTCAACAAATTTTGCATTGAAATTTGTTGATCATGGAACTAAACCTTCATCCATCCATTAATTCTTGAAGGAATTCTGATTTTGCTACTGTTTGTCTTCTGGATCTAAGTTCTTGGAAGTGATTTTTGGAGAAGTTAGAAGCAAGTTCATCACATTGCATTTATTTTGCATTTTTTGGTGAAGATAGCATTGGATCTCTGGTTTTCTAGCTTGGATTCATCAATTGCAGCTTATCAACATTCACCAAAGCAATTCTCAGCTTTGTAGGTTGGTAAATTTAAGATCTACTTTTCATTTTAGCTTATTTTTCTTGTTCATGATGTAGATATTGAATTTGTTGTGTTTGATCCATTGGATTGTGGATTTGACTGTTGTTGTTTGTTAGTTAATGTGTGTTTGCTGGTCTTGAGATGTAATTTTCGTGCATATTGAGATGCCCTAACATGCAGGTGATTGGGGAAGTGATAAGCTGCTGAAAAGTGATTTTGAACACTTATTTTTGAATTCTGCTGCTGTGTAACCCGTTACAGCATATCTGCTAACCGGTTACCCTGTTGTTTTCTACGTAATTTTTTGCTGTTTTGAACTGTGTAACCGGTTACAGCATATCTGCTAACCGGTTACCACTGCTGCAGAATGTGATTTTCTTGCATTTTCTTGCATGTTTGAGATCCTTTGTATGTTCAAACTTCATGTATTAATATGTTGATGATTTGTGGATTATTCTTGAGCTATTTCACCTTACACCCTTGCATAAACACGATTCTTCGACACGCGACCTTTTGATTTCCATTGATGAATGTTCATGTTTGCATTGATTGTTTTCTTGATGTGATGAACACTTTGCACACACTCCTTGAGCATGTTAGTTGTGAGCAGTTGCTGGTGTTGCTGGAGTTGTTGTATTGTGCATGTTTGCATTTAATTTCATGAGGTGTATGCTTGAATTAATTTGTTCAATTGTCAAATGACCGTGCATTCTTTCATGACAATTTCAAGAATTGTTTACCATGGTTTGTGGTGTGATGGTGATCATGATTAATTGATTAATGTGTAATGTTTGATGCGTGTTCGCTATGCCATGATTGCATCGTTTCAAATGCATGACCTGCTGCCCTGTTTTCACTACTGTCTTAGTGCATATGTGTTATTGTATATGTTGTTGTTTGACCTTTTACATCTGTTTTGTGTGATGAACATGAGCTATTGAATGCTGTTTGGTGTATTGGCTGGAATTTACCGTTGTGCAGGTGCTGGAGCGCTGTCGTAGCCGCTGTTTTTTATTTACCACTTTGGTTTTTTGTCTAGCTTTTGTTTGCTCCCTTAGGGCTCCTAGTCCGACTTAATTTCTGATTAAGCTCGGAGTAGGATAGACATTAGGTTTTGAACTATGCATGCTAACTTAGGTAGATGTTTCCCTTTTGACCTCAACCATAGGGCCACTTTTGCATGACAACATTAGGATAGATTTCCCCTTAGTCTTTTCTTTTCGACTTGAGTCTTCTCTTCTCATCTCATAACAATTCTAAAGCACTTAATAAAGGTAACGTGTATTGCGCATGAGCCTTGTATGTGGGAAATGAGGAATGAGGGGTTTCCTCTCATCTTTCTAGAGTGTGTAGCGGACGTCTTGTCTTGGGACGATTTGCTATGCATTCGTTCCTACGTCATAGACTTCGGTGCAATGCGAGTTACGAACTAACTTCAATCCACTTCTGTCTAAAAAACACAAAACAAATTCAAATCATTTTTATCCTTCGGGGTCGTTGGGATTCAAATCTTTTTTCAGAAAAGAGCTTGTCGCTCACGTAAAAAACACTTATCGGCCTCGTTGGGTCGAACTACGACTGCTCTGATTTCCCCTTTCTCGTCCGATTGAGGATACGTAGGCACAAGATGCGATATATTGGCGAGCACCCTTCCCCTTTTTTCGACCCGTCCGTCGAACTACGTTGACTCTGATTCTTTGTTGGTCCACCAAGATACGTAGGTATTAGATTTCGAATAAATCTTTGTGAGTCCGTCTTAGTCTCCCCCCTCCCCGTTTTTTTTGTTCAGCCATAGACTTTAGGATAACTCACCCTCTGTTTAGACAACAAGCGTGGATCCCATCAAGTATGATGGACGCGTGGGGTGCTAACACCTTCCCCTCACGTAACCGACTCCCGAACCCGGACTATGGTTGCGATGACCATGTCTTCTCCCCTTTCAGGTTTTCTTCGACCATTTCCTTTCCCTGCGTCAGGATAAATAACGTTCGGTGGCGGCTCTTCTGTTCTAGTTTCTCGCCGGTTATTTTTTTGCAGTTGCGATAGTTGGCGACTCTGCTGGGGAAAGGTTGACCTCCTGCTGGTCCATCCCCTATGCAAGTCAATCCTAGCGCTTGTCTGTTTTTTTTCATTAGGTGTTTATTGTTGTGCTTTATTTTGTTATATATTACTGTTACTGTATTACTGTATTTTTACTACATTTTATTGCATTTCATTGTTATCATATGCTGTTCTGCTACTGTTGTGATATTTGGCGGGTTGGGATTCATTGAGAGATAAGCCCAATACACAGGCTTGAGTATACACCTAGGACTAGAGTGGAAAGTAGTGGGACCTACGCACCGTCTTGGTACATTTGGTGTTCACGAAATTCACATCCAGACGAGGCTATCTTGGGAGATATTCTGACATGCGTGTCTTGCGCATTTCAGGGTGTTGATCTAGAGAGCTGTCGACTCTGGTGACCATTTTCCCGAGGACTCAGTAGAGGCAGTCCTCCTAAGAGGTAGTAATGGAAGACCAGAAATGGCAAACCCATTATACTTCTTGATCCGAGGACCCGAAGCTGGGAATTTACATAGGATGACCTTATTTTTGGGGGAATCAGTTGACAACCTCTTTGTTTGGCGATAGTATTGTACCCTGAGGGATGAATGTACTATTGCTTCTCAAATCGAGAATATGATGCTGAGGATCCTCAGTCTTCTAGAACCCACATGTGAGAGGGGCGGGTTTTTGCAGGTTTGCAGGTAACCGTAACCTTCAGCATACCCGACATTCTGGATTTATTATCAATATGGATTTATCAGTGTGGTTATTTCGGTATTCTGGGTATTCTGACAGATCCTTGAGATTATTCAGTCAGTTCACTGCAGCAGTTGTCTAGCTTGTGTGGATACCTTGATCCTATGTGTGCATCTGCATCATCATTTTGCATTCTAACATGCATGTTCTTGTATTTCCAAGGATATTAACTTTGAGACTAGTTGTTGAGCACTTCCATCTATTTCTTGTGGTTCGTCTGTGCAAAAAAAGAAAAAAAACTCGAATCAAAGCGGAATGATTCCTTGGAAATATTCGAACATGAAATTTGCATTCGCATACTCATGTGCATAACAGGTGCTCAGGAGTGGATTCCTCATTCTGATTTGGTCTTCTCTTCATAATTGCCAACTTGAATTCTTCCCACTACTCAACTTCCAACGATCAAAGTTCAGTTATGGAACAGATCCGTGTAGAGTAGGTCGAGATGAAAGTTCACATGGGGCATTTTATGGTGGACGTGCATGCATTATCTCAAGGTCAACAACTATTGAGAGAGGAAGTCAATCAGATGAAGACTCAGATGAGCCTGGTTATGGAAATCTTGAATGCGGTGTTAAGAAAGGAAAGCAATCATGTGCCCGTTTTCGTAACAGAAATTCTCATTCCTCCTATCTCTTTGGAATCTTCTTCAATGAAGCCCTTTGGGGATCTCTTTCACAACCTTGCTGTTTCTGGAATTTCTTGTCAGCGGCTAATTCCCATTCATCAAGTGAATTCAAGGGGTAACTCATGAATATCATTCGCAACCTGTACTTCTAAGGGCTTCTTCCCAACAGCTGCTGTCTATTCCAGGTAATGATAATCAGATGATCAATCAGAATCGGTATCATCCAAATGCTCATGCAGGTCATCAGAAGCATAGGAAACCAACAAGGGGGTTCGACACAGTTCATGTGCCTCATATCTAGTTGTTCCCTCAATTGCTTGAGCTTTCATTTGGGGAAATCAAGCGATTAGTTTCGGTTATTTCTCTTTATCCTGTGGGGATTGATCCCGATGCCTACTGTGATTACCATTCTAGGGAACCTGGCCATTTAATTGAAGATTGTAAGTCATTCAGATACAAGGGTAAAGACAAGGTCTAGGATCTGATTGACTCCAAAACTATTGTGTTCACACCAGAAAAAGGTGGGAATTGGGCACCAACCCAGTAATAGAATGAACATCCAGACTGCTGGCTGCTGAAAGTCCCCAAGATCAACAAGTCCAGACGGAGCCAAGTCTCCTCAACGATGGCAATTTCCTGTTTATTTACTGCATTTTCATTTGTAGCTTGCTTGTTTGTTTAAACATTGTCTGCATGTAGAAACTTGTTTGTTTTTTTAATGACAATCATAATACAATAAACATGATTTTCTTGAAGTAATCCATTCATGTTCACTCTTAAATGTTCATGTGCATTGCAATACTGACTTTCTTGCTTAAACTCTTTGAGGGAGGATGATGATTTGAAAATGCAAAAATCTTTGGTTGTATGTTTTTGGATAGAACCCTGTTGAAGATGTACAGACATTGTTTCGAATCCCTAAACACTGGAGATATAAGGGAGATAGACCTTCGTTAACCCTTTTAAGCCTTGAAGTAGGAGTTTCTTTTCGTACGAAAAAACCCTCACACTTAACCCAGGGGCAGGGTAGGTGTCACTTAGTTTGACCGAGCGTTCAAATTTCAAAAGGAGTGTGCATCTGAGGATCCATTACCTTCTATTCCATCATCAAGAGGTCAAGAGATGTGAAACCACAATGGTTATCCATCAACAATCAAGGAGTGAGGCAGTCACAACCCTTTCAAGCAAGTCAGACAAAACAGTGTCACACGATTTGTTTAAAAAAGAAGAATCAAAAGAAAAAGAAAAGAAAGAAAGCCCGCTAAGTCAAAACTTGAAAACAAGTGACTTAGGCAAAAGTTAGGGTATCCCGCTGGACTTCAAAATTGAAAACTCAAAAGAGTCAGTCCAGGAAAAAATTAGGGAACAAAAAGCAAAAGAATGAGAAAGCGAAAAGCTAAAAGGATTACAAAGAAAAATCCTCAATAAGAACAAAGTCGTGTGGCTACAAACACAAAAGACAAAAGGGGCGACTGTTGCTCCAAAACCTCATCGGGTCTCAAACCATCAATTGCATGGGTTCCTTAAAGATCATAAAACCTTTTGAGAGATGAGCACTTGTGTTAGATTAGCTGAACGTAGGACTGGAGAACATCACGAAGAGTGGGTGGGCACCGATAAAACTTTGAGCCTTAAATCCTTTTTTCTCAAAACCGTGAACCAGACCACGATACAACCCTCAAAAGTCCTAATTGAAATAGGGTTTATTTCGAGAGCTTACTCCGATAAGATAGCGTTCCTGACTCCCATGAGTGGTGTTAAAAGATCTTGTTGGTATTGCATGTGCATTCAAAAATCAATGTCGCATCCCAGCTAGTGATTCGTTCACAGGGCTTGGCGACACATTTTCAGTAAAACTTCGAGGTTAACATGCATGTTGCATTAGAATTGTTATTCTCATAATAGTATTTTCTGCTTGCATGTGCTTAAGCGTCAGGGGAGCTTACACAATGAATGTCAGTCGAGAAGCTCGATCCTGCTGAGTTGAGATGCTCGAAGACCCCAGAGGACAGTCATATAAAAGGTCATGGTGCTGAAAGACCATGTTGAGCAGGAGTTTTCCTAGCAAGTTGTCTTAAGATGTAGCCAAGCTAGGGCATTCAAGTCGAGAAAGTCTTTTCAGAGTTCAATCAATCATGGGTATTCATGTTGAGAAAATTTCTTCAAAGTTCAGCCAAACTGGGGCAATTATGTCGAGATCCGATAAATCTCTCCACAAGCATTTAATATGGGGCAATCAGGTTAATTTGACAAATCATTCGAAGATCAGGGGGCAAAGTCACTTCAAAGCTGATATCGGGGCAGGCCACCTCAAGAGCACGAGAAGTTATCCACTCCTGAAGACGGTTAGTTAAAAACACCTCGTCAAGGTACAAGATATTGGGGCACAATATTTACAGTCATTGTAAACCCTTTCGAGGCAAGTTACTTCGTAGATATGCAGTCTGGGGAAGTTATGTCGAGATCTGATAAATCTCTCCAAGAGTTTGAAAACCCTGGGGCAGTGTGAACGCCCGGTCTTCTATAAAATCCTCTTGAGATGATTTCTTCCATTAGACCCTGTGGTCTGGGACAAGTGGAAAGTTCAAGGGACTGTTGGTCGTGTATAGAGATCAGTATGTAGTAGATCAGCAGAAGCGTGAAGCGCCTAAGTTTCTCCCCAGTAGAGTTACTCTCCATCAGCATTGAGAGTTTATCATCCTCAGCAGATTGTTACTCTCCCCAGCCAGAGTACAGAGGGTTGTTTACCCAGCCGAAGTCGTGTTTGGTTTATTATTCCCCAGCAAGCATTCTGAAGTTGATTGCTCCAAGGTGGATGTTGTTGTATCTCCAGCAGGAGACTTGGGGAATATCTTTCCCTGGATAAAGATGTTATCATCCCCCACAGAGCCTTGGAGTATACTCTCCTCAGTCGGTCAAGAAGTATAGTCCCGTCGACAACAGTTTGATATAATTCCCAGCAGTGTGAGGGTAAAGTTATTTCCCTAGTAGCAGGTTAAGCGAAATGGTATCCCCAAGCAGAGTTTGGTGGTAATCCTCGCAACAGTTTATTCAACAGTGGTTGACATCCCTAACAGGCTCTAAGTCTAATTGGTATTTGAGCACTTTTCAGTATCAGGTTTTGGGTTTCATCTTCAGCAGAGGTTGTGATCAGGAAGGTCGTTCAGTGTGACTTCCTCAGCAGGGTCTTTGATTCAGAGGACAATTTAGTTTGTCATCCCCGGTGGAGTTGCATTCGTCTTCAGTATTTATTTTGCTGGAGCGATCCTTTGCATTGCATGAGCATTTTTGCATGGCATCCTCCCAAAAGCGTAGCATTTCCATTTTGTATAGAGCATTACGCCATAGAAAAATTCAAACATGTGCATTTGAAGCATAAGTCAGGTTTGAGTTCTCGTTTGCCAGGTGTTTCTCCGACAGGAAGAAGCGGTAATTCAGGAGATATCGTCCAGCTTTATACCCCAAGCCGTGGACTTGGTCATTTGGAGAGACTATTTGGTTCACCCCTGCATAGTTGTTTGTTAGGATCGTTAGTCCGTGGTTTCTTTTCACCCCTTCGTCCAGGTCGTCTTTTGGTTTATCCCCTCAAAATTGTTTACGTTAGAAACTCGTCCGTGTTCTTTTCCATTGCCTCAATACCTCGTCCGTATTGATTTTAAACACTCATTCGTGTTCTCTCAAACACCCGTCCGTGTTCTTTTGACACTCGTCCGTTTTCTTTTTCATTCCCTCAATATTTCGTCCGTATTGATTTTTAAATACTCGTCTGTGTTCCTTCAACACTCGTCCGTGTTCGGTTTAGCATTTCAATCCCCAGTAAAAATTGCTTCTTGATCTTTCGGCACCTGTCTGTGTTTGAACCCTTTTAGACACCCGTCCATGTTCTTTCAGTACCCGTCCATGTTTTACCTTTGAAACTCGTCCGTGTTCTTTCAGCACCCGTCCGTGTTTGACCTTTGACACCCGTCCGAGTTCTTTCAGCACCTGTCCGTGTTTGGCCTTTGACACCCATCCGTGTTCTTTCAGCACCCGTCCGTGTTTGACCTTAGACACCCGTCCATGCTCTTTCATCACCCGTCCGTGTTTGAACCTTTTAGACACTCGTCCGTGTTTGACCTTAGACACCCGTCCGTGTTTGAACCTTTTAGACACCCATCCGTGCTATTTCATCACCCGTCCGTGTTTGATCTTTTTAGCCAATACCCGTCCGTATTGACCTTTGACACCCGTCCATGTTCTTTCAGCACCTGTCCGTGTTCTTTCAACACCCGTCCATGTTTAAACCTTTTAGACACCCGTCCGTGCTCTTTCATCACCCGTCCGTGTTTGAACTTTTTAACAAATACCCGTCTGTATTGACCTTAGACACCCGTCCGTGCTCTTTCATCACCCATCAGTGTTTGACCTTAGACACCCGTCCGTGTTCTTTCATCACCTGTCCGTGTTGGACCTTTGACACCCGTCTGTGTTCTTTCAGCACCCGTCCGTGTTTGACCTTAGACACCCGTCAGTGTTCTTTCATCACCTGTCCGTGTTTGAACCTTTTAGACACCCGTCCGTGTTTGACCTTAGACACCCGTCCGTGTTCTTTCAGCACCCGTCTGTGTTTGAACCTTCTAGACACCCGTCCGTGTTTGACCTTAGACACTCGTCCGTGTTCTTTCAGCACCCGTCCGTGTTTGAACCTTTTAGACACCCGTCCGTGCTCTTTCATCACCCGTCCGTCTTTGAACTTTTTAGCCAATACCCGTCCGTATTGACCTTTGACACCCGTCCGTGTTTGACCTTTGACACCCGTCCATGTTCTTTCAGCACCCGTCCATGTTGGACCTTTGACACCCGTCCGTGTTCGTTCAGCACCCGTCCGTGTTTGACCTTTGACACCCGTCCGTGTTTGACCTTAGACACCCGTCCGTGTTCTTTCATCACCCGTCCGTGTTGGACCTTTGACACCCGTCCGTGTTCTTTCAGCATCCGTCCGTGTTTGACCTTAAACACCCTTCCGTGTTCTTTCATCACCCGTCCGTGTTCTTTCATCACCCCTCCGTGTTTGAACCTTTTAGACACCCGTCCGTGTTCCTTCAGCACCCGTCCGTGTTTGACCTTTGACACCCGTCCGTGTTCTTTCATCACCCATCCGTGTTTGAACTTTTTAGCCAATACCCATCTGTATTGACCTTAGACACCCGTCCGTGTTTGACTTTAGGCACCCGCCTGTGTTCTTTCATCACCCGTCCATGTTTGAACCCTTTGACACCCGTCCGTGCTCTTTCATCACCCGTCTGTGTTTGAACTTTTTAGCCAATACCCGTCCGTATAGACCTTAAACACCTGTCCGTGTTCTTTCAGCACCGGTTCGTGTTTGACCTTTGGCACCCGTCTGTGTTCTTTCAGCACCCGTCCGTGTTTGACCTTTGACACCCGTCCGTGGTCTTTCAGCACCCGTTCGTGTTTGACCTTAGACACCCATCCATTTTCTTTCATCACCCGTCCGTGTTTAAACCTTTTAGCCAATACTTGTCCGTATTAACCTTAGACACCCGTCCGTGCTCTTTCAATACCAGTCCGTGTTTGAACCTTTTAGTCAATACCCGTCCGTATTGACCTTAGATACCCGTCTGTTCTCTTTCATCACCCGTCCGTATTGACCTTAGACACCCGTCCGTGCTCTTTCATCACCCATCCGTGTTTGAACCTTTTAGCCAATACCCGTCCGTATTGACCTTAGGACCCGTCCGTGCTCTTTCATCACCCGTCCATGTTTGAACTTTTTAGCCAATACCCGTCCGTATTGACCTTAGACACCCATCTGTGCTCTTTCATCACCCATCCGTGTTTGACTTTAGGCACCCGTCCGTGTTCTTTCAGCACCCGTCCGTGTGTGAACCTTTTGGCACTCGTCCGTGTTTATCCTCAGCTCAGTTAATACTCATCCGTGTTTATTTCGAGACACATTCAATACTTCGTTCATATTGATTTCTGAAGCTCGTCCGTGTTGTGATTTGACACCTTTTATTACTTGTTCCCCAGCGGAGTCGTCTCTCCTTTTGCAGGATGCAAATTTGTGCAGTTATTTTGGTATTCAATCTATGTGTATCCCGACCGTCTGGAAGCCTTTGCTTCCATACCCTCGGATCCAAGAAGTTTGAATAGGGGCAGCTGTAACACCCCAAAATTTGCACTCATATTCTATTTCTAACTGGCTTATGTTTCATCTCATTTTACATTGTTGTTTCGGCATTTGCATGGTTCTTTTGGGCATGGGATCAAGGTATTTTCCAGCAGCTCATAGCGTCATCAGTTCCAGTATGATTTTCAATAGTGTTTAGAGCCAAGCAGATAGCTTTCAAAGTCTTTTTGAGCATTTTATTTTTGCTCATTAGATGATTTGATGGTCAGAAGCTTCGGCACTCTCTTTTTGATCAGTGATTTATCACCAGACGATTATTTTCAGCAGGTTATTTCAAGGGCAGAAAGGAATTCACATCATATTTCAAGCATGATTCAGTGCTAATATCCAAGGGCAAGTTTCAGAGGTCTAACATGGCTCAGAACAAGTGGAATCAGGCAATTCTCCAATTTTCCCTCCAAAAGGCGCCAAAATTCAAATTTTGAACTGAGTAACCGGTTACAGCATATCTGCTAACCGGTTACTCCTTTGTTTTTCTGCGCATTTTTCAGTTTTTTGAACTGAGTAACCGGTTACTCTGGGAAAAATTTGAAAAATTCAGTTTGCATCATTTGTGATCATGTGCTTGGCTTGTGCATGTGTGGGAAGGATCTAGAACTGATATTTTCATCATTTTCCACCCAAAATTCAAATTCCTTCCAACATCTTCCACTCTAATTCCTCATTTCCTTTCCTAATTCATTTTTCACCCCAATTTCCACCCACTAAACCTCACTCCAAACCCAAACTTAACTCCTAACCTAGGGGTTATTTAAATCAATTCATTCCAAACCTCTCACAACCTTGATTCATTTTCTGAATTTTCTACACATCTCACTCCATTTTCTCTCAACTTTTCTCTCATCCCAAAACCCTCACTCAAAGTTCCACCATCAAAGATTCAACAAATTTTGCATTGAAATTTGTTGATCTTGGTACTAAACCTTCATCCATCCATTAATTCTTGAAGGAATTCTGATTTTGCTACTGTTTTGCTTCTGGATCTAAGTTCTTGGAAGTGATTTTTGGAGAAGTTAGAAGCAAGTTCATCACATTGCATTTATTTTACATTTTTTGGTGAAGATAGCATTGGATCTCTGGTTTTCTTGCTTGGATTCATTAATTGCAGCTTATCAACATTCACCAAAGCAATTCCCAGCTTTGTAGGTTGGTAAATTTTAGATCTACTTTTCATTTTAGCTTATTTTGCTTGTTCATGATGTAGATCTTGAATTTGTTGTGTTTGATCCATTGGATTGTGGATTTGACTGTTGTTGTTTGTTAATTGATGTGTGTTTTCTGGTCTTGAGATGTAATTTTCGTGCATATTGAAATGCCCTAACATGCAGGTGATTGGGGAAGTGATAAGCTGTTGAAAAGTGATTCTGAACACTTATTTTTGAATTCTGCTGATGTGTAACTGGTTACAGCATATATATGCTAACCGGTTACCCTGTTGTTTTCTGCGTAATTTTTTGCTATTTTGAACTGTGTAACCGGTTACAGCATATCTGCTAACCGGTTACCACTGCTGCAGAATGTGATTTTCTTGCATTTTCTTGCTTGTTTGAGATCCTTTGTATGTCCAAACTTCATGGATTAATATGTTGATGATTTGTGGATTATTCTTGAGCTATTTCACCTCACACCCTTGCATGAACACGATTCTTCGACACGCGACCTTTTGATTTCCATTGATGAATGCTCATGTTTGCATTAATTGTTTTCTTGATGTGATGAACACTTTTTACACACTCCTTGAGCATGTTAGTTGTGAGCAGTTACTAGAGTTGTTGTATTGTGCATGTTTGCATTTAATTTCATGAGGTGTATGCTTGAATTAATTTGTTCAATTGTCAAATGACGTGCATTCTTTCATGACGATTTCAAGAATTGTTTACCATGGTTTGTGGTGTGATGGTGATCATGATTAATTTATTAATGTGTAATGTTTGATGCGTGTTCGTTATGCCATGATTGCATCGTTTCAAATGCACAGCATACTGCCTTGTTTTCACTGCTGTCTTAGTGCATATGTGCTGTTGTATGTGCTGCTGTTTAACCTTTTACATCTGTGTTGTGTGATGAACATGAGCTATTGAATGTTGTTTGGTGTATTGGCTGGAATTTACCGCTGTGCAGGTGCTAGAGCATTGTCATAGCCGCTATTTTTTATTTACCACTTTGGTTTTTTATCTTACTTTTGCTTGCTCCCTTAGGGCTCCTAGTCCGACTTAATATCCGATTAAGCTCGGATTAGGATATACATTAGGTTTCGAACTATGTATGCTAACTTAGGTAGATGTTTCCCCTTTGACCTCAACCATAGGACCACTTTATCATGACAACATTAGGATAGATTTCCCCTTAGTCTTTTCTTTTCGACTTGAGTCTTCTCTTCTCATCTCATAACAATTCTAAAGCACTTAATAAAGGTAACGTGTATTGCGCATGAGCCTTGTATGTGGGAAATGAGGAATGAGGGGTTTCCTCTCATCTTTCTAGAGTGTGTAGCGGACGTCCTGTCTTGGGACGATTTGCTATGCATTCGTTCCTACGTCATAGACTTCGGTGCAATGCGAGTTAAGAACTAACTTCAATCCAGTTCTGTCTAAAAAACACAAAACAAATTCAAATCATTTTTATCCTTCGGGATCGTTGGGTTTCAAATCTTTTTTCAGAAAAGAGCTTGTCACTCACGTAAAAAACACTTATCGGCCTGTTGGGTCGAATTACGACTGCTCTGATTTCCTCTTTCTCGTCTGATTGAGGATACGTAGGCACAAGATACGATATCTTGGCGAGCACCCTTCCCCTTTTTTCGACCCGTCCGTCGAACTACGTTAACTCTGATTCTTCGTTCGTCCACGAAGATACGTAGGCATTGGATTTCGAATAAACTTTGCGAGTCCGTCTTAGTCTCCCCCTCCCCGTTTTTTTGTTCAGCCATAGAATTTAGGATAACTCACCCTCAGTTTAGACAACAAGCGTGGATCCCATCGAGTACGATGGACGCGTGGGGTGCTAACACCTTCCCCTCGCGTAAACGACTCTCGAACCCGGACTATGGTTGCGATGACCATGTCTTCTCCCCTTCCAGGTTTTCTTCGATCGTTTCCTTTCTCTGCGTCGGGATAAATAACGTTCGGTGGCGACTTTTCTGTTCTAGTTTCTCGCCGGTTGTTTTTTCGCAGTTGCGACAGTTGCAAATATCAGAAATTGTGCTATGGATTTTGGTAGAAGAAAAACTCAGAAATACACCTTTAGAAGTCCAAGGCTGGAAGACCTGAGAAGATTGGGAAGGTTAATTACTAATCCGGAAGGAGTCCTATCTACATTGGTTCAGTTCTATGATCCTTTTAAAAGTCAGCATGGTGGAAGGAGTCTTATCTACATTGGTTCAATTCTATGATTTGTTGTACCACTGCTTCACATTTCCAAATTATCAGCTCCCACCAACATTGGAAGAATACTCTCAGCAGATTGATCTACCCATTTCTGATCAAGACCCATTCTCTGGGCTGGAAGAGATTCCCAAATGTCAAACCATTGCAAGAGCTACCTCCTTGGAAGTGTCAGATATCAAAACTCACATGACCACCAAGGGAGGAATTCAAGGTCTACCAGCTAAGTTCGTGATGGAAAAAGCCCTATACTTTGCCAGTATAGGAAACATAGTTGCTTTCGAGGATATCTGTGTTTTACTCATTTATGGGTTATTCCTTTTTCTCAACATTGTCAACTTCATCGACGTCAACGCTATCAAGATATTCTTAATTAGGAATCTGACCCCAACTTTTCTTGCAGATACTTATCACTCAGTGCATCTAAGGAACTTATACAACGGAGGGATGATTACATGCTGTGTACCATTACTATACAAATGGTTTATTTCTCACTTACCCAAATCTATTGCTTTTTGGGATCTCAAAAGTGGTATGCGATGGTCCCAAAAGATTATGTCCCTCATCACTCTGACATAGATTGGTACAATCGAGTCAATGACGGAACAAAAATCATTGACAGTTGTGGAAGTTTCCCCAATGTACCCCTCATTAGTACTAAGGGAGGAATCAACTATCACCCAGTTTTAGCTAATCGTCAGCTTGGATACCCGATGAGGGATATACCTTGCAACATTCATCTGGAAGGTCATTTCTTCAAAGAAGGAGAAAATGACAGAGCACTTAAGGAAGAAATTGTGCATGCCTGGCATCATATTCACAAGAAAGGAAGAGAGTCTTTGGGAAAACTAAACTGCATCTTTGTGGAGCCTTATCTCCAATGGGTACAAGCCAGAGCCATCAAGTTAAAGATGCATTACCCTCGTCAAGAAGTATTTCCCTTAAAGGAATCTATCCTCTACTTCATGAATGACACAGAGAAACTGTGAGAGCAAGAATTGTCTCTACAAGTCAATCTATGTTTTGAAGATAACAATACGTATTTGTGAAAGAACCATTTTATATTCTAATGTGTGTTGTGTGTAGATCATATTCATAGAAGTTATCAGATCCAACAAGCACCAGCCAGATGAGCGTAATTGATGATATGCGAAGTTACTATGTGTGACACAAGTCGCAAGAAGCAAGAATGCTTCTGTATCTGATCATGATCAGTCAGATCCAAGGATGCTGACATTTTTGTTGCAATGCTCTTGTGGATGCTCTCTGAAAGTGGTCGAGTTTCTGAAGATTGCGAAGTTTCTGAAGAAGAGAACCGAAGTGCTGAAGACTCTCATGACTTGAAGTTCTGAAGGCGGAAGGTTCTGAAGACGGATTCCTAATGGACAAGTTCTGAAGTTTTGGAAGACTTGAAGAAGTAAAGGATAATGTTCTTAAAGATAAGTGCTGAAGTTCTGAAGACTGATTCCTAATGGACTTCTTCAAATGACTAAAGACTTGATGTATCAAATATCCTATTAAGAAGACTTTACTCATGCTTCATCAATTTACCATCAGAAGCCTCTGTAGTTTGGAAGTCACATGTTACCGTTGTAAGTAATTGTACACGGCGCCCAAGAAAGATATATCCCGTCACTTCTCCCACAGTAAAAAGGAGATGTGTCAGTACAGCTAGTTATTATGCAACGTCTCTTTTCCAACAGCCAACAATATTTCAAACGACTATATTTCTACTGGGCTATTTAAAGGAAAGAGTATTTGCTTCTAGATGACGAAGTCCACGAATCGATTCACTCCCACAAAATATGAATTGATCAAGTCGTTATGTGAAGATAGAAACAACGATGAGTTCTCATTGTAACACTTAGAATATTCAAAGCTATCACCATTTACACATGGCCATTGTTGTTGAAGCTCAAAGATCATCATTCAACACAACAACAATGAATTGGTATAGAAGCTATTGATGAAGAAGACAACATTGAAAATCAGTCAAGTCATCAACCACCTTCTCTTCAGCACTACATTGAAGATCTGAAGCAAGGAGTTGTTGCTCAAAGCTTGCTCACCCAAGAAGACTAAGAAGAAGATCTACAAGATGTCAACAACTGTAAAATCATTATACATCTCTGTAGTTTCTTAGAATAGGCAAGGAGCTGTTGCTCACATCTTGCTCGAACACTTGTATGTTCTTTGTACTTAAACTTAGGAGTAATCTGCTTGTTAAGAAGCATCTTTCTTATCTCCTGTAAAACTAATTCTTGGTGAATTAGGATTCCTTGAGTGGTCAGTGTGACCGGAGACTCGAGAAGACAATGGTGAGATGTCATTGTGAGAAAATCCTGAAATAGGGTCAGTAGTGTTATATTCATTGCGATGAATCCCTGAACGTCTAGCTGTGAAAGCCTAGCAGTAGATCTTGCGAGATTGGAACCTGCAGGTCAATGTTCGTTATATTCATTAAGTTGAATCCCAGAATGGTTCATTGCATATTAGTCACAGTGCGGCTGTGCAAGTGGTTAGTCACCGACTGTTTGCCGTGCATCAGTAATCGAGATTGAGTATAGTGGATTAAGACCTTGTGTTCAAGGCGAAATCACCTGAGGAGAGTGGATTGGATTAGCCTTTATGGTGAACCAGGATATATCGTGTGTTCTTTACTCTTATGCTTAATGTCTTGTTTATGTTTCTATATTGAGTATCAGAACCTTACACAAGCAAGTCAGAACCTTGCAACTCTGATAAGCTTCCGCTCTGCAAGTTCTGAATATTGTACATATCGTTTAGACTCTTATTGGTTCTCACGCTCTAAGAATTACCAAGTCTGAATATAACTTTGCAAGTCAGAGTCTCTCAACGAACTCTTATGTTATCTCAGCGTCTTAACGACAAGAATTAAAAAGTTGTTAAAAGAGTAAATACACAATTCAAACCCCCTTTCTTGTGTCTTTCTCGAACCTTCAATTGGTATCAGAGCTCCGGTTCTATTATTGATGGATATCAAACACTTAACAGTGTTAGAAAAAGATCCGGATGCGGTGCGTAGAAATACTCTTGGTGAGATTGAAATCCACTTACAATTCTGTAACAGTTCAGAAGTTGATTGTGTACAAAATTGTAATCAATCTGAGTACTTGAGCAAATCACTAATTCTGGAAGTTTTGCAGTTGTCAACAACTAAATCTTCCTCACTAAAGTTTTTATGAAGATTGAAGAATCAGCTGATAAGAGAGATTCCTGATATAAGAAGTAGTATCTATTAAATGCTTATCTCGGAAGATACGTGTGGGTAAACCACGTATTTGCTCAAAGTTGAATCATCCGAAAACAAGAAGTCTTGTTTGCTGAAGATTAACTCTTTATGAGTTTTTGAGATGTTTTCAAGAAACGGATTAGGTCCACCCTTGACTTTCTCGTATAAAAACTCATTCAGAACTTCTTCATGTAAAGAAGAAAATTTGTTGTTCTATGATTTTGAACTTCAGAGTGAAGTCTGTTAAAGTCAGAAAATCTGAAGAATTCAAACTCTTAGAAATGATTCACCATTTGAATTCTGAATGATCAAGAAGATTAAAAGACTCAATATAGAACTGAATGTTGTTTTCTTGGAAGCAATACAGAAAACAGAAAGAATATTCAGGAAGAAGAACGTCTAGGAGTCATCAAACACTTGATCAAGAATGATTTCTTAAGTCCTAATTGAATCAGCATAACTAAGTTCTGATAACTTAAAACTATCTCTCAGGTGAATCAAATGTTAGTAATTTGATCACTATCTGATAAGTTGTTCAGAACCTCTCATGCACTAGAACCTGAAGATGTCAAACCAAACACTGGAATTCTCTACTCAAGTAAAAAAGAATTTAAGTTACTGATGTCCTTCGGAGGGAAGAAATCAGTCAACATTCTATTTTGAAGTAGATATGTTGTTAGTTTATGATGAGCCAACTCTATGCATTGTGAGATCAAGATGTTGAATCTATTAACTGCAATTGCTCTTAGCACAGTGAGACAAGTCAAATTGTTATGAGTTCCAAATGACTACTTCTCATTCTGAGAAACTGACTCTGGATGGCAAGAATACTCAAATCAGAATCAGATCAACGTGCAGACCATCAGAAGAAACATGCTTAGGAATAAGTTTCACTAATCAAACCAGCCACGGGTGAAGAACCTCTTATGAACGAGAACTAAGTTCTGGCTATGAAGATGAACTTAATCAATTCTCAAAGGTTGATGTCTTGGATTCAGTTCCATAACCTAAGAATGTTCATTTGAATTCAGAAAGCTCCAAAGAATAAGAAGAAATGAGAAGTCGTCAGGAACAAGGAACGACCTGCTGTTTAAAGATACAGTCAACAAGAAGAAATTACTCACAACAGAGCTCTTGCTCCGGTCAATCAGATGTGAAGCAATATGATTATCAAATTCCTTTTTCAAGACCAGAAGACAAGTGATCCTGAAAAATTCAAGAACCTACAGCAATTCACTGAGAAATTCCTTAGAAAGAAACATTGGAGTCAAAATGGAATGCATTCAGATAAGTCCGGAAAGATCTCAGTTTTTTCCTTTGGCTGAAGAAACAAGCCAGAAAATGTTGCGAAACCCAAAATGTCACTTCCGAAGTCTTAAAAGGATCTAGGTAAAGAATCTCTGCAAAAAGATTCATGTATCCCTAAGGTATGGTTTCCCTTATTCATGTTAACTTGTAAATTCAAACACTAACTGTCTACGAGCAGTTCTTTAAGATTCTTAAGATTAATTAAAACAACGTTAGATCCTCAAGGTTTGTGATTAAATGTTTTTAAAAGATTAAATAAACAATCATAATTACGTGATGTCAGCTACTCTAACCCTACCCATAGGTATACAGCATTTTAAGTCTATCATGTGTCCCTTCAGCTGACCGCCACAGCTATTCATAGCTTGTCTAGGAAATGATGACCACGCGTGTTCCAAGCGTGATAAATAGTTATCACTTCTTAGTTCTCCTCACTAAAATTTATTCCTCTCCTAGAAAGAATCACTACCCGATAGATTAGAACCCTCTTCTTCAACTATCCTGCTCAAAATGTCTTCACACAATACCAGAGGAGAAGTGGAATGACTGAGAAGATCCTTCCTGAGTTTTGTCATTGCAGAAGAAATGGAATGACTGAGAAGATCCTTCAAGGAGTTGTTGGTCATTGCAGAAGAAATGGAATGACTGAGAAGATCCTTCCTGAGTTTTGTCAACATATGACGTTCTCAGTTTAAGATAGGAAGTTAGACATTTTTTAATTAATTAAGAATCTTACTTGACTGGACTTATGTTGAATCTTGATTTCTTAAGTTTACCTAAGCATGACTTATGTGTTTTTGATTGAATGATTCTTATAATCGTGATTATCTAATTAATAATAAAACAATGAGCTATGCTTAGAATTCACGCAGAAAGTCTAGGATTATCTATAGACCATTATAGGTCGTGATTAAGTAACCGTTTACATTTCCACTTATTAAAGTTATGTCACGACTCTCGATTAAAGAAATCAATCATTAACCTTCATGCCCATGTTTCTTAGTGCTTCTAGGAAAATCAACCGTTGCGGTTTCAAACTCTCTGCAGAATTTACCTCACTCCTTCACCTATAAAAGCATCAAACCCTAAGACAGCAACACAACTCTTACTCACCTGAATCTTCAGCCTAATCACTATCAATTCTCCACATTCTCTAAAAATGGCTTTCGTCTCACAAAATGCTTCGATTCCCACAACCACACAAATACCAGTTGACAGTCTCATAGTTTTGTCAGAAACCGTTGTAAACCTCAACAATCTAAAGTAAAATGGATGTGATATTACTCCTTCAATGGAAACTCAAGGATGGAGTAATTACTTCAAGAGGATGGAAGGACCAACTTACGGACATCTGGTTAAGGATTTCTGGATCCATGCCAACACATCCAATACCCTCATTGTCTCCTTTGTTTTTGGAAGAAAAATCTTCATATCTGAGAAGACTATTTCGGACCTCCTGATGCATGACAACAGTGGTGTGAGAATTACTAAGAACTAACTAAACGAGGAAAAAGAGGCTAAGGTTCTGGCTAGCATTTTCAAAGAAAATACTGTAGCTAATGCAGAGAACTCAATATTCTCTAATCTAAAAGATTCTCTACAAGTATGGTTTAGAATCCTTCAAGGTAGTGTGTTTCACCATCTTTCCTCAAACCAACTCAACGACACTAAAAAATGTGTCCTATTTCTCCTTCTTAAGGGAATCAAGATGCATCTTCCTGCAATTCTATTCAAACTTATGAAGGAAGCCATAAGAAACACCATAACAGGTTCTGTCATGGAGGACAGACATATTCCGTATGGAAGAGTTATTTCTGACATCTTGGTAGAATCAGGGGTAGTTGATGATATTCTAGTTAATGAGGGAGAATCAAGAAAATTACTTAAAAGCGCTGGAAAAATTCTCAGGTTTGAGAATCTCAAAAGAGAGAACTCCACTCTGGATAACACATCTTTTAGGAAATTAACATTGACACCAAGGGTTCCGGTTAAAAGATTTCCAAGATTCGCCACTTACAATCAGATAGAAGTCAGAAACTATCTGAGACAATTTAAGGATAAAGATATCAGTGCTTGGATTAACATGAAAAATATTACTGATGTACTTCAAGAACTCTCAAATTGGAGAGAAGGACGTACGAAGTAGAAAATGGTTGATGATGAGGAACCTTCCTCAATGAGATCAAAGACTATCAATAGCGCACTAGCATCCTTCAAGGATAATGCACTATCAAGGATCCAGAGCTTAGTGGAGGCCTCCAGTGCCTATGTGGACCTCATGGAAATAAGAAATATCTGGACTGAGTTCCATGAATGGATCTCAGAAGAAATTGTGAAGAGCAAGAAACTGGCAATCACTCAAGTAGAAGAGAAGCTGCATTCCTCAAGAACGGATGATTTTGAAAGCCTTCTCTCATCTTCTTCATCTTACTTAGGCTTACTCTAGTCTAACTCATAAGGACTCATTAAAACCCAGTTTTATTAAGTCTATGTTTACTTAAATCATTTCTCATTAGGAATATATGTTTGAAATATCTATGTCTTGAATATTCTGAACTTTTCAAGATTAAGCTCAACCTATGCTCTGCATCTTAAAACTATTTTGTGTTTTTGATTCGATCTAGTAGTTTATAAATAAAAATGCTATAATTAATCTCTACAGATGATCTAAAACCTTCAATTGGTAATCAGCTGATTCCATCTAATTATCCTTTAAATGAATATGCTTGGTTAAAGATGGTTATCACTAAATGACTTGGACTGTTTTTAACTACTCAAATGATGGTTCTATGGTTCTATGTTCTTTATCATATCATGTATACTTACCTGATATATGATGTTGATTGGAAAAAGGAATTATACGCTTAAATGCTCAGATGCTCTATAACTTTTTGATGATGTCAAAAAGGGGGAGAAAGAAAGAATATGATTTTGATTGATGAATATATGAATATTGATAGAAAGAAATCTTAAAGAATGCAACTCAAACAAGTAATCAATCATATAAAATGTGTTACTACTAACGTTGTTGTTTGATGTTATCCGAGGAACTCTAAACAATTCACTAGGCATTCTAAGACCGGTCAAGAAAGAAGAACAAGAACTCTGTTAGTCATATGATAGAAAGAAGTTGAGAACTGTGTGAAAGTCAAAGTTTATCTTAATCTCTACCTCATTTGGTTCAGAAGGTGTAAGCTGTCTGAGAGTATGAGATTCTGAACGCGAGAATCAAAAGGAGAAAACTCTGAAAGCAGTCAAGACAAAGTATACATCTCAAGATGCTTATTCAGAAGAATTGTGCAAATCAGAAGTCAAGAACTGTCTGAAGATCCAGATTTAAGATCCAAGAAGAAGTAGTTTTGATGTTTACCAGGAACCAATTAAAATGAAAACGACTTGGTATCATACTAAATCAACTATTAGTAATCAGATCAAGTAACACAAAGATTGGTATCAGTCTCGTCAATCAGAGCAAAGCTGTGGATTATTGTCAAAATACCTTCATTGGTATCAACTAGTAGGATACCCGTGCATTCGCACGGGTATCGGTATGTTACGCGCATTTTTTTCAAAATATAATAAAAATGATATTTAAAAAGTTAAGGTGTTTAACCAAAAAAATATTATTTAAAAAGATATAAGAAATTAGTGTCAATAATTCATTCCATATATAAAATTATTTGAATCAATAATATATTAATCAACAACGAACTTGATCCCGTATAAATAAATTAATCATCAACGAACTTGAGCCCGTAACTAAATATTATTTTATTCAATGACATAAAAAATATTTTTGCCCGTAAAAAATTTGAATCAAGAATGTATTTTTGCCCGTAATTAATCAACAACGAACTTGATTCCGTATATAAATATTAAGTTTGTTTTAACATTAGATATATATTTGAATTTGTATAAAAAAAAATTGAATCAAGAATGTATTTTTGCCCGTAATTAATCAACAACGAACTTTATAATTTTTTTTATTTAAATTTATGATTTTTTTAAACTAATATTTTTTTTTATTATTTTCTTAAAAAATATTGTATTGAATCAACAATGTAATTTTGCTCGTAGGTAAATACCGTTATTATTTAATATTTTGATCAATAACTTTATGTTTCCATTATAATTGTTTTAATTTGGTGTTTTCAAAAATGATAAATTATGATTTGGTCAAAATTTATTTTGTATATAGTTGATAACATAATCAAAAATATTAATAACGATACAAAAATTAAATGGACAAATAAAAATCATATATTATGTAATTAAAATTCTTATAAGCCATTAAAATACATAAAAATTTTGATAATCGCAATTCAAAGTAAAATAAAGCCTCATTAAATTTGTTGTTATAGTAATAATTATTTTATAATCATATAATTTTGAAAAACAAAGCCTCATTAAATTTTGATAATCGCAATTCAAAGTAAAATAAAGCCTCATTAAATTTTGAAAAAATATTAGAACAAAAGGATAGCTAATAATTAAATAATATAATTTTACAGCAAATGAGATCAACTGAAAAACTGAGAATTCATTTAATTATTAAGGATAAAGTTATTAAGGAAAAAAAATTTATTATTTTAATAATTAAGTTAATAATATTTCAATATTTTATCGATAACACTCTATAAATAATCATTTATAACACGTAACTTGAATTTTTGTAAAAAAAAAATAATAAACTTGCAATAAAATATTTATAGTGTGAATTTTTTAAATAAATAGAAGATAAAAAAAACACATTTAATTCTACCATTTGATGTTATTGAATTATAAACTAAAATTAAAAATAATTATTTAATATAGTTGATTAAAATTAATTTTAGTAATTTATTAGTTTCATGTGTATTAAATCATAAATTTAAATTAAATACAACTTTTAATTTTTCTTGTATTTAATTATGCAATTATTGCTTTAATTGAATAAGTTTTAATTAGCAGCATTTATTAATATATTTTCCTTTTCAAAATAAACTCTTAAAATGTATTTAAAAATGCAATAAATATTTTTTAATAATTCATTTTTTATAACATATTATAAAACAATTTTTTTAATTTCTAAATCTTAAGGTTAGTTTGATTATTTTTTATTTTAGAATTTTTATAAACAATTATTTTAGTTTTTTTATTTTATTTTTGAACAAAAACATAGTTTGAATATCATTGTTTCTTATCATTTATGCTATATCTATTTTAAAATACACATAAAAAATAATAATTGAAAATAATCACGTTGATATGTCACATTAATATTTTTTAATCAAAAATAAAGTTTATACAATAACCAATATGGAAATTTGATAATGGTGACAAAATATATAAAAAACTTTCTTTAATTTTATTTAATTGTTTATAGAAATTTCATTATAGCAATTATTAATGAAAAGAATTGCAGAGATTAAGTAATTATTTTTCACATGTTAAAAAAGGAAAAATTATAAATTATTACAATATTAATCTCTTTTATTTTTGTTAATTAATTATAATTAAAAATGACTGATAATATTAAAAATTAGAAAGAAAAATATATAATAGTATTACACCTACACACAAAAAAAATGTCAATTTTATTTTAATTGAAAGTTAAAAAAAATTAAAAAAAAAAGTCAAATGTTAGAACGCACAACCCAAATTGTTATTCCTATAAATAATGTAATCCAATTCTACTCACCCCATAATGAAGAATAAATCAACACAAAAACTTTTAAGACAAATTATTGGAGTTGTATTCTAAGTCTAATAGTCAATATTTGTTTAAAATAAAAATCATAATGGCAACATTTTTGTACTTGTTCCGGATAAAACAACAATATTTTAGCAATTTTAGAGTATAAGAGCTTCATAGAAGTAGCCAAGTCAAATATATGTGGCAAGTGCAGGAAAATATTGGTCTTTATTGTTACCCCTTTACTCCTGTCATAACTTACCTAAAAGATATTGGTATATCAGTACCACATGTTTTAACCATATAAATAATAGAAATGCTTCTATTAATAAGGTAACTGAAATACTACCCTTTTGAATTTAAAATTCTTATATTAGCAAATTATAAAGTACAATTAGAAAGTAATTTTTATTGCTAAGATCAAAATCTTAAAAGAGAAAAAAGTTGACATTCCATGAAAGACTAATATGAAAAAGATTGTTTGCAACAAACATTTCTAATCTTGAGCTTCTAAACAGAAAACGGATCACAGAAATATGTCAAATGAAGATACTGTAATGGTGAAAATGTTGATATGCATACATAAAATAAAGATCTAGGTGTTCTTGCTTTTCTCAATCTCATTGTTGCAATTGATTCAACCATTAGATAAAGTCTCATTTGTCAAAGAGTCAAAATCTTATCACCAAGTCAAACTCATGACATAGTTTAAGTTTTTAGGTAAAGTTCATATTCTAATATACAAATATTTTTGTATTTCTCATCTTGGGACCTGTAATCTACCTTTGAAAAGTACACAAAAATTTCCTACAATATTGTGTTGTGCAAAGTAATGTACTATTTGTATAAGCCAGAACCAAGACATACAAATATACGGTAGGCACAATTTGTTGTAAACTATGATGTAATATTTGTAGATTTTCCAGAACTATCTATGGCAATTTCAAACAAATCAGCCTCAGACTCTTGATCAAAATCCATGGTTGAATTATTGTTCACATTGTTATTGTTGTGGCTTCCTTTGTTTGTAGTTCTATTATGCCACTGAGAATCAATCCTACCCATGGAAAACAGTTCCCTGCTATCATCATAGACTATGGTTGCAGCAGGAGAATTTACAACCAGTGATATTAAACATGGATTTGGTGTTCTTTGAGCATTTGCAGGTGCATATTTAAATGCATTTTGTCCAAAATTAACCAATACCATAATGTCTATATTTGCAGCCAATGTTGGATACAACGGAGTGCTGAATTCTTCGGTCTGACAGTGGATTACATGCATCAATTCTGAGTCTAATGTGAAGAAAACTTTCTTCTGCCTTGGATCAAATCCACAACCAATCACCTTATCGGTTCCTATCCACTCTGCTTTCTCAGATTCGAAAACAAGTTTCATTCCTGTAACAAAGTATTTACACTTAGATGTCTAAAAAAAACAGATAAAATACTATCAGAAGCATGAATATGTTTGTACCTTGTAGGTTCTATATCAGACAAAATAAACTAATGAAACAATTATGATGTATGACATAACCATGTGGTTATAGTGTGGGTTGTGAAACATGTCTTGTGTGCCATTCATAATTTTGATGTTTAAGACGAAGAGAATTTCCAACAGAATTCACAACAGAAGAGAATTTCCCAAGAAGCATTTTAGTTTTTATATGGTATATAATTTACTACTAAATATTTAAACATGGTCACCAGAAGAGAATGTTTCTCCAACAAACATGTCATAGGCTGACCAATTTTTCCAGAATCACATACACACCACTGATATTGATATTAACCTGTCAAGCCCAATAATCCACCATTAATTGATTATCAGGAAAATGGAAAGAGCTCATTGTAGGGTTAGATTTTTCTTTCGTGTCAAATCTACTTTTTGAACTACCAATTCTGATAGCTAGAATTTTAAAAAATTGAATTACACTTACCCTTGCTTCTATTTCTTTACCAGCATAATAGAGAATGGCTATGTTCAGTTTAGGTGAGTAGTCAGAATTTTCTCCAAATTCATATTCCTTCCATATATCTGTTGCATACAAAACATACAAAACAAAAGAATAGATACAAATCTTTAGAACCAATGCAGTGGCGGAAAAAGCAGTCCTCCAAATCCTGCCCGAAGTCCAACTGTTGTAACAATTATATAACTTCATCGGTATAAATCACAGGTCCATAATCCTTGAATATTGAAAGAAACCGCAGTAACATCCCAGCTAAAGAACAACCAAGAACAATAGATAGAATTGAAAGCCAAACCTGAATTGGATAATCCTATTGAGATTCCATATAATCCTGTTGAATTTCTCACATAATTAGTTACCAACATATGTACAAAATAATATGACAGATCAACAGAATTTGAAACTTCAGATGCTTGAAACTTTTTACAATGAAAAGCCTTTAACAAAATTACCAAACATTGTTCTCCATGATTGGTTAATTACGTCCAAGCATAAAGAGCCATATCTGCAATGGACAAAATATAAACTTAGATTGAAAATACAATAGAATAACAAAATAAAACTTAGATCAAATACAATAGAATAAGTTAATAACAAAACCTAAATTGAAAATGTCAAATAGAAACCTTTTCGAATCCGACCACCACCATACTCGTCGCTAGAAACCCTTTTCCACCACCGCCACACTTATCACCGGAAAACCCAGAACCAAATCAACATCAATGTTTCAAACGTACAACATTTCCAAATATAGTTTTCCCAATTTCTGACCCATCCGTTAAACTTAACATTTGCAACAACAATAGAAAGATTGGTACTTACCTCTTTGAATGTATCATCTTCAAGATCTTCAGATCCAATCCACTATGAACTTTAAGTTTGTGTCCCGGAGGTATTTTCCCTGAGATGTTGTTATTCTACAGTAACCTACATTCACCAAAAAAACCCAAATCACAAAAATTCCACCATTTCACAGACACATACAAACTGCAAACAAAACACACTTATATCAAACAAAAGTATTTCGTTTCTCATCAAAATGAAGAAGATGAAGACATATTATTGCATTCTTACAAGAAACCATGATTAACAGCAGTTAAAGATCTGAAACAATACAAAACAAACATGGTGTTTCTGAGTACAAAACAAACATGCATGCGCAAAACAACATAACGATAATCAGAACATCAATGTCTTGTAAACCCATCTTCAGTGAAGAAGAATCGATGAACAAATTTGTTGATTTTCAAAAATTGGGTGAGAGAAATCGTTGAAAATCAGGGTTCATATGAGAGAGACACAATTAGGGTTCACATGAGAGAGAGTGGGGTTTGGCGTGTGATTTGCAAAAGTAGGATTTTGTGATCAGACAAAATCAATTTTGGGAGATTGGTGGCTTCATTCACCCATAAAGTGGTTTTTGCATTTAATTATGGTACTTTTTAGTTACCATTTAGTTCAACTTTAACTATTACAATACAATTACTTTGCAAAATATACACAATAAAAAGTAATCATATTTGATATAGAACCAATAGTACAATTTAGTTGCAAAAAGTATTATTTGGACATAAAATGCCCCTAATTTGATGAGGTGGAGGGCAAAGACAAAAGGTTATTTTGGTGTTTTCCAGAACACATGAATTTCTTATATTATAGATTTCAGCACACTAAGGAAATACCCTTCAAGTGTTATGAGAAGAATTCCTTCACTTGGTATTAGATTCAACATACTATGGTATAAGATTCATCACATCACTTGGTATCAGACTAGAATCAAATCATGTGTACTAGATTCAAAATCAAGCGTTGATTGATCACTAAAATTTAAACTTCAATTGGTATCTGATCAAAAATCAAGCTTTGATGAACCACTAAGTTTTGATAGTAACAAGGTTCTGAAACAAAGACTTGTGTTCAAAAGTCAAACTCTAAAAAATTCATGATCTACATTGGTGATTAAAAACTTATCATCCTGAATTATGATTCTGAAGATCCCAATATCTGACTTATGGAAATTAGGGGGAGACTACCTAGAAGATTCAAATGATAAATCCTATAATTTTCACAAAGTCTGAAACTCAGGGGGAGTTTCTTGAAAGACAGTGTCTGTCTCTGATGAATAGCGAGGCTATGTTATCAGATAAGAACTTATCTGCTTGTGCTTAAATGAACCTACTGAAAAGTAGAAATGCTTCAGAAGACTCTGAAGATTACAAGCTCTGATACGACCACAAAGAAACTGAGTTCTGAAGATCTAAAGATGGAAGTTCTGATGAACTAGTCCAGATGCTCAAGACTCTTTGTTTTCTTAAAGACGAGATAGAGAAGTAGTACTTTTCTATTCTTCGTTCTGGCAACTCAAGTTGTTATTCTATATGTCTTTAGATCATATAAGATTCTAGATGATCACAGATAAAACTTTGAGGATAACACATTCAGGGGGAGCTGCTATTCCAGACTTTGAATATGTTTGTTTTGGTGATTACCTTGTATAAAATGTTCAATCAAAATACTTGGTTTTGTCATCATAAAAAAGGGGGAGATTGTGAGAGCAAGAATTGTCTCTACAAGTCAATCTATGTTTTAATGATAACAATACGTATTTGTGAAAGAACCATTTTATGTTCTAACGTGTGTTGTGTGCATATCATATTCATAGAAGTTATCACATCCAACAAGCACCAGCCAGATGAGCGTAATTGATAATATGCGAAGTTACTATGTATGACACAAGTTGCAAGAAGCAAGAATGCTTCTATATCTGATCGTGATCAGTCAGATCCAAGGATGTTGATATTGCTGTTGCAATGCTCTTGTGGATACTCTCTGAAGGTGGTCGAGATTCTGAAGATTGTGAAGCTTCTGAAGAAGAGAACCGAAGTGCTGAAGACTCTCATGACTTGAAGTTCTGAAGGCGGAAGGCTCTGAAGACCAAGTGCAGAAAGACTCTGAAGACTTATGTGTTCTGAAGATTAAGGTTCAGAAGATCAAGTGCTGAAGACTCTGAAGATAGATTCCAAATGGACAAGTTCTGAAGTTTCAGAAGACTTGAAGAAGTAAAGGATAATGTTCTTAAAGACAAGTGCTGAAGTTATGAAGACTGATTCCTAATGGACTTATTCAAATGACTAAAGACTTGACGTATCAGATATCCTTTTAAGAAGACTCTACTAATGCTTCATCAATTTACCATCAGAAGCCTCTGTAGTTTGGAAGTCACATGTTACCATTGTAAGTGACTGTACACGGTGCCCAAGAAAGATATATCCCATCACTTCTCCTATAGTAAAAAGGAGATGTGTCAGTACAACTAGTTATTACGCAACGTCTCTTTTCCAACAGCCAACAATATTTCAAACGGCTATATTTCTACTAGGCTATTTAAAGGAAATAGTATTCGCTTCTAGATGACGAAGTCCACTAATCGATTCACTCCCACAAAAGATAAATTGATCAAGTCATTGTGTGAAGATAGCAACAACGATGAGTTCTCATTGTAACACTTAGAATATCCAAAGCTATCACCATTTACACATGGCCATTGTTGTTGAAGCTCAAAGATCATCATTCAACACAACAACAATGAATTGGTATAGAAGTTGTTAATGAAGAAGACAACATTGCAAATCAGTCAAGTCATCAACCACCTTCTCGTCAGCGCTACATTGAAGATCTGAAGCAAGGAGTTGTTGCTCAAAGCTTGCTCACCCAAGAAGACGAAGAAGAAGAAGATCTACAAGATTTCAACAACTGTCAAATCATTATACATCTCTGTAGTTTCTTAGAATAGGCAAGGAGCTGTTGCTCACATCTTGCTCGAACACTTGTGTGTTCTTTGTACTTAAACTTAGGAGTAAGCTGCTTGTTAAGAAGCATCTTTGTAATCTCCTGTAAAACTAATTCTTGGTGAATTAGGATTCCTTGAGTGGTCAGTGTGACCGGAGACTCGAGAAGACAATGGTGAGATGTCATTGTGGGAAAAGCCTGAAATAGGGTCAGTAGCGTTATATTCATTGCGATGAATCCCTGAACGTCTAGCTGTGAAAGCCTAGCAGTAGATCTTGTGAGATTGGAACCTGCAGGTCAATGTTCGTTATATTCATTAAGTTGAATCCCTGAACGGTTCATTGCATGTTAGTCACAGTGCGGCTGTGCAAGTGGTTAGTCATCGGCTGTTGCCCGTGCATTTGTAATCAAGATTGATTATAGTGGATTAAGACCTTGTGTTCAAGGCGAAATCACCTGAGGAGGGTGGACTGGATTAGCCTTTGTGGTGAACCATGATATATCGTGTGTTCTTTACTCTTATGCTTAATGTCTTGTTTATGTTTCTATATTGAGTATCAGAACCTTGCACAAGCAAGTCAGAACCTTGCAACTCTGATAAGCTTCCGCTCTGCAAGTTATGAATGCTGTACATATCATTCAGACTCTTATTGGTTCTCACGCTCTAAGCATTACCAAGTCTGAATATAACTTCGCAAGTCAGAGTCTCTTAACGATCTCTGATGTTATCTCAGCGTCTTAACGACAAGAATTGAAAAGTTGTTAAAAGAGTAAATACACAATTCAAACCCCCATTTCTTGTGTCTTTCTCTCACATTCAGAAACTTCCAGTCACTTTTAATAAGCTCAACGTGAAAAGAATTCTTGGAAGAATAAGTATCAGATTGTCAGCTTGGAGTGCACAAATATTCAAGAATTACTGAAGGAAAAAGATGCTCTGGTTGAGATACTATAGCAGCATGTTGTAGAAAGTCAAGAGGAACGGAAAAGTTTACTCTCTCCTTTTACCAGGCAGAGGATCATCGACCCGCCAACGGTTGAGGAAGCCCGATTAAAGAAGCTGAAAAGAAGTCATCAACAAGCATTGGGACCTTCGTCAAGGACTCGTTAGGATTCATAGGCCTAGTTTTCCTTCCTGCACTCTGTAAAATAAAGTACCTTTCTCTGTAAAATGTTGTAACCCTTTGAATTCAATAAAAAGTTTCAGTCACTATATGATATTTGTAACATAATTGTTAAAAAGTTCTTTAAAAAAAAAAAAAAAGAGAACATTTGCATTCTTTGCACATCATGCATCATTCTAGCATTCCATGCCATTCATAAAACTTACACATTTATCGCACTTTAGAGTCAAACTGTCTCATTCGTACAATACTCGGGTCAATCGTCAGAAGAAAATGGACGATCTTGAAGAGGAAAACAAAGAGCTAAAAGAGGAAGTTAATACTCTAAAAGAAAGTCTGGAAAGACTCAACGTCATGATTGAATCACTGGGAGCAGCTCAGGATCAGCCTTCTCAAAGGACTATGATCTTAGAAATTGTGTCTACACCAACATTTGATGTACCCGTCAGTCTTCCTCAGTACAACATGCCTAAAGGTTTTTCTTAGGGCATGCCTTTCAATTTTGTGCCTGAGGGATATATACCTCTGGTCACTGAAGACCTAGAAGCTACAGCCGGAATCTCCAGACCTGAAGGTTACAAACTTCAAGTAAATGAAGATACAAGAGCTATGACAGAGGTTCCTATACCTGAAGGTTACAGACTTCAGGTCACCGAAGCGCCAAGAACCGCAACAATAAAGTCTGTACCACAACCTGTGATACATACTACTCCAGAAGAGCGAATATTTCATGCCACTCCAAGCAAGGATATCGAAGTGTATGTAAGAATGAATGAATTCCAAGAACAGCTCTTGGAAATGCAGAAAGAACTTCATGCCATTCGCAGACAGGACTTGTTTGGAAAAGATGCTGCTGATCTCTACTTAGTCCCAAACGTTAAAATACCACACAAATTCAAGGTGTTGTACTTTGAAAAGTACAAAGGAAACTCTTTCCCTCAAAGTCACTTGGTAATGTATGCTCAGAAAATGTCTACCCAGATAGAAAACAAACAGCTACTGATCCAGTACTTTCAGGACAGTTTAACTGGTGCCGCACTCAAATGATACATGGGGTTAAACCTTACTAAGACCAGTACCTTCAGAGATCTTAGACCAGCTTTTGTTCAGCAATACAAGTATAACTTGGATATGGCACCTGATAGGGATCAACTCAGGGCTATGTCTCAAAGGATAAAGAAAACTTCAAAGAATATGCTCAGAGATGGCGTGAAATTGCCGCCCAGATTTGTCCTCCTCTCAAGGAGAAAGAGATGACAAAAATCTTCTTAAAAACTTTGAGTTCATTCTAATAGAAGATTGCCGCCAGTGAGGAAGCGGTGAAATTGCCGCCAGTGCGCCTAGTGACTTCACCGAGATGGTAAACATGGGAGTACGCCTTGAGGAAGCGGTCCTAGAAGGTCGATTGGTCAAGGATGCATAACCATCAAGTAGTAGCAAGAGGTATGGAAGCGCTTTCCAAAAGAAGAAAGAGCAAGACATCTGCAATATCTCACAGGGTAAACAAAGATGAAGATACCAACCTCGGCAGGTAGAAACGGTATCACCTGTTATCACCTCAGCGCTAGTCCCCGCATATCAACCACTAATTCCTCAGAATTAGTAAATTCAACAACCACAGTATCAGCAAAGGCAACAACAGCCTCTTCAGCAGGCTCGCCCGCAATACAACAACAACAATCATATTTCAAGGTCACCAGGTTTTGATCCTATACCAATGCCATATGCAGAGCTGTTCCCAGTTTTGCTAGCAAAAAGGCACATTCAAACCAGGACTCCTCCTGCCATTCCTTAGAATCCCCCTTATTGGTTCAAGGCTGACCAATTCTGTGTTTATCATCAAGGAGCATTGGGGCATAACATCGAGAATTGTTTCAGTTTTAAATCCGATGTACAAAAACTTGTCAAGAATGGAGTCTTGTCTTTCAGAGACACTAATCAAAATGTTCAAAGAAATCCGCTACCTCAGCATGAGAAAGCTTCTGTCAACTTAATTGACAAAGGTCCTGGCAACAGTTACCAAATTCATGATGTGTGCTTACTAGAAACAAATTTGGTTAAGATGCATTGCAGACAAAATGGGGACGACCATGTGCCACCCCACAACTATCATCAATGCGACATTTGTTCCAAGAACAACCAAGGGTGCAGCATTGTACAAGAAGCCCTTCAAGAACAAATGGATATGGGAGAGATCTAAGAACACATAATCCATGGAGTAAACCTGGTTTACAGATGTCCCGGTATTATTTAGAATTTTCACTCCAGACAAAGTCAACATCACAATCTGCCGTTGCACGACTACAACGCTTGCTCAATTTGTTCAAAAGATAATCAAGGATTTCCTTTTGTGCAAGAAGCTCTTCAACTTCAAATGGATCTAGGGTGGATCCAAGACTATCACGGAAGGAATGATTATCATATCAACGTGATTGATGAATGTCCAAACAGAGTTCAAATCTTTGACATTCGCCTGATGAACACAAATTTGGTAGAATTACACACCAAACAGTTTCAACTTGGCTTTTTAGCGTCACACAACTATCAAAATTGTAAATTCTTCTTTAAGAATGATCTTGCAAACTCGTAAAAAGAACTCTTCAACATTTATTAGATCACTGGTGGTTTCCAATATACCAGGACACAAAGACTCATCAAGTCAGCATAATTGATGAAGGCCCAAGTAGACACGAAAGCTGTGACATTCGCTTATTAGAAATAAACTTGGTAAAGATGCATTGCATACAAAGTGGATACGGCCGAGTACCTCCTCACAATTATGAACGTTGCAGGGTATGTTCAGAAAATAACCAAGGATGCTACCTCGTACTAGCATCTCTCCAGAATCAGGTGGACCAAGGAAAGATCCTACCAAATAAAATGGGGGATTGCCAGTCAATCAATATGGTACAAGATTGCCCAAGGCAGTATGCAGTTTATGACGACAAACACATTGAAACATCATTGGGCAAATTTCACAAATGCTTATGTGGACTTAACTACTTTGGTCCAAACCACCATGTTCATTCAGCTTGCAGAAAATGCTGCAGAAACCAATATGGTTGCCTCCGCATCCAAAATGAGATTCAAGAATTACTAGATCAAGGGACCATCACAGTCTTCAATAAAAGAGAATCCATTGATTACGGAATTGATGACACTACTACGTAAAACCCATTTAACAACGGTTGTGAAAGATGTATCATCACACGGGCGCAGGTGTTGTTATGTAGAGTGTTGTTGTAAAATGATACTTACTATGATGGCCCATTAACCGTTTTAATAACCTGGAAAAAGCGCGCCCTATCACAACGGTTTTTTAAATGAACCATTGTGATAAATATAACGGATCATGGTTTGATTCCCAGCTGGGTCGTTTTGATATTTATTTTTTTCCGGATAACGCGCGTTATATTATAACGGTTATGATGTATAACCGTTGTTATATATCTGCTGGATTAACAAATATAATTTTGGTTTTCTATATAATCCCATTTTTTAACCTATTTATTGTTCATCATATCACAATAGAAAATATATTCAAGGTTATATGGTGAGTTTACCACATATGTGATAAAGTTTTCATTCAAGTTCATATATTCAAGGTTATGTAATGAGTTTACCACATATGTAAATATTTTTAATAAGAATAAGACAACAAAATGCAAGTTTCATATAAAGTAAACTCCAACAAAATGCAAGTTTATATTTAATACATCTAAATTAAAATCTTGAATATTGAAGACAACAAAGACACTTTTATGTTTTAATTATCAAATCTAAATGCCCTAGCTGACATAAAATTACTCCAACCAAACGGTGCTTCGTCATCATCATCTGAATTGACCGTAGCTGTTCTCCTTCTCTTTCTTCTTGATCTCCTTCTTCTCCTCCTAGCTCGTATTCCTTGCAAGGCGACCGCCTGTTGGGTCTGTATAGCTTGTTCGAGATGGACAACTGGTTGTACCTCTGCAGCCTCTGCGACCTGAACAACTTCTTGGACATCTACAGCATCAATGACCTGGACAACTTCTTGGACATCTACAGCATCTTTAACCACACGTGCAGTGTGTTGGACTTCTTGGACAACTTCTTGTACATCTACAGTTTATTGGACTTCTTGGACTACATTGTTGGAACTTATTTTGATTAATTCTCTTCAATGATGCTGCTTGTGTGATGGTAAGAAGAGGAATAACGTATTTATAATGATTTCTCTGATTCTTCATCTTCTGTTTACATTGAAAATCTAATTGTTTTAGTTGAAAGTCATTGCTATTTCTTTAATTCAAAAACCATTGCTGGTTCTTCATCTTCCTCATTCATTTTTTATTATATTCTTATTTAAGACGGGGCATTGGAAATCAAAACATTAAATAAACTAATATAGGCCCTAATGTTATTTACATAAGAAGTGGTAATGTGTGTTTAAGGAATAATGGGCCCTAAGATGCCACACCATGATGTTCCTATAAATTTTTGTTATGTATAAAACATTACTAAAATAATATGTCACAAAACATTAAAAAATGATGATATAAAAACATTCGTTGGTGATGCATGTGCATGGTTACAATGACAAAATTTAGATTAGAAGTTTTAGTACACAAACATCAAACTTTACCAGATTACAAATAAATTAAGTTTGAAGTAGAAGAAAATAGAACTGACATGCTTATTTCCAGGATTGCTACCCAAAAAACACGCACGGCATGCTTTGATGTCATAGTTCCATTCAATCCCTGAATAGCTTCCTCAGCATTCTTTCTGTTATAGAAACAACTTGAAGGCATTAAAACATAATGTATATGGCAAGCGAGGCATAAATAACACACTACTGATGATACCTAACACCAACTTAAACATCATGCATACCAGATTTCTGGCAAAACTTTGTAGAACCCTGATAAAAGGAAAGAAGATGTTAAAGAATACCTGATAATCTTTGCAAAACTTTACAGAACCCTGATACTCTAAAGCATATGAAACATGTACTCTCGTACTGACTTGAGCATATACAACATAAACAAAGAAAAAAAGAATGAAGATGTTGAAGAATACCGTACTTCGAAGCAGAGGAATCAAATGAAGGAAGAGGGTAAATATTTGAGCATATACAGCATAAACCAAGATAAAAGGAATGAAACTGTTGAATAGTATCGTACTGAGAAAGATGGAGATTAGAGCTCCAAATGAATGGATACGAAGAAAGTAAAGATTACACCACCGTTGTCGTCTTTGGCTCGCTTGTTCGCCTAGGGTGTCTTATGAAAGAAGTACAGATTAAGTTTTGTTTTTAATTTATCAGTAAACCATTAAATCTCGGTCATGTTACTCAACCGTAGTGGAAATGTGAGTCCTCTAACAACGGTTGACTTTCTTCATCATTGTAAAACCATTTATAATTTATTTTTTAAATAACGGACTTAAGTGACACAAGAGTATAACAACGATTGTTTAAACTAACCGTTGTAAAATCATTTACATTTTATTTTTTAAATAATTGACTTAAGTGACACAAGCGTATAACAACAGTTGTTTAAACTAACCGTTATAAAATAATTTACATTTTATTTTTTAAATAAAGGACTTAAGTGGCACACGCTTAATGTACTCTAAAAATGGAAAAAAATGAAGTTGCTGAGAACCGAAGCTTGTCACACATCATTTATTACTATGGTTTTTATAGACAACCGTCATTAAATCACTGTTTATATATCCAGCTACTCACTGGGCGCGAAAATTTAATATACTACAATGGTGTATATTTCTTCCGTTGTAAACCTGGCATTGTTGTTTGCACATTTTGTAGTAGTGTGAGGATATATTCGCCATAATTCCTCTGCTCAGTGAACCAAAGCACTTGGAGATCCCTTTCGACAGTGGAAAAGTTCCTGATATCCCCAAACTTGAACCAATGGAGACTGCCTATGATAGTCGAAAGAGTCACATAACTCCTTTGGTCATCTACTTGCTAGGCCCAGTGCCATATGAATAGAGAAAGCCATTCCCTACAAATACGGTGCCACCATGATGGAAGTGGGAAGGGAAATCCCGCTGCCATCCATTGTCAACATCGCTGATATAAGCCGTGTTACCCGAAAAGGTCGAATCTTCAGTAAAGGAATAGAAGAGCCCAAAAAAGAAAAAGAACCTCAAATTAAAGTTCCTGATAAATAGATTGGATAGTCAAGTGGTATAGATCAGGTAAAAACAATGATGAAATTTTAAAACTAATCCAGAGGAGTGAATAAAACATTGTGGATCAATTATTGCATACTCCTTCTCGGATATCTGTATTATCCTTTCTACTGAGTTCGGAAGCTAACAAGGAAGCTTTACAAAAGGTTTTGGAACAAGCCTTCATGGAACAAGACGTAACGGTGGATCAATTTGATAGCACCATTTCTAACATCACTTCGTGTAACAACTTAGGCTTCAGTGATGAAGAGCTCCCAGAGGAGGGCAAAAATCATAACATGGCACTAAATATCACGATCGTTTGCGGTGACGATGCTCTAGCTAGTGTGCTAGTAGACACTGGTTCATCCCTAAATGTCATGCCAAAATCAACTCTTGTGCAATTATCTTTTCAAGGCATCCCCATGAGAAGCAGTTATAAGTGAAGTTGACAGTTATAGTCAAAGCTTTTGACGGATCCAGAAAGACAGTTATTGGTGAAGTTGACCTTCCCATAACCATTGGTCCTCACACTTTTCAAATCACCTTCCAGGTAATGGATATCCGAGCAGCGTACAATTATTTATTGGGACGACCTTAGATCCATGAAGTAGGAGCAGTCACCTCAACACTTCACCAGAAGCTGAAGTTCGTAAAGAATAACAAATTGGTTACAATATGTGGAGAACGAGCCTTAATTGTGAGCAATCTATCATAATTCTCCTACTTGGAACCAGAAGAAGTTATTGGAACTCAATTCCAAGCGATTTCTGTGAGTAATGAAAGCAGTCAAGAAAAAGAAGCATATATTTCCTCCTATCAAGACGCAGTTCGAATAGTGGAAAATGGTACCAATAAAGGATGGGGACAAGTTGTGATTCCTACTGATAACAAAATGAGAAAAGGTCTCAGTTTTACACCAGCCTCTACTAGAACTACAAGGAAGGACGAAGCCATTCGACCTATTCAAGATTTCTTCCATAGCGGAGGTTTCCTCCATCCTACTTCCCAAGAAGTCCACACCATCGAGGGAGATGACTTCAAAGACAATTCTTCTAATCCAGATGAAGAATGGAAATTGTACCTAAATGATGAAGGTTATGCATCACAAGAAGACACGTACACGCCATTTTGCTACCCACAGCAAAACCCCAAATATATATCAAAATCAGATGTCAAGATGATCTACAGAGATTACAATACTGAAGGATGTCGTGATCCTCCCAATTCATTAGAAACTGGTACTCTGAAAGATAATTTTGACTACAACTCGGATGATCCTATGGATGATTTTCCTATTTGGAAGCCTTACATGGAAAATCTAGGATATCAAAGCCAGTCCGAGAATGCATATTTTCCATATAACTCTGAAAAAGATTCATTTGTTCCTTCAGAAACATGGAGGCCTTACTCAGAAAATCCTGAACATGTTAAACATTGTCTCAATGAGGTCGCAAGAATTGCTAGACAAGAATTTATCAACTTTGCACTACCTGGAGTCAATATCATCGAGGAAGACAACCCCCTCAAAAACTTGGGATACCTTGGGACAACCAAGCAGAAAATTTAATTTTCTAGTGAAGTATTCTACTCCTGAAAGCTCTCACATCTTGTTTAAAAACATACAACCAACTGAATAGGGAGATCCTCCTAATTAAGAAGATACATGTGAAAAGGCAACAGAAAATTTCTCTGCTAATAACTCTGCATTGGAAGAAGACTCTAGTGATCCGACTCCGCCGGAGGTCAGTGTCATTACTGAAGACAATCCCGGAAGGAAAGTACCAGACTTTGTAATCCACAGAGGAGTTCGTTGCAATTGGATAGCTGTTGATGTCCCAAATATTGTTCACATCTCAAAGTAAATGCCTTGTCCTTTTTTTAGACCTCTCACCTTGCCCGGGTGAAATGATGTTTTATAGGGCATCGTTTCCTGTAAATATTTCATCTTTGCCGTACCCAAGGCAGATGAGTTTTGTTTTATAGGGCCTGCATTTCAAGAATCGACAGATCATAAATAAAGATGTCATTCTGAATTCCCACATTTATTGTTGTTTTTTCTTTTTGCTTCTTTCAGAAAATGGTAATCCTAAAACAAACAAAAATAACAAACATTTTTCAAAATACACTGCACACCACTTTTTTCATTTTTTTTTATCTTCTCTAAAAAAGAATCATCAATCACATTATGCAGATTAATTGCTAAAAACCCCGTTGAAATATATGATCCAATGCCTTCTCCCGATTTTGAGTTCCCGATATTCGATGCCGAAGAAGAAGAGGACGAAGAAATTCCATATGATATCTCCCGAATACTCAAACAGGAAGAAACGTCCATTCAACCCCACAAAGAGCCATTGGAAACAATTAATTTGGGTTCAAAAGAAGAAAGAAAAGAAGTTAAGATTGGAGCTCTGCTCAGTTCAACTATCAGAAAGAGTCTAGTACATCTTCTCAAAGAATTTCCAAATGTGTTTGCTTGGTCCTACCAAGATATGCTAGGGTTGGATACCAACATTGTGGAGCATCATTTGCCATTGAAGCCAGAATGTCCACTAGTCAAACAAAAGTTGAGAAGAACTCACCTAGATATGGCCATCAAGATCAAAGAAGAAGTCCAAAAACAGATCGATGCAGGCTTCCTTGCCACGTCAGAATATCCTCAGTGGCTAGCCAACATAGTGCCGGTACCCAAGAAGGACGAAAAAGTCAGAATGTGTATAGACTACAGGGATTTAAACAAAGAAAGTCTAAAGGATGACTTCCCCCTACCACACATTGACATGTTAGTTGATAGCACTGCAAAATTCAAAGTCTTTTCCTTCATGGACGGGTTTTCAGGTTATAATCAAATCAAAATGGCACCAGAAGATATGGAGAAAACCTCATTTATTACACCATGGGGAACCTTTTTCTACAAAGTGATGTCGTTTGGATTAAAGAATACAGGCGCAACTTATCAAAGGGCAATGACAACTCTATTTCATGACATGATACACAAAGAAATTGAAGTCACAACGCCAAAAATAGGAATAGACAGCACCAAAAAGATAGCGCTTTTATAAAAAAGCGCTGCTAAAAAGAATAAAAAAATTTCGCTAAAAAAAAGCGCCGTAAAAGACAGGCTTTAGAAAGCGCTTTTAAAAAGCGCTGTTAAATGCCATAAATGGATGACCTTAGAAAGCGCTTTTTGGAAAGCGCTGCTATAGGTATTACTTTAGACAGCGCTTTTAAAAAGCGTTGTCTAAAGGTAACCTTAGAAAGCGCTTTCAGAAAAGCGCTCTTATAGGTCTTAAATTCTTTTCACTTTAGAAAGCGCTTTCTAAGGAAAGCGCTCTTATAGGTAGCACATAAGAAAGCGCTTTCTGAAAAGCGCCCTCTAAGGTCATTTACGAATTAAAATATAAAACAATTTCTAAACATTTTCAGACACTTCTATTCATTTTCTTCTCTCGACCGTTTCTTCTACTGAAACCCTTGCCGTCGTTCTTGCATTCCCATTGCCATCACCGTTGCCGTCACCGTTGTCGTCACTGTTGTCGTCATTGTTGCATTCAATTCGTGAAAACGTTGTTGTTGTTGTTGTTCTTATTCTCTTATCCTCTAAAAATGAATAAGGTACGTGTTTGCATTCGTCTTTGCATTCTTTTGTTGTTGCCCTAGCCTCATTGTGTTGTTGATGTTGTCATGTTGCTGTTGTTGTTGCCCTATATCAAAATGTTGTTGTTGCTTCTGTTCTCTGTACCCAGAATTTTTTAAGAGTGAAAAAGTAATCAAAATATCCTAACATTAGAACATTTGACTTAAAATGTTGATAAGAGAATGAAATGATGGAATAAATAGAATTCATAAGACAGAAGAAGTTGTTAAACAAGTTTCTTTAATACTCTATTCATTCACTTGAAGAATTGATAAAACTAGAATGCATATAGTTTCATTTTATAGGCAAAATAATAAGTTTCTTATCAATGATTAAGTATGTTTAATTTCTAAGTAATCTTGATGGATAAGATATATATTTCTTAATACATACTTAACCCAAGGTACTTAACGAATTAAAATATGAAAGAATGAGATTATAGCTCATATATCTTGACTAGCTTCTTACTATTTTAGAAGACACTTGATTTAATTTCTAACATTGTAGTTAGTAGTTATAGTTATAGAAGTTTGTTATGTTAAAATTTGTTATAGTTAGTTTCTTTTAGAAATTTGTTATGTTAAAATTTTCTTTTATTGTGAAACTAGTTATAGTTAGGTTGATAAAACACTAAAGAGTTTGTTGTTGATGAATTGGACTGTTATGACATTAGCTTGAAATTAGAAGTTAGTAGGTTATATAGAAAAAAGAATAAATGGTGAATTAGTTATGGTATATGAAACCATCCAAGTTATGTTCCTGTAACATAAATATATGGCCATAACCAATCACAACATTCCTATTATATAGTGACTAACTATATATATTGAGAAAGAGTACTTACTTTTGAGGCCACTATGTAGGTGTTTACCTCTAATTGTTGCTTGTTTGTGATTACATGTTGCCACTTATCAAGTTATGACTCATAATTGGTCAATTAATGATATTTCATAATTGGTCAATTAATCATATTCCAACCAAGAAAAGAAAGAGACGTTAGTGAAAAAGGTACTAGTTGTAAAATTATAGCTTATATCATTCAATGGATTAGGATTATGGATTTTTATATTTGTCATTTAATTTTTTTTTCTTTCTTACAGGTCAAATGTCTAGTAACCAGGAAGATACGCACGAGACACATGATACACATGAAGCTCAGAATGAAGCTTCAAAAGTAGAACATGAAATAAAACGAGGAAAAACCATTATGAAGTCAATCATCCATGCTAGAGATAAAGGGACGAAATTTTATGTACATTGGAGTGACGAGAACCAACTAGTTGAGCCTAACGGTTCAATGTTGTCTTCATACATTGGTTCACTTGTCCGTCAGCACATTCCAATCACTAGTGATAATTGGAGGAGTAAATCATTGGATGCCGGTAAAGAAAAGATATGGACTGAGATACAGGTACTTACCAAATATGATTGATGTTATTAGATTTTTGTTGACGATTAAGTCTTTAATTTACTTATACTAACACACTTTATGTTTATATGTGTATGTTTTTTCGTAGAGGTCCTTTAATATTGAAGAAAGCCGGAAAAAGTATTGTCTTCAATTGGCCGGAAAGAGACACAGAGGGTTTAGAGCCTTATTATCAAACAAATATCTTAGGGATGAGGACAAAAATTTTGTTGAAGCGGAACTTCCACCGTTGTATGCGGATGTGATTACACCGGAAGAATGGGGCATTTTTGTAGACAAACGGAAAACCGAAGAATTCAATGTAATGTTATCTTGTCATGTCTATTGATTGTATTATATATTTGTTTCATTAGTTTGTTTTGATATGACTTAAAATTTTTTATCCAGAAATTGAGTGCCATTAATCGCGAAAGAGCATCAAAACCCGCGTATCCATACAGAAAAGGGTGTTTGGGATATGCACGGTTACAACAAAAATTGGTAAGTATATATTAATGCTATGATTTTATTAATTGTATTATTGTGTTATAATTGATGAACTTATTATTTAACTAAATGTGTAGTTAGAAGAGTCTAAAAGTGAAGAATCATCACTTCCGGACCATGTTTTGTGGAAGGAAGCTCGCGTGGGTAAGGATGGAGCTGTTAGAGAAGATGTTCAGCATGTTTATGACGAATGTGTAAGTATAACATTATGTATCAAAGTTAATCGAAATTTTATTAAAATATAATTAATTTTTAATCCCCACTAATAATTTTCGATTTTTCAATGAATTTCAGGAGAATCTATCTAAATCCTTACCCACAGATGAGGATGATTGCAGGAGCATTCTTATTCGAGTACTAAATGTTCCTGAGTATCCCGGTCGGGTGAGAGGTAAAGTATTTGGTGTGACTCCATCTTCCCTGTATAAGCAACGAAAGAGAAAAAATCCCAGCAACCAAGAAGTCATGCAGTTGATGATGGCACTACAAGCGCAAGTCCGTGAATTGCAACAGGATAAAGAGAGATATGAGGCGGAAAAGCGCGGTTCCGGTTTGAAATATACTAGTGACAAAGCTAGTATCAATTCTCCAAATAAAATTCCTGAGGTAATTAGCACATATTTATTTTAATTAAATTAACACATTTATTTTAATTGACCTTTATACATATTAACAGTTACATATTTATTATTGCTTCAGGGCATTTCATCTTGCCAGCTTTATTTGTCGTTACCGACTTATCGCATGGTTGGCAAGGGAAAAGTGCATAACCTTGTGGGAGCGTTACTTCACCATCAACCGCTCCCTAATGGATATCTGAAAGTGTCGGTTGATATCGCTTTAGATACGGATGTGGTACTACCCATACCTGACTCGGTTTCAGAGGTTACATTGCTGCGGGATGCAATAGGTTCGTTTGTTGCATGGCCGTTAGACCTCATTTCCATAAGTGATGAGGTATGTTGAAAACAATTACGAATCTCTTAGTATTCAAATGTCAATTCTGAACGATTATGAAAATCATTCTGAACCATTACTTACATTTTTTTTACATGGTAATGTTAGACTCCTACAAAACCCGCAGCTAAGAATAAAGAGGTTTTGCGGCAAAACGAGTCTGTTGAATTACACAGAGAGGTAACTTTTAAGTGTTATTCTATTATCTGAATTCAAAAGTTTCATGATTTTCTACTTTACCTAACTTATATGATTGTTAGGTTCCTGCTCATGCTTCACAACAGACCGGCAAGAAAAAAGCTCCTACAAGGACCGTGCAGGAAAAAAGAGCTCGCTTTCAGTCGTGTCTAGAAACACTTATGACAATGTCAGGTTTGATGGATGGTGCTATTCGTCAAATAGACATGGTTGAAGGTGTTTTTGGTTTTCCGCATTCTGAGATAATCGGAAAAGAGGACATGGAGCAGATATTCAATCATACTGAATTAGGCATCGGTGTTATGCATTCATACATCTGGTACTCCAATCAATCTATTATTTATTTAGTTGAACAATTTATTTACACATTTCAATGAAAATAGTCTAATGTTTATTATGTTTTTATTTAAGGTGCATGTATGAAAAATTCATGCGGGGGACGGAATTGTCAAACAGATTCTGTTTCTTCTCTTGCAGCCTTGTTAATGCACCGAGAATTGGTACGAATGCAATTGAAGTAAGAGACCACTTACTTGAGTGATTTATGGCCAGCAACACAGAAAGTATGTTTCTTTTACCGTATAATACTGGAAACGGGTAAGATTTTCATTCTAATTTCATTCTAATCTTTAATTTGTATCTTTTGCGTAGAAATTATCCATCTAAACTTTTGTTATATTTTACAGTGGACACTGGTTGTTGGTTACCATTAATCCTATAACATAAGTGGTCTATTATCTTAATTCATTGGATACTGATTGGTCCACATATCAGAATATGAAGGATGTGTTTGACATGTAAGTGAGATTGTTCGAAATATTCGTGTGTATTTGTATATTTAATTATTTCTGTGACATTGTTCTAAGTTTACGTTTTTCTTTTATAGAGCTATACTACTATACCGTGCACAAAGAGAGACTCAAGTAGCACGGGCTAGAGCAACCAATATTACATGGGTCAAAGTGGAGATATATTAATTTTCACAATATTTCTTATTAGTGATGCTACTTGATAACACAAAACATCTATATATTATTTCTTATTTGTTTGTCTATGTGTAATGCCCTCGTCAGCGTAATGACATAGACTGCGGGTACTTCGTTTTGAGGTTCATGAGAGAAATCTTTCAAATGGGACAATTGGAGATTCCTATTACGGTATGCATGGTTTTATAACTTAGGATTTATTTTAATATTTATCGGATATGTCATATAATTTATTATTTTTAACTAAATAATGCGTATTTTGTTTTGTTATGTAGTATTTCGATGATATGGCGTGTCCTTATTACACGAGGAAACAATTGCAAGATACTAAGGAGGAATTGTGTGAATTCTTTATTGCAAGAAGAATTCTTTCTTGAATGTATAGTTTTGTGAATTAAATTCTAGTTTATTGAAATGTAAATTCTATACAGGTTTGAAACCATACAATAGAATTTGTGCGAATTCTGCATGTAAATTCTAGTTTATTGAAATGTACAAATTCTATACAAGTTTGAAACCATACAATATAAGGAATTGTGCGAATTCTGCATTAATGTAAATTCTAGTTTTGAAATAGAATTTGTTAATGGAAATGCGTATCCATACTAGTTTATTGAAATGTGAATTATATAGGTTTATGGAAATGTGAATTATACAGGTTTCTGCATAAAAAATGGTTAAAATGGGATTTTTAAAAAAAATCTTCAAAATTATACGTAGACAAAAGACAGCGCTTTTGAGAAAAAAGCGCTGTCTAAAGGTATATAAAAAAATCTAAAATTTTATACGTATACATTAGACAGCGCTTTGAAAAGCGCTGTCTAAAGTCCCCCTTTAGAGAGCGCTTTTAAGGAAAAAACGCTCTCTAAAGGTATATAAAAAAATCATTATACGTATACATTAGACAGCGCTTTCAAAAGCGCTCTCTAAAGTATATAAAAAAATTCTTTAAAATTTAACGTATACATTAGACAGCGCTTTTGAAAGCGCTGTCTAAAGTCCCCCTTTTAGAGAGCGCTTTTTCATAAATAAAAAAGCGCTGTCTTTACCTACGACAGCGCAGCCTTAGACAACACTTTTAAGCGCTGTCATAGGCCAAAAAAAGCGCCCTCTTTTCCCTTGTTTGGCGTAGTGAGTGTATATGGACGACATGATTGTTAAGTCTGAAACAGAAGAAGGACATGTGGAAGATTTGTCAAAACTATTCAAGCATCTGAGAAAATACAAACTCCGCTTGAATCCCAATAAATGTACATTTGGTGTTCGCTCAGGAAAGCTTTTGGGATTCATCGTCAGCCATAAGGGAATTGAAGTCGACCCCGACAAAGTCAAGGCCATTCAAGAAATGCCTTCACCCAGAACAGAAAAGCAAGAGGATTTTTGGGACGTCTAAATTACATCTCAAGATTCATATTTCTCATGACAGCGACATGTGCACCGATTTTCAAACTCCTCCGAAAGGACCAAGGATGTGTATGGATGAAGGATTGTCAAAAAGCTTTTGAAAGCATCAAAGAATATCTACTGAATCCACCTATTTTGTCTCCTCCAGTAGAAGGAAGACCCCTGATCATCTACTTAACAGTCCTAGAAGATTCCATGGGCCGTGTGCTGGGTCAAAAAGATGAGACAAGACGAAAAGAATACGCCATTTACTACTTGAGCAAGAAATTCACGGATTGTGAAACTCGATACACTATGCTCGAGAAAACCTGTTGCGCTTTAGTTTGGGCTGCTAAACATCTTCTCCAGTATATGATTTGTCATACCACTTGGTTTATCTCCGAAATGGATCCGATCAAGTATGTCTTCGAGAAGCCTGCTTTAACTGGAAGAATTGCCTGTTGGCAAATGTTGTTATCAGAATACGACATCGAGTACCATGCTTAGAAAGTCGTCAAAGGAAGTATTTTAGCCGATCATCTGGCTCACCAACCAATTGACAATGATGAATCAATCAAATTCGACTTCCCTAACAAGGATGTGATGTACCTAAATATGAAAGACTGCGATGAACCGCTACCAGACGAAGGGCCCGATCCGGGATCCCAATGGGGATTAATATTCGACGGAGCTGTCAACGCTTTTGGAAATGGAATTGGGGCAATCATTGTTATTCCTCAGGGTACCCGTGTTCCTTTCACCGCCAGGTTGGCATTCAAATGTTCAAATAATAAGGCCGAATATGAAGCTTGCATCATGGGTCTCGAAGAAGCTATCGACTTAAGGATAAAGAACTTGGACGTGTATAAAGACTCAGCTTTGGTTATATATCAGATCAAAAGAGAATGGGACATATGCCAAACTGGATTGATTCCTTACAAAGACAACGTAAGAAGGTTGTTACCTTTCTTCAACAAAATTGATTTTCATCACATTCCTCGTGAAGAAAACAATGGCTGATGCACTGGCTACTATATCCTCCATGATTAGCGTGAATTGATGGAACGACTTATCCAAGATTGCCATGATGCGCCTTGATAGGCCCGCTTACATATTTGCGGTTGAAGCGGTCATCGATGACAAACCATGGTATCATGATATCAAATGCTTCCTTCAAAGACAAGAATACCCGTCTGGGGCACCAAGAAAAGATAGGAAGACTCTTAGAGGACTGGCAAGCAACTTCTTCTTGAACAATGATGTACTCTACAAAAAAAACTTCGACATGGTTTTGTTCAGATGCGTGAATGAACACGAAGCAAACATGCTAATGAAAGAGATTCACGAGGGATCCTTTGGCACTCATGCCAATAGACATACAATGTCAAGAAAAATTCTAAGAGCAGGATATTATTGGCTAGCAATGGAATCCGATTGCTACAAGTACATGAGGAAGTGTCACAAATGTCAAATTTACGCCGACAGAATTCATGTGTCAAATTCTACATGAGGAGTGCATGAAGTCTATTCTTGATAGTTACTAAAAAGCTTATGGGCAGTTAGTCAACATTGATAAATATGAAGTTTCTTTTAGCAGGAACATTGAAGAAGGGATGCAGGAGAGAATCCGTGCTAGACTTGGCTTCAGGGGTGTCATTAGCCACTCTCGCTACCTTGGTCTCCCGGTTGTTTTTGGTAGGTTAAATAAAGAGGTTTTTCAATTGATTATTGAACGTGTTTGGAAGAAGGTCAAAGGTTGGAAATAAGGTTTTTTATCCATAGATGGAAAAGAGGTTTTAATAAAGGAAATGTCGCAAGCAATCCCCACTTATATAATGAGTTGTTACAAAATTCCTGATCAGTGCTGTAAGGATATTTAAGGCATGTTAGTAAAGTTCTGGTGGGGTTCCAAGGAGGGTGATTGTAAAATTCAATGGATGAGTTGAGAACGTTTGTCTCAAAGAAATGGGGATGGTAGTTTAGGCTTCAGAGGTATACTACCATAAATTTTGAAGCAAGGCATGATCCCAAACCTCCAAATATGTTTCAAGGACCTTAAATTCCTCATATTAATCCCTTTATATGATTGGATTAACCCAAAGAATTTGGTTCATAAGCAATGCAAGGATTCAAATTCATTTGGACCACAAACTAGGGTTTATGATAAAAAGTCAACTGTACCTTTGACTTTTGACCAAGACATGATCTCAAACCTTGGGACATGATTCAATACACTCAAAAGCACCCTTGGAATCCATCCAAGATGTTTAAAATAGCCCAAGGGCTTGATTTCACAAAGGATCACAAAATCAAAGTTTATCTGATACAAAAGTCAACTGCGCCCAAAATCAAGTTTGATTTTGAGTTTTTGGTCAACCATGGTCTCTTCAAGTCAAAAACAATGTTAATATGTGATTTGAATAATGATTGATCAAGAAAAATTAAGAAAAGTGAGGTTACTTGTAATAAGGGCAACCTTAGGAAACTTAGAAATATTTCTAAGTCATGAAAAACAATGATTTTTGCCCTACTTTACAAGGTCATAACTTCCAAACCAAGTAACCATTTTCTTGGATCCAAAGACCAAATTGAAGAGCTTATTACACACTACAACTTTTTCAATGAGGGTGAATTCCCAAAAAGTGCATAGATTGATATATGAAGCAATGAAGTTAGGGTTTCAAAACTTTTGAACTTTGACACTTAGAGAAATTTTGGACAGAATCTGTTTTGTGTTTTAACCAACTTTGAGGCCATTTTTCTCCAAAATCCAAGATGAATCAAGACCAAATGCAAACATCAAAGTTGAACAGTGATATACCAGCTTTCCAAAATGTCTAAGAACATCATCTAATTCCATTTAAGCAATGAGATATGGAGGGTACAATACACCTTGCTACAACTGTTTTACAAAATCAGATTTGGCATTTTATTGCAATGCACGATTTTGGAGTCAAGTGCAATGATCATGGTCTTACCAATTCAACAAAAATCAGAATGAATCATATCAAACCTGCAAGATAGACCTAAAAAGTCAAGAATAACCTCATTGGAATTATGGAGTTTTGTCATATATGCCTTGTATTCAAGATGCATTTATGTGCAATAGTGCATATTCAACAAAGTCACTCTTCTCAGTCAAGATAGTTGCTTAAACAACATTAAAACACTATGCAGAATGTGGAATTGGACAAAAGGTACCTATGATATTTGGAAGTGATAATGTACCTTGGCATGGAAGTAATCACACCTTGCCAAAAACATTGAATGAGATCTTATCCTTTAAGTCGTCCCTATTCAGCCAAGACAAACTCATTCACCTATAAATAGAACTTATTTCTAATCATTCAAACCACTCTAAAATAACACAACACTTGTTTTCTCTCATTTCTTTCTTTCACTCCAAGTTTCAAAATTTTCAAAAGTGAGAACCGTGTTTTCAAAACCAGAGCTTCTTGGCTCAAACTTTTGATTCAAACCCACCATATACATCATGTATAAGTGATCCAAACACTTAAACACCATCTGTAACATCAATTGCATCAAGATCATAGCTCATCCCAACCAAGATGCAATCGGATTTGAGCTCATCAATCCAGAAGTTTTCCATCCATTCCAAGCATATAAACACATTCCTTGAGGTGTAGGGAAGCTCTCCAGATCATCATTTCACTTCTGTAACACCTACAACTGAGGATTCGATCTCCTCTTGCAAGGTATGCCTAAACTTTTCAAACTCCATGATTCATGCATCATAAATGTTATTTCAAGTTACCAACATGTGTCTGGTAGTTCATAGATCATTTACCCTCAATCAATTGTTATTTATCTTGCTTGTATGAGATTTAATAATAGTTTTTGCATAGCTATGGTTCATCTGGTTCGTGCATGATAATTCACTCCACACTTAAAATAAATGAAATTAAATACCACCATTGGATTCCTTGTTTAAAAACGAGCAACTTTCATTTTTATATAGTCCAAATTCATTGTGTATTTCATGAGATAGCCTCCATTTTGTAAAATTCACGAGGCTGAGGAAGAAGATGAAGTCTGGCGCCTTTTTTTTTTTAATTTCCCACGCATTTATCATATATTATATGTTGGTTTGGTATAATTATCACCAGCACATGCTGGCTCAGTTAGCAATGGCGTGTTTTGCTAGGAATTGAGTGGGAGGGCGTCGATTCAAACCCCACCCATGCCATATTTTTTTACCATTTTTCACTTTTTCACATTTTTCATAATAATTTTCAAATAATTATTTTAATATGCAAAATTAATTATTTTTAAATGATTTTTTGGAGACATGTCACTCATCCACTCTATTAATTTAATACTTCAAAACATTCCAAAAAAAGATTTTATTTAATCACGTTTTGATAAGTTGAAAATAATTGCTCTTTATGTTTAAAAACCTTGAAAATTGATTTTTCTTTTTAATTGTTTTTTAAACCTAATTCACTTTGATTCTTATATGGATTAAACCTAATGTTTGAAACTTTGTTTTATGATTACAACATGTTTATCTTGGCTCACACACTATTTATACCATGTTTTAAATCATCCTTATTTAAAATTAGGGTTTTAATCCCGATTAAACTTTTCAAATTCAAAATCTTGGGCATCCACTTGGTATAAGTCCCTTCCCTTTTTAAAACTCACACCATGATTAATTATTTGCTCATGTTAGTACTTTGTAAAAAGCATACTGGTTTAAACATTTCTTTCATTGAATCTCATAAATTCAGTCAACACTCATTTTCATTGAATCTCATAAATTCAGTCAACACTCATTTTCATCAAATCTTAGGCCTCTGCTAGAGTGTATGTCCCAGCCCATTTCAATTTTCAAATCATCAAAATCTTGGGTCTCTATTAGAGTGTAAGACCCATCACTTTTTTCACATATCCTAATCAATTTTGGGCCTCTATTCAGAGTGTAAGTCCCATCCCTCTCTTTCAAAAATCATCTTCTGTTTTCAAAACACCTTTGTATATAGAATAAATCTTGGGCCTCTGTCAAGAGTCTAAGACCCACCACCTTTTCTTTTCAATAAGTCATGGGTCTCTGCTTAGAGTGTAAGACCCAACGTATTTGTGAATAGAATATGTTAGTTCTGCAGCTATGCAGTGTTTGTGTTGGCTAAATTTTGTTAAAACCTAATTGATAGCTTTATGTCACTTAAGTTGTTTTAACATGCTGTTTTGTGTATCTGCCATAATAGTTTAGTTGCAGGTTGTGAAATGTCAAGGAGGGTGTCTTGGCATGCTGTTCTACATTAACTAGTTATGTTCAGTATCTGTCATATTAGATTAGTTGCAGGTTGTGGAGATGTCAAGTGTGATGTCTTGACATGTTGTACTGCACTAAGCTGATATGAGTGCATGGTTGTTTTAAGGTGTTGCTGTTTTGCTGTCATGTGATGGTTAATCACGATGTCAAAGGAGATGTCATAACATTACTGTCTGATACAGTAATTGCTGCTATTGTATATCTCTTGACGGATTTGATTTGATTTGATGAGATCTTTTTGGATATACCTCATCATTATACGCAGGTCAAGGAGATTTATTAGGAACAAAGTGCAGATTTAATTGGATTTCATAAAAAGGATCTTAGAGACTTTTTGGGAAACTGCTTGGAGACTTGTTCCTATTTATGTGGAGAAAATTCTGCAGCTGATTTAAAGTATGAAGATTTGATTGAAGACCTAATTTGTAGGAGAATCTTTTGCAGATTTGTAGCAACTGATATGTTGTGATTTGAAGCCCAAATCCAGCTGGGTTTAGGTTATAAATAGAAGCATTATAACCTAGAAAAATAAGCCAGCCATCATGTAAATTATAAGGGTTGTGTTGGTCGATGAACCACCCGGTTTGTGGGATGGTCATCGTGTTTATCTCGAAGCCTGTAGGTAAGAGATGCATTGTTCTTGGAGGAAGCTTTTAAGCAACTTCAAGATGGTGTTCTTAGTCAAGACCTTTGGCTGAGTATTAGCATATGAGTGTGTCTTCTATGTTTATGTGTTTGAAGAGTTGTTGGAAATCAAGCTGTTGATGCAGAGGCTGAGGTGTTGACTGCTACATATCATTGCGATGATTGGAAGTGAGATGGAGTCTCTTATCTAGGGTGGACTTAGGTAGAAGGGTCATTGGGTAGTGATTAAGTGAGTAGATCATCAACGGGTGTGTTGATTGTAGGGTCTATGAATTGATACTACTGATAGTGAACTTCCTTCCTGGCTTGGTATGCCCCCAGATGTAGGTTGTTAGACCGAACTGGGTGAACAATTCTTGTGTTGTTTACTGCTTTTTCCTGTTACTATTGTTGCCTTATTCATACAACAGATATTGATGTTGTGACATCTCACTTGACATCACATATCTGATACCAAAATTTCAATTGGTATCAGAGCAGGCATCCTGTTCGTTTTTTTGGGTGAGATCCTAGGGAAGATACTTTCTGGTTCATGTGCAAGGAAGATAGCCGTGCTGAAAAGTTGTTTGGACTTGGTCAGTTCATATGTTGTTTGAATGGTCCCTTGAAGTGGAGGATGGACTATTCGTGACAGGGTGTGTATTGGCTCTGTTTGATGTTGTCAGGCGTGTAACTTTGGTGGTGAGCTGCTTTGTGGGGTGATTTAGTGCACCTGATGTGTGGTTTAATTTATTTTCAAACCTATGTTGACCTATTGCACATGGAGTGTCGTGTGTGTGCAAGGGTTATTATGTTTTGCCTGAAGGTTGTAGAGGAGTTTTTTGGTGTGTGTTCCGCTGCATATATATATATCTAATGGAAAAGTCCTTGTGGTTTTGTGTGTTACGGCTGCATCACTCTGTTCTCCTCTGAAGGTGTATCACATGGTGTGGTGATACTTGAGGATATCTTTAACTAGCTTGTTGAGTTGTCAAAGATACTTGAGGTTCATCCCAAGTCCACTCATAAAGGAACTTTTATATGAGCTTGTTGAAAAGAGATCTGAAGAAAGTTAGAAGCAATTTATTCTTGCTTCCAACCCTACAAGGCCAATCTTTGGGCTTTGATAAAGGATCTCTTGGTGTGTTTCTTGAGAAGGGAACTTATGTCCTACCAGATGTTGGAACATAAAACCAGCAGATTGTGCACAATCTTGTTGGATACGGGTATGGCATAATAGATGCTTGGGGGCTAAACAAATGTGTTTTGAACACATCTGTTTGGAACCTACTCCTGGCTTGGAAGAGGAGGCATCTGGGTTGTGTGTCTAAGAAGTTTCTTTCAAGAAACATGTCTTAGATAAGTGTGCTGGTCAAGAGATGATCAACATAGTGTCACTCATTGGATTAGTGTATTTCTGATCCAAGTGAGTAGGAGTACAAAGGTTGTTTGTTTTTGTGAAGGTCAAGCTCAAATGTCAAGGACATTTTCTCTAAAATCTGAAAGTTCCTTCTGATCAAAGCAGCCAAATGTATGCAATCTTGTTTATGGCCATGGAGCAAATTGTGTTTGAAAGGAGTTCTGTGTGTGTACCAACCATAGGATGTGCAGCTATTGGATGGGAGAATGAATAATGCCCTTAGGAGTTCTTAGCAGTTAATAAAGGAGAGTCATTTATCTGATGATGGAAAAACTCGAAGAAATGCCAGACATAATGTCTTGACATCTTTGTATTGAGAATTTACTTTTCTCAATATGTCTGGTAGTGTTTCTCAAAAACAGGATGGAGGTGGGTTACTCAAACTTGATATCACTATCAAGTTTATGAGAGCGTGGAACTCTTGTTCTAGTGGAAGAGAAACTCGAAGGGTTATGCACAGGGGAGATATATTAACATAACTGGTTGGCTGGTGTCTTCATTATTGGATTGTCATCCAAACCATCTAGGGTGAGCATTTCATATTTGTGCTTGGAGAAAGGAGGAGTTGGTGTTTTTTTGGGACCAAAGGATTATGGTTCCCTGGTATCTGCATGAGAAGTTTCTTCTTAAGCTGGAGTTCAGCTATGTGGTGTCCTCACATAATGGAACATTGTTTTTGAGGATTGAAGAGCATCCTTGTAGGTTGAATTGTTAGGAGAAGCATATTTGTCTATGCTGTTTGTGATGACCAGTCAATGGTTTCTCTCTTTTAGATGCAGAAGGATGGCATCCAACATCTCAAAGACAGACAGGAGGTCCGAACATTAGAAGTTTGAGGATTCTTGATATGTAGAGTATGCAGGTTCCTGCTTATGTGTATGGGTTTGAAGGTTGATCAGCTACTGATGGTCAATCCTCTTGTGTCCCTTGCAAGAGATGTGTGTGGATTACTATGGTTGTTGTCTCCAAAGCCATAGTAGATGTTTAATGTGATTTACTATGGTTGCTGATGTCGGAACTGATGTTGAAACATCAATTCAGTTCTTTGCTCAGGGTGGAGTGAAAGGTTAAGACATTGACCTAATTTGGAATGACTTTGTGGGTTGAATGGTTGTCATGATGGTTTGTCATGAAGAAAGATCAACAGATGCCTGATGTGTGCGAAAGAAGAATGTCATATCAAATGTCCTACCTAGTGTGAGAAGGTAGTCTTATCTGACTAATGATAAATACTTTGATGGGAGCTAAGTATTTGTCTGATATGCAAGTCTGCAGTCTGAACTCTTTGCTTCAAAGAGGGTGTGCTAGTTTATTTCTCTCTATGGTGTTCAGGTGTTTATGTTAACCTGAATAAGCTGCTCTGGCTGTGTTTTATTGGGAGCTTCTTAAAGGACTTCTATGCACAATGAGTCCTTTGAATAGTGATGGGAAGCATCATGATTGTTGATGGTTTTATTTGGAAGTTGATTGAGATTGTGCATGTGGAGTTGGATGCTCAAGCATTATTGTCAGAAGAGGTGTTTCTGACTATGTGGATTAGGATGTGGAGATTCTGAGCTTGTTTTATTTTGAATAGTGATCTTATCAGAACGTTTCTGAAGAGCTGTTATTTCTTCTGCTGCAAGTATCTCTTGAAGAGATTGGATCTCAGTAAAGCTTTTAAGTAAGCTGAGAATTCGTGGGGTCTGTATGAGCATGAAGATGTTCATGTGCTTGAACTGAGGATTGGTGTTTTTGTTTCCGTTGTGTGCCTTAGGGGGAGTAAAGTGGTGTTTTGCTTGATGTTTATGATGTCAAATCAGATGTCATGACTTTATGTCATGTGTGTACTACTGCTTACGAAGAGTAGTTACATTTTTGTTGCTAAACTTGTGCAACTATTTAGGGGGAGCATGATAGTCTGTCATGCTTGCTTGCTGCTGCTGAAAAGATGTGGAACTCCTTACTGTGTCTGGGAGAATTTATTTTTCTCTGCAGTTTTTTTTTTGGAAGAACTCTGTAGGAGTCTTTGTTGATGGGAGATGTCACACTTGTCTTGGTGTGTGTTAATAATTCTAAGTAAGAGGAGGTTACTTAGAGTTTAGTGGAAGGCAGTGTGTTTGTGCTTCAGAACGTGTGAATGATTGTCTAAAGCTTTCCTGACTGGATGGTTAAAGCTGTGTTGGTCAAGCTTTTGTGCATACAAGAGAAGGAAGACAATGTCTGATTGGATGTCAGAACATTTTTCGGGACATGTTTTCTCCTTGAGCCATACAAGGAAGTATTGTGGACGGTGCTGTCAGGAGGATGTGTAAAATGGACGCAGTGTTGTGTGAAGATCTTCAGTTTGGATTACTATGCTATAGTAAGTACAATTGGTGGAGCAAATCAAGAATCATGGTGATGATGTCTTGGTGTGTGGCAGATGTTCTAACTTGTGTTGGGACATTGTCTGATTGGATATCCTTGGTGAAGGATGATTATGCTTGGGTTCAGGAGCTTGGTGCCTACATTATGGCTAAGGAGGGTCTACATAGTTATACGGGAGAATGATGAAGTAGAAGGTCTGCCTTGGATGGAGAATGTAGAGAAGACTGAAGCAGATCAAGTATTGATTGCTTGAAAGTCTGAAGGTGAAGATACTCATCAACTGATCAGGAGTATTCCAAATTATCACACTGGAGAATGATAGGGAATGATTGCCTTTGGAGAGTTGGGGCCTTGCTAAGGCCAGTTGAAAAGCTTGGGGAGAGAGTATTGTTCTTGTGTTATTGTGATCTTCTGTGATATGATGGGTTGTGATGTGTTTTTGTTTGTGGATTTGAAGTTTTGTGGATTTGAAGTTTTTGTGGCTCTCTGGTTGTTTTTGGTCCCTTGGCTTGAGTGGGAGCTTTAGCTTGTTTGAAGGAGGATGGTGATCCTTATGTTCCTCACGTATAGCATGATGTAACTTTATGTGTGAGTGACTACTTTTTCTTGTCAGAAGGGATTGTGGTGCCAAAACGAATGTGCTTCAGCAGGTGGCTGGACTGGGAGTGAGCTCTTGAAGACATGAAGATGCGTCTTATGTTTTCCATTCAGGAGCACTAGTTATCCACGTCAGGGGGAGTAATACTACTATTTTTTTTCTGCTTCTGGTTGAATGCATAGTTGCTTGGTTTGGCATATTATGGCTAAAAAGGGGGAGAAGTAAGTAGTAGTAGCCAGTGTCCTTGGTTGTTTCCGTGAGGAGGAGCTGGTTGTGTTATCCAAAGGGAAATCAAGAGTAGATACAGAACATTTAAAAGATACATAAGATCCTGCTGTTAGGGGGAGCTGGCTGGAGTCAGGGGGAGATGAGTGTGCTGCTGACATATGATGTTCTATATGATGTGGCTGTGTGAGGTTGTGTATGTGTGCAGATAAAGATTAAGTGTTGATCTGCTTGTGTAAGTGTTGCAGTGCTGATAATTGTTTTACTGATGTGAGTGACTATCTTCTACTGCTGATATATTTGATATGATATGATGGTTTTAGCCAAAATTTGCCAAAGGGGGAGTTTGTTAGTTCTGCAGCTATGCAGTATTTGTGTTGGCTAAATTTTATTAAAACCTATTTGATAGCTTTATGTCACTTAAGTTGTTTTAACATGCTGTTTTGCGTATCTGCCATAATAGTTTAGTTGCAGGTTGTGAAATGTCAAGGAGGATGTCTTGGCATGCTGTTCTGCACTAACTAGTTATGTTCAGTATCTGTCATATTAGATTAGTTACAGGTTGTGGAGATGTCAAGTATGATGTCTTGACATGTTGTGCTGCACTAAGCTGATATGAGTGCATGGTTGTTTTAAGGTGTTGCTGTTTTGCTGTCATGTGATGGTTAATCAAGATGTCAAAGGAGATGTCATAACATCATTGTCTGATACAGCAGTTGCTGCTATTGTATATCTCTTGACGGATTTGATTTGATTTGATGAGATCTTTTTGGATATACCTCATCATTATATGCAGGTCAATGAGATTTATTAGGAACAAAGTGCAGATTTAATTGGATTTCATAAAAAGGATCTTAGAGACTTTTTAGGAAACTGCTTGGAGATTTGTTCCTATTTATGTGGAGAAAATTCTGCAGCTGATTTAAAGTATGAAGATTTGATTGAAGACCTAATTTGTAGGAGAATCTTTTGCAGATTTGTAGCAGCTGATATGTTGTGATTTGAAGCCCAAATCCAGTTGGGTTTAGGTTATAAATAGAAGCATTGTAACCTAGAAAATTAATCCAGCCATCATGTAAATTATAAGGGTTGTGTTGGTCGATGAACCACCCGGTTTGTGGGATGGTCATCGTGTTTATCTCGAAGCCTATAGGTAAGAGATGTATTGTTCTTGGAGGAAACTTTTAAGCAACTTCAAGATGGTGTTCTTAGTCAAGAGCTTTGGCTGAGTATTAGCATATGAGTGTGTCTTCTATGTTTATGTGTTTGAAGAGTTGTTGGAAATCAAGCTGTTGATGCAGTGGCTGAGGTGTTGACTGCTAGACATCATTGCGATGATCGGAAGTGAGATGGAGTCTCTTATCTAGGGTGGACTTAGGTAGAAGGTTCATTGGGTAGTGATTAAGTGAGTAGATCATCAACGGGTCTGTTGATTGTAGGGTCTATGAATTGATACTTCTGATAGTGAACTTCCTTCCTGGCTTGGTATGCCCCTAGATGTAGGTTGTTAGACCGAACTGGGTGAACAATTCTTGTGTTGTTTACTTCTTTTTCCCGTTACTATTGCTGCCTTGTTCATACAACAGATATTGATGTTGTGACATCTCACTTGACATCACATATCTGATACCAGAATTTCAGAATAAAACACCCAACAATCAAAAACACTAAAGATGCCAAATCTTCCATGAATTCAAACCTGTCCTATCAATGTCTATACTTGCTAAATCTTCAATTATGTTTGTTCATATTTTGCTTCTCTTGACATTCATATCATCCTTAGTTTAGACATTGGTCAAACAATAGGATCCCTTCAAATCATAACTTAGTTCAAACATCTAGTTCCCTGGCCTCCTCTTTGGCATCATACAAGGAATCTCCCCAGCAAGATAGCCTCCTCTTAGGCTTCATACAAGGAGACTTGGGAAGTCTCATTCAATCCCCCAGCCTCCTCTTTGGCTTCATGCAAGGACCCTCGGGCTTCTTAAAAGCATAAGTCATGTTTTAGTCATCTATACAATAAATCTTTTAGCCCCATCCATCTTGGGCTTTGTACAGGATACAATAAATCTTTTAGACTTACCCGTCCCAGGTTTTGTACATGATACAATAAATCTTTTAGCCTCATTCATCCTGGGCTTTGTACAAGACACAAATAAAAATCCCCAAAAGAGTCATTCAAATCCTCAGTATTGAGTCAGTCTCTTCAAATTTCCTTAACAGTTATTAGCCTTCTCTCAGGATTTTTATACAAATAATTTCCTCCAGTCAATCAGCCTCAATCTTGGGCTTTGTACAAGATAGATAAAACTCTCCAGTTGAGTCAATCTTTTTCAGCTTCATATCTTGGGCTTCAATCAAGATACCTAAGTAAATCCATCTCCTCACAGATGAGACCTTGAGCCATCTCTGTAGGAAGATATATCTTCTAATCACTACAATTCCAATCAAACATCAAAACACTGCTTTTCCATATAACTGATGTAAGTGGCACACTTGTTGATTCAAAATCCAAGTTGGAGTCCCTCCTTTATCATGGTTCAAAAACTTTTCTTTCATCTAACTGATGTAAGTGGCACACTTTTCGATTCTATATCCAAGTTAAGGTCCTTTTGTTAGTATGTAAAGGATTTATAAAGGAAAAAGTGGCATTTCTTAACACAATAAGTTTAAAGATTTCTTCCCTTATGACATCATTCTCAAATGATTGTAGTGAATAGGTGAGATATCTCCCTTAAAGATGACAATTTGTCAAGTCTTTCAAACACTCTTTTAGCTTCATCATCTTGATCTTTGAACAAGATATAAAATAAACATTTTCCTCCCATAGATTAGGAGGAACTACAAATGCTCTGATTTCCCCAATCCTCTTTTGTTGGGAATACATAGGCATAAGATTGTGAAATCTTAGCGAGCACACTAATAAAAAACCTTAGGTCTAGGCACCTTCCAAAAACAATAGAAAACCATAAAACAACAAAAACATTTCCTCAATTTTCACAAAGGAGAAACTTTCCTGATCAAATAGCAAAGGAACTTAAACAAGCGAGTAATTCAACAGTAGAAATATATACAATAAAGGTTCCTATATATTACTATAGATACTCAGGGTGTTAATAGCTTCCCTTAGTATAACCAACCCTCGTTTCCAGATCTCTTAGCATTTGTATGGAAAACTCTTGCAAGCAGAGTTAGTTTAAGGTATCTTCCCCTTCCTTTTAAGCATCATAGGATAAATATTAGAAATCAGAAAGTAGCACTAAATGCGGTAGTGGTCGCGTCACAAAAACCGGAGCTACAAGAGGTAGGAATACGGTTTGGAGAAAGCATTCGAAGGTTGTAGTGAATCCCCTGATAAAGAACTTCGCGTGGATATTGGCTAAGGACATCCTCCCTACCAAGAGTAATATGTGCAAACAAGGTATAACCCTTGATGACACTTGCTCTCTTTATCATAGTCACTCTAAAACATGCCTTCATCTCTTTCTTTGCTATGATTTTGTAAAGCGAGTTTTCTTTGCTTCCCCTCTGGGAGTGTGTGTCCCTTCTGAAGGGGATATTATTGACTGGTTAGCAGATGTTTTGTCTTGCAAAGAAGTGGTTGTTGCCCAAACTGTGATTACTGGCTTGTGGAAGGTGTGGAAGGCGAGGAAAAATGTGGTTTTCAATTTTGCAGCTCTTGATCCATGCTTGATAGCTGCTGACATTTGGGATACTATGAAGGAAGCAAATGTGGTGACTAGGAACGTGGTTAACAATGGTTAGGGTGTTGGTTTGCTGCAAAGGGTATCTAACTCCTGGGTGATACAGTCTGACGCAGGTTGTTTTAAAGATGACATTGTGTCCTTTGGCTGTGTGATTAGAGATCCCTCGAGCAATATATTCTTGGCTGCCTCTAATCGAATTATCAGTCATGTTGATCCAGCTATGGCAAAGTTATTGGCTATTCGATGGTGCTTCCGGCTGGCTAAATATTTCAAGCTTGATAATTTCATCCTTCAATCTGATGCTCTTGTAGTTGTGTACTGTATTAATGGTTATGATTATAGGGCTGACTTAGATCTTATTGTTTTGGATTATAAAGCCCTTCTGCATGATTTCTGTAAGTCTTCCTTGGTTTTTATTAGTATGTCCTTTAATTGTGATGCCCATTACACGGTTGGAATTGGAAAATCCGTTGGGTCCCATACCTGGATTGATTATATTCTCAACCTGGATTTTCCCCCTTGTGCAGCATCTTTGGCTCTTTCTTGATCAATATAATTTATTTAGTATAAAAAAATAGCAAATATAAAATTTTGTTTTGCAAATTATAAAGAAATAGAAAGTAATAAAATTCTTTAACCTATTAATCCATGTGATATTGAAGTTTATAAAATAAAATATATTTAAACAGTATGATAGGATATGATATTAGTGGCACACCAAATAGTTTGAGGGAGTGAAGAAAACATACAAAACTGCGGGCGCAAGCTTTTCCAAACTTTGTACAGAGAGAGAAAATTAGCATTATCAAAATAAGACAAAATTATTTGGTGGGGGCTTAAGCCCCCTTTTGATTGTACTCGCATCTGCCCTTGACCACTACCCCTTGAAGATTAGGTGGTCAACAACTTCCTATGATCATGAGAGAGCGATTATTGCCCCTAAGGGTTACTTAAATCCTATATCTAAGAAACCTCTATAAATACCTCTCTCCTAGTGAAGGGGGGGACAGATTTTAAGCCATACATATTATTAGAAAATTAATTTAAATCAAATGGATCGAGGCTAGAATCGTGAACAAAATCACTTTCTTTATAAGTATTTCAAGCACTCTCAAATGTCTTAGAGTTGGAACGCGGGAATATCCAGGATAATTCAGCCTATACTCGAGTTTGCACAAGACCGATAAAAACTCAAATGTAGGGAAGATGAAATCTGGAATTTTATTTGAAGAGGATATGCTTTTGTGTTGTATTTTTCTGAATCCGGAATGCTCAATTTATATTCCAAAGTAGTGTTGTTTCACAAGGTTGCGACCCTTGATGAAACACACACTTTCAGCAACACCTTTAGCAAATGTTGCACTATTTTGCCTACAACAACACTTTTACCAAATGTTGCATTGTTTCACCTACAGAAGCACTTTTACAAAATGTTGCACGTTTCGTCTACAACAACACTTTTACTAAATATTGCATTGCTTCACCTACAACAACAGTTTTCAAAGGATGTATTGTTTCACATTCTACAACATTTCACAAAGTGTTTCCTATTTATGAATTCAAAATACAAACTGCCTACTACAACACTTCACAAGTGTTGTCTATTTCTGAATTAAAAAATTAACCTTCACTTGCATATTTTCTTGTCATTTTAGAACACACTCAAGATTATTAATTGTTAATAATTTACAACAATCTCCCACTTGTTTTAATAATAACAAGATCAATTCCATAAAAAGAGAGGAAAAGAATGTTAATAAAGTAAAATATCTTTCAATTTGAACTTATCCTTAGTAAGGATAACACAAACTTTAATCGAAATGTTAGGTAGCTATTCTTTGAACCGTTATCCCTTGTGATTATACCAGTGTTACCTTACACACATTCTTTAATGGTTTTTCGCTTACATCTCTCGCCTAACATTATATCTGGTCATGTGTTTTTCCTATATTCATGAATTTTTCATGAGACAAACTCCAAATCTTAGTTTAAGACGGCATCATCTCAAAATTCACATAGGTGAAATTGATTTTGTATCTATTTCTTAAGATACATATCCTCAATATAGAACTTCATTAAGAGTTTGAAAAAAAACTCAACCCTCAATATGTAATAGTCAACATTGTCACAGAATGTTGCATAAACATACAAATCAACGACTTGTTGTTACCCATTGAATCTTAGGTTAAGGTTTGTTAACTTCAGATTGTGTTGCTACCATTGTTGGAAGCCTTATTCAAGGAGTTTCAAAATCTTTGGCCAGTGGTTTAGTAAATGGATCAAGCAAATCATAGCTTGACCGTATATATGTGGATGAAATGATTACATCCTTAATCAAATTTCTTACGAATGAATGTCTAAGTCATACTTGCCTAGACTTTATGTTATACACTTTTTTACGCTCTAGGTAAAATAGTTAGACTACCGCAATATATCAACACCTTTGAAACATTGTCTTTAGCCAATAGAACTTCCAACAAAAGGTCCCTCTACCATTCATCTTATTCACCAGCGAAAGAAAAATCCCCGAACTATGATTCTATGGTTGAGAGAGTGATCCACATCTGTTTCTCGCTCTTCCAAGAAATTGCACCCCTAACTAGTGTAAATATGCACACAAATGTAGATTTATGATATTCAACACTTGATATCCAACTCGCATCGGTATATCTTTCTAATATGGCAGGAAATCTACCATAATGCAGACCAATATTTTTGGTTTACATAAGATAGCCGAAAATCCTAATGATGGCCTTCTAGTTCTCACCATTTGGATGACTAGTAAAATTTACTCATTTTACTAATTGCAAATGCGATGTCGGGTCTGTGTGTGCATTCTTCCATCTAGCCAGGTTTTGAATGATGCTAAAACAAGGAGAGTGCGTTAGCGTTTTTGTATATTGGGCCGTATCAACAAAAAATTTAGATGTGCATTGATCATTTTAGTCTTAGGATGCATACAAATGGCTTTGAAAATGATTAGAAATTTCTAGGCATGCTTCATAAATCGAAAACAAAGTTTATGTGTGAATATTGTTGCCTAGGCCGACACATACGAGTTCAGGTCGACCTATAGAAGCTTTTTCTTTAGTATAGGTCAGCACATATCTTGTATAGGCCGACCTCCACGCATCAATATTAAAGCCTCTAGGCTCTGCCCATAGGTCACCCCACTTAGGTCAACCTAGGTACCTTGACAGACCGAACTATTGCTTTCATAGGCAGACCTGTAGCTTTCAAAAACTTAAATTTTGTTTTGCATCTTATTTTTCTTGCATCCTTTTTCCCTATTTACACACACACACACACACACACACACACACACACACACACACACACACACACACACACATATATATACTCATACATGCACCTTTTTCTAGTGAGGTACTAGTAAGGTACTATTGTAGAACCTAAACGAAAGCAGAATTACAAAGTTTCCCCATCATCTTCAACCTTTCTTCTATGCATACACACAATCAAACTACACATAATCATTTTTTGATTGGGTGACCATCTAGATTAAGGTTCATAAATTCAAATTAGGTTGGTGTAACCGAGAATATTGGGTTGGGATCATTATATGTTTCAAATAAGAAAACCAAGTTGGAATAAATAATATAAAGACCAAAAATAATTAAATCGACCTGATTAAATAAATCTAAAAAAAATCGGGGCGTTACAACTCTCCCCCACTTAGAAATTTTCGTCCTCGAAAATAATACCTGAGACGAACAACTCCGGATACGATTCCCGCATCTGACTCGCCAACTCACAAGTCAAATTGCCCTCAGCAGCGCCTCCCCATGCTACTTTCACAAGCGCAATATCCTTGCCTATTAATCGCTTCAACTCGCGATCCAAAATTCTCACTGGTAATGCCTCAACCGTAAGGTTCTCCCTTACCTCAACTTCATCCATCGAAATCACATGGGACGGATCCAAAACATACTTCCGAAGTTGTGAAACATGGAACACATCATGCAAATTCGAAAGACTCGCGGCAACGCCACCCGATAAGCCACAGCACCCACTCTCGCAGATATCTGGTAAGGACCAATAAACTGAGAAGTAAGCTTCTTCGACTTCAATTCCCGTCCAACACCCGTCACCGGTGTAACTCTCAAGAATACATGATCGCCTTCTTGAAACTCAAGATTTTTCCTCCTTCGATCATGATAACTCTTCTGCCTACTCTGAGAAGCCTTCATTTTCTCACGAATAAGTTTAATCTTTTCCGTAGTTTGTTGAATTAACTCCGGTCCAACCACCGACCTCTCACCAGATTCATGCCAACACAACGGTGTTCAACATCTTCTTCCATACAACGCTTCAAAAGGTGCCATTCTAATACTCGAATAGAAACTGTTGTTATACGTGAATTCAACCAACGAAAGATAACTATCCCAAGCACCACCTTGCTCAAGAACATAAGCTCTCAGCAAATCTTCCAATGACTAAATAGTTCTCTCGGTCTGACCATCCGTCTGAGGATGCTAAGCAGAACTCAATCTCAACTTGGAACCTAACGCCTTTTGCAAACTTTCCCAAAATCTAGAAGTAAACCTCGGATCTCGATCTGAAACAATACACAACGGAACACCATGTAGCTTCACAATCACACGGATATAAATCTCAGCTAACCTCTCCAAAGAAAAACTGATGTCAATCGGAATGAAATGCGCCGATTTAGTCAGCCTATCCACAACCACCCAAATGGCATAATGTCCCCTCTGTGTATTCGGCAACCCTGTCACAAAATCCATAGAAACGCTGTCCCATTTCCACTCGGGAATATCCAACGGTTGCAATAATCCACTAGGCTTCTTATGTCCCACCTTCGACTTCTGACACATCAAACACGCATAAACAAACTGAGCCACATCCCTCTTCAATCCGGACCACCAAAAGATCTTCTTCAAATCTTGATACATCTTATTAGCTCCCGGATGTATACTCAAACTACTCTGGTGTCCTTCCTCTAAAATCATCCTTTTCAAGTCTGAATCATCAGGAATACAAATTCTACTACGGAATCTCAAAACACCCTTATCATCCACTTTAAAGTCACCATTCCCACCTTTATCTCCAACCATTAACAAATCAACAAATTTCACATCCAACTTTTGCTTCTCGCTAACAGTCGACATAAAATCATTAGTAACCTTTAACATACCAAGCCTCACGCTATCAGATGTCAATTCACACACCAAACTCAAATCTCTAAATGCTTCCAAAAGTTCCCACTCTTTAACCATCAAAGCGGACATATGCAAAGATTTCCGGCTTAACGCATCGGCTATCACATTAGCTTTACCAGGATTGTAATTCAAGCCAAAATCGTAGTCCTTCAAAAATTCCAACCATCTCCGTTGCCTCATATTCAACTCTTTCTGATCAAACAAGTATTTTAAACTTTTATGATCACTAAAGACGTCGAATCTTGCACCGTAGAGATAATGCCTCCAAATTTTCAACACAAAAACCACCGCCGCTAATTCAAAATCATGAGTAGGATAATTTTTCTCATGAACCCTCAATTGCCTCGAAGCATAAGCCACAACCTTACCTTCTTGCATCAACACTCCACCTAAACCACTCAAAGACGCATCATAATACACCATAAACGGTTCAGTAGGATTCGGTAAGACCAAAATCGAAGCTATAGTCAATCTTCTCTTCAGCTCACTAAAACTTTCCTCACACTGAATATCCCAAATGAACGCTTTACCTTTACAAGTCAGTTGGGTCAAAGGAAGTGCTAACTTGGAAAAACCTTCAATGAATCTTCGATAATATCTAGCTAAACCCAAAAAGCTTCTAATTTCAGTAACAGATCTAGGAGCCTCCCATTGTAGAACTGCATCTACTTTGGATGGATCCACAGCAATACCATTACCTGAAATCACATGCCCAAGAAAACTCACTTCTGACAACCAGAACTCACACTTGGACAACTTGGCATAAAGTCTCTTCTCCTTCAAAATTTGCGAAAATGCTCCGCATGTTCCTCCCGAGACTTAGAATAAATCAAGATGTCATCGATAAACACAATAACAAATTGATCCAAATGCTCATGGAAAATGCGATTCATATACTCCATAAACACACCTGGCACATTAGAAACCCCGAACGGCATCACGGAATATTCGTAATGTCCGTATCGTGTCCTAAAAGTCGTCTTCTGAATATCTTCATCTTTCACTCTAATCTGATGATAACCTGACCTCAAATCAACTTTACTAAACACACACGCACCTACCAACTGGTCCATCAGATCATCAATTCTCGAAAGAGGATACTTATTCTTAATCGTCACCTTATTCAGCTGGCGATAATCAATACACAATCGCATACTTCCATCTTTCTTTTTCACCAACAAAACTGGAGCACCCCAAGGCGATACACTCGGCCTCACAAACCTCTTTTCTAACAATTCATTCAACTGCTTCTTCAACTCAACCAACTCAGATGCCGACATACGATAAGGTGCCATAGACACAGGTCTAGTACCAGGAACTAGATCTATAGAAAACTCCACCTCTCTCTCTGGCGGCACATCTGAAATATCCTCCGGAAACACCTCTGGAAAATCACACACGATTAGAAACACACCAATTGCAACTTGACTATCCACGGTCAACGATGCAAATAATCCGAACAATTGAGCTTCATCTGCCAAAAGTTTCTTCAACTCTTTGGTAGATAAGAAACTCAATTCCTCGTCTTCTTTAAGAGAAGGAAATCGTACCAACTTATGATAATAATCGATATGAACTCGATTGAACTGCAACCAATTCATTCCCAGAACCACGTCCAAACCCTCCAACGGCAAACACACCAAATCCATCTCAAAATCCTTACCATAAATGGTCAAAGGACAACTTAAACAAACCAAAGAAGTAGTTACCGACCCCATTGCTGGAGTATCGATAACCATCTCTCCATCCATCGAAGACAACAAAAGATTCAAACGCTGTGCACACTCAGACGAAATAAACGAATGAGTCGCTCCAGTATCAATAATAGCAACTAAAGGCGTACTATTAATAAAAAAAGTACTCTGATCAGACGATCTGCACTAGTAGTATGAGTTCCTGCCAATGCAAATACTTTCCCTCCAGCTTGAGCTTACTTTGGTTTCGGACACTTCGTACTAACATGACCAGCTTCACCACAGTTGAAACACTTCACCATATTCCTCTTGCATTCAGCTGCGACATGTCCTAAACCTCCACAATTGGAACACTTCCTCATATCCTTTCTACATTCAAACTGACGATGTCCTAAGTCACCACACCTATAACATCTCAGAGGTTAGACATACCTCCCCCACTTGGCCTTTTATCAAAATTAGCCCTTTGCTTACCCTTGTCAGCTGGTGACACATAAAGACCACCACGAAACGGTTTCTTTCCTTTCCTTTCGTTCACACTCTTATAGTGAGTAGAACGAGCTTTGCTATCCTCCTCATAAATTCTACAACAATCCACCAAATCTAAAAACCTCCTAATCCTTCGATAACCAACCGCCTATTTGATCTCAGGACGCAACCCGTTCTCAAACTTCACACATTTGGAAAACTCCGCAGTTGCTTCAGCATAATGTGGATAAAACTGAACAAGCTCCACAAACTTAGCAGTGTAATCCACAACAGACATGTTACTCTGTTTCAACTCCAATAACTCTATCTCTTTCTTTCCTCTAACATCTTCAGGAAAATACTTCCTCAAAAACTCATTGCTAAACAAAGCCCAAGTGACAACTTCACCTGCAGCTTCCCACACATGACGCGTGCTAACCCACCAATCATCAGCCTCCTTCTGCAACATGTGAGTACCCAGTCTCACCTTCTGTTCCTCAGCACAGTCCATCACTCGAAAGATTCTTTCAATCTCCTTAAGCCAGATCTGAGCACCATCAGGATCATATCTTCCTTTGAAGATAGGCGGTTTGTTCTTCCTGAACTCATCGTTCCCACCAGCATTAGGTGCACCTCGCACAGCCTGAGCCATAGCTTGCATAGCAGTAGTAAGAGCAGTGTCATTCCTTCTAGCCATATTCTGTTCATATCTAATAATAGTAACTATGGTTAAACAATCAGCTCGCCAGAACACAACTGACGCACAACAAACAACTTGGGCAAAACGACCGACACGGACTGGCACGGACTGACACAACTGGCTCTGATACCACTTAATGTAACACCCCCAATCTATAACCCCCAAATAATTAAAGCGATAACATATAATCAGAGTATAATTAAAACATTCATGGCATAGACGAGAGCGTCACATCAAAATGATGAAATAAAATAACCTGCTCAAATAGATATGCAACAATCAGGTAGCAACATAAACAGAGGAACTCGGTTACTCTTACCCACAATTCATATACAGAATAAAAGCGAAAAATCTGCAACTAAAATCTCATATATATATAAACATAAAAGTTTGTCTGTCTTATACAGAGTCATACACGTCAAATCCAAAAAGATATATATACATAATGTCACATAACGATCTCCCCGACTACCCGGTGCTACATATCAGAGCCGGCCGACAAAAGAATGAAGACATAATCTTCACAAAAAGACCTCCAACATCTAATCTGCAATGCCTCATAGAGCATTTAAAACAACAGAAGGGTGAGAAACACAATTATATTATAGTTGCATACAATTATGTAATAACAGGAAATATGCACACAACAACATTCTCACCACAACATACAACATAATTCAAACACAAACAACACAATTCTTATCTCATACATCCATCACAAAAACATATCAATCATGCTCAATACATTTATCACCAACATGTGTATATATCAACTCATCAATTCCATTCACAAATCCCACACATAACCAATCCATTCATGATTTATGCAAATGCACAGAGGCCGACACAACGACTCTATGCAATGCAATGCGGTACCGTTCCATCCATCATCTCATCATTAATTCACTCAGGAATTATTGGAATCATCGCTTGTTACTTAGTGTAACTCCCCGTCGGGCAAACAATGTTCTCCCATTGCTCACACCTCTTTGTATAAGGTACACGACGTTTATGGATCGCTCACACCTCTTGTATAAGGCACACGACCCGATCGCTCACACCTCTTTGTATAAGGCACACGATCGTCTATAATCATCGCTCACACCTCTTTGTATAAGGCACACGATGTTATAGCGGATTCCCTCTAGAACCGTTTCGTCGCTCACACCCCACAAGGGCACACGACATCACAAGAATGCATATCATGATGCTTGGCATAAAATGACTCATGACAATCAAATGCATACATATATACAACCATGTGAACCATTTCAACATCCATAATCATGCATATAGAATCAAACATAACACAATGCATTTCTTTGCCCTTAGGCCACAAAACATCATCACAACATTTCATCACATGCATTCACATCATACAACAGCACACAAGCTATACGATATATATTAAAAGCATACCACATGATAACACATCAATCGCACACAATTACAACGGTAAAAGTCGACAAAACGACACGTTTCCAAATTCCCGACATAATTAAATTGGCCACCAATCTCAAAAACCACTTTTATAAGAAAGAACATTTCATAAGCTTTCCAATGGTACAAAGAACGTCCCGATCCGAGTTACGGATCAAAAGTTACGGAATTTAGAAAATAGATTTAATTTTTGAAGTTCCAGGTCGCGCTAAGCGGGCTCCTCCCCGCGCTGAGCGCGCTCCTCACTGCCTGGTGAGGTTGCGAATTTTCAAGATAGCGCTAAGCGGGAGGCTGCGCGCTGAGCGCGCACTGCGAAATCCAGAAAAATGAACTCTTCGCAAATCCAACCCAGAAATCCTATTTTTCATCCCAAATCAATTCCAACAGCAAAATAAGCATCAGCAATTGTCCATAAACACAGTGTGATCATGCAACGCGATTTATATCGATTTCCGACCATGAAAACATCGATTTCTACTCGTTTATCTCATTTTGACCTATATTTGAAAAACTAGTCAACAATCCAACACACCCCTACATAATCATACCCGATTAATTGCGCTTCGAAGTGTCGGTTGAATCGATTACTTAAACTCCAAGTTTTTCCTCTTTTTCTTCTTCTTACTCTCTCCTTTTCTCTTCTCTTATTTTTCTTTCTATTTTCTCTCTATGTTCTATTTTAAATGAAAAACAATATCTACCCACGCCAAAAAGACCAAAATACCCCTACCCTCAATTTTCTCGCAAACGTTCCCAAAACGCGATAAAACATAATAACAAAGAATAAAATAATATAAAGACCAAAAATAATTAAATCGATTCGATTAAATAAATCTAACAAAAACCGGGGCGTTACACTCTTGACATCATAATGTTGACCATGAATTGTTGATGAGTGTTTAGTGTCCTCTTGTTCATTCTTGATGGTTGTCATTTATATGTAGAGTCTTATCTTAATACTCCCTTGTTATATTTCCCATATACTAATTCCAAAAGAAAAGGATCGTTCCGTTGACTCCATGTCATATTTAGGTTAACTTCTTTACCCTTTATCCTAGCCTTAGGATTAGAGCCGCCGTGCTCTATGTCTTGCGATAGACATTTCTTTCTCTTTTATCCTAGCCTTAGGATCGGAGTCGCTGCACTCCATGTAAGTGTTCTGCCATGAACACTTACCTCCTTTTAACTTAGCCTTAAGTTTGGAGTCGTCCCACTCCATGTAAGTATCTTGCCATGGACGCTTACCTTTTTCCTTTGGAACCTTGACCACAGTCAAGAATTCCTCACCCTTATTGAGGGGAACTATGAATGCTCTGATTCTTTTAGTCAAGATACGTAGGCACGAGATGCGATGTCTTGGAGAGCATACTTAGTAAATTAACCCCTAGGTCTTTACCTTAGCACAACTCCTTAACAAGCAAACAAATAACACAAATACTAACAAGAGGTTCCTGTAGAGTACTACAGATACTTAAGATGCTAGCACCTTTCCTAGGTATACCCAACCCCCGAACCTCAGATCTCTAGCTTTGTACTTACATATCACAATTAGGGTTTTCGACCTTTACCCTTTCCTTTGGATAAATTAAAGTTCGGTGGTGAATTAAGATTTGTGATTCAAGTTAATTCAATAGCTTGATATCCAATTCTCACCGCGACAACGGGTAGTGGTTCCTTTATGTAATGTGTGATTTAAATTTATTTCATCGTATTGAATTAAAGTATTCCGTGTATTCAGGGATTTATTTCATCGTAAATATTCCTTGTATTCAGGGAAGGTCCAAACAATTTAGAAGTTCTGATCTATTTTAAAATCAGACCTCTAATACATGAAAACACAACATATTAAAAATATATATATATATATATATATATATATATATATATATATATATATATATATATATATATATATATTTCATTTAAATTGTAAATAAAATTAAATTTATAAAGAAAAAAATATACGTAAATATTATGTAAAAATTTGGCTCGCTGAAGTTTAATTTTTCACATTTTCCCACTCTTATAATTTTTTATTTAAAAAAAATTTAACCATTTAATGAAAGGTAATAATTCTTTGAACAAATTTGACTACGTTAATAACAAAGTGTTTAATTAATAAACAATCAACAATGTGAAATTACAAAATATAAAAATATAATTTGAAAAATCAACGGCTACTACGTCAAATTTATTAATTTATTAATGTATCAATACTTAATAAAAATCTAAACTAATAAAAAACACTTGTAAAAAAAAATCTTCTAAATCAACTAACTTAATTTATTAATTTATCATATTTAATAATACTTTAAGTAAAAAAGAAATAATACATTTATTAAAGTTTTAAAACATTATTATGAAAGAAAATAATAACCACAAATAATACTGTGCAATATTTCTTCATAAAAAAATTAATAATAAATTAGTTGTTCTATATCTTTAGTTATTTAATTATAACGTTCATTAAAATGTTATTATTCAAAATAAAATTTAAATAAGTTGAAATAAAATAAAATATAAAAGATTTTTAACAAATTTACTTTAATAATTTATATTTACATTAAATATTATAATCTAAAAACGATTTCAGGCTGTGGCTTTAGCTTTCTTTAATTGTCAAATAGTTAATAAAAAATAGAAAACTACATAAAAGAAAAAGCATAAAATTGGGATACGAAACCCTAAACATCAGTATCACAAACCTGTCTCACTCTTAACCACTTGGCATACTTGAACAAGTTATGACATTTAGCACAGGCCGCATATATTATTTAATACTACTAACAAGATACCCGTGCGTCTACGTACGTAAATTTATTTAATATAATATATATTTTATTTAAATATGTATGTAAATTTGAAATAAGTTATTTAATTATAAAATAAATAATTATAAAATAAACTCAATTTTGATATTTAAATATAAGAATTTTGTATCTCAAATAAAGGCAGATGTTAATTAAAATAAAATAGATATTTTGATTATAGCGGCCCGTGAGAAAAATAGAAATTTTGACATTTGAAAATAATAATTTTGTGCTTTACATAAAGACAATTGTTAATTAAAATAAAATAGGTACTTTGCTGATAGTGGCCCGTGAGAAAAAGAAAAATTTTAACATTGTAAAATAAGAAACTTTTATATCAAATAATGAAAATTATTAATTAAAATAAAATAGATTTTTTTTTATATTGATCTGTGAGATGGAAAGTTTGTTGTATGTCTGACTATTGAGTATTATCTAATTTCATAAAAATAAATTCTTAATTTTATTAAAATTTAAAAATTGATTAATTAATCTTTTTAATAATACACAAACAAATAGAATTGATTAAATTTGTCGTAAAAAAATTAAATGTCAATATTATATACATTTATACACCAATAAATTTTTAATATGATAATCATATACTATAATTATAATGATTGGAATGGATCATGTGTCATTTGAAAAAAAATTAAGACATTAATTATTTACTTTTTTTTAATCTATTATAAATGTAAATTAATGTAAAGGAAAGAGCAATTTAAGTAGTTTGACGGTAATTAATTTTAATAGAAAGATAGTTGATTCTTAGAAAAAAATAAAAAAGAAAAAAAGAAAATGAAGTGATTAAAAACTAAAAATGAAATTGAGAAAGTGTGGAAAAAAATGCGAAAGAGATTTTAAATTTGAATTAAAAGAAGAGAATGAAGATAGATAAAGTTGAAGTTTAAAAACAATTGATTGGAATGAATTCATGTGTCACTGCACTGCTGTGAGTATCTATTTTGCTGGATTGGGAAAGTCAAGGCCAAGATGTCTTTGCCTAGTGCTGTTGGGATATAGAGTATAATGTGTTGGTGTATTTGGTGATCTAGAAACCAAATCATCTTCATCGACGAAATAGGTGATCCGGATCTAGTGTTGCAGAGGATTGTGATTTTATCTTAGTGGTGGCCCTTTAATAGGGTTAATCATAATTTCAATTGTAGTTATTACAATTGGTGTAAATATCCGTGGAAATCCCTGTAAATCTAGGACTTTGTTAGATTTTTTTTGTCTCATGAAGACTATATTTGGGTTGGGGTACTCCTATTACCATTGTTGGAATAAAATTTGCTTAGAAAAAAAAATATTGAAAAAAAATTGAGATTTTAGTCATTTACTTTTTTAACCTTTTGGCAGTGTAAATTATTAGAAATAATAATTTATATTCACAAACTTAGTCATTAAGTTTGTTAGAGGGTATTTTAGTATTTTGTTTGTTGCCTTTGTAGTCCTAGTTTTTAGCTTATAAATAGACTAGTGGTAGATGTCATTGTCAGTGACTTTATCCTTTTTGTAGCCGTCATTCTCTTTATAATATATTCTTCTCTTTTCATCCATTAATTCACCTTGTACACCAACAATTGGTATCTAGAGCTCGGTTCAGAAACACGGGAAACACGAGTGAAACAGTGAGGCGTTGTGTGATTGATTTCTGTTCTTGAATTCGTGTTGAATCTGGAACGAAATCGTAACATAATCACATTTTCTAATTCTGAGGGATTGGGAAACACTGTGTTTGGTAAGATCTGAGTGACTGTACAAGATTGAAGATGAACGGAAACGGCGGTATGAACACTAAGCTTCCAGTATTTGATGGCAAAAACTGGACTCGTTGGATGATTCAGATGCGTGTACTGTTCGGTGCTCAAGATGTGCTGGATCTTGTCACTGAAGGTTACGTTCCAGTAGCAGCAGATGCAACGGAGGAACAAAAGAACGCGCAGAAGGATACAAGGAAGAAAGATCAGAAAGCATTGTTTTACATCCATCAGTGTGTGGATGCAAATGTGTTTGAGAAAATCGCTGATTCAACGACGGCAAAGGCTGCGTGGGACACACTGGTCAGATGTTACGGTGGTGACACATCAGTGAAGAAGGTGAAGCTTCAGTCTCTACGTAAGAATGATGAGAATCTCAACATGAAGAACAATGAGAAAGTTTCTGAGTACATCTCTAGAGTGATTCTAATCACTAATGAGATGAAAGCTTGTGGAGAAACTCTTTCTGAACAAGTAATCATTGAGAAGGTATTGAGATCCCTTACCCCTTAGTTTGATTACATTGTAGTAGTAATAGAACATTCTAAAGATCTGAGCACCATGAGAATTGAAGAGCTGCAAAGCAGTCTAGAAGCGCAAGAGTTGCGTCTGACTGAGAGAACTTCTGAAAGGGAAGTAGAGCAGCAGGCTCTGAAAGCAGTTTCTAGTAAGAAGCACCAAAAGCAGACTTGGTCAGAAGCCAGAAGAAGACCTAATGGTGTTCAGAAGTCAGAAACCTCAATCTCTGATAGGCAGAAGAATGCTCAGAAGGCAAAAGAGAGGTATGACAAGAAGAAGATTCAGTGCTACTGTTGTAAGAAATTTGGCCATTTTGCTGCTGATTGTTGGTCAAACAAGGAAAGAAAGTCAGAAGAAGCAAATGTAGCCAGAAGTTCTGATTATGACGAATCTGTGATACTGATGGCTTCTGAATCTGATGATACGGATTTGACAGACTGGTGGTATATGGACACTGGCTGCTCAAATCATCTTACTGGAAATAAGAAATGGCTGGTTGACTTTGACTCTGGTAAGAAGACAAAGATCAGATGTGCTGATGATAAATACCTCAACGCTGAAGGTATGGGAAATGTCAGAATCATTCTAAACAATGGGAAAACAGCATTAATTCAGAAAGTGTGGTATGTACCTGGCATGAAAAGCAATCTGATGAGTGTAGGGCAACTAATTGAGAAAGGTTTTTCAGTTACCATGAAGGACAATCTTCTGAAGCTGTACGATTGTAATCAGAAGCTGATTATGGAATCAAAACAGGGAAGAAATAGAACATTCAAGGTGAATGTCAGAACTGCAGAATCAGAATGCCTTAGTGTAACAAGTGTTATGAAGGAAAGTGAGTTGTGGCACAGAAGATTTGGTCATCTGAATTTCAGAAGCTTAGGGCATCTGAATTTGTAGAAGCTGGTATATGGAATTCCTACAATTAAGAAGCCTGAGAAGTCATGCAAAGTGTGCATGGAAGGAAATCAACAAAGATTGCCTTTTACGTCAAAAATAGCTCCAAGAACCAAGCATGCCTTGGGAGTAGTGCATTCTGATGTGTGTGGTCCATTTCCAGTAGCATCGATCGGAGGGAATAAATACTTCGTGTCATTTGTTGATGAATTCACGAGAATGACATGGGTATCCCTTATTAAGTTCAAACACGAGGTGTTTGCTGAATTCAAGAAGTTCAGAATAAAGGTTGAGAATCAGAGTGGTCAGACTCTGAAGATTCTCAGAACCGATGGTGGAGGTGAGTATAACTCCACTGAGTTCAGAAAGTTCTGTAAGGAGAATGGAATTGAGCATGAGGTTACTGCTCCTTATACTCCTCAACATAATGGCCTTGCTGAAAGAAGAAACCGTACATTGCTTGATATGGTGAGAAGAAACCGTACTTCTTCTATCAACTCTGTCTCCACACCAATCAGAATCTGAATAACTCAGAAGTTCTGATTCAATCTCCACTAAGCCCTTAACCCGACACAAGATGGATGCGTTTTTACTTTTTTTTTCCAGAAAAGCTCCTTGACCAAGGGCACACTTAAACAGAACGAGCTCGCAGAATACTTCAGGGCTGGAGTGAAGAGCCAGCACCTGTCAGGAACTGTATAAAAAAGGACCGAGAACTACATACGGTCTGAGACTAACTTCCTTGAGAAGAGGGAGACAAGTAATGTAGGTTGTGGCCGTTCCAGAAATGTAGCGGTAGCTCGACCAAAGCCGGTCAATAAGACAGATCCGGATCCTAGTGCTTTCGAGATGGTTCGATCGCTAACAAAGACAAGCATGGGAAACTGCAGACTCCCGCAACTCCAAGAGCTCAAGCCTAAAGCCTCATTGCTCGCGTAAAGCAAGCGTATAAGGTTTATTGATGGACATTCATATACGTCTTTTAGATTTGCTTGTGTCGAACCTAGGAAACCTCTACTATTTTGTATTAGGACGCAGTCCATCTTATCCCACTTTTTTTGAATTGGTTTCAAAAGAATTTCCTAATTAATTTAGATAGTTTGATTGAGACGGATCAGCTCCACGAATAGTAGATAGGGGAAGGAGCAACAATTAGATAAGAGAAGAAGACTAGCTATATGCTGAACACAGGCCTGTTTTTGCTTCCCCTTTAATCCTTGAACTTCAGGTAATAGCATAAATAATCTCTTAGTTTTAGACTAAAGGGTTCGTAAGAGCTACTTCCCTTGCCTCAATCCCTATTAGTTAGTCGGGGAATGGTCCTTCCCTCGATATTACGCTTTTTTTTTTCATGAGTTAATTTATCCGCCTACTAGCTGTACAGGAAAAGGAAAGTCTACTTACGAGATTGACCGACTTGCTTCCAAGCCGAGTTCCTTCCTTCGGTAGAGGAGATAGGGCTGCTAGAAGAAGAGTTCACCACTATCTACGCAATTCTCTAGCTTCATTCTTTTGATAATATTCCATTTCAGAGTGATGCTCACACCACTACACTCACTCATTCCATCGACGGGAGAAGAGGTTCAATCCATAGGCGAGGTGGAGACTTCGGTATAGGGTCGCTTGTTCGGTGCGCTACTGCTCTTTGGCTCCTTTACTTTAGTTCATCATTTCTTTACAACTCTATTGATCAATCTCTTCTCATTATCGGTCGACCTTCAAGACTTGCTTACGATAGGAGGGACTCGAAAGGCTAATCCGTGAAAGACAAAAACTTAATTAAAGTCCCAATAGATCAAGCCGAGGTAGTAGACCAAATCGTCTATCAACATCCTCCACTTACTCCACTAGGTTGGCTAGATCCTTGTTACTATAGTTCGCGCTACTGAGATCATCATTGATTGGGAGAGAGAAAGCTTTTACGCTTGGGATCCTGAGCCAGCAACATTCTTGTTTTAAAAGACGTATAGGCAATTCTTTATTATGATCATATGGATCACTTTTCGTTACTTTTCTTTCCATAGGCATACATTGCAGTCTAACCAGCTTTCTTATTTATTTTAGGGGATCGAGAATCCTTCTTTTGATCCCCCTCGAGCCTACTATCATCTTTCGAATTAAGCTTCCGATTTAGTTGGTGCAGACGCTGAAGGATCAGCTGACACTAGATAGGAAAGGCTTTCAATCAAGAAGCTCTCGAACCTGTTTCGAAGTTAGTTTAGGATTCGGTTGGTGTTCCGACATCCCGAATCGAGGTGGCTCTAAACTCAGGTTTACCTACCTCTCTAGTTAAAGAGAGAAGATAAGGCTTCGAAATCTAATTTCCTCTCCTAAGTGCTTGCTGGTTCCAGACTCCCTATCTTGGTTGGCTGTCATTTCCAGAGGAGTAGCCTTTTGTTTTGAAAGGCAGGCTTGCTCTACTAGATTGCTTGCGCCTATGATCGAACATGAAACTAGACCGAGAGGTAGAGCACATCGTAAGGGAGAGAGTGAGGGTGGAATCTATAATGTACCAACAAGGGAAATTAGAAATAGTACCTAAACCTCTCCTCAGATCGTGAGGGAAGTTTCGCTCCCGAACCATCCAGCGGCCAACAAAGCCCTGCTTTCCAAACCCCACCGATGGACCCGCCAGCTTCACAGCAAGCTCCTGCTCCAACGGGCCCCTTAGGTGGTGCATCCTCCTCTTCCTCGTGGAGTGGCTCGTGGATAGATAAGTGGTTTGGTAGTGTAAATTAATGTAAAGAAAAAGTCAATTTAGGTGGTTTGGTAGTTGTTGATTTTAATAGATAGGTAGTTGATATTTATACTAGACCTAACAATTAAATTTGAAACTCTTAAAAGTTGGAGACCTGTGTAATGACACTCCTTGTACTTCGTTTAGTATTATTATTTATAAAAAAATTAGATAAGTTTATGTATATTTTACAAGAAAAAAATTTATGCATATTTACTTAAGTCATTCAATAAAAATAAAGTTCATTTATTGTATATTTTTGGTTTCTGAAAGGGTGCAACAGAAACAAATATGATCACTTGTATCTTAATTTTCTAAAAACTAAATCTTTGGAGAATATAAAAAAAAATCAAGGATTAAATGTTAAGAACAAAGATAATAATACTAAAATGTAATAAGTAATTTATTTAATATTCATTTTCATATAATATATATCACATCTAAAGTCATACTTAATCCATGAAGAATGAAAGATAACATATTATCTCAACTCATATATCAAGGCTGAATCAGTCATCTTAAGGACATGTATGAAGAATATATTGAATTAAAAGTAATATAAAATATGCACAATTGATATATTTAATACTTAATTTAAATTTTTAACTAAATGATATGTTAATTTTTTTCTTTACTTAAAATTCATAACATTTATATTTATAAATTAAAAGTAAAATTCTCAATTTTAAATTAAATTAAAAAAATCTTGATCAAGTCTATGTGCCCGTCCTACCCAAACTTTGGAACCTCTTAGGAGTGTTGCTACTTTGATCGTCCATTTGAGTTTATCGGCGACTTCGAGGTCAGAGTCTGGCCCTTCTAAAGAATGATGAGAGTCAATTTTTTTATAAGGATTGTCCCTATTTAGCCAGTCACTCCAGGCATGCCCTAGAGCAAGAATTGGCGATTTTGGCTCATTCTTCCCGACGAGCCTCAGTCGCTTCATCCCTTGGAGGGACTGCCCTTTAGAATGACCGGCACGCGAAGAGAAACGTCAGTTGGAAGAAAGCGTTCAGAGTTTGACTCTCTAGCGAGACAAGTATTTGAGAACTATCAAGGATATTTTAACCCCCATCAATCTTCCTGGCACCTTGGTTGGTCAGGTGCTTCACCTGGAGAGGACACTAGGGATACAAAACAAAGCATTGACCTCTGCCTGGGACAATATATCGTCAGCTCAAATGTCCTTGTTAGCAGCCCTAAAAGAAATGGAATCTCTCAGTAGTGAGAATGCAACTTTGACTCAGAGCCTGGAAAATCATGCCTAGTGTCTGGAAGAGTGTACATTGGCTAACGTTGAGGTGGCTTTGCAATCCTTTGAGAATTCTTTGCAGTAAGTGGATAGTTTTCATTGTTCTATACTGAAGGATGGAAATTTTTTTTCTATGTTCGAGTACATCCCATAGCCCTCTATTTTTGTACTGCGTGCAAAGCACTTATATAATGGAAAGATATTTGTACATAAATATTTCCTTTGTTGTATTATCATGCATTTAGGGTACCTGAATAAGGTATATGAGCAGGGTCCCGAGTGTAGGGCTTTGGATTTCGAGCTTTCTTTACGAGGTATTTCTTCGAGTTTTATTAGATGTCACAAAGGATTGTTCCCCTGCCAAGGGTAGGATCCTCATCTATGCCTAAGATTCGAGGCTCGATGTAACATCCTACTGTCTTACCTCAAAAAATACGATCTTTGCGATGCGCAAAACTAGGGTTTACACAATCACCGATGGACTTACGAGAGTCGCCACCGAACTTTATTTACTTCCGAGAAGGGAAAGGGAAAATATCGAGAAAACGCAAAGGGAAAAAGATATGATATGGTCATCGCAACCATGTTGGGTTCGGAAGTCGGTTATGTAAGGAGAATGTGCTAGCATTCCCTACATCCATCGTACTCGATGGGAACCGTCTAAGTTATCTAGGCATGAAAGGTGTTTGTTATCACCTAGCTTGCTAAGGGAAAACGAATGATTGCTTAAGGGAAAAGAAAAGGTTTTTATTATTGAGTTCGTCTGAGTTTTCAACTCAGTGCCTACGTATCCTAGAGGGAATCGGAACTTTGTAGTTCTTGTTGAAAATATTTTTTGTTTGTTATGTGTTTTTTATGGACGACACTATGAAGCGTGTCCTTTTTGAAAAGTTTTAAACTGAAAAGCCAAGTGGCAAAAAGGTTTGAAATGTGTTAAATATTTTTAGATTTTTTTGAAAAGAGGTCAGAGATAAATTAAAGTATTTTTTTTTGGATTTTTAGAAAAAAAGAAATTTTAATTTTAAACGAAACGGAAAATTTAACCTAATTCTATGACCTAAGGTTAAGATATGATTGAAGGGAGGCTATCCCAGAAATTGCCATGCAAGAACGTTCATCCTAATGTCTATCTTAAATCGATCAATCGAGGATTAAATTGAACCAAGAACACCCTAAGGGAACATCAGTAAGCCAGATCTATGAAGAGCACATGTCAGGATCACTTGACGGTCATTAAGATTTTTATAGGAACTTGCAAAAAGCGGCTGTCCAAACTTACGTCAAAATCCATTCAAGTTAACGAATCAGTATTACAGTCAATTAATCAGAACATTAGTCAAAATTCCAACTAACCAATTAGGATTTCATTTAATAAACTAGAACTTTCATTAATTAATCAAATTTTAAATAAAATTTTAATTAATCAACCAAAATTTTAATTAATTAAACTTTCATGATTAAAGGCTTTAAACAAAATTAAAATTTCACTAATCTAAAAACTAATCATAAATTTTATATTTGAAAATTTATTATAAACAATATAAATGAAACTAAACTCAATTTAAGGAGGAGGGTAAAAGACTGAATTAACAGGTATGGAGAGAAAAAACAATGGGCCCAGAGGGTTAAGCCCAAACAATATTTTTTGTTTTGATAAAGGATAAAAAAACGTTTGGGTTGGGGAAACACTAAGCCTACCCGAGTTGTTCAAATGGAAGGGAAAGCAAAACCTGTCTCTTATTCCAATTCTCATTTCTAAATCACTTTCTCATCTCAGTTTCTTCTTCGCCTTCGCATCTCAACTCGCTGCAAACGCACCCTTTTACTCTCGTCTCAACTCGCTACAAACGCACCCATCTTTCTCTTGCGCAATATTCCTCTCGCATATTTCTCCTTTTGTTTCCCTCATCGCGCCGTCTGGTCACCCTAAACAACCATCCCTGCCACGCGAAGGATATAAGCCGACGACGGCGGGAGAAACCTTTCCTTCCTCTTTAGCTTCGCTCCCTAAAGGCTCACACTTCACCAATCAAACCGATTTCAGTTCGCAGTGATTCGAAATTGGTTCACGGTGAATTCGACCTCTAATTCGATTCGCGAAGAATTCGACGCCGCCACACAATTAGCATAGGGTTAATGACGTTTTTGGTCCTCCTAAATATCTCATATTTCACTTTTAGTCCCTCCAAAAATTTCCTTCAAAGAATGGTCCTCATAAAATTTTTAATTTTAACTTTTGGTCCCTCCTGCCAAAATCGCCGCTAAAACCGTCGCCATTTCCGCTGCTAAATAAAAAACCATCGCTAAAACCAGCTAAAACCGTCTCTAATTCTGTCTCTAAGTTGTAAAAACCGTCGCTAATTGGCAGGAGGGACCAAAAGTTAAAATTAAATATTTTATGAGGACCATTCTTTGAAGGAAATTTTTGGAGGGACTAAAAGTGAAATTGAGATATTTATGAGGACCAAAAACTTCATTAACCCATTAACATAATGAAAAATTACAGAAGGAATTAAGGTATAAATTTAAACCTGTATGATTTTCTGCGTTTATGCTTTACGTGTTCTTTCGATTTTTGATGCATGGGATGTGATGCTCCAATTTGTGTCCTCCCCGTGTCTTCATATGTGGATTCAACATGACGTATTGTTTGGCCGCGAGACTGTGTTGTTACCGTTGAGGATATTTGCAATAGGTTAATTTTGCAGGTGTGTGAGGCTTGTGGTGGTTTTCTGTGCGAACACTATTGTACTGCCCCTGTGTGTGAATTTTTTTTACTGCAATGCTTCTTCTTCTGGTATGCGTGGATATGTGTAGTGTTTGTTGTAGCGTACGATTTTTGTCAGTGACGCGACCACCTTATCGCTAACGTGGGTGCTACTTTTTGATTTCTTATTTATCTCGTGAAGCTATCTAAAACTAACCTTGCACGCGAATGTTTAACTGAACAGTCACTGAGGGAGATTGGGGAGTTCAGGGTCAGGTTATACAATGGGGAGTTGTCAATTACCCATCCTATATGTGGTTATCCACAGGTTGATTAACATTAGGTTCTACTTTATACTTGATGATGTTTATCCGTAAATAGGAAAGTTTCTTCTTTGTGGGGATGTCTGTGAGAGAGAGTATTTTTGTTGTTTTTCGGGTTTTCCGATGTTTTTGGTGAGGTACTGGACCTAAGGTTTTTGATTGGTATGTGAAGGTACTGGACCTAAAGTTTTTGATTGGTATGTGAAGGTACTGAACCTAAAGTTTTTGATTGGCATGTGAAGGTACTGGACCTAAAGTTTTTTATTAGTATGCTCGCTAAGATTTTGCAATCTTATGCCTACGTATTCCCATTAAAGAAAAAACAGAGAAATCAGAGCAATCGTAGTTTCTCCTATTCTATGGGAGGAAAGAGATGTTTTGGTGTCTTGTTCAAAGCCCAAGATTGAAGCTAAAGGTGTATTTGTGTCTTGTTCAAAGCCCAAGATTGAAGCTTAAGGTTTGACTGAGAGAGAACTTGTCATCTCTAAAGGGAGACATTTCGTCTATTTATCACAATTATTGGGTGACTGGTTATAAAGGAAGAATTACTTTAACTGGGATATGTGAATCCAACAATGCCATAATTTCCTTTATGAGGGATATTATCCTGAAGGAGAAAAATTTAACTTAGTGTTGAGCAATGCCATTTTTCCTTAGGAATCTTTCATGCTAAAAGATGGACAGTGGCGTGGATGTAAATAATCCAGAGGCTTGCCACTTACAACAATTAGATGAAAGAGAGGATTTACCATGATAAGAGATGGACTACAACTTGGATTTTGAATCAACAAGTGGGCCACTTCAGCAGTTATCTTGGATCAAGGTTGGTTTTTCTGTTTTGATGTGATGTATAGAGAAAATATCTTCCTACAGAGAGATTTTGATTTCCTCTGAGGGAGTTTTGGTTTTTGTGTGCCTTGATCAAAGCCCAAGGTTGAAGCTAAGAGATTGATTGACTCCACTGGGGAGATTATTATCAGTCTTGTATAAAGCCCAAGATTGAGGCAAAAAAGAGACTGACTCTTTTGGGGATATCATTATACAAAGCCTAAGAGGAGGCTAAAAGTTGACTTTTCCGGGGAAATATTTTGTCTGTCCTGTACACAGCCCAAGATTGAGGCTAAAAAGAGATTTTTGATTCCACTGGGGAATATTGGTATGTACCTTGTACAAAGCCCAAGATTGAGGCTGAAATGGGAAACTAACTCTACTGGTGAGAGGTTTTATCTGTCTTGTACAAAGCCCAAGATTGTGGCTAAAAGAAGATTGACTCTGCTGGAGAGTATGATTTTTCTTGTACAAAGCCCAAGATTGAGGTTGAAAAGAGGATTGACTTTGCTTAGGGATATTTATATGGTGTCTTGTACAAAGCCCAAGATTGAGGCTAAAGGATATTGACTGTCTTAGCTGAAAATATCCATGGGTGTCTTGTACAAAGCCCAAGATTGAGGCTGGAAAGGTTGACTCAACAAGAGAGTGTTTATGTGTGTGTCTTGTACAAAGCCTAAGATTGAGGCTGAAAAGGTTTACTCAACAAGAGAGTGTTTAAAAGGTGATTGACTCAACAAGAGAGTGCTTTTGTGGCTAACTCTGCTGAGGAAAATCATTATATAATGCCTAAGAAGAGGCTATCTTCTGCTGAGGATTATTAGGATCCAGAGGCAGGTCCAAAGTGGGGGAATCAACTCTTGCTGAGGGTTTACAGAAGAGTTGAGGTATCAGATGCCTTGAGGTTCTGATAGGCTAGTATGGTATTGATGATAAGATGACCCTAGCTGGGAGAATTTAGGATAAAGATTGAGTTTTAGATCCTGTGAGGGTTTTAACTCTACTGGAGATTGATTAAATGATCAGGGTTTCTCCTGTATTTGTAGGGAACTTGAGAATGTCTTTGAGATCCAAGAGGATATTAGACTATCCAAGTCTACTGGTATGGAAGAGTTTATCTTTGTATGATGCCCAAGAGGAGGCTGATGCTTTAAAGGATGAGAATCAACCCTTAAATTGGTCTGAGGTTTTGACTCTTTGGAAAGACTGCTCTAACAAAGGATGACTAAGTTCTGTCTTATACCTTTACGAGGTCTTCAGGGTCCTTGTATTAAGCGCAAGAGCAGGCATGAGAACTTTTAAGAAGCCAGAGGATCCTTGTACAAAGCCCATGAGGAGGGGGGATGCTTTTTAGGAAGCATGGGGGTCCAAACTTAAGAAGAGTTCACGAAAAATTTCACCGGGAATAATCTTTTCTTTAGTGAACAGTTCTAGGGCTTGAAGAAATTCAAGAGAGGTTTCACCGAAAATTAATCCTCTATAGGGGAAATGAATTTCTTTAACAATTTTCTAATAGTGACTGTCTGAGAAAAGTTTCACCGGCAATAATGCGTTTCTCTTTGTTCTATATTGTATAAGCCCAAGAGGAGGCAAGACTGTATCTGGAATTCCTATGGGGAACTAGTTTTGAATGTGTTGAAAGAGTGACCACTGGCTTTATCTAATCCTAGACCTAATTGCCGGGGAAAACTCTAAGAAGATAATATACAGGTATATATATATATATATATATATATATATATATATATATATACATACATATGAAATATATACTGTATGTAAAAAGAGGGTAGGAGGACTTACAGGTGAGCAAGCTTCCAGCACAAACAAATATATTTATATATGCTAGTATGTAAAAGAAAGTCGTTTAAAACTTACAGGTGAGCAAGCTTCCATTGTAACATCTGTATGGTTAGTTGTTCGAGAAATTAAAGAAAGTTTTGATTACAACTATGAATTTGAACCTAAATCAAAAGGGAAAGTTGTTTTTGAAAAGAAGATTGGGGCTTACACTCAAGGAGAGGCCCATAGAAAGACAGTGATTGCACCGTTGTTTTTGAAAACTGTATTGAGGCTTATACAATGGCTGAGGCCCAAAAAGGTTTATGTACAAAGAGATGGGTCTTACACTCTATTAAGAGGCCCAAAGTTTATTTTAAAGAAATATTGATGGGACTTACAACATAAGGGGAGGCCCAAAATGATTTTGTTTAAAAGGCGACGATCGCGGCGCGGTTTTAGATACACAGTGGGACTTATACAATGACTGGGGCCCAAAAAGATTTTATATTTTTAAAGGGGTGGGTCTTACACTCTATTAGAGGCCCAAAGTGTATTGAAAAAGATTTGTGAGGGTGAAAATAATCAAAACCTTAATTTGATTTTAAAAGATATTTTTATTGAATAAAAATTCAATTAAAATTATCAAAATTATCAAACATGTGTGAAAAACAAGTTGCGATCTTGGATTAATGTTTGAAAAATCATGTTTCATTCATAAAACGATTTGAAAATCATTGAAGTTGAAAAATCAAGAAAAATAAATATTTTTAAATGTTAAAAAACAAATAAAAACATAATTCATTTCAAAAATACTAAATATATGAAATACATAATATTTTTGTGAAATTTTTGTGGAATAAAATATTTTAACATTTTTGGGAATTTTCAAAAAAAGAACCAATAAAAAATAATTAAAATTGAGAGAGAAATTAATTTTGGAATTAATTAAACAAAAACCATAAAAATGTGAAAAATAGCAAAATATGGCAAAATGACAAAATGGTCTGGGTGGGTCTTGAACCCACGACCTCTCAGCCAAACACACGCGCGCTACCACTGGGGTGGTGATACATCCGTGTATCAAAACCACCCCATGAATATATATGGGATGCCTTGTTTTAGGCCTGGCCAATGTGCCATGTCTGGCACTTGCCCAAGGCAAGGCCTGATTTTAGGCCTCTTGCGTGAAGGCTCTAACTTCCATATTTCTCCATGGATTGGGACAAAATTTAGGTGTATCCTGCCTAGAATTTCATGTGGAATCCAATGGTACCTTTTGAATTTTCAGAAAATGTCCCTATTTTAAAATCCGATAGTGATTTCAAAATAGGCCTAAATTTGCAGGTTCTATGCTATCTCATCACACATGCAGCTATTGCATGGTAAATTGGTTCAAACACAACATATATGATATGCATGAGAGGTCCATGATCAATGGACCTCAAAGCAATGCATGATTTAGAGAGTACAAGTTGTGATGCACTTACCTCTTGAAGCTCCTTGTGCTAACTATCAAGTTCCTTGTGCTAGAAGTAATCCAATGCTTTATACACTCTTGATTGATCCCTTAGAAGCTTTTAGGATGATCAAAACCACCTGGAATCCTCAGGAACAAGTATAGGCTTTTTCTTGCAAAAGTGGCAAAAGTGACCAAAATAGTAACTCTCTCAAATGGTGTTTCAGATGAGGGAAACCAATTGGGACAGTTTTAGGATGATATTTGGAGTGTGTTTGAAGCCTGGTTTGGTTTCGAAAGTGACTGAATCAAGACATGGCTTGAAAATGCAGAAAAGTTAAAATTTGAGGTTTTGGAGGTTGACTTTCTGATTTTGGTGTTTCAGATCAAGGGTGAGTGCTTGAACAACTTAGATATGATACATTGGATGTGTTTGGATCATGAGCTGTGGTGGAATTTCTTTCTAACTCAAAACTCAGAGATGACTTGCAAAAGAAGGCATTTTGGCCTAACGAGAGAGATTTTGAGGAAAGCAAGTGTTGTAGTGCTTTGGTGTACTTAAACTGATCAGAATTGAGGTCTATTTATAGTGCAACAAGTTTATTTTGGCATCAATAGTGAATGGCAACTTGGACAGTCTGTAACACCCTTCTATCCCATAATATGTTCACACAATAATTTAAATAAATAATCAGAGTATCTTCACAAAGAAAGGGTGTCACACTTCATTTCATAAAAGCACATCATAATATGTTCCTGCTCTGTAACACGGGTTCTAAAAAAAATCATAATTTTTATTCTCCAAGAAAATTCAGCATTTAAAACTCCACAACGGAAAATTTAGTCTCAAGTTCTTTATTAAAATACTTCATTATAACCTCATCAAACAGTAACTCAAAATTCAGCAGTTAAATAAAATTCATGGAAACAATACATAAATCTCCTGTAATAAACAAACAGAAGGAAAATAACGCAGTTGTTCCGATCAGATGATCCCAAACCCCGATGTTACATATATCAGAGCAAGACACCTTCTAATCCACCGAAATAAAAATAATTGACTCCAAAGCTAAATCTTCAATGCATCTAAATACTACTCCGAATCACCTGCGCGTTACCCAGATAGAGGAAACATTCAACAGGCAGGGTGAGTATTCACAATTCATTAAAAAAAAGGTATAAAGAAAAAGATATAAACGAGACAACAACAACATCTTCATTTCATCATCAACAGACACACATAATAATTCGTAATTCACTCATTCACATGCAATGCCACTTAGTATGAAATGCAACATCATCGGAATATGCATGTGGTACCAATCGTCATAAAATAGACACTGGGCCATTAACCCCCCACAAGGGAACACGTCATAATTACCTCAATCCACTCAATGGGATTGAAGCCACCTTGGACCGAAGTCCTATCATCTTCACTGGACCGAAGTCCTATCATCATCACTAGACCGAAGTCCTATCATCATCACTGGACCGAAGTCCTAATATGCCATGAATGCACGATACAAAACGTCATAATAATTATCCTTAACGGATTCGTCAAAATTGCATAAACATTCATTCAATTATTCATCATATTTGTCACGTAGCACATACACATCAAAACATACACATCATAGCAGCACCTCAGACATCTTACAGCAACATATACATCATAATAACACCAGAACAGTCATCACAACATCCAAGTAATCAACATATAAGCCAACCCGGAATTACCCCAAAGACTAATCCGACGTTTCCCTAAATTCAATACTAGAAAAATCATTAATTTTACTAATTTTATTTTACCAAATTAAATTTCATAATGTCAGCTTTCCAACGCTTCGAACGGCGCATCAAACAGATACACGTTTTGAAAGTTATGAATTTTTCAAGTTTTCCTAAAATTGTATGTTTCAGTGGTAACCGGCTAGCACATATGCCGTAACCGGTTACACAGTTGAAAAATGCCCAAAAACGTCAATTTTTAACGTGTTAACCGGTTACTACCTATGCGTTAACCGATTAACGTGACAGAAGCAAATTTCTGCTGTTTTACGAATTTTTCACCAAAAACCTCCAATTTTCCCTACGGGTTCAATTCTATACAGCCCCAAAACCCCATCAATTCATCATGAAATCATATACAACCACACCACATCAGTTTATGCAACACATACATAATTCTAAATAAAAAATACGCCTCAATTTCATCACTTTCTACCTAATTCATCAAGAACTCATCATAAATCCCTAAAACCTCTTAAACTCCAAACTATTCCACATACATCTTAACTCTATAACAATTATAATGAAAGCTATACTCCCCATACCTTAGATGCAAAAATCTTGATTCTCCCCTTTGAGTTCTTCAAGAATTCCCTGAGCCCTAGCTTCTCCCTCTTCTGTTCCTCAGAGCACTTTTTCACAAAACACGATCGATCAGAATTATTCTCCCAAACTCGGTTAATTGTTTTTGTCATTCTTACCCCTTAGACCTCATTATGCTATTCCATTCTTACCCTTACTTATTCCATCTAATTTTACCACTTTACCCTTTAAATCTCTAAAATTATTATTTATCTAATTATTTAGATTAATCCTCTAATAAATCTAAATAATCTTAATTAAATAATAACTTAGAATTTATCCTCATATTTCATATCATCATGCCTCATAACTATCCCAACGTCATATAAACTCACAATTTACGCTAAATCAATTAAATAACTAATTAAATAATTAATTTAGATTTTCGGGGTGTTACAACTCTCCCCCACTTAAAAGAATTTTCGCCCTCGAAAATTACCTGATGCAAACAAGAACGGGTAGGACTCTTTCATCTGATCCTCGCGTTCCCAAGTCAAACTGTCTCCAGCTAGTCCACCCTCACAATACCTTCACTAAGGCAATATCCTTGCCCTGCAATTGCTTCATTTCCCGACCTTCAATTTGCATTGGCGATGCTTCGACAGTTAAGTTATCTCGCACCTGTACGTCATCCATCTGGATCGCATGCGAAGGATCCGAAATGTATTTCCTCAATTGAGACACATGAAACACATCATGGAGATTCGCAAGTGACGGTGGTAAAGTAATCCGATACGCCACCTCACCAATCTTCTCTGAAATCTGATACGGGCCAATAAATCGCGGTGTAAGTTTTCTCAACTTCAAAGCTCTACCGACACCAGTTATCAGCGTAACCTTCAGAAATACATGATCATCCACTTGAAACTCCAGTTCCTTTCTTCGCTTATCATGATAACTCTTCTGACGGCTCTGCGAAGCTTTCATTCTCTCTTGAATCATCTTAATCTTGTCAGTCGTCTCCCGCACAATTTCAGGTCCGAGCACAGCACTCTCGCCCGACTCATACCAACACAACGGTGTCCTACACCTTTGCCCATACAAAGCCTCACACGGTGCCTTACCGATACTCGCTTGAAAACTATTGTTGTAAGTAAATTCAATCAAAGGTAAATGGTCGTCCCAAGCTCCTCCTTGGTCTAACACGTAAGCTCTCAACAAATCTTCCAAAGATTGGATAGTCCTCTCAGTCTGTCCATCTGTCTGTGGATGATAAGCAGAACTCAACCTCAACTTAGTACCCAAAGCATCTTGTAAACCTTTCCAAAATTTTGACGTAAAACGCGGATCTCTATCTGATATGATACTCGACGATATTCCATACAACCTCACAATCTCATCAATATACAGCTCAGCCAACCTCTTAATAGGATGATTAATCTTCATCGGCAAGAAATGAGCCGACTTAGTCAACTTATCTACTATTACCCAAATAGAATCATTACCCTTCGCAGTCCTCGGCAAACCCATCACAAAATCCATCGAAATGTTATCCCACTTCCACTCGGGAATGCTCAGTGGTTGCATCAAACCCGAAGGCTTCTGATGTTCAATTTTTGACTTCTGACAAGTCAAGCAAGCATAAACAAATTATGCAACGTCCTTTTTCATTCCAGGCCACCAAAACAACTTCTTCAAGTCTTGATACATTTTCGTAGCACCGGGATAAATACTCAACCCTTTTCTATGTCCTTCTTCAAGAATACTCTTCTTAAGTTCCGGAATATCCAGAATACATACTCTATCTTCGAATCTCATCTTACCATTTTCATCAATTTTAAACTCCCCACCATTACCTTGGTTAATCAACGTCAACTAATCCACCAGCTTCAAATCAGATTTCTGACCTGCTCGAATTTCTTCAAGAATATTACTAGTCAGCTTCAACATCCCCAATTTTACACTATCAGAATTAGCTTCACACACTAAACTCATGTCTCTAAACTGCTCAATCAATTCCAATTTGCGCACCATAAGCATTGACATATGCAGCGACTTCGTACTCAATGCATCAGCCACTACATTTGCTTTTCCAGGATGGTAATTCAAATCAAAATCATAATCCTTCAATAATTCCAACCACCTCCTCTGTCTCATATTTAACTCCTTTTGATCAAACAAGTATTTTAAGCTTTTATGATCACTGAACACTTCGAACCTCGAACCCAAAAGATAGTGTCGCCAAATTTTCAGTACGAACACTACAACTTCCAACTCTAGATCATGTGTAGGATAATTCCTTTCATGAGCCCTTAGTTGTCTCGACGCATAAGCAACAACCTGTCCATTCTGCATTAGCACTCCACCAAGACCCATCTTCGATGCATCGCAATATACCACAAAGGACTCATTTGGATTAGGTAAAATCAATACTGGAGCGGTCGTCAACTTCTTCTTTAATTCCACAAAACTCTCCTCACAAGCCACATCCCACACATATGTTTGACCCTTCCGCGTCAGTTGCGTTAAAGGTAAAGCCAACTTAGAAAAGCCTTCAATAAACTTGCGATAATAACCTGCCAATCCAAGAAAACTTCGGATTTCAGTAGCAGATTTCAGAGTCTCCCATTGCAACACAGCATTAGTCTTTGTGGGATCCACAGCAATTCCACCACTTGAAATCACATGGCCAAGGAAACTTACTTCCTTCAACCAGAACTCACATTTCGACAGTTTCGCATATAACTTCTTCTCTCTTAACACTTGCAGCACAATCTTCAAATGCTCTGCATGCTCTTCTTTTGATTTGGAGTATATCAAAATATCATCGATGAAAACCACCACAAACTTATCCAGATACTCATGAAAAATTCGATTCATATACTCCATGAACACACCAGGTGCATTGGACACACCAAATGGCATTACAGTGTATTCATAGTGACCATATCTAGTCCTAAAAACCGTCTTCGGAATATCATCTGGTTTAACACGAATCTGATGATAACCAGATCTCAAATCAATCTTGCTAAATACACAAGCTCCCACTATCTGATCTATCAAGTCGTTGATCCTCGGAAGTGGATACTTATTCTTGATAGTTACTTTATTCAGTTGTCTATAGTCAACACACAATCTCATACTACCATCTTTCTTCTTAACCAACAATACCGGAGCGCCCCACGGAGAAACGCTTGTTCGAATAAACTTCTTCTCTAATAACTCTTCTAGTTGCTTCTTCAATTCACTTAACTCAGAAGCTGACATCCGATATGGAGCCATCGACACCGGACTTGTGCCTGGTATCAAATCCACTGCAAACTCTACTTCACGCTCTGGAGGCAAATCACTTAAGTCATCTAGGAATACATCAGAAAATTCACGGACGACAGTTAGTTCAACATTTGTAACATCATGATCAACTTGCAATGACGCAAACATTGCGAACATCAAGGCTTCATCTTCTAGAAGTTCAACCACTTGATTAGGAGGCAAAAACATCAACTCACTGTTATCACCAAACGCAGGAAACTCCACCGTCTTAGCATAACAATTGATATGAACGTAGTTGAATTCCAACCAGTTCATTCCAAGGATAACATAAATTTGGTGCAAGGGCAAGCACACCAAATCCATCCAGAAACTCCTCCCATAAATGGTCAGAGGGCATTTCAAACACACACGGGTAGTCGTAACATAACCATTAGCAGGCGTCTCTATCACCATACTACCATTCATATCAGATAATTTTAAACCCAACCTATTAGCACACTCAAGCGAAATAAACGAATGGGTAGCACCAGTATCAACAATAGCAACTAACTCAACATCATTAATAAAACAAGTACCTCGAATCAATTTGTCCTTCTTGGAGTTCTCTGTCCCACTCAGAGCAAACACTCTACCATTGGTCTTAGCAGTAACCTCCTTCTTTGGCTTCTGACACTGGGTACTGATATGACCCTGTTCACCACAATTGAAACAATTTGGACCATCATTCTTGCATTCAGGAGCATGATGACCAGTTTTGCAACACTTGTAGCACCTCAGTACCTTGTTCTCACATTCATTGGAACGGTGACCTCGTTCACCACACCTGTAGCACGTGATAGAAGCGGGAGCTCCTCTCCCACTTGTTCTTTTCTCCTCATGTGCTTTCTTCTTTCCCTTATCAGCATCGTAAGGCTTCCTACGATCTTGATGTTGCTTTCCTCTTTTCTCACTCAAACTCTTGTAGTGAGCCGAATGAGCTTTGCTATCTTCCTCATAGATTCTACAGCTATCCACTAAGTATGCAAACCTACAAATCTTCTGATACCCAATTTCCCATTTGATTTCCAGACGCAAACCACTCTCGAACTCGATGCACTTCGAGAATTCAGCAGTTGCCTCACTGTAATGTGGATAATACTTTGCCAGTTTCACAAACCTCGCAGCATATTCAGTCACAGTTGAATTCCCTTGCTTCAGCTCTAGGAATTCGATTTCCTTCTTTCCGCGCACATCCTCAGGAAAATATTTTCTCAGAAATTCCCTGCTGAACACAGCCCAAGTAATAGCCTCACCTGCTGCCGTCAACCTATGACGAGTCTCGACCCACCAGTCAGCAGCTTCTTTCACTAGCATATGCATCCTAAAACACACTTTCTGCGCCTCAGAACAGTCCATGAGTCGAAAGATCCGCTAAATCTCTTTGAGCCAATCCTGTGCTCCATCGGGATCGTATCGACCTTCAAAAGTAGGCGGCTTATTCCTCTGAAATGTCTCCAACATGCGGGACCCATCATTCTCACCAGCACGGGGTTGTTGCACAGCCTGAGCAACAGCGTGTAGAGCAGCAGCAAGTGCAGCATCATTCCTTCCAGACATTGTTCTGTTCAACACAAGAACAGTCACAATGGTTAGAATTAATTCCATAATAATTCTACTGTTAGACACTAAAGACTCAACAACCTGGCCGGACAGACCGACCTGCTCTGATACCACTAATGTAACACCCTTCTACCCCACGACATGTTCACACAATAATTTAAATAAATAATCAGAGTATCTTCACAAAGAAAGGGTGTCACACTTCATTTCATAAAAGCACATCATAATATGTTCCTGCTCCGTAACACGGGTTCTCAAAAAAATTCATAATTTTTATTCTCCAAGAAAATTCAGCATTTAAAACTCCACAACGGAAAATTTAGTCTCAAGTTCTTTATTAAAATACTTCATCATAACCTCATCAAACAGTAACTCAAAATTCAGCAGTTAAATAAAATTCATGGAAACAATACATAAATCTCCTGTAATAACCAAACAGAAGGAAAATAACGCAGTTGTTCCGATCAAACGATCCCAAACCCCGATGTTACATATATCAGAGCAAGACACCTTCTAATCCACCGAAATAAAAATAATTGACTCCAAAGATAAATCTTCAATGCGTCTAAATACTACTCCGGATCACCTGCGCATTGCCCAGATAGGGGAAACATTAAACAGGCAGGGTGAGTATTCACAATTCATTAAAAAAAAGGTATAAAGAAAAAGATATAAATGGTACAGCAACAACATCTTCATTTCATCATCAACAGACACACATAATACGAAATGCAACGTCATCGAAATATGCATGTGGTACTAATCGTCATTAAATGGACACTGGGCCATTAACCCTCCACAAGGGAACACGTCATAATTACCTCAATCCACACAATGGGATTGAAGCCACCTTGGACCGAAGTCCTATCATCTTCACTGGACCAAAGTCCTATCATCATCACTGGACCGAAGTCCTATCATCATCACTGGACCGAAGTCCTAATATGCCATGATTGCACGGTGCAAAACGTCAATAATTATCCTTAACGGATTCGTCAAACTTGCATCAACATTCATTCAATTATTCATCATATTCATCACGTAGCACATACACATCAAAACATACACATCATAGCAGCACCTCAGACATCTTACAGCAACATATACATCATAATAACACCAGAACAGTCATCACAACATCCAAGTAATCAACATATAAGCCAACCCGTAATTACCCCAAAGACTAATCCGACGTTTCCCTAAATTCAATACTGGAAAAATCATTAATTTTACAAATTTTATTTTATCAAATTAAATTTCATAATGTCAGCTTTCCAACGCTTCGAACAGCGCATCAAACAGATACACGGTTTGAAAGTTATGAATTTTTCAAGTTTTCCAAAAACTGTATGTTTAAGTGGTAACCGGTTAGTACATATGCCGTAACCGGTTACACAGTTGAAAAATGCCCAAAAACGTCAATTTTTAACGTGTTAACCGATTACTACCCATGCGTTAAGCGGTTAACAACGTGACAGAAGCAAATTTCTGCTGTTTTACGAAAATTTCACCAAAAACCTCCAATTTTCCCTACGGGTTCAATTCTATACAGCCCCAAAACCCCATCAATTCATCATGAAATCATATACAACCACACCACATCAGTTTATGCAACACATACATCATTCTAAATAAAAAATACGCCTCAATTTCATCACTTTCTACCTAATTCATCAAGAACTCATCATAAATCCCTAAAACCTCTTAAACTCCAAACTATTCCACATACATCTTAACTCTATAACAATTATAAAGAAAGCTATACTCCCCATACCTTAGATGCAAAAATATTGATTCTCCCCTTTGAGTTCTTCAAGAATTCCCTGAGCCCTAGCTTCTCCCTCTTCTGTTCCTCAGAGCACTTTTTCACAAAACACGATCGATCAGAATGATTCTCCCAAACTTGGTTATTTGTTTTTGTCATTCTTACCCCTTAGACCTCATTATGCTATTCCATTCTTACCCTCACTTATTCCATCTAATTTTACCACTTTACCCTTTAAATCTCTAAAATTATTATTTATCTAATTATTTAGATTAATCCTCTAATAAATTTTAATAATCTTAATTAAATAATAACTTAGAATTTATCCTCTTATTTCATATCATCATGCCTCATAACCATTCTAACATCATATAAACTCACAATTTACGCTAAATCAAATAAATAACTAATTAAATAATTAATTTAGATTTTCGGGGTGTTACATAGTCCCTTGGCCAATTGTAATAAAAGGAATCTTTAGTCTCCTATAGCCATTGACTTGAGGTTTGGGCACATGCCTATGATCCTTTGATTCAGAGCTGAATCTTGACTCATTCAGTTAGCAATGTCTCAGCCCATGCCACCTTGATGCTTCCATTGAATGCTTGGAAACAAAATTGGAGTCTCGACACCTTTTTAGCCTTTTTAGGGTACTCATGGCTACATGTAGTTCCTTGGACTTTGGAGGCTTGTGGATCAGATCTTTTCTCTTGGATGTTATCCTCTGATGTGTCCAAATGGATGACAAGGCTTGGAGTTGTCCAAATTAGCTAACTAGAGCAATATGCACAAATCTGCCTTGTAAAAATCAGTCCATGATGCCATGTTCCAAGGGTTGTATCTCCCTACTCAAATTAAATTTGGAGATGATCTGATACTTGTTGGAAAGCCCTCATGGCATACTTCAACTTTGATGTTCACCAATGGACCTGGTTCTTCTTGGATCAAGGTGAAAAATGTCCCTACATTTTGGAAAAAGTAAGGCAGATTCTGACTTATTAAAAATTTCACTAAGAGTTGGAAAAGTGGTAATTTTCATGTTTTTGTGATTTTGATCAATCCATAACTCAAAATCCATGAGGATTTGGAATCTCTTGTAGTTGACACTTTTAAAGTATGTCAGATGGACTTTCATTTGAGGTTTTAATGGGAGAAAAATGCCTTGTGGTTTAGGAGTTATGACCTTGCAAAGTTGGTACAAAATCACTTTTGTTCCATAACTTAGAAAAATTTTGGTTTCTCAAGGTTGCCCCTTTTGCAAGAAACCTCAATTTTCTTGATTTTTCTTAATGTATGATGATCAATACCATACATTAACATTATTTTTGACTTAGGGGAACCATATATGTGAAAATTTCCAAAAAGTCAAACTTGATTTTGTGCACAGTTGACTTTTTGTCAGATGAAATCCAAACTGCGCGATCCTTTGTGCAATCAAGTTCTTGACCTAATTCAAACCTAATGGATGGACTCCATAGGTGTTTTAGGGTGTCTTGAATCATGTCCCAAGGTTTGGGAGCATGTCTTGGTCAAAAGTCAAAGATACAATTGACTTTTCCTTCAAAACCCTAATTGTGGTCCAGATGAAAATGAAACTTGTGAATCAAGCTTCTTGGATCAATCAATTATTGAAAATGGATCAATGTAGTGTATTTGAGGCCCTTAAATCATGTTTTGAGGTCTTGGCTCATATCTTGCCTCAAAAGTCAACTTAGGGGTGAATTAGGTCAAGAAGCCCTAATTCCTGATTTTTGATGAATGCATCCCCTAAGGCTATATTGACTTGATAATTGGGTCCATGATGTTCCTTGGAGTATCTTGGGTTATGTTTTGAAGCATTGGCTCATTCCCAGAGGAAAATTTCCATCTGGAGGCCTTGGTCAACCAAAACCCTAATTTGGTGACACTGGCGATCTTGAGGCTTGATCCACTTGGAATGTTGCACCTTTGTGCCTGATTCTTGATGTGGGAGTCCTCTTGATCCTTTATAGGTGTTTGAGAGGTTAGACAAGTTGAAGATCATGTCATTTCTTGATTGATCCTTTGTCTAAGTGCTCTGAGAGGGCTTGAAACCCTAAGTCTTGATTGTAGTGAATGCTCACCCATCTTTGAGGAGATTGATGAGGCATGGAAGTACATCCATATTGTGGTGATGATTTGCAGAATGATGAGAAATCTTGGTGGTTAAAATTTGGGGTATGACATTTGTATCAGGTTTTTTTGTATGAACAATGATGCTTGTTCCCTGCTGTGATTTTCTCTTCTTGAATTCTCTCTTGTGCGTGCATGAGAAGTGTATGAATCTTCCTGGTGTGAAAGTTGTATCTTTTTTTGCCTTTGTTTCTCTACTGCGTGTGATATTTATATGTACCTTCATGTGAAAGTTTTGATTCAAACTTTAATGAATTTGTTAAACATTGTCATAAACCATGAAATTTCCTTGCCGTTTTCGGTTCGACATGTTTTGCTTACTTTGGAAAGAAATTAAAACCATGTTTTTATGTGTTGAAATTGTTTGATCATGTAAATGTCATTGATGAGAATTGTTTGATTGTGTTGAAATTTTGATAACTTGCTTTCACTTCTTACCAACACCTCTAATCTTGTATGATTGTGTTTAGCCATTCCTGAAATTCTGATATCACTTGCCATATTGACAGGATTATGCGCTTGATTCGTAACTGTAACTTCATCTTTGGTGGACCGACTTCTCTCTTTTTCACTTCTTGAATATTGGAATGCCCTAGAGATATTTTCTCAATGTCGTTACTCTTCTTGGGCGTGATATGAATCACCATGATCAGGAGTGTTTTCATGCTTTCTATTGCTAAGCAAACTTTTATTTCACCTCCAATCAAGTTTTCATGTGGCGGCAGTATCAGACACCTCTTCTTCAAATCAACCAATCTTGATTGTCGGGCTACATCAATCTTCATCGATATCGTGTCATTTATCTGCTTCATCATGTTTACCTACAGTTTCAGGTCTATTAACATTTGTACAGGTTGTGCCAGCCTCTTTGTTTGATTATGATTCCTATTTGCCGATTTCTTTTGACAGGAACAGGCCAGAATTCAATGCCAAATATTGCAGTTCCATCGTAAAAGAGGGAATTTTGTCATACCTTCATCTTGCAAAGGTATTCATTTTAAATAATGAGCTTGAGACACTAACTTTATGCACTTATGAAATAACTTATGTTTGAACAAAACATAGACCATCAATTACATCTGCAAGTCACAATTGCCTCGATTTTTCCTTTATCTCTTGTGGTGTAGGCATTGGTGCAGGAATTTGAGCTAACATTAGGGCGCGAAGTACTCAGAGCTTGGAACTTTTGTTTTATAGGCTTTGGGTTGTCTCTTAGATTGGAGTCTTATGTAACTTTTTTGATCTTGAGCAATGTTGACAAACTTGGTCTGATAATTTGTCAATGTAACAGTTTTATTGTAAATGTAAACAAGTTTGTGTTTGATGATTAACTTTAAACTTGTACATTGCATTTGAACATTAACCTGTATATTTTTCCTTCCACTGAGTTTTGCACTTTTATTTCTTTTGCCTTAACTTATCTTGTAATGGTAATTTAAAATGGTAACAAGGCTTGTAGTAGCTTAGGAACAAGCTCTCTGCCTCATAGCTTGGTGTGAAGAATTCTTTAACCATGTAACTTGGCATGAAGAAAATATTCCCGAGCGATACTTTTAAAATATGATGCGCTCAAACCAAAAACACCTTGAAACCAAACTCGAGTATGATTGAAACATGGCCCAAATTAATTTTAAGTCATAATGCATCAAAACACCATCTTGAAATCAAGTTTGAGGCAACGTGAACCATGGCCCAAATAAATTTGGAACAATAACTGGAGCATTAAGACCTCAAATCCTAAAAACATCTTGGAATCAAATTTGAAATTAACTTGAAAGGTCCTGAAAATGTCCTAAGGCTTTCTTCCAAAACTTCCTTTAAGACCACCTTGGAAATATCCCAAGAGCAATCTTTGAGAAAGGTTCAAAATACGTTGAAACAATCTTGCAAATGGACCATGACATAAGATATTGGTCCTAAGTCATCTTGAGAATCACTTGGAAAATCATGGCCCAAGATCCATTTGAAACACTGGGCCTATCATAAGTTGATTCTGCCCTGAAATGCTTGATCATGAAAGCGAGTACCATTTTCACTTGAAATCAATGCACCTACAAACTTGTTAGAAAAAATGAGCATGCACAAAATTTATGACTTAGTTCCTAGAAGATCATGGCCAAAGGCCAAATAATCCTTTAGAGAGAAAACTAAAAATGGGTAGGACAAATTTGGGGTATGACAGATGCCCTTATCTAATTGCCTTGAACCCGAGAGAATGAACTGGTGCATGGAGTTTGTTTTTTATGGTAAAATCAATTAGATATAAGAGGACCCCAGAATTTTTCTACCAAAAGGAAACAACATGATGCGGGAAAATAGAACAACACAAGATTCTTAAGATTGCCAAAGTAGTATCTCAAACACAAATGGAATTTTTAGGTTGCACGAAGCAGTACCTTATTGATTAAGGCTCTCCGAGGACATTTAGAGCAATTTCTGCAAGAGGAAAATAAGATTCTCTAGACCAATGAAGAATTGTCTTATTGATCGAGATATTCCAACTAGGAGGAACAATCTCTAAATCTAAAACTCTCCAAGGGTGCTAGAGCAGTATCTTAGTAAGAACACGAGATTCCCTAGGCCATATAAAGCAATACCTTACGAATTAAGGCTCTTCGAGGAAAACCAAAGCAGTGTCTCAACAAATGAGATTCTCTACACAAAGCAACACCTTATAGAATAAGGATCTTTGGGAACAATAGAGCAGTATCTCGAAGGAGGTATGAGACTTTCCGATCATGTGAAGCAGTACCTTATCAATTAAGGCTCTCCAGGGATACATGAATAGTATCTCAAATACATCATGGTATTCTTTGGGCCAAATGAAGCAGTACCTTATAAATTAAGGCTCTCCAAGGATGCCAAAGCAGTATCTCGATAAAATGACACTCTCCGTTTTAACGAAGCAGTACCTGGTGAAGGGTCTTCGGGAATGCTAGAACATCATCTTTACCAAAACATGAGATTCTTTGGGGTCGAAGTAGTACCTTATAGAATTAAGGCTCTAGGAGGATGCCAAAGTAGTATCTCAAAGACAAATGAGATTCTCTGAACCACGAAAAGAAGTACCTTATAGAATAAGGCTCTTTAGGAATAACAGAGCAATACCTCAAATGCTAAATGTGAGACTTTCTAATTCTTATGAAACAGTACCTTGCGGACCAAGGCTCTTATAGGATATTAGAATAGTATCTCAACAAAAGTCATGAGACTTACTAGACAATGTAAAGCAGTACCTTATTAGTTAAGGCTCTTTTGAGGGCATTAGGACAGTATCTCAGCAACAAAATATGAGACTCTCTAGATCGCACAATACAATACCTTATGTATTAAGGCTCTCTGGGGATCTCTTAGAGCAGCGTCTCAGGAAAATGAGACTCTCCAATTTGATGGAGCAGTGTCTCAACAATGGTATAAGACTTTCTAGGTCATGCAAAGCAGTACCAGATGAAGGATCTTCGGGAACACTAGAACAGTATCTTTACCTTGACATGAGATTCTTTGGGTGGTCGAAGTAGTACCTTATTAATTAAGGCTCTCCGCGGATACCAAAGCAGTATCTCTGAAAACAAATAAGATTCTCTAATCTAATAAAGCAGTATCTTATTGATTGAGATATTTCAACAAGGGGGAATGATACCTCAATCGCATTTAAGATTCATCACGGATACTAGAACAGTATCTCGAACACGAAATCTGTTGGGGGAATGATAGCTCAATTGCATTTATGATTCTTCATGGATACTAGAGCTGTATCTCAAACACGAAATCTGTTGGGGGAAAACAGTTTTAAGCAAAATTCCTTTTAAAGGAATAGGGTCAGCAAAAAAACTTTGCAAGGGAAAGTTCACAAGAAACTTTTAGGATAACCTCTGCTTGGGGAGCGTCAAAAGCAAGAATGCTGGGGGTTATCATTATCAACTGCATGGTTGAATAATGAAATGTTGAGGGATAGAAATCCCATGAGCGCATGCGGGATATCAATTCGTTTATAACTGACTTGGGGGAAATGTCATGCATTGCATGATGTATGAAGTTACATGCGGAAATGCAACTGTTGGGGACTCTTATGCATGTATGAATGCACCGGATCGGTTGGAAAAGCTTCTTGACAGAGAGGCCATGCATAGGCATGCTAATGATTGATATGATTATGATGCCATTCCTGTTTGGTAGGAATGTTATGTATGATGTATGTCATGCATGTGACAATGCAAGTGATTAGGTATATTGGGATAAGTCTCCCTTATGAAGGTATCACTGGGGGTTGGATTTAGGAATTGCCAAGTAAAATTAGATTTTAGGCTTTATGAGGATGCCAACAAGGGTGGATTCTTGATAGTTGCCAATGAAAATTGGACTTTTGGTTATACGCCAAATAAGTGTGGACTTTTGGGGATTGTGAAGATGCCAACAAGGTGGACTTTTAATAGTTGCCGATGAAGATTGGACTTTGAAGGGTAAATTTGGTGGTGCCAATAAGGGTAGGCTTTTGAGTAGTTGCCACTGAAAAATGGACTTTAAAGGGTAATTTAAAGATGCCAACAAGGGTGGACCTTTAAGTAGTTGCCAATAGAAGATTGGACTTTGGTTAGTGAGAGGGTTTTGACTTCCCGATACTTGAACTTTGATGGTGTGATGATCAGCATACATATATAGATGCTCTTGGTGCCCCAAGTTTGATCCCTTGCTGATAAGTTAAATATTTGAGCGTAGCGACGTGATCAAGGCATACTGATTGTGCTTCTGCTCTACCCTAGAGCTACTGCCAAAAGGAGATAGGATGCCACATTAGCGGGATCTTTTGACACTTGTTGTGAACTCAACAGTTACCACCATCCTGCACAATCTGCCTTGATGAAGTTGACAACATGAAGGAAAACTTTCCATTTGCAACTTGTCTTGCCCCAGTCTGTAGGGTCCTTGAAGAGATTAACCTTGAAAATGATCATACCATGAAATGGTCCGAGACGATTTTGCCCATTATTTGAATCTTGCAGTGGTTTGCCATTGATAAAGCCATTGAGGGAATTTCCCCATATGAGCTGAATCTTTGAGATGGTATTTCCTCCATGATCTATTGATACTTGGAGATTTTTTAGCCTGACCAGTTCACTGGTCACCATAATCAATGGATGTCATGCCCCTCTTTCATAGGGCTATGAGGTGAACTTGGCTTGGGTCAGCATTGTTGAATGATCAAGTTCCTTGGATCATTGTTTGGAACATCCTTGATGCCAAATACTGACTCATAGTTAAAATTGTTTATACAAAAATGGTAATTTTAAGGCAATGTTCATGCAAGTTTTGAAAATCAATCATTATTAGAATGATGTGATAGTGTGTAACGAATGGACCATTAGTCCAAATGCAATGCTGATTTAGCTGGTGTGTGAAAGATATAGCAAGAATATGACATAAATTTAGAAGATTAACAAATCTCTAGGAGTCAGTTTACCAAACCTTGCTATAGTATGCTCCCAGAATAAACCCCACCTCAATTAGGTCTTTTGAGTGTTTTAACGTGGTCTGGTTCACGGTTATAGAAACAAAGGATATAAGGTTCAAAATTTATTTTATACCCACCTTTTCTTCGTGATGTCCTCCAGTCCTACGTTGAGTTAGACTTGACACACACATTTATCTTCTACGATAGTTTGACGGTGTAAGAGTGAATATGAGGATCCACTTGAAATGGCAGTCACTTTATTTGCTTTTGTCATGGATGTTAGTGACCCTTTTATTTTTGACATGATGGTCACTGAATCCTATTTTTTCTTGCTTGAGGATTTGCGGACCTTTTTTGCTTTTGATCCCTAATTTTTGCATGGACTGATTTTGTTTTACGAGTCCATCGGGATTTGCCCTAATTTATTCCTAAGTCACCTCTTTCGAGCATTCGACTTAGCGAACTTTTCCTTCTTTTTGATCTTTTTATTATTATTATTTTTGGAAAAAACCTATGACTACCAAGTCATTGATTAACCGTCATAACTTTTGAGCTTCGTATGGTTCCTTCAACACTTCAGGATGTGCGTGAAGAATAGCATATAGCTGATCCACAGACGGGAGGTATCATCTTGAAATCAAATGTGTAGTCAGATTAACTGAACACTACCCATGCCCTAGGTTAAGCTTAAGGGTTTGGAAATCTGAAGGAAACTCCTATTTCTAGGCTCGAAGTGGTTAACTAGGGACTAACTCCTTATTTCTCCAATGATTGGGGGATTAGAAACAATGCATGTACATCATCAGCTGAATTTTGTTCGAAAGCATACAATTTGCAATTATGGATATTTCGTTTTCATCATCCTCCCTCCAATCTTTGCTAAAGCAACAATGTGATAAAGGAGAACTATTTTATATTTTTTTGTTTTTTGTTTGGTTTTTGTTTTTTTTATATGAGTGAAGAAAAATGAGTGAATGCGAAATGATTAATTAAAAAAATGCATGATCACTTCATTAATATTACCATTCAAAATAACAATATTTAAAAACAAGTAGAATTTAACAAGAAAGAAACTACAAATGCAAATGATAAAGAAAGTGATCTAATGATTTCCAACTCTGAGGACGTCTTCTTGTCTAAACCATTAGCTTAAGAAGATGCCTCTTGAAGTCCTCGAACTCATTCGGATGAGAAGTTGAAACGCACGACTAAATTCCCTTCTTGAAAGGATATGTACTTCTTGTCAATCAATTGTTGTACATTGGCTTGGAAAGCTTTGCAGTCTTCAGTCGAGTGCCCTATTGACTCAGTGTGATATCCACATTGTACATTAGGATTGTACCCATGTGGGTATAGTTCTGGCAATGATTTTATGGACTTGGGCACTACCAATGAGTTTCAGACCAGATACGACAGAAGCTAACCGTATGACATGGGGAACAGGGTGAAAAGGAGCATTCCTTCTTTCCAGGTTGTTACAAGGCTTATTCTATTATGATGACCTCGGTAATGGGCTCGTTGATTTGCATGAGGAGCGGTCCAAGGTTTCTGGTATGGTGCTCTATGCATTGTTGGTTGCCCTGTTGGGACCAAAATGTTGATGTCTTCATCGTCATCAATATCAGTGAAATGCTCTCCGAACCCTTCTTTTGGAGTCTTCTCACAAAATGCAACCCTTTTGGACTTCTCTACCGGCTTTAAGATTTCAACATTACTATCAGAGAATAAAGACACCTCATCTGAACTTTGAATTAGCTGTGGAAGTAGTTCACTGTATGACACTGGCAGTGGTTCAAATTGGACATGCTTCATTTCCTGGGTAACTCGAGGTCTAGCCTGGACGTGATTTTTATTAGACCTTTGGCCTCTCAGTTTTGGTTGAGGAATGGGCATTGTCGTCATATTCTGAAGCCTTAACTGAGCAGATTGGGGATAGCATCTAGAAAGACCCTCATGTGATGGGTTATCAAAGTAGCCTACGAAGTGGAAGGAAAGATATGAGTGACATTCTGTTAAAGTCCTTCCTCTCTTGCCATAGTTGTTACAATCATCAGGATTTGGTTCACTTTTCCTTTCATGCGATTCATGTCCCTCTTCATTTTGTCTTGATCTCGTGTCAAACACTCCATCAGCTCTTGGTAATTATTACAAGTGTCGAGAAGTCAAACGGCTGTTTAGGGATGAAAGGCTCACAGTGAGTTTTTTTGGTTTCAAATGAATGCATGGATGAATGTTTTTTTTATTCTTATATATTTTCTTACAAAGCTCACAATTATCTTATTATTTATTGCTAAGAATGTCAAGCATTTAACATCACAAATCATGAAAAGATATAAAGAAACAAAAATTTCAACTTTTATTTATTCAAATTCAAGTACAATAGTAATTAAATACAACTTCAAAGCAACAAAAGGGAAATGACAATCTTTGACATCGAGCTAACACGCCATTCTGAAGGTGACTCCTTGAGCTCTATGAATTGCCTTCAGATCCACACCAAGGTCTTCCATGAGCTTCTTGCAATACTTAATGCAGTTGTAGACTTGATGCTGAGTATTCTCTAGACACATTATCAAGTCTTCCTCCATCAGCTTCTCAGGAAGATCTTGACCCACAAGGTTCATCATACCAGCCAGTTTCAAGAACTTTTGCTTCCACTCAGAGTACAGAGCTTAGAGGTAAGCAATAATAACATCTCTCTCTCCCAAGGCAACTTCAACTCCCTTGCACTTGTTCATCTAATGAGTACAGACGTTCACCAGGTTTTGGTATGCTTTCCAAGATCTTAAATTGTTAATCTGCTCAATGGCGTTACCTAGCTGAACTTTTTTTTGGAGATACTCTCTACAGTGCCTCTCCTTTTCTAGTCTTTCCCGTTCCAAGCTATTTTTCTGACTTTGGATGGTGGTCTTCAACTATTGAATCTGAGCCTCATAACCTACTCTAGCATCCCTCTTCATTTCGTTGGAGTTTTCCACATCCCTTTCAAGCTCCCTGATATTCCGTTTGGCTTGGCTCAACTCTCCATTACGATGATCCAAGTCAGCATTTTCTCCCACAAGGGCACCTCTAACCCAGTTCCTTCTAACTTCCTCGATCCGAATCATCTTCTTGCTAATTTCAACCCTTTTTGTCAGTGCTACGCTCATGTCCTCCCAAACTTTACTTTTCGGTTTGGTCCTATTAAGTTGAATTCACAGCTGTGTGTTTTCCTACTTAAGCTCTCTGATTTTGTCGTTAAGCTTGTCTACATCTTCAGGCAAAACTGGAATAGGCTCTGGAGTTAGAAGAAAAGCTGATGGATCAAAAGAAAAAGGGAGCTTAATAGTTAGAGCCCTTTTCTTTACCCATCTGACATAGGATTCCTTAACATCAATGTTCTTATTCAAATCAGGACTGCTCCTAATCACCTTTGACCATGCGCTCCTTACTCTTCTTACATTTGGATTTGTAGGAGATACATCATTGATGACGAATGGTACCAAATGTTTGTCTTCAGGAGGACCTTCCATAGGGTGATCAATTTGTGTTTTGAGTAGCACAGGATTATAGTTGATGCAGCCATAAATCCCGACCAGGGGCATATTTGGAAATACTCTATAGCTGAGAATCACAGTCTTGATGTTCCAGTCCCTTTTATACGAAGTAATGTCATTGGAAGTAAGGGAAGCAAATCTTTGAGGTCATCGGAGTTGCCTGGCTATAAAATGACCCTTCTGAGGCATGTGCATTCTCATCCACATATGCAGTAAAGGAGCACAACAATGAAAAAATCCACCCATCTTTTCATGGCGAATGTGGAAGATATGATAGAATTCAGCCAGTAGGAAAGAAATCGGATTACAAATCAAGAAAATCTCTACCGCTGAATGGTCTATAAACTTTTCCACCTTCGGGAATAACACAATCCCATACACCAGCAATGCTAGAATAACTTCACAAGACATCCAACTTTCTTCTTTGACACATTTCCATGCTTCATCCTCCAGGAATGCCCTTGAAAATCCTCCTTTATCTGTCCAATTAACTACCACAGTATTAGTCGGAACATTCAAAGCAGCAGCTACCTTAGACATAGTAAGATCTTCTTCCATCTTTGGGAAAGGATTGAAGTCTTTGATGCGTCGATTCAATAACACTTCAAACTCTTCCAAGGTTGGCGCAATTTGAAAGTCAGAGAATGTGGAATAGTGAAGAGAAGTATCATAGTATTGAGCCAGGGCTGTGAGAGCTTCAACGTTAAAATCTTCATCTAGCACATTTAGAATCCTCCCAAAGTTGACATGGAACTTGTTATGGTTGATGGAGTAATCTTTGAACTTAGAGCTTTCAAACTGTCAGTCTTTGGTTCCTTGAGCTTGACAAGGTTTCCATATGAGCGATTATGAGATTTTAAGACATGGATGAAGGATACTTTGATTGCTCTCCTTACAAGGATCTCACAAGGCAGGCCCTACAGTTTTAAAGGAACCCCAAAGTCATGAATCTATAGGATTGTTCATCATACACATCATGAACATGACGATTGATGACTCCATCATATCAATCTCTTCTGGGTGAGGTCTTCATATTGAATCACACAAGGAGTGCACCTTGGAGTCCCATACTACGTGATCATCGACATTGGGTTCTAAACAAAGGTTTCAGAGTCATGGACTTTCTTGACTATTCGTTACGTATGTCAATGATTGCCAGACAAACGACTCCATCAAGGAAATTTCTTCTGATTGAGATCTTCGTATTAAACTACACGAGGAGTGAACCTCAGTGTCCCATAATACGTGACCATCAGTCCTAGTTTTTGGCAAAATGGTTCAAGGTTCTAAAAGGTCCTTAGAGTCAAGGACCCTAATGGAAATGTTAGTCGTCCACGTCAAAAAGCTTGACGGTCGCCAACATTCTCATTAAGATCTAACTCAAAGTGAGGTTCTCGTATCGAACTACACGAGGAGAAATTCCCCGGTGCCCCATACTACTCAGCCTCTCCTATCTTATGTTTTTCCTCTAGACATGGGTGTAGAGCCTTTCCCACAAGTTTGCAATCAAAGTTTCCTTTCAAGAGTCACAATATCAATGAATTTTAGATATATACACAATAATATGGAAAACAAATAAAAGAAATATAAGCAAGCATGAAATATAAACAACCACTCAAACATGCGAAGAGAACCTAGACGAGGCTTGACTTGCTTTAGGGGTGAACCATCACCGACAGAGTCATCATCTGTCGTACCTCGAAAAATACGATCTTTGCGATGCGCAAAACTAGGGTTTGCACGATCACGGATGGAGTTACGAGTGTCGCCACCGAACTTTATTTACTCTCGAGAAGAGAAAGGGAAAATATCGAGAAAACCCAAAGGGAAAAGGATAGGATATGGTCATCGCAACCATGTTGGGTTCGGAAGTCGGTTATGTAAGGAGAAGGTGCTAGCATTCCCTATATCCATCGTACCCGATGGGAACCGTCCAAGTTATCTAGCATGAAAGGTGTTTGTTATCTACTAGCTTGCTAAGGGAAAGTGAATGATTGCTTAAGGGAAAAGAAAAGGATTTTATTATTGAGTTCGTCTGAGTTTCAACTCAGCGCCTACGTATCCTAGAGGGAATTAGAACTTTGTAGTTCTTGTTGAAAATATTTTTTGTTTGTTATGTGTTTTTTATGGACAACGCTATGAAGCATGTCCTTTTTGAAAAGTTTTAAACTAAAAAGCCAAGTGGCAAAAAGGTTTGAAATGTGTTAAATATTTTTAGATTTTTTTGAAAAGAGGTTAGTGTAGCGTGCGATTTTTGTCGGTGACGCGACCACCTTATCGCAGATTGGAGTTCCTCACCGCAATGGTAGGAGGGGATGCTACTTTCCGGTTTCTTATTTATCCCATAATGCTGAAAGGGAAAGGAAAGCTATCTGAAACTAACCTTGCACGCGATTGTTTAACTGAACAAATGCTAAGAGAGATTTGGAGAGTTCGGGGTCTGGTTATACAATGGGGAGTTGTCAGTTACTCATCCTATATGTGGTTATCGATAGGTTGTTAGCATTAGGTTCTGCTTTTATACTTGATGGTGTTTATCTGCAAATGGGAAAGTTTATGTTTTGAGGGATGTCTGTGGAGAGAGTTTTTGATGATTTTGGGTGAGGTACTGGACCTCAGGTGTTCGATTGGTATGTGAAGGTACTGGACCTAGAGTTTTCGTATGAAGGTACTGGACCTAGAGTTTTTATTGGTATGCTCGCTAAGATTTCGCAATCTTATGCCTACGTATTCCCGTTTAAAGAAACAGGGAAATCAGAGCAATCGTAGTTCCTCCTATTCTATGGGAGGAAAAAGATGTTTTGGTGTCTTGTTCAAAGCCCAAGATTGAAGCTTAAAAGGTTGAGTATTTGTGTCTTGTTCAAAGCCCAAGATTGAAGCTAAAGGTTTGACTGAGAGAGAATTTGTCATCTCTAAAGGGAGATATCTCGTCTGTTTATCACAACTGTTGGGTGACTGATTATAAAGGAGAATTACTTTAACTAGGATATGAGAATCCAGTAATGCCATAATTTCCTTTATAGGGGATTTGTCCTGAAGGAGAAAACTTTAACTCAGTGTAGAGCAATGCCATTTTTCCTTATGAATCTTTCATGCATTGAGAGGGACAATGGCGTGGATGTAAATAATCCAGAGGCTTGCCGCTTACAGCAATTAGATGAAAGAGAGGATGTTTGCCAGGATAAGAGACGGACGACAACTTAGATGTTTATATCAACAAGTGTGCCACTTACAACAGTTATCTGAAATTAGGGTTTGTTTGATTTATCTGTTTTGATGTAGTGATTGTCATGCCCCACCACTAAGATTTCCAATCATTGTGCAAATCATCATCACAATATGGATGTACCATCATGCCTCATCAGCCTCCCCAAAGATGGGTGAACACTTACTACAGTCAAAATTAGGGTTTCAAGCCCTCTCTGAGTTCTTAGACAAAGGATCAATCAAGGAATGACATGATCGCCAGTGTCACCAAATTAGGGTTTGGTCGACCAGGGCCTCCAGATGAAAATTCTCCTCTGGGCATGAGCCAATGCTTCAAGGCATAACCTGTGATGCTCCAAGGGACATCATAAACCCAATCATCAAGTTAATTTAGCCTCTGGGGAAGCATTCATCAAAAATCAGGAATTAGGGTTTCTTGACCTAATTCACCCCTAAGTTGACTTTTGGGACCAATCATGAGCCAAGAACTCAAGCCATGATTTGAGGGTCTCTAATAAACTACATTGATCCATTTAGAATAATGGATTAATCCAAGAAGCTTGAGCAACAAGTCTCAATTTCATCAGAGCCACAATTAGGGTTTCGCGAGAAAAGTCAACTGTAACTTTGACTTTTGACCAGGACATGCTCCCAAACCCTAGGACATGATTCAATACACCCTATAACACCTATGAAATCAATACATCAAGTTTGATTTAGGTCAAGGACTTGATTTCATAGAGGATCGCACAGTTTGGAATTCATCTGATAAAAAGTCAACTGTGCACAAAAGTCAACTTTGACTTTTTGAGATTTTTCACAAAAATGGTTTTTTAACCCTAAAATGATGTTAATGTATGATTGGAATCATCATTCATCAAGAAAAATCAAGAAAAGTGGGATAACTTGTAAAAGGGGTAACCATAAAAAACTTAGAAAATTTTCTAAGTTATGAACAAAGTGGCAAGGGTACCAACTTTGGAGGATCATAACTCCTAAACCATAAAGCCATTTTTCCCCATCCAAAGCTTGATTTGTAGATCTCATTACCCTCTAAAAAAGCTTAGAACTGACCCCCTCCAAATTCCTCATGGATTTTGAGTTATGGAATGATCAAAATCACAAAAAGTGAAAATGTCACTTTTTTTCCAACACTTAGTGAAATTTTCACCAAGTCAGAATCCGCCTTCACTTTTTTCCAAATGTAGGGGGATTTTTCACTTGGATCCAAAGGGTATCAAAGCCAAATATGATCAAACAGTTGTTGTATCATATGAGGGCTTTCCAAAATGACCAAGAACATCACCAAATTCCACTTGAGCCATGAGATATGACAAGGGCAATATGCCTTGCTGAAAACTGCCAAGGCTAGGCAGAATTTTGTATTTTTGATCGATTTGGCAAAATCAGATAATTCCAAGCCTTGTCATCATCTTGGACACATCTGAGGATCAAATCTAAAGGGGACAAACACTGAGCCAAGCCTCCAAAGTCCTTGGAACAAGAAGTAGCATGCCAAACCTAGAATTGCCTAAAAGAGGGACAAGACTCCAATTTTGGATTGGAGCATTCAATGCATACACCAAGGTGGCATGGACTGAGCCATTTCCAACTGAATTCAGTCAAGACATATCCAAGACCAAGGGAACCACAACCCTGTGCCCTAACCTCTAGTCAATGGCTAGAGGAGACTTGGATTCCAAAGTACAACCATTGGCCAAACCTCTGCTGCAGTTGCCATTCACTATTGATCCCAAAACAAACTTGCTCTACTATAAATCGAGCTCATTTGTGCTCAGTTTGAATACACCAAAGCCATCAAACAGATGCTTTCCTAAAACAAACCCTGGGCCTCACTTATTGTATAAGACCCATTCAAAAATCTTTGGGCCTCTAATAGAGTGTAAGACCCAATCCCCTTTTAACCAAAACAATTTTGGGCCTCAGACATTGTATAAGTCCCTCTGCATTAAAAGAAAACCTCGGCGTGATCGCCAATTCAAAAACCAATCAACTGGGCCTACCCTCGTGTTATAAGCCCCATTATTTCACTTGGGCCTCTTGAGAGAGTGTAAGACCCACCCCCTTGTACAGGAAACCTTTCTTGGGCTTCAGTCACTTGCATAAGTCTCTGTACAAAATGACAGTGCGATCACTGATAAACCTTGGGCCTCTCCTTGAGCTGTAAGCCCCAACATCTTTTCAAAATACTTTCTCCTTTAATTTTGAATATACTGTTATTTTCAATCTTTCTTTGTTGAACAACTAACCAAACAGCATGGAAGCTATACAACAGAGTAAGTGTTTATACGCTTTCATTTACCGCTTTCATATACATATAACTGTATTGTGGGGCTGTTTCACTGTAAGTCTTCTTTCATAAACTCATATCAACTGTGTAATACTAGTATAGATATTTAGAGTTTCCCCGGCAACTACATCTAGCACTAAGCCCTGTTGATCACTCTTAAATAGACTAAACTAGATCCCCATAGGATTACCAGATTCAGTCTTCCCTCATCTTAGGGTTAAACAATATGGAGATGTGAAAGGCAGATTCTTTTTGAACCCTTTCTCAGACTGTCACCTTTAAAATTTGTCAAAGGAACTCTACTCCCCAGAGATGATCTTTTCTCTGTGAATGGCATCTCCTAAGTTTCTTCCAAATTCTCGGACTTTCCTGGCTTGATCCATTCTCGGTGAATGACATGTCTTGTACTTCTCGGGGTTTGGGGACCCACAGGGTTCCTAAAAGCATCCCCGCCTCCTCTTGGGCGTTGTACAAGGACCCTACGACTTCTTAGAAGTATTCAGAGTCTCCTCTTAGGATTCGTATAAGGATTATTTCTTCGAGAAGAGAGCCTCCTCTTGGGCTTTGTACAAATTGCCCCTCGGCTTCTTAAAAGTTTCCAGCCTCCTCTTGGGCTTCGTACAAATTGTCCCGACGACCTCCTAGAGGTATAGGAACAGAAATTAGTCATCTTAATAGAACAGTCTTTCGAAGAGTCTAGATCCTACTACTACTTTTTCTCTAAGCATAGTACAAAATATAAAACTCTAGACTTGGACAATCTAAGTTCCTTGAGTCATGTCTTGAATCAGTCACTTTCCAAACCAGATAAAACCTCAAACACACTCCAAATAACATCCTTGAACTGTCCCAAATGGTTCCCCTATCTGGAACACCTTTTGAGGGAGTTTCTATTTTGGCCATTTTAACCCCTTTTGCAAGAAAGGGTCAGTTTATGTTTTTGCACGTTCCAGCTTATTCCACTCATCCTAAAAGCTTCTAAGGGATCATTTGAGAGTGTCCAAAGCATCAAACCATTTCTGGCACAAAGAACTTGGCATATTGCACAGAAAACTCCAAAAGCTCAAAGAAAGGTAAGCCTCATGACTTGAACTTTCCAAAATATGCATTGCTTTGAAGTCCACTGATCATACACACCTCATACATGTTATATATGTTGTGTTTGAACCAATTCATCATGTAATTCATGCTTGTATCAAAGTGTAGCATAGAAAATGCAATTATAGTCCTTTTTCAAAACCACTATCGGGTTTTGAGGAGGGAGTATGATCTGAAAAAAATACCACCACCATTGGATTCCTTGTGAAATTCTAGGCCATATGCATATAAATTTTGTCCCCAAACATGGAGAAATGAGAAAGTTATGACCTTCACGTTTCTGACCCAAAACTTGTCTTGCCTAGAAAACAAGGCAAGCCTTGTATATTTGTGGTTTCACTTCAAGCAATGGATGTATCACCACCCCAGTGGTAAGGCGCGCCCCCTATAACCTTGAGGTCGTGGGTTCAAACCCCACCCATGCCATTTTGTGTTTTCTCACATTTTTGCTATTTTTTCCAATATTTTCATGTTTTATTAATTAATTGGAAAATTAATAACTCTTTCAATTTTAATTATTTTTTATTGGTTCTTTTTGCAAAAAATCACAAAAATGTTAAAATATTTTATTCCATAAAAAATTAAGTTTATATTATTTATTTAATATAATTAGTATTTTTGTGAATAAATTCCTTTTTAATGTTTTTTAAACATTTTAAAAGTGAATATTTACTTTTAAAATCAAAACCAAGTGAGTTTTAATATCCCTTGTGATTAATCCCTCATTTTTAAAACCTTAACAAAAATCACAAATGGTTTATTCAAACTTATTTGGTATTTTATTTGATTTTTCTTTAAATATTTACTTTTAAAGAATAACAAATTAGGGTTTCTTTGGTTTTCACCCTTGCAAAACATTTTCAAACACTCGTCGGCCTCTATTAGAGTGTAAGACCTAACCCTTTTTGAAAACCAAACATTTTTGGGCCTCACTTATTGTATAAGACCCACCGCGTTTTCAAAAATCTCGGCGCAATCGCCATTTAAAACAAAAACAACCTTGGGGCTCTCCTTGAGCCGTAAGCCCCACCACTTGTACAAAAATAAATCTTTGGGCCTCTAATAGAGTGTAAGACCCAATCCTTTGTAAATGCAAACCTATTTTTGGGCCTCACTTATTGTATAAGTCCCGTTGTATTTCAAAAAGTTCGACGCGATCCTCGTCCGTTGAAAAACAAACCCTGGGCCTCACTTATTGTATAAGACCCATTCAAAAATCTTTGGGCCTATAATAGAGTGTAAGACCCAATCCCCTTTTAACCAAAACAATTTTGGGCCTCAAACATTGTATAAGTCCCTCTGCGTTAAAAGAAAACCTCGGTGCGATCGCCAATTCAAAAACCAATCATCTGGGCCTACCCTCGTGTTATAAGCCCCATTCTTTCACTTGGGCCTCTTGAGAGAGTGTAAGACCCATCCCCTTGTACAGGAAACCTTTCTTGGGCCTCAGTCACTTGTATAAGTCTCTGTACAAAACGACAGTGCGATCACTGATAAACCTTGGGCCTCTCCTTGAGTTATAAGCCCCAACATCTTTTCAAAATACTTTCTCCTTTAATTTTGAATATACTATTGTTTTCAATCTTTCTTTATTGAACAACTAACCAAACAACATGGAAGCTCTACAACCGAGTAAGTGTTTATACGCTTTCATTTACCGCTTTCATATACATATAACTGTATTGTGGGGCTGTTTCACTGTAAGTCTTCTTTCATAAACTCATATCAACTGTGTAATACTAGTATAGATATTTAGAGTTTCCCCGGCAACTACGTCTAGCACTAAGCCCTGTTGATCACTCTTAAATAGACTAAACTAGATCCCCATAGGATTACCAGATACAGGCTTCCCTCCTCTTGGGGTTAAACAATATGGAGATGTGAAAGGCAGATTCTTTTTTAACCCTTTCTCAGACTGTCACCTTTAAAAGTTGTCAAAGAAACTCTACTCCCCATAGATGATCTTTTCTCCGTGAATGGCATCTCCTGAGTCTCTTCCAAATTCCTATACTTTCCTGGCTTGATCCATTCTTGGTGAATGGCATGTCTTGAACTTCTCGGGGTTTGGGGACCCACAGGCTTCCTAAAAGCATCCCCTCCTCCTCTTGGGCATTGTACAAGGACCCTACGACTTCTTAGAAGTATTCACAGCCTCCTCTTAGGCTTCGTATAAGGATTCTTCCTTCGGGAAGAGAGCCTCCTCTTGGGCTTCGTACAAATTGTCCCTCGGGCTCTTAAAAGTTTCCAGCCTCCTCTTGGGCTTCGTACAAATTATCCCGACGACCTCCTAGAGGCATAGGAACATAAATTAGTCATCTTAATAGAACAGTCTTTCAAAGAGTATAAATCCTACTACTACTGTTTCTCTAAGCATAGTACAAAAGATAAAACTCTAGACTTGGACAGTCTAACTTCCTTGAGTCTCGAAGGCATTCTCAAGCCCCTTTCAAAAATGGGGAAAACACCCGCAGACTTGGACAGTCTCAACACCCCTCTGGATTTCCCATTTCCTAAAAGAACAGGAAATAACCCTGACCCTCTGATCAAATCCAAAGCATAGCCTTACTTTTAATCAGTTTCTTTATAAGAACTGATTTTCTCTTTTAACCAACATACTGGACCTGTCACTCAACTGAAACAGCCATCCTTCAGCCTCCATCTCGGGCTTCATACGAGATACAAAAACACTCTCTTGTTGAGTATAAAAGACTCTCTTGTTGAGTCAACCTCCTTTTGCCTCCATCTCGGACTTCGTACGAGATACCAAAACACTCTCTTGTTGAGTATAAAAACACTCTCTTGTTGAGTCAAACAACTTTTAGCCTCCGTCTCGGGCTTCATACGAGACACCAAATCACTCTCTTGTTGAGTATAAAAGCCTCTCTTGTTGAGTAAACCCTTTTAGCCTTTATCTCGGGCTTCGTACAGGACACACAAAAAACACCCTCTTGTTGGGCATAGCCTCCTCTTAGGCTTCGTATAAGGAAAACCCTGGTTTAGTCAATCAACCTTTTAGCATCAATTTGTGCCTCGTTCACATTATACAAACATCAACAACTCCTTTTCCCCTTATCTAATTGCTGTAAGCGGCAAGCCTCTGGATTATTTACATCCACGCCACTGTCCCTCTTTTAGCATGAAAAATTCCTAAGGAAAGATAACATTGCTCTACACTGAGTTAAAGTCTTCTCCTTCAGGTTACAAATCCCCTATAAAGGAAATTATGGCATTGCCAGATTCACATATCCCGGTTAAAGTAATTCTCCTTTATAATCAGTCATCCAATAGTTATGACAAACAAATCCTCTTTAGAGATGACAAGTTCTCTCTGAAGTCAAGACCCTTCAGCTTCACATTTTGGGCTTTGAACAAGATACAAACCACCTTTAGCTTCACGTCTTGGACTTTGAACAAGACACCAAAACACCATTTCCTCCCATAGAATAGGAGGAACTACAATCGCTCTGATTTCCCCGTTTTGATAAACGGGAATACGTAGGCATAAGATTGAAAGAAAAATCTTAGCGAGCACACTAATCCAAAACCCAAATCCCGTACCTTCGTACATCAATCGAAAAGCATCAGTCCCAGCGTCCTACCCATGAACATTCCCGGTGATCCGTTCTAAACAAAGTAAGAAGAAAAAGGCCCCATTACCATATAGCATCCGTAACCTAACAGACCGTTGTTTAAACTCAGTATGTAAGCATGGTTAATTAGAGACATATATTTCCCTTCCTTAGTCAGCTCAATAGGATAAAAATGAATCGACCTGTAGTAACCCCAAAGAGCAACAATGCTTAAGAACCACGTCCAAAATCGCTCGCTACAGTGATATACAGAGAAAAGTCTTCCTACAGAGAGTCTTTGATTTCTTCTGAGGGGATGGTGGTTTTTGTATGTGCCTTGATCAAAGCCTAAGGTTGAAGCTAAAAGATTGTTTGACTCCACTGGGGAAGTCCTTATACAAAGCCTAAGAGGAGGCTGGAAAATGTTGACTCAACAAGAGAGTGTTTATCTGTCTTGTACAAAGCCCAAGATTGAGGCTAAAGGAGACTGACTCTTTTGGGGGATATCTTTATACAAAGCCTAAAATGAGGCTAGGAGGAATCGACTCCGCTGGGGAGGTATTTATCTGTCTTGTACAAAGCCCAAGATTGTGGCTAAAAGAAGATTGACTCGGTTGGAGAGTATGATTTATCTTGTATAAAGCCCAAGGTTGAGGCTGGAAAGAGGCTTGACTCTGTTTAGGGAAATTTAAATGGTGTCTTGTACAAATCCCAAGATTGAGGCTACAAAATATTTGACTAGCTCAGCTGAAGATATTTATGGGTGTCTTACACAAAGCCCAAGATTAAGGCTGAAAAGAGGCCTGACTCAACAAGAGAGTGCTTTTGAGGTTAACTCTACTGAGGGAAATCATTATACAAAGCCTAAGAGGTTGTTGAAAAAGGTTGACTCAACAAGAGAGTGCTTTTATCTGTCTTGTACAAAGCCCAAGATTGAGGCTGAATTTTGCTGAGGAAAAGAAGGATCATTATACAAAGCCTAAGAGGAGGCTGAGAGGTGATTAACTCAACAAGAGAGTGTTTTAAGGTGATTGACTCAACAAGAGAGTGTCTTTGTGTGTCTTGTACAAAGCCCAAGATTGAGGCTGAACAAGCTGGAGAAATCATTATACAAAGCCTAAGAGGAGGCTAAAAAAGGGTCGACTCAACAAGTGAGTGTTCTAAAATCCTTATACAAAGCCTAAGAGGAGGCTAACTTCTGCTAGGGGAAATCATTATACAAAGCCTAAGAGGAGGCTGAAAAAGATTGACTCAACAAGAGAGTGTTTTTATCTGTCTTGCACAAAGCCCAAGATTGAGGCTAAAAAAAGGTGATTCAACAGGAGAGTACTTTTGAGTTTTACTCTGCTGAGGAAAATCATTATACAAAGCCTAAGAGGAGGCTGGCTTCTGCTGAGGATTATTGAGATCTAGAGACAGGTCCAAGTTAGGGGGTCAACTCTTGCTGAGGGTTTACAGAGGAGTTGAGGTATCAGACACCTTGAGGTACTTATATGCTAGTGTGGTATTGATGATAAGATGACCCTAGCTGGGGAAATCTAAAGTGAGAGTTTAAAGATTGAGTTTTGAAAACCTATAGAGGTTTCAACTCTACTGGAGATTGGTCGAATGATCAGGGTTTTTCCCGTATTCGTAGGCAACTTGAGAATGTATTTGAGATCCCTTAGGGGATTAGACTGTCCAAGTCTACTAGTATGGAAGGTGGATCTTTGTATAATGCCCAAGAAGAGGCAGAAAGACTTAAGGGATGAGTATCTACCCTAATTTGTCCAAGGTTTTGACCTTTTTTAGAAAGACAGCTCTAACAAAGGATGACTAAGTTCTGTCCTATACCTTTAGGAGGTCTTCAGGGTCCTTCTATTAAGCCCAAGAGAAGGCATGAAACTTCTAAGAAGCCGGAGGGTCCTTGTACAAAGCCCAAGAGGAGGCGGGGATGCTTTTAGGAAGCCTGTGGGTCCAAACTTAAGAAAAGTTCCAGAAAGGTTTCACCGAGAATTAATCCTTTTTGTAGTGTATAGTTCTAGGGTTTGAAGAAATTCAAGAGAGGTTTCACCGAGAATTAATCCTCTATGGGGAAATGAACTTCTTTGACAATTTCTAATAGTGACAGTCTGAGAAAACTTTCACCGGGAACAATGCCTTTCTCTTTGTTCCATATTGTTTAAGCCCAAGAGAAGGCAAAACTGTATCTGGAATTCCTACGGGGAACTAGATTTGACTGTGTTGAAAGAGTGACCACTGGCTCTATCTAGTTCTAGACCTAATTGTCGGGGAAAACTTTAAGCAGATATACAAGTATATATACAGTTGATTTATGATAAGTATTTAAAAGGATATGAAAGAAGGACTTACAGGTGAGCAAGCTTCCAGCAATATATATATATATATATATATATGAAAGCATGTAAAAAAGCTGATAAAACTTACAGGTGAGCAAGCTTCCATAGCAACAGCTGTATGGTTAGTTGTTCAAGAAATTAAAGAAAGTTTTGACAACAACTATGAATTTGAACCTAAATCAAAAGGGAAGTTGTTTTGAAAAGATTGTTGGGGCTTATACTCAAGGAGAGACCCATATGAAAAACAGTAATCGTACTGTTGTTTTGTAAACTGTATTAGGGCTTATACAATGACTGAGGCCCAAAAAGGTGTTATTTATAAAGAGGGTTGGGTCTTGCAACTCAAGGAGAGGCTCAAAGAGTTTTAAAAGAAAAGAGAATGGGGCTTACAACTCAGGGAGAGGCCCAGATAAATTTCTGTTTAAAAGGCGACGATCGCGCTGAGATTTTGAAAACGTAGTGGGACTTATACAATGGTTGAGGCCCAAATTAGTTTGGTTTTCAAAAAGGGTTGAGTCTTACACTCTATTAGAGGCCCAAAAGTTTATTAAAAGAATAAGGATGGGACTTACAACACAAGGGGAGGCCCAAATGAAAATGTTTGAAAACGACGATCGCGCCGAGGTTTTTGTAAACACAGTGTGCCTTATACAATGACTGAGGCCCAAAAAAGGTTTGTATTTACAAGGGATCGGTCTTACACTCTATTAAAGGCCCATGAGTGTTTGAAAATTTAAAATCGGGAAGAAACCCTGATTTTAAATTAAAATGTCATTTTTTCAAAGGAAATTTAAATAATAAATGATAAAATATCAAATATATTAAAAAATAAGTTGTACTTTGAAAAATATTTTGAAAAATCATGTTTAATCATATGAAAGCTTGAAATTCAATTGGTTTTGAAAAATCAAAGTGGGAATTTCATTTAAAAATGTTTAAAAACAATAAAAATGAAATTAATTACAAAAATTCTAACTATATTAAAAAATAATATAAATTGGATTTTTGTGTAAATTAAAATATTTAAACATTTTTGTGAATTTTGAGAAAAAGAATCAATTCAAAAACATAAATATTAAGAGAGAAATTAATTTTTGAATCAATTAAACAAAATAACTAAAATTCAAAAATTTGAATTATGGCGCCAAGAACACTTGGTTCTTCCCCGCCCTCTGTTTTTCCAGATTTGTGTTTTCTCACTTTTCTCCCTGATTTCTCAATGGTTTTGCACGATTCAAGTATCAATCTTATTCGTTTTTCAACAAGGATCACAACCATATAGTTTAGTTGCATTTATATTAAGTATGGAGAAAGAAATCAACAGAAAACCTCAAGAACCCTAATTTCAGCATGAACACAATGAAATTCCATACACGATGGATTCATGGTAATTGATTGAGGGTTATTACTCTACATACATGCATAAACAAGATGGTAACTCAAAAATTCATTCATGAAGCATGGATCATAGAGTTTGAAGGGTTCAGGCCTACCTCTTGCAGCTGGTGATCGAGTTTGGTGATGGCGGCATTACAGGTTGGTTCCAATGATCTGGACAGCTTCCTTAGGTGCCAAGGAATATGTTTGAATGCTTGGAGTGGATTGAAATGAGCTGGAACTTGATGTGGCACCTCAACTGCAACTCTGTCAAGGACTTGAGCAGTTGGCTGGTGATTTTGAGAATCTGATGTTCCAGATGTGATTTTGTGTTATGGATCACTTACATATGATGTTTATGAGGTGTGTGTGTGTGTGTGTGTGTGATTGGTTTGGTTGGAATCACTCTCAATCTCAAAATCCGATAGTGACTTGAGTTAGAAGGAAAAATTGGAGTGAATAAGAGATTTTTGAGGAAAGCATCAGTTTGGGTGCTTTGGTGTACTCAAACTGATCACAAATGAGCTCTATTTATAGTGTGTCAAGTTTGTTTTGGCATCAATAGTGTATGGCAACTGCAGCAGGTCTGTGGCCAATGTGGATCAAATGGAATCTCAAGTCTCCTCTAGCCATTGACTTGAGGTTAGAGCACAGGCCTATGGTCTTTTGGTTCTGAGGTAAGGCTTGATTCATTCAGTTAAACTTGCCTCAATTCATGACACCTTGATGCATCCATTGAATGCATTGAAACAAAATTGGAGTCTTGGCACTTTTTAGCTCTTTTAGGTTTGGCATGGCTATAGGTAGATTCTTGGACTTGGGAGGCTTGGGGATCAACTCATTCTCCTTTTATTTTATCCTCAGATGTGTCCAAATGGATGATAAGGCTTGGAGTTGTCCAAATTTTCCAAATCGAGCAAATGCACAAAATCTGCCAAAATCTGTCTTGTCCAAGACAGTTGGAAATGGTGATTTTGAGGGATTCATATCTCTCAGCTCAGGTTGAGTTGTGAGAGGCTCTTGTGCTTTTTAGAAAGCCCTCATATGATACAAAACATGTGTGATATAGTTTGTTTTGAAACTATTTGGATCCAACTGAAAAATCCTCATGAACATTGATGTTCCAGGCTGGTAACTTAGGCAGATTTTCACTAAGTGTTGGGAAAAGTGTAATTTTCATGTTTTTGTCATTTTGATCAATCCCTAACTCAAAATCCATGAAGAATTGGAGTCTGAGGTAGTTGAAGCTTTTGTATAGTGTAGCAAGACCTACAAATCCATCTTTGGATCACCCAAAATGGTTGTTTGGGTCTCAAGTTATGATCCTTGGAAGTTGGTACCAAACCCATTAAAATTTAGTAACTTAGAAAAATTTTCAATTTCACAAGGTTACCCCTTTTAAACGTTATCTTGATTTCTTGATCAATTATTGTTCAAATGACATTATAAATCATATTTTATGAAAATATGAATCATAAGGATCATTTTTGCAAAAAAAAAAGTCATGTTTTGACTTTTGGCCCCGGAACGGTTCGGCGCGTAAAAACCCTAATTCCCGACTTTTGGGGAATGCATCCTCTGAGGGTAGTTTGACTTTGCCAATGGTTTCTTAGGGTTATTTTGAGCATATTGAGTCACATATTGGAGTCTTGGCTCATCCTCTTCTGAAAATTTCACTCTGGAGACCCCGGTCGTCCAAAACCCTAATTCGGCGACATCGAGTGTTTCGAGGCTCAAACCGCTTGGAATGCCACAACTTTGTGCTTGATTCTTGATGTGGGATTCCTCTTGATCCTTTGTGGATGTTGTAGATGTTAGAAAAGTTGAAGATCATGTCATTTCTTGATTGATCTTTTGTCTAAGTGTCCTGGGAGGGCTCGAAACCCTAATTCTTGATTATGGTGAATGCTCACCCATCTTTGAGGAGATTGACGAGGCATGTAAGTACATCCATATTGTGATGATGATTTGCACAATGATGGGAAATATTGGTGGTCAAAATTTGAGATATGACAGTTAGAGATAAATTAAAGTATTTTTTTGGATTTTTAGAAAAAAAGAAATTTTAGTTTTAAACGAAACGGAAAATTTAACCTAATTCTATAACCTAAGGTTAAGATATGATTGGAGGGAGGCTATCCTAGAAATTCTCATGCAAGAAAGTTCATCCTAATGTCTATCTTGTTTCGATCAATCGAGGATTAAATTGAACCAAGAACACCTTAAGGGAACATCAGTAAGCCAGAGTTATGGAGAGCACATGTTAGGATCACATGACGGTCATTAAGATTTTCACAGGAACTTGCAAAAAGCAGCGGTCAAAACTTATGTGAAAATCCATTCAAGTTAATCAATCAGTATTACAGTCAATTAATTGGAACATTAGTCAAAATTCCAATTAACCAATTAGGATTTCATTTAATAAACTAGAACTTTCATTAATTAATCAAAATTTAAATAAAATTTTAATTAATCAACCAGAATTTTAATTAATTAAACTTTCATGATTAAAGGCTTTAAACAAAATTAACATTTCACTAATCTAAAAACTAATCATAAATTTTATATCTGAAAATTTATTATAAATAATATAAATGAAACTAAACTCAATTTAAGGAGGAGGGTAAAAGACTGAATTAACACGTATGGAGAGAAAAAACAATGGGCCCGGAGGGTTAAGCCCAAACAATATTTTTTATTTTGAGAAAAGATAAAAAAACGTTTGGGTTGGGGAAACACTAAGCCCACCCGAGTTGTTCACATGGAAGGGAAATCAAACCATGTCTCTTATTCCAATTCTCATTTTCAAATCACTTTCTCATCTCAGTTTCTTCTTCACCCTCGCATCTCAACTCGCTGCAAACGCACCCTTCTACTCTCGTCTCAACTCGCTGCAAACGCACCCATTCAGTCTCTTCTCAACTCGCTGAAAATGCACCCTTCTTTCTCTTGCGCATTATTCCTACCGCATCTTTCTCCATTCGTTTCCCTCATCGCACCGCCTGGCCACCCAAAACAACCATCCCCGCCGTGCCAAGGCTCTAAGCCGATGACGGCGGGAGAAACCTCTCCTTCCTCTTCAGGTCCACTGATAGAGGGTTATAATAGTAATAGTTTATTTTATATTTTAATAAATTAGTTGTTATTTTAATATTTCTAGAATGTTCTTAGAATATTAGGATTATGCCACATGTATGGTTATGATGTATTAAGAGTTCTATATTAAGTGTATTATTCCTTTGGGATGAGGCATCAAAGAAATCAATGAAAGTTAATTTTATTAGTTTTATTTTATTTTGTTTATCTTCTTTATAGTTAAGAATTTCCAGCCCTTTTAGTAGTTTTGTTAGGGTTCTTATTTAGCTTCCTAACACTTGGTGGTTTCATCCTTGAACACCAAAACCTCTCATGGCATACCAATATCACCCCACCATAGACACCACTCCTACCACACCTTCATTTCCATCTTTTCCATGAGAACTTTTTACACCTTGTTACACCCATGTTGCATCTTCATCACCAAATTTGTACTTAAATCATGGATATTCACCACATACACCTAGCCCATATCCCTCTTATTCAAGAACTCATCATTCACATGTTTATCCAAACTACTACAACAATTCTCATGAACAACAACAAACAACAAATTTTACTCCACATCATCTACAACCACCATATACCACTATCGCAACAACATACACACCTCTTAACTCCACCCCTACCTTTCAACACCAACAACCAGCGTATACCACAACACCACCACCACAGACACATGTCCAAACTCCCCCATTATCCAACTCATGCCATCCATATCAACAACAACCTACTGAAATGATTCAACAATGTTTACAGGAATTATTTCAATCAGAAGAAAAATATAAGAATGAAATGAGAGTTACTGATGAGAAATATCAAGCCTCTATTCTTTATTTTAAGCAAAGATCTCAAAAAGTTTCTCAACAAATTTCTGATGTACAAAAAAATTTGAGAGAAAAATATTATGTTAGACGTACTACAACAAATCAGCCAGAAAAAGAAGAAATAAAAAAAATTCTGATTTACAAAAATCATCTCCGATGGTATTTCCGAGATCCGCTCCGACAGCTTTTCCGGCGGAATCTCCGGCGTCAGTTCCGTCGTCGGCACCGGCATGGACACTAAAGCTTATGGTTTCATTGAAATCATCTCCGGCAAAATCTCCGGTGAGATCTCTGTCCTCTTTTCTGGAAAAATTTTCAACTCCTATAAAATTTATGGCGTCATCTCTGGTGATATCTCCGCCGAAAACTTCAGTGTCATCTACTCTGGCGAAACAACCAGATCCAAAACCACTTGAAAAAATTTCATCTTCATGGGTTTTGTCGTCACTGTTCATCCACCGATTTTTTCAGTCACCGGATTTGGAACGGCCTCCAGCTAAACCACCGGATCTAAAAATAATAATTTTTTCTGAGATTTCAATTTTTTTCATTTTATTTTTATTTGGAGATTTAATGAGAACAAGAAAAAAGGAGGTAGAAGTGCAGAAAAAGAAAACAGAAGAAGGAGAAAGAAAGAAAAAAGAAAGAGAGAAAAGAAATTGAAAAAATTGTTGCCACAGTGCAAAATTTCTGCACCTTATTGCACCAAAACGTTCATTTTCCAACTTTTCCTCCAGACGTGAGGCCCATGAAACAGTCTGCTACCACTCCTTTCATCATTCTTTTCAAATTTCTACACCTTTTTCTAAAACTAATTGTCCACTCCTTTTTCTAAAACTAATTGTCCACGTTACCTCACTCCACATTTTTCTCTCTCCACCTTTTTTGCATCACATATTCTCCCAACATGACAGCATGCATTGCCACTTATCAATTCAAGTTTATCCATTAAAATCCAAAATCCAAAATAAAATCTCTCTCCCTTCACACCAAGCCATGTTCCTCACATCCAACAAACTCACGTGATTACCAATTTCATTAATCCAAATAACCAATATGCATGGTTTCTTGTGGCAGCAAGTACTACTTTTTTATTACCCTTCATGTAACTCCATTCATTCAAGGCATCACTCATTTAATTCATTTTGAATTAAATGTATCATTTTAAAGTTATGTCTTTCTTATTAAAGGTTCACACACATTCCCACTTTGGTCACATATACGCTCCATCATTGCATTTTTTCACTTAAAAGAAATTGAGTTAATTTTGAATTTTGATTTTAGAACCTTGAGGATAAGGTTCAAGTGAACCCGACGGCAATGATAGAGGGTTATAATAGTAATAGTTTATTTTATATTTTAATAAATTAGTTGTTATTTTAATATTTCTAGAGTGTTCTTAGAATATTAGGATTATGCCACATGTATGGTTATGATGTATTAAGAGTTCTATATTAAGTGTATTATTCCTTTGGGATGAGGCATCAAAGAAATCAATGAAAGTTAATTTTATTAGTTTTATTTTATTTTGTTTATCTTCTTTATAGTTTAGAATTTCCAGCCCTTTTAGTAGTTTTGTTAGGGTTCTTATATAGCTTCCTAACATCCGCTCCCTCAAGGCTCACACTTCACCGATCAAACCAATTTCAGTTTGCAGTGATTCAAACTCGGTTCGTGGTGAATTCTACCTCTAATTCGATTCGCGATGAATTCGACGCCGCCGCGCAATTAACACAATGACAAATTACAGTGTTGTTATGCTCCAATTTGTGTCCTCCCTGTGTCTTCCTCTGTGGATTAAATGTGACGTATTATTTGGCCACTAGACTGTGTTGTTATCATTGAGGATATTTGCAATATGTTAATTTTGCAGGTGTGTGAGACTTATGGTGGTTTTTTGTGCGAACACTATTTTACTGCCCCTGTGTGTGAATTTTTTTACTACAATGCTTCTTCTTCTGGTATGTGTGGATATGTGTAGTGTTTGTATCAAGTTTTTTCACATGAACAATGATGCTTTTCCCTGCTGTAATTTTTTCTTCTTGAATTCTCTCTTGTGCGTGCATGAGAAGTGTATGAATCTTCCTGGTGTGAAAGCTGTATCTTTTTCTGCCTTTGTTTCTCTACTGCGTGTGCTATTTATATGTACCTTCATGTGAAAGTTTTGATTCAAACTTTAATGAATTTGTCAAACATTGTCATAAATTATGAAATTTCCTTGCCGTTTTCGGTTCGACCTATTTTGCTTGCTTTGGAAAGAAATTAAAACCATGTTTTTATGTGTTGAACTTGTTTGATCATGTAAATGTCATTGATGATATTTTTCTTATTGAGTTGAAATTTTGATAACTTGCTTTCACTTCTTACCAAAACCTCTGATCTTGTATGATTGTGTTTAGCCATTCCTGAAATTCTGATATCACTTGCCATATTGACAGGATTATGCGCTTGATTCATAACTGCAACATCATCTTTGGCAGACCGACTTCTCTCTTTTTCACTTCTTGAATGTTGGAATGCCCTAGAGATATTTTCTCAATGTCGTTACTCTTCTTGGGCTTGATATGAATCACCATGATCAGCAGTGTTTTCATGCTTTCTATTGCTAAACAAACTTTTATTTCACCTCCAATCAAGTTTTCTTGTGGCGGCAGTATCAGATACCTCTTCTTCAAATCAACCCATCTTGATCGTCGGGCTATATCAATCTTCATCGATATCATGTCATTTCTCAGCTTCATCATGTTTACCTACAGTTTCAGGTCTATTCACACTTGTACAGGTTGTGCCCGCCTCTTTATTTGATTATGATTCCCATTTTCTAATTGCTTTTGACAGGAATAAGCCAGAATTCAATGCCAAATATTGCAGTTACATCATAAAAGAGGGAATTCTGTCATACCGTCATCTTGCAAAGGTATTCATTTCAAATAATGAGCTTGAGACACCAACTTTATGCACTCACGAAATGACTTATGCTTGAACAAAACTTAGACCATCAATTACATCTGCAAGTCACAATTGCCTCGATTTTTCCTCTATCTCTTGTGGTGTAGGCATTGGTGCAGGAATTTGAGCTAACATTGGGGCACGAAGTACTCAGAGCTTGGCATTTTTGTTTTATAGGCTTTGGGTTGTCTCTTAGATCTTAGTCTTATGTAACTTCTTTGATCTTGAGCAATGTTGATAAACTTGGTCTTATAATATGGCAATGTAACAGTTTTATTGTAAATGTAAACAAGTTTGTGTTTGATGATTAACTTTAAACTTGTACATTGTATTTGAACATCAACCTGTATATTTTTCCTTCCACTAAGTTTTGCACTTTTATTTCTTTTGCCTTAACTTGTCTTGTAATGGTAATTTAAAATGGTAACAACGCTTGTAGTAGCTTGGGAAAAAGCTCTCCGCCTCATAGCTTGGTGCGAAGAATTCTTTAACCATGTAACTTGGCATAAAGAAAATAGTCCCGAGCAATACTTGATGCGCTCAAACCAAAAACACCTTGAAACCAAACTCGAGTATGATTGAAACATGGCCCAAATTAATTTTAAGTCATAATGCATCAAAACACCATCTTGAAATCAAGTTTGAGGCAACGTGAACCATGGCCTAAATCAATTTGAAACAATAACTTGAGCATTAAGAACTCAAAGCCTAAAAACATCTTGGAATCAAATTTGAAATAAACTTGAAAGGTCCTGAAAACGTCCTAAGGCTTTCTTCCAAAACTTCCTTTAAGCCAACTTTGAAAATAGCCCAAGAGTAATCTTTGAGAAAGGTTCAAAATACGTTGAAACAATCTTGCAAATGGCCCATGACATAAGATATTGGTCCAAAGTCATCTTGAGAAACACTTGGAAAATCATGTCCCAAGATCCATTTGAAACACTAGGCCTATCATCAGTTGATTCTGCCCTGAAATGCTTGATCATGAATGCGAGTACCATTTTCACTTGAAATTAATGCACCTACAAACTTGTTAGTAAAAATGAGCATGCAAAAAACTTTATGACTTAATTCCTAGAAGTTCATGGCCAAAGGCCAGATGATCCTTTAGAGAGAAAACTAAAAAAGGGTAGGACAAATTTGGGGTATGACAGATGCCCCTGTCTAATTGCTTGAACCCGAGAAAATAAACTGTTGCATGGAGTTTATTTTTTAGGGTAAAAGTCAATTAGATATAAGAAGACCCCAGAATTTGTCTACCAAAAGGAAACAACATGATGCGGGAAAATAGAATAACACAAGATTCTAAATATTGCCAAAGTAGTATCTCAAACACAAATGGAATTTTTAGGTCGCACAAAGCAGTACCTTATTGATTAAGGCTCTCCAAAGACATTTAGAGCAATTTTTGCAAGAGGAAAATAAGTTTCTCTAGACCAATGAAGTAGTGTCTTATTGATCGAGATATTCCAATTAGGGGAACAATCTCTAAATCTAAAACTCTCCAAGGGTGCTAGAGCAGTATCTTAGTAAGAACACGATATTCCCTAGGCCATATGAAGCAGTACCTTATGAATTAAGGCTCTTCGAGGAAAACCAAAGCAATGTCTCAACAAATGAGATTCTCTACAAAAAGCATCACCTTATAGAATAAGGCTCTTTGGGAATAATAGAGCAGTATCTCGAAGGAGGTATGAGACTTTCCGATCATGTGAAGGAATACCTTATCAATTAAGGCTCTCCAGGGATACAGGAACAGTATCTCAAACACGTCATGAGATTCTTTGGGCCAAATGAAGCAGTACCTTATGAATTAAGGCTCTCAAAGGATGCCAAAGCAGTATCTCGATAAAATGAGACTCTCCATTTTAACGAAGCAGTGTCTCAAACAATGGTATACGACTTCCTAGATTATGTGAAACAGTACCTGGTGAAGGCTCTTCGGGAATGCTAGAACAATATCTTTACCAAAAACATGAGATTCTTTGTGGTCAAAGCAGTACCTTATAGAATTAAGGCTCTCCGAGGATGCCAAAGCAGTATCTCAAAGACAAATGAGATTCTCTGAACCACGCAAAGCAGTACCTTATAGAATAAGGCTCTTTGGGAATAACAGAGCATTACCTCAAATGCTAAATGTGAGACTTTCTAATTCTTATGAAACAGTACCTTGCGGACCAAGGCTCTTCTAGGATATTAGAACAGTATCTCAACAAAAGGCATGAGACTTCCTAGACAATGCGAAGCAATACCTTATTAGTTAAGGCTCTTTTGAGGGCATTACGACAGTATCTCAGCAACAAAATATGAGACACTCTAAATCGCACAAAGCAGTACCTTATGGATTAAGGCTCTCTAGGGATCTCTTAGAGCAGCGTCTCAGGAAAATGAGACTCTCCGATTTGACGAAGCAGTGTCTCAACAATGGTATAATACTTTCTAGGTCATGCGAAGCAGTACCAGATGAAGGATCTTTGGGAACACTAGAGCAGTATCTTTACCATGACATGAGATTCTTTGGGTGGTCGAAGCAGTACCTTATTAATTAAGGCTCTCCGCAGATACCAAAGCAGTATCTCAGAAAACATATGAAATTCTCTAATCCAATGAAGCAATATCATATTGATCGAGATATTCCAATAAGGGGGAATGACACATCAATCACATTTAAGATTCTTCATGAATACTAGAGCAGTATCTCGATCACGAAATCTGTTGTGGGAAAACAGTTTTAAGCAAAATTCCATTTAAACGAATAGGGTCAACAAAAAAACTCTGTAGGGGGAAGTTCACAAGAAACTTTTAGGATAACCTCTGCTTGGGGAGCGTAAAAAACAAGAATGCTGGGGATTATCATTATCAACTGCATGGTTAAATAATGAATTGCCGGGGGATAGAAATCCCATGAGCGCATGCGGGATATCAATTCTTTTATAACTGACTTGGGGGGAAATGACATGCATTGCATGATGCATGAAGTTACATGTGGAAATGAAACTGTTGGGGAATCTTATGCATGTATGAATGCACCGGATCGGTTGGTAAAGCTTCTTGACAGAGCGGCCATGCATAGGCATGCTAATGATTGATATGATTATGATGCCATTCCTGTTTGGTAGGAATGTTATGTATGATGCATGTCATGCATGTGACAATGCAAGTGATTGGGTATATTGGGATAGGTCTCCCTTATGAGGGTACCACTGGGGGTTGGATTTAGGAATTGCCAAGTGGAATTGGATTTTAGGCTTTATGAGGGCGCCAACAAGGGTGGATTATTTATAGTTGCGAGTGAAAATAGACTTTTGGTTATGCGCCAAATGTGTGTGGACTTTTGGGGATTGTGAAGATGCCAACAAGGTGGACTTTTAATAGTTCCCAATAAAGATTGGACTTTGAAGAGTAAATTTGATGGTGCCAACAAGGGTAGGCTTTTGAGTAGTTGCCATTGAAAACTGGACTTTAAAGGGTAATTTGAAGATACCAACAAGGGCGGACCTTTAAGTAGTTACCAATAGAAGATTGGACTTTGGTTGGTGAGAGGGTTTTGACTTCCCGACAATTGAAATTTGATGGTTTGATTATCAGCACACATATATGGATGCTCTTGGTGCCCCAAGTTTAATCCCTCTCTGATAAGTTAGATATTTGAACATAGCGATGTGATCAAGGTATGCTGATTGTGCTTCTTCTCTTCCCTAGCGCTCTTGTCAAGAGGAGATAGGATGCCGCATTAGCGGGATCTTTTGACACTTGTTGTGAACTCAATGGTTACCACCATCCTACACAATCTGCCTTGATGAAGTTGACAACATAAAGGAAAACCTTCCATTTGCAACTTGTCTTGCCCTAGTCTGTAGGGTCCTTGAAGAGATTCACCTTGAAAATGATCATACCATGAAATGATCCGAGACAATTTGCCCCAGTATTTGAATCTTGCAGTGGGTTTCCATTGATAAAGCCTTTGAGGGAATTGCCTCATATGAGCTGAATCTTTGAGATGGTATTTCCTCCATGATCTACTGATAGTTGGAGATTTTTTAGCCTGACTAGTTCACTGGTCACCATAGTCATTGGATGTCATGCCTCTATTTCATAGGAGTATGAGGTGAACTTGGCTTGGGTCAGCATTGTTGAACGATCAAGTTCCTCGGATCATTTCTTGGAACTTCCTTGATGCCAAATACTGACTCACAATTAAAATTGTTTATACAAAAATGGAAAATTTAAGGCAATGTTCATGCAAGTTTTGAAAATCAATCATTATTAGAAGGGTTAATAGTCATTTACCCCCTGCAATATAGACGACTTTTGATTTACCCCTCTTTAAAAAAATAATTTTGGATTACCCCCCTAAAATTTTGGGGTACCCCCCTAAGCGTGTAAAAACCAGGGGGGTAAATCGAAAAAAAATTGGTTCAAACACAACATATATAACATGTATGAGATGTGCATGATCAGTGGACTTCAAAGCAATGCATATTTTGGAAAGTTTAAGTCATGATGCTTACCTCTCTTTTGAGCTTTTGGAGTTTTTTGTGCAATCTGCCAAGTTTCTTGTTCCAGAAATGGTTTGATGCTTTGGACACTCTCAAATGATCCCTAGAAGCTTTTAGGATGAATGGAATCAGCTGGAACCTGCAAAAACACAAACTGGCCCTTTCTTGCAAAAGGGGTTAAAATGGCCAAAATAGCAACTCCCTCAAATGGTGTTCCAGATGGGGGGAACCATTTGGGACAGTTCAATGATGATATTTGGAGTGTGTTTGAGGTTTTATCTGGTTTGGAAAGTGACTGAATCAAGGCATGGCTTGAAAAATGCACAAAAGTACTATTTTGAGGTTTTAAGATATGACTTTATGATTTAAGGATTACAGGTCACTTGTGAGAGTTTGGATAGCTTAGATATGATATATTGGAGGTGTTAGGATCATGAGCTATAATGGAAATGCTCTCTAACTCAAAAACTCAGAGTTACCTTGCTAAAGAAGGCATTTTGGCCTAAAGAGAGGGATTTTGAGGAAAGCATCTGTTTGATGGCTTTGGTGTACTCAAACTGAGCACAAATGAGTTCTATTTATAGTAGATCAATTTTGTTTTGGGATCAATAGTGAATGGTAACCACAGCAGAGGTTTGGCCAATGTTGATCAATGGGAAGCCAAGTCTCCTCTAGCCATTGACTAGAGGTTAGAGCACAGGCCTTTGGTTCCCTAGTTGTTGGATCATTCTTGACTGAATTCAGTTGCAAATGTGTCAGTCCATGCCACCTTGGTGCATCCATTAAATGCTCCAATCCAAAATTGGAGTCTTGTCCCTCTTTTAGGGATTTCTAGGTTTGGCATGCTATTTTTGGTTCCAAAGACTTGGGAGGCTTGGGATCAGAGTTGGTTCCTCCTTGGCCCCCCCTTGAGGTGTTCAAATGGATAGAGTTACTTGCCCTTTGCAAAATTTGAGCAAATCGTGCAAAACTCCAAAATCTGCCTTGCCTTGGCAGTTTTCAGCAAGGCATGTTGCCATGGTCATATCTCATGACTCAAGTTGAGTTTGGTGATGTTCTTGGCCATTTTGGAAAGGCCTCATATGATACAACAATTGTTTGATCATAATTGGTTTTGATAATTTTTGGATCCAAGTGAAAAATGTCTCTACATTTGGAAAAAAGTAAGGCAGATTCTGACTTAGTGAAAATTTCACTAAGTGTTAGAAAAAGTGACATTTCATGTTTTTAGCCACTTTGATCATTCCATAACTCAAAATCCATAATGAATTGGAATGAGGTGTAGTTGAAGCTTTTGTAGAGGGCTATGAGGGCTACAAATTCAGCTTTGGATGGGGAAAATGACCTTGTGGTTTAGGAGTTATGATCCTCCAAAGTTGGTACCCTAGCCACTTTATTCCATAACTTAGAAAATTTTCTAAGTTTTTATGGTTACCTCTTTTACAAGTTATCCCACTTTTCTTGATTATTCTTAATGAATGATGATTCAAATCACACATTAACATCATTTTAGGGCTAAAAAACCATAATTGGGAAAAATCTCAAAAAGTCAAAGTTTGACTTTTGTGCACAGTTGACTTTTTGTCAGATTTATTCCAAACTGTGCGATCCTCTATGAAATCAAGTTCTTGACCTAAATCAAAATTGATGGATTGATTTCATAGGTGTCATAGGGTGTATTGGATCATGTCCTAGGGTTTGGGAGCATGTCTTGGTCAAAAGTCAAAGCTACAGTTGACTTTTCCCGCGAAACCCTAACTGTGGTTCAGATGAAATTGAGACTTGTTGCTCAAGCTTCTTGGATCAATCCATTGTTGCAAATGGATAAATATAGTGTATTAGAGACCCTCAAATCATGTCTTGAGGTCTTGGATCATGTTTTGTCCCGAAAGTCAACTTAGGGGTGAATTAGGTCAAGAAACCCTAATTCCTGATTTTTTGTGAATGCATCCCCTGAGGCTAAATTGACTTGATGATTGGGTTTATGATGTCCCTTAGAGCATCATAGGTTATGCTTTGAAGCATTGGCTCATGCCCAAAGGAAAATTTCCATCTGGAGGCCCTGGTCGACCAAACCCTAATTTGATGACACTGGCGATCTTGAGGCTTAATCCACTTAGAAGGGAGCAGCCTTGTGCTTAATCCTTGAAGTGGGAGTCCTTTTGATCCATTGGAGAGGTTTAGACAAGTTGAAGATCATGTCATTTCTTGATTGATCCATTGTCTAAGGCTCAAAGAGGGCTTGAAACCCTAATTTTTTTTTGTAGTGAGTGCTCACCCATCTTTGGGGAGACTAATGAGGCATGATGGCACATCCATATTGTGATGATGATTTGCACAATGATGGGAAATCTTAGTGGTCAAAATTTGGGGAATGACAGATGCCCCTATTTAATCTTCTTAGACCCGAAGGTGTGAATGGCGAAGGTATTCGGGCATTCGGGGTGCAAGGGGATTAAATATCGGAATACCCAAAATTTTGATGGCGGTTAGGAATGGTAGTTCACGCATCCCTCTTCTTTTGCTAAGCAATGATGCTTAGAAAAGGTAAAAACTTCCCCCCGATCCTGGTTTCCTACAAAGGAACTGGTGTCAGTTTCCTTTTGAAATAAACTTCCCCTCGATCCTGGTTTCCTACCAAGGAACTGGCCTTAGTTTCTGAAATAAACTTCCCCTCGATCCTGGTTTCCTACCAAGGAACTGGTCTCAGTTTCTGAAATAAACTTCCCTCGATCCTGGTTTCCTACCAAGGAACTGGTCTCAGTTTCTAAAATAAACTTCCCCTCGACCCTGGTTTCCTACCAAGGAACTGGTCTTAGTTTCTTTTGTCAATAAACTTTATTGACAAGGGACGCTACTTGTAGCAGTTCTCCTCAAACCTCTCGCCGAATTTTCCTGGGGAGATGCCATTTGATGGAAAAAGTTTTGATTGCAGAGAAGTTTGTGCTTCTCTTGAGATCTTCTCAGAGAAATGCGATACGATGTACCCCCATTTTGAGGTGCCGATGACTTTGTTGACATTGACATTCTGGAGAGAAGGACCAATGTGTTGCTGAAAGTCTTTAGTTGAGAGGCTTTCTCAGAGGATTTTCCTTAATCTGGGAAAGCGAATATATCATCTTCAATGGCGAAGAGTAACATTCATCGAGCGTTTTCTTGTTTTTCAGAGGTTCAAGTTATCAAAGTGGTCGAGGACCGTCTCTAGTCCAGAGATCAACCGGAGAGAGATTGCTTAGATGATTCATTTCCTGACGAGGAAAGAACTGAAGACTCGATTGAGAGGACTCTTATCACTAGGGAACAAGACCGACTAGAGTGATAGTGATGCAATATGAATATGAATGTAAATCAATAATGCATGATGTGTGTATGTTTATGCTGACAAAACTGATACGACATACAAACTAATAGATGAACACGACTAGATACTCGGCCACTGCTGGGGATGAAGAGGTATCGCTGGTTCAAGATAGCAATTATATCTTGCTTAGGAGAGATAGTCCCTGTGGGGAGCTACCGTTGGTCGGGCTTAGGAGGTAAGAACTCTGCCGGGGGTGTCAGATGAAACAATGGTCTCTGACACAACTGATCCTTCATTCAGGTGCACTGGTTTAGAAGGAGTACTTTGATTCTGTACTTTGAGGTTCGATTACTTCTGGAGAAGCGACCGATGTTCTTTCGATGTTCAACAGTCAAAAGAAATTGCCATCTTTATTTTAAAAGCAGAAAAAGTTTTACAAGTAAATTCATTTTTGTTTCGTTTCAAGAACCGTCGACCATGTTAAAACGTCGTTCTGTAAAGCTAAAACAAATAAGAATTGCAAACAAAAGCAGAAAGGCTCAAATTTTATTGATAGGATGGGAATCAGCCAAACGCGTGATTCCATAAAGTATTTACAAAGTTAGAAAATGGTAATTTAAGGGAAAAGGGCTACATTGAAACATAACGACCACTATCCTTCTACCAACTTTGAATTCTGGGCATCCTGAGCTTCCGTCGAAGATGACTATGACTAGAGTTTTCTGATGGATGGTGTAACTGCTGCCGAGGGACTTGCCCCTTTGTCGAACGTAGTTACTTGCTATTATCCCTAATTTTTTCCTGGATTGTACTTTGAGATTTCCAATCCATCGGGATGATTTTTGATTATGTCTCTAATTTTTGCCTGGACCGCCCTTTCGGGTTTTCAATCCACTGAGACGTTTTTTTTATATATATTTTTATTTTTTTTATTTTAGGCGAAGTATTTCTTGACTACATCAACATTCGTGAGGTAGGCAAATTCCTCTCCGTCCATGGTTGCGAGTCTCAAGGCGCCGCCTGAGAAAGCTTTCTTGACCACATAGGGGCCGTCATAATTCAGAGTCTACTTGCCCCAAAAATCAGTGAGAAATGATTGTATCTTCTTGAGCACGAGGTCTCCTTTCCTGAAGATGCGAGGTCGGACCTTTTTGTCGAACGCCTTCTTCATTCTTTGCTTATACAACTGACCATGGCATAGTGCCGTTATTCATTTTTCTTCGATTAAATTCAATTCATCGTGCCGACTTTGACACCATTCAGCTTCTGTTAGCTTAGCTTCCATTAATACCCGGATTGATGGGATCTCTACTTCGATGGGGAGCACCGCTTCCATGCCATATACTAGAGAGAAAGGGGTTACCCCTGTTGAAGTGCGGACAGATGTGCGATAACTGTGAAGAGCAAAAGGATGCATCTCTTTCCAGTCTTTGTAGGTTACAATGATCTTTTGAACGATCTTCTTGATGTTCTTGTTAGCCGCTTATACCGCTCCGTTCATCTTAGGTCGGTAGGGAGATGAGTTATGGTGTTCGATCTTGAAATCAACGCACAACTCTTTCATCATCTTATTGTTCAAGTTAGATTCATTATCAGTAATGATCTGGCTTGGAACACCATAACGGCAGATGATATTGTTTTGGATAAATCGGACCACCACTTGTCAGGTTACATTAGCGTACGACGCTGCTTCGACCCACTTGGTGAAGTAATCAATGGCTACCAGGATGAACTGATGTCCGTTCGAAGCCTTAGGTTCGATCATGCCGATCATGTCGATTCCCCATATGGAAAAAGGCCACGGGGAAGAGAGAACTTTGAGATGTGTTGGCAGTACATGGATTTTGTCTGAGTATATCTAACACTTGTGACATCTCCTCATGTACTTGTAGCAGTCAGATTCCATTGTCAACCAATAGTACCCTGCTCTTAGAATTTTTCTCGCCATTGTATGTCCGTTGGCATGAGTGCCAAAGGACCCTTCGTGAATTTCTTTTATTAGCACGTCTGCTTCTGGTTTGTCGACGCATCGAAGCAAGACCATGTCAAAGTTCCTCTTATAAAGTGTATCACCGCTCAGGAAGAAACTGCCTGCTAGCCTTCTGAGGGTTTTTCTATCTTTCCTGGATGCCCCAAGTGGGTACTCTTGTTTCTGAAGGAAGCATTTGATATCGTGATACCAAGGTTTGTCGTCTATGACTGCTTCAATCATGAAGATGTAAGCGGGCTTTTCAAGGCGCATTATGTCGATCTTAGGCAAGTCGTTCCATTGACCTACACTAATCATGGAAGAGAGAGTGGCTAATGCATCATCCATGTGATTCTCATCACGAGGGATGTGATGAAACTCGATTCTGTTGAAGAAGGGTAACAACCTTCTTGCGTAGTTTTTGTAAGGAATCAATCTGGATTGGTATGTGTTCTAATCTCCTTTGATCTGATTGACGACCAAAGATGACTCGCCATATACATCCAAGTTCTTAATTCTCAAGTCAATCGCTTCTTCGAGACCCATGATACAAGCTTCGTATTTGGCCTCGTTGTTTGTGCACTTGAATGTAAGTCTGGCAGTGAAAGGAATGTGGGTACCCTGAGGTGTTATGATGATTGCCCCAATTCTATTTCTATAATGATTGACAGCTCTGTCAAAGATTATTCCCTATTGGGAACCTGGTTCTGGCCCTTCACTGGGTAGTGGTTCATCGCAGTCTTTCATTTTTAGATACATGACATCTTCGTCTGGGAAGTCAAACCTGATTGATTCCTTATCGTTAATCGGTTGATGAGCTAAATGATTGGATAAAATACTCCCCTTGACGACTTTCTGAGCATGGTACTCAATGTCGTATTCCGATAATAATATCTGCCAACGGGCAATCCTTCCCGTGAGAGTAGGTTTTTTGAAGACGTTCTTGATTGGATCCATTTCTGAGATTAACCAAGTAGTGTGACGAATCATGTACTGGTGAAGACGTTTGGCTGCCCAAGCCAGAGCGCAGCAAGTTTTTTCGAGAATAGTGTACCGAGTCTCACAGTCTGTAAACTTCTTGCTCAAATAGTAGATGGCAGACTCTTTTCTTTTCGTTTCGTCTTGTTGACCAAGCACACAACCCATGGAGTCTTCCAAGACTATTTAGTAGATGATCAGCGGTCTTCCTTCCACTAGAGGTGATAGAATCGGCGGGTTCGACAGGTATTCCTTGATACTGTCGAAGGCGGTTTGGCAGTCTTCTGTCCAAACGCAGTCCTGATTCTTTTTGAGTAATTTGAAAATCAGCGCACATGTCGCGGTCATGAGGAATATGAATCTGGAAATATAGTTCAAACGTCCCAGGAATCCCCTGACTTATTTTTCAGTCTTTGGAGAAGGCATTTCTTGAATGGCCTTGACCTTGTCAGGATCAACCTCAATTCCTTTATGGTTGACGATGAATCCTAATAGTTTCCCTGAACGGACACCGAACGTGCACTTATTGGGATTCAAGCAGAGTTTGTGCTTTCGCAAACGCTCGAATAGTTTTGACAGGTGGGTCACATGCTCCTCCTCTGTTTTTGATTTTGCAATCATATCATCGGCATATACATCGATTTCTTTATGTATCATGTCATGAAATAGAGTAGTCATGGCCCTTTGATAGGTTGCCCCGACGTTCTTCAAACCGAATGGCATTACCTTGTAACAAAAAGTACCCCATGGGGTAATGAAGGAGGTCTTCTCCATGTCTTCCGGCGCCATTTTGACCTGATTATAGCCCGAGAATCCATCCATGAAGGAGAAGACTTGGAACTTTGTTGTACTGTCTACTAGCATGTCTATGTGTGGCAAGGGAAAGTCGTCCTTTGGACTTGCCTTGTTTAGATCTCTGTAATCGACACACATTCTGACCTTTCCGTCCTTTTTCAGAACTAGTGCGATGTTGGCTAACCATTGAGGATATTCTGACGTAGCGAGGAAACCCGCGTCAATCTGTTTCTGTACCTCCTCTTTGATTTTGACAGCCATGTTTGGATGAGTCCATCTCAACCTTTATTTTAACGGCAGACATTCTGATCTCAACGGTAGACGATGTTCCACGATGCTGGTATCCAACCCTGGCATATCCTGATAGGACCAAGCGAATACATCGGGAAACTCTTTGAGAAGTTTCGTCAAACTTTCTTTGACAGTTGGACTGAACAGTGCCCCAATCTTGACTTCTTTTCTCTCTTATTCCGATCCTAAGTTGACTATTTCCAACAAATCTTTGTGAGGCTCAATGGACCTTTCCTCTTGTCTGAGTAGTCGGGAGATCTCCTCTGGAATTTCGTCGTCATTTTCTTCTTCAGCCTCAAATACCGGGAACTCAAAGTCGGGAGAAGGCATCGGATCGTATGTTTCAACGGGGTTTAAAACAAGCAATATGCATGACGTGATGATTTGTGTTTAGAAGAGATAAAGAGAATACAAGAGTGTGTGCAGTGTATTTCTTTTACTGCTTATTTTTATTATTGAGTTGTTTTTTAGGATTACCATTTTCTGAAAAAAGCAGAAAGAGAAAACAACAATAACTGCGGAAATTACAGAACGACGTTATTTTATTTATGAACAAGTCGATTCTTGAAACTACAGCCCTATAAAACAAAACTTTGTTGCTTTGGGCGAAACGAAGAGGGAAATTTACAGAAAGTGAGCCCTATCAAAACATCCGTTTCACCTGGGCAAGGTGAAAGGTTAAAGAAAAGATGGAAATTACTTAGACTTATGAACAATCTTCGGAACATCGACAACGACCCATTGGCGGTGAACTCCTCGGTGAATCACAAAGTCTGGTACCTTCCTTGATTTGTCTTCAGAAATAACGCTGATTTTTGGCAGAGCAGGATCATTGGAATCTGTCTCCCAGGCAGAGTTGTCGTAGACAAACTCTTCTATTATATCTTGCATGGTATTTGTACTCTCAGCTGTATCTCCCTACTCAGTTGGATGGATGACTTCAAGCCTGATACGAGAGCTTTCAGGAGCAGTGTATTTGACCATGAAGTCGTACATTCCACTCGGTTATCCCAAGGTGTCCCACACTTCTTTGGAACTGGAGGAGTCATCCCTCTCGATGACGTTGACCTCGGGAAAAGCATAGTTAAGAATTCTAGTCCGGAAAACATTGTGAATTCATCGTCGTGCTGGGTATTTTCAGGATAACCTGGGTGTTGATCCCATGACATGGTGGGGACGCAAGTATTCTTTTCAATGATGCTCAGCTGATTTTCATTGTTCGGCTGATTTTCTGGCCCCAAGTTTCCTGGGTAAGGCTGCCAGATAGGCATACCATCCATCAGGCCATAGTAGTTGGTGTCAAAGTTGTCTTTCATTAGAGTGTCCTCCTCTAATGAGTTTGACGGAGCACGACATCCTTCCGGATCACAATCTCCATATATCATTTCGACGCTGACCTCGGTATAAATCTCGGGCTCTGTGCAGGAAAGCAAAAGGGAGTATGAATTTCGCCCTGAGACGTGTAACCGTCCTCATTGAGATAGGACTTCCATTCTTCGTCCGTATTGGTGGAATCATCTTTATTGATGGTATGTACTTCTTGAGACACTGGGTGAAGGAAACCTCCACTGTGGAAGAAGTTCTGAATGGGACGAAGTCTTTCATCGTTGGTAGCAGCCTATGTACAGGTAGAGGAAAAGCCAAGACCTTTCTTTTTCTTATTGTCAGTAGGAATGGCAAGCTACCCACATCCTGTTGTATTGGTATTCTCGACTGCTTTGATAGCATCTTTGTATGAGGAAATCGAGGTTCCTTTTTCTGATTGATTCTCACTGCTCACCGATAGTGCTTGGAACTGAGTTCCAACAACCTCCTCGGGTTCTACACAAGTAGATAATGACAAGTTGCTCACGAGCAAGGCTTGTTCTCCACAAACCATGACAAGTTGGCCCTTCTGGACGAACTTTAGCTTTTGGTGGAGGGTTGAAGTGACCGCCCCAGCCTGATGTATCCAAGGTCTTCCTAGCAAATAACTGTATATTGCCCGAATGTCCATGACCTAGAAAGTGACTTGGAAAGTGTGAGGACCGATAGTTATGGGAAGGTCGACTTCGCCGATAACTTTCTGGATCCGTCAAATGCTTTGACGATGACCTCACTGGTTCTCATCGGAGGTCCTTTGAATGATAATTGCATCAAAGTGGACTTTGGCATAATATTCAGGGCTGACCCTGTGTCTCCTAGTACGCTGTGATAATACCGAGATCCTTGAAGGAGTTTGTAACAGTTGGTCAACAATGTTGTATTCACTCCTTTGGATGAGCTTCAGCATCTCATCATTGTTTTTTGAAAGGTCGGGATTACTGGATTGACCGACTGGTGGATTGGGAACTTCTGTCTGAGGTTCCTTTTCTTTGCTAGGTTCTCCAACTCCTCTGTTGAAGATCCTACCGCTCCGTGTTACTCGACTGATGTCTGCAATATTCACGACAGAGGGTAATGGAATTTCCTTTCTATTCTCAACTGTTGTTGCACCGTATTTGTAAGGGATAGCCTTAGTTGATTCATACGGTAGTGGTCCCGGTAGATAGATGACTATGGGAACCTTTTGATTTTTCTGACCATCGTAAGTAATTTTGATCCGGTCCTGGTTGGGAACTCTCGATTTTTCAAGTAAAGGGATAATGGTACAAACATCCCTAGTCCTCTGATGATCAGAGATTACGATAACGTCCTCGATTTGATCAGCGAGGTAGTTGTCTGGTCCAGAACTTGACCATGGTTGAATCTCTTTGTGGTCCAACTGACTTTGAAGGGCTGCTCGCACGAGGTAGCATCCTTCATTATCCACCGAGCAAACTCCACACCGCTCATAGTTGTGTAGTGGCATCTGGCCACGCCCGCTTTGAATACAGTGTAACCTTACTAGATCTGTTTCCATCGACCGAACATCCTGACTTTGATATCTAGTAGGATTACCGTTAGTGATACTAACTTGCTGGGTGTCTTCATCCATATAGATTGGAAGCCACCAGTGGTTCAACAAGTGCTGAAGTGTTTCCTGGACAAGGGCACAACCCTGATCGTCTTCGCAACCCGCTTTACAGCCCTGATAATCATGTGATACCAAGAACCCGAGCTGGACCTGTTTAGCATGTAACTCCACCAGTCTGGTATTCATCAAGCGAATATCAAAGATTTGAATCATGTTGATTTGATAATGATTCCTATCATGGTAGTCTTGAATCCATCCAAGATCCATCTGACGCTGGAGGGCCTCTTGTACAAAATAGCATCCCTGTTTGTTTACCGAGCAAGTCAGGCAGGAATTATAATCATGACGCGGCAGATTATGATACTGGCTTTGCCTTGAGTGCATTGCCACCAGGTTGACATTCATCGCACGGATATCGTGGTTTTAAATGATGTTGGAATTCATATAAACCATGTTAACTCCATGAACTCGGTGCTCTTGGATCCATCCGAGATCCATCTGTTCCTGTAGAGCTGATTGCACCACAGAACATCCTTGATTGCTTTTAGAGCAGATATCACACTGGTGATAATTATGAGGTGGCACATGGCCATATCCACTCTGTCTACAATGCATCTTGACCAAGTTGGCCCTTAACAAGATTACATCATGAATTTGATAGGTGTTGTTAGACTCTCCCACTATCAAATTGACTGCAGCTTTCTCATGTTGAGGCAGCGAGTTCGTGAGAACATTCGAATTCGTATCTTTGAAAGATAAGACCTCGCTCCTAACAAGCTTTTGCACGTCGGATTTGAAACTGAGACAGTTCTCTATGTTATGCCCTGGTCCTCCTTGATGGTAAGGGCAAGTCTGATCCAGCTTAAACCAAAAAGCCAGATTTTCCAGTACTGTAAGAGGAGACTTAGTCTGGACATGCCCCTTGGCCAGCAGTAACGGAAATAGTTCTGCGTACGATACGGGTATAGGATCAAATCCTGGAGGCCGCGTTGTACGTTTGTTGTTGTATTGAGGACGAGCCTGCTGGAGAAGCTGTTGTGTCCTTTGCTGAAATTGCTGCGAATGCGGTTGGCTTTGAGCAACCTGGGGTTGATAAGTAGAAATAGGCGTGGGGTTGATAGCAGGAGTTACCGCCGCTACTGGTTGATATCGTCGCCTTTGCTTTCCAAGAGAGATATTCCCAATATCCTGCTCTTTTTTCTTAGGGAAAGCACTACCGTATCATTTTGTACTACTTGATGATCCAGCGTCTTTAACTAAACGTCATTCTCGGACGGCTTCCTTAAGACGAACTCCCATGCCCACCATTTCGGTGAAGTCGCTGGGCGCACTGGCAACCATTCTGTCGTAGTAAAATGAGCTCAAGGTTTTTAAGAAAATCTTTGTCATCTCTTTTTCCTCAAGAGGTGAACAAATTTGAGCGGCAATTTCACGCCATCTCTGAGCGTATTCCTTAAAGGTTTCCTTGTCCTTTTGTGACATTGATCTTAGTTGATCTCTGTCTGGTGCCATGTCCAAATTGTATTTATATTATTGGACGAAGGCAGTTCCAAGATCTCTGAAAGTGCTAATCGTAGTGCGGTTTAAACCCATGTACCATTTTAATGTGGCACCGATTAAACTATCCTGAAAGTAGTGAATCAGTAAATCCTGGTTCTGTGTCTGAGCTGACATTCGCTGAGCGTACATCACCAAATGGCTTTGAGGGCAAGAGTTACCCTTGTACTTTTCAAAATCGGGTACTTGGAACTTGTGCGGGACTTTCACATTGGGGACCAAGCAAAGTTTTGCGGCGTCCTTTCCAAATAAATCCTGACCGCGAAGGGCTTGCAGTTCCTTCTGCATTTCCAAGAACTGTTCCTGGAACTCGTCCATTCTATCGAACATGCTTTCCTTTCTACCAGAAGATATATGTGGAATCTGTCCTTCCGGGACAGTGTGCACCACATGGGGTGGTACCGTTACTAAGGCAGTGAATATTGGCGTTTCCCGAAGTTTGTAACCTTCAGGAGTCCTCAATATGCCTCTGGCATCCTCGCTTTCCCTAAGTTTGTAACCTTCAGGCCCAGTGGCTTCTGCTATGATTCCCTGATCTTCAGTGATCGGCGGAACATATCCTTCCGGGATATAGTTAACAGGCATGCCCCAGGGAAGATCTTTCGGCATCTGATACCTAGGATCATACTTCCCCACTATGGGTATTGAGGTGATCTCTGAGATCACAGTTCTTTGTAGCTGAGCTTCTGCCATGGCTTGCATGTCGGTACGAAGCTTTCTCATATCCTCTCTCAGAGCTTCAATCTCTACTTTCAACTCTCTATTTTCTTCCTCGAGATCATCCATCTTTTTCTGACGATTGGCCCGAGTATTGTACGAATGAGACAGTTTAACTCTAGAACCGAGACACAAATGTGAGATTCGTAAGTAAGAAGAATACGTGGCGTGAGAATGATGAATGCAATGATTATATTAATTGTTTTTTTTTGTTTAATCAAAATAAACTTCGACAAATAGATTGCAAATATCAAACAGTGGGGACACCCCCGTTTTATTGAATTCAAAGGATTACGGAAATGGAAATACAGTAAATTACAAGGTACTGAAACAGAAACCTAAGCTAATGGGTCCCGAGTTCTCTCTGAGGGGAACTCGGGTGCTGATTCTGGTACTTTCCTTTTCTTGGACCGGGGCTCTTGGGCCGTTGTCGGGTTGTCATTCCTTTGCCAAGTGAAAGTAGCGAGCAAATTCCTTTGGTCATCCTGATTTTCTACAGCATGTGGCTCCAAAATCTCAATTAGAGCATTCTTATCTTTCAGCAGTTGTTGTATTTTGGTACACTCTACATTGAGAATGCGGTACTTGTTCTTCCAAGACCTCCTCTTCCGTTGAACTTTGTTGAGAGTAACCTGAAGTTTTTCCATTTCAGTCATGAAGTACATGACAGATTCCCTTGGCGGAAGAACTCCGTGATGAGGATAAGGCATCTTTAGCTTAAGAGCTCTAGTTTGTACCCAGTGGAGATAAGGCTCCACCGAGACACATTCCGGTTTTCCTAGAGACTCCCGTCCTTTTTTATGAACATGTTTCCAAGTGTGCACTATTTCCATCTTTAGTGCCCTGTCATTTTCTCCTTCCTTGAAGAAAAGACCTTCCAGATGAGCATTACGCGGGACATGCCTCATTGGGTATCCAAATTGACGACTCTCCACAGAGTGCAATGTCCCAGTTTGGCTGAACTTTGAAAAGATTTCTCGACGTGATTAGCTCATGTTGGCTACACCTTAAAGAGATGATTCGACGTGATTGCCCCAAATCGGCTACGTCTTAAAACAACTTGTTGGGAAATCTCCCGTTCAACAAAGTTTCCTGAGGAAGTATCACTGGATGTGGCTGTCCTTTGGGAGTTTCAGGATTCTCAACTCGGCAAGATTAAGCTTCTGGACTGAATTTCCATATGTAAACTTCTTTTGATGTCTAACAAATGTATGCAAGCAGAAAAAAGTTTTAGTCTGAGAATGAAAATTCTAATGCAACACACATGTTAATCTTGAAGTTTTACTGAAAAGATGTCGCAAAACCTTTGTGAGCGGATCACGGATTAAGATACGACATTAATTTTTGAATGAAAGCATGAAATGCACATGCAACACCAACAAAGATCTCTTAGCACAACTCATAGGAGTCAGGAACGCTATCTCTTGGTAGTATGCTTTCGAAATAACCCTGTTTTAATTAGGACTTTTGAGGGTTGTATCTGGGCCTGGTTCACAGTTTTGAGACAAAAAGATTTGAGGCTCAAAGTTTATCGGTGCCCACCCACTCTTCGTGATGTTCTCCAGTACTACATTCAGCTAATTTGCACAAGCGTTCGTCTCTCAAAAAGATTTTGTGATCTTTAAGGAACCCATGCATCTGATGGTTTGACACCTAATGAGGCTTTGGAGTGACAGTCACCCCTTTGTCTTTTGTTCGTAGTCACACGACTTTGTTCTTGCTCGAGGATTTTCTTTTGTAATCCTTTTGTTTTTCGCTTTCCTATTCTTTTGCCTCTTTTTTTTATCCCTAATTTTTTCCCGGACTGATTCTTTTGAATCTTTAGATTTTGAAGTCCAGCGGGATGCCCTAACTTTTGCCTAAGTCGCTTATTTTCAAGCTTCGACTTAGCGGGCTCTTTTTTTTCAGAACAAACCATGAGACACTGGCTTATCCTGACTTTGTTGAAAGGGTTGTGACTACCTCAATCTTTGATTGTTGATGGATAACCATTGTGGTTTCACATCTCTTGACCTCTTGACGGTGGAATAGAAGGTAATGGATCCTTAGGTGCACACTCCTTTTGAAATTTGAACGCTCGGTCAAATTAACTGACGCCTACCCTGCCCCTGGGTTAAATGTGAGGGTTTTTTCATACGAAAAGAAACTCGTACTTCAAGGCTCAAAGGGGTTAACGAGGGTCTATCTCCCACCAAATAAAGGTTAGAGGACCTGCAACGAGTACCTGAAAAGCAAGCATCAAAATGCAAAATGATATATAATGAAATGTCATGCAAATGCCATATTTATCATTTCCGAGGTGCCCTACACCCTGATTCCAATCTTAACCACAGAAATCTGAAGATCAGAAATCGTGATATGAAGGGACGTGCCGTGACTATGTGCTTGTGTACAGATAACTGCCAAAGGAAGATTTCTGAATAAACTTCTTGTTTCAATTAATAGGGAACCAGACATATGCATAGCATTCAACGATGGGTTCATACATCAAAATAATGGATTCATCAACAGGCCTGATGATATCCATTAACAAAAATTACATTAAGAGAAAGAGAAAAAAACTGTCAATCTGATAGCTCTAAATCCTTCAACTTTTCACTTGAATACTTGACCTCCTCGAAGAGTATGCGAGTACGCTGATGATTTGGTCTTTCGATTAATTCCTTAATCAGAATATCTCTTTTCGCTAGAGCTTCAGTCAGCGAATCCATATGCATCAGAAGAGCTTCATCATCACAGACTCCTTTGTGCCTCTTCACACCAGCTTGCATTTTGAGTTTCCCTATATCTACCATAGCCTCTTCAAGCTCCTTCTTGGAAGTCTTCAGCTCCTCTCTGACGCTTACCAATTACTCTTGGCTTTTACCGAGGTTCTCCTAATACTTCCTTCGTTGTTCATGTGCCTTTTTAAGCTCGTCATCCCTGATCTTCAGCTGTTCCTGCAACTCTGAGTTTTCCATTCTAACCTCATCCCAGGCTTGCTGAAACTTGGATAGCATGTCCTTGGTCTGAGCTAAAATCTGTTTGGTCTTCTTATGAGCTTGAGTGGCAGCATCAGCAGCTTTACTAATTTTCTGGAAATGTTGAGCTCTTTCGGAGAAATCCTTTTCTCTTGCAGCTAAGATTTTTTCGGCGTCTTGGGCTTTATGCTCCAACTCTTTGTTGGCATGCAGAGCGTTTTGAAGAAGACTACTCAGATCGGAATTCTCCACCCGAAGCTCTTTCACCAACTTCTGCAGCTTGTCAAACTCCTTGATGGCTACCGTAGTAGGCTGCTCGGGCATTACGGGATATAAAGGGAGTTCCCTTGAAAAAGGAAAGAGTAATTCGTTCACCTTCATTTCAATCCATCTTTCGTACTCAGGATAAGATCTGCAATCCATTTTTCCAAAAACTGTTTTTCCTGTTTTATGCTGGTGCCCCCAAGCATTCACAACTTCTCGCAGCATTTCCTCATTTTCAGCCCCTGTAAAGAACAAAGATTTCTCAACATCCCGATCTGTGGGAGGATACCTGGAAGCGTATCCAAACTGTCTAATGTCCAGGATCGGGTTATAATTAATTCCCCATTTCCTGCCGATTAGAGGCACATTGGGAAAATTCCCACAACTGGTGATAATCTCGATTCCCAACAACTTACGATCAAACCAGACAATGTTATTAGCAGTTAATCCCATTATCCGCTTGGACCATTTTAAAGAACCTTTCGTGTCTACAAAAGCGCCTATTTGAGGTAAATGCTTCAAAAACCAATGAGATAAAAGTGGAGTGCAACAATTGACAAATCCTCCCCTTCTTTTTTCATTCTTGAAGTGCACAGAGTAGTAAAAATCTCCTAACAAAGTGGGAACCGGATTTTTGAGAACAAAAACTCTTATAGCCTGCATATCCACAAAATCCTGTTGATTAGGGAAAAGAACAATGCCATATATGCACAAAGCCAAGATGGAATTGTATACCGCCCAATTCTTTGCTCCAGCAGCCTCTTGAGCTTGATTGGCAAGAAAGTCTAAGTGAAAACCTTTGACCCCACTTTTGATAGCCACATTTCCTTTTAGCACTGAATCTTTCACCTGTACCGCAGCTGCAATCTCCTCTATGCTAGGATGACTACCAGAAAAGAATGGCACTGCTGACTCGACCAGAATTCCCAAAATAAATGAGAACTCTTCCAACGTCGGCATCAAAATGTAATCAGGAAAAAGAAAGCATCTCAACGAAGGCTCATAAAACTGTAGCAGAGTGTGAAGAGCGTCATGGCCATACTGTGTGATACTGCGGACCATCTCAACCAATTTCCCATATTTCTTCTGGAAGTTGACAAGAACACCCGGGTCAGCCATAACTATCATCTTATGCAGTAAATCCAAAGTAGGTTCTGGGAACTTGTAGGCAACATTGCTCTTTCTCTTGAGAACTGTCTCTGTCGAGCCCATTGATTGGAATCAGAAGTGTAATAAGCACCTGTAAATGACAAACATGAATGTTATGACATAATAATGCAATACAAAAGGGCATAGTATCAGCGTGCTTTGTGTCTGTGCTGGACTGTATGCACGATGTCTGTACAAATCTGAGAATAATACTGTAGATAAAAGCCCACTGATTGTAATAGGTTACATCATCTGTTTGTGAAAATACCAGAGTATCAAGGTATGTGGGAGGCATGGTCACCTGCAAACCTGTAAACACCCGCCCATACTCACATGTGGGTACTAGAACAGTGGTTCCACAGTTTCAGATTCTCTATTTTGAGAAGTAATAGCATATTCATCCCGTAGGATACAATGCTATCGCCAAACAAAGAGATCGTTCACTGATTCCCCAAAAATAAAGGCCATCCTATGCAAGTTCCAAAGTGGGCCCTCGGGTGCGAATGGGTTTGCCAAAGAATGTGGTCTGCCACTGTCACCACTAGAGAGGGATGTTTCCACTAAGGTCCTCAATGATCGGTCACCAGAGTCGACAACTTTCTATGTTAACACCCCGAAATGCACAAGACGCGCAAATCAGAACATCTCCCAAGAAAACCTCGTCTGGTTGTGAATTTCGTGTAAACCATACGTACCAAAACTCTACGTAGGCCACACTACTTTCCACTCTAATCCTATGTATGTACTCAAGCCTGTGTAATGGGCTTATCTCTCAGAATACCCATCCCGCCAAACAGAAAACTAGCACAGCACAGTCAAGTATAATAATGATATGTAATGTAAAGAATGCGATAAATACAGTAATACAGTAAAGCAATAATACAGTAAATAGCAATACAGTAAAAACAGTAAATACAGCATCAAAATAAACACCCAATGAAAGAAAAACAGACAAGCGCTAGGATTGACTCGCCTAGGAAACCAGAGATTCTGGTCTCCTAAAGTCCCCAGCAGAGTCGCCAGCTGTAATTTGCTGATGCGGTAGTTTTGGAACCCAAGGTTTATGGATTGAGGAAGGTCCCTGAGAGGAGGGAGGAATATCGACCTCTTTAGCAGCAGTTGGACGAACATCTCTTCACTTGACAGTGCTGATGGGCGCGAACTTGATCGCCCCTGAGTCAATAAGCTCTTGGACCTTATACTTGAGCAACTTACAATTTTCAACATTATGACCAGGTACCCCTGAATGGAATTCACACCTATCATGGACATTGGAACCCATACGAAACTTGGTGTGTGGAGGTCATGCGACAATCAATTCAATTAGCTGAAACTTGAGCAAGTGCTGAAGCAACTGAGTGTATCGCATCGGGATCGGATCAAACTTCTTCTCAGTCTTTTCTGGCTCAAGACCCTTAAGAAACGGTTGTTGATGAAAAAGCTCTGACGGTGGAGAGGATTCACGAGGCAAACCATGGTCTATGATGACTCGATTTCGTATAGGATATTTCGACTCATTTCGTGCATGTTTAGTCGTATTTTTATCTAGTCTTTATCATATTCTGTATCATGTACTTATGTTTTCCTTTACTTTTTGATTTCAGGACCAGCATCAGCCATATTGAGAAAAAGGATAAGAAGTGTGGCAAAAGAATTGGAAAAAGAGCAGAACTGGAGTTTTCTGCCTCCCTCTAGCAGAATGGCGTTCGCCATTCCCTAAGGAGAACCAAATGGCGTTCGCCATTGCCCCAAATTGTGCAGATTTTCTTTTTAGCCAAATGGTGTTCGCCATTGGCATATGGCGTTCGCCATGCATCGCGGGAGCAGTCTTCCAGAAGAAGTTTGCACTCAGTTTGAATTCAAATCTTCCCAACTGTTTTGGAGCCAGATTCTGTCTATAAATAGGACTTCCCAGCCCAGCATTCTTCATCCAATTTTACACCCTGCGGAAGCTCTGCCAAATTTACTCTAGAACTAGAAATTAGTAGCCACAGTGATAATTGCTCACACTGAGTGGTTATCACGACCTTTGATTTCTTTTCTTTTTACTTCGTTGCTGTACTTGGATCAACTTGCAGATTAATACAAGTTTTTTTTTTTTTTTTTTTCAGTTTATTTCATCGCATTTTCAGGTTATTACCCTATTGTTCCATTTATTGTTTTACTGGATTGTACTTACTATTATATTTACTGTTATCTCAAAAAACTTTTCTTAAAAACCAAAGAGCAGAATTTTATAAAAGAAAAAAAACCCTAAGTAATATGTATGTTTTCAAATTCAGCACTGTTAGTAATTTAATAATACGTTTAACCATGATTAACTAAATTTGTATGAGTCTGTAGTTTGAGGACCGTCGTTTCGACGGGACTCTGTAGGATAACCAACACTGTTGTATGATCGAAATTCTGGTTTTGTTGTCTAAGTTAACCTTAAGTCGACTAGTCGCGACAGCGAGAGGCTGCTTAACAACATTCTGTCACGAGAGTGAGAAATGTACTAAGACGAGTCCAACAGAGCGAGAGTTTGAGGCACGTGTCAGATAGTAGGCACAAAACACTGGATCCTAAATACAGCGAGAGCGCTTTAGGCATTCTTTTCGGTCTTACCTGTTTTCAAAAAGTGCCTTTTAATTACCGAGCGAGCGAGAGAAAAATCTTGGGGTTATCTAGCGTGGCTCGATCAATAGCGCGAGAGTGTGAGATTAAGCCTTTAGATCGGTATTTCCTTCAGAACAACTTCGACATCCACTTCAGCCTCGGAGCCTATAGAGTCCCTAAGAACCCCGGAAATCATTCTACGGTCTCAGTTTCTTTATATGCTCTAAAACCATTTTATTTTAGTTATTTTTCTTTAATACTTTTATCAGTGACAACTTCCTGCTTTAGCCTTGCACTGCAATTTTAGGACATTGCCTTTTGACTATCAATCCCTGTGGGTTCGATAATCTTTTAAAACTACGCGATACCCTGTATGCTTATAGTATCTATCCGACCAAACACTTAAATTCGCGATCAAGTTTTTGGCGCCGTTGCTGGGGATTGAATTAGTCTTGTTGTGCCTCTTTCGTTATATAGTAACGACTAAGGCAATTTTTCTTTATTTTTAATTTGTCAATCGTATGCCCAGCACTTGCTCACAAAGCGAAGAGCCAGTGGAACCAATTGCCGAAATCGAGCGTTTTCTTTTGTTGAGGCGCCGAATCAACGATTACTGCTTAAGATATCTCCTTCCAGATCCTATCGTTCCTTATTCTGATTCCGAAACCGAAACCGAATCAGAACAAAACATGGCCCAACCACCGCAAAACCGTCCTCTCAAGATTTCGCTATCCCATCGCAAGATGAACCGTAAATCAGCATTGTTGTCCATGAAATTGAAAGACACGATTTCGAGTTGAAGCCTTCGCTATTACAAGCCGTTCAGCAAAACCAATTCTCAGGAAGTCCTACAGACGATCCCAACTTACATTTGTCTGTCTTCGTGTAATACGCTGACACTGGGAAAGCAAATGGAGTTAGCCAAGAAGCAATTAGACTCCGTCTTTTCCCGTTTTCTTTAAGAGATAGAGCTAGAGCTTAGCTCCAGTCTCTGCCTGCAAATTCTGTTACTTCATGGGATGATCTAAAAAGAGTCTTTTTGACCTGCTATTTTCCTCCAAGTAAGACAGCTATGCTAAGGGCAGAAATTAACGGATTCAAACAAAAAGACAACGAATCTCTTTTTGACGCGTGGGAAAGATATAAAGACACGATGAGGCTTTGCCCACATCACGGACTCGAAAAATGGCTGATAATCCATACTTTCTACAATGGTCTATTGTACAACACTAAAATGAACCTAAGTGTTGCTGCTGGTGGCGCTTTAATGGATAAACCGTACGAGGAAGCCGTTGAACTCATAGAGAACATGGCTCAAAATCACTTCCAATGGGGAGGAGAACGTGCTTCTACAGAGAAACCAACTTCGAAAGGCGTAATGTACGAAGTTAGTGCAATAGACCGCATCAATGCTAAAATGGATGCATTAACTCAAAAAATCGAAAGTTTGGCCGTAACACAACCAGCCTCTACCGTGGCTGCTGTGTCTCCTAACTGTGAAGTATGTGGTACCCCTAGACATACAAATGCCGAATGTCAGGTGTTAACCGGTGTTTCCACCGACCAAGTGAATTATACCCAAGGAAACCCATACTCAAATACTTATAATCCTGGTTGGAGAAGTCATCCGAACTTCTCTTACAAAAACAATAATGCTTTACAACCACCAAGTTCGACACCTGTTGTACCACCTGGTTTTCATAAGGTAGGACCACCCGCTCCATAAGCACCTAGAAAGTCAAATCTGGAGATTATGATGGAAAATTTCGTGAATGCCCAGTTACAGCAGAATAAGGAATTTGCGAACCAAAACGCTCATGCAAGCAAATTGATGAGGCAAATGACTTGCAAACTTGATACAATGGCTACGCATAACAAAATGTTAGAAACCCATATAACTCAAGTAGCCCAACAACAACCAACAATACCAGCCCCGTCTGGAACTTTTCCTGGCCAACCTCAACCTAACCCAAAAGGGCAAGCAAATGCCGTAACCTTGCGAAGCGGAACCGAATATGATGGACCGGTTGACCCGAGACTTACAAAACCAGCCATGTATCAAAGTCCAAAGAAAGGAACTGAGAAGGAAGATAGACCAAAAACCAATGATGCGGATGATAAGAGTAACGAAGTCACGGAGAAGGAAACACCTTATGTGCCTCCACCACCATATAAACCACCTATACCTTATCCGCAAAGATTAGCCAAAAACAAGAATGAAGGGTAATTTAAGAAATTCGTGGAACTTCTGAAACAACTAAATGTTACTATACCATTCACGGAAGCCATAACCCAAATGCCTTCATATGCGAAATTTCTCAAGGAAATTCTATCTAACAAGAAAAAGCTCGAAGATAACGAAACGGTTATGCTCACTGCCGAGTGTAGCGCTATACTTCAAAATAACATGCCACCTAAGCTTAAAGATCCAGGGAGTTTCTCAGTACCCTGTGTAATAGGAAAATACGCTATAGACAACGGTCTATGCGATTTAGGGGCCAGTGTTAGTTTGATGCCGTTATCTATGTGCAAGAGACTCGAATTAGGAGAATTGAGACCAACCAAAATGTCTCTGCAACTTGCGGATCGTTCTGTCAAATATCCTGTAGGTATGCTGGAGAACATCCCTGTTCGAATTGGTCAATTCTTCATTCCTACTGATTTTGTGATAATGGACATAAAGGAGGACTACAATGTCCTGATTATATTAGGAAGACCATTTTTAGCAACAGCTGGAGCTATAATTGATGTTAAGAAAGGAAAGTTGACTTTCGAAGTAGGAGAAGAAAAAGTCAAATTCATTTTAGCTCAATTCTTGAAAGCCCCAGCTATTAATGACTCATGTTGTTTGCTAGATATCATTGACGAATGCGTAAAAGAAGTGGAAGTGAAATCACCTGATTTCACCGAACCTTCTCTATTCGAGAATGATAATTGTAACAAACCACTCGTCGATGACTACTCGAAAAAATGTCTTGCATTAGCACCCGAACCATCATCCGATGAACAAAAACCTGCTATAGAATTAAAATCGCTACCCAAAAATCTAAGGTACGAATTCTTAGATACAAATCTTGAAAAACCAGTCATAGTTAACGCTGACTTGGGACAGATAGAAACTGAGAAGTTACTCCATGTTCTAAGGAAATATCCAACTGCACTGGGATATAGTATTTCTGACCTCAAGGAGATAAACTCATCCATTTGTATGCATCGCATTATGCTAGAAGACGATAGTAAGACTTCTAGGGAACATCAAAGAAGGATAAACCCTATCATAGGCGATGCAGTCAAGAAAGAAGTACAAAAACTCTTAGAAGCTGGTATCATATATCCGATATCAGATAGCAGCTGGGTCAGTCCAGTACATGTTGTACCTAAGAAAGGAGGAGTAACGGTTATCAGTAATGAAAAAGGAGAATCTGTAGCAAAACGTATTCAAACGGGATGGAGGATGTGCATAGACTACCGAAAACTGAATAAAGACACTCGAAAAGATCATTTTCCTTTGCCCTTTATAGACCAAATGCTTGAGCGACTGGCTAAACATTCGTATTTATGCTATTTAGATGGATACTCAGGATTCTTTCAAATTCCTATTCATCCCAATGATCAAGAAAAGACTACATTCACTTGTCCTTAAGGAATGTTTGCATATAGACGGATGCTGTTTGGACTATGCAATGCCCCTGCAACATTTCAAAGATGTATGATGGCCATATTTGCCGACTTTATAGATAATATAATGGAGGTGTTTATGGACGATTTCTCTGTTTGTGGGCAAAGTTTCGAGGGATGTTTATCGAACTTAGAATTGGTTCTCGAGAGATGCGTCAGGGTCAATCTGGTGCTGAATTGGGAAAAATGTCATTTCATGGTTCGAGAAGGGATTGTGTTAGGACATGTTGTATCCGAAAGAGGGATTGAAGTAGACAAAGCCAAAATAGAAATAATAGAAAACCTTCAGCCTTCGAAAACCATTAGAGAAATCCGCAGTTTTCTTGGACATGCCGGTTTCTACCGACGATTCATTAAAGACTTCTCTAAGATCACTAAACCGCTGACTGGATTGCTAATGAAAGATGCTAAATTTATATTTGATGACGATTGTTTGAAAGCCTTTGAGCTACTCAAGAATGCCTTAATTACCGCACCTATTATGCAGCCACCAGATTGGAATGAACCATTCGAAATAATGTGCGATGCTAGTGATTTTGCCGTTGGCGCTGTCTTAGGTCAAAGAAAGGACAAAAAGCTTCATGCCATCTACTATGCAAGTAGGACCTTGGACAGTGCACAACTGAACTATGCAACCACAGAAAAAGAACTTCTAGCTGTTGTTTTCGCATTAGATAAATTTCGTTCCTATTTGGTATGAGCAAAAATAGTTGTCTACACCGATCACGCTGCAATTAGATACTTATTAAATAAGAAGGATGCTAAGCCTAGACTTTTGAGATGGATCCTGCTTCTACAAGAGTTCGATTTGGAAAAAATGGATAAAAAAGGAGCCGAAAATGTAGTGGCGGATCACCTTTCTAGAATAGAACATCAAGAACCGGAACCAGTTCCCATTGTAGCACCCCAAAATTTGCCCTACCTTTTTTTGGCTTTGTTTCGCACTCAGTTGCATCATTTAGTTTATAACTCATAATCATACAGTGCATTGGGCTTCTAAGACATGGGATTACAGCATTTCTTTAAATAAGGGTTTTCTATTTGCAAGAGTTTGAAGTCTAGTCCTTGTAATATTCTATTCAGAGGATCCGTCAAAGGCCTTGGGTCAGGTGTTCATTGGTGTGAATCAAGGGGTACGTCTCAAGGATATTTAGGGTTCTTGTTCAAGATTGGGCTTGTGGACTGTTTATCGGTTGAGATTCTTCAGTGGAGGTGTGAATTCATTTGATCAGAGATTTAGAGGATGTTTGATTCATATGTTTTGTTTCAATGGCAAGATTTTTCAGTGTTAGCTGTGACCGCTTTATCAGAGGCTTGTGGAGAAGTTTGGGATGGGTTTTTGTTTTGTTTGGTTATCCATTTTCAAAACCGAGTTCATAATCTTCTTTTTTCAATATCCGTTCATTAACCAATTTCCCATTACAAATATCCATATCCATTTTTAGTCAAAATCCATTTCTAACCATTAAACCCATTGTCTATATTCACTTTTCATTATTCAAATACCCAATTTCATTTGACTCCATTTTTCCTTTTCCACATTTAAAACCATTTGTCCATTTTTATCCATTTTTTTTAGTCCAATTCAAAATCCAAATAGGTCCATTTTAATCACTTTTCTTACCTTGTTTTCAAATGCCAATTGTCCAAAATCCATATCAAAAAGTTCAAATCCATATCCATTTATTTTTAACCCATTCCAAATCAATTATCCAATTCCATGTTTACTAACCATCCATATTCAATTTTTCGTTGTTAAATCAATTATCAAGTTTTTGAAATAAGAGTCGAGGAGGGTGTTGTCAAAGGAAAAAGCCACCTATGTGTTTCATTTGGTATTCCATGTAGCTGAACTTAATGCCACTGGCTGCAACGTGAGGAAAATGCACGTGCGAATGACAGCAATATTAACAAAAAAAATTCAACACCAAAAAGTACTCAGTAGCTTATCAGTCCAAAAACAAAAGAAAAAGTTCAGCAGAATTGATTCACATCAGAAAATTAAAAACAGAAAATCACAAAAGACCAGAAAAACTACCACTAACAAAACCTCTATCGCTAACCAACTTCTAACTATCATCAAAACCTCTAACCAAAGATTCTCACAAAAAATCTCTAACAGAAACTAACAGTTCCAGTTACAAACCATAGCTTCCCCTAACAAGTTCTAACAGAACCTTCATCATCTGATCATCTCCAACCTTCTCCAACGACAAGAAACTTCACACCAGTAACCACCTTCGTCTTCATTTTTCCAACCGACAGATCTTCATTCTTCAATTCCAAGCCTGCAATTTCCTCTTTCAATCCTTCATCAACAAACTTTAAAGCAAGAATCAGAAACCAGAAGAAATTCGTACCAGCTTAAAACCGGTATTTGCCGCTTCAATCTTCAGCATCAGAATAGGTTTCACACTTCATTATCACGTTCAATTCTCCAGCAATCTCAAATCTGTCACCAAACTCAGAACGTATCCATCGTAACTCACCGATCCTCATCTTCGATTCACTTCGATATCAATTCTGGAAGCCGCAGCGAATTCTTCTTCCGTCCTTCCCAATCCATCTTCACCTTCAATTTTGCAACAAGAAAACTGCAACGACAAATTCAAGAATCAATACGCAGAGGTGAAATTCATGTGAGAATCAACGTACTCACGTTCGTGAACTGGCATCAAAGAATAGTCACGCAGAAGAATCAGAAGTGAGGAGAAGAGGATTAAGAATTCTACGATAGTTTTGGAATCATACAACAACAAATCGTTACGCGCACAGATGGAAAGAAAGATAAGAAGAAGATAGGCAAGGGAGAAGGAGATCGAAGCATTACCGGTGAAATCGCCGATGCCGATTCGAGTCGACGACGAGGAAGAAGAGAATTAAAGCAACGCGAATTCATGTCTGAGAAGAGTTCTCCCTCGCAGTAGGTGATTTTGCCTTCAATTTCAATTGTTTCGGTCACTTCACCGTCATATTCGATTAGGGCATTTGAGAAAGATTTAGGTGAAATTGAACTCAAATTTGGAGTAGAGCTTGAGAAATCGGTCAGGGGACATGAATGTTGTGGTGGATTGAACACCGTTGGCGGGAGGCTTACGGTGAAAGGAGAGACGACGACGGAAAAGACGAGCTTGAGACGGAAACGGAGACAGAGACGATCGAGTGAACAAGAAGAAATGGTTTGTGGTTGCTTTTCTGACTCTAGGCTTAGTTCTTATCATGATTCATAGGCCTTGGAATTGGACTCGGCTTCTAAAGCCCTAAACACCATGGAAATTCATCACAACGCACCCTTAACTTACCACTACACCCCACTGAAGGTTTGTTAATTTTGAAATTCAACTCTAATTGTTGCTAAGTTTTAATTTAACACTTTAATCTTAGAATTAGACTCTGATTTTAGACTTAGGTTATATTTTAATTTTAGAATTAGGTGGTAGGAATTAATTGTGGATTAAGGGAATTTCTGATTTGTTACTAAACATTAACTTTAGCTCTTAACCTTAGAGGTAGAATTAGACTTGGATTTAGGTTGTAATTTTAGTTTAGCTTTAATACTAGAAATTAACCTTGATCTAATTGACTCTTAACTTTGATTTTAATTAGGTGTTGTTTTAGTACTAATCTTTAGAATTAGTTCATAACGTTAGAAGTAGATTTTCGAACTAGAAATTAATCTTGACATTTTAATATAGTTTAGTGATTTAGGCTAATTAGGTTTAGAATCCTCAATTGACGATATTGCTTAATCATATCCTAATTGATGTTTTTGCCTAATGGTTCACTAATCGGTTTTTAGCTTAATTGCTTGATAGTTGTTTTGTAGCTTGATGACTTGATAATATGTTTTTGGCTTAATTGGACACTAATTGTTCATTAATCATTTTAGAATTAGAAATTAACTTTGGACTAATTGACATTACATAGTTTGAATTGATTTTGTTCTTACATTGACTTTACTTAGATTTTAATGATAACATTGACTAATCATTTTAATAGTTTCATTTGGTAACTTTGTTAATAGTCTTTAATATGTTTTGCATAGATTTTTGACTAATTGTTGGTTACATTTAGTATTGATTTCAATTACTTCTTATTGATCTTTCCATTTGAAGTTTGACTAACCTTTGAGTTTGTTTTGTAGTGTTTTACATTTGATTAGTAAAATGTAGAAGTTGCTGCCACATATACAGCTGCTGTGCACAAAGTGTGCTGTAAAATGTTACTATTCTGCCTGATTGTATACACACCTATCTTGTTATGGAAATAGTAGCTGTTATAGGCTATTTTTACTTGTTGCTGGTTTTTACAGCTGTACGGGTGCTGGAGCGATGTTGTTGCTGCTGTTTATGGCTCATTGCCTTGTTTTGTCTTAAGGACTTAAATTTGTTTTACCTTAGCCGTTGGTGCATGTTTATAAGATGTGTGCACACTTCTAACATGAATTTAATTCTGGTTTTGGTTTACTTTCATGTCTTTTGCCTATACTTGTAACCCTTAGATGTTTTCTTTTGTTGGTTTACCTTTAACTTCAAAGTAGATTAGTCTTGTAGCATAGTGGTAACTTGACTTGTAATTTCATAATCCTTTTAGGTCTTTCACTTTGACTAGTGTGACTCAAATGTACATAGCCATTAGACTTAGGTTTCATGTTGTACATACACTCTCTTGTTATTACTAATGTCTTTGGTTCACGTGTGCAAGGTACATAAAGGAGACATTCCAAAGGTGGTGTGACCATTTCATTTTGTAAATAAAAGCTTGTTTCTAACTTGGTTTGCTATATGTTTATAGGTGCTTTCGTGACTTGCTTGCGTTGCGCTTTCGTTGCTTTGCTACGAATTCATATCCGTTTGGTAGGACCTCTTATCTCTTCACTTCTCTTTAATGCTTTCAAATGCCATGAGAAGTGGGAATAGTCGATGCCATGATAAGTAGGATTGTATGGAAAGCCCTCAAGTGAGGCCATGATTGTGCTTGTTTGATATTGTGCTGAAGACCTTTAAGGAGGCAATTGACGGAAGGTAGGGTTCGCAATCAACCCCCGTTATTTTAGTTGAGTCGTTCTTAGCTCTCATTACATGATTGAAGCTCTGAACATTACCTGCTCTTGTTGTCGAGTCCGTAAGTGGAAGAAAGGTTTAGTAATAAAACCCCTACACCTTGTCTATAGCTCGCATTGACCAATGCTGATGCTTATGTGATCTGATTCACATCTTCCCATTTCTTATTCTGCTCTCCATAGTTCTCGATACCATCGGATGAGTACACTTATTTCCCATAGCTAGCTTGTTTTCCTCGGTTGATATGACCCCTTGGCTAAAGCTTCCCTTTTTCTCCCTTTGATTGTGTGATACTATTGTTGACTGATACTGTTTACTCTTTCATTGCTTTTAATTCATTTTGTGATTGATTTATCCTGTGTTTACTTGTCTGATGACATGATCCCTTAGGATTCCTCGCTCCACTTAATTTTGGATTAAGTCGGAGGTAGGAGAGACATTAGGATAGCAATCCATGTATGCTAACATTAGGTAGAATTCCCTTTCTTACCTCAACCATAGGATCAATCGTTGCATGCTAACATTAGGACCTAGTTTCCCCTTAGCATTTTTCTTTCAAACCTTGAGTCTCTCCTTCTCTTCTCATAATAAAAGTAAAAACACTTAATAAAGGCATAACAAATATTGTATTTAGGCCTTTCATGTGGAAACAAGGAGGTGAGGGGTCTTCTCTCATTTCCTTGGAATGTTTAGTGTATGTCCCGTCTTGGGTCGATATGCGAGGCATTCGATCCTATATGAAGGACTTAAATACAATACGAGTTACAAAACACAAAAACAATCAAAACATTTCTTTCTTAAAAGACAAGAAACAAACAAATTCTTTCCTCATCTCATTCATTCTATCCCTTAAGGACTCGTCATGTCCGTTCTACCGCAAACAGGTAACGCCTAAGTCTCGACACAGCGAGCTGCAACACCTAACTGCTGGGACGCGCACTCTGGCGTTTCCATAAAAAACACAAACAAAGTAACCCTTGTTGAGGGGAACTACATCGCTCTGATTCTTCATTGGTTAATGGAGATACGTAGGCAGGAGATCGTGCGAGATCTCTCCGAGCACAACCTTTCTTTATCACCTATTTGTCTCTTTTTGACCCGTAGGTCGAACTACGAATGCTCTGATTTCCTCCTTCTGGTTAGATTGAGGATACGTAGGCACGAGATGGCGACGTCTTGGCGAGCAACCTTCCCCTTTAGTTCGCGTCCAAACTACGTTGACTCTGATTCTTCATTGGTTAATGAAGATACGTAGGCATAGGATTGCGACGATCCTTGCGAGTCTTGTGTGTCCTTTTTTTCTCTTTTTTCCCCGTTCCTTCATCTCGCCTTTTGTTTCCAGTTTCCAGCCAGCAGTGGACCTCCAGATGACGGCACCCTTTGAACGAGACAAGCAAGCATGGATCCCATCGGGTACGATGGACGCGAGGGGGTGCTAATACCTTCCTCTTGCGTAACCGACTCCCGAACCCAGTTCTCTTGGTCGCAAGACCATGCTTTTTCCTTCCCCCAGGTTTATGCAGTGTTTCCTCTCCCTCTCTTGGGATAAATACACATTGCTGGTGACTCTGTTTTGGTGCCACTTTTGCGTTTGTACTTGGATGAAAATCCCGGGAGCGACAGCTGGCGACTCTGCTGGGGACCGAACCTAGAATCTCTGGTTTCCTTAGCGAGTCAATCCTAGCGCTTGTCTGTTTTCTTTCATTGGGTGTTTACCGTGATGCTGTGTTTTATTGTATTTACTGTTGTACTGTATTGCTATTTACTGTATTGATGCTTTACTGTACTTTACTGTATTTATCGCATTTACTGCATTACATATCATTATTGTACTGGACTGTGCTGTTGTTTTCTGTTTGGCAGGCAGGGTGTTCAGAGAGATAAGCCCACTACCCAGGCTTGAGTACACACATAGGTATTAGAGTGGATAGTCATGACGCTTGCGTGGTGGTGACCACGTATTGTTGTTCATGAGACCCAGTACCAGACGAGGTTCTATCAGGAGCTTTCTGCTCCTGCATGTTATGCAGGCCAGTAGTTATTCTCTTGAGGAATTGTCGACTCTGGTGACCATTCCCGAGGACTCAGTTGCGGCACTCCTCCCGAGATGTGACAGTGGTAGACCACACTTTGTGGCAAACCCATTGCACATTCTCGATCCGAGGACCCAATGCTGGGAACTCGCTATAGGATATCCCTTCTGAAAGAGAATCAGTGGAGGCACTCCTCGATTGGCGATGGTACTGTACCCCGAGGGATGAATGTACTATTGCTTCTTGACCTCAGTGCCAGAAGCTGAGGACTTTTCGTTTTGGAGAATCAGTTGAGGCCTCCTCGATTGATGATGATGCCAAACCAGAAATGGTGAACGTATCATCATTTCTCGACCTAAGAGCCCGGGATACTGAGGATCCTAGTACCCACATGTGAGAGGGGCGGGTTGTTTACAGGTTTGCAGGTATCCGTAACCTTCTACATACCCGGTATTCTGGATTTTCTATCAGTGTGGACTTATCAGCCTGGTATTCTGGTATTTTGATCATCCGGTATTCTGGTTATTCTGGTTATTCCGGTATTCTCTTCAGAACAGACTCATGAACTCCTTCAGTCATCAACACAGCATACTGATTATTCAGACTATCTGGAAGCTTTGATCTCGTCTTATTGCATTCATACTATTGCATTGCATTTGCATCTTGCATCATTTTGCATATCTTTCTCCAGCCGAACCAGAGAGCTCATCCATCCTTTATCTGAACTGTAGTTTGATTTCCCGACTTTCGTATTGGACTTGAATCAGCTTCTGGAAGAATCATGAACTCTGGGGAACAGAATCAGTTTGTGACTAGGGCCGATGTCGATTTGATGAAGCATCAGTTGGACCAACTTATGGAAGCTATGACCACCATGACAAGGGGAGAGGCCAATGTTCAAAGAAATGAGAATGTTATTCCACCTCTGGTGAACAATGTTGCTCAAGCTCAGCCTGTGCAGATCCCGGCTGAGAATCATGCTATACACGAGCATACCATCTTTCGAGACGGACATTCTTCTTCTCTTGATGCCACAGATTATCAGAGTTTTGCCTTCTCTATGCCAGATGTCCAGGGGGTAGTTCCAAAGATGAAACCTAATGACCCACGATCTGTTGATGATGAAAGATACTGTGTGTTGGACGAGAAAATTACAGCCCTGGAGAGGCGTGATACACTTGATTTGAATGCTTCGAGCATGTGTCTGGTACCTGGCCTTGTAATGCCTCCAAAGTTTAAGATGCCGAAGTTTGAGCAATACAGAGGAGATAGCTGTCTGATGCTACATTTGGTGATGTTCTGCAGAAGAATGACCTCACATGTCGACAATGATAAACTCATGATTCATTGCTTTCAGGACAGTCTGAGTGGGGCATCACTGAATTGGTATATGCAGTTGCAGAGTGGTAGCATCCGATCATGGACAGATCTAGCCAACGCCTTTGTGAAGCAATACAACTATAATCTTGACATGGCTTCCAGCCGAATGCATTTGCAAGACTTGTCTCAAGCAGATAATGAGTCATTTAGAGGGTATGCTCAGAGATGGAGAAAGTTAGCATCTTGTGTTCAACCACCACTTTCGGATAGAAAATTGGTTGATTTGTTCATGGATACCTTGCAAGGGCCGTACTTGGAAAAGATGATTGTCAATGGGGCAGCAAAATTTTCTGACCTGGTGATGGTGGGAGAACGTATTGAGAGACTGATCAAGTGTGGAAAGCTCCAAGGCGTCTCGAACTTCCAAGCTAATGAAAATGAATCAGCTGTCAGTTCTCATCAAGAATTCGAGGAAGAAAATAGTTCCATTCAGGAATCTTCACCACCTCATTCTCAACATTCAAGCATATCAACTGTTCAGAGTCAACAATCTTATGGGTCTTCATATCAGGAACAATATTCTTCTACAAATCAGATACCTCCTCAAAGTCAACGATCATATCGTCGTCAGCCGCGTCAGCACACCCGACAAAGGCCAAAGAAGCTAGAGAGGAATTTCACTCATTTGCCAATGTCGTATATTCAGATGTTGCCGGATTTGATCAGAGGTGGATTGATAGTGTCGAAGGAATTGAAGCCAGTGCCTTTTCCGTACCCACCAGGTTTTGATGTCAACGCCGATTGTGACTACCATGCTGGGGCACAGGGGCATTCAACTGAAGACTGTAGGGTGCTCAGGAGCAAGGTTCAGACTCTACTTGACTCCAACATGTTCTCATTCACACCTAGGGGTATTCAGATCAACAATTCTCCTTCGTCCGGCCAGGTGGGTCCATCCATCCAGGTTATGGAAGAAGTCACCGAGAGCAGCTGTGTAGATGAGTATCAGACTGACTTCGATGAGCAATACTAAAGATGGTTAGCATTTGCAAATCAAGCATGGAAAGCCCAGTTCTTCAAAGCTGGAAATCATTTAGATCATGTCATTTCTTTGCATTTGTAGTTTCTTTTCTGTAAATGTTCAAACTCATTTGTAAAACTTGTTGTTTTCGATTGATAATGATAATGAAATGAATATGCATGTTTTGATTAAATCCAGTCGTGTTCACTCATACTTTTTATCGATATCATATGCTTGTTTAAGCAGGATCCTAGGGAGGATGACGAAGTTGAAAGGCGTAAAAACTTCCGATGGTATGCTTTTGAACAAAACCCTGCTGATGATGTACAGGCATTGTTTCAACTCCCCAAACACCGGAGATATAAGGAAGATAATCCCTTGTAAACCCCGTTGAGCCTAGAAGTAGGAGTTTCTTTCTGAAAATGAAAAACCCTCAATCTTAACCTGGGGCAGGGTAGGTGTCAGTTAATTTGACCGTGCGTTCAAATTTCAAAAGGAGTGTCCTGTTCGAGGATCAATTACATCCATGGTTATCCCTCACCAACCGAAGAGTGAGACGGTCTCAACCCTTTATAAGTCAAGACAAACCTGTGTCACACGATTAGTTTAAAAAAAAAAAGAAAAAGGGAATCAAAAGGAAAAAGAAAAAAAAGCCCGCTAAGTCAAGACTTGAAAACAAGTGACTTAGGCAAAAGTTAGGGCATCCCGCTGGACTTCAAAATCGAAAAACTCAAAAGGATCAGTCCAGGTAAAAATCAGGGAAATAAAAAACATGAAAAGCGAAAAACAAAAGGATTACAAAAGAAAAATCCTCGAGCAAAGAACAAGTCGTGTGACCACCGACACCAAAGTAAAAAGGGGTGACTGTCACTCCGAAAATCGTGTGGATTCCTTCTATCCTCCTACCATTCGTTAACCTCTTTGAAAGGTGAGCGCCTGTGTCAAATTAGCTGAACATAGGACTGGAGAACAACATGGAGAATGGGTGGGTTAAAACAAAACCTTGAGCCTTATATCCTTTCTTTCTTAAACCGTGAACCAGGCCACGTTACAATCTTCAAAAGACCTAATTGAAGCAGGGTTGTTTCGAAAGCATACTTCGGTTAAAATCGCGTCAGTTCTGACTCCCAAAAGGACTTTCTTACCGCTCATGTTGGTATCGATGTGACATTCTAATAAGTGATTCGTTCACTTTATGTCACAACACTTTTCCAGTGAACAAACTTGGATTTCAAAACTGTCATATGCATTGCATCATAATTATCTTTTCAAAACGAATTGTTTTACTTGTGAGTAAGCGCTTGATCAGGAAAGTTTCTACAATGGAAAGATTGATTAATCTGAGGTGCAAAGTGCCCAAGTACTACGCTGAGCAGGGGCAAGCCATATCAAATGGGCGATCCATTCTAAGATTCAGCCAATCTGGGGCAATTAGGTCGAGATTCAACAAATCTCTCAAAGGACAGTTAAAGGTACTCCTTCACAGATTAAACAGTCAGGGGCATAAATCATTTCAAAGCCGGGGCAGGCCACCCTAAAAGCACAAAAAGTTATTCTCTCCGGAGGACGGTTAATCAAAAGCCATGGGGCAATCTGTGTCAGATCTTCATGAGACATCCTGAAGACATGTTCATTTACAGGTTATGCTGCATCGGGGCACCTCTCTTGGTCATACCACCTCTGCAGGGTTCACGTTGATAGTTAACACGTGTTGACCCTAGTAGAGTCTCTCTCCCTAGCAGAGATAGCTGGAGTTTTATCACTCAGCAGAGCATTTTAAAGATTATACTCCCCAGCAAGAATTCAGGAGTTCGTTCTTCCCTAGCCAGTATGACAGAGTTTATTGCTTTTCAGTGAGAGTTCATATTACCATACAGGATAAGAGTGTTGGGTTTATGCTTCACCAGTTTGCGGTAAAGTTGTTCCCATCTCCCCAACGGAGTAAGGGTAAGAGACGATCATCAAGCAGAGGAGTAAGTCTGATCTTGTCCCCTAGCAGAGCTGATATCATCAACCATAGTCCCCAAGCATATTTTTGGGTAGTGGTTAGCGTTCCCCAGCAAGTCAAAGGTCAATTTGCATTGGCATTTTTTCTTCAGCAAGAGTCTTGGGATGTTTCCTCCAGCAGAAGTTTGTTATTCACACTTTCCTGCAGAATGGAGGTTTAATTGGGATCTCGAGCAGTTAGGACCCTGAAGGCGGTTCAGTTTGTTATCCCCAGCGGAGTTGGCCTCGTCTCTTCAGCATTTATTTTGCTAGAGTGCTCCTGTTGCATATCATATCATTGCATAATCATTATCATCGCATATCATTCGCATAGCATTGCATGAAGCCTTGTAAAACCAAACAGAAGATCCAAAGCCCAACCTTGCTCGGCATCCTTCCACAGACCACTTTGGTGGCATCTTTCAAAAGCCTGAAGCCATATCCCTATTGGCGTTTCCTTCAAACCCAAAAGTCCAATCCCTATTGGCACTTCATTCAAAATCCAATCCCCATTGGTACCCAGAAAGATTTCGCCTTTGAAAAACAATCACCATCAGGTTTCACCTGTCTTAGCCAGCAAAGTTCAATTATACTTAGCACATTCTTCTTTTCCCGGTAGCCCGAGCATGCGTCGGTATTTTGCATATAGTAATCATTTCATCCTCAAAACGCGTAGCATTTCCATTTCGTATGGAGCATTACGCTATAGAAAGAAAATTCAAACATGTGCATGTGAAGCATAAGCCAGATTTGGTACCTTGCGCGAAAGCCCGAATCAACTCCCAATCAAGACGGTGACATATCCCCAGCAGACATTAGAATCAACCCCTCTGCTTACCTTTCTTTTGGGTCGTAGATCATACGTCGATCTTACCCTCGATCAGTCCTTGTCCATCAACCCTTTAATGACGACATTCCAAAAACAAGTTTCCTTTCCGTCATTTCCATGACGATGTGTTATCTTTGGTCGAGTCCTCTTTCTGTCATCTCTATGACAATGTGTTGCTTTCGGCCAGGTCTTCTTTCTGTCATCCCTATGACAACGTGTTTCCTTTGGTTGAGTCTTCCTGCCGTCAAATTGCTTTGACGATGTGTCCTTTCGGTCGGGTGTCGAGTCTTCTTTCTGTCATCCCTATGACAATGTGCTTCCTTCGGTCAAGTTTTCTTTCTGTCATCTCCATGACAATGTGCTTCGTTTGGTTGAGTCTTTTTTCTGTCACCCCTATGACAATGTGCTTCCTTCGGTCAAGTTTTCTTTCTGTCATCCCCATGACAATGTGCTTCGTATGGTTGAGTCTTCTTTCTGTCATCCCTATGACAATGTGCTTCCTTCGATCAAGTCTTCTTTCTGTCATCCCTATGACAATGTGTCTCCTTTGGTCGAGTCCTCTTCCCGTCAACCCTTTGACGAGGTGTTTCTTGGGGTTCATCTTTTTTCTGTCATCCCTATGACAATGTGTTCTCGCCTTCAGGTCTTTTTTTTGTCATCCTTATGACAATGTGTTCTCTCCGTTCAGATCTTCTTTCTGTCATCCCTATGACAATGTGTCTCCTTTGGTCAAGTCTTCTTTCTGTCATCCCTATGACAATGTGTCCTTTCGGTCGGGTGTCGAGTCTTCTTTCTGTCATCCCTATGACAATGTGTTTCCTTTGGTCGAGTCCTCTTTCCGTCAAACCCCATTTACGAGGTGTTTCTTGGGGTTCATCTTCTTTCTGTCATCCCTATGACGATGTGTTCCTTCAGTTGAGTCTTCTTGCCGTCATCCCTATGACGATGTGTCCTTTCGGTCGGGTTCCATTTTTCTTTCCGTCAAATCCCTTTGACGATGTGGTTCGCTGGGTATGTTGTCTTTCCGTCAAATTCCTTGGCAAAATGTGACTGGGCTCTAGTTTTATTGTTTCTCCACAGAGTGCAAATTTTGCGGTTCTTTTTGTATTCAATCACCTTGTATCTTGAATGTTTGAAAGCAGTTGCTATCATCCTTTCAGGTCCAAGTTGATTGAATAGGGGCAGCTGTAGCACCCCAAAATTTGCCCTACCTTTTTTTGGTTTTTGTTTTGCACTCAGTTGCATCATTTAGTTTATAACTCATAATCATACAGTGCATTGGGCTTCTAAGACATGGGATTACAACATTTCTTTAAATAAGGGTTTTCTATTTGCAAGAGTTTAAAGTCTAATCCTTGTAATATCCTATTCAGAGGATCCATCAAAGGCCTTGGGTCAGGTGTTCATTGGTGTGAATCAAGGGGTACGTCTCAAGGATATTTAGGGTTCTTGTTCAAGGTTGGGCTTGTGGACTGTTTATCGGTTGAGATTCTTCAGTGGAGGTGTGAATTCATTTGATCAGAGATTTAGAGGATGTTTGATTCATATGTTTTGTTTCAATGGCAAGATTTTCAGTGTTAGCTGTGACCGCTTTATCAGAGGCTTGTGGAGAAGTTCGGGATGGGTTTTGGTTTTGTTTGGTTATCCATTTTCTAAACCGAGTTCATAATCTTCTTTTTTCAATATCCGTTCATTAACCAATTTTCCATTACAAATATCCATATCCATTTTTAGTCAAAATCCATTTCTAACCATTAAACCCATTGTCTATATTCACTTTTCATTATTCAAATACCCAATTTCATTTGACTCTATTTTTCTTTTTCCACATTTAAAACCATTTGTCCATTTTTATCCATATTTTTTTAGTCCAATTCAAAATCCAAATAGGTCCATTTTAATCATTTTTCTTACCTTGTTTTCAAATGCCAATTGTCCAAAATCCATATCAAAAAGTTCAAATCCATATCCATTTATTTTTAACCCATTCCAAATCAATTATCCAATTCCATGTTTACTAACCATCCATATTCAATTTTTCGTTGTTAAATCAATTATCAAGTTTTTGAAATAAGAGTCGAGGAGGGTGTTGTCAAAGGAAAAGGCCACCTATGTGTTTCATTTGGTATTCCATGTAGCTGAACTTAATGCCACTGGCTGCAACGTGAGGAAAATGCACGTGCGAACGACACCAATATTAACAAAAAAAATTCAACACCAAAAAGTACTCAGTAGCTTATAAGTCCAAAAACAAAAGAAAAAGTTCAGCAGAATTGATTCACATCAGAAAATTAAAAACAGAAAATCACAAAAGACCAGAAAAACTACCACTAACATAACCTCTATCGCCAACCAACTTCTAACTATCATCAAAACCTCTAACCAAAGATTCTCATAAAAAATATCTAACAGAAACTAACAGTTCCAGTTACAAACCATAGCTTCCCCTAACAAGTTCTAACAGAACCTTCATCATCTGATCATCTCCAACCTTCTCCAACGGCAAGAAACTTCACACCAGTAACCACCTTCGTCTTCATTTTTCCAACCGACAGATCTTCATTCTTCAATTTCAAGCCTGCAATTTCCTCTTTCAATCCTTCATCAATAAACTTCAAAGCAGGAATCAGAAACCAGAAGAAATTCGTACCAGCTTAAAACCGGTATTTGCCGCTTCAATCTTCAGCATCAGAATAGGTTTCACACTTCATTATCACCTTCAATTATCCAGCAATCTCAAATATGTCACCAAACTCAGAACGCATCCATCGTAACTCACCGATCCTCATCTTCGATTCACTTCGATATCAATTCTGGAAGCCGCAGCGAATTCTTCTTCCATCCTTCCCAATCCATCTTCACCTTCAATTTCGCAACAAGAAAACTGGAACGACAAATTCAAGAATCAATACGCAGAGGTGAAATTCATGTGAGAATCAACGCACTCACGTTCGTGAACTCGCATCAAAGAACAGTCATGCAGAAGAATCAGAAGTGAGGAGCAGAGGATTAAGAATTCTACGATAGTTTTGGAATCATATAACAACAAATCGTTACGCGCACAGATGGAAAGAAATAGAAGAAGAAGATAGGCAAGGGAGAAAGAGATCGAAGCATTACCGGTGAAATCGCCGACGCCGATTCGAGTTGACGACGAGGAAGAAGAGAATTAAAGCAACGCAAATTCATGTCTGAGAAGAGCTCTCCCTTGCAGTAGGTGAATCTGCCTTCAATTTCAATTGTTTCGGTCACTTCACCGTCATATTCGATTAGGGCATTTGAGAAAGATTTAGGTGAAATTGAATTCAAATTTGGAGTAGAGCTTGAGAAATCGGTCAGGGGACATGAATGTTGTGGTGGATTGAACACCGTTGGCGGGAGGCTTACGGCGAAAGGAGAGACGACGACGGAAAAGACGAGCTTGAGACGGAGACGGAGACGGAGACAGAGACGATCGAGTGAACAAGAAGAAATGGTTTGTGGTTGCTTTTCTGACTCTAGGCTTAGTTCTTATCATGATTCATAGGCCTTGGAATTGGACTCGGCTTCCAAAGCCCTAAACACCATGGAAATTCATCACAACGCACTCTTAACTTACCACTACACCCCACTGAAGGTTTGTTAATTTTGAAATTCAACTCTAATTGGTGCTAATTTTTAATTTAACACTTTAATCTTAGAATTAGACTCCGATTTTAGACTTAGGTTATATTTTAATTTTAGAATTAGGTGGTAGGAATTAATTGTGGATTAAGGGAATTTCTGATTTGTTACTAAACATTAACTTTAGCTCTTAACCTTAGAGGTAGAATTAGACTTGGATTTAGGTGGTAATTTTAGTTTAGCTTTAATACTAGAAATTAACCTTGATCTAATTGACTCTTACCTTTGATTTTAATTAGGTGTTGTTTTTGTACTAATCTTCAGAATTAGTTCATAACGTTAGAAGTAGATTTTCGAACTAGAAATTAATATTGACATTTTAATATAGTTTAGTGATTTAGGCTAATTAGGTTTAGAATCCTCAATTGACGATATTGCTTAATCATATCCTAATTGATGTTTTTTCCTAATGGTTCACTAATCGATTTTTAGCTTAATTGCTTGATAGTTGTTTTGTAGCTTGATGACTTGATAATATGTTTTTGGCTTAATTGGCCACTAATTGTTCATTAATCATTTTAGAATTAGAAATTAACTTTGGACTAATTGACATTGACATAGTTTGAATTGATTTTGTTCTTACATTGACTTTACTTAGATTTTAATGATAACATTAACTAATCATTTTAATAGTTTCATTTGGTAACTTTGTTAATAGTCTTTAATATGTTTTGCATAGATTTTTGACTAATTGTTGGTTACATTTAGTATTGATTTCAATTACTTCTTATTGATCTTTCCATTTGAAGTTTGACTAACCTTTGAGTTTGTTTTGTAGTGTTTTACATTTGATTAGTAAAATGTAGAAGTTGCTGCCACATATACAGCTGCTGTGCACAAAGTGTGCTGTAAAATGTTACTATTCTGCCTGATTGTATACACACCTGTCTTGTTATGGAAATAGTAGCTGTTATAGGCTGTTTTTACTTGTTGCTAGTTTTTACAGCTATGCGGGTGCTGGAGCGATGTTGTTGCTGCTGTTTATGGCTCATTGTCTTATTTTGTCTTAAGGACTTAAATTTGTTTTACCTTAGCCGTTGGTGGATGTTTATAAGATGTGTGCACACTTCTAACATGAATTCAATTATGGTTTTGGTTTACTTTCATGTCTTTTGCCTATACTTGTAACCCTTAGATGTTTTCTTTTGTTGGTTTACCTTTAACTTTAAAGTAGATTAGTCTTGTAGCATAGTGGTAACTTGACTTGTAATTTCATAATCCTTTTAGGTCTTTCACTTTGACTAGTGTAACTCAAATGTACATAGCCATTAGACTTAGGTTACATGTTGTACATACACTCTCTTCTTATTACTAATGTCTTTGGTTCACGTGTGCAAGGTACATAAAGGAAACATTCCAAAGGTGGTGTGACCATTTCATTTTGTAAATAAAAGCTTGTTTCTAACTTGGTTTGCTATATGTTTATAGGTGCTTTCGTGACTTGCTTTCGTTGCGCTTTCGTTGCTTTGCTACGGATTCATATCCGTTTGGTAGGACCTCTTATCTCTTCACTTCTCTTTAATGCTTTCAAATGCCATGAGAAGTAGGAATAGTCTATGCCATGATAAGTAGGATTGTATGGAAAGCCCTCAAGTGAGGCCATGATTGTGCTTGTTTGATATTGTGCTGAAGACCTCTAAGGAGGCAATTGACGGAAGGTAGGGTTCGCAATCAACCCCCGTTATTTTAGTTGAGTCGTTCTTAGCTCTCATTACATGATTGAAGCTCTGAACATTACCTGCTCTTGTTGTCGAGTCCGCAAGTGGAAGAAGGGTTTAGTAATCAAACCCCCACGCCTTGTCTATAGCTCGCATTGACCAATGCTGATGCTTATGTGATCTGATTCACATCTTCCCCTTTCTTATTCTGCTCTCCATGGTTCTCGATACCATCGGATGAGTATATTTATTTCCCATAGCTAGCTTGTTTGCCTCGGTTGATATGACCCCTTGGCTAAAGCTTCCTTTTTTCTCCCTTTGATTGTGTGATACTATTGCTGACTGATACTGTTTACTCTTTCATTGCTTTTAATTCATTTTGTGATTGATTTATCCCGTGTTTACTTGTCTGATGACATGATCCCTTAGGATTCCTCGCTCCACTTAATTTTGGATTAAGTCGGAGGTAGGAGAGACATTAGGATAGCAATCCATGTATGCTAACATTAGGTAGAATTCCGTTTCTTACCTCAACCATAGGATCAATCTTTGCATGCTAACATTAAGACCTAGTTTCCCCTTAGCATTTTTCTTTCAAACCTTGAGTCTCTCCTTCTCTTCTCATAATAAAAGTAAAAACACTTAATAAAGGCATAACAAATATTGTATTTAGGCCTTTCATGTGGAAACAAGGAGGTGAGGGGTCTTCTCTCATTTCCTTGGAATGTTTAGTGTACGTCCCGTCTTGGGTCGATATGCGCCTAAGTCTCCACACATCGAGCTGCAACACCTAATTGCTGGGACGCGCACTCTGACGTTTCCATAAAAAAACACAAACAAAGTAACCCTTGTTGTGGGGAACTACGTCGCTCTGATTCTTCATTGGTTAATGGAGATACGTAGGCAGGAGATCGTGCGAGATCTCTCCGAGCACAACCTTTCTTTATCACCTATTTGTCTCTTTTTGACCCGTAGGTCGAACTGCGAATGCTCTGATTTCCTCCTTCTGGTTAGATTGAGGATACGTAGGCACGAGACGGCGACGTCTTGGCGAGAAACCTTCCCTTTTAGTTCGCGTCCGAACTACGTTGACTCTGATTCTTCATTGGTTAATGAAGATACGTAGGCATAGGATTGCGACGATCCTTGCGAGTCTTGTGTGTCCTTTTTTTCTCTTTTTTCCCCATTCCTCCATCTCGCCTTTTGTTTCCAGTTTCCAGCCAGCAGTGGAGCTCCAGATGACGGCACCCTTTGAACGAGACAAGCAAGCGTGGATCCCATCGGGTACGATGGACGCGAGGGGGTGCTAATACCTTCCTCTCGCGTAACCGACTCCCAAACCCAGTTCTCTTGGTCGCAAGACCATGCTCTTTCCTTCCCCCAGGTTTATGCAGTGTTTCCTCTCCCTCTCTTGGGATAAATACACATTGCTGGCGCCTTTGTTTCGGTGCCACTTTCGCGTTTGTACTTGGATGAAAATCCCGATAGCGACACCCATCAATGAAGATTCTCCGTAAGATAGGCTTATAGCCCATATGGAGGATGAAAGTGAGAACCAAGAAGACTCTTTGGAGTTTCAAGAACCCAATGAAGTTTCATGTCGTGTAGAAGCCTCACTACCTTGGTACACTGATCTTGTCAACTACCTAGCAGCAGGAGCGCTCCCACCTGATTTAACCTACCAGCAAAAGAAGAAATTCTTTCACGATCTAAAAAATTACTATTGGGATGAGCCCTTACTTTTTAGAAGAGGCGCCGATGGAATATTCCGTCGATGTGTCCCTGAATCTGAAATAGAAGATGTCATATCTCATTGTCACGCCGCACCGTACGGAGGGCATGTGAGCACCTCTAAGACTTGCGCAAGAATTCTGCAATCAGGGCTATTTTGGCCTAACCTTTGGAAGGACGTCCACATCGCTGTCTTAAACTGCGACCGGTGCCAACGCACAGGTAACATTTCTAGACGCGATGAGATGCCGCAAAAAGGTATTCTAGAAGTGGAAGTTTTTGACGTGTGGGGTATTGACTTCATGGGCCCTTTCCCTCCTCCTGTGGAAACAAGTATATACTCGTCGCAGTAGATTATGTATTAAAATGGATCGAGGCCATAGCTTCTCCCACCAATGACGCACGAGTAGTTATTAGATTGTTTAAAAACACTATTTTTCCTAGATTCGGGGTGCCGAGAGTTGTTGTAAGTGATGGAGGATCTCATTTTATTTCGAACATATTTGAAAAATTATTGCTCAAATATGGGGTCCGACATCGAATAGTGACACCTCACCATCCTCAAACCAGCGGACAAGTCGAAGTTTCCAATAGAGAAATTAAACAGATACTTGAGAAAACCGTTGCAACATCTAGGAAAGATTGGTCGATTAAACTTCACGAGGCTCTTTGGGCATATAGAACTGCTTTCAAAACTCCTATAGGAACCACCCCGTTTAAACTGGTTTATGGAAAGTCATGTCATCTGCCCGTAGAACTTGAGCATAAGGCGTATTGGGCCATAAGGACCATAAACATCAATTACATGGCAGCTGGCGAGAAAAGGATTCTAGGCATCCATGAACTTGAAGAACTGAGACTTGATGCCTATGAAAATGCCCGCATTTACAAAGAAAGAACCAAAAAGTGGCATGACAAAAGAATAGCAAGAAAAGAGTTTAGAGAGGGGGACACAGTCCTTCTTTTCAACTCTCGACTTAAACTTTTCCCAGGAAAGTTACGTTCTAGATGGTCTGGACCATTCAAAGTTACTAGGGTTCTAAACAGCGGTGCAGTCGAAATCGAAGGAAATTCATGTGAACCATTCATAGTAAATGGGCAAAGACTTAAGCATTACCATTCGACGGAAAACAAGGAATTCTACTCTAGTTACAAGTTGGAAGAGCTTCCCGCTCCTCCAGAGGACTGGAATTCTTCTCTATTTTTAATGTCGAGCTTCCGACATTAAACAGAGCGCTCAGTGAGAGGTTAAATCACAAATCTTAGTAGTAGTATTTATTTTTGTTTGCTCATGCATAGTCGTTATTACTTTAGTTCATGATTGCATTTCATTATTAGCATTGTTATTATTAGTATTAGCTTGTTAATTAATATCTTCATGAATTGTGTTTTCGTTACTGTATTACCATGCCATTTGCATTATGTTTGTTGTGACTATTATTAGCAATAACCCCTGTATGTAGTATATTTTCCCTAACAATATATTATTTTCTTTTTTTATTTTTCAGGTTCACAGTCCTTAGGATAGATCCATCATGCAAACTTTTGAAAACCACGCCGTTGTGTTAAGAAACGACCTTCAGAGGAGTCGCTTTGAGGCTCTTTCTCAAAGAGATTTTGCTCTGTCGATTTATCCTGATGACGCAGCTATGGTTACCCTTGGTATTAGGGACAATGTTGTTTACTTCTTTAACCAGCTTGGTTGGACCAATTCTGCTTTAACAAAAAATTTCAGCACCTACCATAACCTGACCTTGGAGTTCCTAAGTTCCCTATACTATGAACCAACTCGAGGGTATGAATTTGGCCGTGGATTGGCTACCTTCCTTTTGTTTGGAAACAAATACCACTTCACTCACCATGAGATGGCTGAATTGTTGGGTTTTCCCAATGATCCCGATGCTGTCACTAAAACCCCTGAAGATGCTTTTACTGGTTATGACCTTGAACAATTTTGGGGTACTATCACAGGTAACTACCAACCTGACCTAAATGCCATGTCCTCTGAGAGTATTCACAATCCTGGAATTAGGTATTTCCATAAGATCCTTGCTCACACTCTTTTCGGGAAGGAAGAGAATGTTTATGCTGTATCCCGAGATGAGCTTTATATCATGCTTTGTGCCTCACAAGGAAGGTCGGTCAATGCTGCCCCGTTTATGTTAGCTATTTTTCTAAAGCTGGCTTGTGACTCATTTCACCCCATTATCATTGGAGGGTTAGTGACTATGATCGCTGATGCCATTGGTTTGCGATACCATCTGAACCGTTCTGTTATTTTCGGTAGTATTCGGCCGATGGATATCAACTTCTATTTTAACCGTGGAATCATAGCCAATTTAGGACCGGTGGAATTTGAGTTACTAATTGATAATGCTGTTGTCCATGCCTTCACCTTGCCAAATCATGAGAGAACAAGTGTGCACAACAAGGATAACTGGTTATATGACTTGGATGTGTTGAACAAAACATTTACTCCACCAGATTCACCTCAGCCTGATAAACACATGGATCCCATTGTACCTCAGGAAGCCACAAACAGTTCTACCACGGCTAGACCTGATACTTACCATACCACAATAGCTATTCCCGATGCCATTTACGCACTGCAAGTTGGAGTAGATGATCTCCGTACTGATTTGTCCTCACTTCGAGTAAATCGCATTCAGTTTGTGGATGTCGTAAATGAGCAATTTGATCACCTTTACCAGATCGTGTTCTCACTCCGCAATGTCATCGACTCTTTAGTCGGACGACTTCGCGGATGATTCTAGGTTAGTTAACCTTTTTCCCTGTTTTTCTTAGGATAGTTTGCATTTTTTCTTTGTACTGTTTTTCCCTTTCCCGTACTGTGAGTTCTTCCTTTTTCGATTAGTATTGTGTTATTTCCTTTTTTTAGTTCATTTCAGTGTCAATTTATCTTTCAGTTTAAAAAATAATAAAAATAAAAAAAACAAACAAAAAAAATCACTATCGCAGGCAAATGGCGTTCGCCATTGCCTAATGGCGTTCGCCATTTACCTTTAGGAGGCAGAAGGCGCGCGTCTTTTGGATAGACCGCCCTTTGAACTTCTTTTCATCGTTTTTCTCATTTCCCACTCGTTTTCATTTACTCATTCACCACTCATATTCCATTTCCCTCTCTATTTAAACCCCGTATCACCATCCATTCACTCATCATCAAAAACCCATTTCCTCTTATAACCCATTTCTCAAAGTATCTCTCTTTTCTCTCTAACCAAGAATGGCAGCAAACCAAGAGTTTGACTACATGGGTATTGTGTTCCCGTTGGGAGAAAACGGAAACAACATGCGTGAGGATTTCCACTGCATATCTAAGCGAGAAGTCGAAGCTACGAGGTATCCCGACTCGGAAGCTCTTCGCACTTTAGGTCTCATGCAAAGCGTCGCATGGATGCTGAGGAACTTAGGTATGACCCGTTTTTGTACTCTTAGTAAATCAATTTCTATTAGAGCTACCTATGAGTTCCTTAGTACACTTTGCTATGTCGTTGACACCACTCACACCTCCTGAACCTTACACTTTAGGCTGCTCAACCGAGACTTTTCACTGACCTTCGAGAGAATTCGAGCGATTTTTGATTTCCCTGCTCCCGTTGCGGGAGCCGCAACCATTGCACCCCTGGAGAGTGAGTGGCAGGGCAATGCCTTCGAGTTTTGGAAAGATATTACGGGTAACACCACTGACACTTGGGAAGGCCTTAAGGCCACCTCTATTCAAAACCCCGCCATTCGTGTTCTTCACCGTATCCTTGCCTCTACCATATTTGGTCGAAAGAACACAGGAAATGTGAATTCAAAAGATCTATACTTCCTTCACTGTGCTCTAAACCAAACCCCTGTAGACCCCGTGCCTTTCTTCCTTGCCCACCTAGTGAGTGTCTCTAACAGAGTCGGAGGAGCCATCTATATCGGCAGCATGATTACCACCATTGCTGAGGCTCTTGATCTTATATTGGATGCAGATGAGTGCTATTCCAGTATTTTTGCCGACCTAGACTTCTGGAAGAGCACGCGTCTTGTCAAAGGTTTACCAGATGGCAGGTACCGCATCTTGATTCGTGACCGTGAGCACCGTAGTTTTTCTCTTCCAGCCCCTGATCGTATTGATGTGCGCTACCGCACTAATTGGTTACTTGTTTCTGAACAAGAGGATGGGACTGCTGCTCAACCTCGTGTTTCTGACACACCCGGTCCTAGTACCGTACCACACACTGCACCTTTATCTGATGATTTTGCAGGTATGCGAGGATCGCTTGATGAGATTTTGTCCGAGCTCCGGCAGCAGAGAGAGCGAGATGAGCAGCGTAGAGAGGAGTACTACGAGTTTCAAAACAGGCAAGTGGAATTCATGAACCGGACCGAGCTTAGCCTTCGAGATCTTACGTCCGTTTGAGTCGTTATTTACCTTATGTTTTCGCATAGTCTGTAATTTCCCCATTAAAAAAAAAAAAATCGACTCAAGGGCAGGACACACTTAGTATAGGTTGTTATATTTTGATTTAGGCTAAGTAGGCGGACTTGGGAAAGTTTTGTTAACATCAGTACCGTTTTTGCACCTTAGAGTTCCTAAGTATGCAATATTAGTTTAAATACATATTATGCCGAGACCTTGTTCTTAGTTTCTTTAATAGTAGCCTCTTGATTAGTTTATCTTAGCAGTCAGCACCATCCTGGTTTGCGAACTAAGTGACGTACCGATGCAAATATGTGTTGATCTCAAATTGTGATTTATGTGTTTTTATAGAAAATGTGAATTAAAGGCTTGTTCTCACTAAGTTAGGTGGTCCTCACCAGATCATTTAGCCTAAAGGATCAGAATCTTGAAATTCATTAGCAAAAAAAAAATAAATAAAAAGAAAAAGAGAAAAAAATGTTGAATAAGAGATCACACTAACAGGTACGATTACCATGTAAGCAAAAGGATAACGGGCTTAATGTGATTGCGCGAGAATGAAAGAGAGGTGAATAAGAGCAAAGTCCGTAGGTCAAGGTATGATATCATGATTTGAACTGGTATTGCATAGGAAGGAATTCTTTGTCCGCTTTTGTGGAGTCGTGTCGTTACGATACTCTTGTTTGCACTATTCAGTACCTATCTGTCTGCTTTAGCCTAGCAACCTTGTGCTTAATCATTTCCGGTGTGCCTACGAGTCGAAATACCGTGCTTACCTGTTTTTATTCGCATTAGGAGCTTGCTTGAGGATAAGCAAAAGTCTTAGTGTGGGGAGTTTGATGACTCGATTTTGTATAGGTTATTTCGACTCATTTCGTGCATATTTAGTCATATTTTTAGCGAGTCTTTATCATATTCTGTATCATGTACTTATGTTTTCCTTTACTTTGTGATTTCAGGACCAGCATCAGCCATATTGAGAAAAAGGACAAGAAGTGTGGCAAAAGAATTGGAAAAAGAGCAGAACTGGAGTTTTCTGCCTCCCTCTAGTAGAATGGCGTTCGCCATTCCCTAAGGAGAACCAAATGGCGTTCGCCATTGCCCCAAATTGTGCATATTTTCTTTTTAGCCAAATGGCGTTCGCCATTGGCATATGGCATTTGCCATGCATCGCGGGAGCAGTTTTCCAGAAGCAGTTTGCACTCAGTTTGAATTCAAATCTTCCCAACTGTTTTGGAGCCAGATTCTGTCTATAAATAGGACATCCCAGCCCAGCATTCTTCATCCAATTTTACACCCTGAGGAAGCTCTGCCAAATTTACTCCAGAACTAGAAATTAGTAGCCACCGTGATAATTGCTCACACTGAGTGGTTATCACGACCTTTGTATTCTTTTCTTTTTACTCCGTTGCTGTACTTGGATCAACTTGCAGATTAATACAAGTTTTCTTTTTTTTTTCAGTTTATTTCATCGTATTTTCAGGTTATTACTCTATTGTTCCACTTATCGTTTTACTACATTGTACTTACTATTATATTTACTGTTGTCTCAAAAAACTTTTCTTAAAAACCAAAGAGCAGAATTTTATAAAAGAAAAAAAAACCCTAAGTAATATGTATGTTTTCAAATTCAGCACTGTTAGTAATTCAATAATACGTTTAACCATGATTAACTAAATTTGTATGAGTCCGTAGTTTGAGGACCGTCGTTTCGACGGGACTCTGTAGGATAACCAACACTGTTGTATGATCGAAATTCTGGTTTTGTTGTCTAAGTTAACCTTAAGTCGACTAGTCGCGACAGCGAGAGGCTACTTAACAGTATTCCGTCACGAGAGTGAGAAATGCACTAAGACGAGTCCAACTAAGCGAGAGTTTGAGGCACGCGTCAGATAGTAGGCACAAAACACTGGATCCTAAATATAGCGAGAGCGCTTTAGGTATTCTTTTCGGTCTTGCCTGTTTTTAAAAAGCGCCTTTTAATTACCGAGCGAGCGAGAGCAAAATCTTGGGGTTATCTGGCGTGGCTCGATCAATAGCGCGAGAGTGTGAGATTAAGCCTTTAGATCGGTATTTCCTTCAGAACAACTTCGACATCCACTTCAGCCTTGGAACCTATAGAGTCCCTAAGAACCCCGGAAATCATTCTACGGTCTCAGTTTCTTTATTTTCTCTAAAACCATTTTATTTTAGTTATTTTTCTTTAATACTTTTATCAGTGACAACTTCCTGCTTTAGCCTTGCACCACAATTTTAGGACACTGCCTTTTGACTATCAATCCTTGTGGGTTCAAAAATCTTTTAAAACTACGCGATACCCTGTATGCTTGCAGTATCTATCCGACCAATCACGTAAAGTCGCGATCAGTCTAAAGGAGACCCCAAAGAGATAGGAGGAGTGAAAACCTCTGCTGCGGAAGTGGGCACCTGATTGTTTTCCTTTCTTAAAATGACATTCAGAATTTCCATAACCCGGCCCATCTGAGTCTTCATCTGATTGACTTCTTCTCTCAGCAGTTCCTGGCCTCGGGACAACGCCTGAATGTCCCCCATAAAATGCCCCAGCTGGACCTTTATCTTAGTCAATTTAGTTTGCATCTGATCCATGATCTTAGCTTGGCTTCTACGAGTTGCGTACCAGTGGATGTAGCACACCAGGTGTTTGATGAAATTATGGCCTGGAGGCCTGAACTTGCCTTGCCATGACTTGGAATTTGCCTTGATTTTACCAAACTTTGATTGATCATAACTCCCTCAATTTTGATCCAATGGAAGAGTTCTTTATATGGATTTGAAGCTTAGAATATAATCTTTAATTGGCTCAACTTGGGCCTGAGTTTTCTAACTTTTATCATGGAGAAATAATCCCTTAAAGTGTATTGCCAAATGGTCCAAAACTTGCCACTTTTGGAAACCCTAAGTTTCTAAAAATGGCAACTTTGTGCATTTCTTGATTTTTCATGATTCCTCCACCATTTCTTGATAAAATCTTGTCCAATGAACATATGTAACTTGAATTTCATGAATTTGACCTTAAAAAAGTCAGGAGTTGACTTTTTCACTGCACAGTTGACTTTTTCTTCAATTTCTTGATTCTCAAGCAACTGACAAATTGAACCTCTTCTGAAATGAACCAATGGGCAATCTTCCATACTTAGATACTTGATACCATGTAGAAAACATTGAGATCAAGTTTGAACCAAAATTTCATCAGGAGACCATTTGAATCCAAAACCCTAATTTTGACTGCTTTTGGTTAGGAGATGATGAACTGTCCAACTTTCTTGATGAATTCCCATCCTCCAATGACTTGTGGGATCAAATGAGATCATATGAGATGTAAGAGACTCTTGAGGCTTGCTTGAAGATCCTTGGCTCTTGTTCTCTTGCTTTGGATGATCAATACTCTGAAGACCACTGACCACATGCCCTTATGCAACATGTAAAATGAATGCTTTTATTTTTCTATGCTTGAATGGAATGCAATGCAATGAAAGTATATGCTAAATGATATGAAAAATGAGAGGGAAAATTTTGGGGTATTACAACGACGAACTAAAACTGGATGGTAATTGATTCCTCCCTTAGTTCCTATGAGGGGTACGTTGGGGAAGTTTCCACACGGTCAATGATTCTGATCCCCTCATAAATCCTATTGTACTAATCTATATCAGAGTTGGTAAGAGACATGATTTTTTGCGACCAACGTAAGGCACTCTTATGATTCCAAAAAGCGGCAGACTTAGGCAAATGGGAGATAAATCATTTATATAGCAGGGGTACACAGCACGTGATTATTCCTCCGTTGTATAAATTCCTTAAGTGTACAGAATGATACGCATCTGCGAGCAAGGTTGGTACGGTGTTTCCAATGAGAAAAACCTTAATGGCGTTGATATCGACGAAGTTATCAATGTTGGGAAACAGAAATAACCCGTAGGTGAGTAAAACAAAGATGCTTTCAAAAGCAGTCACGTTCCCTATACTAGCAAAGTACATAGCTTTCTTTACCAGAAACTTGGCTAGTAAACCTAGGATTCCTCCCTTGGTGGTCATGTGAGTCTTGACTTCTGAATCATCCAAATAGATTGCTCTTGCAATGATTTGATCCTTTGGAATTTCTTCCAGTCCAGAAAAGGGAGCTTAATCAGTAATGGGTAGATCAATCAGATGGGAATACTCCTCAAGCGTTGGTGTGAGCGGGTAATCCAGAAATGTGAAACAGTGATAAACCGGATCGTAAAACTGAACGAGTGCCTCCATGATTCTTCCAACGACTGAATCGTTTTCTCTGTCTATCCATCCGTCTGAGGATGATAAGCAGAACTCAACCTCAACTTAGATCCTAAAGCCTTTTGCAAACTTTCCCAAAATCTGGAAGTAAACCTCAGATCTCGATCTGAAACAATGCTCAACGGAACCCCATGCAATTTCACAATCACACTGATATAAATCTCTGCCAACCTCTCCAAAGAAAAACTGATGTCAATTGGAATGAATGCGCCGATTTGGTCAGCCGATCCACAACCACCCAAATCGCATTATGTCCCCGCTGAGTGTTCGGCAACCCTGTCACAAAGTCCATAGAAATGCTATCCCATTTCCACTCAGGAATATCCAACGGTTGCAACATTCCACTAGGCCTCAGATGTTCTACCTTTGACTTCTGACACGTCAAACATGAATACACAAACTGAGCCACATCTCTTTTTAACCCAGACCACCAAAATATCTTCTTCAGATCCTGATACATCTTATTAGCTCCCGGATGTATACTCAAATTACTCCGGTGTCCTTCCTCCAAAATCATCCTTTTCAACTCCGCATCATCAAGAATACAAATTCTACCTCAGAACCTCAAAACACCTTTATCATCCACTTTAAAGTCCTCATTTTCACTTTTATCCCCAACCGTCATCAAATCCACAAATTTCACATCCAATTTCTGTTTCTCGCTAACGGTCAACAGAAAATCATTAGTAACCTTCAACATACCACGCCTCACACTGTCAGACGTCAATTCGCACACCAAACTCAAATCCCTAAACACTTCCAAAAGTTCCCACTCCTTAACCATCAAAGCAGACATATGCAACGATTTCCGACTCAACGCATCGGCTACTACATTAGCTTTACCAGGATGGTAATTCAAGCCAAAATCGTAGTCCTTCAAAAATTCCAACCATCTCCGTTGCCTCATATTCAACTCTTTCTGATCAAACAAGTATTTCAAACTCTTATGATCACTAAAAACTTCAAATCTTGCACCATAGAGATAATGCCTCCAAATCTTCAACACAAAAACCACAGCCGCTAATTCCAGATCATGAGTAGGATAATTTTTCTCATGCACCCTCAATTGCATCGAAGCATAAGCTACAACCTTACCTTCTTGCATCAACACTCCACCTAGCCCAATCAAAGACGCATCACAATACACCACAAACGGTTCACTAGGATTCGGCAAGATCAAAATCGGAGCTGTCGTCAATCTTCTCTTCAGTTCAATAAAACTTTCCTCGCACTGAATATCCCAAATGAACGCTTTGCCTTTACAAGTCAACTGGGTCAAAGGAAGTGCTAACTTAGAAAAACCTTCAATGAATCTTCGATAATATCTGGCCAAACCCAAAAAGCTTCAAATTTCAGTAACGGATCTAGGAGCCTCCCATTGTAGAACTGCTTCTACTTTAGATGGATCCACAACAATACCATTACCTGAAATCACATGCCCAAGAAAACTCACTTCCGACAACTAGAATTCACACTTGGACAACTTGGCAAAAATTCTCCTTTCCTTCAAAACCTGCAACACAATGCGCAAATGCTCCGCATGTTTCTCCCGGGACTTAGAATAAATCAAGACATCATCAATAAATACAACAACAAAACGATCCAAATTCTCGTGGAAAATACGATTCATGTACTCCATAAACACACCTGGCGCATTAGAAACCCCGAACGGCATCACAGAATATTCATAATGACCATAACGTGTCCTAAAAGCCGTCTTCTGAATATCTTCCTCTTTCACCCTTATCTGATGATACCCCGACCTCAAATCAATCTTACTAAACACACAAGCACCTACCAACTGATCCATCAGATCGTCAATTCTCGGAAGAGGATACTTATTCTTAATCGTCACCTTATTCAACTGGCGATAATCAATACACAATCGCATACTCCCATCTTTCTTTTTCACCAATAAAATTGGAGCACCCCAAGGCGACACACTCGGTCTCACAAACCTCTTTTCTAACAATTCATTCAATTGCTTCTTTAACTCAACCAACTCAGATGCCGACATATGATAAGGTGCCATAGAAATAGGTCTAGTACCAGGAATTAGATCTATAGAAAGTTCCACCTCTCTCTCTGGCGGTACATCTGAAATATCCTCCGGAAACACTTCCGGAAATTCACACACAACTGGAAACACATCAAGTGAAACTTGACTATCCACAGTCAACGATGAAACAACCCAAACAACTGAACTTCATCCGCCAAAAGTTTCTTCAACTCTTTGGTAGATAAGAAACTCGAGTTCTCGTCTTCCTCCAGAGAAGGAAACCTTACCAGCTTACGATAACAATCGATATGCACTTGATTAAACTGTAACCAATTCATTCCCAAAACCACATCTAAACCCTCCAACGGCAAACACACCAAATCCACCTCAAAATCTTTACCATAAATGGTCAAAGGACAACTTAAACAAACCAAAGAAGTAGTTACTGACCCCATTGCTGGAGTATCAATAACCATCTCACCACCCATCGAAGACAACAAAAGATTCAAACGCTTCGCGCACTCAGACGAAATAAACGAATGAGTCGCTCCAGTATCAATAATAGCAACTAAAGGCGTACTATTAATAAAACAAGTACCTCTGATCAGACGGTCTGCACTAGAAGTTTGAGTTTCTGCCAATGCAAATACCTTCCCACTAGCTTGAGCTTGCTTCAGTTTTGGACACTTTGTACTAATGTGACCAGCTTCACCACAGTTGAAACACTTTACCACATTCTTTTTGCACTCAGCTGCGACATGTCCAAAACCTCCATAAATAGAACACTTCCCCAAATTCTTCCTACATTCGAACTGACGATGTCCCACTTCACCACATCTATAACATCTCAGAGAATTAGACATACCTCCTCCACTTGGCCTTTTCTCAAAATTACCCCTTTGCTTACCCTTATCAGCCGGTGTCACGTAAGGACCACTACGAAACTGTTGCCTGCCTTTCCTGTCGTTCACACTCTTATAGTGAGTAGAACGGGCTTTGCTATCTTCTTCATAAATCCTACAACAATCCACCAAATCTAAAAACCTTCTGATCCTTTGATAACCGATTTCCTGCTTGATCTCATGACGCAATCCGCTCTCAAACTTCACACACTTAGAAAACTCCGCTGTCGCTTCAGCATAATGTGGGTAAAACTGCACAAGCTCCACAAACTTTGAAGTATAATCAACAACAGACATGTTACCTTGTTTTAATTCCAAGAACTCTATCTCCTTCTTTCCTCTAACATCTTTGGGAAAATACTTCCTTAGAAACTTAACACTAAACAAAGCCCAAGTAATCTCGTCCTCTGCAGCTTCTAACACATGACGTGTACCAACCCACCAATCATCGGCCTCTTCCAGCAACATGTGAGTACCCAGTCTCACCTTCTGATCCTCAGCACAATCCATCACTCAGAAGATCCTTTCAATCTCCTTAAGCCAAATCTGAGCACCATCAGGATCATGTCTCCCTTTAAAGACAGGCGGTTTATTCTTCCTGAACTCATTATTACCTGCAGTATTAGGTGCACCCTGCACAGCACGAGCCATAGCTTGCATAGCAACAGCCAAAGCAGCATCATTACTACCATCCATATTATGTTCATTTCCAATAACAACAACTAAGGTTAAACAAACAGCTCACCCAACCACAAACACCGACAAGGACTGACACGGACTGACTCTGATACCACTTAATGTAACACCCCCTTCTACACCCCCAGGCTATTAAAGCGATAATAATTAATCAGAGTATAATTAACAATTCACGCATTAGACGAGAGCGTCACATCAAAAGGAATTAAAATCACGCAATAACCTGCTCATATAGATATGCAACAATTCAGGTAGCACATAACAAAGGAACTTAGTTCCTAACACCCACAATTCAGATACAGAATAAAAGCGGAAAATCTGTAACTGAATCTCATATATATACATCATAAAAAGTTTGTCTGTCATATACATATTCATACATGTACCATCCAAAATACGTGTATACATAATACAAATAATCACATAACGATCTCCCCGACTACCCGGTGCTACATATCAGAGCCGACCGATAAATGAATGAAGACCTAAGCTTCACAAAAAGACCTCCAGCATCTAATCTGCAATGCCTCATAGAGCATTTAAAACAGCAGAAGGGGTGAGAAACACAATCATAATATAATTGCATACAATTATATAATAACACAACAATACACATGTAAAATATTCTCACCACAACTTCCACCAGAATTCAAATACAAAACAACAAAAGGCATATCTCATATATCCATCACCAATGCATATCAATCATGCACAATACAATTATCACCAACATATATATATATATATATATATATCTCAACTCATCAATTCCAATCACAATTCCACACAAAATCAATCCATTCATGATTTATGCATATGCACAGAGACCGACACAACGACTCTATGCAATGCAATGCGGTACCATCCATCCATCATCTCAACACTAGTTCACTCAGGAACTATTGGAATCATCACTTGTTACTTAGAGTAACTCCCCGTCGGGCAAACGATGTTCCCCGTCGCTTTTGGTCCTCTTTGTATAAGGCTCACGACGTTTATGGATCGCTTTCGGTCCTCTTTGTATAAGGCTCACGATCGTCTATAATCATCGCTTTCAATCCTCTTTGTATAAGGCTCACGATGTTATAGCGGATTCCCTCTGGAATCGATTCGTCGCTCACACCCAGTAGGGCACACGACATCACAAGAATGTATATCACGATGCTTGGCATACAATGACTCATGACATTCAAATGCACACATATATGCAACCATCTCAATCAACAATAATCATGCTTTACCATCAAGCCCAAAGCAATGCATTTATTTGCCATACGACCACAAACCATCATCACACCATCTAAACACATGGATTTACATCATACAACAACACACAAGTCATACCATATCTATCAAAGGCATATTGCATGATAACACATCAAATACACACAGTTAAAAAGGTAAAGGTCGACAAAATGACACATTTCCAAATTCCCGACATAATATAATCGGCTGACAATCTCAAAACCATTTTAATAACAAAGAACATGTAAAAAGCTTTCCAACGCACCAAACCGCGCCTCAAACCGACTTACGGATCAAAAGTTATAAAGAAAACAAATTGAGAAAAGCTGTCATGTTCGCAATGCGAAGCTCCTAGCGAGACCTCCGCTCCCTCATTCGCAGTGCGAATACCCCAGCGAACCATGGCAAAAAGGAAAATAGCCTACATTTCGCAGTGCGAGTCTCTGGCGAATACCTAGCCAACACTGGTTCGCTGCCCCATTCGCAGTGCGAACGTCTGGCGAACTAAGTCAAAACTGAAATGAGGTAAAGTTCACAGTGCGAGTCTCTGGCGAATGTTCGCCCTCACCTTCGCAGTGCGAATAGCCAGCGAATGCTCGCTTTCCCCTTCGCTAGGGGATTCGCAGTGCGAACCTGCGAATTTAGAAAAAACCCAGCAGCGCTGTTACACACCCCAAAACCATATTTTCCCCACCAAAACACTTCCAAACCAACACATAGCAATCAGAACATAACCCAATCATGGTAACAAGTATTCTACAACATTTACACCGATTTTCAACCGCGAAAACATCGATTTCTCTCTTCCGACCTAGAATCGAAAAGCTATAGAACACCACAAACATTCACACACACACACACATACATAATCATACACAAGCATAAGATAATCAAGTTTCGCACCCTTACCCGATTTAATCGTGTTTGAAAATTCAGTTGGATTAATTTCTTCTTTTCCAAGTTTTTCTCTCTTTTCTTCTTTCTTTTCTCTTTCCTTCTTTCTCTTTTTCTTCTCTTCTTTTTCCTTCCTTACTACTTTTCTCTCTTTTTCTTTCTATTTATGTTTTCTAACATAAGAAAATAAATTAAATGACCAAAATACCCCTATACTCAAATATCTTACAAACGCTCCCAAAACGCGATAAAATATAATCATGATGAAAAATAATATATTTACCAAATAAAAGTAAAAAATAGAATAATATAATAATAAAATAATCAAAACGACTCAATTAAATAAAACTAACTAAAACTGGGGTGTTACATTTTGTTTCCTTAATGTCCACGCGCCGCTTCTTCATTGGTTGGAAATTGAGTTGAAAAGTCAACAAAACAAAGCTTGATCCTTATTGGTCCTTGGTTAAGAATTCATTTCCATATTTTTGTAACATTTTTTGTCACGATGGGCTTATCATGTGGGCTCATGAACAAATATGTTAGCATTGGTTTTCTATCTTTTGTTATAAAAGAAAAGTGATTAGGAAAACAAATAATAGATGAATAATAGGTGAATTTGATAATTGATATGGTTATGTATATGGTTTGAAAAATAGGGAAATTGGATAAAATAGGTTTATTGGAATTGGTTTGGAATAAAAAAGATGATTGAGGGTAGATAAGGTGGGTAGAAATTTGGTTATGGAGAGGATCATGGTTAGGGTTATGGAGACATCTCTTAGAGATTTGCTTGGTTCAATGCTCCATCCAAAATCTTGATTAATCACTTCTTGAATCTCCTTAAGATAAAACCTGATAAAAAAAAGAAACAAACACAAACAAAACCTGATAAAAGGGTTAGCTATGCGATATGATTAACCTAATATGACATGCAAGAGATCAATGGATCTAAGGGTAAAATTTGGGGTACAACAGTTTCCGCTATTTAAATATCTTCACCGGATGACATGAGAGATGAAAATCCTCATGAAATCATGGTGAAAGATATTTAAATACAGATAACCAAAAATTTTGCCCTTAGATGCAAAGACATGCAATGCTACTAATATGATGATATGATGCCATGAAAGATGCAAAGATGCAGACAAAACAGGACACCAAAGAACAAAGAGCTACCAAACATATATAAGCTTCACTGGGGAAGGAAAGAAGGTTAGTAACCAACAGAAAAGAATCACTGGGGAGACCCCGAGGCAACACCGGGGATAGAAAACAAAAGGGACTCTCCACTAGGGAAAGATCCAGGGAGGTGGACGACAGGTTCAAATATGACCGGACGAAACTGGGGGAAAATACACAATCTTACTGGGCATGAAACCAAAAAGAAAACGTGATCTCCACTGGAGATCAGTTTGAAATAAATGGATAGACACCCGAAGAAAATATTTTCTGGGGATTTCTTATGCTGAAGAGTTCAAACGGGATCTTCAAGAAAAGCCAGAAAAGACAGAGACAAACTCTGCGCGCCAGATAAAAACACCTGGAGTTTAAAAGGGAACAAGGTTAATAATCCAAGAATAGACTCTGGTACTCATAAGAATTGGTTTATGAAGACAAACTGTATGAATTGGATTTGTAATTTGGTTTAGGTTCATATTTGACCCGGGTTTGAGCAATACAGGTTCACGATAACCTGATATAAAAAGTTGGTTCACGATAACCGAAAATAAAAAAGCTGGTTCACGATAACCAGAAATAAACAACTGGTTCACGATAACCAGAGGTTTAGGTTCTCGATAACCTAAAATAAAAGGCTGGCTCACGATAACCAGAAACAAACAAACTGGTTCACGATAACCTGAGGTTGAGGTTCACGATAACCTGAAATAAAAAGCTGGATCACGATAACCAGAAATAAACAACTGGTTCACCATAACCTGAAATAAAAGACTGGCTCACGATAACCAGAAACAAACAAACTGGTTCACGATAACCAGATGTTGAGGTTCACGATAACCTGAAATAAAAAGCTGGCTCACGATAACCAAAAATAAACAACTGGTTCACGATAACCAGAGGTTTAGGTTCACGATAACCAGAGGTTTAGGTTCTCGATAACCTGAAATAAAAAGCTGGCTCACGATAACCAGAAATAAACAACTGGTTCATGGTAACCAGAGGTTTAGGTTCTCGATAACCTGATACAAACAATGCCAGCGGTTACTGGACTTTTAGGTTTCCAAATAGGTGATGTAGGTAACAGAACGGTTGCTGGTTAGACTTCCTGGGGAATACTGCACAAAGGGTCAAAATCTGGCGCACAGAGGCGACAAAACCGGACACAAGCAAAACAAAGACAAAGAACCAAAGATCCACGAAAGGGGAAAGAGGAAAGAAAAACAAAACCACACAAACAAAACACCCAAATGCAAAAGATGCTCAATGCTATGGTATGATGCGAATGCTAAATGGTATGCAAGAAACGACAGACTGGGGGCAGCAAAAGGGAAAACACCGTGTCCACCGCGAGGAGTCATACTGAAATCTGAGCAGACATTCAGTCTTGAAGTCAAAGTGAGAACATCCTTAATATACTGGGGAAACAACTTCTCAACAAACATCTTATGTAGATACTGGTGAGACATCCTTAGTGGTTAGCCATTGTTAAATCATTTAAATCAGGGAGATATTGCCAATCCTCTTTTAGAGCTCAAAGTTTTCAAAACATTCCGCTTTTACAAACATTATTAATAAATAAGTGAAGTTTTGCATGAAAATAAAAATAGCAGAGTAATGATAAGTATCAAACAAAGAATGGCTCAAAAACTGATTTCATTAGAATGGTAACTTGCCAATAGCGAAGTTCCATGGATCATTACAATTGAAAAATGGCAAAAGGAAAGGATTACATCATATTCAATGACCTACTCCCTAATGACTAAAATTTCTAGAATTCTATGCTGATACAGACAAGAGGGTCTAGATTCTCAGGCGTAATACTTTCGTACTGAGTCAGCATTTACAGGGTGTGCGAGCTGTTCACCGTGCATTATTGTGAGGAATAAAGAACCTCCTGAAAATACAGTCTTTACCACTAATGGACCCTCGTAGTTAGGTGCCCACTTTCCACGAGCATCCCTTTGAGATGGCAGAATCTTCTTGAGTACAAGCTCTCCTTCTCGAAATTCCCGGACACGGACCTTCTTGTCAAATACCCTCTTCACTCTTTTCTGATACAGATGACCATGACACATAGCAGTCAATCGCTTCTCGTCAATGAGGTTCAGTTGGTCATATCTCTCTCTAACCCATTCAGCTTCGTCAAGCTTGGTTTCCATTAGGATTCTCAAAGATGGTATTTCTACTTCAATTGGAAGGACCGCATCCATTCCATATACAAGGGAAAAAGGGGTTGCCCCTGTTGAGGTTCAAACCGAAGTTCTGTATTTGTACAGAGCAAAAGGTAACATCTCGTGCCAATCTTTATAAGTCTTGACCATCTTCTGCAGGATCTTCTTGATGTTTTTATTAGCAGCTTCGACAGCTCCATTCATCTTGGGACGGCAAGGCGAGGAATTGTGATGCTTAATCTTGAAATTGTCACATAACTCTTTCATTGTTTTGTTGTTCAGATTTGTTCCATTGTTCGTGATGATCCTGCTGGGAATTCCATAACGACAAATGATATTATTCTTGATGAAACGAGCAACTACTTGCCTGGTCACATTAGTAAAAGAAGCAGCTTCAACCCATTTGGTGAAATAATCAATGGCCACTAAAATGAAACGATGGCCATTAGAAGCTTTCAGCTCAATATCTCCAATCATATCAATGCCCCACATAGAGAAAGGCCAAGGGGATGACAACACATTCAACAAAAGTAGGAGGAACATGCATTTTATCAGCGTAGATCTGGCACTTATGACATTGTCTGGCGTATTGGATGCAATCAGCTTCCATAGTTAACCAATAATATCCAGCCCTCAAAATTTTCTTAACCATGGCATATCCATTGGCGTGAGTGCCAAAGGCTCCTTCGTGAATGTCATGACTCAATAGGTCTGCTTCTCGTTTATCAATACATCTTAGCAGGACCATGTCATGATTCCTCTTGTAAAGCACGTTGTTACTGAGAAAGAACTTGGATGACAATCTTCGCAAAGTTTTCTTATCAAGATCGGAAGCATTGGCAGGGTACTCTTGGGTCTTCAGATAATTAATGATGTCATGAAACCATGGTTTTCCATTTGTCTTTTCTTCAACTGACTGGCAATAAGCGGGCTCGGTCTTGCGCTCGATACTGATGAGAGGTGCTTCATTGTGAAACCTGACTTGCCACATTAAAGCTAACATGTCTAGGGAATCAGCTATGTGATTTTTAGTACGAGGGCACATGACGGAAAGTGATTTCATCAAAACACTTAATCAATTCCATAATGTAAGCACGGTAGGGAATGAGTTTTTCATCCTTGGTTTCCCATTCACCCTTGACTTGGTAAATGACCAAAGCAGAATCACCCATAACTTCAAGAACATTGATTCCAAGGTCAATTGCAGCTTCTAGACCCAAAATACACGCTTCGTACTCAGCAATATTGTTCGTGCATCCAAAGTCCAACCTTGATGTGAAAGGAGTATAACCACCATCGGGGTTTATCCAAAATAACACCTACACCATGTCCTTTGACGTTGGAAGAACCATCAAACGTCATCTTCCATTTATAACTGGTCTCAAATCTTTTGTTAGGGCCAGACCCTTCACAATCTTTCACTACCATAATGTCTTCATCCGGGAAATCAACCTTGAGCGGTTCATAATTTTCAATAGGCTGATCTGCAAGGTATTCTGATAATACACTTCCTTTAATAGCCTTCTGAGGTACATACTGGATATCATATTCTGACAATAGCATATGCCAACGGGCAAGTCTTCCTGCTTGAGCAGGCTTCTCAAAGATATACTTTATTAGATCCATTTTCGAGATCAACAAAGTAGTGTGACATATCAAATACTGCCTCAAACGTTTGGCGGCCCATGCTAAGGCACAACAGGTTTTCTCAAGTAGTGAATAACAGCTTTCACTATCAACAAATTTCTTACTCAGGTAATAAATGGCATGTTCTTTGCGGCCAGTTTCATCACGTTGGCCCAATACACAACCCATGGATCCCTCTAAAACAGTCATGTACATAATGAGAGGTCTTCCAAGAACAAGAGGAATCAGAATAGGTGGTTCCTGCAAATAGTTCTTGAGCTTCTCAAAAGCTTGTTGGCAATTAGAATTCCACTCTACAGTCTGGCCTTTGTGGAGCAGCTTGAAGATCGGTTCACAAATTGGAGTCATATTGGAAATAAATCTGGATATATAGTTCAAACGACCCAGAAATCCTCTTACTTGTGATTCAGTTTGTGGAGCTGGCATTTCTTGAATAGCTCGTATCTTGTCAGGATCTACTTCAATTCCCTTTTGACTGACGATGAAACCAAGCAACTTCCCTGACCTGACACCAAAAGTACATTTGGCCGGATTCAACTTTAATTGATACTTCCAGAGTCACTTAAACAACTCCAATAGATGGTCCAAATGTTCCGCCTCGCTTCGAGATTTAGCAATCATGTCATCCACGTATACCTCGATTTCCTTGTGGATCATATCATGGAATAAAGTCACCATAGCTCTCTGATAAGTTTCCCCTGCGTTCTTCAAACCAAAGGGCATAACCTTGTAACAGTAGGTTCCCCATGGGGTGATAAAGGTAGTTTTATCCATGTCAGCTGGGTCCATTCTGATTTGATTGTAACCGGAAAAACCGTCCATGAAGGAGAACACTGCAAACTTGGCTGTATTATCCACAAGAGTATCAATGTGCGGTAGGGGAAGTCGTCCTTGGGACTAGCTTTGTTGAGATCCCTATAATCTACGTACATTCGTACTTTACCATTTTTCTTCATAACTAGCACGATTTTGGCTACCCATTCTGGATATTTTGAAACTGCCAAGAATCCTACATCCAGTTGTTTCTTTACCTCATCTCTGATTTGGAGAGCCATATTTGGTCTACTTCTACAGAGCTTTTGCTTCATAGGTGGACATTTAGGCTTGAGTGGTAGCTTATGAACTACTATATCTGTATCCAATCTAGGCATGTCCTGATAAGACCAAGCAAACACATCTACATATTCTTCCAAAAGCAGGACTAGCCATTGTCTGATTTCTGCCCCAAGGGTTGCCCCAATCTTGGCCTCTTTCCTCTTTTCTTCAGTGCCAAGGTTGATGACGTCAACTTTCTCTTCCTGTGGCTGAAAATCCGTGTACTGATACTCACACATTTCTGCCAAATCATCGGGGACCTCATAATCCTCTTCTTCCTCAGCTTGATAAATGGGTGAATCAAAGTCGATAGTGAGAGTAGGGTCATTGAATACAACAGGTTTGGGAATTATTTTGCACGATGGAGGGATTTGTTTTATTAAAAATGCACAAACATGAATGCAAGAAAGATAAATGTGTAGTTTTGAAAAGATTACCATTTTTCTTAAAAATAAGGATGAAGACAAAGAAATTTAACAAAACAAACACTTTCATTAATAAGATTTAAAAGTGGTAGCCCATACAAAATAATCCGAAAGCCTCGGGCAAGGCTGCGGAATTGAAAACATCAAAGCAAACAAACAAATTACTCTGGCATAGGGTACAAAGCAGGTATCTTAATGGCTTCCCAGTTACTTAAAGCGGCGTTACACCGAAACACCAAATGGTTGATATCTTCATCTTCAGCATCTTCAATAATTGCATGGACTTGCTGTCCTCCACTGACAAACACTTCTTGAATGGTCCTTGGTCTTCCCTTCGAAGCAGCTCTTCCCTCAAAAGTTGGTTTGTAACCCAACCCTTGGTATTTCTCTCTTTCGGGGACTTCGACGATCTTGCCCCAGCCTTCAGGCACTCCTCCTCGTAGAGCAGATTGAATGCTTTTGAAAGAAGCAAAAGATGGACAACCAGAGGCCACTGGTTCCTTGTCGTCAAGTATAACGGCATTAGCTATTTCAAGAGCCTGGAAAGAAGTTTCCAAAGCATCTTCATCCGCTTCAATGTAACGAAACGAGGATAAATTACTGACCGTTAGGTCCTCCTCACCATGTATGATAACTAACTTCTCGTCGGCCACAAACTTCATCTTCTGATGTAAGGTAGAGGTTACAGCACCAACCTCGTGGATCCAAGGTCTACCCAATAAACAACTGTAGGCGGGGTTGATATCCAAGATCTGAAAAAGGATGTTGAATATTTGAGGGCCAATCAAGACAGGTATCTCAATCTCTCCCATCACCGATCTTCTTGAACCATCAAAAGCTTTGACAATAAGAGAAGTGGGTCTCATTATAGCTCCTTGGTAAGACAGTTTATCAAGAGTTCTTTTTGGAAAAACATTCAAGGATGAACCGGTATCTACGAGAACTCTGGCCATTGTATCCTCCTGACATTTTATTGATATATGTAAAGCAAGATTATGATTCCTTCCAGCTCAGGGTAACTCCTCGTCACTGAAGCTGAGAGTGTTACAAGCTGTGATATTGGCGACGACATGGTCAAATTGTCCTGCTGTTATATCTTGGGCTACATGTGCCTGGGCTAACACCTTCTGCAAAGCTGATATATGAACTGGTGAATTAACTAACAGAGATAAGATCGAAATCTTGGATGGTGTCTGATGGAGCTGATCTATGAATTTGTAATTAATCCTCTTGATAATTCTTAGGAACTCTTCGTCTTCTTCTTGAGAAATTACCTCCTTTCCTTTGTCTCTAGACGGTGTGGGGATAACAGTTTCCCTGGGTGTGGTTTCTTTGAACGAAGGAGTGTACACTCTATCGCTTCTAGTCATCTACCCAGTTCCAACTATATTAGTCACACCTTCAATAGTAGTTTCCACCTCTTTCCTTGGAACTACGTCTTCAACAGCGATTCCCACCTCTTTCCTTGGAATCACGTCTTCACGTCTTTTGCCATTCATGATATTCTCATAGCCCTATGTCACTGCCTTGGTCCCTCAGAACCTAAATGGAACAGGTTGTCGGGCGTAACATTGTTTGGAATGATTAATAGTGGAAGCATCAGCCGTTCCAGGATTGTTGAAAACTGGTATTGGCTTATTAAAGATTGGAACTACAGACCCAGACTTAGGTGTGTTGGACCCGGATACCTGCCCTCTTGGGTTTGGTAGGTTAAACATAGGCTCGATTGCTGCAACTTTGTTTTCCTTTTCTTTGCTGAATACCTGTAGAAACCCTTCATTGATTAGATACTGAACATCATCTTGGACTAAACGGCAACCCTTGATGCTGACATTACATTCTTCACAGTCGTCATGGAAATCTTTAACTAAACCAGCTTTAAACAGCTTAGCATGAAAAGCCTTGATATGAGTTTTGATCTTCGTTGCGTCCAAAACTAAAACCTGATCCTTCTCATCTTCTATGACATTAGTGGTCCCATGGGTTGGCAAAAGATTGTTTTTCACATTTGGTTGATTATCAGCAAATGAAAGGATATTCTTTTCCATCAAAACCTTCACTACATTTTTCAACGCTAAACAGCCTTCCAAGTCGTGACCAGCGCTCCTTGATGAAAAGCACAAGTCACATTTGGGTTGAAGAAAGGCATAGATTTCTCGGTTGGTGGTCCCAAAGGTCTAGTAACGATTAACCCTTGCTCCACTAAAGAAAGGTAGAGCTCTGTATATGACATTGGTATAGGTGGAAATGCTGGCTTTCCTCACTGCCTCTTGTAGGGAGAATTCTGCTGTGGAACCTGTGGCCTTGGTTATTGATAATTTTGGTTTTTAGGCCATTGCTGATAAGCTGTTTGTTGATAAGCCGGTGCCTGCTGCGCTGCTTGGTGGTTGAAAGTAGGCGTAACAGCAGCTACGTAAGGTTGCTAAGCATACTGCATCTGGTAGATTGGATGTTGGGAGAAGTTTGGTCTCTGCTGTTGCTGGTACATTGGTTGCTTCCATCGAGGGCTCTGGGTCTTCCCTGCCATGGCTGCATTGGTTTCTCCTTCCCTCTTCTTGTGAGAATGACTAGGAGACTTCTTAGTACTGACGCCAGTTGAACTGCTCGGAGAACCGATTACCTTTCCACTCTTTAATCCTACTTCTACCTTCACGCCAATGGCAACAATATCAGCGAAGTTGGCACTGACACTACTGATCATTCTCTCATAAAATTCAGGCTTCACTGTGTCTAAAAACCAATCAGCCAACTCTTTCTCAGTCAATGGTGGTTCAACCTGAGAAGCAGTCTCCCTCCAACATTGTGCATATTCTTTGAAGGTCTCAGTGTTGTTTTGGGCCATACTCAATAATTGCCTACGGCCAGGGGCTAAATCCATATTGTACTTGTAGTGTTTCACAAAAGCATCAGTCACATCCTGGAAACAACGGACCTGGGACTGGTCTAGACTCAAATACCACTTAGCAGCAGCCCCCTTCAAAATGTCCTAAAAATAATGGATCATCAGCTTGTCATTGCGTATGTGCGCGACCATTCTTCGGTGGTACATGATCAAATGGGATTTGGGACACGTGGCCCCTGAGTATAACTCAAAACATGGTAACTTGAACTTGGGTGGGATTATCAAATCCGAAACCAAACACATGTCTTTAATGTCAGTACTGAATGCATTACTCAACTCCATTGCCTTCATCTTCCTTTGCATTGTCTCAACACTTTCTCTTAATTTCTCGTGTCTACCATCTCCTTCTTCGGACACATCAACGTAGTCGTAGGGCTGGTGGTTTTGGAACACCGGATGCACTTGCGTTTGCACTGCTGGTGGAGCATAAGTAGGGATAGCTTGCAGAGACTCATTGACCAAAGGAACTGTTTGCTATGTTGTCAATGGAACTGAAGCACGGATAAAATCTTCTGGCATGCCCAAAGTGGGATTTGTGACATGGGTGATAGGAGGTTCTACCGTTGTAGTGACGATTTCAAAGACCACTGTGGCCTGGGTGTCCATCTTTGCTTTCATAACATTAATAGCCTCGGGGATTTGTCCCATTCCTCCTCGTATCTCATTCAATTCATTGTTGACTCTGTCCATTTCTCCGTATATCTCTGACATTCTGAATCGAGCTTGGGCCCGAGTGTTGTAGTTGTGTCTGGGATTCAGTGTGACGATTCTGGAGAGAACACGGCGACATAAGACAAAGACAAGGAAATAAATGCACATGAAGATGCAAATGAGGATGCAAATGCAGGCTAAACTATCAAGAAACCAAAGAAATTTTGCAAATAATATAGACGATAGATTTTTGACAAAATAAACTTCTTCATTCAAGGGTCTGGTGAGCATTACATCAGGAGAAGTGTATCCTCATACTCCAAGTACATAAATAGAAATACATCAAAATGAAAGGGAACATTAGCAACAAAGGAACTAACAACAGCAATACTAAGGATTGAATCCACTGGTTGATGATCCCTCTCCTCCATTAATTACTCTCATCAACTTTCTGATACGCTCTTTCATCTCTTCTCTTACAAGGACCAATTCTCCTAACTCTTCCACCATCCTCTGATTTGTCTTAGTAGGTTATTCGTGGTGAGGATATGGCTTCATCATTACATGAGCTATATCACGAGACCATTGCAAGTGAGCCTCTGTGACTGGGCATTCAGCTTTCCATATTTGTCTGTTAATCTGGCGCCAAGCGTGCTCCAAACACATCTTCATTTCAAAACTTCCTCTTTCATCATAAAACATCATTTGCATATCCTCGTCATCTGGAATTCCCTCCTTCAGATGACCCAACTGACGGCGTGCAAGGACAGGGTTGTAATTGATACAACCGCTTCTCCCCATGAGAGGCACATTGGGGCAATCCCCACAGCTATAGATTATGATAATTCCTTCTTCAGTTGAATCATACCATTCGATATCGGTATGTTTCAATTCCATCAGCTTTTTAGACCAAATCTTACAGTCTTCGACCTCCCAGAAAGTCAGAGTCTTTGGCAGATAAGAAATGAACCACTTGTAAAAGAGGGCTACGCAGCATACAATTGGCCCACAACCTCTTGTGTATCTGGTCTGTATGGAATGGTAAACATCAGCTAGCAGTGTCGGGACCGGATTGTTGACTGTAAAAAGCTGAATGGCTTGGGTATCCACAAAGTTCTTAGCATTTGGGAACAGAAACAAACCATATATCATCAGAGCTAGGGTTGACTCAAACAAAGCCTCACTTCCTCTATTTTTGAAGTACAGAGCCTTTTCCATCAAGAACTGAGCAGGCAGTCCACGCTTTCCTCCTTTGTTAGTCAGGTTAGCCTGGATGTCAGATAATCTGATTCTGGTTACTCTGGTGATGTCTCTGGCAGAAGGCATTTCTTTGATCCCAGAAAAGATGGGAGCTTCTTTGACTGGAATTCTTATCATGGCTGAGAATTCCTCTAGGGTCGGCACCAACTAGAATTCAGGGAATACGAAACAGCGGTACGCGGGATGATACAACTGGACCAAAACTTCAAGGGGCCCTACAGTCACTGGTGTCTTCATTATTAGAATGTCACATCCATATCTATCCGCGAAGGCTGACTGGTCTTCAACCATCTCTCCCAACCACTACAAACGATCCACCTCTGATAGCTCAAAGAAATAAGGACAAACTCTTTTCCCTGCAGCATCCATTTCTACAAAATCTGCAAAACAAAATTAGTATCTTGATAGTTTAGCGGAGAATGCAAGATGCAATGCAAAGTTTCATGGAATTCAGACACTCGCCGAAATATCAAGAGATATCAAAAGACCTCATTTTCATTAAACAAAAGGTGAATTACAAGAGTTGATACACTTTCAAGAGCCCTAAACATAAAGCTAAATAAAAGCTAGAAACTCCTAAGGAAATTATCCTAAGAGCCTTGTGTTGAGTCTTCTGATTTCTTTCTCCATCTGATCCCTTTCTGCGACAAGGTTGTCAAGAATGGATTTCCAAGCAGGAGGATGAGTGTTAGAGGAGCTTGGATCTTCCAGGGCCTTTCTCTTCTTGCATGAGAGTAACTCTTCATTCTTGATTTGTAGTTGCTTTTGGAGTTCCAGATTTTCTTCAACAACCACTTGATACTTGAGCTTCCAGGCTTCTTCTGACCGTTGAGCTTGTCTTAGAGAAATCTCCAGCTCTTCCTCTTTTGTCCGGAAGTATAAAACAGGCTCTTTCTTCAAAGCAATTGGTTCCTGCCTCTTATAAGGCATTTTTAACTCTATAGCTCTTCTTCTGACCCATTGGAGGTAGGGCTCCAAGGACACACAGTTAGGTCTTCCCAAAGAACTTCTTCCTCTTTTGCGCTTGCTACCCCAAGCGTTCAAGATCAACTTCTTCTGTTCTTCGTTCTTGTCATATGCTTCAAAGTAGATGTTTTCCACATGAACACTGAGAGGTTTATCTTCCAAAGGATACCCTAATTGGCGTCGTGCTAATACAGGGTTGTAGCTAATTCAACCTTTAATGCCAAGAAGAGGCACGTTGCCATAGTTTCCACGGCTATCTATAATCAGGATTCCATCATACACCCGATTATACCAGTCAATGTCTGCATGGGAGAGTGCCATAATCTTCTGATACCACCATCCTTTCTTGGAATCTAAGAATGCGCCTGCCTTTGGTAGACGCGAAATAAACCATCTATACAACATGAGGACACAACAAGTTATCTGTCCATTTCTATGAGCGTTTCTTGTATGGACTGAGTGATAAGCTTCAGCAAGCAGGGTAGGCACCGGATTCTATTTCAAGAAGATTTTGATTGCATTTAGATCCACAAAGTTGTCAATATTCGGAAACAAGAAAAGTCCATAGATGAGTAATGCAAAAACAGCTTCAAAGGCATCCCGGTTAGAGTGTTTAGCAAAGTAACGAGCCTTTTCAAACAAGAACTTAGCAGTTAACCCAAAAATTCCTACCTTAGAAGTTAAATTGCTTTTGATGTCAACTAATTCTAGATGGGTTTTCTTGGCTATTTCTTCCTCTTTAGGATCCTTCTCGAAGATAGGAAACGGGGACTCATCCTTGATAGGCAAGCCAATTATCTGAGAGTATTCCTCAAGGGTAGGTAAGAGTTGATAGTCAGGAAACGTGAAGCAGTGATACTTTGGATCATAAAACTGAAGCAGAGTTAAAAGGAGCCCTTCATCAATGGTCTTCTTCAACAAAACCCACAACTTCCCATATCTGTTTATGAATCCTTCAGGGTCTGTTAGCAAAGCTCCCAATTTCCTTAGGTCATCCAATTTTGGACTCTTGAAAGTGTATTTGATGGTGTTTCTTCTTAAGCTATCCATGATATCCCTCTGATATAAGAAAAGAAATCTGAGTTCCATGAAACAGGTGCAGCATGAATGCTTATGATGTATGAATGCAAAGCACACACAAAGCACACAAAACACAAACAAAGGGGGATAGGTTGAGCATGGAGCCAAGGTTTACCCTTCCCATTGGTATGTTCTATTGGTTTTCACCTGCTGAACGGGGTTCTAAGAAGTTCCCATAGTCGACAACCCATCTTTCGGATTTTAATGATTTCCCAGATGACTTGGTAATCAATAAAATTCTCAAGAGAATCTCGTCTGAGTGTAGTATCGTGTGACAACCAATACAGAAATAGACTCCATCATGGTCACCGCACTACATCCTAAAAGGCTTAAGTGAGGTTTGGTAACTACGGTTCTCAATATCAAGGGCTCCTAGGTTGAGAGTAGCACGTTTTCACGAATAGATTCGTTCAACATGACTAGACTTTCAAGAGGGCCTCAACTGAGTGATGGTGTCTCAAGTTAACTTTTTCAGGATTCGACTCCCTCAAAGCCTCCTTGAATATACCATCATCCTATCATAAGTGCACTCAAATTCGGGTTAGGATTTATCTCACCACTCAAGAACCAAGCCAACAAAATATAATCAAGCAAAGCATATATACAGGCAATCAAACAGATATACACAGATATAGCAAAATAAAACAAGCAAAAACAAGGTGGGCTTAACCCTCAAAAAGATATTTTCCCCAGTGAAGTCGCCATTTCTGTTGCGGTGAGAATCTGATAACAAGCTATTAATTAACTTGCATCACATTTCTTTGAATTCACAACCGACTTTGATTTATCCAAAGGAAAGGTTCAAGATCGAGAAAAACCTAAAGGGGGGAGATCTAAGGTTCGGGGGTTGGTTACGCCTAGGGAAGGTATTAGCATCCTAAACGTCCGTAGTACTCTACGGGAACCTCTTGGTTTAACTTGTTATGTCTTACTCGCTTGCTAAGGGTGCTATGCTAAAGGTTGAAACCCTAGGGGTTAGTATCTAAGTATACTTGACAAGATATCGCATCTTGCGCCTACATATCCTTACGGGAGTGGATCAGAGTATCCGTAGTTCACCGATCTAAGGGTGAAGGATAGGAACCATTGACTATGGCCAAAGTTCCAAGGGGAAATGAGTATGAGCTCATTTTAGAGTTCACGATAACTCTCTAAGTCTAAGTTATAGGGGAAAAGTGAGTTCTCGTGATGATGAGAATCACATAGAGTTCAAAACTCTGACCTACTTCTAAGTTATGATTTCATTAGCTCTCATGAGGCCAAGAAATGAGATAAACCTAAAAGGATAAGGTAGGGTGGTTGTTTAGTGACTCATGAGTGAATTTAAGAAGGTCTCCCTTTGGAATGGGGGGAAAGATAACAGTTGTGAATTACTAAGAGATAAAGAGTTATAATTCAAATATGATGATGTAAAAGACATGAATAAGATATGAGATAAAACAAAATTATGATATCAATGCAAAGTTAGAATCACACATTAGATATGATCAAGCATGATAAACAAAGATAATATGGCAAGATAAATAAAGAAGATATAATAAAACCTTAGAAAAGTTTCCAAATAACATGAATAAAAGCAAATAGTTTTAAACATTTCCAACCATTTCTTTTTATATTAAAAAAGTAGATTTAATTAGAAGAACATAGCAAAAAGAATGGAGGAAAAAAGATGTAAAATGAACAAGTTATGGTATTTTGAAAGTTAAGACATAAACTATAAAATAAATAATATAACCAAGTACTAAAAATAAAGGAAAGGGTACTCCTAGGGATTGAACCCAGGACCTTTCGCTCACAGCTCAAAACCAACACCACTAGGCTAATGCGCGTGCCTTGACATACAATGGAAACACACATACATATATGAAATAGGGCAAAAATCAGAAAAATAAACAAAAGGACTGGGGCGAGGGGGATTCGAACCCCAGTCCTATGGGTTGCAAGGGCGTGTGATAATGTGTGTTTGCCACTGGGGTGGCTGTTACATCCGGTAACATAACCAACTCAATAAATACATAAACCAATCGTGTGCGCATATTTCAAATAGACCACAAACCAACTAAATACACAAGCTGCTCGTGAAAGCCATGTCCATGCCATGCTATCCAACATCAGTCATATCAAATAAGAATCAGAGACATGATTATTCATTCAAAATCAAGAAATGCTACACATATCAAATGCCAAGTAAGTATTCAATCATACAAATTGGACCTCAAAGTAAAAGCCTTCGAATGTATAAAGCAACAAAACCAACACAGTCATAACATCCATCATACAGCAAGCATACAGTATCCAACACTCTCCATTGAAAATCATGTAAGGACATAATTCAAACACATGAAGACTAAGGAATCTATAACAACATGGCAAGTTTTAGTTCATGTATAAAACAATCTCAAGAATTTTAACATGCTCAAAGTAGGGTAGCAGATATGTATCAAAAAGGTGCTAAGGAAATGATGGCAACAACATAAACAACATAAGCAGTTAGTAACAGAAAACAACATATCAACGGGGCAATTACATTTCACAAAGTGATTAGCTCATCAGATTAGATACCCTACAAACAAAGCTAGCACACCAACAAGATAACAAGATTCAAAAGGTTAAGGTCCATCAGTTATCAAGCACTGCAGCAAACAATTACCATTTCAAAACCAAGAATGGCTATACGTATTAAAAACCAAATAAGTGCTTATCATACATATTGGACATCAAAACAACAATCACTTGAATGCACAGAGCAATAAAAACTAACACAGCCATAGCAGCAGCATGTTAAAGGAGGTTTACTTAAATGAAAACATATTGGAAAACAAACTAACAGACAAACATGTAGATCCAAATTAGCATGGCAATGAGGTTAGTTCAATGTATATCAAGACATCTTCAAGACTTTAGCATGTTTAGTGAAGAGTAACAAAGTTATTTTAGAACTAAAAACACATGATTGATAAGGTTATGAGTTTAAAATGCAAGCAAATATGAGATAGGTTAGGGCATGGCAGTTAGTTCCAAAGATACTCTAAAGTTCAAATAGCAATTCAACATGTTAATCTATTTGTGAAACAAAGAAGAAAGACAAGTAAAACAAAGACATACTCCAAGATAGATCCAAACATCAGTGACTGGTCTAGAAACATGCTAAATAAGAGTCACAATAGGATGATATCATAGGGTAAAACATCAACAAGCAATAACATCAGTGCTAACAAGTAAACAACATTTAGGCCAGTCATAGTACATTCCATAAGACAATGATAGCAATACCAATGCTAGCATACAAAACAAAATACAACAAGAGTTTATACATCTTAAATGCATAACAAGGAAAAATCACAAGAATACCAGTCAGTCATAATGTCACATGATGTCAAGGAAAGATGCACTCAAACATGAAGGTAGAAAGCATGGTGATAAATCATGAATCAAAGCTAGGTTAAAGGTACACCAGTTCATACATTGTCAAGGCAAGTTACTTAGGTTCATAGTATTTTGGAAACATGACACTGTCATAAAGCAAGAGTCTAAACAGAGTTGTTCATACATCTAAATCAAATAGCAACTAGGCATAAACAACAGATACACAAGAAGCCACAATTATCAAAAGGAAAAAATCAGTCATGTTACCACGATAAGCACACAAGCAATATGATAGTCAAAGGCCTTTATAAAGCATACACATATACTCAAGATAGAATATGACATATCATGGCAACCAAGTTCAAATTCAATCAAATGGTCTCACCTTAACACAGATAGTAGCATATGACTTAGTAAAAACCAAATTAGGCAACATCAAGCAAGCACACTATCACACATATATGGACCAGGTTCAAGGTGGTTTGGTAAATGTTAGAATCATAAAGAGGTATGAAACATCCATAACTTAGGAGCATGTCAAAAAACATATCAAGGCTAGCAATACATACCATGAACATAATGTTAACACAGAGAGCAAAATCATGATATCATAAAAGCATAACTTCTGAGATTAACAGTTTCAATAGAATGGCCTTAGCATATACAAAATGAGATAGCATAGTATGGCAAGTCATAGAACATTGAGGCATATGATAGGAACAACTCAAGGCAACACATTCCACATTCAACATTCATAAACATAAGCCTTAAACATATATTAAAACAAAATCATTCCAAAAAGATGCAACACTAGTCAGTGGCTTGCATATGCTAACAGTTCAAACAATCCAAACTCAAACACATGATTAATCATCAACAATGACAAAGCATCATGGCATACAAAAAAAACTATCAACCTTAAAACAACAGACATCCACAATGACAAAGTTAAAAAAACCATGACTGAGTATACCAAATGGTCATATATTGATGATAGCAGAAAAAAGAAAGAACATCAATTAATCATTAAGCCAACAATAAAGATAGATAGGTTCAAACATACTACAACTCAGGAGCATAACAGAACTACAAAAAGGAACAAAGGTTCATGAGTCTCTTGTCTCCAAATCATATTTAAGCACATATGTCATCCAAGTATTTTAACAAAATCCAATATCAAAACTTGACAGTACAATACCACAATGGGAACTTATAATGTTGCAACTATTCAAAGAACAAAAATAGAGGCATTATAATACCAAAGCAAGCATGTATATCATGTCAATGAACAACATCATCAATTTTATGAAATCAAGCCATAAGCACATAAACGACATATTCAAGTATGTGTTAGCAAGATGCACATGTAAAGAACAATAAAATGCATATGACAATGATAACATCACATGAGTATGATTAACAAGAGGGTAAGAATACAATACCAAGTGGAGTAATGTCCACTGCCTTCAAGTATGATGAATGTCTTCCTTCCGAAGCACTCCAAAACTACCCTTCACCTTGCTTGCTCGAACTTATGGAACTTTCAGAAAATATTTGAGTGTTTGTAAGAAATTATAGGTGAGTTAAAGTGTAGAAGCGAGCTCCTTTTATAGGCTGAGCAAGTGGGCCTGGGTTGCTTTGAGTCCAAACATCAAACATATGGTATGTTGAGTGGAAATAGGGTTACAACGTCTCTCTTTGAAAGTCAAATATGGTCCAACTCTTGGAGACAAACACGCTGCTTATGCTGCCAAAAATCTCAGAGGTGCAGAGTCAATTCACCACTTCATGTATTGCTTCAGAGCTCCTCGTTTGATGTCATATGGAGGGGTATCAGATGAGGTAAGGATTGGGGATGGCATGAAGAGTTTGCAGGTGATAGCAGGTTGAATGCTGAAACAAGAAATGCTTCAGAAGCACTTTTAGTGAAGCAAACCGTTGAAAGCTTAAACGGGCTACACTCTTGGAGAATTCAAAATGATAAACCGCGCCAAAGGATTGAGTTGAAATGATTTCTTGAATGAATTTGATATGCTCGTGTTTTGAATTTCTCTCTTCAATCTGCAATTCGCAAGCACTACAAGGAGAAGGAAGCAATTTGGATGTTTTGTTTCCTTAATGTCCACGCGCCGCTGCTTCATTGGTTGGAAATTGAGTTGAAAAGTCAACACAACGAAGCTTGATCCTTATTGGTCCTTGGTTAAGAATTCATTTCCATATTTTTGTAACATTTTTGGTCATGATGGGCTTATCATGTGGGCTCATGAACAAATATGTTAGCATTGGTTTTCTATCTTTTGTTATAAAAGAAAAGTGATTAGGAAAACAAATAATAGATGAATAATAGGTGAATTTGATAATTGATATGGTTATGTATATGGTTTGAAAAATAGGGAAATTGGATAAAATAGGTTTATTGGAATTGGTTTGGAATAAAAAAGATGATTGAGGGTAGATAAGGTGGGTAGAAATTTGGTTATGGAGAGGATCATGGTTAGGTTATGGAGACATCTCTTAGAGACTTGCTTGGTTCAATGCTCCATCCAAAATCTTGATTAATCACTTCTTGAATCTCCTTAAGATAACACCTGATAAAAAAAACAAACACAAACAAAACCTGATAAAAGGGTTAGCTATGCGATATGATTGACCTAATATGACATGCAAGAGATCAATGGATTGAAGTCCTCGAACTCATTCGGGTGAGAAGCTGAAACGCACGACTAAATTCCCTTCTTGAAAGGATATCTACTTCTTTTCAATCAATTGTTGTACCTTGGCTTAGAAAGCTTTGCAGTCTTCAGCCGAGTGCCCTATTAACTCAACATGATATCCATATTGTACATTGGGATTGTACCCAGGCAGGTATGGTTCTGGCAACAACTTTATGGACTTGGGCACTACCAGTGAGTTTCGGACCAGATACGGTAGCAGCTGACTGTATGACATGGGGAACAGGGTGAAAATGAGCATTTCTTCTTTCTAGGTTGTTACGAGGCTTGTACTATTTCTAATGACCTTTGCCATGGGCTAGTTGATTTGAATGAGGAGCGGTCCAAGGTTTCTGGTATGGTGCTCTATGCATTGTTGGTTGCCTCTTTGGACCCAAAGGTTGATGTCTTCATCGTCATCGATATCAGTGTAATGCTCTCCAAAGCCTTCTTTTGGGGTATTATCACAAAATGCAACCGTTTTGGACTTCTCTACCGGCTTTACGATTTCAACATTAGTGTTAGAGAATAAAGGCACCTCATATGAACTTTGAATTAGCTGTGGAAGTAGTTCATTGTATGACACTGGCAGTGGTTCAAACTGGACACGCTTCCTTTCCCAAGTAACTGTAACACCCTAAATTCTTCGCGTCAAATAACAACGAAACATCAGAATAAAACATACAATCGTTTAGGATGCTACCTTGCAACATACACTTGCTTATGCATACGACATGTAACACATCATTACCACAAATAAAACATACTTAATTAATTTCCAATATGGCAGCTGAAATTCAATGAGAATATAACATGTTTAATACCACATAATCATCATCAAGTAAATAAAGTGATAACAAATAATAAAACAAATAACGACAAGCATTCCAAATTCCCAGTGTTATACATCAGAGCAGACGCCGACTCAACGAAATAAAAGAGAAGACTTCGTCTTCACTAACTCCAACTCCGCACTAATCTTGATTATCTGCACGTTACCCACATAGAGGTAACATTCAAACAGAAGGGGTGAGATTCTCAAATCAACATAAGAAATGCATAAGATAAGTATAAAAGAACATAATCCATATACATCTCACCCTATCATCACAACATCAACGAAACTACCAATTCCCACACACAACAGATAATCATACGATTCACAATACAATACAATATGATGTAATACAATGAGACCCACAACTCGACTCAATGCATGTGGTACCAATTTGATCCCTTTTTCATGATCATAATTCCCGTCTGAATTTCCATATAAGTCGCTCATACCCTACGTGGGCACACGACGTCCGTGATCGTTCACACCCCACATGGGCACACGATCACCTAACAACAAAAACATCAACACGATTCTATCTCAATGAATCCGGATGAGACGCTCACACCCCACATGGGCACATAACTCATCACACAACTTATGCAACATGTCATGCATACAACGACAACATACAACGACAACATACAACAACAACATACAACAACAACAAAATGCATATGACTAAATAATACGCCAATACATCGCACCACAACTATCCAACACGCAGCATATACCTGCCAAAACATGCAACAAATACAATCCACAACTACAACACGCATCCACACAACCAATTTCACCATTTCAACATACAACACCTAACACATACACGAAAAACCTAACTAGTGCATCGAATAGTTAGAATTCTGGTATTAAAATTAATTTTATCAAAAAGTATATGAAACCAGCTTTCCAACGATTCAAACGGTGACTGAAACAGACATACGAATTAAAAGTTATGAATTTTTAAAAGTTAGGAAAATTTTGTCCGTACAGTAGCAAAACAGCACTGTCATGCTCGCTGCGAGTTCGCTTAGCAAACTCTCGTTCGCTAGGAGTTCTCCTAGCAAAGTCCCCAGCAAATAGCCCCTCCCATGCAAAAACCCGAGAGTCACATTTTCTCTTCTCTCTTCGCTCCTCATTCGCTCAGCGAACTTGTGTTCACCAGGAGTTCGTCCAACGAACATGGGGCGAACTTCCCCACCACACATTCCATAATTTCTCTTATTTTCCCCTGTTTGCTGCCTCATTCGCTTAGCGAATATGGGGCGTACATTCGTCCAGCAAACATTCATTCGCACAACGAACAACGCGATTCTGCAGTTCTGCAGTTGCGATTTTAGCACGATTCCACCCCAACCCTTCTCCGATTCTACTCCCAAACATCCCCAAAAACACACATATAATCACAGATTGACATACAAATAAGTAGGAATACATAAGCCACAATTCAACCGATAAATTTTTGCATTTTTCCTCTTATCAAAACCTTCGATACGTAAAACCCCAATCCCCAAATCAACGAAAACAACACATAAGGATGATCCTAAAGGTTTATCTACCCTCATACAAATATTATGCAACCCTTGGAGATTAAAGAACCCCACCCTTACCTTAGAGTTCTTGACAAAAGCCTCGGCCTCAACAATGACTTTTCTCTTCCCTTTTTCCCTAGCTCTCCTCATTCTCTTTCTCTGCTTTTCATGTACTCAATGAATTCTCTCCCCTAATTCCCTTTTCTATTCTCTATTATTCTTTTATTATTAGTATTAGTATTATTATTTCAATATTATTATTATTATTTTACTAATTAAATAATATTGACAATATCCCTTAATAATTTAAAATAATAATATTAACCAAATAACCATTCTCACCACACCACCAAGTTCCATATCATTCTAAGGTCACTAACCCATACTAAGGGCAACCCCAAACACAACCACACACAAATACACAACAACATATAATTCCAATTACGAAAAATAATAAAATAAATCGGGGTGTTACAACTCTCCCCCACTCAAAATATTTTCGTCCTCGAAAATTTACCTCATACGAACAACTCCGGATACGACTCTCGCACCCTGCTCTCTAACTCCCAAGTCATGTTTTCATCGGCAGTGCCTTCCCACACTACCTTTACAAGGGTGATGTCTTTACTCCTCAATTGCTTTACCTCGTGGTCTTCAATTCGTATTGGTAAGGCCTCAACCGTAAGGTTATCCCTTACTTCCACATTATCCATCGGAATCACATGCGACGGATCCGGGACATACTTCCGAAGATGTGACACCTGGAACTCATCATGAAAATTTGACAGATTGGGTGGCAACGCCACTCTGTAGGCAACAAGTCCAACTCTTGCAGAGATCTGATATGGATAAATAAACTGGGGAGTAAGCTTCCTCAACTTCAGCGCACCTCCAACACCGGTCACCGGAGTGACTCTAAAAAACACATGGTATCCTTCTTAAAACTCAAGATTTTTCCTCCTCTTATCATGGTAGCTCTTCTGCCTACTCTGCGAAGCTTTCATCTTCTCCCGAATCAGCTTCATCTTTTCAGTAGTCTGCTGAACAATCTCAGGTCCAAGTACTACACTCTCACCAGATTCATGCAACACAAAGGCGACAGACACCTCTGACCATACAAAGCTTCAAAAGGCGCCATCCCAATACTGGAATGGTAACTGTTATTATAAGTGAATTAAATCAACGACAAATGGTTATCCCAAGCACCTCCTTGTTCAAGCATACAAGCCCTTAACAAATCCTCCAAGGATTGTATAGTTCTCTCCGCCTGTCCATTCGTCTGCGGGTGATAAGCTGAGCTCAATCTCAATTTTGATCCCAAAGCTTCTTGCAAACTCTCCCAAAATCTGGAAGTGAACCTTGGATCTCTGTCCGACACAATACTCAACGGAACTCCATGCAACTTCACAATCCTCTGAATATAAATCTCTACCAGCTTCTGCAAAGGAAAACTGATAATAATCATAATAAAATGTGCCGACTTCGTTAGTCTATCCACCACTACCCAAATGGCATCACGCCCTCTCAGAGTATTAGGCAACCCACTCACAAAATCCATAGAAATATTGTCCCACTCCCACTCTGGTATATCTAATGGTTGTATCAAACCAGCAGGTTTCTGATGTTCCACCTTCGACTTCTGACAAGTCAAACAAGCATACACAAACTGAGCCACATCGCATTTCAATCCAGGCCACCAAAATATCCACTTCAAGTCTTGGTACATCTTTGTAGCTCTGGGATGGATACTCAAGCTACTCCTCTGTGACTTTCTTCTAGAATCATTCTTTTCAACTCAGAATCATCGGGAATACAAATCCAATCACAAAATCTTAACACACCTTGTGCATCCATTTTGAATTCGTTACTTTCGGCCTGTTCAGTCCTGATCGTCAAATCCACCAGTTTCACATCCAACTTCTGACCTTCTCTGATACTATTAAGAAAGTCATTGTTGATCTTTAGCATACCCAGCATCACACTATGCGGTGTCTATTCACAAACCAAACTCATATCTCTGAACTGTTCACTTAATTCCAACTCTTTAACCATCATAGCAGACATATGCAGCGTCTTCCGACTCAAAGCATCAGCCAAGACATTAGCTTTACCGGGATGATAGTTCAACCCGAAATCATAATCCTTTAAGAATTCTAACCACCTTATTTGTCTCATATTGAATTCCTTCTGATCAAACAGATACCTTAATCTCTTATGATCACTATACACTTTGAATCTGGAACCATAAAGATAGTGCCTCCAAATCTTCAATACGAATACTACCGCGACTAATTCCAAATCATGAGTTAGATAATTCCTCTCATGGATCCTTAACTGTCATGAAGCACAAGCCATAACCTTACCATCCTGCATTAACACACCTCCTAAACCCATCAAAGAAGCGCGGCAATACACCACAAACGGTTCATTCGGTTCGGGTAGAATTAAAACTGGAGCTGTAGTCAATCTCTTCTTCAGCTCGATGAAACTCTTCTCACAGTGAACATCCCACACAAATGCCTTACCCTTGCAAGTCAACTGAGTCAATGGAAGTGCCAACTTCAAAAAGCCTTCAATAAACCTACGGTAATAACCAGCCAAGCCCAAAAAGCTTCTAATCTCAGTTACCGACTTCGGAGTCTCCCAGTGTAGAACTGCATCTACCTTGGATGGATCCACAACAATACCATCACCTGAAATAACACGACCAAGGAAACTTACCTCACCCAACCAGAAATCACACTTAGATAACTTAGCATAGAGCTTCTTTTCTCTTAACCCTGGCAACATTATTAAAAAATGCTCAGCATGTTCCTCTTCTGACTTAGAATATATTAGAATTTCGTCAATAAAGACAACCACAAATTGATCCAAATAAGCATGAAAAATTTGATTCATATACTCCATGAATACACCAGGTGCATTAGTAACTCCGAACGACATCACCACATACTCATAATGTCCATATCGAGTTCTGAAGGCCGTCTTTTGAATATATTCATCCTTTACCCGTATCTGATGATAACTCGACCTTAAGTCAATCTTGCTAAACACACGGGCACCGACTAACTGATCCATCAAGTCCTCTATTCTTGGAAGCGGATACTTGTTCTTAATTGTCACTTTATTCAGCTGTCTGTAGTCGATACATAACCTCATACTGCCATCCTTTTTCTTCACCAACAACACTGGAGCTCCCTAAGGCGATACACTTGGTCTCACGAATTTCTTTTCTAACAACTCTTCCAGTTGCTTCTTTAGCTCTGCTAATTCTGACGCCGACATCCTGTATGGTGCCATAGAAATAGGTCTGGTACCAGGGACAAGATCAATAGCAAACTCCACTTCTCTCTCTGGCAGTACATCAGCAATATCATCCGGAAACACTTCTGGGAATTCACGCACTACTTGCAATTCATTAATCAACGACTTACTCTTCACCGACAAGGATGCAAATAATGCAAGCACTTGAGCTTCTTCTTCTAAGAGCTCTCTCAACTCTCTAGCAGATAGAAAACCATTTTCTTCCTCTTCCTCAGGAGCAAGAAATCGCACCGACTTGTTAAAGCAGTTAATATGAACATGATTGAACTCCAACCAGTTCATACCCAAGATCACATCGAGACCTCCCAACGGTAAGCAAATAAGATCCACATCAAAGTCCTTATCAAAGATTGATAGTGAACAATTCAAAAAAACTAGAGAAGTGGTCACCGATCCCTTTGCAGGAGTTTCGACAACCATCTCGCCCTTCATAGGAGAAACAACAAGGCCTAGCCTTCTCACACAATCAGTAGCAATAAAAGAGTGAGTAGCACCAGTATCAATAATAGCAATCAAAGGCGTATTATTAATATAACATGTACCTTTGATCAGTCTGTCATCGCTAGAAGTCTGAGTCCCTATCAAAGCGAACACCTTTCCTCCAATCGAAGCTTGCTTTAGTTTCTGGCAACGAGTACTAATATGGCCCTGTTCTCCACAGTTGTAATAAGTCACCACATTAACTTTGCAGTCAGCAATCAAATGTCCTGCTTTTTCACACTTGAAGTACTTCTTCACATCACTCGTGCACTCACTGGCACGATGACCTAGCTCACCACACCTGTAACACTTAAGAGGAGCAGGGGCACCTCCCCCACTCGGCTTCCTGCTATCAGCGTGTTTCTGTTTACCTTTCTCAGCTCGAGCTGCATAAGGCTTCCCACGGTTCATTGGTTGTTTTCCCCTCCTCTCGGCCAGTCCTTTATAGTGAGCCGATCGAGCCTTGCTATCTTCCTCAAAGATCCTACAACAATCCACCAAAATCTGGAAACCTTCTGATTCGCTGATAACCTATCGCCTGTTTGATCTCAGGCCTCAATCCATTCTCAAACTTGACACACTTTGAGAACTCAGCAGTTGTCGCACTGTAGTGAGGGTAAAACTTAGCCAGATCTGTGAATTTGGCAGCATACTCCATAACCGACATGCTACCCTACTTCAATTCTAGGAACTCAATCTCTTTCTTTCCTCGGACATCTTTAGGGAAATACTTCCTCAAGAACTCCCTACTGAACACAACCCAAGTGATTACCTCCCCTGTTGCTCCAAATAGTTGACGAGTGCTAATCCACCAATCATCAGCCTCCTCCGCTAGCATGTGAGTACCTAACCGCACCTTCTATGCCTCAGAACATTCCATAACCTGGAAGATTCTCTCGATCTCCTTGAGCCAAGCCTGCACTCCATTCGGATCATATCTTCCCTTGAAGATAGGCGATCTATTCTTCCGAAACTCGTCATTCTCACTAGCATGAGGCGGGTTCTGTACCGCCTGAGCAACAGCCTGCAAAGCAGCATCAATAGCAGCATCGTTCCTTCCAGCCATTCTAAATATGTTACACACCAACAATAGAACACAATGGTTAAGGAAACAACATCGACAGTAATCAACTGTCACACGACAACGACTCGACAACCTGGTCAGACAGATCGACATGCTCTGATACCACTATGTAACACCATAAATTCCCCGCGTCGAATAACAACGAAATATCAGAATAAAACATACAATCGTTTAGGATGCTACCTTGCAACATACACTTTCTCATGCATACGACATGTAACACATTATTACCACAAATAAAACATACTTAATTAATTTTCAATATGGCAGCGGAAATTCAATGAGAATATAACATGTTTAATGAAACATAATCATCATCAAGTAAATAAAGTGATAACAAATAATAAAATAAATAACGACAAGCGTTCCAAATTCCCTGTGTTACACATCAGAGCAGACGCCGACTCAATGAAATAAAAGAGAAGACTTCGTCTTCACTAACTCAAACTCCGCACTAATCTTGATTATCTGCACGTTACCCACATAGAGGTAACATTCAAACAGAAGGGTGAGATTCTCAAATCAAGATAAGAAATGCATAAGATAAGTATAATAGAACATAATCCATATACAACTCACCCTATCATCACAACATCAACGAAACTACCAATTCCCACACACAACAGATAATCATATTATTCACAAAACAATACAATATGATGTAATGCAATGAGACCCACAACTCGACTCAATGCATGTGGTACCAATTCGATCCCTTTTTCATGATCATAATTCCCGCCGGAATTTCCATATAAGTCGCTCATACCCCACGTGGGCACACGATGTCCGTGATCGCTCAACCCCACATGGGCACATGATCACCTCAACAACAACAACAACATCAACACGATTCTATCTCAAAGAATCTGGATGAGATGCTCACACTCCACATGGGCACACGACTCATCACACAACTTATGCAACATGTCATGCATACTACGACAACATACAACGACAACATATAATGACAACAAAATGCATATGGCTAAATAATATGCTAATACATCGCACCACAACTATCCAACATGCAGCATATACCTGCCAAAACATGCAACAAATACAATCCACAACTACAATGCGCATCCACACAACCAATTTCACCATTTCAACGTACAACACCTAACACATACACGAAAAACCCACTAGTGCATCGAATAGTTAGAATTCTGGTATTGAAATTAATTTTATAAAAAAGTATATGAAACCAGCTTTCCAACGATTCGAACGGCGACTGAAACGGACATACGGATTAAAAGTTTTGAATTTTTAAAAGTTAGGAAAATTCAGTCCATACAGCAACAAAACAGCACTGCCATGCTCGCTGCGAGTTCGCTCAGCGAACAACGCCTCCCATATAAAAACACGAGAGTCACATTTTCTCTTCTCTCTTCACTTCTCATTCGCTCAGCGAACTTGTGTTCGCCAGGAGTTTGACTAGCGAACCTGGGGCGAACTTCCCCACCACACATTCCAGAATTTTTCTTGTTTTCCTCCGCTCGCTGCCTCATTCGCTTAGCGAATATGGGGCGAACATTCTCCCAGCGAACTTTCATTCGTACAGCGAACAAGGCGATTCTCCAGTTTTACAGTTGCGATTTCAGCACGATTCAACCCCAACCCTTCTCTGATTCTACTCCCAAAACAACTCAACAATGACTTTTCTCTTCCCTTTTGCCCTAGCTCTCCTCTTTCTCTTTCTCTGCTTTTCACGTACTCAATGAATTCTCTCCCATAATTCCCTTTTCTATTCTCTATTATTCTTTTATTAATATTATTATTATTATTATTATTATTTTACTAATTAAATAATAGTGACAATATCCCTTAATAATTTAATTAATAATATTAACCAAATAACCATTCTCACCACACCACCAAGTTCTACCTAATTGGTCACACACCCCCAACATCTTAATCCCTATCATTCTAAGGTCACTACCCCATACTAAGGGCAACCCTAAACACAACCACACACAAATACACAAGATCTAGCCTGGACGTGATTTTTATTAGACCCTTGGCCTCTCAGTTTTGGTTGAGGAATGGGCATTGTCGTCAGATTCTGAAGCCTTAACTGATCAGATTGGGGATAGCATCTGGAAAGACCCTCATGTGATGGGTTGATCAATGCAGCATGCAAAGTGGAAGGAAAGATATGAGTACATTCTGTTGAAGTCCTTCCTCTCTTTCCATAGCTGTTACAATCATCGGGATTTGGTCCACTTTCCCTTTCATACGATTCATGTCCCTCTTCATTTTTTCTTGATCTCGTGTCAAACGCTTCATCAGCTCTTGGTAATTATCACAAGTGTCGAGAAGTCAAACATCTGTTTATGGATGAAAGGCTCACAGTGAGTTTTTTTTTTATTTCGAATGAATGCATGGATGAATTTTTTTTATTCTTATATATTTTCTTACAAAGCTCACAGTTAACTTATTATTTATTACTAAGAATGTCAAGCATTTAACATCACAAATCATGAAAAGATATAGAGAAACAAAAATTTCAACTTTTATTTATTCAAATTCAAGTACAATAGTAATTAAATACAACTTCAAAGGAAAAAAAGGGAAATGAAAATATTTGACATCGAGCTAACACGCCATTCTGAAGGTGACTCCTTGAGCTTTACGAATTGCCTTCAGATCCACAACAAGGTCTTCCATGAGCTTCTTGCAATACTTAATGCAGTTGTAGACTTGATGCGGAGTATTCTCTGGACGCATTATCAAGTCTGCCTCCATCAACTTCTCAGGAAGATCTTGACCGACAAGGTTCATCATACCAGCTAGATTCAGGAACTTTTGCTTCCAATCAGAGTACAAAGCTTGGAGGTTAGCAATAATAACATCTCTCTCTCCCAAGGCAACTTCAACTCCCTTGCACTTATTCATCCAATGAGTACAGACGTTCACCAGGTTTTGGAAAACTTTCCCAGATCTCAAATCGTTAATCTGCTCAATGGCGTTACCTAGTCTTTCCCGTTCTAAGCTATCTTTATGACTTTGAATGGTGGTCTTCAATTCTTGAATCTGAGCCTCGTAACCTACTCTAGCATCCCTCTTCATTCTGTTGGAGTTTTCCACATCCCTTTCAAGCTCCCCGATATTCTGTTTGGCTTGGCTCAACTCTTCATTACGATGATCCAAGTCATCATTTTCTCCCACAATGGCACCTCCAACCCAATTCCTTCTAACTTCCTCGATCTGAATCCTCTTCTTGCTACTTTCAACCCTTTTTGTCAGCGCTACGCTCCTGTCCTCCCAAACTTTACTTTTCTGCTTGGTCCTATTAAGTTGAACTCGCAGTTGTGTGTTTTCCTGCTCAAGCTCTCTGATTTTGTCGTTAAGCTTGTCTACATCTTCAGGAAAAACTAGAATAGGCTTTGGAGTCAGAGGAAAAGCTGATGGATCAAAAGAAAAAGGGAGCTTAATAATTAGAGCCCTTTTCTTTACCCATCTGACATAGGATTCCTTAACATCAATGTTCTTATTCAAATCAGGATTGCTCCTAATCACCTTTAACCATGCGCTCCTTACTATTCTTACATCTGGATTTGTAGGAGATACATCATTGATGAAGAATTGTACCAAATGTTTGTCTTCAGGAGGATCTTCCATAGGGAGACCAAGTTTTCTTTTGAGTAGCACATGATTATAGTTGATGCAATCATAAATCCCGACCAGAGGCACATTTGGAAATACTCTACAGCTGAGAATCACAGTCTTGATGTTCCAGTCCCTTTTATACGAAGTAATGTCATTGGAAGTAAGGGAAACAAATTGTAGCGGGGAAATTTGTGAGTATAAGCTATTGATTAACTTAACTAAAAAAACAAGAGTCGCCACCGCACTTTTATTTTATCCAAAAGGAAAGGAAAAAGAGCGAACAAAACCTAAAGAAGTTCTAAAACAAGAACAAATGAACAGAGACTGGGTAAGGGGGGTTGCTTACGCAATGGGAAGGTATTAGCACCCAAAACGTCTATAGTGCCCTATAGGAACCCTTTGAAATATCTACCGCTTTTTGGTCTGAAAATGGTTTGCTTGAAAAAGAGATTGGGGAGATTAGAAGAGAAACATAAAAAAATTAGAAGTTAGTAATTAGTAACACAAGGCTCTAGTGCCATAAGCCTTCACCGATTATTCCGTTTCGCGTTTTGAACTATAGTGATTAAAAAATGTACTTAGGTCAAGGTTAATGAAGACTTGTTAGAAGATTGATAGAATCAAAGCCTCTACAACAACAAGCTTCAAAGATTTTGAACCTAATACACAAGATTAACCAACATTGGGTTAACGCGACCAATCAAGGTCTGGACCACGAATATTCAAATTCCGAATTGGATAAAGAGGGACAAATGTTGCGCTATGTTAAGCAATCGCCGAGTAATTTACAGAGTAATTACCCTACAATGAGGCCGGTCAATAGATCTTTGTGCTAATGAATGCTAGATGAACGATATGTAAATCGTCATCCGAAAGCAATACCGCACGAAAAGAAAATAGGTAGCGATCTAGTCTTGATCAAGAATTCAACAAAGAAATTCTAAGATCCATAAGACTTTCATCGATCAAAATAAAAAAAAAGAAATAGATGAAGAGAAATTCCAAATTAAATTACAAATTCAAGAACCTTTCATCTTCAAGTTCAATCACCTTTAATTGATAGATTTAAGTGTGAAAAAAATATCACTAATTCAAAGCACCTCAAATGAATTCAACAATTCATTTAAAGATAGATTTGAACTAATGAATGTTTAATTAATCTAACCATATCCAAATTCCATTGAAATTGAAGAGAAATTAATCTCAACAATGTGTTTCAAGGCTAAAATAAGAAGAAAGGGGAAGAAGGAGTAAGAAAAATCAAAACAGTCCCAAAAACAAGTGAAAATCACATTCTGGATGCTGGTTAATCGATTGACCATTTCACAATGCACTTAGGTTAATCGATTAACCAGTGTAAACTTGCAGTTTTTTGCACAGAATTTAACTGTTAATCGATTAACCAATCCGTGCCTGTTTTGGTTAATTGATTAACATTGTAAAAATAGCAGAAAATCAATTTGAAAATTGCATAATCCTTGATCAATCATTTATTCAAACACCTCATAATCAAGAATGCAATTGTGCACGAAATTTTGAGTAAACAACAGCAAAAACCAGTAATTAAACACAAATTGCAAGATCCAAAGATCAAGCAAACAAGATCAACAAAGGATCTACATCATGGAAGATGAAATTGAAGCTTTAACAATGGTGAGAGATGAATTACCACTCCAAAATCTGAAAATTCCTTCAAATTGTTCCACAATCCAAACTCCAAAGCCTTGATCTACAAGAATTGATGAAGAAAACAAGTTTGGATGGAGGTTTAGCTCAAAGTTGAACAAGATTCAATGTGAATTCTTGTTAACTTTCAAAAGAAGAAAATTGAGCTTTAGTGAAATTTTGTGGTTGGGAAGAGAATTTTCAAGAGGTTTGTTGGCTATCAAAAGCTTCTAGAGAAATTTTAGCAAGGTGAATTTGGCTCTCAAAAGCTTGTAGAATGAATGAAATGAGGTCTCTATTTATAGAGTTTAGGCTTGGAAATTTGGTGGTTTGGAAATGAAAATTAGGCTTGGAATTTGAATTTGGAGGGAAATCATCAAAAGAGTGGTGATTAGTGAAGGTACATGGTGGGAATTAATTATGATGATGTAGGGATTAAAATGGGATGGTATAGAATATTCCACATGTGATCCAAATGATGAAAATTGGTGCCAATTGCTGCAGAATTTGAATTTGGCACATTTTTTTCAAAAATTGCACGTGTTAATCGATTAACCATTTCACAGTGCAATTAGGTTAATAGATTAACACAGTGAACAATGAGAAAAAATGGCTTTTTGATGTGCTGTCTTGGCTCTGGCTCAATTTTTCTTGCTTGTCAAAGAAGGCATGGAAATAAACACATGAACCTTGGAGTCTCTTGAATAATAATCAATTAAATCTTGAAAACTCTTGATCAGATGATATTTTTGAATTGTCTGCAGATCAACTTTGACTTTGTTCAGATGAAATTCATTCGAGCTGAGGGACTGTTTTTTTTGGTATTTTTAACCTGTTCTTTCCCTGAAAATGTTAGTGAAAGGAAACAAAATATTTTTGGATTTTAATTAATGGTTAGTAAACATAAAAAAATTAAGCAATAAAACAACTAACAAACACACACATACTCAAAGATCCCTGCAAGGCACAATCCTACAAAAGAGGGAACCAATGTGTGATCTTGTTTGTGGTATGAAATGCAAAAAGACATGTGGGATCTTAGGGGTAAAAATTAGGGTATTACACAAATCTTTGAGGCCATCGGAGTTTCCTGGCTATAAAAGGACCCTTCTGAGGCATGTGCATTCTTATCCACATATGCAATAAAGGAGCACAGCAAAGAAAAACTCCACCCCTCTTTTCATGGTGAATGTGGAAGGTATGATAGAAGTCAGCCAGCAGGAAAGGAACCAGATTACCAGTTAAGAAAATCTCTACCGCTGAACGGTCTACAAACTTTTCCACCTTCGGGAATAACACAATCGCAAACACTATCAATGCTAGAATAACTTCACAAGACACCCACCTTTCTTCTTTGACACATTTCCATGCTTCATCCTCCAGGAATAACCTTGAAAATCCTCCTTTATCTGTCCAATTAGCTACCACAGTATTAGTCGGAACATTCAAAGCAGCAGCTACCTTAGACATAGTAAGATCTTCTTTCATCTTCAAGAAAGGATTGATGTCTTTGATGCGTCAATTCAATAACACTTCAAACTTTTCCAAGGTTGGCGCAATTTGAAAGTCAGAGAATGTGAAACAGCGAAGAGAAGTATCATAGTATTGAACCAGGGCTGTGAGAGCTTCAACGTTAAAATCTTCCATGGAGTAAACCTGGTTTACAAATGTACCGGTATCATTCAGAAATTTGACATTCGCGTAATGAATGCATATTTGGTGGCAATGCACAACTACAACTTCTGCCTGATTTGTTCAAAAGATAATCAAGGATGTCCTTTTGTGCAGGAGGCTCTCTAACGTCAAATGGATCTAGGGTGGATCCAAGACTATCACAGAAGGGACGATCATCAGATCAACCTGATTGATGAATGGCCAAACAGAGTTCAAATCTTCGACATTCGCCTAATGAACACAAGTTTGGTATAATTACATGCCAAACAGGTTCGACTTGGCTTTTTAGCATCACATAATTATCAGGATTGTAAAGTTTGCTCTGAGAATGATCAAGGTTGCGCACTCGTACAAAGAACTCTTCAACACTTATTAGATCACTGGTGGTTCACGATATACCAGAACACAAAAACTCATCAAGTCAACATAGCTGATGAAGGCCCAAGCAGACACGAAAGCTGTGACATTCACTTGTTGGAAACAAACTTGGTAAAGATGCATTGCATACAGAGTGGATACGGTCGAGTACCTCCCCAAAATTATGAACGCTGCGGGATATGCTCAGAAAATGACCAAGGATGCTACCTCGTACGGGCAGCTCTCCAGAATCAGATGGACCGAAGAGAGATTCTACCAAACAGAATGGGAGATTATCAATCAATCAATATGGTACAAGATTACCCAGGGCAGTACGCAGTTCATGATGTCAAACACATTGAAACGTCATTGGTCAAATTTCACAAAAGCTTGTGTGGACTTAACTACTTTGGTCCAAATCACCATGATCACTCAGCTTGCATAAAATGCCGCAGAAGTCGATATGATTGCCTCCGCATCCAAAATGAGACTCAAGGACTGTTAGGCCAAAGGACCATCACAGTCTTCAATGAAAGAGAATCCATTAATTACGGAATTTATGGAGATGTCTTCACCATAATTCCTCTGCTCAATGAACTGAAGCGCTTGGAGATCCCTTTCGACAGTGGAAAAATTCCTGATATCCCCAAGCTGGAACCAATAGAGATTGCATATGACAGTAAAAAAAGTCACATAACTCCTTTGGTCATCTACTTGCTAGGCCCAGTGCCATATGAATCAGAGAAAGCCATTCCTTATTAATATGGTGCCACCATGATGGAGGACGGAAAAGAAGTCCCGCTGCCATCCATTATTAACATCGCTGATATAAGTCGTGTCACCCGAAGTGGCTGAATCTTCAACAGAGGAACAGAAGAGCCCACAAAAGAAAAAGAACCTCAAATTGAAGCTCCTGATAAACAGATTGGCCAGTCAAGTGGTACAGATCAGGTGAAAAACAACGATGAAATTTTAAAACTAATCCAGAAGAGTGAATACAACATTGTGGATCAGTTATTGCATACTCCTTCTCAGATATCTGTATTATCCCTTCCACTGAGTTTGGAAGCTCACAGAAAAGCTTTACAAAAAGTTATGGAACAAGCCTTCGTCGAACAAGACTTAACGGTGGATCAATTTGATAACATCGTTTCTAAAATCACTTCTTGTAACAACCTAGGTTTCAGTGATGAAGAGCTCCAGGAGGAAGGCAAAAATCATAACATGGCACTTAATATCACAATCAACTGTGGGGACGATGCTCTAGCAAGCATACTGGTAGACACTGGTTCATCCCTAAATGTCATGCCAAAATCAATTCTTGAGCGACTATCTTTTAAAGGAACCCCAATGAGAGGCAGCGAGATCATAGTCAAAGCTTTTGACGGATCCAGGAAAATAGTTATCAGCGAAGTGGACCTTCCCATAACCATTGGTCCCCACCCGTTCCAAATCACCTTCCAAGTGATGGATATCCGAGCAGAATACAGTTGTTTATTGGGATGACCTTGGATCAATGAAGCAGGAGCAGTTACCTCAACACTTCACTAGAAGCTAAAGTTGTAAAGAACAACAAGTTGGTCACGGTATGTAGAGAACAAGCTTTAATCGTGAGCAATCTATCATCATTCCCCTATTTAGAACCAGAAGAAGTTGTTGGGACTCAATTCCAGGCGCTTTCTGTAAGTAACGAAGGCAATCGAGAAAAAGGAACATCCATTTCCTCATATCAAGACGTTGTTCGAATAGTGGAAAACGGTATCACTAAAGGATGGGGATAAATTGTGATTCCTATCAATAACAGAACAAGAAAAGGTTTTGGTTTCACATCGGCATTTACCACGACTACAAAGAAGGACGAGGCCACTCGCTCTATTCAAGATTTCTTCCACAATGGAGGTTTTTCTCCATCCTACTTCTCAAGAGGTCCACACCATCGAGGGAGATGATTTCAAAGATAATTCTTCCGATCCGGAAGAAGAATGGAAGTCATACCTCAACGATGAAGGTTACATATGACAAGAAGAAACATACATGCCATTTTTCTATCCACAACAAAACTCCAGATGTACTCTAAAATCAAATGTCAAGATGATATACGGGGATTACGATACTGAAGGATGACGTGCTCCTCCAATTCATTAGAAACTGATACTCTGATGAAAGATAATTTTGACTACATCATGGAAGGTCCAAGATATCAAAGTCAGCCCGAGAATGCATATTTTCTAGATAACTCTGAAAGAGATTCATCTGTTCCTTTAGAAGCATGGAGACCTTACTCGGAAAATCCTGACCATATCAAACATCGTCTCAATGAAGTCGCAAGAATTACTGGACAGGAATTTATCAACTTTGCACTACCTGAAGTCAATGTGATCGAGGAAGACAACCCCTTAGAAACTTGGGATACCTTAGGACAACCAAGCGGAAAGTTTGACTTTATGGTCAAGTATACTGCTCCAGAAAGCTCTCGCATCATGATTGAAGACATTCAGCCCACGGGATGGGGAGATCCTCCTGATCAAGAAGACACATGTGAAAAGGCAACAAAAACTTTTTTTGCTAAAAACTCTACATGGGAAGAAGACTCTAGTGATCCGACTCCGTCGAAAGTCAGTGTCATTACTGAAGACAATCCCGGAAGGAAAATACTTGACTTTGTAATCCACATAGGAGTTTGTCACAATTGGATAATTGTTGATGTCCCGAATGTTGTTCACATCTCAAAGTTATTGCCCCGTCTTTATTTTGACCTCTCACTATGCCTGGGTGAAAGGATTTTTTATAGGGCATCGTTTCCTGTAAATATTTCCTCTCTGCCTTGCCCAAGACATATGAGTTTTGTTTTATAGGGCTTGTATTTCAAGAATCGACAAATCATAAATAAAGATGTCATTCTGAATTCCTGTATTTTATTGTTGTTTCCGCTTTTTACTTCTTCAGAAAATGATAATCCTAAAACAGACAAAAATAACAAACGTTTTCAAAATATACTGCACACCACTTTTTGCATTTTTTGCTATCTTTTCTAAAAAGAATTATCAATCACATTATGCAGATTAATTGTTAAAAACCCCATTGAAACATATGATCCAATTCCTTCTCCCAACTTTGAGTTCCGGGTATTCGAAGCTAAAGAAGAAGAGGACGAAGAAATTCCACATGAGATCTCCCAACTACTCAAATAGGAAGAAAAGTCCATTCAAACCCACGAAGAGCCATTGGAAACAATTAATTTGGGTTCAAAAGAAGAAACAAAAAAAGTTAATATCGGAGCTCTGCTCAGTTCTACTGTCAAAAAGAGTTTGGTACAGCTTCTCAAAGAATTTCCTGATGTATTTGCTTGGTCCTACCAAGATATGCCAGGGCTGGATACCAACATTATAGAGCATCATTTGCCATTGAAGCCAGAATGTCCGCCAGTCAAACAAAAATTGAGAAGGACTCATCCAGATATGGCCATCAAAATCAAAGAAGAAGTCCAAAAACAGATCGATGCAGGCTTCCTTGCCACATCGGAATATCCTCAGTGGCTAGCCAACATAGTGCCAGTTCCCAAGAAAGATGGAAAGGTCAGAATGTGTGTAGACTATAGAGATTTAAATAAAGCAAGTCTAAAGGATGATTTCCCTTACCACACATTGACATGTTAGTGGATAGCACTGCAAAATTTAAAGTGTTTTCCTTCATGGACAGATTTTTAGGCTATAATCAAATCAAAATGGCGCCAGAAGACATGGAAAAAACCTCATTCATTACACCATGGGGAACCTTTTTCTATAAAGCGATGCCATTCAGATTAAAGAATGCGGGCGCAACTTATCAAAGGGCAAATACAACTTTATTTCATGACATGATACACAAAGAAATTGAAGTGTATGCGGACGACATGATTGCCAAGTCTGAGACAGAAGAAGAACATGTGTAAAATTTGTCAAAATTATTCGAGTGTCTAAGAAAATACAAACTCTGCTTGAATCCCAACAAATGTACATTTGGTGTTCGCTCAGGAAAACTTTTGGGATTCATCGTTAGCCAAAAAGGAATTGAAGTTGATCCCGACAAAGTCAAGGCCATTTAAGAAACGCATTCACCCAGAACAGAAATGCAAGTAAGAAGATTTTTGGGACGTCTAAATTACATATCAAGATTCATATTTCTCATGACAGCAACCTGCGCACCGATTTTCAAACTGCTCCGAAAGGACCAAGGATGTGTATGGACAAAAGATTGCCAAAAGGCTTTTGAAAGTATTAAAGAATATTTACTGAACCAACCTATCTTGTCTTCTCTGGTAGAAGGAAGACCCCTGATCATCTACTTAACAGTCCTAGAAGATTCCATGGGATGTGGGCTAGGTCAACAAGATGAAACAAGAAGAAAAGAATATGCCATTTACTACTTGAGCAAGAAATTCACGGACTGTGAAACTCGATACACTATGCTCGAAAAAACTTGTTGCTCTTTAGCTTGGGCTACTAAATGTCTTCGCCAGTATATGATTTGTCATACCACTTGGTTAATTTCCGAAATGGATCCGATCAAGTATGTCTTCGAGAAACCTGCTTTAACCGTAAGGATTTCCCATTGGCAGATGTTGCTATCAGAATACGACATCGAGTGCCATGCTCCAAAAGCTGTCAAAGGAAGTATTCTAGCTGATCATCTGGCTCACCAACCAATTAACGATAATGAATCAATTAGATTTGACTTCCCTGACGAGGATGTAATGTACCTAAAGATGAAAGACTGTGATGAACTGCTACCAAACGAAGGGCCAGAGCCAGGATCCCGATGGGGATTAATATTCGACGGAGATTTCAACGCTTACGAAAATGAAATTGGGGCAATCATTGTTACACCTCAGGGTACCCATGTTCCTTTCACCTCCAGATTGACATTCAAATGTACAAACAATGAGCCCAAATATGAAGCTTGCATCATGGGTCTCGAAGAAGCTATTAAATTAAGGATAAAGAACTTGGATGTGTATGGAGACTCAGCTTTGGTTATAAATCAAATCAAAGGAGAATGGGGCACACACCACACTGGATTGGTTCTTTACAAAGACTACGCAATAAGGTTGTTACCTTTCTTCAACAAAGTTGAATTTCATCACATTCTTCGTGAAGAAAACAACATGGCTAACGCACTGGCTACTCTGTCCTCCATAATTACTGTAAATCGATGGAACGATGTGCCCAAGATTGACATAATGCGCCTTGATAGGCCCGCTTACATATTTACTGTTGAAGCGGTCATCGATAAAAAACCATGGTATCATGATATCAAATGTTTTCTTCAAAGACATAAATACCCAGCTGGGGCATCAAGAAAAGATAGGAAGACTCTCAGAAGACAAGATGGTAATTTCTTCCTAAACAATGATGTGCTCTACAAAAGAAACTTCGACATGGTTTTGCTCAGATGCGTGGACAGACACAAAGCAAACATGCTAATGAAAGAGATTCACGAAGGATCCTTTGGCATTCATGCCAATGGACATACGATGTCAAGAAAAGTTCTAAGATCAGGATATTATTAGTTGACAATGGAATTCGATTGTTACAAGTATATGAGGAAATGTCACAAATGTCAGATTTATGTCGACAAGATTCATGTGCCTCCGACTCTTCTCAAAATTCTCTCTTCCCCATGGCCTTTTTCCATATGGGGAATCGACATGATTGGCATGATTGAACCCAAAGCCTCAAACGGACATCGCTTCATCTTGGTGGCTATTGATTATTTCACCAAGTGGGTCAAAGCAACATCATACGCCAATGTAACCAGACAAGTGATGGTCCAGTTTATCAAAAACAACCTCATATGCCGTTATGGTGTTCCCAGCCAGATCATTACTGATAATGGGTCGAACCTGAACAACAAAATGATGAAATAATTATGTGATGAGTTCAAGATTGAACACTGAAATTTTGGCAATGCAGACAACAGATGTCCTAACACATGTCAAGACACTATTCTGCATAAACATTTAAACACAGAGGCACAACAGCAGACTGATACCTTGAATATCAGAACTGCAACAACACAGATGTTACGAAATCTGTTCCAACATGTTTATCATGAACCCTGACAGAAAGTAAATCTGCAGAATGATAAAGAACACAACAATTGTTAACCCAGTTCGGTGCAATTCACCTACATCTAGGGGATACCAATCCAGGAAGAAGACTCCACTACCTATAGAATTGTTACAAAGTTAAACTCTCCCATTTACAACTTTATATCCTAATCTCTACCCAATGAAGACTTTATCAAAGAACAACCTCTTTGATACGAGATACGCCACTCACTTCCCTTAATCACCAACTGTGATTTCTACATCATCCCTGTCAATACAGAATTTTGTCAAGCATACTTGACAAACAAGCTAACTCGGATTTGCTTAAAAGCTTCATCCAAGAACAATACACAATCCAATACCTCAAGGCTTATGGATCTGTACAACACCTATATCTGCCACAATGCATCAACTGATACAAAGGGAGACTTACAACCTAGAGAGCAAACGACTCTCAAAACCTTAAACCCTTATTTTTACACAAGAGAACTAGATTACAAAAGGCATATGAAATCCTAGGTCTAAGTCTTCTATTTATAGTCTTCAGATGAGCTTCAAATCATCAAACAAATCTTTCCTTGATCCACTACTAAACGCGCCTAGAAACTTGGAGTAGATTTAAAACATATTTAAGCAATCTGTGATAGCAGTCCAGATGTCGAGTCTTCATGCTGTGACATCTCCTTCGACATCTTGTGTTTGGCAGATTTCTTGATGTTGAATCCTTTTGTTTGACAATGAGTTTTTCAAAAATTTAAGTCAAATCTTTAGAGTCTTCAATCTGCCCCTTTTGACAAATTTTGGCTAAAACTCATTTTGTATAATAAAGCCAGGATTCTCCTGAATTCGTGTTAACCTGAATAACCAACTCATAAGTATTAATTTAAGACTCTTAAGACTGAGACTCCAGAAATCCTAAATTAATTTTTCCCTATGTTTGTGTACATGAAGAGGAGGATAAAACTCCCCCTAAACACATGACTGTGTTCTTACCTCAGGACACAAGACACAAACGACACTTAGACACGAAGAACTGGACCTGCAAAAACCATTGCAGAAACTCCTTTTATCTCCCCCTTTTTGGCCAAAACTTGACAAGAGTAGCTTCTTATCCAGACCCTGACAAGGAACGCCCCTTTGAATACCCAAGTACTCACATAAGAATCATCGAACCATTGGAAATGACACCAGTCAGGTCAATTAAAGCATTAACAAAGCACCATCTTAAAGGAATTCCAAGAACGAGGAACACGTTTTGCACGCGCATAACCAAAGAGACATGTCCTATGTTTTTAACAATGTTCTGACATCATGTCAGACATTGTCTACCAAAGAAAACTTCTGTATTGATCAATACCTTCACAGTCTTATGATCACATTCTGCAGAGAAAAATAAATTCTCCCAGACCTAACCAATGATTCTTAAGCATCCATTAAGAACCATGTAATTTGTACTGTCAAGTTTCCCCCAACTTGCAATAGTACACTAATGTCAAGACATCCTTCTTGACATCTCATCCTCCCAAGATGGAAACATAATCACAGCTTGCTTGATGCACAATACAAACTGGATCCTGAACTGCACCCCTGCAGTAATATAGCTTAGATCAAGGAGCAACCCCCTATCTAAGATAACCAGTGCTCCTCTAATGAACACTTATGCTGATGAATGGAAAACATAAGACGCATCTTCATGTCTTTAAGAGTTCACCCTCTGTCCAACCTACCTGCTGAACACAATCATCAACTCCACTTATTACTTCTTCTAACAAGAACCAATAATCACTCACACATGAACACCATCATGCTTCCCGTGAGGACTCATTAGGATCACCATCCTAAATTAACAAACTCTTGGATTAAGATCAAAGCTCCATTGATCCCCCTCTTCTTGAACCCATCTATACACCACACGAATTCCTCTTGAATTCTCATGTATAAACCTCCATGTTCCTTGAGATAAAATCCAATTGATCTGGAATAATCCACATTCCTCAAAGAAATACGATACCTCTTAGTTTGTTATCTTCTTAACGATGTCATATATCATATACATGTTCCATAACTTCTCAGCCCATTTTCTCCACAAGCACCAAACTGATCCACTTCTAGCATGTCCCATTCACATCAAACTTCCAAGATAATCCTTTACCCATCATTCTCCCGTATGATAAGATAAATACTTCTTAGACAAAATGTGAGTGTCAAGTTCTAAACTCAGAACTTAGTATCCTACTCCAAGGATAACCAGCCCAAAAATGTTCTAACATCAGTTAGGACATTCTTCACACATGATAGACACCACACACCATGGTTCTTGATATGCTCCACCACTAGACTTACTATCTGCATAGTAATCCAATTGAAGATTTTCACACAACACTGCGCCACCAGCTTGAACAAAGAGAACTTCAGAAACCCAGAGAGAAATAAACTCTCATCCACCAAAAGAAGGTAAACTTCCATCATCAACCTAGAACTTCTACCAAAAGCTCCAAGATAGACTAGAACCAGAACCTTCTTACATTTTCAACCAACTACCCTTCTGCCTAAGAGTAATTAGTTCCAAGCACCCTGCTTGAATGCACACTATGAAACCAACCAAATGCCACCTTTTGATTGATCCCACTCTTCTTCAGAAATCCCACAAGATACACTGATCCACCAATGAAATCTGATCTTCAAGTCACATTACTTGCTCCATAGCAAGACATCTTGGATCCACCAAGCCTCTAGACATATAACATCTTCTCAAACCACAGCTCCCGCAAAATGCATGAGATAGACCTTTTTGAAGCATCCATCACTTCCATTCTCCTGTAGATCACCTTATCTTAAGCTGATGTGCCACATCACCAGCTGAGATCCTGATGTTAAGCTAGATGTCAGAACATTCTGATACGACATCCAACTGCTGAATTCAGCTCCTCCTTCTGCCACTTAGAAGAACCTCCTCCCTATCATAGAACAAGAGTTCCATGCTCTCATAGACTTGATTCAACAACCAAGTTTAAGTAGATAACCTCCATCCTGCTTTGAAACTCCAAAGACTTCACACCTGTCACGTCTGAATCTTCAGAAGATAAAGTAGTCCTAGACTACACCATAGCCATACCAAAGAATGCCACTTTCCTTAGTAGAGTAGTCTGTAGAAAATCAGAGGTAAATTAACCTTGACCTTCAAACTGAGCAAGATCATATGCTCCCAAGTACCTATATCAGAAATAAACTGATCCAAGAAATAACCATCAAGATTATGATGTCTTCATCTTCATCTTCAACAACACCAATGTCCAGACTAGTTTCTTGCCAGGAAACTCTCCAGAGATCACATGCTTCTGTCACACCAGACCGAAGCAGATTCTTAGGTCAATTCCCAAGACCAAAACAGATGCTAAAGTGTATCCAGTACCCCTCCCATGATTCTGCACAAACTCTGATGATGAGATGTTCCAACATCTTGTTGAACATCAGTAATCTTGACTTTCAAGGATAATCAACTAAATACTTGTGAATTCCACAAACAGCAATTGATCTTAAATCCTTGTTCAATAGCCCTATTTCACTGTTGTAGCTAAGCTCCACCAGATCACTTCATGAACAATTATCAAGTATTCAATCTTTTGCAAGTATCTTCTTTGACACAAATAGTTGAGATATCAAGGCTGCCACCCTTGACTCAAGTAACTAAGATTCTCTCTGAACAAATCCTATTTACCTCAATGATTCTGAGAACTCCAATCAGATTGGATCCACCCTTAGGGTTAAGAGAGATGAATCCTTCCTTGCTGTTTTGGATAGTGAAAATAAATCACCTCCACTTTCTTCAGGTTGTGTTTCATAGAAACTTCTTCTAGTCAGAAGAATACCTAGAAGACTCCAGATGCACGACTGAGACGCCTTTATGAGTGGACTTGAGAAAATTCTCAAGTATCTTTGACAACCTAGCCGATCAATAATTTATCAAACTCCCAGAGCAAGAACTTGATAAACCTAAACTCAACTCCTCTCCTCTTCAACTAACTTCAAACTGTATCATGGAACCAAGCTTCCAAGTACCAAGTCACCATAACAGACATCTTCCAACAACTCTTTCCATTCCATCGCTCCCGACTTTGAAATAAAAAGATGCAAATATATTCAACTATAGAGGCCGACGATTGAGACCTTCCACCATTTGTCTTCAGCAACAACTCCAGAATCGCATAATTCTAGAGCTCTTCCATCAAAAACACATGCAGCGGAACCGCCAAGGAACAAATTCAACTTTCCCTAATAAGATGTCAAAACATCTTATGAGACACCTCAACAAGAGAACCATCCACTTCTCCTGCAGTTGTTGTAGAACCTTCTCAGCAACGTGAACAACCACCGGGTTGTTACCTTCGATCCAGAACATCCATCCCATCCATTAATACCCTTGAGTATGTCTGAGTTGATTGATCTAATCTTCAAAACTCCTCCTTGTTTAAATGCCAGAAAGTATCTCCCAAAGATCTCATCCAGAAATAGACAGGATGCCTGCTCTGATACCAATTAAAATTCTGGCAATGCAGACAGCAGATGTCCTAACACATGTCAAGACATTGTTCTGCATACACATTTAAACACAGAGGCACAATAGCAGACTGATACCTTGAATATAAGAACTGCAACAACACAGATGTTACGACATCTGTTCCAACATGTTTATCATGAACCCTAACAGAAAAGTAAATCTAAAAAATGATAAAGAACACAATAATTGTTAACCCAGATAAGTGCAATTCACCTACATCTGGGGGATACCAATCCAGGAAGAAGACTCCACTACCTGTAGAATTATTACAAAGCTAAACTCCCTCGTTTGCAACTTTATATCCTAATCTCTACCCAATGAAGAATTTATCAAATAACAACTCTTTGATACGAGATACCCCACTCACTGCCCTTAATCACCAACTGTGATTTCTACATCATCCCTGTCAATACAGAATTTTGTCAAGCATACTTGACAAACAAGCTAACTCAAATTTGCTTAAAAGCTTCATCCAATAAGAATACACAATCCAATACCTCAAGGCTTATGGATCTGTGCAACACCTATATCTGCCATAATGCATCAACTGATACAAAGGGAGACTTATAACCTAGAGACCCAACGACTCTCAAAACCCTAAACCCTTATTTTTACATAAGAGAACTAGGTTACAAAAGGCATATGAAATCCTAGGTCTAAGTCTTCTATTTATAGTCTTCAGATGGGCTTCAAATCTTCAAACAAATCTTTCCTTGATCCACTGCTAAACGCGCCTAGAAACTTGGAGCAGATTTGAAACAGATTTAAACAATCTGTGATAGCAGTCCAGATGTCGAGTCTTCATGCTGTGACATCTCCTTCGACATCTTATGTTTGGCAGATTTCTTGATGTTGAATCCTTTTGTTTGACAATGAGTTTTACCAAAATTTAAGTCAAATCTTTAGAGTCTCCAAACACCATAACTCGCCTCCCTATCGGCTGAAGATGAATGGAGCGGTTGAAGCTGCTTACAAGAACATTAAGAAAATCATTGAGAAGATGGTTTTGACTTACAAGGATTGGCACGAAATGCTCCCATTTTCCCTTCACGGTTATCACACATCCGTCCGCACTTCAACAGGGGCAACCCATTTCTCTGTAATATATGGCATGGAAGCAGTGCTCCCCATAGAGGTTGAGACCCATTCAATGAGAGTATTAATAGAAGCCAAGCTAACAGAAGCTGAATGATGATAAAGCAGATACGACGAGCTGAATTTAATTGAAGAAAAGAGAATGACGACTTTATGTCTTGGTCAGCTATACCAGCAAAGAATGAAGAATGCTTTTGACAAAAAAGTCCGACCTCGGGTATTCAGAGAAGGAGACCTCGTGCTCAAGAAAATCCAATCTTTTCTCATCGACTCCAGGGGCAAATGGACTTCGAATTATGATGGTCCATATGTTGTTAAGAAGGCCTTCTCAGGTGGTGCCTTGATGCTTACAACTATGGATGGTGAAGAGTTCACTCGTCCTGTGAATGTCGATGCAGTCAAGAAATATTTCGCCTAAAAGCAAAAAAAAAAACAAAAAAAAAAATAGCTCACTAAGTTGAAAACCCGAAAGGGCAACTTAGGCAAAAAAGAGCGTCTCGGTGGATTGAAAACCTGAAGGGTGGTCCAGGAAAAGATTAGAGACATAAACCGAAAATAATCATCCCGATAGATTAAAAACCTGAAAAGGCAATCTAGGCAAAAGTTAAGGATTCATGGCAAGTAACTGCATCCAACAAGAATGGATCATTTAAAGCAATGTCATCTGTCACAGAATCATCGATCAAGTCACCTTCAACAAAAGCTAAAGAATATTTGGAATCAAAGTTGTTAGAAGGATAGTGGTCATTATATTTCAATGTAGCTCTTTCCCTTTAAATTACCATTTTCTAACTTTGTAATGCTCCATGGGATCACGCATGTGGTTGATTACCATTCTATTAATGCAAATTTGAGCCTTTGTGCCCTTCATTTGCAATTCTCACTTTTATTCTGCCTTGCAAAATGAAATTTTATTTGATTTTCATTCTTGAAACAAAAAAATGAATTTACCTTTTTGTTTTTGAAATAAAGATGGCATTTTCCTTTAATTTATGAACATGATAAGGAATAACAACAGTTTCTCCAAGAATGATTAAAACCTCGAAGTACAAAATTGAGTGCTCTTGCGATCGATCTCGCAAATATCCCCGAGTGGTGGATCATTACCTCAAATAGATAAGATTAGACATCTTATTCATCCCCAGTAAGGGTCGAGTTTCGTTTCTTCTACCAAAGGAATGTTGGAATCAGGATGAAGATTTAATCCCCTTCCCCAAGTAAAGCGCTACCTCCGGAAATTAGGATAAAATCTGGCCCATTTCCCCAACAGGGTTTTACCATTAAAAACACCAGTGATGCCTCTATTCCCCAGAATGGACGAGTATTCGGTTTTGTTCATCACCAGTTTGTGTGTCGTGTCGGTTTTTCAGCATAAGCATAACATTCATTCATACAATATACATAATCAATTCATATTCATATTCACAATGCATAAGTTGCGTCATTCACTTTGGTTGTGTTTATCACTAAGTGATTTCCTTTCTCCAATAGAGTTGTTAACTTTAAGCAGAAAATGTACATTCTTTCTAAATCCCCACTGAGTTTGATTCTTGTGGAAGTTTCACTTCAGCTCTCCTTTCAACACTTGGATAAAATTCCCAGTTTGAGGTCATTCCTCATCTAGAAGTACCTTCTTTTACACAGTCTCCCTGGATTTAAATCGGTCCTTGACCATTTTGATAACTTGAACCTCTAAGGGAAAATGACATCCATTGGAACCTTACTCTTCCCCAGTAAAGACACAGTTTGCTTTCTTGGATAAAGGAAAATCCCTAGTGAAAGCTTTTCAGAAAATTCTCTTGGTAGCAAGGACATTATATATCTCAAGAAGTATCTACCAATTGACAAATGGTAGTCTCTTTCAGAACAGTTTGTCTATCACCATCAAAGATAAGTTAATTCCTCATTAGAATCTACTCCTGACAAAACAAGTGGAAATCTCTTAAGAAACTTGTTTTTGTCCCAGAAATTTCCAGTGGGTCGTCAAATGGCAATCTCTTCCTAAGAAGTTTGTCCCTCTTTCAACAAAGTCATCAGCACCTCAAAATAGTCTTTCATCTTATGGCATCTCTCTGAAGAAGTCTCGAAGGGATGTATGATGAAATCTCCCGAAGTAAATGGCGTCTCAATAGAGAAGTTTACGAACCTCTACATTAAAGGATGTGGCGTTCCCTAGTAAGTCTGCTACCAGGTCTTTGTGTAGCGTACGATTTTTGTCGGTGACGCGACCATCTTATCACCATGGGTTTCTCCTCACTGCAATGGTAGGAGTGGGGTGCTACTTTCTGATTTCTTATTTATCCCGTGAAGCTGGAAGGGAAAGGGAAGCTATCTAAAACCAACCTTACACGTAAATGTTTAACTGAACAAACGCTTAAAGAGATTCGGGGAGTTCGAGGTCAGGTATTACAATGGGGAGTTGTCAATTACCCATCCTATATGTGGTTATCCATAGGTTGTTGGCATTAGGTTCTGCTTTGTACTTGACGGTGTTTATCTGTAAATGGGAAAGTTTCTTCTTTGGGGGGATGTCTGTGAGAGAGAGTGTTTTTGTTGTTTTTTGGGTTTTTCGATGTTTTTGGTGAGGTACTGGACCTTGGTTTTGATTGATATGAAGGTACTATACCTATAGTTTTTGATTGATATGCTCGCTAAGATTTCACAATCTTATGCCTACGTATTCCCATTAAAAGAAAACAGGGAAATCAGAGCAATCGTAATTCCTCCTATTCTATGGTAGGAAAAATATGTTTTGGTGTCTTGTTCAAAGCCCAAGATTGAAGCTAAAAAGTTGAGTATTTGTGTCTTGTTCAAAGCCCAAGATTGAAGCTAAAAGTTTTGACTGAGAGAGAATTTGTCATCTCTAAAGGGAGACATTTCGTCTGTTTATCACAATTGTTGGGTGACTGTTTATAAAGGAGAACTACTTTAACTGGGATATGAGAATCCAGCAATGCCATAATTTCCTTTATAGGGGATTTGTCCTGAAGGAGAAAACTTTAACTCAGTGTTGAGCAATGCCATTTTTCCTTAGGAGTTTTTCATGCTAAGAAAGGGACATTGGCTTGGATGTAAATAATCTAGAGGCTTGCCGCTTACAGCTGTTATATGAAAAAGGAGTTTTACCAGGATAAGAGATGGACTACAACTCGGATGTTTGAATCAACAAGTGTGCCACTTACAACAATTATCTGGGATTAAGGGTTATTTTGAATTATCTGTTTTGAGTAGTGATATACAGAGAAAAGTCTTCCTACAAAGAGTTTTTGATTTCCTCTGAAGGGATTTTGGTTTTTTGTATATGCCTTGATCAACGCCCAAGGTTGAAGCTAAGAGATTGAGTGACTCCACTGGGAAAGTCCTTATACAAAGCCTAAGAGGAGGCTGGAAAAGGCCGACTCAACAAGAGAGTGTTTAATCTGTCTTGTACAAAGCCCAAGATTGAGGCTAAAAAGAGACTAACTCTTTTGGGGAGATCATTACACAAAGCCTAAGAGGAGGCTAAAAGTTGACTTTTTCGGGGAAAGATTTTATCTGTCTTGTACAAAGCCCAAGATTGAGGCTAAAGAGGGTTTTTGGTTCCACTAGGGGAATATTTGTATGTGTCTTGTACAAAGCCCAAGATTGAGGATAAAAAGGAAAAGATTGACTGTGCTAGAGAGTATGGTTTCTCTTGTACAAAGCCCAAGATTGAGGCTAGGAAGATATTTGACTCTTGTTTAGGGAGATATTATATGGTGTCTTGCATAAAGCCCAAGATTTAGGCTAAAGGATATTTATGGGTGTCTTGTACAAAGCCCAAGATTGAGGTTGCAAAGATGATTGACTCAACAAGAGAGTGTTTTTATGGGTGTCTTGTACAAAGCCCAAGATTGAGGCTGACTTTAGCTGAGGAAAAGAAGGATCATTATACAAATCCTAAGAGGAGGCTGAGAGATGATTACTCAACAAGAGAGTGTCTTTGTGTGTCTTGTACAAAGCCCAAGATTGAGGCTGAACAAGTTGGAGAAATCATTATACAAAGCCTAAGAGGTGGCTAAAAAGGGTCGACTCAACAAGAGAGTGCCTTAAGGTAATTAACTCAACAAGAGAGTGTTTTAAAATCCTTATACACAGCCTAAGAGGAGGCTAACTTTTGCTAGGGGAAATCATTATACAAAGCCTAAGAGGAGGCTGGAAAAGATTGACTCAACAAGAGAGTGTTTATCTGTCTTGTACAAAGCCTAAGATTAAGGCTAAAAGAGCTGGGGAATAATCATTATACAAATCCTAAGAGGAGGCTGTCTTCTGCTGAGGATTATTGAGATCTAGAGGCAGGTCCAAAGCGGGGAATAAGCTCTTACTGAGGGTTCCAGAAGAGTTGAGGTATCAGATGCCTTGAGGTTCTGATAGGCTAGTATGGTATTGATGATGATATGACCCTAGCTGGGGAAATTTAGGAGGAAAGACTGAGTTTTAGATCATGTGAGGGCTTCAACTCTACTGGGGATTGATTAAATGACCAGTGTTTCTCCTATATTTGTAGGGAACTTGAGAATGTCTTTGAGATTCAAGAGGAGATTAGACTGTCCAAGTCTACTGGTATGGAAGAGATTATCTTTGTACAATTCCTAAGAGGAGGCTGGTATTTTAAGGGATGAGTATTAACCCTAAATTGATCAAGGTTTTGACTCTTTAGAAAGACTGCTCTAACGAAGGATGACTAAGTTCTGTCTTATACCTTTAAGAGGTCTTCAGGGTCCTTGTACTAAGCCCAAGAGAAGGCATGAGAACTTCTAAGAAGCCGAAGGGCCCTTGTACAAAGCCCAAGAGGAGGCAGGGATGCTTTTAGGAAGCCTGTGGGTTCAAACTTAAGAAGAGTTAAAGAAAAGTTTCACCGGGGATAATCTTTTCTTTAGTGAACAGTTCTAGGGTTTGAAGAAATTCAAGAGAGGTTTCACCTAGAATTAATCCTCTCTGGGGGAAATGAATTTCTTTGACAATTTTCTAATAGTGAGAGTCTGAGAAAAGTTTCACCGAGAATAATACCTTTCTCTTTGTTCCATATTGTTTAATCCCAAGAGAAGGCAAGACTGTATCTAGAATTCCTATGGGGAACTAGTTTTGACTGTGTTGAAAGAGTGACCACTGGCTCTATCTAGTTCTAGACCTAATTACCGGGGAAAACTCTAAGCAGATATATACAAGTATATATACAGTTGATATATGACAAGTATTTAAAAGGATATGAAAGAAGGACATACAGTGAGCAAGCTTCCAGTAATACAGACAAATATATATGAAAGCATGTAAAGAAAACTGATAAAACTTACAGGCGAGCAAGCTTCCATTGTAACAGCTGTATGGTTAGTTGTTCAAGAAATTAAAGAAAGTTTTGATAACAACTGTGAAAATTGTACTCAAGGAGAGGCCCAGATGAAAAACAGTAATCGTACCGTTGATCTGAAAATTGTATCGGGACTTATATAATAACTGAGGCCCAAATTTATTTATTTACAAGGGACAGGGCTTACAACTCAAGGAGAGGCCCAAGAATGTTTTAGAAGAAAAAGATGGGGCTTACAACACAATGGGAGGCCCAGATGAAAACAACGATCGTACCGTTATTTTAAAAATCGTGTCGGGACTTATACAATGACTAAGGCCCAAAATGGTTTATTTACAAAAGGATGGGACTTACACTCTACAAAGAGGCCCAAAGAAAAGTTTTTGAAAAAGGTTTGTGAGGGTGAAAACAACAAAACCCTAATTTGATTTAAGAAAATGTATTTTAATTGAATAAAATTCAATTAAAATGACCAAAATTATCAAACATGTGTGGAAAACAAGTTGTTGTTTTGGATTAATGTTTGGAAAATCAAGTTTTATTTATGGAATGATTTGAAAATCATTTGAAGTTGAAAAATCAAGAGAAAGAAATATTTTTAAATGTTTAAAAACAAATAAAACATAACTCTTTACAAAAATAGGAAGTATATGAAATAAATAATATTTTTGTGAAATTTTTATGGAATACAATATATTAACAATTTTGGGAATTTTCAAAAAAAGAACCAATAAAAAATAATTAAAATTGAGAGAGAAATTAATTTTGGAATTAATTAACAAAAACCATAAAAATATGAAAAATAACAAAAAATGGCAAAATGATAAAATGGTCTGGGTGGGTGTTAAACCCACAACCTCATAGCCAAACATGCATGCGCGCTACCACTGGGGTGATGATACATCAGTGTATCAAAACCATCCCATTAATACATTAGGGGTGCCAAATTTTAGGCCTGGCCAAGGCGCCATGGCTGGCCCTTGCCCAAGGCAAAGCCTAGTTTTGACAATTTACGTGAAGCCTCTAACTTTCTCATTTCTCCATAGATTGGGATAAACTTTAGGTGTATTTGACCTAGAATTTCATGAGGAATCCAATGGTGCCCTTGGAAGTTTCAGAAAATGCCTCTAACTCAAAATCCGATAGTGATTTCAAAATAGGCCTATTTTTGCATGTTCTATGCTATCTCACTACACATGCAATAATAGCATGATGAATTGGTTCAAACACAACACATATGATATGTATGAGAGGTCCATGATCAATGGACCTCAAAGCAATGCATGATTTAGAGAGTTCAAGTGATGATGCAATTACCTCTTGGAGCTCCTTGTGCTATCTGCCAAGTTCCTTGTGCCAGAAGTGATCCAATGCTTTTAAAACTCTCAATTGATCCCTTAGAAGCTTTTAGGATGATTAGAACCACCTGAAATCCTCAGGAACAATTGCTAGGCTCTTTCTTGCAAAAGTGGCAAAGTGACCAAAATAGCAACTCCCTCAAATGGTGTTCCAGATTAAGGAAACCAATTAGGACAGTTTGAGGACAATATTTGGAATGTGTTTGAGGCCTGGTTTGGTTTTGGAAGTGATTGAATCAAGGCATGGCTTGAAAATTGCAGAAAAGTCCAATTTTGAGGTTTTGGAGGTGGATTTTTTTATTTTGGTGTTTCAGATCACAAGTGAGTGTTTGGACAGCTTAGATATGACATATTGGATATGTTTGGATTATGAGATGTGGTGGAATTGCTCTCTAACTCAAAAAATTAGAGATGACTTGCAAAAGAAGGCATTTTGGCCTAAAGAGAGAGATTTTAATGAAAGCATCAGTTGTAGTTCTTTGGTGTACTCAAACTGATCACAATTGAGCTTTATTTATAGTGTGTCAAGTTTGTTTTGGCATCAATAGTGAATGGCAGCTGCAGCAGGCCTTTGGCTAACGTTGATCCAAGGGAATCTTTAGTCTCATCTAGCCATTGACTTGAGGTTAGGGTACAGGCCTATGGTCCTTTGATTCAGAGCTGAATCTTGACTCATTCAGTTGGGAATGTCTCAGTCTATGCCACCATGGTGCATCCATTGAATGCTTAGAAACAAAATTGGAGTCTTGGCACCTTTTTAGCCTTCTTAGGTTTGTTGTGGCTATGTGTAGATTCTTGGACTTTGGAGACTTGGGGATCAGATTATTTCCCTTTGATTTCATCCTCTGATGTCTCCAAATGGATGACAAGGCTTGGAGTTATCCAAATTTGTCAAATCGAGCAAAACACCAAATTCTGCCTTGCTTAGGACAATTGGAAATGGTGATTTTGAGGGATTCATATCTCCCTGCTCAGGTTGAGTTATGGGAGGCTCTTGTACTTTTTAAAGAGCCCTCATATTATACAATCCATGTGTGATCATAGTTTGTCTTGAAACTATTTGGATCCCATTGAAAAATCCTCATGAACATTGGTGTTCAAAGCTGATAACTTAGGCAGATTTTCACTAAGTGTTGGAAAAAGTGTCATTTTCATGTTTTTGTCATTTTGATCACTCCATAACTTAAAATCCATAAAGAATTAGAGTTGGAGGTAGTTGAACCTTTTGTAGAGTGTAGCAAGACCTACAAATCCAGCTTTGGATCACCCAAAATGGTTGCTTGGATTAGAAGTTATGGTCCTTGGAAGTTGGCACCAAAACCATTAAAATTTAGTAACTTAGAAAAATTTTCAATTTTTCAAGGTTACCCCTTTTACAAGTTATCTTGATTTCTTGATCAATTCTTGTTCAAATGTCATTATAAGTCACATTTTATGAAAATATGAATCATAAGGATCATTTTTTCCAAAAAAGTCATGTTTTGACTTTTGGCTCCGGAACGGTTCGGCGCGTAAAATCCCTAATTCCCGACTTTTGGGGAATGCATCCTCTAAGGGTAATTTAACTTTGCCAATGGGTCCTTAGGGTTATTTTGAACATATTGAGTCATATATGGAAGTCTTGGCTCATCCTCTTGTGAAAATTTCATTCTGGAGGTCCAGGCCGTCCAAAACCCTAATTCGGCGATATCGGGTGTTTTGAGGCTCAAAATACTTGAAATGTCACAAATTTGTGCTTGATTCTTGATGTGGGATTCCTCTTGATCCTTTGTGGATGTTTTAAGAGGTTAGTCAAGTTGAATATCAAGTCATTCCTTGATTGATCCTTTGTCTAAGTGCTCAAAGAGGGCTTAAGACCCTAATTCTTGATTGCAATGAATGCTCCACCGACTTTGAGGAGTATGATAAGGCATGTGAAGGTGCGAGAAAGACACAAGAAAGGGGGGTTTGAATTGTGTTTTCACTCTTAAAAACTTTTCTCCTCTTATCCTTAAAGCACTAAGAGGACATCGAAGTTTACTGAGAGACTCTGACTTGCGAAGTAGCATTCAAACTTATCAAATGCGTAAAGCATATATAATAGGGAGAGTCTGAATTAGATATGCATCATTCAGAACTTGCAGTGCGGAAGCTGATCAGAGTTTAGATGCAAGGTTCTGATTTGTTTATGTAAGGTTCTGATAATTTAAAGTAAGACATAAACAATAAATCAAAGAATAAGCAAGAGTAATGAACACACGATATATCCTGGTTCACTTGAGCCATTCCAAAGCTAGTCTAGTCCACCCTCCTCAGGTGATTTCACCTTGAACACAAGGACTTAATCCACTATAATCAATCTCGATTACAGATGCATGGGCAACAGCCAGTGACTAACAACCTGCACAATCGCAGCTGTGACTAACCCACAATGAACCGTTCAGGGATTCAACTTAATGAATATAACAAACATTGACCTGCAGGTTCCAATCTCGCAAGATCTACTACTAGGATTTCACAGCTAAACGTTCATGGATTTGTCGCAACAAATATAACGTTTACTAACCCCATTTCAGGATTTACCACAATGACACCAAGCCATTGTCTTCTCAAGTCTCCGATCACACTGATCACTTGAGGAATCCTAATTCACATAGAATTAGTTGTTCTGGAGATTACAAAGATGCTTCTTAACAAGCAGATTACTCCTAAGTTTAAGTACAGAAGAACGCACAAGTGTTCAAGCAAGATGTGAGCAACTACTCCTTGCTATCTTAAGAAAATACAAAGATGTATTATTGATTTGACAGTTGTTGACATCTTGTAGATCTTCTTCTTCTTCATCTTCTTGGTTGAGCAAGCTTTGAGCAACAACTCCTTGCTTCAGATCTTCAATGTAGCTCAGATGAGAAGGTGTTTGATGACTTGATTGATTTGCAATGTTGTCTTCTTCATCAACAGCTTCTGTACCAATTTGTTGTTGTGTTGATTCCTGATCTTTGAGCTTCAACAACAATGGCCATGTGTAAATGGTGATAGCTTTGGATGTTTAAGTGTTACAACAAGAACTCATCGTTATTGCTATCTTCACACAATGACTTGATCAATTCTCCATTGATGGACTAAATTGATACCTTCAGAAGCGAATAATCCTTTCTTTAAATATCCTAGTAAAATATAGCCGTTTGAATTACTGTTGGTTGTTGGAAAAGAGACGTTGTGTAATGATAAAGCTGTACTGACACATCTCCTTTTTACTGTGGAGGAAGTGACATGATATATCTTCTTGGGCGCTATGTACAGTCTTTCACAACGGTAACATTTGTCTTCAAATCTTCAGAGGCTTCTGATGGTAAATAATTGAAGCATGAGTAGAGACTTTATAACTGGGTCTTCAGATCTTTCAAGTTTTCCGTCTTCAAAATTGTCCATTAGGAATCTATCTTCAGAGTCTTCAACACTTGACCTTTGGAACCATAGTTTTCAGAACGCATAAGTCTTCAGAATCTTTCTGCACTTGGTCTTCAGAGCCTTCAACCTTCAGAGCTTCAAGTCATGCGAGTCTTCAGCACTTTGGTTCTCCATAGGATTATCTTCTTCAGAAGCTTCGCTATCTTCAGAATCACAACCACTTTCAGAGAGCATCCACAAGAGCATTGCAACAGCAATATCGGTATCCTTGGATATGACTGATCATGATCAGATACAGAAGCATACTTGCTTCTTGCGACTTGTGTCACACATAGTAACTTCGCATATAATCAATTACGCACGTTTGGCTTGTGCTTGTTGGATCTGATATCTTCTATGATTATGATCTGCACACAACACACAATAGAACATAAAATGGTTCTTTCACAAATACCATTGTTATCATAAAAAAATAGAGACGGCTTGTAGAGACAACTCTTGCTCTAACAATCTCCCCCTTTTTGTATGATGACAAAACGATGTATTTTGATTGAACATTTTATACAAGGTAATCACCAAAACTAAACATATTCAGAGTTTGAAACAACAGCTCCCCCTGAATATGTTATCCTCAAAATTTTATCTGTGATCATCTAGAATCTCATATGATCCAAGGACTCACACAATAACAATTTGAGTTGCCAGAAAAAAGAATGGAAAAGGAATACTTCTCTATCTTGTCTTTAAGGAGACCAACATTTTCAACATCTGGACTAGTTCATCAGAGCTTCTGTCTTCAGATCTTTAGAACTTAGTTCCTTTGTACGTCGTATCAGAGCTCATAACCTTCAGAGACGTCTGAAGCATTTTTCTATTTTTCAGCATAATCATTTTAGCACAGAACCAGAACAGTTCTTATCTATTAACATAGCCACGCTATTTATCAGAAACAGACACTGTCTTTAAGAAACTCCCCCTGAGTTTCAGACTTGATGAAGATTATAGATTTTAACAATTGAATCTTCTGGGTAGTCTCCCCTTAGTTTTCATAAGTCAGATATTGGGATCTTCATAATCATAATTCAGATATGTTAATTTTAGTTCACCGATAGATCATGACTTTTCAGAGTTTGACTTTGAACAAAGGCCTTCATCTTAGAACCTTGTTACTGTCACAACTTAGTGGTTCATCAAAGCTTGATTCTTAATCAGATACCAATAGAAGGTAAATTTAGTGATCAATCAACGCTTGATTCTGAATTTGGTACTAATGTGATCTGATTCTTAGTCTGTTACCAACTGAAAGGTATTTTCGTAGTATGCTGAAATTAATATCAATGAAGGTATATGAAAACATTTCACAGCTTAGATCTGATTGATATCACTACAGATTGAGTCTGATACCAATCTTTATATACTGAGTCTAATTTCCAAGTGTAGATTTAGTCAGATACCAAATCATTTCTTCTCAATTGGATTCTTGGTTAAAATCAGAACTTCTCTTTCTTGGATCTTCAATCCAGATCTTCAGACAGTCACAGTTCTTCTGAAAAGCATCTTGAGATGTAGACTTGTCTTGACTGCTTTCAGAGCTTTCCTTTTTCTGATTCTTATGTTCTGAATATCATATTTTCAGACAGCTTACAGCTTCTGAACCAAGTGAAACAAGAATCACGATAACTTTGACTTTCAGACAGTTCTCAACTTCTGAACAGTACTGGGAAAATATGATTCTGAACACATGTTCACGAAGTGTCCAACTTCGATCATATGAACAACCAGTTCATAAGAACTTTTAACAAAGTTCTTCTTTTCTTAACCTGTTCTGAGAATGCCTAGTGAACTTGTTTAGAGTTCCTCGGTTAAACATCAAACAAATGTTAGTAGAGAATGTATTTTATGTGATTGATTTACTTTGTTTGAGTTTGCATTCTTTCTTTCTTTTAAGATTTCTAATCAAAATCATATTACTATTTCTCCCCCTTTTTGACATCATCAAAAAGTTTAGAGCATTTGAGCATTTAAGCATTTATGAGATCAATATGATAATGAACGGTCTAACATAAAATAGTTTCAAAGGATATTTCATTAAATTCAAATCATAGGTTGATCTTAATCCTAACTAGTTCAAAATAATCAAAACATAGACCTAATGAAAATAGGTTCTTAGGAGTTAGACTAAGAGGTGCCCAAAGATGATGAAGAGGATGAAGACGAGCTTTCAGACTCATCGGTTCTTGAGACATGCAATTGTTTTTCTTCTGCTTGAGTAATTGCCAGCCTCTTGTTCTTCACAATCTCCTCTGAGATTCATCCATGGAACTCAATCCAGATATTTCCTATTTCCATGGGATTCATGCAGGAGCTAGATGTTTCTATTAAGTTCTGGATTCTAGTGAGGACATTATCCTTGAAAGATTTTAATGCATCATTAATAGTTTTTGACCTTTTTGAGGAAGTTTCCTCGTCATCAGCACTTTTCTGCTTCTTTCCCTTTGTCTTCCAATCTGAGAGTTCTTGAAGTATATCAGAAATATTCTTCATATTAATCCAGATACTGATGTCTTCATCCTTAAATTGTTTCAGATAGTTCCTTACTTCTGCTTGATTGTGAGTTGTGAAGTTTGGAAATCCTTCAACAAGAACCCTTGTGGCCAACGTCAATTTTCTAAAAGACGTATCATCCAGAGCGGCGTCTTCTCTTTTAAGATTCTTAAATCTGAGAATCTTTCCTGCGCTTTTAAGCAGCTTTCTTGATTCTCCCTCATTAATTAAAATATCATAAATTACTCCTGATTCAACCAAAACATCAGAAATGAGTCTTCCATATGGAATATGTCTTACTTCCGTGTCAGAACCAGTTCTGGAGTTTCTTATAGCTTTCTTAAGAAGTTTGAAGAGGGTTGAAGGAAGATGTATCTTAATTCCTTTAAGGAGAAGGAATAGGACACGTTTTTTTAGTGTCATTAAGTTGATTTGAAGGAAGATGGTGAAAAACACTTCCTTGCAGGATTCTGAACTAAACTTGTAGTGAATCCTTCAGATTTGAGAATATTTGGTTCTCAACTGCAACTCCTTCTTTGAAGATAGACGCTATGACCTTATCCTCTCTTTCCTCACTAAGTAGGTCCTTAGTGATTTTGAATCCGTTATTGTCATGCATCAAAAGATCTGTAATAGTCTTCTCAGAAATAAAGATTTTCCTTCCAAAAATCGAAGAAGCAATGACTGTTGAGCCAGGATTAGCATGAATCCAGAAATCTTTAACCAAACAACCGTAAGTTGGTCCTTCTAACCTCTTGAAATATTTACTCCATCCTTGAGTTTCCATCGAGGGAGTAACATCACATCCATTTGATTTTAAACTATTAAAGTTCACAATTGTTTCCGATCTGACGAGGAGGTTTTCAACTGGAGTCTGTGTGGTTATAGGGGTTAAATCGTTTTGAGAGAAGGAAGTCATTGTTGAAAATGATAGAGTGATCAAAGTAGAAGGTACTTAGGCAGAGTTTAGATAGCGTAAGAGTTATGATAAGTAATTAAGGGTTAAGTCCTTTTTATAGATGAATGAGAAGAGTAAGATCTTTGAGAGTTTGAGAGGGTAACAGTTGATTTTTCCTAGATAGGTTAAGTAACGTGGGAAAAGAGGTTTAATGATTGATTTTTAATGAGAGAAGTTTATTCGATCAAGAATCACAGCTTATCTCTTGTGAGTGGTAATAGTAACCGTCAAATAATTATGACCTAAGAAAGATTTGTGGCTTCTAGATAATCCTAAAACTTTTCATGTGATTCACTTATAATGCCTAATTATTTTATTTCGGTTAATAATTAATGAAACTTATATTTAATCAAGGCATTGTGAACATAAAATTAAAAAATAAGCACTTCTCAATTAGGGATACATCAATAATTGATCAAGAAAGTACACATCAAGTTTAGAACATAAGGACAGACGGAAAAGGACTTTGAGTAACTTGTGATCCTAAGAAAAACTAACTTCCTATCTTAGACTAAGAAGGTCATAGGTTGACAAAACTCAGGAAGGATCTTCTCAGTCATTCCATTTCTTCTGCAATGACTAACTACTCCTTGAAGATCCAGAATATGGGAGATAACCGTGCAGTAGGTAACTTGGTGGACTGTTTCTTCCCTAGACAGATTAATTTCTTACTTTAGATGGTTGTACATGGATTGAGGTAGGTTTATTTTGATCCTAGACACTAAAAAGAAAATAAATAATCTTTCTTTGTCAAATAACCATCCTGCTCCTCTTTCTCTTGGTCTTAAATTAGTTACCATTAACTTGTACCAATCTTTTGCAATGGGAGTGAGGGTACATGGTTGAGTGGGACGCCCCTCAATTTCAAAAATGACGTGCATATGCCTGTCAAAGCTATGACTGTTGATATTTCTTTCCACAATCACACCATATTCAACACACCTAATGGCTTTAGCTATGATGGTAGGGTTGATCAAGACTGGACAGCCAGCAACCACAGATAAGATAGCATTTTTCCCATAGTCATATTCTAGTACTCAAGCATTTGCCCAGAACTCAATTAAAAGAGCAGGAAAGACTGGTCCAACAAGCATGTTGAAGTAGTTTTCCCAGTTTTGTAATTCAATTCCAGAGAGAATACTTGTTTTGTTGAGTTGAGGCAGAAGGTTTACATTCAGAGTAAATTCCTTCAGGAGTTCGAGATCAGAGATTTCTTCTCTGATGTTGTGGAAGTCATTTTAGACAGGAGTGATTTGTTTGAGAGAGAAGGAAATTAAGCTGTGATAGTTTAAGGAGTGATTCTTCTTTGAATAGAGGAAATGAGATGGGAAGGACTTAGGATCAACAGCTATTTAATGAACTGGAATAGGCAGGGTTCACCATTTTCGAGAATAGCTATGAGTAGCTATGGAGGTCAGCTTGACAAGACACGATATAGACTCTATATAGAGTTTGTCAGAGCGGATCATAAATAAGAATATGAAAAGATGCATACTTATGAGTCGAAAGGGAGTGACTGACGCAAGGTAATCATAATTGCTTATTTTACTCTTAATATTTGTCGAATCATAAATACATGAGAATCTTATTATAGTTTCAATAAACCTAACATGTCAATGAATGACTTAAGTTCAAATTATTGCTACTGTTTTAAGGATAATTATGAATGAGGAAAAACATACCTTAGAGATTCTGAAATCTTTTTACAGTGACTTTGAGTGCTTTCCAATCTGACTATGAGCTTCTGACATAATTTTTTGCTTCTGCTTCCTTTAGAGAGATCTGACGTTTTGAGGAATATCGATGTCCTCTGACTCGGATCTCTAGTCTGAGACTAGAATCAATTTTTCTCTTTAGATGACCACTTCGTTTGTTTGTTCAGAAATATCATCTGATATCTGAAGGTAATCCTCAGAGTGTGAAGATACTGATCGTCAGAAGGTCACTAATTCTTTAGCTTAAACATAAACTTCTGAAAGGTTATGTACTATGGAGAATTAGCTAATATCTCAAAATATCTTCTGACATTGTTTCTTTGAACAAGTGTGAAGCGTGTTCAGAACCAAGTATCATCAAACACATGACAATCTTGTTCTTGCAATGCTAATCTAACTCTTTTAGATTTAATTCATCAAGGATTTACAACATATCTGCTTCTGAAAAGAATGTCAACTGATTTCTTTATTCTGAACAACATCAGTGACTTAAATTCTTTTTAACTTCGAGTAGATGACTTCTGTCTTTGCATCTAGTCAAGCATTTTCTGATTCCAGGATTTTGTGAAGTTCTAAAAGAATGATCAGATAGTGATCTGACCAATCATATTTGATTAAACTGAGATAGAATCTCAAGATAACAGAACTCAATCGTCTGTGTTAATTCAATCAACACTTAGAATTCATACTTAATTAAATTCTTGATGAATCATTGGATTTCTTCTTCCTGAATATTCTTTCAGTTTTTTGTAAAGCTTTTCAAGAAAACAATATTCAGTTCTTCATTGAATCTTTCAACTTCTTGATTAGTTAAGATTCAGATGTTGAATCATTCCTAAGAGTTTAAATTCTTCAGTTTTCTGACTTCTTCTACAGACTTCGTTCTGAAGTTCAAAACCATAGAACAACAATCCTTCTTCTTTACATGAAGAAATTCTTAACGAGCTTTAAACGAGAAATTCAAGGGTGGACCTAATCTGTTTCTTGAAAACATATCAAAAACTCATAAAGAAATAATCTTCAGCAAACAAGATTTCTTGTTTTCTGATGATTCCACCTTGAGCGAATACTTGGTTTATCCACATGTATTTTCTAAGATCAGCATTCAACAGATACTACTACTTATCTAATGAGTCTATCTTATCAGCTGATTCTTCAATCTTCAACAAGGCTTTAGTGAGGAAGATTCAGTTGTTGACAACTGCAAAAACTTCCAGAATCAGTGACTTGCTCAAGTAATCTGATTGATTACAATTTTGTACACAGTCATCTTCAGAGCTGTTACAGAAATTGTAAGTGGATTGAAATCTCACCCAGAGTATTTCTATGCACCGCATCTGGATCTTTTTCTGACACTGTTAAGTGTTTGATATCCATCAATAACAGAACCGGAGCTCTGATACCAATTGAAGGTGCGAGAAAGACACAAGAAAGGGGGGTTTGAATTATGTTTTCACTCTTAAAAACTTTTCGCCTCTTATCCTTAAAGCACTAAGAGAACATCAGAGTTTATTAAGAGACTCTGACTTACGAAGTAGCATTCATACTTATCAAATGCGTAAAGCATATATGACAGGGAGAGTCTGAATTAGATATGCATCATTCAGAACTTGCAGTGCAGAAGCTGATCAGAGTTTAGATGCAAGGTTCTGATTTGTTTATGTAAGGTTCTGATAATTTAGAGTAATACATAAACAATAAATCAAAGCATAAGCAAGAGTAAAGAACACACGATATATCCTGGTTCACTTGAGCCATTCCCAAGCTAGTCCAGTCCACCCTCCTTAGGTGATTTCGCGTTGAACACAAGGACTTAATCCACTATAATCAATCTTGATTACAGATGCACGGGCAACAACCGGTGACTAACAACCTGCACAATCGCAGTTGTGACTAACCCACAATGAATCGTTCAGGGATTCAACTTAATGAATATAACAAACATTGAACTGCAGGTTCCAATCTCGCAAGATCTACTGCTAGGATTTCACAGCTAAACGTTCAGGGATTCATCGCAACGAATATAACGTTTACTGACCCTATTTCAGGATTTACCACAATGACACCAAGCCATTGTCTTCTCAAGTCTCTGATCACACTGATCACTTGAGGAATCCTAATTCACATAAAATTAGTTGTTCTAGAGATTACAAAGATGCTTCTTAATAAGCAGATTACTCCTAAGTTTATGTACAGAAGAACACACAAGTGTTCAAGCAAGATGTGAGCAATAGCTCCTTGCTATCTTAAGAAACTACAAAGATGTATTATTGATTTGACAGTTGTTGACATCTTGTAGATCTTCTTCTTCTTCGTCTTCTTGGTTGAGCAAGCATTGAGCAACAACTTTTTTCTTCAGATCTTCAATGTAGCTCAGACGAGAAGGTGGTTGATGACTTGATTAATTTGCAATGTTGTCTTCTTCATCAACAGCTTCTGTACCAATTTGTTGTTGTGTTGATTCCTGATCTTTGAGCTTCAACAACAATGGCCATGTGTAAATGGTGATAGCTTTCGATGTTTAAGTTTTACAATGAGAACTCATCATTATTGCTATCTTCACACAATGACTTGATCAATTCTCCATTGATGAACTGAATCGATACCTTCATAAGCAAATACTCCTTTCTTTAAATATCCCAGTAAAATATAGCCGTTTGAATTACTGTTGGCTGTTGGAAAAGAGACATTGTGTAATGATAAAGCTGTACTGACACATCTCCTTTTTACTGTGGAGGAAGTGACATGATATATCTTCTTGGGCGCTGTGTGCAGTCTTTCACAACGGTAACATTTATCTTCAAATCTTCAGAGGCTTCTGATGGTAAATAATTGAAGCATGAGAAGAGACTTTATAACTGGGTCTTCAGATCTTTTAAGTCTTCCGTCTTCAAAACTGTCCATTAGGAATCCGTCTTCAGAGTCTTCAGCACTTGACCTTTGGAACCATAGTTTTCAGAACGCATAAGTCTTCAGAATCTTTCTGCACTTGGTCTTCAGAGCCTTCAGCCTTCAGAGCTTCAAGTCATGAGAGTCTTCAGCACTTTGGTTCTCCATAGGATTATCTTCTTCAGAAGCTTCGCTATCTTCAGAATCACAACCACTTTCAGAGAGCATCCACAAGAGCATTGCAACAACAATATCGGCATCCATGGATCTGACTGATCATGATCAGATACAGAAGCATACTTGCTTCTTGCGACTTGTGTCACACATAGTAACTTCGCATATAATCAATTACGCACGTTTGGGTGATGCTTGTTGGATCTGATATCTTCTATGATTATGATCTGCACACAACACACATTAGAACATAAAATGGTTCTTTCACAAATACCATTGTTATCATCAAAACATAGAGACGACTTGTAAAGACAACTCTTGCTCTAACAACATGAATGTACATCCATATTGTGGTAACAATTTGCACAATGATGGGAAATCTTGGTGGTTAAAATTTGGGGTATGACACTTTGCTCATCCTATGGCATCTCTTCGAAAGAGTCTCGGAGAAAAGTATGATGAAGCTTATTTCCATCGAATGGCATCTCCTCAAATGAATTTCGATGAGAAGTTTGATGAAGACCCTTACAGTTTGTCTGCCTAAACCTTGTCAAGAGAACAACATGATAAGAAGAAACTGAGACCAGTTCCGTGGCTGAAGACCAGGATCGAAGGGAAGTTTATTTCAAGAAACTGAGACTAGTTCCATGGCTGAAGACCAGGATCGAGGGGAAGTTTTACCCTTTTCTAGGAATAATTGCTTAGTAAAAGAAGATGGGTAAACATGTTCCAGCATCGAGAATTTGTCATTGTTCAAGTTATCATGTAATATATATCCACAGTCAAAATTCTGGGTATTCTGATATTTAATCCTCTTTTACCTTAAGGTCCAAGAAGATTAAATAGGGGCATCTATAATACCCTAAATTTGGATCCTAAGATTCCATATCATTTGCATATCATATGAACATACTTTCATACATCACTAACCCATCACAAGTACAAGATATGTGTGCTTACTTGCTTCACAGGTTAGGTGATCCCCTTGAAGCCCAAGCAGATGAATTATCAAGGAATAAAAATCATATTCAACACCACAAGTCTCTATATCATCCATTAAGATCAAGAAATTCCACTCATCAATAATCAAGTGCAAAATTGCATCATTTCAAGTCAATAAAGCCCCAAGTTCATCTGGTGCACCAATTAGGATTTTGGTTGACCAGGGCCTCCAAAGTGAATTTTTTATCTGGGCATGATCCAAGACCTTAAGATATGTTTCAAGGACCTCAAATACATCATATTAGTCCATTCATATGATTGTATTGATTCAAAGAACTTGATTCACAAACAATGCAAGAATTCAAATCCATATGAACCACAAATTAGTGTTTTGACGAAAAGTCAACCATACCTTTGACTTTTGGAAATGACATGATCTCCAACCTTAGGATATGATTCTAGACACTCAAATATACCCTTGAAATCCATTCACAAGTTTAAAATCGCCTTGGGATATTCATTCATTGAAAATCAAGAATTAGGGTTTCTCTGTACAAAATTCATCTAATGCACAAAGTCAAAGTTTGACTTTTTGGGCAAAATTGATCATCAAAGTGTAGCGTACGATTTTTGTCAGTGACGCGACCATCTTATCGCCATGGGTTTTTTCCTAACCGCAATGGTAGGAGTTGGGTGCTACTTTCTGATTTCTTATTTATCCTATGAAGCTGGAAAGGAAAGGGAAGCTATCTAAAACTAACCTTGCACGCAAATGTTTAACTGAACCAATGCTTAAGAGATTGGGAGATCCGGGGTCAGGTTATACAATGGGGAGTTGTCAATTACCCATCCTATAAGTGGTTATCCACAGGTCATTAGCAATTATACTTACTGTTTTCTACTTACTGGTGTTTGTCTGTTGTAGGTTGGGAAAGTTTCTCCTTTGGGAGTGTTTGAGAGAGAGTTTTTGTTGATGTCGGGCTTGCCGATGTTTTTGATGAATGTGTGAAGGTACTGTACCTAAAGTTTTTTTAATTGGTGTGAAGGTACTGGACCTAAAGTTTTTGATTAGTATGCTCTCTAAGATTTTGCAATCTTATGCCTACGTATTCCCATTAAAGAAAACAGGGAAATCAGAGGAATCGTAGTTCCTCCTATTCTATGGAAGCAAAAAGATGTTTGGTGTCTTGTTCAAAGCCCAAGATTGAAGCTAAAATGTGGAGTATTTGTGTCTTGTTCAAAGCCCAAGATTGAAACTAAAAGGTTTGACGGAGAGAGAATTTGTCATCTCTAAAGGGAGACAGTCTCGTCTGTTTATCACAACTGTTGGGTGACTGATTATAAAGGAGAATTACCTTAACTAGGATATGTGAATCCAGCAATGCCATAATTTCCTTTATAATGGATTTGTCCTGAAGGAGAAAATTTTAACTCAGTATAGAGTAATTCCATTTTTCCTTAGGAATCTTTCATGCTAAGAGAGGGACAGTGATGTGGATGTTTGTAATCTAGAGGCTTGCCACTTACAGCTGTTTAGATGAAAGAGGAGGATTTACCAGGATAAGAGATGGACTACAGCTTGGATATTTGAATCAGCAAGTGTGCCACTTACAGTAGTTATCTGGGATTAAGGTTTATTTTAATTTATCTGTTTTGATGAGTGATAATACAGAGAAGTATCTTCCTACAGAGAGTTTTTGATTTCCTCTGAGGGGATGTTGATTTTTGTGTGCCTTGATCCAAGCCCAATGTTGAAGCTTAGAGATTGATTGACTCCACTGGAGAGGTCATTATACAAAGCCTAAGAGGAGGCTAGAAAGACAAGCTGACTCTTTTGGGGATGTCATTATACAAAGCCTAAGAGGAGGCTGGTCATTGACTTTTGGGGAAGGTTTTTATCTGTCTTGTACAAAGCCCAAGATTGAGGCGAAAAAGACTCATTGACTCCACTGGAGATATATTTGGGGTGACTTGTACAAAGCCCAAGATTGAGGCTAAAAGAGAATTGACTCCAATGGGGAGGTTCCGTATGTGTCTTGTACAATGCCCAAGATTGAGGATAAAAGGAGATTGACTCTTCTTAGGGAGGTTAATTCACAAAGCCTAGAAGAAGGCTGGGAGGAATTAAATCCGTTGGAGAAATAATTATACAGAGCTTAAGAGAAGGTTAGAAGGATTTGACTTTGCTAGAGAAATTTTATATATGTCTTGTACAAAGCCCAAGATTGAGGCTAAAAGAACTGACTCAGCTGAGGATATTTCAGGTGTCTTGTACAAAGCCCAAGATTGAGGCTGAAAAAGTTGACTCAACAAGAGAGTGCTTTTGAGGCTAACTCTACTGAGGAAAATAATTATACAAAGCCTAAGAGGAGGCTAAAAAGGGTTGACTCAACAAGAGAGTGCTTTTGTTTGTCTTGTACAAAGCTCAAGATTGAGGCTAAAAGATATTTAACTCAATAAGAGAGTGTTTAAGATAGAAGATTGACTTAACAAGAGAGTGTTTTAAGGTGATTAATTGACTCAACAAGATAGTGCTTTGAGGTGATTGAAGAAGAAAGAATCACTATACAAAGCCTAAGAAGGGGCTGGAGAATTTTTTATACAAAGCCTAAGAGGAGTCTATTCTTCTGGTGAGGATTATTGAGATCCAGAGGCATGTCCAAAGTGGGGAATCAACTCTTGCTGAGGATTACTGAAGAGTTGAGGTATCAGATGCCTTGAGGTTCTGATAGGCTAATATTGTATTGATGATAAGCTGACCCTTATCTGGGGAAGTTTAGGATGAAAGATTGAGTTTTAGAACCTATGGAGGTTTTAACTCTGCTGGAGATTGATCAAATGACCAGGGTTTCTCCTGTGTTTGCCGGGAGCTTGAGGATTCCTTAATATCCAAAAGGAGATTAGACTGTCCAAGTCTACTGGTATGAAAGGTTTATCTTTGTATGATGCCCAAGAGGAGGCTTGTGCTTTAAGGGATGATGATCAACCCTAAATTGGTCAGAGGTTTTGACTCTTTGGAAAGACTGCTCTAACAGAGGATGACTAAGTTTTGTCCTATTCCTTTAAGAGGTCTCTGGGTCCTTGTACTAAGCCCAAGAGGAGGCATGGAAATTTCTAAGAAGCCTAAGGGTCCTTGTACAAAGCCCAAGAGGAGGCGGGGATGCTTTTAGGAAGTTTGTGGTTCCAAACTTTAGAAAAGTTCAAGAAAGGTTTCACCGGGAATAATCCTTTCTTTAGTGAACAATTCTAGGGTTTGAAGAAATTCAAGAGAGGTTTCACTGGGAATTAATCCTCTCTGGTTTAATGAATTTCTTTGAGAAATTTCTAACAGTGACAGTTTGAGAAAAGTTTCACCGGGAATAATGTCTTTCTCTTTGTTCCATATTGTATAAGCCCAAGAGGAGGCAAGACTATATCTGGAATTCCTATGGGGAACTAGTTTTGACTGTGTTGAAAGAGTGACCACTGGCTTTATTTAGTTCTAGACCTAATTGTCGGGGAAAACTCTAAGCTGATATATACAGACATATATATACAGATATATATAGACAAGTATGTAAAAGAGGGTAGGAGGACTTACAGGTGAGCAAGCTTTCAGCACAAACAAATATTTATATATGTGCAAGTATGTAAAAGAAAGCTGTTTAAAACTTACAGGTGAGCAAGCTTCCATTGTAACAGCTGTATGGTTAGTTGTTCAAGAAATTAAAGAAAGTTTTGATAACAACTATGAATTTGAACCTAAATCAAAAGGGAAGTTGTTTTGAAAAGATTGGGGCTTACACTTAAGGAGAGGCCCACAGTTTGCTTTAAAAAGAAATGGGACTTACAACACAAGGGGAGACCCACATTATTTTATGTACAAGGGGGTTAGGTCTTACACTCTATTAGAGGCCCAAATTATATTAAGAGAAAGATGGGACTTAAAACACAAGGGTAGGCCCAGATGATTTTTGTTTAAAAGGAGACGATCGCGTCGCGGTTTTCGAAACACAGTGGGATTTATACAATGACTGAGGCCCAAAAAGGTTTATGTACAACAAGGATTAGGTCTTACACTCTATTAGAGGCCCAAAAGTGTTTTATTTTATACAAAAGATGGGGCTTACAAATCAAGGAGAGGCCCACAGTTTTTGTTTTGAAAGCGGCGATCGCGCCGAGATTTTTGAAATCGTGTCGGGACTTAGACAGTAACTGAGGCCCAAAAATGGTTATATACAAAGGGATGGGCCTTACACTCTATTAGAGGCCCAAAAGTGTTTTAAAATTTAAAATCAAGAGGAAACCCTAATTTAAATTAAAATGTCATTTTTCAAAGGAAATTTAAATAATAAATGATAAAAATATCAAATATATTCAAAACAAATTTTATACTTTGAAAAATATTTTGAAAAATCATGTTTAATTACATGAAAGTTTGAAATTCATTTGGAATGAAAAATCAAAGTGAGAAATTCATTTTTTTAAATGTTTGAAAACGATTAAAATGAAATTAATTACAAAAATTCTAACCATATTAAATAAATAATACAAATTAGATGTTTTTGTAAAATAAAATATTTAAACATTTTTGTGAATTTTGAAAAAAAGAATTAATTCAAAAACACAAATATTCAGAGAGAAATTAATTTTTGAATTAATTAAACAAAATAACTAAAATTCAAAAATTTGAAAAAGGGCGCCAAGAACACTTGGTTCTTGCCCGCGTCCCCTGTTTTTCCAGATTTACATTTTCCCACTTTTCTCCATGATTACTCAATGGTTTTGCATGATTTAAGTACCAATCTTGTTCGTTTTTGAAAAAGGATCACAACCATAAAGATTAATTGCATTTATATTAAGTATGGAGTGAGAAATAAGAGGATAACCTCAAGAACCCTAATTTCAGCATTAACACAATGAAATTTCATACACGGTTGATTCATGGGAATTGATTGAGGGTTATTACTCTACATACATGCATAAACAAGATGGTAACTCAAAAATTCATTTATGATGCATGGATTATAGAGTTTGAAGGATTCAAGCTTACGTCTTGCAGCTGGTGACCGAGCTTGATGATGGAGGTGTTACAGAGGTGTTCCAATGATCTTGACAGCTTCCTTAGGTGCCAAGGAGTGTGTTTGAATGCTTGGAGTGGATTAAAATATGCTGGAACTTGATGAGGCACCCTAACTGTAACTCTGTCAAGAACTTGAGCAATTGGCTGGTGATTTGATGAATTTGATGTTCCAGATATTATTTTAGTGTTAAGATACCTACATATGTTGTATATGAGGTGTGTGATAGGTTTGGTTGGAATCACTCTCAATTTCAAAATCCGATAGTGACTTGAGTTAGAAGGCAAAATTGGAGTGAAAGAGAGATTTTGAGTAAAGCATCAGTTTGGGTGTTTTGTTGTACTCAAACTGATCACAAATGAGCTCTATTTATAGTAGAGCAAGTTTGTTTTGGCTGCAATAGTGAATGGCAACCGCAACAGGTCTGTGGAAAATGTTGATCCAATGGAATCTCAAGTCTCCTCTAGCCATTGACTTGAGGTTAAAGCACAGACTATGAGTCCTCTGTGGTAGGGATAAGGCTTGACTAAACTTGGATAACATTGTCTTGATGAATGCCATCTCTATGCATCAGTTAAATGCTTGGAAACAAAATTGACCATTTGAAGCATCTTGAATTTTAGGAGTGTCATGCCTAAACTTAGATCCTTGGACTTGTGAGGCTGGTGGATCAGTGTTTATCCTTTGGTTGTTCTCCCTTGAGGTGTGCAGATGGATAACCATGCTTGAACTTGTCCAATTTTACTAATTCGAGCAAAACTGCCAAATTCTGTCTTGCACAAGACAATTTGAAATGGTGATTTTGAGGAGATCATATCTCCTTGCTTAGATGTAGTTATGGAAAACTCTTGTGCTTTTTAGAAATCCCTCATATGGTACAAACCATGTGTGATCATAGTTGGTCTTGAAACTATTTGGATCCCATTGAAAAAACCTCATGAACTTTGATGTTCAACGCTGGTAACTTAGGCAGATTTTCACTAAGTGTTAAAAAAAGTGTCATTTTCTTCATTTTTGTCATTTTGATCACTCCATAACTTAAAATCCATTAAGAATTGGAGTTTGATGTAGTTGAAGCTTTTGTAGAGTGTGGGAAGACCTACAAATCAGCCTTTGTATCACCCAAAATGGCTGCTTGGATCAAAAGTTATGATCCTTGAAAGTTGGTCTCAAAACCATCCAAATTTAGTAACTTAAAAAAAATTCAAATTTTCAAGATTACCCCTTTTACAAGTTATCTTGGTTTCTTAATCAATCCTTGTTCAAATGACATTATAAGTCATATTTTATGAAAATATGAGTCATAAAGATCATTTTTGCCAAAAAAGTCATGTTTTGACTTTTGGCTCCGGAGCGGTTTGGCGCGTAAAAACCCTAATTCTCGACTTTTGGGGAATGCATCCTCTGAGGGTAATTTAGCTTTGCAAATGGATTCTTACGGTTATTTTGAGCATATTGAGTCACATGTGGGAGTCTTGGCTCATCCTCTTGTGAAAATCTAACTCTGGAGTTCCCGGTCGTCCAAAACCCTAATTTGGCGACATCGGGTGTTTCGAGGCTCAAGCCACCTGGAATGTGGCAACTTTTGTACTTGATTTTTTATATGAGGGTCCTCTTAATCCTTTGTGGATGTTTTAAGAGGTTATACAAGTTGAAGATCATGTCATTTCTTGATTGATCTTTTGTCTAAATGATCTGGGAGGACTCAAAACCCATATTCTTGATTGTAGTGAAAGCTCAACAATCCTTAAGGAGATTAAGGAGGCATGAAGGTACATCTATATTGTGATGACAATTTGCACAATGATGGGAAATCTTGGTGGTCAAATTTGGGGTATGACGGATGCCTCTATTTAGTCTCTTGGACCCGAAGGTGTGAATGGCGAAGGTATTCGGACATTCGGGGTGCAAGAGGATTAAATATCGGAATACCCGAAATTTTGACGGTGGTTATGAATGTTAGCGGTTTGCTCATCCATATTATTTCTCCAAGTAATGATACTTAGAAAAGGGTAAAAAACTCCCCCTCGATCCTGGTCTTCGGCCAAGGAACTGGTCTCAGTTTCTAATATAAACTTCCCCTCGATCCTAGTTTTTAGCCACAGAACTGGTCTCAGTTTCTGATATAAACTTCCCCTCGATCCTGGTTTTTACCCACAGAACTGGTCTTAGTTTCTGATATAAACTTCCCCTCGATCTTGGTTTTTAGCCACGGAACTGGTCTCAGTTTCTTCTTGTCAAGTTCCTTCCTTGACAAGGGATGCTATATATAGCGATTTTCATCAAACTTCTCGCCAAGCTATACTGAGGAAGACGCCATTTGATTAAAAAAGACTTGATGTCAGACTTGCAGGGGGGAACCCATTTGTCTGAACTGCAGAGGTGTGCAAACTTCTCTATTGGAGATGCCATTTGTCGACCTACTGAGGAAAAACGAGTCTCTTGAGAGACTGCTTTTTGCTTTGGGATTTTACATCATACTTTTCTTCGAGACCTTTTCGGAGAAATGCCATGTGATGTAATCCAATTTTGAGGCACTGATGACTTCATTGAAAGCAAACTTTTCGGGGAGAAACGGTTGTATTGCCAAAGTCTTCGGTTGAGAGGCTTCCTCTGTGGATTTTCTTTAATCCGGGAAAGCAAAAATATCATCTTCAATGGTGAAGAGTGATGTTCCAGAGGTGTCTGTCGAATGTTTTCTTGCCTTTCTGAGGTTCAAGTTATCAAAGTGGTCAAGGATAGTCTCTAATCTTGAAATAAACTGGGGAGAGATTGTTCAAATGATACATTTCCTGACGGGGAAAGGACAACTGACAACTTGATTGACAAGAGGACTTTTATCATTTGGGAAAATGAGTATGACCCGAGTGATATTAATTCAATATGATTATGAATGTGAATCAATTATGCATGATGTATGTATGTTTATGCTGACAAAACTGACGCGACATACAGACTAAGTGGATGAACACAACTGGATACACGGCCACTGCGGGGGATGAAAAGTATCACTAGTTCAAAATAGCAATCCTGCCTTGCTTAGAAGAGGTAGACCCAGTGGGGGTGAAAGAATCGTCAATCGGTCTTAAGAGGTAAGAACTCTGCCGGGGATCTCAGATGAAACATGGCATCTGAAACAGTTGATCCTTTATTCAGGTGCACTGGTTTAGAAGGAGTACTTTGATTCTGCACTCTGAGGTTCAATTGCTTTCGGAGAAGCGATCGATGTTCTTTTCGATGTTCAAAGTCAAAAGGAATTGTCATCCTTATTTTAAAAGCAGAAAAAATTTTGACAAGTAAATTCATTTTTGTTTTATTTCAAGAATTGTTGATCATGTTAAAATGTCATTCTGTAATGCTAAAACAAATGAGAATTGCAAACAAAAGCACTAGGGCTCAAATTTTATTGACAAGATGGAAATCAGCCAAACGCGTGATCCCATAGAGTATTTACAAAGTTTAGAAAATTATAATTTAAGGGAAAAGGGATACATTGAAATATAACGACCGTTATCCTTCTACCAACTTTGAATTTGGGACATCCTGAGCTTCTGTCGAAGATGACCTTGACTGGAGTTTTCCGGCGGATGGTGTTACCGCTGGGGACTTTAACCTTGTCGGACGTAGTTACTTGCCATGAATCCCTAACTTTTTCCTGGATTGTACTTTGAGATTTCCAATCCGTCGGGATGATTTTTTATTATGTCTCTAATTTTTTCCTGGAACGCCCTTTCGGGTTTTCAATCCACCGAGACGTTTTTTTTAATTAGGCGAAGTATTTCTTGATTACATCAACATTTGTGGGGTAGTTTAACTCCTCTCCATCCATGGTTGTGAGTCTTAAGGCGCCGCCTGTGAAGGCTTTTGTGACCACATAGGGGCCGTCGTAATTCGGAGTCCATTTACCCCGGGAATCAGTGAGGAATGATTGTATCTTCTTAAGCACAAGGTCTCCTTTTCTGAAGATGCGAGGTCGGACCTTTTTGTCAAACGCTTTCTTCATCCTTTGTTGATATAATTGACCGTGGCATAGAGTTGTTATTCACTTTTCTTTGATCAGATTTAATTCGTCATGTCTGCTTTGACACCACTCAGCTTCTGTTAGCTTAGCTTCCATCAATACCCTGAATGACGGGATCTTTACTTCTATGGGAAGCACTGGCTCCATGCCATATACTAGAGAGAAAGGGGTTGCCCCTGTTGAAGTGCGGGCAGATGTGCGATAACCGTGAAGAGCAAAGGGTAGCATTTCATGCCAGTCTTTGTAGGTTATAACCATCTTTTGAACAATCTTCTTGATGTTCTTGTTAGTCGCTTCTACCATGCCGTTCATCTTAGGTCGGTAGGGAGATGAGTTATGGTGTTCGATCTTGAACTCAGCACACAACTCTTTCATCATCTTATTATTCAAGTTAGATCCATTATCTGTAATAATCTGGCTCGGAACACCATAACAGCATATGAGATTGTTTTTGATTAAGTGGACTACCACTTGTCGGGTTACATTGGTGTATGATGCTGCTTCGACCCACTTGGTGAAGTAGTTAATGGCTACCAGGATGAACCGATGTCTGTTTAAAGCTTTGGGTTCGATCATGCCAATCACATCGATTCCCCATATGGAAAAATACCATGGGGAGGAGAGAACTTTGAGGTGCGTTAGTGGTACATGGATTTTGTTTGAGTATATCTGACACTTGTGACATCTCCTCATGTACTTGTAGCAGTCGGATTCCATGGTTAACTAATATTATCCTCCTCTCAGGATTTTTCTCGCCATTGTGTGTCCGTTGGTATGAGTTCCAAAGGATCCTTCGTGAATTCTTCCATCAGCATGTTTGCTTCTGGTCTGTCTACGCATCAAAGCAAGACCATGTCAAACTTTCTTTTATAGAGTGTATCACTGCTCAGGAAGAAGTTGCATGCAAGCCTTCTGAGGGTCTTCCTGTCTTTTCAGGATGCCCCAGGTGGGTACTCCTGTTTCTGAAGGAAACATTTGATATCTTGATACCAAGGTTTGTCGTCTATGACTGCCTCAATCATGAAGAAGTAAGCGGGCCATTCTAGGCGCATTATGTCAATCTTAGGTACGTCGTTCCATTGACCTACACTAATCATGGAAGAGAGAGTGGCTAATGCATCAGCCATGTGATTTTCTTCACGAGGGATGTGATGAAACTCGATTCTGTTAAAGAATGGTTACAACCTTCTTGCGTAATCTTTGTAAGGAATCATTCCTAATTGGTATGTGTTCCAATCTCCTTTGATCTGATTTATAACCAAGGTTGAGTCTCCATACACATCCTAGTTCTTGATCCTTAAGTCGACCGCTTCTTCGAGACCCATGATACAAGCTTCGTATTTGGCCTTATTGTTTGTGCATTTGAATGTTAGTCGGGCGGTGAAAGGAATATGGGTACCCTGAGGTGTTATGATGATTGCCCCAATTCCGTTCCCGTAAATGTTGACAGCTCCGTAAAAAATTAGTCCCCATTGGGAACCTGGTTCTGGCCCTTCACTGGGTAGCGGTTCATCACAGTATTTCATTTTTAAATACATGACATCTTTGTCTGGGAAGTCAAATCCGAATGATTCCTGATCGTCAATCAGTTGGTGAACCAAATGATCGGCTAAAATACTTCCTTTGACGGCTTTCTGAGCATGGTACTCGATGTCATATTCTGATAACAACATCTGCCAACGGGCAATCCTTCCCGTGAGAGCAGGTTTTTCAAAAACGTACTTGATCGGATCCATCTTGGAGATTAACCAAGTAATGTGAAAAATCATATACTGGCGAAGACGTTTGGCTGCCCAAGCCAAAGCACAACAAGTTTTCTCGAGCATAGTGTACCGATTTTCACAGTCGGTAAATTTTTTGCTCAAATAGTAGATGGCAGACTCTTTTCTTTTGGTTTTGTCTTGTTGGCCAAGTACACAACCCATGGAGTCTTCCAAGACTATTAGGTAGATGATCAGTGGTCTTCCCTCCACTGGAGGAGACAGGATTGGTGGATTCAACAGATATTCCTTAATATTGTTGAAGGCATTTTGGCAATCTTCCGTCCATACACAGTCTTGATTCTTTTTTAGTAGTTTGAAGATTGGCGCGCATGTCGCGGTCATGAGGAATATAAACCTTGAGATGTAATTCAGAAGTCCCAGAAATCCTCGGACATGTTTTTCAGTCTTTGGTGAAGGCATTTCTTGAATGGCCTTGACCTTGTCAGGATCAACCTCAATTCCCTTTTGGCTGATGATGAACCCTAACAGTTTTCCTGAGCGAACACTGAACGTGCATTTCTTGAGATTTAAGGGGAGTTAGTACTTTCTCAGACGCTCAAATAACTTTGACAAGTGGGTCACATGTTCCTCCTCTGTTTTAGATTTGGCAATCATGTCATCAACATACACTTTGATTTCTTTGTGCATCATGTCGTGAAATAGAGTAGTCATGGCCCTTTGATAGGTTGCCCCGACGTTCTTCAAACCGAACGGAATTACCTTGTAACAAAAGGTGCCCCATGGGGTGATGAATGAAGTTTTCTCCATGTCTTCCAGTGCCATTTTGATTTGATTATAGCCCGAGAATCCATCCATGAAGGAGAAGAATTTGAACTTTGTTGTACTGTCTACCAGCATGTCAATGTGTGGGAGGGGGAAGTCGTCCTTTGGACTTGCTTTGTTTAGATCCCTGTAGTCCACACACATTCTGACTTTTTCGTCCTTTTTTGAAACTGGAACTATGTTGGCTAACCATTGAGGATATTCTAAGGCGGCGAGGAAACCCGCGGTAATCTGTTTCTGCACTTCCTCTTTGATTTTGATGGCCATGTCCAGATGAGTCCATCTCAGTCTCTGTTTTACCGGAGGACATTCTGATTTCAATGGTAGATGATGTTCCACGATGTTGGTATCCAACCCTGGCATGTCCTGATAGGACCAAGAAAATACGTCGGGAAACTCTCTGAGAAGTCTTATCAAGCTTTCTTTGACAATTGGACTGAGCAGTGCCCCAATCTTGACTTCTTTCTTTTCTTCTTCTGAACCCAAATTTACCGTTTCCAACGGCTCTTTATGAGGCTCAATAGACCTTTCCTCTTGCCTGAGTAGTTGGGAGATCTCTTCCAAAATTTCTTCGTCCTCTTCTTCTTCAGCTTCAAATACCGAGAATTCAAAGTTGGGAGAAGGCATTGGATCGTATGTTTCAATGGAGTTTAAAACAAGCAATCTGCATGACGTGATGATTCATTTTTTAGAAGAGATAGAGAGAATGCAAAAGTGTGCAGTGTATTTTCTAAAAAATGCTTGTTTTTATTTTGGCTTGTTTTAGTATTACCATTTTCTAAAAAACAAAAAGTGAAAACAGCAATAAATGCGGAAATTCATAATGACATTATTTATTTATGATTTTGTCGATTCTCGAAACTACAACCCTATAAAATAAAACTCTATCGCTTTTGGGCGAAGCGAAGAGGGATATTTACAGAAAAGGTGAGCCCTATAAAAACATCTGTTTCACCTGGGCAAGGTGAAAGGTTAAAACAAAGATGGCAATTACTTAGACTTGTGGACGACTTTCAGGACATTGGCAACAACCTATTGGCGGCGAACTCCTCGGTGAAACACAAAGTATGGTACCTTCTTTCTTAGTTTGTCCTCAGAAATGACGCTGATTTCTGGTAGAGCAGGATCGTTGGAGTCTTCCTCCCAGGCAGAGTTGTCGTAAATGACCTCTTCTGTTGTATCTTGCATAGTGTTTTCACTCTCAGGCGGATCTCCCCGTCTAGTTGGTTGGATGTCTTCGAGCCTGATACGAGAGCTTTCAGGAGCGGTGTACTTGACCAAGAAGTCGTGCTTGCCACTCGGCTGTACTAAAGTGTCCCATACTTCTGTGGGGATAGAGGAGTCATCCTTCTCGATGACGTTAACCTCAGGAAAAGCATAGTTGATTACTTTTGTTCTGCAATCTTTGCAGATTTATCGTTGCACTGGATATCTTTGAAATGTCCTGAGTAATGATCCTATGACTTGGTGGGGACATAGGTATTCTTTTTAATGATGCTCAGCTGATATGCATCGTCGGGATAACTCTTTTGCCCCTAGTCTTCTGGGTATGGCTGCCAGATAGGAAAGTCATCCATGGGATCAAAATAGTCATGATCGAAGTTGTCTTTCATCAGATCGTCTTCCCATGAGTTAGGCGGAGCACGACATTCTTTAGGATCACAATATCCGTAGATCATTCTGACGTCTGATCTTGGTATATATCTCGGACCCTGCGTGGGAAAACAAAATGGCATGTGCGTTTCTTCCTGAGACATATAACCGTTGTCGTTGAGATAAGATTTCAATTCTTCATCCGTATCGGAGGAATCACTCTTATTGATGGTGTGTACTTTTTGAGACACTGGTTGGAGGAAGCCTCTTCTACGGAAGAAGTCCTGAATGGGATGAAAACTTTTATCTTTCTTGGCAGTCTGGGTACAGGTTGAGGAGAAACCAAGACCTTTCTTTGTCCTGTTATCCGTTGGAATTATGAGTTGTCCCCATCCTTTTATGTCGTTACTCTCGATCACTTTGAGAGCGTATTTGTATGAGGAAATCGATGTCCCTCTTTCTGATTGATTCTCATTGCTCACCGAGAGTGCCTGGAATTGGGTTCCAACAACCTCCTCGGGTTCTACACAGGAGAATGATGATAAGTTGCTCACGATTAAGGCCTGCTCTCCGCACACTGTGACTAACTTGTCATTCTTGACGAACTTCAACTTCTGGTGAAGTGTCGAAGTGACTGCCCCAGCTTCGTGTATCGAAGGTCTTCCTAATAAATAGTTGTATGCTGCCCGGATGTCCATGATCTGGAAAGTGATTTGGAAAGTGTGAGGACCGATAGTTATGGGAAGATCAACTTCGCCGATAACTATTTTTTTGGATCCATCAAAGGCTTTGACGATGACCTCACTGCCTCTCATCGGAGATCCTTGAAATGATAGTCGTATCAGAGTAGATTTTGGCATAACATTCAGAGCTGATCCCGTGTCTACCATTACGCTGGCTAAAGCGTCGTCCTGGCAATTGAATGTAATGTTAAGTGCCATGTTGTGATTTTTACCTTCTTCCGGCAGTTCTTCATCACTGAATCCTAAATTGTTGCAGGAAGTGATGTTGGAAATGATGTTGTCAAACTGTTTTACCGTCACATCTTGTTCTACGAAAGCTTGGTCCAAGACTTTCTGTAAAGCTTCCCTGTGAACTTCGAAATTGAGTAGGAGAGATAACATAGAGATTTTAGATGGAGTTTGCAACAGTTGGTCCATAATGTTGTACTCGCTTCTCGGGATGAGCTTCAGCATCTCATCGTTGTTCTTTACCAGTTCTGGATTACTAGATTGATCGATTGGTTGATTAGGAACTTCTGTTTGAGGTTCCTTTTGTTTGGCGGGTTCTCCCACTCCTCTGTTGAAGATTTGGCAGCTCCGTGTTACTCGACTGATGTCGGCAATGTTTTCGACGGAGGATAATGGAGTTTCCTTTCCATTTTCGATTGTTGTTACACCGTACTTGTAAGGGATAGCCTTATCGGATTTGTACGATATTGGAACTGGCAAGTAAATAACCACATGAGCTTTCTAATTTCTCTGACCGTTATAGGCCACCTCAACCAGTTCCTAGTTGGGAACTTTTCTATTGTTAAGAGGAATTCTTGATTCATCGAGTAGAGGGATTATGGTGCAAACATCTTTGGTCCTCCCATGATCAAAGATTATGACAACGTCTTTGCTTTGATCAAGGAAATAGTCTGGTATCCTGTTAGCCGACCCAAAACTTGAACATGGTCGAATCTCTTTGTGGTCCAACTGATTTTGAAGATCCGCTCGTACGAGGTAGCATCCTTGGTTGTTCTCTGAACAAACTCTACAGCACTCGTAGTTGTGGAGTGGCACTCGGCCACCCCCGCTTTGTATGCAGTGCATCTTAACTAGATCTGTTTCCATCGAGCAAACATCCTGACTTTGATATCTACTAGGATTCCCATCAGTCATACTGATCTACTGTGTAGCTTCATCCAAGTATATTGGAAGCCACCAGTGGTCCAACAAGTGTTGAAGTGTTCTTTGGACAAGTGCACACCCTTGATCGTTCTTACAACACTCTTCACAGTCTTGATAATCATGTGAAGCAAGAAAGCCGAGCCTGGCTTGCTTAGCGTGTAATTCTACCAGACTGGTATTCATCAAGCGTATGTCAAAAATCTGAATCATATTGACTTGATGGTTACTTCTATCACGGTAATCCTGAATCCATCCGAGATCCATCTGCCGTTGGAGGGCCTCTTGTACAAAAGAGCATCCCTGATTGCTTATTGAGGAGATCGGACAGGTATTGTAATCGTGTCGTGGCAGATTATGATATTGACTTTGCCTTGAGTGCAACGCCACCAAGTTGACATTCATTTCCAGAATGTTGTGGTTCTGAATAATGTTGGGGATTGCGTGGGCTATATTGACTTCACGGATTTGGTGGTCCTGGATCCAACCCAGATCCATCTGTTCTTGTAGAGCTAATTATACTACGGGACACCCCTGATTATTCTTTAAGTAGATATCACACTGGTGATAATTGTGAGGCGTTACATGACCCTACCCGCTATGTCTACAATGCATCCTGACCTGATTGGTTCCTAATAGGAGTACATCATGAATTTGATAACTGTGGTTAACCTCTTCCTCTATCAAATTTACTGCAGTCTTTTCATGCTGTGGCAACGGGTTCTTCTGAACATTTGGATTAGTATCTTTGAAAGATAAGACCTCGTTCTTGACAAGCTTCTTCACATCAGACTTGAAACTGATACAAATCTCAATGTTGTGCCTCGGTTCTCCTTGATGGTAAGGGCAAGCTTGATCCGCTTTGAACCAAAATGGCGGAGTTTCTGGTACTGTAAGAGGAGACCTGGTTTGGACATGCCCCTTGGCCAGTAGAAGTGGAAATAATTCTGCGTACAACATCGGTATAGGGTCGAACCATGACGGTCATGTCGTACGATTGTTGTTGTTATACTGTGGACGAGCTTGCTGAAGAGGCTGTTGTGTCCTTTACTGGTACTATTGTTGATTTGGTTGGCTTTGAGCAACCTATGGTTTATAAGTCAGAGCCGGCGTTAGGTTGATAGCGGGAGTTACAGTCGTTACAGGTTGATACCATAGCCTTTGCTTTCCGAGAGAGATATTACCAATATCTTGCTCTTTTTTCTTTGGGAAAGCGCCACCGTATCTTTTGGTACTGCTTGTTGGCTCAACATCTTTGATCAACCGTCCTTCTCGTACTGCTTCTTCAAGGCGCACTCCCATGTTCACCATTTCAGTGAAGTCACTGGGCGCACTTGCAACCATTCGGTCGTAATAGAATGAGCTCAAGGTTTTCAGGAAGATCTTGGTCATCTCCTTTTCTTCAAGAGGGGGACAAATCTGGGCGGCAATTTCACACCATCTCTGAGCATACTTTTTAAAAGTTTCTTTGTCCTTCTGCGACATTGCTCTGAGTTGATTCCTATCCGGTACCATGTCCAGGTTATACTGCTGAACGAAGACAACCCCGAGATCTCTGAAAGTGATACCATTTGAGTGCGGCACCGGTTAAATTGTCTTGGAAGTAATGGATCAGTAGCTGCTGATTCTCTGTCTGAGTTGACATCTTTAGAGCATACATAACCAAATGACTTTGAGAGCAAGAGTTGCCCTTGTATTTTTCAGAGTCAGGCACCTTAAATTTGTGCGGGATTTTCACATTAGGGACCAGACAGAGGTCTGCGGCGTCCTTTCCGAATAAGTCCTGACCACGAATGGCATGCAATTCCTTCGCATCTCCAAGAATTGTTCCTGGAACTCATTCATCCTTTCGTACATGACTTCATTTCCACCAGAGATTACTTGTGGAATCTGTCCTTCCGGGACAGTGTGTACCACTGGTTGTGGTATAGTCATTACGGCAGTGACTCTTGGTGCTTCCAAGCCCCGAAGTTTGTAACCTTCAAGAGTTGCTGTCATAACTCTTGCATCTTGCTTTCCCGAAGTTTGTAACCTTCAGGCCCAGCTGATCCTGCTGCAGCTTCTGGGTCTTCAGTGACTGGAGGGATGTATCCTTCAGGGACAAAGTTGATAGGCATGCTCCAGGGGCGATCTTTAGGCATGTTGTACCGAGGATCATATGTCTCCACTATGGGCGTAGATGTGATCTCTGAGATCACAGTCCTTTGTTGTTGCCTCTGAGCTGCTGCCAGGGATTGCATGTCACTGTGAAGTTTTTTCAGATCTTCCTTCAGAGCGTCGATTTCTTCTCTCAGCTCTCTGTTCTCTTCCTCGAGATCGTCCATTTTCTTTTGTCGATTGGCCTGAGTATTGTATGAGTGAGACAGTTTGACTCTAGAATCGTGACACATACATGAGACTCGAAGATAGGAAGAACGCTTTATGTGAGAATGATGAATGATATGCAACGATATATATTTTTTTGTTTTTATCAAGAAAACTTCAACAAGTAGATTGCAAATATCATACAGTAAAGGGTGGAGACCTTGTTTTATTTATTGAATTTGAAAGATTGCAGAAAGGGAAAATACAGTATTTTACAAAGTGCTGTAAAGGAAATGTCTAAACTTATGGATCCTGAGTCCTTTCTGAAGAGGGCTCAGATGTTGGTTCTGGTATTTTCCTTTTCTTTAACCAGGGCTCTTTAGCCATTGTCGGGTTGTCAGTCCTTTGCCAAGTGAAAGGAGTGAGCAAGTTCCTTTGATCTTCTATAGCATGCTGTTCTAGAATCTCAATCAGAGCATCATTTTCTTTTAACAGTTCCTGAATTTTGGTACACTCCACATTGAGGATTCAGTACTTATTTTTCCAAGAGCTTTTCTCCCGTTGAACTTTGTTGAGAGCGACCTAGAGTTTTTCTGTGTCGGACATAAAATAAAGGACAGATTCCTTTAACGGAATAACTTCTTGACGAGGGTAGGGCATCCTCAACTTGAGAGCTCTAGTTTGTACCCAGTGGAGATAAGGTTCCATGGAGGTACAATTTGGCCTTCCTAGAGACTCTCTTCCTTTCTTGTGAACATGTTACCAGGCATGCACTATTTCCTTCTTTAGTGCCCTGTCATTTTCCACTTCCTTGAAGAAAAGACCTTCCAGATAAACATTATGCTGGATATTCTTCATTGGGTATCCGAGTTGATGGCGAACTAAAATTGGATGATAGTTGATTCCTCCTTTAGTTCCTATGAGGGGTACATTAGGGAAGTTTCCGCACCTGTCGATGATTTCTATTCCCTCATAAATCCTATCATACCAATCTATGTCAGAGTTGGTAAGAGACATGATCCTTTGTGACCAATGTAGAGTACTCTTGAGATCCCAAAAAGTAGCAGACTTGGGTAAATGGGAAATGAACCATTTGTAAAGCAAGGGTACATAACATGTGATCATTCCTCCACTGTACAGGTTCCTTAAGTGTACAGAATGATAAGCATCTGCGACCAGGGTTGGTACCAGGTTCCCTATCAGAAATATCTTAACAACATTAGTATCAACGAAGTTGTCAACGTTGGGAAAGAGGAATAACCCGTATGTGAGTAGGACAAAGATATCTTTGAAAGCAGTTACATTTCTTATACTGGCAAAGTACAGGGCTTTCTCTACCAAAAACTTGGCTGGTAAACCTTGGATCTCTCCCTTGGTGGTCATGTGAGTCTTAACTTCCGACTCGTCCAAAGAGATAGCTCTTACGATGACCTGATCTTTTGGAATTTCTTCGTGTCCAGAAAAGGGAGCTTGATCAATGATAGGTAAATCAATCAGATGAGAGTACTCTTCTAATATGGCGCTAGTTGGTAATCCGGGAACGTGAAGCAGTGATAAACCGAATCGTATAACTGAATTAGCGTAGACAGGATTCCTTCAACTACATGGACCCTTAACAGAGACAACAAACCTCCGTGCTTAGCTCTGAAAGCATCAAAGTTGGTGATCATCCTTGCCAACCCCCTTAAATCTTCTAGTTTTGGAGCCTTGAAGGTGTACTTGTGCGTATTTCTTCTACCGAAATCCATAACACAATCTCTCTCTGATATTTGCAATTATTGTTTTAGTTTAACTTGAAAAAAGGAGAGAGGAAGAAAAAGAGATTTTTCTTTGTTTAAGAGTTTTTTAGATGAATGCATGAATGCAGCACACAAAAACATTGAAAAAACATGGGTTCAAGGGTTCAACGTCACGAGCATGGAGTCATGGCTCTACCCATCCTCAAAGGTTGTATTCTGGTCAATTTTTGTACCTGTAGAATGGATCCTAAGGTTCCCAAAATCATTGACCCCACTATGGATATCAACAGCAAGATGGTTCACCCGAGCGAGCTGTAGCATCCTAGGGTAATCTCATTTGAGTGTAGTGTCGCGTATCAACTATTCCCGATAGTCACTGCACTATCAAGTGGTCATAAGGTTAATGCCTACTAAATCCTCAGGTTCACAGGCGCCGCACTAGGAAAACTCTGCTTTCACAACAATCGGTTGTTCAGCAGGCAGAATTCCACAGGCCCTCGCCTGATTCGATGGTCTACCAGGTTCGCTTGTTTGGGATTCACTCCCTACAAGTTTCCCTGTCTATGCCATCCCTTATCTTAGGTTTCTCTCAAACTTTCCAGATGCGTATCAATCGTATTCCCATTGACAGAAAAATAAATATGGATATCTAGTAGAAAAAGCAGTATATATAGTATATAGTATGATTGCTAATAGCCTAGACCTCTTAGGAGTTCCAATCCTAATCCTAGATCGACTCCCCAGCAGAGTCGCCATTTTACTGTAGCGTGCGATTTTTGTCGGTGACGCAACCACCTTATCGCCATGGGTTTTTTTCCTAACCGCAATGATAGGAGTTGGGTGCTACTTTCTGATTTCTTATTTATCCTATGAAGCTGGAAAGGAAAGGGAAGCTATCTAAAACTAACCTTGCACGCAAATGTTTAACTGAATAAATGCTTAAGAGATTGGGGTGTTCAGGGTCAGGTTATACAATGAGGAGTTGTCAATTACCCATCCTATATGTGGTTATCCACAGGTTGTTAGCAATTATACTTACTATTTTCTACTTACTGGTGTTTGTCTATTGTGGGTTGGGAAAGTTTCTCCTTTAGGAGTGTTTGAGAGAGAGTTTTTGTTGATGTCGGGCTTGCCGATGTTTTTGATGAATGTGTGAAGGTACTGTACCTAAAGTTTTTTTGATTGGTGTGAAGGTACTAGACCTAAATTTTTTGATTGGTATGCTCGCTAAGATTTCACAAACTTATGCCTACGTATTCCCGTTAAAGAAAACAGGGAAATTAGAGCAATCGTATTTCCTCCTATTCTATGGGAGGAAAAAGATGTTTGGTGTCTTGTTCAAAGCCCAAGATTGAAGCTAAAAGGTGGAGTATTTGTGTCTTGTTCAAATCCCAAGATTGAAGCTAAAAGGTTTGACAGAGAGAGAATTTGTCATCTCTAAAGAGAGACAATCTCGTCTGTTTATCACAACTGTTGGGTGACAGATTATAAAGGAGAATTACCTTAACTGGGATATGTGAATCCAGCAATGCCATCATTTCCTTTATAATGGATTTGTCCTAAAGGAGAAAATTTTAACTCAGTATAGAGTAATGCCATTTTCCTTAGGAATCTTTCATGCTAAGAGAGGGACAATGGCGTGGATGTTTGTAATCCAGAGGCTTGCCACTTACAGCTGTTTAGATGAAAGAGGAGGATTTACCAGGATAAGAGATGGACTGCAACTTGGATATTTGAATCAACAAGTGTGCCACTTACAGCAGTTATCTAGGATTAAGGTTTGTTTTAATTTATCTATTTTGATGAGTGATAATACAGAGAAGTGTCTTCCTACAGAGAGTTTTTGATTTCCTCTAAGGGGATGTTGATTTTTGTGTGCCTTGATCAAAGCCCAAGGTTAAAGCTAAGAGATTGATTGACTCCATTACAGAGGTCATTATACAAAGCCTAAGAGGAGGCTGGCTCTTTTGGGGATGTCATTATACAAGCCTAAGAGGAGGATGGTCATTGACTTTTGGGGAAGGTTTTTATCTATCTTGTACAAAGCCCAAGATTGAGGCAAAAAAGACTCATTGACTCCACTGGGGATATATTTGGGGTGTCTTGTACAAAGCCCAAGATTGAGGCTAAAAGAAAATTGACTCCACTGGGGAGGTTCCATATGTGTCTTGTACAAAGCCCAAGATTGAGGCTAAAAGGAGATTGACTCTACTTAGGGAGGTTAATTCACAAAGCCTAGAAGAAGGCTGGGAGGAATTGACTCCGTTGGAGAAATAATTATACAGAGCTTAAGAGAAGGTTAGAAGGATTTGACTTTGTTGGAGAAAGTTTATATATGTCTTGTACAAAGCCCAAGATTAAGGATAAAAGAACTGACTCAGTTGAGGATATTTCAGGTGTCTTGTACAAAGCCCAAGATTGAGGCTGAAAAAGTTGACTCAACAAGAGAGTGCTTTTGAGGCTAACTCTACTGAGGAAAATCATTATACAAAGCCTAAGAAGATGCTAAAAGGGTTGACTCAACAAGAGAGTGCTTTTGTTTGTCTTGTACAAAGCCCAAGGTTGAGGCTAAAAGATATTTGACTCAACAAGAGAGTGTTTAAGAAAGAAGATTGACTCAACAAGAGAGTGTTTTAAGATTGACTCAACAAGAGAGTGCTTTGAGGTGATTGAAGAAGAAAGAATCAGTATACAAAGCCTAAGAGGAGACTGGAGAATTTCTTATACAAATCCTAAGAGGAGGCTATTCTTGTGCTGAGGATTATTGAGATCCAGAGGCAGGTCCAAATTGGGGAATCAACTCTTGCTAAGGATTACATAAGAGTTAAGGTATCAGATGCCTTGAGGTTCTGATAGGCTAATGTTGTATTGATGATAAGCTGACCCTTATCTGGGGAAGTTTAGGATGAAAGATTGAGTTTTAGAACCTATGGAGGTTTTAACTCTGTTGGAGATTGATCAAATGACCAGGGCTTCTCTTGTGTTTGCCGGGAGCTTGAGGATTCCTTAAGATCCAAAAGGAGATTAGACTGTCCAATTCTATTGGTATGAAAAGTTTATCTTTGTATGATGCCCTTGAGGAGGCTTGTGCTTTAAGGGATGATGATCAACCCTAAATTGGTCTGAGGTTTTGACTCTTTGGAAAGACTGCTCGAACAGAGGATGACTAAGTTCTGTCCTATTCCTTTAAGAGGTCTCTGGGTCCTTGTACTAAGCCCAAGAGGAGGCATAAAAACTTCTAAGAAGCCTGAGGGTCCTTGTACAAAGCCCAAGAGGAGGCGGGGATGCTTTTAGGAAGCATGTGGGTCCAAACTTAAGAAAAGTTCAAGAAAGGTTTCACCGGGAATAATCCTTTCTTTAGTGAACAGTTCTAGGGTTTGAAGAAATTCAAGAGAGATTTCACCGGGAATTAATCCTCTCTGGGGGAATGAATTTCTTTGACAATTTTCAAAGAGTGACAGTCTGAGAAAAGTTTCACTGGGAATAATGTCTTTCTCTTTGTTCCACATTGTATAAGCCCAAGAGGAGGCAAGATTGTATTTGGAATTCCTATGGGAAACTAGTTTTGACTGTGTTGAAACAGTGACCACTGACTTTATTTACTTCTAGGCCTAATTGCTGGGGAAAACTCTAAGCAGATATATACAGGCATATATATAAGAATATATATAGATAAGTATGTAAAAGAGGGTAGGAGGACTTACAGGTGAGCAAGCTTCCAGCACAAACAAATATTTATATATGTGCAAGTATGTAAAAAAGGTTGTTTAAAACTTACAGGTGAGCAAACTTCCATTGTAACAGCTGTATGGTTAGTTGTTTAAGAAATTAAAGAAAGTTATGATAACAACTATGAATTTGAACCTAAATTAAAAGGGAAGTTATTTTGAAAAGATTGGGGCTTACAATTAAGGAGAGGCCCACAGTTTGCTTTGAAAAGAAATGGGACTTACAACACAAGGGGAGGCCCACATTATTTTATGTACAAGGGGGTTGGGTCTTACACTCTATTAGAGGCCCAAATTATTTTAAGAGAAAGATGGGACTTACAACACAAGGGTAGACCCATATGATTTTTGTTTAAAAGGCGACGATCGCGTCGCGATTTTTGAAACACAGTGGGACTTATACAATGACTGAGGCCTAAAAAGGTTTATGTACAACAAGGATTAGGTCTTACACTCTATTAGAAGCCCAAAATTGTTTTATTTTATACAAAAGATGGGGCTTACAACCCAAGGAGAGGCCCACAGTTTTTGTTTTGAAAGCGGCGATCGCGCCGAGATTTTTGAAATCGTGTCGGGACTTATACAATAACTGAGGCCTAAAAATGGTTATATACAAAGGGATGGGTCTTACACTCTATTAGAGGCCCAAGAGTGTTTTAAAATTTAAAATCACGAGGAAACCCTAATTTTAAATTAAAATGTCATTTTTCAAAGGAAATTTAAATAATAAATGATAAAAATATCAAATATATTCAAAAACAAATTGTATACTTTGAAAAATATTTTGAAAAATCATGTTTAATCACATGAAAGTTTGAAATTCATTTGGAATGAAAAATCAAAGTGAGAAATTCATTTTTTAAATGTTTGAAAAAAATTAAAATGAAATTAATTACAAAAATTCTAATCATATTAAATAAATAATACAAATTAGATGTTTTTGTAAAATAAAATATTTAAACATTTTTGTGAATTTTGAAAAAAAGAATTAATTCAAAAACACAAATATTCAGAGAGAAATTAATTTTTGAATTAATTAAACAAAATAACTAAAATTCAAAAATTTGAAAAAGGGCGCCAAGAACACTTGGTTCTTGCCCGCGTCCCCTGTTTTTCCAGATTTATGTTTTCCCACTTTTCTCCATGATTACTCAATGGTTTTGCACGATTCAAGTACCAATCTTGTTCGTTTTTGAACAAGGATCACAACCATATAGATTAATTGCATTATATTAATTATGGTGTGAGAAATCAGAGGATAACCTCAAGAACCCTAATTTCAACATGAACACAATGAAATTCCATACACGATTGATTCATGGCAATTGATTGAGGGTTATTACTCTACATACATGCATAAACAAGATGGTAACTCAAAATTTCATTTATGATGCATGAATTATAGAGTTTGAAGGATTCAAGCTTACCTCTTGCAGCTGGTGATCGAGCTTGATGATGGAGGTGTTACAGAGGTGTTCCAATGATCTGGACAACTTCTTTAGGTGCCAAGGAGTGTGTTTGAATGCTTGGAGTGGATTGAAATGTGCTGGAACTTGATGTGGCACCCCAACTGCAACTCTGTCAAGAACTTGAGCAATTCGCTGGTGATTTGATAAATTTGATGTTCCAGATGTTGTTTTAGTGTTTAGATAACCTACATTTGTTGTATATGAGGTGTGTGTGTGTGTGATTGGTTTGGTTGGAATCACTCTCAATTTCAAAATCCGATAGTGACTTGAGTTAGAAGGCAAAATTGGAGTGAAAGAGAGATTTTGAGTAAAGCATCAGTTTGGGTGCTTTGGTGTACTCAAACTGATCACAAATGAGCTCTATTTATAGTAGAGCAAGTTTGTTTTGGCTGCAATAGTGAATGGCAACCGCATCAGGTCTGTGGTAAATGTTAATCCAATGGAATCTCAAGTCTCCTCTAGCCATTGACTTGACGTTAGAGCACAGACTATGAGTCCTCTGTGGCAGGGATAAGGCTTGACTGGACTTTGATAACATTGTCTTGATGAATGCCACCTCTATGCATCAATTAAATGCTTGGAAACAAAATTGACCATTTGAAGCATCTTGAATTTTAGGAGTGTCATGCCTAAACATAGATCCTTGGACTTGTGAGGCTGGTGGATCAGTGGTTGTCCCTTGGTTGTTCCCCTTGAGGTGTGCAGATGGATAACCTTGCTTAAACTTGTCCAATTTTTCCAAATCGAGCAAAACTTCCAAATTTTGTCTTGCACAAGACAGTTTGAAATGGTGATTTTGAGGAAATTATATCTCCATGCTTAGATGAAGTTATGGAAATCTCTTGTGCTTTTTAGAAATCCCTAATATGGTACAATCCATGTGTGATCATAGTTGGTCTTGAAACTATTTGGATCCCAATGAAAAAACCTCATGAACTTTGATGTTCAAGGTTGGTAACTTAGGCAGATTTTCACTAAGTGTTATAAAAGTGTCATTTTCTTCATTTTTGTCATTTTGATCACTCCATAACTTAAAATCCATGAAGAGTTGGAGTTTGATGTAGTTGAAGCTTTTGCAGAGTGTGGGAAGACCTACAAATCAGGCTTTGGATCACCCAAAATGGCTGCTTGGATCAAAAGTTATGATCCTTGAAAGTTGGTCTCAAAACCATCCAAATTTAGTAACTTATAAGTTTTTTCAATTTTTCAAGATTACCCCTTTTACAAATAATCTTGGTTTCTTGATCAATTCTTGTTCAAATGACATTATAAGTCAAATTTTATGAAAATATGAGTCATAAGGATCATTTTTGCCAAATAAGTCATGTTTTGACTTTTGGCTCCGGAGCGGTTCGGCGCGTAAAAACCCTAATTCTCGACTTTTGGGGAATGCATTCTCTGAGGGTAATTTAGCTTTGCAAATGGATTCTTAGGGTTATTTTGAGCATATTGAGTCACATGTGGGATTCTTGGCTCATCCTCTTGTTAAAATCTCACTCTGGAGGTCCCGGTCGTCCAAAACCCTAATTTGGCGACATCGGGTGTTTCGAAGCTCAAGCCACCTGCAATGCGGCAACTTTTGTACTTGATTTTTGATGTGAGGGTCCTATTAATCCTTTTTGGATGTTTTAATAGGTTAGATAAGTTGAAGATCATGTCATTTCTTGATTGATCTTTTGTCTAAATGATCTGGGAGGGCTCAAAACCCTAATTCTTGATTGTAGTGAAAGCTCAACAATCCTTAAGGAGATTAATGAGGCATGAAGGTACATCCATATTGTGATGGAAATTTTCACAATGATGGGAAATCTTGGTGGTCAAAATTTGGGGTATGACACAAAGGCTTTTATTTAAGGAAATATGATCCATAGTTGCATTTAATCAAGGAATGATCAAGAAATCAAGGTTACTTGCAAAATAAGCAAAATTGGAAGAATTGAAAATTTCACTAAGTTATGGAAATTCATGTTCAAGTACCTAACTTTACAAGGCCATAACTTGTGATCCAAGCAACCATTTTTTGTACTTCAAAGCTCAAATGAAAGATCTTCTTCCATACAACAAGATTACTGGATTGAACCATCCCCCAAAAAATGCATAGATTTTGAGATATAAGGACATAAAGTTAGGGTTTCAAGATATTTTGAACTTTGACACTTAGATTTTTTTTTGGCAGAATCTGTTTCATGTTTTGGCCAACTTTAAAGACATTTTTCACCATGATCCAAGAAGATTCAAGACCAAATGCAAATATCAAAGTTAAAGTAGAATATCTCAGCTTTCCAAAGAGTACAAGAACATCCATTGATTCCATTTGAGCAAGGAGATATGATCCTCACAACATGCCATGATCAAACTGATTTTTCAAGACAGTTTTCATGATTACTTGCATCACACGATTTTTTAAAACAGGTTTGGTCACTTTACAAGCCTTGTCATCCTCCAAGATCAGAAGGAATCTTGTTGAATCACATAATATCTTCAACTTTGGACCATAAGTCAAGGATCCCATCTCTTAGCATGTGAAAAACCATCATTACATAGCCATGAATTCAAGTTTGTCATTTGGCATTTAAGTGAAGCATTGAATTGGCATGAAATGAGCCACACCAGTTCAAATCAATTAAAAAACATTGAGTGTTCAAACCTGCAAAATTCCAATTGAGTCAAGGTTCTAGTCATGCTATGGAAGACATTGGTACCTTAGCCTTTAAGAAAGAGCTACATGGATATATCCATTGGATAATAGCATGCTCCCTCATCTAACACTATTCATCCAAAACAAATCAGTTCTCCTATAAATAGAGGTCATTTTGCATCAATTCAAATATACCAAAACAATACCAAAGACTTGTTTTCTCATTCTCCCTCTTTACTTCAAGTTTTCAAAGTTCCAAAGTGCAAACTTGAAATTTTCAAAACCAGAGCCTAAACCACTCAAACAACCATCCAAACACATCACAAATCATCCTTTGGAGGTGTCCAAACCCTCATCTTCATCTCAAATCACCAAAATCAGAAAGTCAACCATCAAAACCACATATTTTGACTTTTCTGCATTTTTCAAGCCATGTCTTGATTCTGCCCATTTCAAAGCCAAACAACACTCCAAACACTCTCTAAATAACATCACTAAACTGTTCCAACATGAATTTCTCAACTGTAACACCATTTGAAGGAGTTTCCATTTTGACCACTTTTGACCCTTTTTAAAAAGAAGTCAGATCTTGTTCTAGAGGTTTCCCTTTGATTCCAAGCATCCAAGGAGCCTCTATAAGGTGTATTGGTGGTGTCCAAAGCATTGGTTTACTTCTGCAATAAGATTCTTGCAAATTGACAAGTGAGCTTCAAAAGGTAAGCTTCCTAAGAACTTGAACTTTGAGAAATCTGCTTTGCTTTGATATACATTGATCATGATCATATCATATATGTTTTATTTGTTGTGTTTGAACTGTTTTATCATGCTATTATTGATTGTATAGAGTTGTAGCATAGAACTTGCAAATTTGAAGCCTTTTGAAACCACTATAGGGTTTTAAAATGTAGGAATCTTTAGAAAAATCTAAACCACCCTATTCCTCATGAAATTCTAGGTAGGATCCATCTTTATTTCATCCATTTTCATAGAGAAATGAAGAAGTTATGCCCTTCTTGCAATTGAAGAAAAACCTGGCCTCCTTATGCAAGAACCAGGTCATGACGCCTTTGTTCTGGCCAGGCCTAGGTCATTTCCACCCATATCATTTAATGGGTGTGGTTTGATACCCGGATGTATCACCACCCCAGTGGTTTAACCTGCGCTCCCTATGTCACCTTGTACTACCAGAACTAGGGTTTGAATCCCCCTTGCCCCAGTTCTTTTATTTTTGTGTATTTTTTAGTGTGTTACATATATTATGTGGTGTTTCCATTTGTTTTCAACCTGCACGCATTGGCTGGTTGGTCTAGGTTTTGTGCTATGAGCGTGATGACATGGGTTCAACACCCATGGGGACCATTCCCCATTATTTTTAATGACTTATTTTCTCACTTTTCTTCACATTTTCAAATGCCCATAACTTTCTCATTTTTAATCATTTTGAACCCATTCTTTTTGAAAATTGTTCATGATAATGTTTATTTTCTAATTATAAAAAGAAAATACCAAAATAAACCTTGGGCCTCTATTAGAGTGTAAGTCCTTCCCCTCTTCCTCAAAACTTTCTTCAATTGCTCAAAAGCTTTTCATCTATCCCAACCTCAATCATCAACTCCCTCAAACACAGCCCTAGTGGCATCACAATTTCAAATCCTTGGGCCTCTGTCAAGAGTGTAAGACCCACCACGTTTTCTTTTCTTTTCAATAAATCTTGGGCCTCTGCTTAGAGTGTAAGACCCAATACCTTTGTGAATCGAATAAAACACACAAATAACACATTGAAAAGCCCTAAAGATTCCAAATCTTCCATAAATTCAAACATGTCATACCAATGTCTATACTTGTTAATCTTCAATCATGTTTGTTCATATTTTGTTAAGTTTCTCTTGACATTTATATCATCCTTAGTTTAGACATAAGTCAAACAATAGGATCCCCTCAATCGCAACTTAGTTCAAACAACTAGATCCCTGGCCTCCTCTTAGGCCTTATACAAGCATCATTGCCTCCTCTTGGGCATCATACAAAGATTTCTCCCTAGAAAGCCAGCCTCCTCTTGGGCTTCATACAAGGAGACTTGGGAAGTCTCATTCAATCTCCCACAGCCTCCTCTTGCCCTTCAGACAAGGACCCTCAGGCTTCTTAAAAGAATAAGTTAAGTCTCAGTCATCTATACAAATAAATTCTTTTAGCCTCATCCATCCTGGGCTTTGTACAAGATACAAATCTTTTAGCCTCATCCATCCTGGGCTTTGTACAGGATACAAATAAATTCTTTTAGCCTCATTCATCCTGGGCTTTGTAGTAACCCAAAATTTGACCTCCCTCTTTTGCCTTTTGCATAAGCATAAGCATTCGCATTGCTGGCATACGCATTCACATTTTTTTTCTCTGGTGTTTTGATTGCAGGATATTCAGGTTTTCCAAGCCCGATTAATCATATCCTCACAAGGTCATCACCTCATCAAAACAAGCACAAAATGAAGGTTTCCATACCTATTCCTCAATACAAGAGGTGGAAAATCGAAGCCGGGACCACAACACCCTTTTTTAGGCAAATTGGGCATATTTTGTCCAGGTTAATCGATTAACCATTTGCAGTGCAATTGTGTTAATCGATTAACACAGGCAAAATAGGCACAATTTGCTGCTTTTTCATAACACCACCTTTGCACACATTTTGGTCTTGGATTCTAGCAGTATATGGAATATTCTAGACACCTCTAAACATTTCCAAGCTACTCAATTCATTCCAAGTGCATTTGCTATGATACTTCACTTCAAACCAAGTGCACCATATTCCTTGTTCTCCAAGTAATGTGGGTCTTTGGATGTTGGAATTCACCTTGGGATGGTTACCGAGTTGGTTCTAACTAACCGAGTTAACCGCCTTGACTCGGTGAGTCAAGTCCAACTAACTCCTAACCTAGCTCCAAACCCAAAGCTAATTCCAAACCATCTTATATTCCAAACCTAAAGCATATATAAACACACCTTCACTCACTTTTCAATTCCTCTACCATTCTCTACCATTTTTCAGCAAACTTCTCACATTTCACTCTCAATCTCTCACCTTTTCTCTGATTTCTCTACTCATTCTTCATTTTCATCTCAATTCTTCTCCATCAAACCTCACCAAAAGCTCTTATTCTTGAAGAATAATCACTTTTCACATTGAAAATGATTAATTCTTGAGCTTAACCTTCATCATTTGGCATTCTTTGGTTGGATTTCTGGAATTACATCTCATTCTACTTCAATCCAAGGGTTTCACACCATTTATTTTGGTGCAAGTTCGATTTCGGTGCATTTTCGCGTTTTTTATCGGTTTCGACGCGTTTCGTTTACAATTCAAGGATCCTCTGGTTTTCTTTAATCTTCTGCACCAAGATCACTTTGCAACATTTACCAAGGCACATCTTAGCCTTGTAGGTTGGTGGATTTCATTCGTTTTATCATTTCGATCGTTTTCGTATCGTTTGCGATGTAATTTCGATATTCTTGCATGTGAATTGATTACACTTTTGATAGATCCATGATCTTGATTGTTAATTGATTCTATTGTTGATCATTTGCTGTTTCTAAGCTTGATTTTCGTGCATAATTGTTTTCCCTAGCATTGGAGTGATTGCACAATAAAAAAGTTGGCCAAAAGCACTTTTCAAAACTGATTTTCTGCTCCCTGTATAGTGTTAATCGATTAACACATTGCAGTGCAATTGTGTTAATCGATTAACCATTGTTTTTTTGCACTTTTTCACGTGTTAATCGATTAACACATTGCAGTGCAATTGTGTTAATCGATTAACACTGAACCAGAAGGCCATTTTCGTGCATTTTTAAGTATGTTTGCCATGCTTTCTCCATTTTAACTTCCATTGACTGTCATGCTTGATTTTATGGATGTTTTTAATGTCATTTCACTTCTGGTTGGAGCATGTTCATGAACTTTCGATGCACATTTTCGATTATTCATTTGCTTCATGTTCTTAGCATTGTATGAACATAGTAATTCTTGCACTATCTTTGTTCACATGATACATGACTTTGTGTGGCATTTTGATGATCATTTGGCACTGTTTTGCACTTTCCATTTCAGTTTGCATTAAGTTTATTCTTCATGGATAAACTTAATCTTGTATAATCAATAATTCACTCCCTTTTGCTTTAATGACTTTTCATCCTCTTTGGAAAGTTGTTATCATGTTTATCCCTTGATTAATTGTCGAAACCTTGTTTCGATTAATCGATCTTCCCTTTTCCTCTCTTTAGGCCTCCTTTAGAGCTTTCTCACTCTCTTTCCCCCCATGGAGCTGGAGTTTCGCGCTGCGCCTTGCATCGGAGCAATGTACAAATTGACGCTGTTATGCTTTCCGTTTCCCTACGCAGGAGTACGGTATAACTTTGAGCCGTTGGGCCGTCCAGTTCAATTTATGCATTACACCCTGTGTGTGTTAGGGAAGGGATGAGAAGGGAGAATTCCTGCTCTCATTCTGAATACTTCAGGTAGGGGACGAATGGCCCTGTGCTTGGCTTAGTCATCTCTATCTCCAAGCGGTAATGTGCTTTCTTTCCCCAGTCGAGTTGATCCTTGATCACTCTTCTCTTGTTGCGATCCCTTTTGATCCTTGATCACTCCTCACTCTTTCAATATCTCCTTTTGATCAATCACCATCCTTCTTGGTTGAGATCATTATTCCTGCACTAACAATCTCCCTTTGTCCATCACTCCTTTCTTCTTGTAATCAATCATTGCTTTTGATTCCCCTGAAGAGTCTCAATTCTCTTTCTTTGGTCCAACACAGTCTTCCTGTGACGACCATTTTTTTCCCCATGAGCTCGCAACCTTCTCTTGTTTCTTCTCTTTTCTTGGTTTAATCACCTCTTCTTGGTTAATCACCCTTTTCTTCGGTTAATCACAGTCCGTCTGTTAATCACTGAGCACTTCTTGGGTTAATCACCTCTTCTTGGTTAATCACCTATCTCTTCAGTTAATCACAGTCCGTCTGTTAATCACTGAGCACCTCTAGGGTTAATCACCTCTTCTTGGTTAATCACCCGTCTCTCCAGTTAACCACAATTCGTTTGTTAAAATACTAAACCATTTCGAGTTAATCACCTTCTTCTGGTTAATCACTCACTTTTCTCTTCGGTTGGTCACGGTCCGTCTGTAAACCCACAGTTGGCAACCTCCTATTCGTTCGGATACTTGCGCCCTTGGGTTAGTAACCTTTATTTGGTTCAAATACCCTTTCTTTGGTTGAGTACTGTTTGTTCAGTCAGTTTACCGAACCCTTTTGGATCACGACCTTTGCTCGATCCTATACCCGTCCTTTGGGTTATGATCTTTATTCGGTCCTACACCCGCTTGTCTGGTTAATCGCAGTTTTCTCTGCTAAAACCAATGCTTCTCTACCCCCACAGAGTTGCAGTCCTTTCTTTCCTCGGTTAATCACTGTTTACCAGTCGCTGTACCGAGGCCCCTTCATAGTCAAACACCTTCTATTGGTTCAGCACTCTCTATCTTGGTTTATCACAGTCCGTCTATTGACACCAGATCCTTTTCCCCGCCAGGGTCTACTCTCTTTCTTCGGTTAACCACTGCCAGCCAGTTAATATACCGAGTCTCTTTTTTCTCTTGGTTATGACATCATCCCTTTATTTGGATCCCTAGAGGAGTCCTTGCTATTCTCCTTGCTCTTACTTTCTTGGTTTCGACACCAATTCTCTTTATTATCCCTAGTGGAGTTTCTTTCATTCTCAGTTGTGACACCATTCTTTTCCTAGTTTCTTATGCAATCACTCTTACTGCGGGGTCTTCCCCAGTAGAGTTTTTCTTTCACTCTTGCTCTTGGTTTTGACACCACCTCTTTCATCCCTTTGTTTCTTCCTTGTTTTGTTTTCCGTTCAGTTCCCCGAACTACGGAAGCTCTGATTCTGCATTCTTTTGAATGTATGATACGTAGGCATGAGACGCAATGTCTTGGAGAGCACACTTCCACCCTTCTTTCCTTCTCCCTTTCTTCTTTTCTTCCTTGTCCCCTAGTTCCATGAACTACGGCGCTCTGACTTCCTCATTGTACTATGAGGGTACGTAGGCACGAGGACCTTGTTCCTCTGCGAGCACCTTCCTTCTTTCTTTTCTTTTTCCCCTTTCTCTCTCTCTCTCTCTCTCTCTCTCTCTCTCTCTCTCTCTCTCTCTCTCTCCTTCTTTTAGCTAGAAGCCTTTAGATAGATAACCTATCCAAGCCTAGAAGCAAGCGAAATGGTTCCCGTCGAGTACGATGGATGCGTTAGGTGCTAGTACCTTCCTTTCGCATAACCGACCCCCCGTTCCCGTTTCTCTTCCACTTGGGTGTTATCGATATTTTCCCTGTCCTTCGAGACTAAATAAATTTCGGTGGCGACTCTGTTGTATCTTTGAGTGTGCGATTCACTCAGGTAGAAACCAGCCATCTTAAGCTGGCGACTCTGCTGGGGACAGATTGACCTCTTGCTGGTATATCCCTTGAGGGGTCTCGCCTAGTTTTGTTTTCTTTTTCTTGCTTGCTTGGGTGTTTATCTTTTGCGCTTTAATCGCTTTATTACTTGCTTTAGCTTTATGTGTATTTATCGCATTCCTTTACTGCTTTGAATATTCATGTGCTGCATATTCTGGATATCTGCTATTTTCTGCTGTTGTTGGGATGGGTAGATATTATTGGAGAGAAAGGTCCTAACACCGGGCCTAGTATACACATAGTCTAGAACGTGGATAGTCGTGAGGCATGCGTTTTGCGTGTTGGGATATCACGAGACCCACATCCCAGATCGTGATTCGTTTGAGAATACTTCCGTCCTGTGAGAATTCACTACGGCGGGGGGTTTTCATCCTGAGTCATATGGTTTGGGCGACCTTTTCTAGGGACCACCTTGTTGTGTCTAGATCACACCTGTGAGGGGGATGGGTTTTTGCAGGAAAATAGGCCACTTCATACCCTTGTTCTCACACACGCCAGATTTCTTCACTGACACATCAGATTATGTTGCACTGACACAGATTATATGCAGATATCCGGATTGTTCAGATTTGATTATTCAGGCGGTGAAGGCTTCTTGTTACTGTGTTGCATATCATTTCATCATGTAAATTAATTTTTTGCATGTGCATTTCCAGGTTTTCGAAGGCATATCTTTTGTTGACATCATCATGGAGATGAGTACTGGTCGCCGTGGCATCTTCAGTTACAAGTTTGTGGAGCCTAAGCTGGGTATTTTGAGAGGTTTGGCATCTTTGTTGGTTGGAGATCACAGAGGGATATTCATAGGTACTTATGGTAATTTGTTGACCATCCTCAACACTGAAGTCAACATCACTGCTATTCATACTTTGGTTCAGTTCTACGACCCACCATACAGGTTCTTCACATTTCAGGATTATCAGCTAGCACCTACACTTGAGGAGTATGCTTATATTCTGGGGGTTGAGATCAAGAAGTAGGTTCCTTATGTTTACACTAGTGGTTGTCCGAAGTTTCATCTTATTGCTAGTGTGCTTTGCATTAGTAAGAAAGATGTGGAGGATAATCTCAAGACCAAAGGGAAAGGTATTCGAGGGTTTGCTTCGAAGTTATTGGTTGACAAGGCCACTACTTTTGCTAAGGATGGAAACTGGAAGGCTTTCAATGCCGTTCTCGCTCTGCTGGTATATGGGATTGTCTTGTTTCCGAACATGGAGGATTTCGTAGATCAGGCTGCCATCAGCAATTTCTTGTCCAAGAACCCTGTTTCGACGCTTCTTGCTGATACCTACCATTCTATTCATTCCAGGAATGAAAAGAAGAAGGGAACCATTGTCTGTTGTGCTCCTTTGTTGTACCGATGGTTCATGTCTCACCTTCCACAGAAGGGTCCCTTTGTTGAGAATAAGGATAATCTCAAGTGGTCTCAACGAATCATGTCTCTTACCGCTGATGATATTTCTTGGTATTCTCGAGTCTTTGACGACATTCCGATCATTCTTCATTGTGGGAAATTCTCCAATGTGCCTCTCATGGGTACAAAGGGTGGAATTAACTACAATCCAAGAATGGCCTTCCGACAGTTGGGATACCCTATGGTTGACAAGCCTGATCCTGAGGTAGTGGAAGAGTTCATCTTTCATGAAGGGGTTGATGACATGGGTTTGCTGAAGAGGTTTAGTGCCGCTTGGACTCAGATTCATCTCGAAGGAAGAGCCGATTTGGGTAAGAAGAATTGCGTAGCCAAGGAAGCTTACACACTTTGGGTCAAAGAGCGCGTCAAAGAGATCTTGTTGACATTCTCTCCTGAGCCTTCCATGAATGCCAAGCCTCCTGAACTTGCCATTGTTCCTCCATCTGAGGTCGATCAACTCAAGCTGATTGTTGAGAAGTTAAAGAAGGAGAATGCTGATCTTCGTCTCAACCTTGATAGAGTCACTTCCAAGAAGGATAGCCTATAGATTGAGCTCCATCAGAAGCGCGAGCGCATGCTCAAAGAGGTGGAGGTTGAACAGAACAAGGGTAGGAAGGTGGGTGATGCTTTGAAGAGTACCTATGAGGGACTTGCTTCAAAGAAGAGACAACTCACCGATGCTCATTATCAGGTCTACAAAGAGGAGCTGAGCCACAACAAGCAACTTGAAGAGCTTCGAGGGAAGTTATCAGTGTTCAAGGCAAAGTGGCAAAGTGAACAAGACTGTGCTAATCAGTTAGCAAAGGACTTTTCCCAATGTCAAGCTAAGCTCGACAAAGTCTTCGGTGAGATTCAGAAGTTGCAAGATCAAGCACATCAAAGCCAAGAGCAGATTAGCTAGCTCAACACAGAGAGTACTCATTGGGAGCATCAAAGTCGTCATTTACAGAACCTCCTGGATCAGAAAGAGGCCTTTCTTCAGGATATGCTTCAGGGACCTAATCATTCTTTGTTGCGCAACCACATGAAGGATGCGAAGTACTGGAGTGAGAGGCACGGCCGTCTAGCCAGATTTGTTGAGCATGCATTGGAGGACCTACCGGGTTTGTTGAGGGATACATACGCTGATGCATTGCCGCACCGGCTTCCTTGGACTATTTTTCATTTCTTGTCTGTGTGTAGGGTGGTATTTGATAGGATCCGTGCGGATTTTGTTGTATCCCAAAAGGCAGATATTTGACTTGTATTTGACTTGTACTTCTTTCCTCTATTGAATAAATGAATGAAGATGCTTGGTCACTCTATCTTTTATGCCTTTACTTTTATGCTTTATGATATTGTCAACAAAGATAAGTTTAAGAATTCCTAGAATTTAAAACTTTATTTTTGCATACATAGCATACATTCATTTGCACACATATGCACGTCATTTTATCTGAAACCGTTGCTCATCCTTTTCCGCCTTCCTTGTAGCAAGACGAAGACTCGACATCGGTATTTTACTCACTCAAACAAATCCAGGATCATGGCTGACTTCGAATCTGAGAACGCTGCGTACAAGGAAACTCTGGCACAATTCCAAGGTCGGATGGATCAGTTTCAGACAAACATGAATGTCATTATGGAGCTCCTTTGTGCTCAGAGGGATGCTACTGCTACTGCCACTGTTGTTGCAACTACTACCGATGCAACTGTTGTCACTCCTGTTGTGACTGTTCCTCCTGTTGTTACGGCTACTCCTACTGTTGTTGTTCCTTCTCCTGCTAGAGTTGAAGTACCAACTGAGCCTGTGAATCAGCCTTCCGTTCAACCCAGTTTGAACCAGATGCCCGCTGGTTTTCCTTGGGGCATGCCTCCGAATTACACTCCTCAGATTGAAAATAATGGTAGTGCCTTCATGCCATATCAGGCTTTTGTTACACCCATGCCTAACGGGAATGCTGCCGCATATCCATGGGTCATGCCTACCCCAGTCCCGCCTCCAGTGGTGAATGATGATCCTGAGAATCTTCAGGCTCAAGCTCATCAAACTGCCGGATTGGTTGACACTTAAACTCCTGATGATGAAGAGCATGTGTATAGGGTTCCTCCTATTCATGTTCCGGTTCCGTCTCAAGTTGCTCAAGCCGCTATTCCGAATGCTCATCCTGTAATGTTCTATCTTGAGGCATCTTCCTCAGCTGCTGTGATGCCTCCTCCGATTTATCCATATGGTGTTCCGATGGGTCAGAATGCTGGTCAGATGGTTAATCCGGGTTTGGTGTATCCTTCTCAGTTTGCTACTCCGCAAGTGAATGCTCCCGCCGCTTCTCAGCTGCCAAATCCTCAAATCCTTGTCAGGCCCACTAATCAGAATAGATCAGTTGACTACAAGTTGTTGGAGGATCGTATCAGGGCTATTGAAGGGTTCTCTGCTTTCGGCATGGAAGCCAAAGACTTGTGTCTGGTTCCAAATGTTGTGCTGCCGCAGAAATTCAAGATACCTGATTTGCCAAAGTACAAAGGCTTGAGCTGCCCATGTAGTTCATTGTTTTCAAGATAGTTTGTCTGGTGCTTCATTAGATTGGTACATGGGCCTGGAGCGCAGCAAAATCCGTACTTGGAGGGATTTGTCGGAAGCGTTCGTGAGACAATACAAGTACAACCATGATCTGGTGCCAACTAGATTGCAATTGCAGAATCAGTCTCAGCGCTCAGCTGAAACATTCAAGGAGTATGCACAAAGATGGCGTGATATGGCATCTCGTGTACGACCTGCTCTCTTTGACAATGAGTTGGTTGACATCTTTATGGGTACATTGCAAGGATCTTACTATAAGAAAATGGTGGGTAGTTCTTCATCGAGTTTTGTTGATGTTGTGATGATTGGTGAACGGATTGAGAATGGTTTGAAGACTGGAAGGATTCCTGGAACTGCTTCCCAGCAGCCGGCCACTCGAAAATCTCAAAACAGTCATTCCAAGAAATAGGAAGGTGAAGCCAACGCTGTGACAACTCAAGTTTCTCCTCAGTATCAAGCTCCCATGTCTCCCTTGCCGTACTATCCGTATCCGTACATTGCTGTTGCACAGTATCAATAACCTCCATATCAGTATCATCCGCAACAACCAATTCAGATCAGCAACAGAATCAATAGAACAAAAATCAGTAGAATCAGAACCGTCAGAACAACAATAGTCAAGGAAACCGTAAGCGTCCAAATTTTGATAGAATTTCGGTGTCATACATGATACTGTTTCCTTACTTGGTTCACCAAGGGGCAATTGTCTCCAAGCAGATTGCACCTGCGATTCCTCCATTTGGCCCGAAGCATAACCCAAATGCGTCTTGTTCTTATCATACTGGATACATAGGGCATGCAACAGAGGATTGCTTTGTTTTCAAAACCAAGGTTCAGGAACTCATTGATATGAAGGTTCTGACTTTTGCTGAGGAAGGACCCAACATTCAGAGTAATCCGTTGCCGAATCACAGTGGACCTGCGGTTAACATGATTGAGGATAGTCCGAAGGCTGAATTGATCATGGATGTTGATGAAGTAAAGACTCCGATGTCTGTGGTTTTCAAGAAACTGAAGGAACATGGGCTGTTGAAAGGGTTGCATGGTAAGTGTCAAATTTGCGACGATAATCCCAACCAGTGTCGAAGGCTGAAGGGTTGTGTCCAGATTCTGATGAACCATGGCGAAGTGCAATTTGCCAGATCTAAACCTGTTGAGGAAGTTGCTGCTATTGAACTGTTCACCATCGCCTATAGGAAGGTTCCTGTGGAATCCCCTAAACAGAAGAAGGTGCGACCCATCGTGGTTTGCCCGCCGAAGCTGTTTCCGTATCAGAATTCTAAAGAGGTACCTTGGAAGTATGGGTCTACCATGTTTTTTGGAGGTCAAGAGATAAGGTTCGCCGAATCTGAGATCGTGAATGTTATAGCCGGTGGAGGTATGACTCATAGTGGACGAGTGTTTGCTCCGAAGGTCACTACGAAGCCTGTGCAAATTCCAACTGTTGTTCCTCCTAAGGAAAAACCTGCATCTGCAACCCTTGTTGTTCAACAAGGGGCATATACCACTATTCCAGTACCGACTATCCCGTCTGAGGATGTTTCAAAGAGAAAGGAGACCCTTGATGATCAAGAGTTCCTTAAGTTGATTAACAAAAGTGATTTTAAAATTGTGGATCAGCTGGGTCAAACTCCCTCGAGGATCTCAATTTTGTCCTTACTCATGAGTTCGCCTGTGCACAGATCAGCTTTGTTGAAAGTGTTGAATAGTGCCCATGTCATGCAAGATATATCCGTCATCGAATTCGATGATGTTGTGGCCAACATAACTGCAAGTCGGTATTTGGGTTTCAATGAATCAGAATTGCCTCCTGAAGGAAACGCCCACAACAAAGCACTGCACATATCTGTAACCTGCACAGACATCCTGTTATCTCGTGTTCTAATGGATACCGGTTCTTCTCTCAATGTGATGCCTAAGGGCACATTGATTCAATTACCAGTGGAAGGAATCGAGATGAGACTAAGTGCTTTAGTTGTCAGAGCCTTTGACAGTTCTCGAAGACAGGTCATTGGAGAAGTGGATTTACCCATCAATATTGGGCCGCATTTGTTTACCATTACCTTCCAAGTGATGGATATTCATCCAGCGTACAGTTGCCTACTGGGTCGTCCATGGATCCACGCGGCAGGGGCAGTTACATCCACTTTACATCAGAAGTTGAAATTCATGTTTGACGATCAGCTTGTCATTGTCTGTGGTGAAGAAGATCTGATTGTGAGCGAGTTATCATCTTTCCGATATGTCAAGACCGAAGACGGCATAGCTGAGGTGCCGTTGCAGTGTCTCGAGTTCGAAGATGTCAGCTCTGCTTCAACTAGTCAAAGTAGATCACCACAATTGACTTTAGCATATGCTAAGAGTGCTAAAGAGACCATCGATAGAGGTGCTTTGCCAGGCTGGGGGCACGTGATTGATGTGGTTGAGAAGCATAATCATTTTGGATTAGGGTATCATCCTGGTCGTCAACCTAGTTCCTCTGATCAGAAACAATACAACTTGATCAAGTTCCATAGCGCGGTTTTCCAGCAGGGTGACATCGTGGCAGCTGCTGATGATGCTGGTCCCAGTAATCAGGCTTCAAGCTTTGTGCGCAAATGTCCGCCAGGTTTCAAGCACAACAATTGGACATCTACTGTGATTCCTGTGGTTTTCCCATATAACATGTAATGCATTTTTCTTTCTCGCTCCCTCGTCCTCGCCCGAGACGAGTGGATAGCTTGTAAAGGGCCTCGCGCTTTTGCAATATTATGTGATCAATAAATAAAAGTTTTTTGCATTCAAAATCATGCTCTATTTTCTTTCTTTATTTTACTTTTCACAAAACAAATGGCAAAAGTTTCTTTTCTTTTTTCACTTTTAAAATAGCTCATTCTAAACATATTCATAAACATGCAGAACTAATAAAAGCATTGATAACAACATGGCAAACATCCATTGTAATTCTGGAATTCCAATTAACCAAGCCGAAGAAGATGGTGAGGAAGATTGTGAATTACCGGCTGAACTGGCAAGGCTCCTTAAGCACGAGCGTAGAGAGATTCAGCCACACAAAGCGCCAGTGGAAGTTGTTAATCTTGGTACTGATGAGGTCAGAAGAGAAGTCAAGGTTGGCGCATCCCTCGCTAAGCATGTACACTCCGAGTTGGTCAAGTTATTGAAAGAGTATGTCGATATCTTCGCCTGGTCCTATCAAGATATGCCTGGGTTGGATACCAACATCGTTGAACACCACTTGTCACTCAAGCCCGGATGTTCTCCTGTCAAGCAGAAGCTTAAGAATACTAGACCTGACATGGCACTCAAAATCAGAGAAGAGGTAAAGAAGCAGCTTGACGTTGGGTTCCTAGCCACTTCCGAATATCCTGAATGGATTGCCAACATCGTCCCGGTTCCCAAGAAGAACGGAAAAGTCAGAATGTGTGTGGATTATCGAGATCTCAATAAGGCAAGCCCGAAGGATGATTTTCCTTTGACTCATATTGATGTCTTGGTAGACAACACAGCACAGTTCTCTGTCTTTTCATTTATGGACAGTTTTTTAGGATATAATCAGATCAAGATGTCCCCAACTGATATGGAGAAGACTACATTTATCACGCCATGGGGTACATATTGCTACAAAGTCATGCCATTCGGTCTAAAGAATGCAGGGGCAACATACAAACGTGCCATGACAACCCTCTTTCATGATATGATTCATAAAGAGATTGAGGTTTACGTGGATGATATGATTGCCAAATCCACAACTGAGGATGATCACTTGGTTCATCTGAAGAAACTGTTTGACAGACTCCAGAAGTTTAGACTGCGGTTGAATCCTGCAAAGTGCACCTTTGGAGTTTGATCTGGTAAACTGTTGGGCTTTATTGTGAGTCAGAAGGGCATTGAAGTTGATCCTGATAAGGTTCGGGCAATTCAGAACATGCCGCCTCCCAAAATAGAAAAAGAAGTTCGTGGATTTTTGGGCAGACTCAATTACATCTCAAGATTCATTTCCCATTTGACGGCTACCTGTGAACCAATGTTCAAATTACTAAGAAAAAATTAATCGGTTGAATGGAATAATGATTGTCAGGAAGTATTTGACAAAATAAAACAATACTTGCAAGAACCACCGATCTTAGTACCGCCGGTTCCTGGTAGGCCTTTGATCATGTATTTCACCGTTCTTGATGAATCGATGGGATGTGTATTGGGTCAACATGATGACACTGGCAGAAAAGAACATGCAATATACTATCTGAGCAAGAAGTTCACTGATTGTGAGACCAGATACTCACTCTTGGAGAAAACTTGTTGTGCTCTGGTCTGGGCTGCTCGACGCCTATGACAATACATGATTTTCCATACTACTTTATTGATATCCAAAATGGATCCGATAAAGTACATCTTTGAAAAGCCTGCTGTCTCTGGAAGGATTGCTCGGTGGAAGATGCTGTTAACTGAGTATGATATCCAACATGTTACCCAGAAAGCAATAAAAGGGGGCGTCTTGTCTGACTACCTTGCTCATCAACCTGTAGAGGGATATCAACAGATGAAGTTTGACTTTCCCGATGAGGATGTTCTGTTTATCAGAGATTATGAGACTCCAGACCCTGATATAGGACCCGAACCAGGGGCGCGATGGACGCTCGTCTTCGACGGTGCCTCCAATTTTAAAGGTCGTGGAATCGGCGCTATCCTCATCTCTCCAACAGGTTTCCACCTTTCCTTCACTGCTAGATTATGCTTTGCATGCACCAACAATATGGTTGAGTACAAAGCATGTATCTATGGTATTGAAGCGGCTATTGACATGAGAATCAAGATTCTTGAGGTCCATGGAGATTCTGCCTTGGTCATTGGTCAAGTCAGAGGGAACTTTGTGACTCGGGATTCCAAGCTAGTTCCGTACCAACAACACATAGCGAAGTTGATTCCTTACTTTGATGAGATCACTTTTCATCATATTTCCAGAGAGGAAAATCAACTAGCTGATGCTCTTGCCACTCTAGCATCCATGTTCAAGGTCAAGTGGAAGAATAAAGCTCCTCATATCCGCATTGATCACTTGAACGAACCAGCACACTATTTAGCAATCGAGGATGAGTCTGATGACAAGCCTTGGTTCTACGACATCAAAAGATATCTGGAAAAACTGGAATATCCTGAGGGTATCACTATCACTGACAAGAAGGCTTTTAGACGGCTTTGCGCCAAATTCTTCTTAAGTGGTGGTATACTGTACAAGAGGAATTATGATTCCGTGTTGCTCAGATGTGTGGATAGACACAAAACAAACACGATCATAAGGTCCATAGATGAGGGTTGTGAGGGTGTACATGCTAAAGGTCCTGCTATGGCTAAGAAGATCCTTCGGGATGGGTATTACTGGACAACAATGGAGGTAGATTATTACAACTTTGCCAAAAGATGTCACAAATGCCAAATCTACGGAGACAAGATCCATGTGCCTCCAACTCCATTGAATGTTTTGACTTCACCTTGGCCATTTTCTATGTGGGGTATAGATATAATTGGAATGATCGAGCCGAAGGCTTCCAACGGTCATCGATTCATTCTGGTTGCTATCGATTACTTCACCAAGTGGGTTGAAGCTGCTTCCTACGCAAATGTTACACGACAAGTGGTTGCTAGATTTATCAAGAAAGAGATAATCTGACGTTATGGCATTCCTAGTAACATTATCACGGACAATGCAAGCAACCTGAACAACAATATGATGAAGGAGTTGTGTCGAGAATTTAAGATCGATCACCACAACTCTTCACCATATCGGCCCAAGATGAATTGCGTCATTGAAGCAGCAAACAAAAACATCAAGAGGATTGTCCAAAAAATGGTCAAGACATACAAGGATTGGCATGAAATGCTTCCCTTTGCACTGCATGGCTACAGAACTTCAGTTCGCACTTCTACTGGGGCAACTCCGTATTCGCTAGTGTATGGTATGGAGGCTGTTCTACCCATCGAAGTCGAATTCCTTCACTCAGAGTCATCATGGAAGCAGGTCTTGATGAAGCTGAATGAGTTCAATCCAGATACGACCAGCTGAATTTCATCGAAGAGAAGCGCCTTACAGCCATTTGGCATGGTCAATTGTATCAGAGACGCCTCAAGCGAACTTTTGACAAGAAAGTTCTCCCTCGAACATTCTGTGAGGGCGAACTCGTGCTCAAGAGATATTCACCTGTTCACTCGGATCCACGAGGCAAATGGACTCCCAATTACGAAGGACCTTTTGTTGTCAAGAAAGTCTTCTCAGGCGGAGCCCTGATCCTTACCACAATGGATGGGGAGGAGTTGCCATCGCCCGTGAACTCTGATACAGTCAAAAAATATTATGCCTGGAAAAAAATGGATAAGAGTCCGCTAGATTGACATCCGCAAGGACAATCTAGGCAAAAATGGACGTCCCGATGGACCAAAAAAAGAAATGTCCATGCAAAAGTTAGGGACAATGAAAAAAAAACAATAATAGCCCGCTAAGTTGAAAACCCGAAAGGGCGACTTAGGAAAAAATGGGCATCCCGGTGGACGAAAAAAAATGTGAAAACATGTCCAGGCAAAAATTAGGGATAAAGGCATTGACTGTGAACACTTGAGCCTCTTTTCCTCATGGCTAGACCTTAGACGATAACAGATCAGTCGAATCATCATCAACGGGTGCAAAGCGTTGGAACCTAGACTCACAGTGGATGGTGGTCAATGTTGTAATCAATGCAAAACATGATTTCCCTTTGCCATTTACATTTGTTTTTCAATTTTATTGCAAACTTCCTCATCAAGGATTTTGCATCCCTGTACACACTTTATGTACAAAAATGTTCACATTCAATAAAATGCATTATTTGTTATCTCGATTTGTTTTCATTCCAGTATTTTGTTTGCAAAATAAACAATTATTTGTCATCACATAATACTAAAAAACGTTGAGAACAATAAAAAGCTAAATTCACCGAGAAAGCATTATGCATCGCATGTGTTACTGGTAACTCCTGCAGGATAATCGGTAGTATCCCTTGGTAAGCCTAACGGCTGGCCGGCAATGGGATGATTCTATGAAGAAGTTGTTGTCTCCTCAGCAGTTCCTCAGCAGAGTCATCATTCTCCCCAGCAGGTTGCCAAGGTATTCCCTAGCAAAGACGCTTTGCTCACTTTTCCCCAGCAAGGGTTGTGCATCTTCTCCAAATGATTAGGAGCTATCTGTCACCAGCAACAGTGGTTTCTCCTCAGCTGAGTCAACATGATTCGGGAATCTCTTTTCCCAACGCAGAGCCAGTCTTGGTAGAAAGGATTGACTTGGTTCTTTCATCCCCAACAGGGACAGACATGGTGATTTAGAAACCTGAGATGTCCTCGGTTTCATTCCCCGACAGGATCATCATCCTCTGTGAACTTTCTTCTCTAGTAGAGATTATCTTTATCTACGGGTCCTCTCCCCGACCGAGGGTGTCAAAGTTGTTTTGCTACGATTTCTGCCTAATCACTTCACATTGTGCCTTATCCTGCGCCTCTGCATTGCATAATATCAAGCAACATGTAGTAACGCATACATAGCATATGCATCGATCATACTCCCTCTCTTTTTTGCCTGACTTATCTCCCAGCAGATTTTCAGTAAACTTTTCACTCATCTATTCAAACACTTTTAACTCTTCTTTTGTCGCCATTGGCCAAATTCTCGAGCTACTCTTTTATTTAATCCCCTTTTACCTCGAATCATCGAAAAACTAGTGCAGTTCGTACATTCAGGTCCAAGCGGATTAAATAGGGGCAGCTGTCGTAACCCAAAATTTGACCTCCTTCTTTTGCCTTTTGCATAAGCATAAGCATTCGCATCGCTGGCATACGCATTCGCATTTTTTTCCTCTGGTGTTTTGGTTGCAGGATATTCAGGTTTTCCAAGCCCGATTAATCATATCCTCACAAGGTCATCACCTCATCAAAACAAGCACAAAACGAAGGTTTCCATACCTATTCCTCAATACAAGAGGTGGAAAATCGAAGTCGGGATCACAACACCCTTTTTTTAGGCAAATTGGGCATATTTTGGCCTGGTTAATCGATTAACCATTTGCAGTGCAATTGTGTTAATCGATTAACACAAGCAAAATAGGCACAATTTGTTGCTTTTTCATGACAGCACCTTTGCACACATTTTGGTCTTGGATTCTAGCAGCATATGGAATATTCTAGACACCTATAAACATTTCCAAGCTACTCAATTCATTCCAAGTGCATTTGCTATGATACTTCACTTCAAATCAAGTGCACCATGTTCCTTGTTCTCCAAGTAATGTGGGTCTTTGGATGTTGGAATTCACCTTGGAATGGTTACCGAGTTGGCTCTAACTAACCGAGTTAACCGCCTTGAGTCAGTGAGTCAAGTCCAACTAACTCCTAACCTAGCTCCAAACCCAAAGCTAATTCCAAACCAAATTCCAAACCATCTCATATTCCAAACCTAAAGCCTATATAAACACACCTTCACTCACTTTTCAATTCCTCAACCATTCTCTACCATTTTTCACCAAACTTCTCACATTTCACTCTCAATTCTCTCACTTTTTCTCTGATTTCTCTACTCATTCTTCATTTTTATCTCAATTTTTCTCCATCAAACCTCACCAAAAGCTCTTATTCTTGAAGAATAATCACTTTTCACATTGAAAGTGATTAATTATTGAGCTTAACCTTCATCATTTGGCATCCTTTGGTTAGATTTCTGGAATTACATCTCATTCTACTTCAATCCAAGGGTTTCACACCATTTATTTTGGTGCAAGTTTGATTTCGGTGCATTTTCGCGTTTTTGATCGGTTTCGACGCGTTTCGTCTACAATTCAAGGATCCTCTGGTTTTCTTTAATCTTCTGCACCAAGATCACTTTGCAACATTTACCAATGCACATCTCAGCCTTGTAGGTTGGTGGATATCATTCATTTTATCATTTCGATTGTTTTCGTATCGTTTGCGATGTAATTTCGATATTCTTGCATGTGAATTGATTACACTTTTTATAGATCCATGATCTTGATTTTTAATTGATTCTATTGTTGATCATTTGCTGTTTCTAAGCTTGATTTTCGTGCATAATTGTTTGCCCTAGCATTGGAGTGATTGTACAATCAAAAAGTTGGCTAAAAGCACTTTTCAAAACTGATTTTCTGCTCCCTGTAAAGTGTTAATCGATTAACACATTGTAGTGCAATTGTGTTAATCGATTAACCATTATTTTTTTGCACTTTTTCACGTGTTAATCGATTAAAACATTGCAGTGCAATTGTGTTAATCGATTAACACTGAACCAGAAGGCCATTTTCTTGCATTTTCAAGTATGTTTGCCATGCTTTCTTCATTTTAACTTCCATTGATTGTCATGCTTGATTTTATGGATGTTTTTAATGTCAGTTCACTTCTGGTTGGAGCATGTTCATGAACTTTTGATGCACATTTTTGATTATTCATTTGCTTCATGTTCTTAGCATTGTATGAACATAGCAATTCTTGCACTATCTTTGTTCACAAGATACATGACTTTGTGTGGCATTTTGATGATCATTTTGCACTGTTTTGCACTTTCCATTTCAGTTTGTATTAAGTTTATTCTTCATGGATAAACTTAATCTTGTATAATCAATAATTCACTCCCTTTTGCTTTAATGACTTTTCATCCTCTTTGGAAAGTTGTTAGCATGTTTATCCCTTGTTTCAATTAATCGATCTTCCCTTTTCCTCTCTTTAGGCCTCCTTTAGAGCTTTCTCTCTCTTTCCCCCCGTGGAGTTGGAGTTTCGCGCTGCGCCTTGCATCGGAGCACTGTACAAATTGACGCCGTTATGCTGTCCGTTTCCCTACACAGGAGCACGGTACAACTTGGAGCCGTTGGGCCGTCCGGTTCAATTTCCGCATTACACCCTGTGTGTGTTAGGGAAGGGATGAGAAGGGATAATTCCTACTCTCATTCTGACTACTTCAGGTAGGGGACGAATGACCCTGTGCTTGGCTTAGTCATCTCTATCTCCAGGCGGTAATGTGCTTTCTTTCCCCAGTCGAGTTAATCCTTGATCACTCTTCTCTCCTTGCGATCCCTTTTGATCCTTGATCACTCCTCACTCTTTCAATCTCTCCTTTTGATCAATCACCATCCTTCTTGGTTGAGATCATTATTCTTGCGCTAGCAATCTCCCTTTGTCCATCACTCTTTCTTCTTGTAATCAATCATTGCTTTTGATTCCCCTGAAGAGTCTCAATTCTCTTTCTTTGGTCCAACACAGTCTTCCTGTGACGACCATTTTTTTCCCCATGAGCTCGCAACCTTCTCTTGTTTCTTCTCTTTTCTTGGTTTAATCACCTCTTCTTGGTTAATCACCCTTTTCTTCGGTTAATCACAGTCCGTCTGTTAATCACTGAGCACTTCTTGGGTTAATCACCTCTTCTTGGTTAATCACCCGTCTCTTCAGTTAATCACAGTCCGTCTGTTAATCACTGAGCACCTCTTGGGTTAATCACCTCTTCTTGGTTAATCACCCGTCTCTCCAGTTAACCACAGTTCGTCTGTTAAAATACTGAACCCTTTAGAGTTAATCACCTTCTTCTGGTTAATCACTCGCTTTTCTCTTCAGATGGTCACGGTCCGTCTGTAAACACTGAATCCCCCGCAGTTGGCAACCTTCTCTTGGTTCGAATACTTGCGCCCTTGGGTTAGTAACCTTTCTTTGGTTCAAATACCCTTTCTTCGGTTGAGTACTGTTTGTTCAGTCAGTTTACCGAACCCCTTTGGGTCACGACCTTTGCTCGATCCTATACCCGTCCTTTGGTTTATGATCTTTATTCAGTCCTACACCGGCTTGTTTGGTTAATCGCAGTTTTCTCTGCTAAAACCAATGCTTCTCTACCCCCACAGAGTTGTAGTCCTTTCTTTCCTCAGTTAATCACTGTTTACCAGTCGGTGTACCGAGGCCCCTTCAGAGTCAAACACCTTCTCTTGGTCAACATTCACTATCTTGGTTTATCACAGTCCGTCTGTTGACACCAGATCCTTTTCCCCGCCAGGGTCTACTCTCTTTCTTCGGTTAACCACTACCAGCCAGTTAATATATCGAGTCTCCTTTTTCTCTTGGTTATGACACCATCCCTTTATTTGGATCCCTAGAGGAGTCCTTGCTATTCTCCTTGCTCTTACTTTCTTGGTTTCGACACCAATTCTCTTTATTATCCCTAGTGGAGTTTCTTTCATTCTCAGTTGTGACACCATTCTTTTCCTAGTTTCTTATGCAATCACTCTTACTGCGGGGTCTTCCCCAGTAGAGTTTTTCTTTCACTCTTGCTCTTGGTTTTGACACCACCTCTTTCATCCCTTTGTTTCTTCCTTGTTTTGTTTTCCGTTCAGTTCTCCGGACTACGGAAGCTCTGATTCTGCATTCTTTTGAATGTATGATATGTAGGCACGAGACGCAATGTCTTGGCGAGCACACTTCCACCCTTCTTTCCTTCTCCCTTTCTTCTTTTCTTCCTTGTCCCCTAGTTCCATGAACTACGGCGCTCTGACTTCCTCATTGCACTATGAGGGTACGTAGGCACGAGGACCTTGTTCCTCCGCGAGCACCTTCCTTCTTTCTTTTCTTTTTCCCCTTTCTCTCTCTATCTCTCTCTCTCTCTCTCTCTCTCTCTCTCTCTCTATCTATCTCCTTCTTTTAGCTAGAAGCCTTTAGATAGATATCCCATCCAAGCCTAGAAACAAGTGAAATGGTTCCCGTTGAGTACGACGGATGCGTTAGGTGCTAGTATCTTCCTTTCGCATAACCGACCCCCCGTTCCCGTTTCTCTTCCCCTGGGTTTTATCGATATTTTCTCTGTCCTTCGGGACTAAATAAAGGTCGGTGGCGACTCTGTTGTATCTTTGAGTGTGCGATTCACTCAGGTAGAGACCAGCCATCTTCAGGCTTTATATAGGATACAAATAAAAATCGCCAAAAGAGTCAGTCAAATCCTAAGTATTGAGCTAGTCTCTTCAAATTTCCTCAATAATCATTAGCATCCTCTCAAGCCTTCACACAAGATAACTTCCTCAGTCAATCAGCCTCAATCTTGGGCTTTGTACAAGACAGATAAAACTCCCCGGTTGAGTCAGTTTTCCTTACGCTTCATGTCTTGGGCTTCAATCAAGATACCTAAAGAGACCCATCTCCTCACAAATAAGACCTTGAGCCATCTCTGTAGGAAGATATCTTTTCTAATCACTACAATTGAAATCAAATAATCAAAACTGTTTTCCAGATAATTGCTATAAGTGGCACACTGGTTGATTCAAGATACAGGTTGGAGTCCCTCCTTTATCATGGTTCAAAAACTTTTCTTCCATCTAACTGATATAAGTGACACACTTGTCGATTCTATATATAAGTTAAGGTCCCTCTTTTAGTATGTAAAGAATTCATAAAGTAAAAAGTGGCATTGTAACACAATAAGTTTAAAGCTCTTTCCTTTAAGACATCATTCTCAAATGATTGTAGAAAATAGGTGAGATATCTCCCTTAAAGATGAAAATTTGTCAAATCTTTCAAACACTCCTTCAGCTTCATCATCTTGGGCTTTGAACAAGATACAAAACAAATTTTTTCCTCCCATAGATTAGGAGGAACTACGAACGCTCTGATTTCCCCAAGTCTCTTTATGGGAATACGTAGGTATAAGATTGCAAAATCTTAGCGAGCACACTAATACAAAAACCTTAGGTCAAGTACCTTCCAAAAATAATAGAAAATCATAAAAATAACAAAAACATTTCCTCAAATTTCACAAAGGAGAAACTTTCCCAATTTAGCAGCAGACAAACTTAAGTAAGAAAGTAATTCAACAGTAGAAATATATGCAAATAAAGGTTCCTATAGATTACTATAGATACTCAGGGTGTTAATAGCTTCCCTCAATATAACCGACCCCCGATTCTAGATTTCTTAGCATTTGTAAGAAAAACATTTGTGAGCAGGGTTAGCTTAAGGTATCTTCCCCTTCCTTTTAAGCATCATAGGATAAATATTAGAAATTAGAAAGTAGCACTAAATGCGGTAGTGGTCGCGTCACAAAACCAGAGCAACACATGGTGTCTTTGGATTCTTGTTGACGATAGATAGATTTCAACTAGTAGGATTGTGTCATGACTGAATGTCAGTCGAAAAGGAGTATTATTAGTAGCTTCCTTAGGGGAGGTTCGACATGCCCAAAGAATCTGGTCTAATGTTTTATTCAAATTCTTTGGCTTTTTTCCCACATGTTTCTTAATCAACTCAATCACAACTTTATTTGCTGCTTCGACCTGTCCATTGGCTTGAGCATAGTAAGGTGTAGATGTCAATAGTTTGAAACCCATTTCCTTTACAAATTCTTGCATATTTTGACCAGTAAAGATAGATCCTTGATCCGTAGTAATGGTCTCTGGGATTTCAAACCTATAGATAATGTGCTTCTGGATGAATTCAATTATAGCGTCTTGATCCACATTTGCTAATGGTATGGGTTCGATCCATTTTGTAAAATAATCAATGTCAACCAAAATATATCTCTGATTTTTGGATGACGTCGGTCGAATTTATCCAATCAAATTCGAAGCCCAACCCCTAAAGGGCCAAGGTTTCACTATAGAATTTAGTCAGCTTGCAGGAACATGTTGTATACCTGCGTGCACTTAGCACTCTTAACATCCCTTTGTGAACTCGATACAATCTTTTAACATGGTTGGCCAATACATTCCTTGTCAAAACAATAACCACTTCATTTTATGGCCTACCTGATGTGCCCCATATGCCCCATCATGGACATTCGAAATGGCTAAATACGCCTCAGATTCACTAAGACATTTAAGCAAAACTCCCTCAAGAGTCTTTTTAAACAATTCTTTTCCCAAAAAAATGTAACTTAAAGCTCGATACCTGGTTTTCTGCTCAGCAGATGTTGTTGGATTTTGTAGGTATTCCACTATTGGCTTTCTCCAATCTTCATCTGTCAAGCTATCTATATTTAGTATCTCGAAATTCTCTTCGTCAGCATATCCTAGCTTTGTTGTTTCCAGATTTGATGGAGATAATCTAGTTGACACAACCCTTCCCCTAACTTCGATTTCTTTCTGCAAATTTTCTTTTGAAATTTTATACCTAGAGGCAATATGCGCTAATTCGTTGGCTTCTTGATTCTCTAATCGAGGGATGTGTCGAATACTCACCATCTCGAATCTTTTTAAGTGTCGATTGGAAATCATGAAGTACATGATCGAATTTTCCTTAACGCACTTGTACTCCTTTGTAATTTGTTTTATGACTAACTCTGAGTCACCCATTATTTCGACTCGAGTTGTCCCCAATTCCAACAATATCTCAAGTTTGGCTATTAGAGCCTCATACTCAGCCTCATTGTTCGAACATAGGCCTTTGACTTTATACTTGAATTTTGTTGGAATTTTGTTAGGAGAAATAATAAGAACTCCTATACCCGTTCCATCTTTATGACTAGATCCGTCGAAGTACAACTTCCAAGGCTCTAGTTCAAGGTAGTTTAATGAATTCTCATTTATAGAGTGGTCGACTATAAAGTCGGCTACCGCTTGTCCCTTAACAGCCTTTAAAGGAATATATGTTAAGGAATATTCAGTTAAAGCTAATGCCCATTTACCAATTCGACTATGCAGGATGGGTTTATACAACATATGTTTTATAACATCAAAATGAGATGGAATGAAAACATCCACTTGTTTTATATAATGCTTTAGTTTCATACATGAGAAATACAAACATAAGCATAATTTTTCAACTACTCTATACCTAGTTTCTGCATCGTTTAGACCCTACTAAGGTAGTAAATGGTTCTTTCGACGCCATTTTCATCCTCTTGAACCAACATGCTCCTTAAAGTCTTGTCCGACGCAGATATATACAACCTCATACTTTTATTCCTACAAGGTGACATCAGAATTGGAGGATGGGTTAGGTATTCCTTGATCTTGTCGAAGGCTTCTTGTTGAGCTTGCCCTTATTCAAAGTCCTCCTTTTTTAGTCGAAGTAGAGGTGAGAAGGCCTGAGTCTTGCCACTAAGGTTCGATATAAACCTCCTCAAGAAATTAATCTTGCCGAGTAGTGACTGCAGCTCCTTCTTGGTTGATGGCATTTTCGCTTCCATTATGGCTTTAGCCTTGTTCTGATTTATTTTTATCCCCTTTTTGTGGACCACAAAACTTAAGAAATCTCCTGCCTGCACACAAAAAGAACATTTGAGAGAGTTCATTTTCAGACCGTGTCTCCTCATCCTTTCGAAGGACTGTTAAAGATGGTTAATGTGGTTCTTCCCTAAAATAGACTTAACAATAATATCGTCAATATAGATTTGCATAAAAGTCTCGATAAAATCATGGAAGATCGAATTCATCTCTCTTTGGTATGTCGCCCCAACATTTTTCAAACCAAAAGGCATTACGACCCACTCATAAGTGCCCAAGGCTCCAGGGCATCGAAACGTCATTTTTGGGACGTCTTCCTCATCAATGAAGATTTGATTATAACCTGAATACTCGTCGAGCATACTAAGGTATTTGTGTCCTGCGGCAGAATTGACTAACATTTCCGCCACAGGTATAAGATATTCATCCTTTGGGGGTGCAGAATTTAAATCTCTAAAATCTATGTATACCCTTAACTTGCCATTTTTCTTGATAACTGGAACAATATTGGCAAGCCTTTCGACATACCTAGTCGTGCGAATGAATTTACATCTAAGAAGTCTTTCGACCTCCTCTTTAATCTTCGAGAGAACTTCCGGTGCAAATCGCCTTGGAGTCTGCTTGACAGGCTTCTTCCCAGGCTTTATTGGCAGCTTTAGTTCGACCAGCTCTCTGATCAAACCAGGCATTTCGTCGCAGTCCCATGGAAAGCAATCTTTAAATTATTTTAGCAATTAGACTACTTCAACCTTGAGCTGTGGGATGACGTTGGCGCTGATATATGTCGGACTCTTTTCTGTCCCTTCTCCCAGGTCAATTTCTTCAAGTGGATCTTGTGCCAATATTTTGATATTGCTTGCTAGCGGATCTTTCTCGAAGCCCAAAGGCACATCATCATAGATTGCATAGAGTCTCTGATTTTGCAGCTCATCCTGAACCTCATCAGGTGGTTCTCGACGATTCCATCGCTACGCCAAATTGTAATCCTTTGGTGCAGTGATGAAGGAACGACACCAATGTGGTGAATACATTCCCTACCAAGAAAAAGGTTGTAATTAGCCTTCGAGGCTATCACCATAAACATCGTCGGTCTAGTTATAGTACCAACAGTGAAATCCACTTGTATAACCCCCATTGTGGTTCCTATCTTGCCTTCATAATTCGACAACACCATATTATGGGGTTTCATATCCGTGTCATCTTTCCCAATCTTTTTAAGAAATAAAATGCGGCATTAAATTAATTGCCGCTCCTCCGTCGACCAGGATCTTATTTACTCCGACATTTCCCACTTTCCCATTGATGAACAAAGGTTTTAAATGGTTTCTCATTGAATCATCAGGTCTCTCGAAGAATGCATTTTGTTCCTTTATGCAGCCGTTATTCATGATGTAGTAATAGACAGGCTTGTGTCGAGTCGTCTCCATTTCCATCATATATTCTTCTTCCTCTACTTCCATCACTTGATCGTACTCTTTAGGGAGTACTGACACCACATTACACATGATGTCTAGTGAGGCCTCCTACCCCGAGTCGAAATCGGCAGTCATTTTGTCGTCCTCATGGTCAGTCTCTTTTGAAGACGACTCTTTCTGAGGAGAGAACAATTTCCTCTCGACAGGTTTCTTTTCTTCTTTCTTCACCTGTATGTTGCTACTAGATTCAGGCTTTGCCTTCTCCATGGCTTCCCTTTCAGCTTTCCTTTGCCTTTGTTGCCTCCTCCATTGGGATCTTGACATTGGATTCCTGCCTTTATAATTCTCTGAAGGATATACCATTCGTTTCGACGCTTGGAACTCTTTCCTGTACATCACAGAAGAGCCTATTTGAACCTTGAAATTCTTCCATTTTCTTTGGCCCTACTCTTGGTTTCTAACTGGTCTGACCCATTTGTCTTTGGGAGCTTTTATCGAAGGTTTAAAAGTGGCAGGTTTGTTACCATTGAATCTTTGATTTGCCTGCTCCCGTCTCCTTGGATCACTCCTGTTGTCGAAATTCTGGCGGCCATGAGATGCTTTCCAATTTCTTCTACTCATCGCTCTATTAACTCCTTCGAGATTCTGTGCTACCTTTTTATCGAAGACTGAACTGCATCGAGGGCAAAGCATGACCTTTAATTTCTTTTTCTGACACCTGTGAAGGAAATCAATCAGGCTTTCTTCCTTCTTTGGGTAAGACAATTTGTTATACTCTTTCTGTCGACGGTCCTCATGAAACTCCATCGAAGTTTCGTTAGAGACTTCTACCATGTTTACACGCACACTGGTCTTATCAGCAGTGTACAGATTTTTGAGTTTCATCCTAAGGCCCTCAGGAGCCTTAGTGACCTTATCAATCTGCACAAAACCTTCAGTGGTTTCTTTTATTGTTACCATCGAATTTGGATCTCTAGTGGTTCCTTAGTTGTAGCCTTCAGTAACTCCCTTGATAGAGCCTTCAGTGGCTTCATGATTGAAACTGTCAGGAGTTTCTTTTTCGAAACCTTCAGTGGTTCCATTGGTGAAGCCTTCAGTGACTTCACAGATGTAATTTTCAATGATTTCTTTGTCAAGATCCTCAGTAACTTTGATCATGACTGCCTCATTGACGAAGTCATCAGTAACTTCAATCATGTCAGCCTTGTTGGCGAAGTCTTCAGTAACTTCGACCATGTCAATTTTGTTGGCGAAGTCTTCAGTAACTTCGACCATGTCAATTTTGTTGGCGAAGTCTTTAGTAACTTTGACCATGTTGATATTGTTGGCAAAGTCTTCAGTAACTTCGACCATGTTGATTACAGACGGCTCAGTATAGTGGACATCAGCCACTTGAAGAGGATCAGAATCGATCTTTATTTGGGTTTTTGACTTTTCTCCAAATCTGAGTCTTCCATCCATAATTGAGTTCTTAACGAGATCCCTAAAAAGAAAACATTGAGATGTTTTATGACCCAAAAAGTTATGATACTTACAAAAACCTCTCTTTTTCCTTTGCTCTAAAGGAGGAATTTTAGCACCCGGAGGCACTACCATTTGACAGTCCTTAACTAAAAAATCAAATATTTCGTCACATTTTGTGACGTCGAAAGTGTAAGTCCTCTTAGGAAATCTCCCGTTCTTTTCTGGTTCGACATGGTTTTTTCCATTTGAAGGGGATAGGACCTTATAAGAGTAAGGTGGTCCTTGCTTTAGTTCAGCAAGGTCAACCTCGTTATCGTCAAAGTCTAACGACTCGTTATATGTTTCTTCGTCGTCTTCATTAACTCTGACGTAGGCTACCATCTCCTTCTTATTCTTGTTTTCCCTAACTTTTTCAGCCTTCAATCGTTCGACCTATCGAACTCTGTCAGCCAATTGGGCCACATCTCTCAGGTATTGGGTATCCAATTTCTTTCTAATTGAGTAGTCGAGGCCACCGGCGGCCATTTCGACCAACTCATGTTCAGGCACTTGAGTAAAACACCTTACCTTAAGGAATCGAAACCTATTTAGGTAATCATTAATTAGCTCTGATAACTTTCTCTTAATACTAGCCAATTCTTTTAAGCTTATCTTTGTCTGTTCTGTATAGAATTGCTCATGGAGTAATTTCTCCAACTGAGTCCAATTGTGGATTAAATTTGCCGGCAGGGTTGTTAACCAAGTGAAGGCATTTTTAGTGAGCGAACTTGGAAAATATTTCACTCTTAGGTTTTCATTGTTTGCAATCTCACTAGCCTCTATCAAATATCTTTCCACATGTTTGACCGTGGACTCACTAGTATCCCCAGAAAACTTAGTGAATTTGGGGAATTTCCATCTAGGGGGTAAATCTGACTGTAAGATATATTCAGATAAGGGTGATGTATAGTTTTCCCTATGCAGGCCAATATTTACCCCGTTTCTAGCCATAATCCTTTCGACCATGGTTGCTAAGTTGTTATCCGCCACTACATCTTCGCGTCGAACTTGATTTATGATTTCATCAGCGTTTTGGTTTCTATTTACCACTACTACCCTTGGTTCCCCTTGGAATGGGTGTCCGACTCTGGGAGGTTTAACCCTATATTATTCGACTACTCCTCCCAGGTTTAAAACATTCGCCCGAGGTAAATTTGGTTGAACTTGATTAATTGTAGGGTCTTCTTCTAAAACCACCCCGGTATTCTGTACCATTCACTCCCTCTGAGGATGTCGAGGGGGTTGTGGGACACCAAAAAAGTCAACAATACGCGTCATCTGCTGTGCCAATTGCTGGTTGGTTTGGGTAGTATTTTTGGATTAAAGGGTTAAATATAACCCCCATTTATTGAGCAAGCATTTGGACCATATCATGATTACTTTCGTCCACTTGTTGCAGCATTGTTGGTGATGTTTGGCACATAGGTAGGATATCCAGCTCCTAAGGGTTGACTCATTTGACCCATATTGTTTATACATGAACCGGATCTATGTAGAGTCGAAGTCATATTCACCACTGGTTATGCAAATGCTGACGAAGGATTGTGCAAACTTGCCATCACCGACGTTGGCATACCATAAGGTTCTTCTTGACCCATTTGAGGCATAGAAAATCCAGGCATATAAGGATTGAATAGACTACTTCCCACTGGAGGAGGGGTCATTTACGGACCCATTGTTCCCATATGGGACAAAACGGGAGAACTTTGGGCAATCGACTGCATTGGCGTCGAACCTGCGATTGATGGTATGGCCTCAGATACTGATATTGAAACCGTATTGCCCCCAGTCGAAGAGGAAAGGGGCGGTTCTTCATCATTTGGTAGATTTTGATTATTTGGCGGATTTGAATTCACCATTCTTCTTACGTATCTCCTTCTAGGACTCTCTTCGTTACTAATGGCTAATTTACCACTCCTAAGTCCCATGCAACGAAGTGTAGAAATATTGTAAGAACGAAAAACTTAAAAAAGTAAAAGAAAAATGTTTTACACACTATAGCACGGTCCCACTGGGCGTGCAAATTTGTTTACCGTGAAAATTGGTAAACAACCAGTGGTCTCCAAATATTAGTTAACTTGCAGGATCAACCAATGAATCCTAGGACATGTGCTTAGTGCTTTTAAATTAAAATTTGAGAAACAATGAACACTTCGACAGTATTCATAATTAGAAAATAATCTGCTTCAAAATATAAAGAAAGTTGTGTGGTAAGGAATGGTCGAAAGTGCAGTAAAAGATGCTGAAAGTAACTTGTATAAAATAAAGATAAATTTCTGGGCAAAAGCATAAACCCACTTGTATTAAAACGTAAACAAGTAAATGGTGTTTCCTTAAACGTACATTTTCTCAACAAACTCGATTCTCTACACTGGGTACTTTGAGTATTTTGAGGTATTTTGTACAAACTTAAATACACACACAATCCTATCACTAAGACTTCCTATTTATATTGAGTCGAAATAACTGCCTCTAACGGCCTTTCTCATAAATTAAGACAAGTGGCACTCGACATGTCTTCGACTTTCCAGCATACTCCACGTGTCTTCTTTTGAAAACTGGATAAGGACAACATTCCCTCTTTGATTCAAATTCAAAATCAAATCGAAGGTACCATCAGTAGCACCCCCGTCGAAATACTTCTTCAAACTAAGGAAATTTTCCTTAAGTCCATCCAGCCATCTTTCCTTGCATCCAGAGTACCTTCGACTGGGCCCTCAATATTACACTCGCCTACTCGAAATACATCATAACTTGGAAGAAAATTTCCTTTTCCTTATTTGTTCCATAAATCAAACCAGGCGTCGAAATTAAGAGCCAACTACCTCATAAGAGGTTGAGTAGATATGTTTGTAATGGGCTTATCCATCTCATTGTTTACACAAAATCTCGCATTCAATGATGCGTATAGAAGGACATTCCATTAGGTGTTTGGTGCACCCCTTTAAGTAAAGCCTTTTATTAAGGTCTCTCAATATTTGAGAAAGAAGATAACAATAAAGCTGAACATGGGTGCAAAAAAGTGATAAAATTCCGCACATGGCCCAAAATGCACCAAGGAGGATGATTGATGTAAGCCCAATTGATTGGAACATTATAGCAATCAATTGTAAGAGCTTGGAGATCATATTTTCATATCATATCCAAGCCTGATGGAAAAGGAAGACTATAAGTCCCAACTGCGAGAGCTGCAACTCTTTCACCATTTCTAACGCGCAGTACTACCTGTTTCTTAGCCAAGGTTCTACTCCTTCATAGTCCCTACACTTTCAAAACAATGCAAGAAACACAACCAGTATCAATTACCAAAGAAGTAGAAGTTTCTAAATTGATATTGATGACAAATATACCTGAATTAGAAGCCCCAGACTTCTTGTCCTTCAGATACTTGGGTCAGTTTCGCTTCCAATGACCTATCTCGTCACAATAGAAGCATTTGGCTTTAGCTGTTACCTTGGCGCGTCAACATTTCTAGAAGTAACTTTCTTACCTTTATCTTGTTTTTTCTTGCTAGCCTCATTCTTCTTAAACCCTTTCCCTTTGCGTACCATAAAAATATCCTTCTTATGTGATATAGATATGTTTTGCTCAACAGTCATGAGCATCCAGTGTAACTCAGCAAGGGTCTTTAATACCCCATTCATGTTGATGTTCAACCTAAATTGGTTGAACCCTCCATGAATGGAGTGAAGTATATTGTTAGTAGCCAACTTTTGGCTATAGGGAAAACCCAACCTCTACATGGCCTCGAAATATCCAATCATTTCAAAGACACAAGTGGCGACCAACTTCCCTTCCTCTAACTTACACTCAAGAATCACCTTATGAGCCTCGTACCTCTCAATTTCAGCTTGTTGCTGAAATATAGTTTTCATTTGTCAGATGGTGTTGTAGGCATCCATGCTTGCAAAACGCTTTTGTAAACTTGGCTCTATGGCCACGAGCATTAGACAAGTAACGATTACTGACATATCCTCATCGATTTTACAAATGACTTTTTCCTCATCAATTGAGGTAGAGGTTACAATCAGGATTGGGGTTTCAAAAGAATCCTCTTAACCTTTAGATCTAAGAACAATTCTTAGATTCCTTCCAAATCAAGGAAGTTCTTTCCATTAAACTTATCCTTCTCAAGGATTGAACGCAAGTTAAACGATGAATTGTTGTCATTTTTACCTTACATGATTTCTACAATAGAAGATATGTAATGTTATTAAGTTTATCAAAACAACCTTTAACAAATTTTAAACGATCTAAAATTAAAAAGTCACACACTTAATCCAATTTTAAGTTTGTCCCTTTTGAACCAAGCGATCCTAAGACCCTAACAAACATGTTTCTAATGGACTCTGGCCGTTTCTCAAAAACAGGTTGAAAATTAAGTAAACTCCTTTACTAATTACAACTCTTGTAATTCTTAGTTGATGGGTGATAACCTTTTATTCGAGCCCATCCATTTGTCCAAAACACAAAACTCTTTTGATGTTTCTATTGAGTCTAACCAAACTAATAATGCAAATTTCAGAAATTTACCCTACTTATCTCTAGATAGAAAGTAACACCCTGCTATGCTAGAACCTATTATTAACGATCAAGTTCTTAGTAGGTGTCATTTTGGAAAAGCATCAACTCAATACTATTTTAGGGACCTAATACGGGTTTAAATACCAGTGAACTCAAAGCATAAATAAATCACATGCAAAACTTAGCAAGCATAAAACAAAAAAAAAACAAAATTAAATGCAAGAATTAAAATGTGATCTTAGTATAACCCCTAACCCTAAATACTATTCTTTAAGCATCCATCTTGAACCATGATGGATTTCCATCCTTGATCTCCATGGATTTTCATAAAGTTGGATCGTTGTTCTTAAGCTTACTTCTTGAATATTAAAACTTAAATAAAGTACAAAAAAATAAATAAGGACGATACGTATATCATATTTAAATTATAGAAATATGAAATGATACGTAGATCGTATTTAAATTACAAAAATACAAAATGATACATATATCGTATTTTCTATCCAAGTTTGGACCATATTAGTCACCGTATGAATAATATCAAACATATATAAATATGCAATATTTAATTATTTTATTAAAATTGTTATCATATTTTAATCACTTTACTAAAATATAATAAATCCATTATGATTTAATCACTTATTAAATCATATGTGTGGTACTATAACTATAATTCAATTAGAATTAAAATGTGGAAGTTATACATTTAAACATATATATATATATATATATATATATATATATATATATATATATATATATATTTGTGTTTTGCACTCTAGTTCTCAGGGGAAATGGGCCCTAGTAATCCAGAGCTCGTGTCGAGAGGTACTGACACTAGCCAATTATTGCTTGTTTACCACTCGGGCCCAAGTGCTTGGTTAAAAACATATAATATATATTTAATCACATATTAGGATCAAAACTAAAATATATGATTAAACATCATATTAATACCCATCATAATTCTAATTTAATTGCAAATTTATCAAGAGACTGATTTAATTAAAAGAAAATTGATCCTTAATATGCATTATTGGAATACTTAATATTTTTCATTTCTTGTATTTTCAATTCAATTAATTTAAATATAAAAATTTTAATGATTTATCACAAAACATTTTTATGCATAAATTCATCAAATTTGACATAAATTACTAAATTTTACAACAAATAAAATCAAACACTTTTAAATGTTATTTTAGGTTGATGATCTTATACTTATAATAAATAAAATAAAAACATAAACACAAATTTAAGCAACAAAGTTTCATACATATAACTTTCAAAATTTCTCATTAACAGTTAATCCAATTTTTTTGAATTATATATATATATATATATATATATATATATATATATATATATATATATATATATATATATGGTTCATATCCTATGAGAATGTCATTTTTATCTAAGAACATGAGAATGAATCTAAATCATTAGATTTTAAAATAAATGGTGGAGATTATGTGTGGTTTTTGTTTTTCTCTCTCCTCCATTATTAAAATAAATGATGGAGGAGAGAGAAAAAACTGACACATAATCTCCACCATTTTTTTGCCTTTAGCAGCGCTTAAAAGCGCTGCCAAAGGTTGTGCTGCTAACGGTAAAGACAACACTTTTTTCCTTTGAAAAGCGCTGTCTTAGGTCCCCCTTAGGACCACCTTTAGCAGCACTTTTAAAAGCGCTTTCGTATGACCCCCATATAGCAGCGCTTTTCCAAAGAAAAGCGCTTTCGTAGGACCCCCTTTAGCAGCGCTTTTAAAAGCGCTGCTAAAGGTCCCCCTTTAGGCAGCACTTTTTCAAAGAAAAGCGCTTTCTTATGCCTCCTTTAGCAGCGCTTTTAAAAATGTTGTCTTATGTATACGCCATGACCCCCCCTTTAGGCAGCGCTTTTCTTAGAAAGCGTTGTCTTTTATAAAAGTGCTTTTTAAAAGCTTTTTAACACATGGCCTTTGATACCATTATATTTCAACCTATATAATTTAACATAATTCATAATCATTCAACACATGGCCTTTGATACCATTATATTTTAACACATAGGCCTTATAGCATTATAATTCAACAATAGGTCTTTATACGATTAAAATTCAACACATAAACCGTAAAAACCATTATATATACAACACCAAAATAACCATTACATATATATAACTCAATACAAACTATACAACACCAATTCCATACACCAATTCAAAACCTTATACATCATATCCATCACCTATATATACAACACCTTCCATAAACCTAACACAATTTCTAAAACTAACAAATTCTCATTTCAACCATGTATTGACATCAATACTCCTTTATTTCTTCCAATTTGTCTTTCGTGTAGGTGGCACACTTGAATTCATCAAAAATACTACATTTAACATAATATGCATGATTTTTTTAAAAGTAATTAATTAGATGAAATATCCGATAATAAATCTTAAAATAAATCATAACTTATATATAAATCCATACCATGTTTGGAATCTCTATTTGTTCCAAATGAATAATTTCTTTCATGAATCTCAAGACAAAATAACCACAATCGATACCATTACACTGCCGAGGACACTACACATAGAAAAAAAGTATTAATAAGTATCATAGATGACTTGTGTTATCAAGTAACATTACTATTATAATAACAAATCATACCTCCACTCTTATCCATGTAATGTTGTTTGCTTTGCTCTTTGGTACCTGAGCTTGTCGTTGTGATCGGAATATTTTTATGGATCTATCATATTATAAACGAATATTTAGAACAGTCTCACATAAATAAAGAAATACACACGCGAATATTTAGAACAATCACATCACTTATGTATCAATCATCTTCTTCATCTCCGAGTATTTTGTTTGATCACCCTCTAGCGAATCCAGATAATAAACTATTTCTTTTATCGGATTAATCGCAAGTGAAATTCTGGTATCAGATATGAGATGTCGAAGTAGATGTCACGACACTAATATCTGAACAATGATCAATATAAGAAAGATATAAAACAGTAAATAATAGAAAAGAGGCACAAGCAATTGTTAACCCAGTTCGGTGCAATCACACCTACGTCTGGGGGCTACCAAGCCAGGAAGGAAATCCACTAAACAGAATTAGTTTGAAGACTCTCAGTAAACACACTCCAGTTTACAATCTTCTCACCTAATCTCTTCCTTTGAGATTTCTATCTAAGACACTTAGACAAGAGACACCTCTCACTCCCCCTCAATCACATGCAGTGATAACTACAGAACAATACTAAAGAGAAGAACACACTTCAAATACAAAACTTGATCTTGCTTAAAAACTTCAATCAAGAACAAAACACTCGTACTTAAAAGTTTAGAGTGGACACAATACAACTTAACTACTCAGTCCAATTCACGCATCTAACAGATGAATGAATGGCTCACAAAAACAATACAATGTTAAAACCCTAAAACTTGAACGCAGCTTGCAATAAATTATTCTCTCTACACAACAATTAGGGTTGAACATCTTTAAATAATAATACACTCCTTGGGCTTGGGCATTAACAGATCTTTGAATCTTATAATAATTAAAGCTAATTATTCTCCATATCTATTTGCACGAAAATAGCAACAACCTAATCTTCAAAATATCACAGAAATTGCTTGCTTCAATTTAAAGATACTCCAAGATTTTCGCACGCAATTACTCAACAGATTGCAAAAAGAGCGCAGCAAATAAAACATAATATTCTCAACAGAATGTTCTGGTAGCAGATGTTAGGACATCGTGTTTGACATCATGCACAAAGTCCTGCAATACTAAGAAACACCACCTGCAGAATGTTAGAACCAACACGTCAAGACATCAAGTAAAACATCTTGATGAACCACTTTGTTTTAGCAAAATTGCTGCCAATACATAACTAACAAACTCCCCCTTCGGCAAATTTTGGCTAAAACACTATAGCACCAACAATGATCAGAGATCCCTGCAGCAGAAGCAACACACATACACAACTAACATTCCAAGCACATACACATCTAACCAGAAACTCCCCCTCAAGCCAAGGAGCAGAGAAAAACCAGGAAAACCAAGAAATGAAAAAAAAACCAGCTGCACACACAGAACAAAACTACTAAGCTAAAGCTACTCCTTTCTCCCCCTTTTTAGCCATAATTAGACAGAAAATTCCATAACAAGCAAAGCTAAAATTAGCATAAAGAAGCTGTCACCATGAGTGCAGTACAAACATTTTCTTCAACATTCAGATTATGCACACAAGAGTGCCATCAGAAAACCAGAACAGAATTCAAGCACACAAGGGTGCCAAAAGAAAACCCGAAAAAAAAGAACCAAAATAACAAAAAAAACAACTTCATGACAGAACACTCAAGCATCTCCAGAACCAGCAGAGTCCTCACTCTCAGACTTGTCTTCATCACCCTCTACACTGCCATCAGACTCACCAGAACCATCCTCTGCATTACCATCAGACTCACCAGAATCACCCTCATCAGAACCTTCCTTCTCATTTGTATCCTCAACAGTATCACCTTCAGCCATTCTAAGAGTCATGATCATTCTTTTAAACTTCAGTTTTCTTTTAGTACTGACTCTAATAACCTCATTCAGTTCCTTGCAGGCTTCTACCAACTCAGAAATTACCCCAGACTTTTTTGTGGATTGGTGTGAAGTAGAGGCAGATGTCATGACAATGTCAGGGACATGTTTACCTTCGAACAGTTTATAGTGAAGGGACAATTCAGACCCCCCTTTGCAAACAACATCAGACTGAGATAGGATACCAGGGTGCTGGTTTAAAATAATGCCACAGATAAGGGAGGAGAAGGCAATGGGCATCTTCACAGCAAAAGTGCCAGCTTGCTTCATAGTCTGATCAAATATAAAGGAACCATAATCAAAACTCCTTTTAGTCCCAACAGCATATATAAACCTTCCCAGACCAACCGAAATAGTGGAAGTGTGATTTGTGGGGACCTAGTTAGTAACACCTATCCTATGCAAAATAGCATATTTAACACTTAGCAGACCAGCAGATAACTTGTGTTTCATAGGCCAACCTCCAACCTGATTAGCTATGATAGTCTTGCACACTTGATTATCAGTAGCTTCCAGCTCACATTGATCATCTTTATTTCTGCTAAGGTACTTGTTGATTATGGTAGGAGAGAATTCCACACACTTTCCTCTCACATACACCTTTCTAAAATCCTTACTCTGCTTATCATTACAGTCTACAAGAATGTTGACTATAAACTCCTTCACTAGCACATCATATCATTTTGAAAACTTGGTCACTGTCTTCACCAATCCAGCATGCTCAATCAAGGCCATTATCTCCTTACAATCCAAAGCGTATTTCCCTAACTCTCTCTCCAGTGCTATCCTTCTTTGATAAACATACTTCCACTTTTGAACACTGTTAGCATAGTGGAAGGAGATGTTATCCAAAGGAACATCAAGAACTATTCCAGAAATTCTTTTTAACACGGTCCTTTTCACAGGAGTGATGTCCTGGACATCATCCTCAACATTAAAGTCAGAATAAGAATCAGCCCTAATCTTCCTCTTTTTGGAGGAAGTGGACACTTTGCTCCATGATTTTAGAGGTCCTACAACAGTAGTCTTTTTCTTACCACTAACAACATACACTTTAGGAGAGGTATCCACAGATTTCCCTTTTCTTGTCTTCAACCTCTTAGCAATACCAGGATACACATTTGCAATTAACTCGTTGTCAGAGGGAACATCAACAAGATTCACAACAACATCATCAGAGTTAACAGTTTTTTCCTTACTCTGATCAGCACCAACACTCTTCTTCCCTGAACTAGAATCCTCAGTAACACCCTTACTTCTTCCTTCCTTAAGCACAGAATTAGCCAATTTGTGCAAATTTGTAGTCTCAGTATCTTCCTCAGAATTTGAAGAGTCTACATTTCCTTCCTCACTTTGATGTGCATCCAAAGTAGGAACAACATCAATTTTAGACAGAGGGACATTAATCCCAGGAACCCTACACTCTCTATACAATAGACCAGTGACAATAATTTTAATGGTTCTATCCACATACTTACTACCTTCCCTATGATCATAAGACTCAACAGTGGTTTTAGAGGAGTTACCTGCAGGTGTACGTTTGGAACTTCTTACATGCAGTTTGCTGGGCCTTGTCTTTTCAGTTTCAGAATGGGGAATCATGGACAATGGAGCAACATCAAGAACAGCATCAGGATAGATACCTTCCGAAGAAACCCTAGATTTTGAAGGGGTAGGATTTTTAGCAGAAGAGTTCTTGGACAGAGAAGAATGTTGTTGAGACATCGTAAACTTCATGCAAATGCTTGAACTTGGAGTAGAAAGACTTATTTTTCTGAGAGGGAAGGTGAAAGAACTGAGCAAGAAAGGATGGATGTAGCGTTTGGGAACAATGTCATGAAATGATTTCCTATAGTAGGGTGGCAGATTTTGTTGGAAACTTAAACGGAAGTAAATGATATTGCCACAAAATAGTAAATGATTTTTTAACTTTTTAAATACCAATGAAAGCTGCCCACACGCCATTAATTGCTACAGATCTTCATAAATACAAATGCCTAATTTTCCTCTTAAGGTTTCAAATTGACTTGCATCCAAAGCCTTAGTGAAAATGTCAGCTAACTGCTCTTTTGTGGCCACATGTTCCAAAGTAATAACCTTGTCTTCTACGAGTTCCCTTATGAAATGATGACGGATATCAATTTGTTTGGTCCTGCTATGTTGAATAGGGTTCTTGGATATGTTTATAGCACTCAAATTGTCACAATACAATGTCATGACATCCTGTGTGACATTATATTCAGTGAGCATTTATTTCATCCACACTAGTTGAGAACAACTACTTCCAGCTGCTATATACTCTGCTTCAGCAGTAGATAGAGAGACACAATTTTGCTTCTTGCTAAACCATGATATAAGATTGTTCCCCAAGAAGAAGCAACCTCCTGAAGTGCTTTTTCTATCATCAGCACTTCCAGCCCAATCAGCATCACAATATCCAGATAAAGTGTAGCCAGATCCATGTGTGTATAACATACCATAATCACATGTTCCATTTACATATTTCAGAATTCTCTTGACTTGATTGATATGACTCACTTTCGGTTCAGCTTGATATCTAGCACAAACACCTACAACAAAGGTAATGTCAGGCCTGCTAGCTGTAAGATACAGTAGGCTTCCTATCATACTCCTATATAAACTTTGGTCCACATTAACACCATTTTTATCCTTGGACAGCTTCAGATGAGTAGGAGCAGGTGTTCTTTTGTGACTGGCATTCTCCATTCCAAACTTCTTAACTATGTTCTTGGCATATTTACTCTGAGATAGAAATATAGAGTCTTCCATCTGTCTGACTTGCAACCCAAGAAAATAAGTTAACTCACCAACAAGAGTCATCTCAAATTCAGACTGCATTTGCTGAACAAAATGTTTAACCATCGTATCTGACGTCCCACCAAACACAATATCAACAACATAAATTTGAGCAACCATGAGTTTCCCTCCTCCATCTTTGACAAAAAGAGTCTTATCTATGCCACCTTTTCTGTATCCATGCTCAACAAGAAATTCAGTAAGTCTCTCATACCACGCTCTTGGAGCTTGTTTCAAACCATATAGAGCTTTCTTCAACTTATAAACATGTGTAGGATAGGTTGGATCAATGAATCCCTTAGGTTGTTCCACATATACTTCCTCACTCAAATAACCATTTAAAAAGGCACTCTTGACATCCATCTGATACAACTTGAACCTCAAGATGCAAGCAACTCCCAATAGTAGTCTGAAAGATTCAAGACGAGCAACAAGAGCAAAAGTTTCATCAAAGTCAACCCCTTCAATTTGAGCATATCCCTGAGCAACCAGTCTAGCTTTATCTCTTGTGACCACACCTTTTTCATCTGACTTGTTCTTGTAAACCCATTTTGTTCCAATCACATTTGTTCCTTCAGGTCTTGGAACCAGCTACCATACTTCATTTCTTTTGAATTACCCTAGCTCTTCTTGCATGGCATCAATCCAAAATTCATCAGTTAAAGCTTCCTTGATATTTTTGGGTTCAATTTTTGACACAAAACAAGAGCTTGTGATGACTTCTCTTGATCTGGTAGTGACTCCCACATTTGGATCACCTATGATAAGGTCTCTAGGATGATCCTTCTGAATTCTGATGGAAGGTCCTTTGTTTACTGGCTCAGAATCAGGTTCGGCAACAGTAGGATTGGGATCAACATTTTTGTCTGAAATTTCTGTAGATGTATCAAGGAATGTTCCAACATCGTCTAGAACATCAGTTTCCTTATGCAAATCATCAACAATAACATTTATGGACTCCATCATAACCTTATTTCTGGAGTTGAACACTCTATAGGCTCTGCTGTTAGTAGAGTAGTCCAGGAATATTCCTTCATCACTTTTTGGATCCATCTTTCTTCTTTGTTCACGATCTGCCAAGATATAGCATTTGTTACCAAACACATGGAAGTATTTAACAGTGGGTTTTCTTCCCTTCCATATCTCATACAAGGTAGTAGTGGTTCCTGTTCTTAGGGTCACTCTATTATGAACATAGCAAGCAGTGTTCATAGCTTCAGCCCAAAAATGGTAAGGTAGTTTCTTGGCATGAATCATAGCTCTAGCTGATTCCTGGATAGTTCTATTCTTTCGTTCCACAACTCCATTTTGTTGTGGAGTAATGGGAGCAGAGAATTCATGGCCAATCCCTTTAGAGGAACAGAATTCAGCAAATTTTTTATTTTCAAATTCCTTCCCATGATCACTTCTGATTCTAACAATATTACTCTCCTTTTCTCTTTGGAGTCTTAGGCAAAGATCTTTGAACACATCAAACACTTCAGATTTTTCTCTAATGAAGCTCACCCAAGTATATCTGGAGAAGTCATCCACAACCACATAGGCATACTTCTTCCCACCAAGACTTTCCACTTGCATAGGCCCCATCAAATCCATGTGAAGTAGTTCCAATACTTTTGAAGTACTGAGATGTTTAATCTTCTGATGTGACATCTTGGTTTGCTTTCCAACTTGACATTCACCACATACCCTTCCTTATTTAATCTTTAGTTTATGTATTCCTCTGACAGCTTCCATGGAGATGATCCTTTTCATGCCTTTTAGATGTAGATGACCAAGTTTTTGGTGCCACAACTTCACTTCATCATCTTTAGCAAGAGAACAAATGGATGAGTAACTAGAATCTAGAGGAACCCATAAGTAGTAGTTATCCTTAGATCTGACTCCATTCATGACCACTTCATCCTTTTCATTTGTAACCAAGCATTCATATTTGGTGAAGTTGACATTGAATCCTTGATCACACAGTTGACTGATGCTGATCAAATTAGCAGTTAACCCTTTTACCAGCAGCACATTATCAAGGTCTGGAACTCCTGAGCAGTTCAACTTTCCAACTCCCTTGATTTCACCCTTGGCTCCATCACCAAAAGTCATATAGCTTATGGAGTGAGATTTGATGTCAACCAACAAATTCTTAATCCCTGTCATGTGTCTAGAACAACCACTATCAAAATACCAATCCTCCTTAGCTGAGACTCTGAGAGACATGTGAGCTATCAGGCTGGTGGCAGTAGTCTTGGGAACCCATTATCTTCCATTAGTAGAAATGTTTGTATTTGATCTAGGTTGAGGAGCAGGTTTGGGATATCCATAGAGTTTGAAGCAAAAAGGTTTTATGTGACCAAACCGCCCACAGTAATGGCATCTTCATCTTTGGAATCTTCCTCTTAAGTGGTTGGGATGACCACTCCTATGATGTTGAGGCATATTATGTTTAGGTTCAGATACATGTTTTCTCCCATGATGTTTAGACATCTGATATGACATGTTACGTTTAGGTCCAGAAGAACTATCATCAGAAGATGATTTCTTCTCTCTCTCTCTCTCAAATCCCAACCCAGTCAGATCACCTTCCATTTTTCCACTCTGAAGGATTTCATCCAATGTGTCAGTTCCACTGTTCAGTATTCTGACAGACTTGGTCATTTGATCAAGTTTGGAGTTTAACAACATGACTTCATTCTCTAGCTCAACTTTTTCAGCCTTCAGTTGAATGATAAGTTTCTTCTGTTTCTCCCCTTCAAGACACACTTCTTCACTTCTGAGACACAACTTTTTGTAAGAAGCTGCAAGCTCTTCAAAGGTCAATTCATCATCACTAGAATCTCCATCAGAGACACATCTTCCAGTCAAGGCAGTCACATGTTTAGCAGATTCTTCATCAATTTCACTTTCAGAGTCCTCATTAGACCAGCAGACAACTAGGCTTTTCTTTTGTTTCTTGAGGTAAGTAGGACATTCAGCTATAATGTGACCAAATCCCTCACAACAATGGCACTGAATTCCTTTTCCTTGAGTAGATTTTTCTTCAGACCTTGTTCTCCTTCCACCATCATTGGACCTGCTGATGTCAGATGAGTTGTTCTTGACATTTGATCTTGACTTTATGTCTATTCTCTTTATTACCTTGTTAAAATGTCTTCCTAGCAGAACTATAGCATTAGATAGGCTATTTTCACCATCCAGGGGACTCTCCTCCTCTTCATCTTCAGTATTGGAATCAAATGCTATGCTCTTAGCTTTCTTTTCAGATCTGTCACTTATTCCTAGTTCAAATGTTTGAAGAGATCCAACAAGTTCATCAACCCTCATCTTGCTGATATCCTGAGCTTCTTCTATGGCAGTCACTTTCATGTCAAATCTCTTGGGGAGAGATCTGAGAATTTTTCTTACCAGCTTTTCATCAGACATCCTTTCACCTAGGACACTTGAGGCATTGGCTATTTCAAGAATATTCATGTGGAAGTCATGTATGCTCTCATCTTCCTTCATCTTTAAGTTTTCAAACTTGGTAGTCAGCAGTTGAAGTCTTGACATCTTTACTTTGGAAGTACCTTTATGAGTAGTTTTGAGTATGTCCCAAGCAGCTTTAGCTATCTCACAAGTGTTCACCAATTTGAATATGTTTATATCAATTCCATTGAACAAGGCATTCAAAGCTTTAGAGTTTCCAAGAGCCAGTTCATCCTCCTCCTTAGTCCATTCTTCCTCAGGTTTTAGATCAGATGTTTCTTTTCCATCTTTCCCAATAATGACAGGATGTTTCCATCCTTTTAAGACAGCTTTCCAAGCCTTACTATCCATTGATTTCAAGAAGGCCACCATGCGTGGTTTCCAATAGTCATAGTTAGATCCATCCAAGATGGGTGGTCTATTCACAAATCCTCCTTCCTTATCCATAGTACCAGAAAATGTCGTCCCTAGATCTCACCCAGAAACAGAACAGGGTGCCTGCTCTGATGCCAATTGAAATTCTGGTATCAGATATGAGATGTCGAAGTAGATGTCACGACACTAATATCTGAACAATGATCAATATAAGAAAGATATAAAACAGTAAACAATAGCAAAGAGGCACAAGCAATTGTTAACCCAGTTCGGTGCAATCACACCTACGTTTGGGGGCTACCAAGCCAGGAAGGAAATCCACTAAACAGAATTAGTTTGAAGACTCTCAGTAAACACACTCCAGTTTACAACCTTCTCACCTAATCTCTACCTGTGAGATTTCTATCTAAGACACTTAGACACGAGACACCTCTCACTCCCCCTCAATCACATGCAGTGATAACTACAGAACAATACTAAAGAGAAGAACACACTTCAAATACAAAACTTGATCTTGCTTAAAAGCTTCAATCAAGAACAAAACACTCGTACTTAAAAGCTTAGAGTGGACACAATACAACTCAACTACTCAGTCCAATTCACGCATCTAATAGATGAATGAATGGCTCATAAAAACAATATAATGTTAAAACCCTAAAACTTGAACGCAGCTTGCAATAACTTATTCTCTCTACACAGCAATTAGGGTTGAACATCTTTAAATAGTAATACACTCCTTGGGCTTGGGCATTAGCAGATCTTTGAATCTTATAATAATTAAAGCTAATTATTCTCCATATCTATTTGCACGAAAATAGCAACAACCTAATCTTTAAAATATCACAGAAATTGCTTGCTTCAATTTAAAGATACTCCAAGATTTTCGCACGCAATTACTCAAGAGATTGCAAAAAGAGCGCAGCAAATAAAACATAACATTCTCAACAGAATGTTCTGGTAGCAGATGTTAGGACATCATGTTTGACATCATGCACAAAGTCCTGCAATATTAAGAAACACCACCTGCAGAATGTTAGAACCAACATGTCAAGACATCAAGTAAAACATCTTGATGAACCACTTTGTTTTAGCAAAATTGCTGCCAATACAGAACTAACAGCAAGCAACAACCAGTGTCCATTGTAAAATAAAACAAAAGTATAGATGGAAATGTTATACACAACATAAAAAAGCAAAAGATTATAATAAAGGAAGTTAGGATAAAAATCTTACTCATGGCCAGTATTATATGGTAAAAGATACAACTTCTCTGTATCAATGTTGGTCATAAATGCACCTACTAAGTAATTTTTAACCACATCTGTAGTTCGATTGAGTAAATTTGCATTGACACAGTTGGGAGCCAAGAAGGAGTATCTTTCAGTCAATTGACGCGGGAGCATCAATTTTTCATACAAGAACCTGAAATAAAAACGGATTATAATAAATATGTTATTATAATTAACATTCTAATATTCATTTAAATGAGTAAATAAATTGATCAATTAAATAAATAAAATCGATGGATTACCTGATGTATGAATTCATAACACCGACGCCTAATTCAGAATGCGTAAATATCTGATCAAAGTCTTCTTTAGCAATTGTTTCTGAATAGGCAAACCCAAAAATACCTGCTTCTATAGGTATTTCACGGATACCACCTTCCATCAAGTAAAACATTTGAAAACTAAAAGGTTAATAATGGTTTTCAACATACCGAGTCATCTATGACGATGAGGTTTGACGGCCATGCAACATACGACCTTATTGCGTCCCCCACCAATGTTGCATCTGAAACGTCGTCAGGTATAGGTAGTAACGTATCCCGCTCTAAATCAATATCAATCGAAACCTTTAAAAATCCAGCAGGGAGCGGTCTAGTGTGAAGGACGTCTCCCGGAGTGTTATGCACTTTTCCCTTGCCAACCATGCGATATGTCGGTGCCGATAAATATAGCTGAAAAGGTGAAATGCCCTAAACAAAACAAAAATAATACGAAATTGTTATTGTGCAATGATGTCAATATAAAAAACTGTACTAATTTAATAAATATAATTACCTCCAGAATTTTTTGTTGACAATTGATACTGGCCTTGTCACTAATATCTTTAAATTCTGAACCGCGCCTTTCCGACATATATCTTTCTTTATCTTGTTGCAGTTCACGAACTTGAGCTCTCAATTCTTCCAAAGTTTCCATCACCTCTCTATTGCTAGGATTTTTTCTCTTTAAACGCTTATACAAGGCAGATGGAGTGACTCCAAATCCCTTACCTCTCACGCGACTAGAATACTCAGGAACATTTAATACTCGACTCAGTATGCTCTTGCAATCCTGGTCTTCTGTGAGAGTTAAGGACTGAGATAGAGTCTCCTGAAATTCAATATTAGAGCAGCGCATAAATATATTAGATAAACAAGAACTTTCTATCTAATTAAACAAATAATGTTATACTTACACATTGTTCAAAAACTTGTTGAACACCTTCAGTAACAACTCCATCCTTTCCCACACGGGCAGCCTTCCACAAAACATGCTCCGGAAGAGATGTTTCTTCACTTTTCTCCTCTGCAAGCTACACATTAAGTCAAGAATTAGGATGAATAATAATACAAAAAGACCATAGCAATTATATATACTTACAATTTTTTGTTCCAAGCGTGCATATCCCAAACGTCTTTTCTTGTATGGATACGCGGGTTTCGAGGCTCTTTGACGATTTACGTCACTCACAACCTGCATAAACAATTATAAGTCATATCAGAACACATGTAATAATTACATGAGTATAATACAATGTTCATGATAAATTAAATTAAGATTACGTGGAATTCTTCAGTTCTTCGTTTGGCGACAAAAGTGTCCCATTCTTCGGGTGCAATCAAGTCTGCATACTTCTTCGGGCATTCTGCTTCAACAAACTTTCCTTAGGCATCCTTCAGAAACTTGTTGGATAAAAATGCTCGGAACCCTCTAACTTCTTCCGGCTAATTAAAGACAATATTTTTGCTTCTCGTCACCAATGTTAAAAGATCTCTACAATAACAAATTAAGTGTGTTAGTATAATTAATTTAAAAATTATAATCGTCAAAAATAACAAATAACATCACATATAGTACCTGTATCTCACTCCATATTTTATCTTTGGCGGGTTTCAACTGTTGATTTCGCCAATTGTCACAAGTAATAGGAACTAGTGAACGGACAAGTGCACCAAAGTAACTAGTCAACATTGCGCCATTAGGCTAAATTAGTTGACCTGTTTCATTCCAATGAACGTCGTATTTTATTCCCTTGTCTCTAGCACGAATAACTCATTTCATGATTGTTATTCCTCTTGAAATATCTCCTTCCGCGTCTTGAACTGATTCTTTTGGATCATTCTTGGAAGTATTGTGCGAGTTCTCCTCATTAGTAGCCATTTTACCTATAATAAAGAAAAACACATATAAATCCATAATCCAGCCTCAAATATGAAATGACAAGTACGTAATATAATCCATAATCCATAATCAGTTGAACATAAGATAATCCATAATTAAATATGAAATGACAAACACTTAATGTTTCAACTCAACATTGTCAAAAAAAACAACTTCAACGCTTAAGTTCAAGTAACTTCAAAGTTCTATGATCAATTCAAATTCAATTAACAATTCAATCACTATTCATCAGTTGAGATTAAGCCATAACAAAGCTGACTGCAAGAAACTAATTTCATAAGTTAACTCATCACAAGCTCATAGCAGTTAGCAAATACTCCTATTCACAATAGCTAATACCCGAGCAAAACATGATGGCAAACATAATCAAGCTAACTACACTCCACATACAACAATTTCACAAAACAGAATTTTCAATATTCATGCTAACCGTTTCAAACTAACTACACAGCTAACTTAAAAGCTCATAACCGAACTGCATTTTAAACTTGGTTCAAGCATTTCACCGAACACTTGGTGTGAGAGTTACGGAACGACAAACATTCTAACCAACATTGTATCAACAACAACAGAACCAACGTTGTAACAACAACAACAGAACCACATTCAGAAAATACAGAACCACATTTTATCAACATTGTATCAACAACAACTACAGAACCAACATTGTATCAACAACAACAATAGAAGCAGCATTCAACAACAACAGTGGCGAGAGAAAACGAAAATGGTACATACCTCTTCTTTTACTTCGTTTTCTGCTTCTTCTTCTTCTTTGAATGAAAACGAAAATGGCAGACGCGAGCGAGAACGATGGCGATCGGAAGAAGTACAGTGGCGGTCGGAGAAAGTACAATAGCGGTCGGAGAAAGGAGGAAGGAAAAAGGAAGAACAGTCGCGAGAGAGAAAGGAGTGAAAATGATTAGAAAAAATGATTAGGGCCTTTCTGAAAATGTGGTGTTTTTATTTATAAATTAATAAATGACCTAAGGCAGCGCTTTTGGAAAGCGCTTTCTTAGGTTCTAGATTTAGCAGCGTTTTTTCCTTAGAAAACGCTTTCTTTTCATTGGCTTATAGCAGCGCTTTCAGAAAGTGCTTTCAAATGGGGGGCCAATTTAAGGACTTTAGCATCGCTTTTCAAAAGCGCTTTCTAAGGTTAATAATTAGCACCGCTTTATAAAAGCGCTTTCTAAGGTTATACCTTTAGCAGCGCTTTTATAAAAGCGCTTTCTAAAGTGTGGCCTAGGTACGATCTTTAGCAGCGCTTTTAGAAAGCGCTTTCTAAAGGCAGCCTTTAGCAGCGCTTATTTTTAGCGAATTTTTTTCACAACATATAGCAGCGCTTTGTGATAAAAGCGTTGTGTTTGTAGTGATGCTAAAAATGATTTTTGGCGTAGTGAAAATCTAATGATTCAGATTCATTCTCATGTTCTTACATAAAAATGACATTCTCATAGGATATGAACCCATATATGGAACGTATCATATGAGATTGACATTTTTATGTGAGAACATGAGAATAAATCTGAATCATTAAATTTTAAAATAAATAGTAGAGATTATGTGTCATTTTTTTCTCTCTCTCCATCATTTATTTTAATAATGGAAGAGAAAGAAAAACAAAAATTACATATAATCTTCACAATTTATTTTAAAATCTAATGATTCAGATTCATTCTCATGTTTTCACATAAAAATGACATTCTCATAGGATATATATATATATATATATATATAATTGTTTTATACCTTCCAATCAAATAAAATTATCATTTTAATCATGCATACTACTTTAAGAATAAATCTCTTATTGAATAAAATTATGCACAAGTTATCATCATATAAATCATAATTAAGATATGCAACCAAACTCTAATACAACTGTTGAATTTTAGGAATTTCAAGAATCTCATTCTTTATACCTAACCCGAAGATTGTCATGCTTATATAAGTATGAATCATATAAAGTATACAAATATATACATTTGAAGTGTGAATCCACAAAAGTGCTAACTTTCAATGTAGATGTTTGAGAACGTCAAACGTCGTTTCTCTAGTGTTGGTCCACGAGTAACAATCAGATCATCACGTATGCTAGTGTGGAAGAAGGGAACAAGTCTCTCTCCTTATTTTTCTGACTAGGGGAAACTGAAAGAAAGAATGGTGAATATTTTCATGGTAATCTCTATCATATACATGATTAAATAGAGGAGGATTGATTAAGTCCATACTATCATGACTTAATCATCCATTTTAAGATCATTTTATTTTCAATCCATAACCTCATAACCCTCCCATTTCGTTTCCAATTGATACACTTCCAATTTAATTCTTATGTTACTTTTTGTGTGACTTCAAAGGATCAAATAATATTAGTATTTGATCAAATATCTGTGTCCAATAAAACATAATTGACTTCTAAGATAACATTATAATCACCTATTATTATTAAATATTTTATTTTTATAAATTGACCAATTTATATTTAGATACATTCTATTGAAATACAAAATCCTTCGATATATATAAAAGATTGATTAATAAGAGAAAGAAAAAAACATTCGAAAAATATATTTGAGATGAAGAAAGAATTTCCCTTTATATTTAAGTTTCACTCAATTCATGTAACAAGTAGGACAGTCCAATTCATTCTATTTATACATAATGGTCCACCCTGACCCAGTTAGTCAGTGACAGCATTAGTACTAAATGAGTTGGGAGTGAGTATTTCATTAATTTTGTAAAAGATTTTCATATATATACATGTGATTGATATATGATTGAAAACAATGTCAACACTATCATAAATATTGCGTGAATGACATAAAGGCATTAGCTGTTAAGTATAAACAATTTCTACAAATGCCTTTTTTTATATTGTCTTGGATAAGGCTTAAACGCAAACGTCAACGACAATTTCCTCAGAGCTACGCGCATAGTTTAAGCAACTTGGCCCTAGAACAAACTGGAATTTCGTTTTCAGTGCACAATGATGAACTACTGAAAATCCAGGCTTGTTAAATGCATGATAGTATGATACTAGTACTAGTGCTGGTGAAATTGATGTAATAATAAATTTTACTATCTACCAATATTTGAAAGATTTATTCCACCTACAATGCTATGACAGATCTAGGAGTGACTGTGGATAAGGTAAGGACGTGATATTAGTCGGAATATGCTTGTATTGTAGCTAAATTCATAGATGTATGATTTGGATATTCAATATTTGTAATTGAAAGTTGATAAGTGCTTAAGTATTTGTATTCATATCTGTAACCCACATTTAATCTATAGTTTATAAAGTTACAACTTCATAGTAATACAAAAGTATTGGTACAAATATATAGCATATTAATAATGTTTAAATAAGGTTGTTAGTTGTACATGTATGGACGGATACAATTAAGTTGATATCCACGTCAAAGATAATGTGAGACAATGGAGGTATACATAAAAACACAATGACGATGGGTTAGTATGTACTCGATGTCACTGTGAAGTTTAAAATTGTTTTGGACCGGTCACTAGTCTAAAACAAGGAAGCCCAAAAATCACTCTTGACCACTCTACTATTGAATCAAGGGTATAGTACAATTCTACTTTAGATGTTCACAGTCGATCCACGTTAGGGGCTGATGCTTAACATCATATGTCATTAGACAGTTGCTAGTGTTAAACGTCGATATAATAAGGAAAGTCCATAACCGTTATTCATATATAAGATACTTCATGTAAGACTTGAGGTGTTCTCTTTCTAAATCATGATTTATTCTACTCTTTATTCTTTTATTGACTTAGGAGTTAGAGTGTTAACCTTGCAGATCCACCCCGCGTCATCGTACTATAAATTCACTCCACCACATCAAGACTATTCCACCATTCCACCAAGCATTTTGGGTTCCCTAGCCGAATGATGACGGGCTATCATTGCATGTTATTTAGCAAGAAAAATCGACAAATTCTGACAAGAATTGAGCAAGTTAGAAACATTTAAGTGAAAAAGCTGGAAAAATGCTTTTGGGTGAAGAAAAAGACACTGAGAAAATTTGTGAAAAAAGGAACAAAAACACGTAGAGCCCATGGAAAATATACGCCCATAATGCGCCCATGTTTCCTCTAACGCACTCACGCTAAAAAGTTACATGCCCACATTGAATGTAGATGGTGCAACGTGTCTGCGTTGTTATATGGCACGTCTGCGTTGCAGCTTTTACCTAATACGTTTTTCACCAGCTTTATAAGGAAAAGAGAGAAATGAAAAAGGCGTTTGATTTCAAGGAGTAAAAAGTGACGAAAAAGAGAAATTTTGGAGCTTTTAGAGACCATTGAAGCCATTCGAGAGCTTATTCTTCAGTGATTTTTGATGTTCTTCCAATCTATACTATTGATATTAATTTATTTCAACATGAGTAGCTAGATTCCTCTTAGGTTATGTCAAATTTGATTATGAACATATTTTTACTTGATTGGGACATATGATCGGATGATGTTAATGTTATTGTTCTTACTCTTTATCATTATTAGTTATTCATTGTGTGCATTGCTTTTGTTTGTTACTACATTCGAATCGATTTGATAAATCGTGACTACTAACCCTAGGGCTATCTATCTGACATACTTTAATTGTTGAATTCGCTAATTGACTAGGGATAATTTGATTGGGAATTGTGACTTAGTGATTAATGCTTTGTGTTTCCGGGTTTAACGGTATAATTGACCCGAGGGATCAGGGAATTAGCAATTAGGATAGTGAGCTACACGCCAAGAGATAAGGTGTATCGTTAAGTTAATATGTCGATTAACTCTTAAGTCATTGCATGTCTGTTAATGTGCATTTCATCAATCAATAGAAACAAGAGATTCTGATAATACGACTTGACTGTTTTTCTTATTATTGTTATCAAAACTTATTTCTTGTGTTTTTGAACAAACAAATATGAAAAACCCTTGTTTATTGTCTATTAAATAGATCGCACAACATGCCTTGTTTTAAGTACGCCATCCCTATGGAGACGAATTTATTTTTATTACTTCGATAAAAACACTAGTACACTTGTTAGTAAATTGTTCATCATGTTTTTAGCACCGTTGTTGGGGATTGTTGATATTTTCAACAAGGCATAATGTGAGACGTTCGTAAATTTTGTGTTTAGTTATTTTTAGTTTTTGTATTTTTGTAAATACTTTTCTATCTTTTTATTTTAGTTTAGTTTCTAAATTTATTTTATTATTTAGCTTTATCACCTAGTAAATTACTACTAAGGTATTTGTCTTTTGATGGTGTGTGCTAAGTAAAGAAGGAATGTACAATGGAGAGGATCTTTGATAAATAATGTTAGTACAAATTGAAACCTTAAAACAGCAAATTGCGGCATCGACTCTAAGTTCGACAAATGTTAATCCCATCGGAGGATTACGATGTGACTTCTCTGGTGAAGGTCACCAAAATGGTCATTGTACACCAGATAGTTACGTTGCAGAGGCGCAATATGTGAGAAACTATCACAAGCCAAACCCTTCCTTCAATACCTATTCAAGGGGGGATAAGCATTCGAGTTATAACTAGGGCAATAATCACCTTCAAAGTTTCATCCCAAAAGCATCTCAAGATCCACCACTAAGGATATCATTCCAATTAAAAGAAGCATTGATAATTTTTATGCGGATCACCCAAGAAGGTTTTGATAGAGTAAAGAAGAATTAGGAAGAGATGATAAAGAACTAACTGACAATGAACAAGAACACCGAGACCTATATTAAGAATTTAGAGTTGAAAATCGGTATGTTGTCGCGATAAACAACAACTCAGGCTAGTGCGAGAGGAGGATTTATCCGTAATACAATGGGTAACCCAAAGAATAAGAATCATAGCTCCATTGAGTTAAGAATTGGAGTGGTAAGTTCTTCCTAAAAGACTAGTACGGAGAGAAAAGAAAACACATGCATACCATTGGATGAAATAACTGAATCAAGAGTAGAAAAATATGAGGTGAATAATTCCTTGGGAAAAGAGTAAGAAGACCAAAGGAGGATGGTCTGGTTATAGATGAAGTTTTAAAGGAAAAAATTTGCTTAGACATAGATATCCAACATGAACATTTTCGCAGATGGAAGAAAAGAAATTGATAAAGTATTGGACTCCATCTATTCTTTGTTCGCAATTACTGAGCCAAAGAAGATTCATCATCAATTCCTTAAGTTCATGGGAATCCTACAAAAAAGAGGAAAAAGAAGGATGATGTGTTCTTCGTATCATATATGTCGCCCTAACAGAGGAGAAAAGAATCAAGCTAAGTAACTTAAATAAGTGTTGTGTGGGAGGACACCCACAATTTGGTAACGCATTTTATTTTTCAGTAAAGTTAATTTAATTTCAGTCAATTTTAAATTTTTTCATGTTATGAGTTTTAAGTGTTTTGGTGTTTTTAATGTGTATGTTGACTGTGTATAAAATCAAAATGGAAGTGGAAGAAGCAAGTAGCAATGGCTTCATAACTTCTTCCGCCCGAAAGATAGTATATGATTGATCAGCAATTTCAGTTGTATTTCTTTTTATGTTGATACGTGTCATGTACCAATTTAATGAAGAGGGAGAGCTCCAAAAATGTGCCCTGCCCCAAATTTAGTAATGCTCAGTCTCTAATTAATTAATTTTGTTTGTTCCTATTTCTTTTTCAGTTAATTACTACCTTACCTTTGAATAGAAAAGCAGTCACATTATAAAGTGAATAAAGTGATCGAGATCAAACTGACCTAGCTGAGTGATGATTGGTGAAGAAAACGGACACCACTGCTTGTACTCAACCTACCGATATCTAAACTAGTGAGGTTTGGACCATAATATTTTTCTAGTGTTTACTTAATTATTTTTCTAAGTGTATCCATATAACTGTAATATCTAGAATTTTCATTTTATCTATTTTAATTAGTTGATATGATAAACACACATAGAGGCAATTGTTTGTGAAAACTATGTGTTGTAAACCACCCTTGCATAATAATTGATATTCATTGTTAACTCATTTGAGCCTTATCCTTTCGTTTGATGACTTATCCATGTATAAGCTCATGACTTGAAAGATAAGATCTTTCCACCCTACTTGGAGTTAGGTAAAGAGATTTTAATTTCAGTATCAGTTAATCATGTCACTAAGTTTGGGGTTGCTCTTGGAAGTTAGAAACATTTAATTTTGGGGTTGGGGGGACTAGAGAATTTGGTCAAAGAAAAGAAAAAGATGTCAAAAACATGGGATTTTTTAAAAAAATTGAGAAAGAAAGAAAAGGACCAAAAAATTGAAAAAAATCTCTAATGTTTAAGAGGTAACTAACTCCAAGGTTTAAGTCGATTATCCCAAAATTATCCTATCCTGACATAAGCCATGTTACAACCTAAAAGTCCTCAAATGTGTGGGTTTAAATATGATCTGGCAAGTTTTGCAAATAACTTACAAACTCATTGATTTTTTACTCTTGTATGTTGATTGAGTGAACACCCTTGCAATTAAGGGCATCATGGTGAGTATAGAGACAAGTTGAATATTGGTGCTAGAAGAAATGGTCTGAATTAATTGAAACAAAGCAGGGAATGGATGTCTCGATCAGAAAAAGAAAGTGACATTCATGTGGTAAGGTTTGTAATTCACTTCTGACAAAGTTTTAGTGTGTAGACAAGTTATTTGAGGTAAAGCAACAATTCAAGTTTGGGTTTGTAATGACGGACTATCAGTGAATGTGAATTAGCAAGAAAAATAAATGAATTCTAACAAAAATTAAGCAAGTTAGAAGCATTTAAGTGAAAGAGTTGGAAATAGCGCTTTGGGTGAATAACAAGACTTAATGAGAAAATTGGTGGAAAAAGGAACAAAAACACGTTGGCCCCTGGAAAATACGTGCCCATAATATGCATGCGTTTCCTCTAGCGTGCCCGCGTTGAAAATTAATGTGCATGGGTCTAAGTATTTATGATTAAATACGCCCATGTTGTTATATGGCGTGCCCGCGTTGTAGGTTTTACCTGTCACGTTTTTCAGCATTGTTATAAGGAAAAGAGAGAGAAGAAAAAAGGGTTTGATTCGAAGGAGTAAAAAGTGACGGAAATGAGAGATTTTGGAGCTTTTAGAGACCATTAAATCCATTAGAGAGCTTCTTCTTAAGTGATTTTTTATGTTCTTCAAATCTACACTATTGGTTTTGATTTATTTCAACATGAGTAGCTAGATTCCTCTTAGCTTAGGTCAAATTTGATGATGAACCTATTTTATCTTGATTGGGGCATTTGATCGGATGATGTTAATGTTATTATCATGACTCTTTGTTATTATTAAATTATTTATTATACGTATTACTTTTTGTTTTTTAAGACATTCAAATCAATTTTGATAAATAGTTACTACTGAACCTAGGGCTATCTATCTGACATACTTTAACTATTGAATTCTCTAATTGACAAAGGATAACATGATTAGTAATTGTAACTTAGGGATTAACACGTTGTTTTTCCTAGTTTAATGGTATAATTGATTTGTAGGATCGCGGAATTAATGATTGGCCTAGTGAGCTACACGGCAAGAGATTGGATGTATCAGTTAAGTTAATTTTTCATGTAACTCATTAGTCATTGCATGTTTGTTAATGCGTGTTTCATCAATTAAGTAGAAACAGGGGATTCTAATAATATGATCTGAGTGTTTTCTCATTATTGTCATCAAAACCCATTTCTTTTGTTTTTAACCAAACAATCCTGGAAAAAACCCACCGTTTGTTGTTTTTAATTACATCTCACAACGTACCTTGTTTTAAGTTCGCAGTCCTTGTGGAGACGAATTTATTTTTATTACTTCAATAACAACACTAGTACACTTGTTAGTCAATTGTTCATCACAGAACAATGGTATTGTTTGTGGGAATTAACTTTTGATTTCTGCAAATTTCCATGATGAATTTCTTTTTGACCCAAAGTTATGAATCAGAACAATAATTACGCTCGAACAAATAAGTTGACTTTTGATCCAACCCCAGAAAATGTCATAGCTCTTCTAGCATCTATATCATCTCATACCTTTTACTTTCATTCAATTTGTATTGAATCTTTGAGAAATTCATTTAAATAATCAACAGTAGTCCAAAATTAAAAGGAAGAAATACTAATTCTAGAATTTCTAGAGCAAGAGAAGTTGAATGGAACTCCTAATGCAACACTTCCACTAGTCTTAACTACCATCATATTCAATCACTCAACATAAAGGATCATATCTAGAAGTTTACGCGACTTAATGTACCTCATGAGTTCATGAAATTAGGACTATACATGAAAGATTTGAAGTCATGCGAAAGCGAGAACCTTCAAGTGTTCAACGATTCCTCAACATATCTATGCAGAACCATAGATTTACGAGTCTCGTTAGGAGAAGGCAAAAAAAAGAGTACCGTAAAAGTATACTACCTCATCATCCCTTGCAAAAGTGTCTACAACTACATCCTACGAAGCTTGTTTTTGGCGGCATTATATTTAGTGGCCCCTACAGTCCATTTGAAGAATAAATATCATAACATACTAGGTGAGTCGGTCATTATTACATCTGATTTGCATGGAGATTGCCTTATACATAGTACGGTATTGAAGTAACCCCTCGTGACTGCCATCACCTCTGAGAGGGAAAAAATAGTGTTCGTGAAAGACGTAGCGTGGTCCACCTTGATGTGTGAGAAGACAAAATCATTTAGGATGATCAGGGTAGTTTGTTAGCATGAGTTAAGACTAAGACCTTAAGGCCTGTCTCAGATGGTGAGTTTAAAATCCTCCTACTAGATGATAAGCCAAAAGGGAAGGTCCGAATAGGTGGTTCTATGCCACCCACATTGAAGTGAAGGTTCATCGAGTGTCTTATAGCCAATGATGACCTTTTTGAAATCTCTCCTGCCAAGATATCGAGCATAGTTCTGAGTGTATCCTGCCATCAATTGAATATTGATCCTTTCACTTGATATGTGGCCCACAAAAGAAGGTGAGAATCCACTGAGAAAGATGAAAGAACCATGATGAAAGTCCAGGTTTTTCTTGGTGCTAAGTATATCTTTGAAGTAAGATATACATAATGGCTCTCTAATGTCGTGTTGGTCCAGAAAGCCTTAGGGAAGTGAAGAATATGTGTTGATTATACAAACCTCAATTGGGCATACCTCAAGATCTGTATCCACTTCCAAGTATAGAAAAATGAGTAGATATATTATCCGATTACAAAGTTATTTCGTTGATGGATGCATACTTCAGTTATAACCAAATATATGTATGTGATTCGGATAGAGAGAAAACAACCTTCACGAGCGTGTCAGCCAATTATCAGAACAACATGATGTCCTTTGGCCTGAAGAATATGGGGGCAACATACTAGAGGATGATGAACAAAGTCTTTAATTATATGTGAACCGCAAGTGTACGATTGTGTCAAGTAGTATCGATCCCACAAAGAGATGTATGATTACCAAATCTTACTTTAACTATGTTTATCTAAAGTGGTTGTAAAAGGTTTGTTTGGTGCAGATTGAAAATTGATTTTTAACAAATAATAAAAAGCAGGACTATGAGCTATTATCATCCATCTAGACTTACTCCTATGATCATTCGTGTTTAAATTATGAGAATTTCTAAGTTATTTTTATAGAAATTTAGATAAATGTGTGGGACACCCACTTTCGTGGTGTGCGCATCTAAACGTGTTTTAGGCACAACTAAGTTGTTCAATCAAGAGAATTACGCCTTGTCATGCAACGTTGCATCTTGATTGTTTCTTAACTGAGATCAAGTTTCCTTGTCAAAGGCGCCTCAAACTCGATTGTTTAGCAACCCACTTTCAGATGTTCAATCTTTATCTTTCGATACATGATCGACATATATTTTTCCTTTGCTTTTGCAATCGAAATAAACATGGATTAGATTTTGAATTCTAAAGTAATAAAAACCTATATTTCTCATAATTAAAAATGAAAGACTCAATAGGGGTTTGTCATAAGATGGACTCTCATAACCCCATGTCCCTAAGGATCTACTCGCTTATGGTGAGATGAACATCAACAACAACAAAGAAGTTTAAGAACATTTTAATAAAAGTAAATTGATAATAATTAAAGCAATAGAAAATGGAAATGAAAATAAAGGCAAGATTATAATATCACAAGTGCTGAAGTTACAAGAAAATTGTAAGAACGTAAGCTAAGAAATAAGAGCAACAACAATTGTTTTGAGTGATAGTAGTAGAAAAGTGATGGATCCCTAAGTGTCATCCTTAGGTCTCTCCCCTTTTGATTGATGCCTGAGCCTCTATTTATACTAATCCAAGGCATAAGTAACTCATAAGCGACACTAATTTAGAACTTAATTGTCACTTATCACTAATCATAAAAGAAATTGAGGTTATGGATGCCAAAAGGTCACAAAAGTCATCCAAAGATCAAAAGTTTGTAAATGCATCGGGACTCACACAGACCGTGTTAGTGAATACATGATGATCGTGTCAGCCTCTGACTGCGTGTATAGGTGTGCTTCAAAGGGTCCAACACTGCCCGTGTCATGGGACACGGCTAGGCCATGTTGGTCTCGGGAAATTTGTACTTAAAACGAAGAAAGGAGAAAAAACATGTAAAAATGAACTAGAATGATAAAAACATACATGAAATCAAAGGAAAAACAAACAAGAAACATGATACATTTACCGCTTATCAAATACCCATAAACTTGAATTGTTGCTTGTCCCCAAGCAACAAGCTTGCTTAGAGAGAATTAGGATCACACATTTTTCGGTTCTTCAAAAGCTCAAAAATATGAAATCTATTGATACTCATATGTCGTCCGTTATTCAAACTAGCTAAGATTCAAGTTAGCCCGTACTCAACAATAGAAAAAGCATTACATGAACTTAAAACCATAAAAAAAATACAGTCAATAGTTTCTTACACTAGTCAACTCTCTAGCTACGGTTTAGACTTAAGTCTCATTTCGATTTTTTACTTTTTGTTTTGATAATTAGTTTAAGGTAATTTGAATTATGATAATCACCACATGCACAATATCGATTGAGAATTTTTGTTTAGACATCACACCAAAAATAACAAAAGACACAACAAGGGCACAAAAAACTAAAAAGCAAACAAATGAAGAGAATATTTGAGATGGGGTGAGAAAAAGATAGAAACTGATTTACCTTTTATAGGCCAAATTTAGTCGATTCGTTAGGCTTTTAATCGATTAAAATATTTATGTCAATAGATTCTGATTTATTGGCTAAGGCGTCGTGCATCTCTAAGGTCTTTTAATCGATTAGTCCATTAGGGTCAATCCATTACTTTGCATAAGATTTGAATTTCAAAAGGATTAGTATATTAACCCTTTAAGTTTATTCGATTCAATTTTGTTTTTATAGCTTCCTTGGTTCGTTTGGGCCTTGGAGGACTCCTGGCCTTGGTATTACTTTCTACACCCCCTTTCTTTTGACTTTACACCCTTTTCCTAAAACACTTTATTTCTTAAATCAAAAGATTAGTGAAAACAAATAAATTTAAATTAGCATTTAATAAGAATTTGTTAGAGGATTAACCAGATTTTTTCAAGTTCATTCTCTATTAATTATTTTACCTTAAAATCACATAGACTTTGAAATTATTCCCCATTTGAAGAGAAAACAACCTTTAAGAAATTACATCTCTCTGAATCGCTTGATACGAGAGTTGATCTAGAATACATTTTATTCTTTAAGAGTGATACCTCTTCTATTTGAAATCTTCCAAAGAGTTGGTTATTCATCAGGACTTATCAGGACCATCCTTCTTTGGTGGAATCTTCGAACTCATGTTTTGCACAACTTTTCTTTAATTTTCCATTTATGCCTTAAATCCACAAAACATCCTTAAAAAATAAATTAAGTTTTCATCTTTGGTACCACAATCTTTTTAGGCTCATGTGTGTTAGTGATTTTAAGATGTCTTGAATAATTTATTTTGGAATAACAAAAAGGTTCTAGATGCCCATACTTATGACGGTAATTGAATTTTAATGTATATTTATTTGTCTTCTTCTTAGAATGGAAAATATTTAAAAATGATTTATTAGTTTGATAAACTAATCCCCTTTTATTATAGGAGGCCCTTTATATTTGATAACATTAAATCCACTATTTTTTACCTTTGGTGAATTTACCTAGGGTTTCATGCAATCTCTTAACTTCATTTTTCAAATAATTACGAGTTTCACACATACTTGGTTTTAGAGAAAATTTTCTAAGATCATCTAACTTAATATCAAGCTTTTTATTGTTAAATTCAAGATAATCAATATGATCTTTATAATCTTGGATGTTTCTTTCTATATTATAAATTTCCCTACTAATCTTAACACTTAATTTAAACTTTTACGTGTAGGAAAGATTAATGACCTCATTGTAATCTTCTTCATAAGTAGCTGTAAAGCCTACATGTTCCTTTTCACCTGATTTCTTTGTCAGTATTCTGAAATCTTTGCAGTCATGTCTACACGAATCTTTGGTTGATGAATTTGAAGTTTCTCCAATTTATTCTTCATATGTTGTTTCATGTGATGCTATCAAGTTTTAATATGTTTTAATGTATTCTTGAAAGAATGATTCTCCAAAGGATCTTCTCGATGATGATTCCTCAGAGGATCCTTCATACACAGTGGTAGTTCTTTCATATGATACTTCTAGTGTTGACATTTCAACATTTTCTTCATGTAGTTCTTTTGATGTAGATGATGAAGATTATTTGAATGTTATTGAACTATTTTCTTCATCTATTAGTATTTAGATTAACCCTTTAAGTTTTAGGATGATTAATTTTTTTACTTGGACTTTTCCTGAAAAATCATCACAAACATTTCCTTCTTTGGAATTATGTACTGAGCCAACTTTCTGTCACCAATGATTGAATCTACAGATTTCAATGTTTGAGAACGATTCTTGAAGATGATCTTCAGTTTCCTTTGGTGTCTCATCTTATTGAATATGTATGTTCATCTTCTTTTGATTGATCTCTATAAAATCTCCATAGATCATTTCAAGAGTGTCTCATACTTCCTTTGCAGTATTACTGATAAAACATAGAAATATCTCTAGTGTTTAAGGCATTCATCATCATGTACTTGGCTAGGCGAGCCTTCTTCCTCTTGAATAATAAAGAAGTCAATAAGCTGAAATAATTTGTGAATAATAAAGGCAAACATAAATATAGTTTCTTGTCCTAACCAAAAATGTATTTTCTCTCGAGGGTAGTGGCCTCTTACACAACCTAACATGTATCAATATACTTCCTTTTCTAGTGTGGGGGTAACGTATTCAAAGTGCTAGCTCATTCTTCATAACCTAAACATTCATAGAAGACGACTAAATCATCTTTAAATGACTCTTCCTTCATAGTTAAAGAGTAAGAGGTGTAGCATATGCTCATGGAGTATGAAAGAAATAGTATCAGGCCCAAAATTTTCGTATCTTATACTTACATTTCACTATATCATAGAAAAGGATTCCAAAGATGGAAGGACCACCTTCTTGAAGGATGCAAAAAGAATAATGCCTTTTGATTTTAAGGGGTCACCAAAAAGTAATGATCCTTAAAGTTTTTTCAACCCTCAAGGTAGACATTAAACATCATCAACGACTGGTAAAGTGAGAGAAACCTTTGTTCCCAGTCTTTGTTGGGTGACGTGTGCGTCACAAAGATAACAAATTTCAAGGTCAAAACCTTTCTGTGCTACTCACATTAATATTGGAACACTTCAACAAATTCCCAAGCTATCGGGTGTAGTTAAGATGAGCAGATTCTCAGGTAGTTCAATGCCCCTTTCTCAAAGATGTTGAGGGAAACTTGAATACCAAACTGGAAAATAGACATTCATGGAAAGGTATGCATCATCCATCAAATGAACTACACATCCTTTTGTTGGGGTCAACATGGGAAACAAACCAATTAAAGGATGATCCAATGTCTCTATAAGCAACGTCCAATTTCTAAGTGTTATAGAACAAGGAAATTATTCCTAATAACTACTCACCACTACAAATAATACATTTTATAATGACAATTTCACCTCACGTATTGAAAAACAAGGTCAAATACCTAGACGCACCCTATTTGTTTAAATATATATATATATATATATATATATATATATATATATATATATATTATTTGGAAAACCGAGGGGTAAACCTATTAAGTGTACATGCTTCGAATCTCAGCAGCCACAATTTATGAAAACCGAGGGGTAAACCTATTAAGTGTACATGCTTCGAATCTCAGCAGCCACAATTTATGTTTTTATCTCATTAAAATTGGCGCATTTTTTAATACTTATTTTTAATCTAAAAATATGCTACTTTTCACCTAGACTTTCTTACCAACCGAGGTGAATATGTTACTCTGATATGTATATATATATATATATATATATATATATATATATATATATATAGCTTGTATCATTCAGTTTCATTTGTCTAAACAACACAAACATAACCCTAAACAACAAGAGCCATAAACACATACCGTCTTCAATACAAAGATGTTATGAGTTTAGGACTCTTTTTTCTTCTTCAGAGATCTAAATCATTTTCTTTTACTTCTTCTTCAGAGATCTGGTACGTCAAACATCACTACTAATATTTTTGTCATCAAATTTAATTGTTGTTGTTGTTGTTATTGTTGTTGTTGTTGTTATTGTTGTTGTTGTTATTATTGTTGTTGTTGATGATATTGTTTTTGTCGATGTTGTTGTTCTTATTGTTGAGACATTAAACCCTAGAGTTTTTTTTTGTTTTTTTTTATTGTTGTTATTGATGTTGTTTTTTTCGATGATGTTGTTCTTGTTGTCGAGACTCTAAACCCTAGAGGTTGTTTATTGACGTTATTGTTATTGATATTATTGTTGTTTATTGACGTTATTATTCTTGATGTTGTGTTTGATGTTTTTTTAATAATATTGATAATGAGATTTTGTTTTTTTTTTCATTCTTTGTGCAACTCTCATCTTGTTCCATCTAGTTAAGTTTATTATACCTAATATCGATTGTTTGTTTCATTAACCCCTCTTTGAAAATATTGTGAGTGTACTTTTGGATTTTGAGTGATGTCAAAACTAGGACAGTGTAGCGTTATGTATATTGAATGATATCCTCCCATTCTAGATGAGCATCTTAGTATTAAGAAGAATTAAAATGATTTGGAAAAGGAACCTACATCATATATGCATTGCAAATCTGGTTTTTGTGAAAAATGCATCGAAAAATAGTTTTCTGGGTGGTCAAAGAATTTTAGGTTGACACATGCGTAAGTAGCTCGACCTATACAAGCTTCAGCTTCAGTATAGGTCGTCACATAGAATCTTAGGTCGGCTCCCATGGATCCATATTAAAACTTGTAGTCACTGCCCAGAGGTCGCCTCACTAAGGTCAACACGAGACCTTCATAGGCCAACCTGAAACCTTCATAGGCCGGCCTGAGTACCTTGATAGGCCGACCTATTACTTTGATAGGCCGACACATACAATATCCTATCTCAAAAATTTCATTTTTTTGTCCACCAAATTGCATTCCTTTTACCCATTATTTCCCATACCTATATAAACTCATGCATGCATCTTCTCTAGAAAGGTACTAGTGTAAAACCTAAATGAAACAAGATTTACAAAGTTTTCCCATCATCTTCAACCTTTCTTCTATGCATACACACAATTAAACTGCACCTAATCATTTTTTGATTGGGTGACCATCTAGATTAGGGTTGATAACGTTCAATTAGGTTGGTGTAACCGAGAATATTGGGTTGGGATTTTTATGTGTTTCAAATAAGAAAACCAAGTTGGGGTTTTCCTTCAAGATCATTGGGATTTAAAGGTTTTAGACAAGATTACGCAAACACGAATTCGACTAAGTGAAGGCCTTGGGACAAGGTGGTTTCTTGAAAGGGAATAGCGCGAGACGATGAATCCTGTTTGGGAATCTTGGGTTCAATAAGTGTGTGCTAGGGAGTAATTCGACCAAGCAAAAATCTTGAAGATGAGGAGGTCTTGCGAGGAAGTAGTCAAGAATAGGTGGATTGTAGTAGTATTGTTGGTGACTTGATCAAACTTTTATCAAGGATTTAGAGGTGGTAGAATCAACAACAAACAATAGGGTTTGTCGAGTTAGAGCTCTTCGTCTCCTGTATAAACATTCTTGCAAAGACAAAGTTAATTGAAAGTATCTCAATTCGATTTTGGATTGAGGGAAGACGAACCCATAGCGAGGCCGATTGGGGAATTGCCTAAACAAATTTCTCTCTCTCTCTCTCTCTCTCTCTCTCTCTCTCTCTCCCTATCTCTCTATTTCCTTAATTGTTGTTCTTGTAAATTATCTAATTCATAGTTTTTTGATCAATTCGATCAGAAATTGTTTTTCAATTATCTTTTAAAATGTTTTTTTGATATAATCATAATCATGTTGATTATGATTGGCTTTTAAATATCAACAAAATAAATTAAATTTCCAATCGTTATCAATCGCACACAAAGTGTTTGATAAATTGCCTTTCATTATTTTAATTGATTTGTTTTCATTGGAAATAAGCTTTACGAATAGCTTTGAATTTAATTGATTTGTGAATTAATCGTTGTTGAATAATTTGTGTTCACTATCATCTTAATTGGGTTACGTTACTCATATCTGAGCTTTTCGATAGTAGGTTCGGTTAGAAGATTCGATTCGGGTTGTTTCCGCTGTGCCATAAAACTTTTGAAAACAATTTTTGCCAAAAGTTTTGTTTTTAAATTTGTGATCTATTCACCCTCATCTAGATCGAACCCTTTCGTCTAACAAGTGGTATCACGAGCTCTAATTAATTTCGTGCTTAAGGTTTACTTTTAGAAGAATGGCTACCGAACCTAAGGAAGAGTATAATAGAGCACCAATTTTAACCAGAGAAAATTATGGCTATTGGAAAGCTCTAATTATTCACCGGAGAAAAACTTACATTCTTCTTTTTCTTTCTAAGCTCTTATGCGTAAGTTTTTCTAAGCTTGAATATATTAACAATTTATCCTATTTTGAATTACAAAAGGCCTTTGAAGATCTATATAGAGAATCCTTAAGAGCTTTTAACAAGTTAGCTTCACATAAAAAAGTCATTTTAAATTTAGAAGCTAAAGTGTTAGAATCCGAAAGGAAGTTCAAAGCTATTAATAAATATAAGATAGATATTCAAAGTGACAAGAGTGAGGATATAAAACCTCCTAAGTTTGGTTATGAACATTGTCATATAGCCAAGAGGAAGTAAAATCTCTTTAAGTAAAATTGGATTATGTCTTGTAAACTAAGATTGTGTTTGCTATTGATCTTTACAAGGTTGAAAAGCCTTTGAATCATTCTAAATAGATGCATAGGTATATGCATAAGGACTTAAATAGTAAGGACATGTCTCATAAAAATCTATCTTGTCATTATTGTCACAAAAGGGTCATACCATTGAAAGGTGAAAATTTAGGAAACTCTTTGTTCCTAAAGGAGCTATTCAATGGTTGCCTAAGTGCAACTTTGATCTCACTCACTATCAAGGACCCAATGAAAATTGGGTAATTATTTCCTTTGTTTAAATTTTCAGGTTAAATGTCTCGACTCTACCGAAAAGATATGGTATCTTGATAGTGGATGTTCAAGGCATATGAAGGGTGACATATCCCTCTTCATTGACTTCTTTCCAAAGATAAAGGTGTTCGTCACGTATGAAAATAATAACAAAGGTGTTATACTTGGAAAAGGTAGTGTAGGTAATCCCTCGTCTACTACTATCTCTGATGTAATGCTAATTGATGGCCTTAAACACAATCTTCTAAGCATAAGCAAACTTGGTGACAAGGGTTTTAAAGTTACCTTTACAAAAACCTATTGCTTGTTTGTGCAAGATGAAAAGAAGGAATGTGTGTTTAAGGGCTTGAGGGTTAATAATACTTATATGCTAAACTTAGATGAGTTATCCTTGGTTGGAACTAAGTGTCTAGCCACCATGAGTGAAAACTCTTGGTTATGGCATAGACGCCTAGCTCATCTTAACTTTAACCTATTGAACAAAGTATCCTCAAAATATTTAGAAATTGGTCTACCTAAAATAAACTTCACCAAATACCATCTATGTGAAGCTTGTCAAATGGGAAAGCAAACAAGAATCTATTTTCAATCTAAAATTTTTGTTTCTACCTCGAAACCTCTTGAGCTCCTCCATACGGACTTTTTTGGCCCCTCTATGACCAAAATAATAGGTGGAAATTATTATGGCTTTGTTATTGTAGACGATTACTCTAGATTTTGTTGGGCCTTGTTTTTGTCTAGTAAGGATGAGACCTACATGACTTTTAAACAATTTGCTATATTTTTTCAAAATAAAATAAATTTGAAAATCATTTACATTCAAAGTGATCATGGAGGAGAGTTCCAAAATCACCTCTTTGAAAAGTTTTTTGACAAACATGGCATTGAACATAATTTTTCCGCTCCTAGAACTCCACAAAAAAATGGTGCTGTGGAACGTAAAAATCGGATTTTAGAGGAGTTAGTGAGTACTATGCTAAATGAAGGTAATTTTTCTAAGTATTTTTGGGCGGACGCCATTAACACGGCTTGCTATATCATGAACAGGGTATCATATGTCCTATTCTAGACAACACCCCCTATGAACTACTTAGAGGTAGAAAACCTAAAGTTTCTTACTTATATTTCTTTGGATGTAAATATTATATTTTGAATAATGGTAGGGATAATCTTGGTAAATTAGATGCAAAATCCGATGAGGGTATCTTCCTCGGATACTCACAATCTAGTAAAGCATATAAGGTTTATAACAAGAGATTACTTATAGTTAAGGAGTCCGTACATGTTATGTTTGAGGAGTCCTACCCAAAATATGTTGGGAAAGGTGTTTTTTTTTCATGATGTAGGTGTATCTTCTCAAGAAAGTATCAATGGAACTGAACAAGGGATCGATCAGCCGAAAGTGGTAAACGATGAGAAGAAAGAAGATGACGATCATGAAAAGGCGAAGGAAAAAAATCCATCTGCAGTGGAAGATATATCTTTGACTTGAAAGACATCAAAGGATCATCCTATTGACAATATACATGGGGATATCACAAAATGCGTGACAATGCACCCCAAGACAAGTAATTTCTATTATCATTCTGCTTTCATTTCTCAATTAGAACTTAAAAATGCTAAAGATGATTTGCTTGATGAGCATTAGCTTATGTCCATGCAAGATGAACTAAACCAATTTAAAAAAATGACATTTGGGACCTTGTCCCTCGTCCTAAAGATTATCAAGTAATTGGCAACCGATGGGTTTCTAGGAACAATTTTGACGAAAACGGGGTGATAACCCGTAATAAAGCCCGACTAGTGGTGTTAAAACAAGATTTGTTCATGACATATTCTCTTATAGTTTTGATAATAAAAAAAAGTATTGAAAGAACAATGGATTATTTGACGTGTGCTTTATTTATGTAGGTTATTCTTCTTGTACATAAATAATCATAATTTGTTTTGTAAGTTATAAATGTGCCTCAGAGGGGGGGTGAATTAGGTACTTAGACGATAATCCGAATTTTTGACGGTTTTTGATTTTTACTTTCCAAAAGATTTCTAAGTGATGAAATGCGGTAAAAGCGAAAATTAAAGAACACCAGGAAGTATATTGGTTCCCCTCACAGGTCGAGAGTACTCCAGTCCCCTTTCAACTTGAAAGAGATTTCACTATAGTTTTGGACAAGACAAGACTCTTCCTAGTCTTCCTATATAAGTCACTAACTATGAACCACCAAGAACACCCTTTTGGATTTTACAAGTTTAAAGTCCAACCAAGAATAACTCTTACAATGGACCTCTTGTATCCACAATCTGGATAACAAGGATTCTAACAAACCCTATAAGAGAAATAATCCTTCTCCTTATAGTCAACACCTAAAACCAAGCAATTTGTTGGAGCTTTAGGATTTTACAATAGTTCTGAATTTTTTGAGTGAGTAGATGAAAATTTGAATCTTCAATATATCAATCACAAGATTGATCTTCTTCTTGTACAAGTAATCTTTATTCAGAATATACAAGTGTTCTATGATGCAAGAATGGAACTTTAATGATTGGAATGAAAGTTCAATGACAAAGTTTCACTCTTAGAAAATTCTGACTTGATACACTTGAGAAAATGAAAGATTTTTTAGAATAAAGATATTTGAAAATTGTATGCAAGAAGGTGAGAATAAAATCTGAAATTATGAGTTTATATAAGCCACTAAACACCTTTACAAAAGGGTGTTAATGTCCAAAGGTTGCCATGCATCAAAAACAATTTTCAAAACTCACAATGCTGAAAAAACAAAATATTTTTACATACTGGTTCAGTGTTAATCGATTAACACTATTGAACTACAATATGTTAATCGATTAACATGTCCCAACGTGCAAAATATTCAATATTTCTTAAGGTTAATCGATTTACATAAAAACACTATAAAAGGTTAATCGATTAACCACAGTTAAAAATTGAAAAATACTTTAAAAAATGGTATGAAAAGGAAATGTTATCAAAATAACTTTTTAGATGATCCATGCCAAGTATGGTTGATGATATGAACACTTGTATATTCAAGAATAAATTGAGTTCATATACCTTATTGATTATGATTACTTATTTGAAATTCTTCAAGACATTTTGATATAGATGAACACTTGAAGCTTTGAAACTTGACTTGAATTAATTCCTTTTTTATCTTCAATAGATTTTATAATGCTGTTGTCTTCATCAAAACATATGTGAGAATATTGATACTTCAATCTCCCCATTTTTTATGATGACAACTCTTCTCTTAAAAATTTAAATCTTGAATTTTTCTAACAAAAAACCAACGCTCCCCCTTAATTGTAAGCTCCCCCTAAAATCATGCTTGGAGGAATTTTTGAGACAATTCTTTGCTGCAAAATTTTGTTAGAAAAATACACATGCTTCTCCCCCTTTGTCATTACCAAAAAGGAAGGGAAAAGTTTGAAAACTGTTATGTTGAAAACATATGAAACAAATAACACACTTGAAACATATTAGAACACACAAGATAAAATAACACAAAGCACAAACATAACGTTAAACATTTAGTTCCCACAACACATTTAACTTAAGTCTTACACAAATTCAAAACAAAAAACAACATTCTTGAAAAGTCTTAAACACTTGACATAACCAACATATTAGAAACTACTAAAGACACAAGAAAACTTAAAACAACATTTAGTCACTTTCCGACATGTCATGGTTTTCTTCATCCTCTCCATCTTCTTCCTCTTCATCCTCTACCTCTTCCTCTCTTTCATCAACTCTTGGATATCGACGACGGGATTTAGACATATTGAGCAACAATTTCTTAATGGAAGCCATTTCAAAAGAATGTGTGCTCATAGTTGCTTCCATGGAACACATCTTGTTGTAGAGTGCTTCATTAGTATATCCGCCTTTCGGAGCCGGTGGAGGAGTGAAAGTTGGGGCAACATCTTTGTACACATATAAACCTTGCCGATTCTTGATGATGCCCATGCTCCGTAAACATGTAGAGGCACTAATTTCACAATCTTTAGAACCCATCTCAACCTTTGGTTCTCTTTTGACAAGAATTTCAAGTTTTTCAAGGAGCTTTGACACTATCCTCCCATAAGGTAGTCCACCACTCAAGTTTTGTTGGTAGAACATATGATACATCACCGTACATGCCCAATTCACCTTTAATCCATTCTTAAGGGCAAAAATAGCTTGCAATTACGGATCGGTAATTTGAGCATGGTTTGAATGTTTGGGAAGAACCACATAAGCAATCACATAAAGTAACATTCTATCCGTTACAAACAAGTTCTTCGAATAAAGAAAAACTCTAGAAGAGGCATGACTTTGCCTACCCATTACATCAACTTGATTCACTCTAGAGAGACCGAAATAATAATCCATTTAATTATATTCTCTCCACCCACCAGCTTTTGGAGTAAACCCTTGTTTGATAATCTGTCCCTCAGAGGACAATCCAAAATAATCTCCAAAAGTTTAACATCAACACTAACATCAGTGTTCTTAACTCTAGAGGTTAAACAATGGTCATCAAACTCATCTAAACCCACATGCAAATTAGAATAAAATTACTTTACTAGATCAGGATAAACAAGACCTATCTGAGACACAAAGCTATCTAACTTGTGATGCCTCAACAAATCTGGAAAATCAAAACTATCAGTAGGAAAAGATGATAAGAGAACATATTTTACCGGCATCAATAATCGGTTCCGAAACTCAAACGTAAGCCTTCATTGTTTAGTGGTTGGAGCAGCTTTTTCTTGATAAGAACTTTCTTCTCCCATTTTTCCTTTTCCTTTTGCTCTTCTTGAGGAAGCCATGGATGAAAACTTAAAGTTGTGAAATTGATTTTCGGAGTTTTTGAGAGAGGAGGGTTTTGTGGATATGAGTTGTGAGACTTGGTGAGATTATAAAGAAGTTTTGGTGAGTGGGGTTATAAAGAGGTGGTTGAATGACATTGAATGTGTTTAAATGGTAGTAAGGAGGAGTTAAGAGAGATGAAGAGTACCAAAGTGAGTTTGACTTTATCATAAAAGCACTTATTTAACACATGGACCACACAAAACCACATAAAACATATTTTAACAAAACACAAAAAATCAGTATTTATTAAAATTTACGAATTTTTTGAAGATGCCACAGGGTTAATCGATTAACCTAAAACCAACATAACTTGTTTAATCGATTAACAGACCAATAATTTGCGCAAATACTTACAGTGTTAATCGATTAACATAATTGCAAAGGCAAGTGGTTAATCGATTAACACACTAAAAAAACAACAACTTCATAATTTTTAGTATGCTAATGAAATAAGAAATATAACATCATGACATGTTAGAATATGACATTATGCAACTTGTGATAATCCAGAAAATTCATAAAAATAATTTTATGAGCATAAATAAGTGAAAATAAGTCATTTTGGCATAAAATTCAATTTTTCAAAAAACTTGACAACCATAAAAATTTGAAATAATGTGTACCTTGGCTTCAATATATCATATAATGAATAAATATTGAAGATTTAAACGTCACCTTCATCCAATATGCCAAGTTCTCTTCGAATCTTGTAAAATGGTTCTTTTGCGAGTGGTTTTGTGAAGATGTCCGCTAGTTGATTATGTGTATCCACGAATGAGACTTCAACATCGCCTTTAAGCACATGATCACGAAGAAAATGATGTCTAATGTCTATGTGTTTAGTCCTTGAATGCATGACCGGATTCTTTGTGATGTTAATTGCACTTGTGTTGTCACATCGTAGAGGAATGCAACCGAGATCTAGTCCATAATCAAGAAGCTGTTGTTTGAGCCAAAGAATTTGTGCACAATAACTACCTGCTGCAATATATTCTTCTTCGGTCGTACTAAGTGCGACACATGCTTGTTTCTTGCACGCCCAAGACACTAATGCATTTCCTAAAATATGACAAGTACCACTAGTACTTTTTCTATCAGTTTTCATCCTGCATAATCCACGTCAGAATATCCAACTAAATTACACATACCACCTTTTGGATACCATATACCAATGTTCGTCGTTCCCTTGAGATACTTCATGATTGTTTTCACAACGGTGAGATGTGACTCTTTTGGATTTGCTTGAAAACGAGCACATAAACACACACTAAACATTATGTCAGGACGGCTTGCCGTCAAATATAATAAAGAACCTATCTTACCTCGATACTTGGTAATATCAATGGAAGCACCCGATTCATCTTGATCAACATAGGTTTCGGATCCCATTGGTGTAGCCATAGCCTTGCAACCATCCATGTCGAATCTTTCAACAATTCTTTGCAATACTTGGATTGGTTGATGAAGATACCGTCCTTTAGTTGCTTGATATGAAGTCCAAGAAAGTAATTCATCTTTCCCATCATAGACATTTCAAACTCTCCTTGCATCATCAATGAGAATTCTTTACAAAGATCTTCGTTTGTTGAACTGAATATGATGTCGTCAACATAGACTTGAGCTAACAACATATTACTTTTTACTTTCTTAATGAATAATGTCTTGTCAACTTTGCCTTTTACATATCCTTTTTCACAAAGAAAGTTATTTAGGCGATCATACCATGCCCCTGGTGCTTGCTTTAAGCCATAAAGAGCTTTCTTCAACTTGAAGACGTGTGAAGGATTCTTGAAGTCTTCAAATCTAGGGGGTTGTTTGACATAGACTTCTTCATTGATGTAGCCATTCAAGAATGCGCTTTTAACATCCATTTGGTATAGCTGAAAATTTAATGAACATGCATAAGCAAGTAATAAACGGATAGCTTCTAACCTTGCAACTGGAGAGAATGTTTCCTCGAAATCAATGCCTTCTTCTTGATTGTAACCTTGTGCAACCAACCTTGCTTTGTTTCGAATAATTATTCCATTCTCATCAAGTTTGTTCTTAAACACCCATTTGGTACCGATCATGTGTTTATCACTTAGTCTAGGAACAAGTTCCCAAACTTGATTCCTTTCGAATTGGTTTAACTCTTCTTGCATAGAAATAATCCAATGGTCGTCACTTAAGGCTTCACCAACTTTGGAAGGTTCAATTTGTGAGACAAACGCCATATTTAAGTAAGCATCTTTAAGATTGAAACTTGTTGCAACACCTTGATTAATATCACCAATTACTTTGTCAATTGGATGATCTCTACGAGTCCTCCATTCCTTAGGTAAATAATTTACATTTGACTCTTGTTGAATCGGTTCTTCTTGGTGTTCCATTTGATTCTCTTTTGAAGTATCTTCTTGAGGAACTTCTACAATTTCATCATCATCATCATCACATAAAACAATGTCCTCCTTGGGGGGTTAGATTCATCAAACTTAACATGCAAAGATCCAATTGTTAAAGTTCTTTTATTATAAATTCTATAAGCCTTACTAGAAAGAAAATAGCCAAGAAATATACCTTCATCCAATTTTTCATCGAACTTACCAAGATTGTCTTTGTCATTATTCAAGACAAAACACTTGCATCCAAAAATGTGAAAGTAAGCAATGTTTGATTTCCTCCCTTTGAAAAGTTCATAGGGGGTCTTCTTTAGGATAGGTCTAATGTTAATATGATTACTTACAAAACATGCCGTGCTCACCGCATCCGCCTAAAAATATTTTGGAAGATTTGAGTCGCTAAGCATCGTTCTTGCAAGTTCCACCAATGACCTATTCTTTCTCTCCACCACTCCATTTTGTTGAGGAGTCCTTGGTGCCGAAAAGTTGTGAGATATTCCATGTTCTTCACAAAATTCTTCAAAGGAAGCATTTTGAAATTCTCCACCATGGTCGCTTCTTATGGAGGCAATTGAAAGTGGCTTCTCATTTTGAATTTGCTTTGCAAATTTCTTGAACGCCTTAAATGCATCACTTTTATGCAATAAAAAGAAAGTCCAGGTATATCTAGAGAAATCATCAACATTAACTAAAGCATATACATTACCTCCGAAGCTTCTTGTTCTTGATGGACCAAATAAGTCCATATGCAACAATTGTAGTGGCCTTGAAATGCACACCACATCTTTAGATTTGAAACTTGACTTGGTTTGTTTCCCTTTTTGACAAGCATCACACAACTTATCTTTGACATATTTTATCTTTGGTAATCCAATAACTAAATCATGCTTAATTAATTTATTCAAATGCTCCATATGAATGTGAGCAATCCTTTTGTGCCAAAGCCATGAATCATTATTGCTTACCATAAGACATTTAACCTTCAAAGAAGTGTTATCAAGGGAATCATAAAAATATTGTTAATTCTATTACCTTTAAGCATTACCTCATTAGTGACTTCCTCTTCTATCAAACATTCATCTTTAGTGAACTTGATTTTGAATCCTGTCACAAAGTTGGCTTATGCTAATAAGGTTATGCTTTAAGCCTTCAACATAAAGCACATCTTCAATTGTTGTGAAAGGTGGTGCACCAACATTGCCTACGCCAAGAATCTTTCCTTTATTGTTATCTCCATAAGTAACATAACCCTTGGCCTTAAGCACTAGACTTGAAAATTTGTTTAGGTCTCCGGTCATACGCTTCAAACAACCACTATTAAGATACCATAGATTTGAAGTGGTCTTCAAGCAAACCTACAAAACAAATCAAGTTTTTTTAGGTGCCCAAATAGCCTTGGGTCCTTCATAATTAGTACCTTTCTTTACCTACACATAATGCCCACTTGCAACACTAAAGTTTCTTACATAGCAAGCATTAGGTGTATGGCCAATAATACCACAATAAAAACAAGTAGGAACAAAATTGCTTTTATATCTAGGAACATAGGATTTTTTGTTAGAAAATCTTTTCTTTGTAGGAGCCTTTTTCTTTTTAGGATAAGGATGCACATTCCTAGGTTTGTTCACTTTCTCTTTAGAAGTTTGATCACTAGCCTTAACAAAGATTGTTTTATTGGAACTTGGTTTAGAAAATTTTGAGTAACCAAGTCCACTTTTATCATTTGAATATCTTTGTTGACTAAGTACCGCTTCTAATCCAATTTATCCTTTCTCATATCTTTCTAGGACTCTTTTTAATTGAACAATTTGGAAAGAAAGTGAGTCACAATTTTTACATACCAACTCTTGTTTTTCTTCACTAGTTTTCTTTTGTTTTTCATCTTTTGACTATTTTTCCATAACATCGACTTTTTCTTCTAAAGATGTTATTTGTTTCTTTTGTGAATAAATTATTTTACACAATACCTTACATTCACTCAAGAGTTCATTTATAGCTTCTTGTGCATCATTATCATAAAGAGAAAATTTATTACTAACCTCATCATTTTCATCTTCGGAGTTATGTGTAGCCATAAGTGCTAGTTTTGCGCTTTCATCACTCTCCGAGTCGGATGATGAACTAATTTCGTTGTCTTCTCATGCAATGTATGCCTTCTTATTTTTTGATTCCTTCTTGCCTTTGAAACTTCCTTTCTTTGCAAGTTGTGGACATTCGGGCTTCATATGACCTTGCTTTCCAAATTCATAACAAGTGATATCTTTAGATGAAGTGGTAGCCTCCTTTTTCTTAAAATGTTTCTTTCTTTTAGCATAAAAAGACTTGTCTTTATTTCCAAAAAAATTACCGAGACTTTTTACTAGAAGCATGAAATTTTCGTCTTCCTCCGATGAATCATCATTTTGTTTTCCTTTTGTATCTACTTTCAATGCAATACCCTTGGACTTCTTGTCTTGAATTTCATGTTTTTCAAGTTGTCCAAGTTCTAATTCATGTTCTTGGAGTTTACCAAATAGAGATACGGAAGTCATCATAGAGAGGCTTTTCTTTTCCGGTACTGCTGTTACTTTTGGTTTCCATTCTCTAGTCAATGATCTTAGAATTTTGAGATTTAATTCATCATTTGAGAATGTTTTACCAAGTGCCATCAAATGATTTGTCAAATGAACAAATCTCTTTTGTAATGCGACAATGGATTCTCCGGGCTGCATTCGGAACATTTCATATTCTTGACTTAAAGTGTTTAGTCTGGATCTTTTAACTTCAGTCGTTCCTTAATATGTTTCTTCCAAAGTATCCCATATTTCATTTTCCGATTTACATTGACAAACACGAAAGAACTCATCGATACTTAAAGCACTTTGAAGAAGATTGATAGTTTTCTTTTCATATAGAATTTTTTTCTTGTCTTCTTCATCATATGTACTCTTTAATTTTGCAGTACCAACACCATTGACCACATTAACAGGATTATGTGGACCATTCTCAATAGTTTCCCATATACCTTCTTCTTTTGCTTCAAGATGTGCCCTCATACGAATCTTCCAAAAATCAAAATACTCTCCAGAGAAAAGTGGGGGCTTGTTACTACTTCCACCATCTTTGAAAACCGCATTTGTGCTTGCCGAAGCCATTCTAGATCTTTAGGAACAGGTTACCTATGACCTGCTCTGATGCCAATTGTAAGTTATAAATGTGCCTAAGAGGGGGTGAATTAGGTACTTAGACGATAATCCGGATTTTTTACGGTTTTTGATATTTACTTTCCTAAAGATTTCTAAGTGATGAAATGCAGTAAAAGTGGATAGTAAAGAACACCAGGAAGTATACTGGTTCCCCTCAGAGGTCGAGAGTACTCCAATCCCCTTTCAACTTGAAAGAGATTTCACTATAGTTTTGGACAAGACAAGACTCTTCCTAGTCTTCCTATACAAGTCACTAACTATGAACCACCAAGAACACCCTCTTGGATTTTACAAGTTTAAAGTCCAACCAAGAATAACTCTTACAATGGACCTCTTGTATCCACAATCTGGATAACAAGGATTCTAACAAACCCTATAAGAAAAACAATCCTTCTCCTTATAGTCAACACCTAAAACCAAACAATTGTTGGAGCTTTAGGATTTTACAATAGTTCTGAATTTTTTGAGTGAGTAGATGAAAATTTGAATCTTCAATATATCAGTCACAAGATTGATCTTCTTCTTGTACAAGTAATCTTTATTCAGAATATACAAGTGTTCTATGATGCAAGAATGGAACTTTAATGATTGGAATGAAAGTTCAATGAAAAAGTTTCACTCTTAGAAAATTCTTACTTGATACACTTGAGAAAATGAAAGATTTTTTAGAATAAAGATATTTGAAAATTGTATGCAAGAAGGTGAGAATAAAATCTGAAATTATGAGTTTATATAAGCCACTAAACACCTTTACAAAAGGGTGTTAATGTCCAAAGGTTACCATGCATCAAAAACAATTTTCAAAACTCACAGTACTGAAAAAATAAAATATTTTTACATACTGGTTCAGTGTTAATCGATTAACACTATTGAACTACAATATGTTAATCGATTAACTCGTCCCAACGTGCAAAATATTCAAAATCTCTTAAGGTTAATCTATTAACATAAAAACACTATAAAAGGTTAATCGATTAACCACAGTTATAAATTGAAAAATACTTTAAAAATTGGTATGAAAAGGAAATGTTCTCAAAATAACTTTTTAGATGATCCATGCCAAGTATGCTTGATGATATGAACACTTGTATACTCAAGAATAAATTGAGTTCATATACCTTATTGATTATGATGACTTATTTGTAATTCTTCAAGACATTTTGATATAGATGAACACTTGAAGCTTTGATACTTGACTTGAATTAATTCCTTTTTTATCTTCAATAGATTTTATAATGTTGTTGTCTTCATCAAAACATATGTGAGAATATTGATACTTCAATCTCCCCATTTTTTATGATGACAACTCTTCTCTTAAAAATTTAAATCTTGAATTTTTCTAACAAAAAACCAACGCTCCCCCTAAATTGTAAGCTCCCCCTAAAATTATGCTTGGAGGAATTTTTGAGACAATTCTTTGCTGCAAAATTTTGTTAGAAAAATACACATGCTTCTCCCCCTTTGTCATTATCAAAAAGGAAGGGAAAAGTTTGAAAACTGTTATGTTGAAAACATATGAAACAAATAACACACTTGAAACATATTAGAACAACACAAAGCACAAACATAACGTTAAACATTTAGTTCCCACAACACATTTAACTTAAGTCTTACACAAATTCAAAACAAAAAACAACATTCTTGAAAAGTCTTAAACACTTGACATAACCAATATATTAGAAACTACTAAAGACACAAGAAAACTTAAAACAACATTTAGTCACTTTCCGACATGTCATGGTTTTCTTCATCCTCTCCATCTTCTTCCTCTTCATCCTCTACCTCTTCCTCTCTTTCATCAACTCTTGGATATCGACGACGGGATTTAGACATATTGAGCAACAATTTCTTAATGGAAGCCATTTCAAAAGAATGTGTGTTCATAGTTGATTCCATGGAACACATCTTGTTGTAGAGTGCTTCATTAGTATATCCGCCTTCCGGAGCCGGTGGAGGAGTGAAAGTTGGGGCAACATCTTTGTACACATATAAACCTTGCCGATTCTTGATGATGCCCATGCTCCGTAAACATGTAGAGGCACTAATTTCACAATCTTTAGAACCCATCTCAACCTTTGGTTCTCTTTTGACAAGAATTTCAAGTTTTTCAAGGAGCTTTGACACTATGCTCCCATAAGGTAGTCCACCACTCAAGTTTTGTTGGTAGAACATATGATACATCACCGTACATGCCCAATTCACCTCTAATCCATTCTTAAGGGCAAAACTGGCTTGCAATTACGGATCGGTAATTTGCGCATGGTTTGAATGTTTGGGAAGCACCACATAAGCAATCACATAAAGTAACATTCTATCCGTTATAGACAAGTTCTTCGAATAAAGAAAAACTCTAGAAGAGGCATGAGTTTGCCTACCCATTACATCAACTTGATTCACTCTAGAGAGACCGAAATAATAATCCATTTTATTATATTCTCTCCACCCACCAGCTTTTGGAGTAAACCCTTGTTTGATAATCTGTCCCTCAGAGGAAAATCCAAAATAATCTCCAAAAGTTTTAGCATCAACACTAACATCAGTGTTCTTAACTCTAGAGGTTAAACAATGGTCATCAAACTCATTTAAACCCACATGCAAATTAGAATAAAATTACTTTACTAGATCAGGATATACAATGCCTATCTCAGACACAAAGCTATCTAACTTGTGATGCCTCAACAAATATGGAAAATCAAAACTATCAGTAGGAAAAGATGATAAGAGAACATATTTTACCGGCATCAATAATCGGTTCCGAAACTCAAACGTAAGCCTTCATTGTTTAGTGGTTGCAGCAGCTTCTTCTTGATGAGAACTTTCTTCACCCATTTTTCCTTTTCCTTTTGCTCTTCTTGAGGAAGCCATGGATGAAAACTTAAAGTTGTGAAATTGATTTTCGGAGTTTTTGAGAGAGGAGGGTTTTGTGGATATGAGTTGTGAGACTTGGTGAGATTATAAAGAAGTTTTGGTGAGTGGGGTTATAAAGAGGTGGTTGAATGACATTGAATGCGTTTAAATGGTAGTAAGGAGGAGTTAAGAGAGATGAAGAGTACCAAAGTGAGTTTAACTTTATCATAAAAGCACTTATTTAACACATGGACCACACAAAACCACACAAAACACATTTTAACAAAACACAAAAAATCAGTATTTATTAAAATTTACGAATTTTTTTGAAGATAAGTTGGTTAATCGATTAACAGACCAATAATTTGCGCAAATACTTACAGTGTTAATCGATTAACATAATTGAAAAGGTAAGTGGTTAATCGATTAACACACTAAAAAAACAACAACTTCATAATTTTTAGTATGCTAATGAAATAAGAAATGTAACATCATGACATGTTAGAATATGACATTATGCAACTTGTGATAATCCAGAAAATTCATAAAAATAATTTTATGAGCATAAATAAGTGAAAATAAGTCATTTTGGCATAAAATTCAAATTTTCAAAAAACTTGACAACCATAAAAAATTGAAATAATGTGTACCTTGGCTTCATTATATCATATAATGAATAAATATTGAAGATTTAAACGTCACCTTCATCCAATATGCCAAGTTCTCTTCGAATCTTGTAAAATGGTTCTTTTGCGAGTGGTTTTGTGAAGATGTCTGCTAGTTGATTATGTGTATCCACGAATGAGACTTCAACATTGCCTTTAAGCACATGATCACGAAGAAAATGATGTCTAATGTCTATGTGTTTAGTCCTTGAATGCATGACCGGATTCTTTATGATGTTAATTGCACTTGTGTTGTCACATCGTAGAGGAATGCAACCGAGATCTAGTCCATAATCAAGAAGCTGTTGTTTGAGCCAAAGAATTTGTGCACAATAACTACCTGCTACAATATATTCTTCTTCGGTCGTACTAAGTTCGACACATGCTTGTTTCTTGCACGCCCAAGACACTAATGCATTTCCTAAAATATGACAAGTACCACTAGTACTTTTTCTATCAGTTTTCATCCTGCATAATCCACGTCAGAATATCCAACTAAATTACACATACCACCTTTTGGATACCATAGACCAATGTTCGTCGTTCCCTTGAGATACTTCATGATTGTTTTCACAACGGTGAGATGTGACTCCTTTGGATTTGCTTGAAAACGAGCACATAAACACACACTAAACATTATGTCAGGACGGCTTGCCGTCAAATATAATAAAGAACCTATCTTACCTCGATACTTGGTAATATCAATGGAAGCACCCGATTCATCTTGATCAACATAGGTTTCGGATCCCATTGGTGTAGCCATAGCCTTGCAACCATCCATGTCGAATCTTTCAACAATTCTTTGCAATACTTGGATTGGTTGATGAAGATACCGTCCTTTAGTTGCTTGATATGAAGTCCAAGAAAGTAATTCATCTTTCTCATCATAGACATTTCAAACTCTCCTTGCATCATCAATGAGAATTCTTTACAAAGATCTTCGTTTGTTGAACTGAATATGATGTCGTCAACATAGACTTGAGCTAACAACATATTACTTTTTACTTTCTTAATGAATAATGTCTTGTCAACTTTGCCTTTTACATATCCTTTTTCACAAAGAAAGTTATTTAGGCGATCATACCATGCCCTTGTCCAAGTTCTAATTCATGTTCTTGGAGTTTACCAAATAGAGATGCGGAAGTCATCATAGAGAGGCTTTTCTTTTTCGGTACTGCTGTTACTTTTGGTTGCCATTCTCTAGTCAATGATCTTAGAATTTTGAGATTTAATTCATCATTTGAGAATGTTTTACCAAGTGCCATCAAATGATTTGTCAAATGAACAAATCTCTTTTGTAATGCGACAATGGATTCTCCGGGCTGCATTCGGAACATTTCATATTCTTGACTTAAAGTGTTTAGTCTATATCTTTTAACTTCAGTCGTTCCTTTATGTGTTTCTACCAAAGTATCCCATATTTCTTTTGCCGATTTACATTGACAAACACGAAAGAACGCATCGATACTTAAAGCACTTTGAAGAAGATTGATAGTTTTCTTTTCATATAGAATTTTTTTCTTGTCTTCTTCATCATATGTACTCTTTAATTTTGCAGTACCAACACCATTGACCACATTAACAGGATTATGCAGACCATTCTCAATAGCTTCCCATATACCTTCTTCTTGTGCTTCAAGATGTGCCCTCATACGAATCTTCCAAAAATCAAAATACTCTCTAGAGAAAAGTAGGGGCTTGTTACTACTTCCACCGTCTTTGAAAATCGCGTTTGTGCTTGCGGAAGCCATTCTGGATCTTTAGGAACATGTTACCTATGACCTGCTCTCATGCCAATTGTAAGTTATAAATGTGCCTAAGAGGGGGGTGAGTTAGGTACTTAGACGATAATCCGGATTTTTGACGGTTTTTGATTTTTACTTTCCTAAAGATTTCTAAGTGATGAAATGTGGTAAAAGCGGAAAGTAAAGAACACCAGGAAGTATACTGGTTCCCCTCAGAGGTCGAGAGTACTCCAGTCCCCTTTCAACTTGAAAGAGATTTAACTATAGTTTTGGACAAGACATGACTCTTCCTAGTCTTCCTATACAAGTCACTAACTATGAACCACCAAGAACACCCTCTTGGATTTTACAAGTTTAAAGTCCAACCAAGAATAACTCTTATAATGGACCTCTTGTATCCACAATCTGGATAACAAGGATTCTAACAAACCCTATAAGAAAAACAATCCTTCTCCTTATAGTCAACACCTAAAACCAAACAATTGTTGGAGCTTTAGGATTTTACAATAGTTCTGAATTTTTTGAGTGAGTAGATGAAAATTTGAATCTTCAATATATCAATCACAAGATTGATCTTCTTCTTGTACAAGTAATCTTTATTCAGAATATACAAGTGTTCTATGATGCAAGAATGGAACTTTAATGATTGGAATGAAAGTTCAATGAAAAAGTTTCACTCTTAGAAAATTCTTACTTGATACACTTGAGAAAATGAAAGATTTTTGAGAATAAAGATATTTGAAAATTGTATGCAAGAAGGTGAGAATAAAATCTGAAATTATGAGTTTATATAAGCCACTAAACACCTTTACAAAAGGGTGTTAATGTCCAAAGGTTGCCATGCATCAAAAACAATTTTCAAAACTCACAATGCTGAAAAAATAAAATATTTTTACATACTGGTTCAGTGTTAATCGATTAACACTATTGAACTACAATATGTTAATCGATTAACTCGTCCCAAGGTGCAAAATATTCAAAATTTATTAAGGTTAATCTATTAACATAAAAACACTATAAAAGGCTAATCGATTAACCACAGTTATAAATTGAAAAATACTTTAAAAATTGGTATGAAAAGGAAATGTTATCAAAACAACTTTTTAGATGATCCATGCCAAGTATGCTTGATGATATGAACACTTGTATATTCAAGAATAAATTGAGTTCATATACCTTATTGATTATGATGACTTATTTGAAATTCTTTAAGACTTTTTTATATAGATGAACACTTGAAGCTTTGATACTTGACTTGAATTAATTCCTTTTTGATCTTCAATAGATTTTATAATGTTGTTGTCTTCATCAAAACATATGTGAGAATCTCTATTCTTCATGTTTTACTTAGACACACTTGGGAGTTGCTTCATTGCTAGCTTATGGTGGCAGAGTCTGATGAACCATTGCTAGTGTAGCTTGGAGCAAACTCTTAGCTGAAGGCCTCAACATTCAGAAGAGTTACTACACTTGGTAATTATATATCTGCATCTGGTACCATTCAGTATTGGTGATAAAGTTGTGGATTGTCCTTACTGCAGAAAAAAAGTTGTACTTTCTTAATAGATTGTCAGCTAGAGTCTACAAGATTTCAAGGCTGAAGATTGGCATGCTCTACATATATCTGCTCTCAATGGCTCTATCAGTACAAAACCTCTTGAATACTCAAAGGTTAAACGTGTTACACACTGGATTCAAAATCTGTTGTGCATCCATCTTCAACGTCTCTTGTACTATGGGGCAAAGGCAAAAACACTTGATCAAGTCACTTCCTCAACGACTAGTTTTTGTAAAGGCTATAAATATTGCTAAAGATTCAAGTTTGAATCTTAACAAGGATTCTCCAGACGAAGGAGTAGCAAGATCAAGCAATTATCAACGCTATTGTAATATACAGATTTTCTGTTATAGGTTATAATTGTAAAAGCCTTAAGATTTCTTACCATTGAAAATCTTAGAAATCTTAAGAGCTTTAGGTCTTTGTTATGGTGATTTCTCGTACCTCTGATGTTTGTTTGATGTACACCTTGTTCTCTATTCTGTTGAGCATTCAGTAGTTTAGATCAAGTCTCTTACTACGTGCTTGATGTAACGCCCTGTATAATATTTATCTATAATAATACCATATAAGTGTTTTATTTGGTACTGACACCATCATAAGTGCCTAATGGCATAATTCACATACTTGACCATTTCTAATACATAAATACAACCTATGGTACAAGGCATGGAAATTATCCAAAACAATAAAAATATAAGAATAAGGTACAATATTCCTCATTGTACAAGAAAATAATAATACACAGCGGAATAAGCTCAACTAAGCTTCTCTTGAAACATCCAAGCATAGATCCACTTGTAAATTATACCTGCAAACAACGCCTGAAAAATAACAACAACAATGGGGTGAGATATTAAATCTCAGTGAGTTCCCTATCTTATGGATTCTCTCGGCTTTACAAGGTTCTAACCAAATCCTAACTCGAGTCCAAGGGAAGGGAAAGGACTTCGAGTTCTCAATCTCACACTATATGGAAACATGTTCATGAGTTCACCAACTCACAATATCACTAATCGATAACCTTACCAAGGCATCCTTTATTCCCGTCCGCTTCTACGTCTAGAAGTCGACCCGAGTCATGGATCCTCGTAGTTACTTGGCATACGAACTGGATTCGAGTTCTACGGGCCATTAACCGTTACGAACCGTCACTTCACACGGGCCATTGACCGTCACAAGTCTCTTTACCCTTAGGCTTTATTCGTACTAACACGGGAATCAAACCTGCCAAGTAATCATGCATACATTTCAGAGGATCTCGAGACTCATGAAACTGCAACTCAAGTGAAACAATTACGATTACGTGATCTCACACACAAACGTGATTGTATTCGACAATCACAAGGCCACAATGCCTTAAGGTCACATTCGCATTTCACAAAGAACACAAGGTTCACACACATGTTCCATACTAGTGTTTCACTCTCATCTAGACGATTACTCGGCAAGGATGCAACTTCCTACATCTCATGCCCGAGCATCGCCATCTAGAGTTTTCTATCAATTTCTAATCACAACCTAGAATCATATCATTAGGTTTAGGTTAAAGTTTCTCACTCTTCCTAATTCATTTTAAGGATGCATATTCTCTCATTCATACTTAACAACAATTAGATAGACATGGTTTAACACAATTTGCATATAACAATATCAATCACGAAACATACAAAAGCATATTACAATTGTATAATAGGATCCCATATAATGATTCAATCACAAGTTATATCACCCTTAGGTTCCCTCCGATTTATTTAATCGGGAAATGAAAATAATATTTCTCACTCTTATCCCGTAGGATACTTTCACAACTTTGCATCGGCTATAACCATGCCTCAATCGGATTTATGCCTCGACGGTACGCATCAGAAGCAGAATTTCTCTGTTGCATTTCTTAGGGTTCCAAAGCCTCAAAATTCAATCTTTACACACCAAATCATTTTCAAATAGCAAAACAAGTATTATCAAATTATCATACACATATCACGACTACTCTACGCAATTAATATCAATTTCCATCCGTTAGAACCACGATTTTGGTAAGATTAAGCATTTTTATCAATTTCTAACTTAAGCTCCAATAATCTCTAACAATAAGAACTTAAAGCTTCTAACTAGAACCCACCTGATAAATGAAGAGGAGGTTGAAGAAGATGATGAATCGATGAATAGATGATGAAGATCCAAGCTCTTCTTCTTCCATGAGCTTTTTCTCTTCTTTCTCTCCATTTCCTCTTTCTCTGTTCTTTTTCTTCTTTCCTTTCTTTCTATCTTTTTTCTTTTCCAATATATATATATATATATATATATATATATATATATATATATATAAACTTATTATATAATATAAATCCAACAGGGTAAAATATCTCCAATTGATATTTTATCCCCTCACACCAATTGATCACTTATTAGAGTTATCCTAAAATACTCTCTTGGTCTAATAAATAATGATACGTCTCATAACAAAATAATTGATCTCTTCAGAGTTCACCAGTTGCTCTATTGATCCTAAATAACAATACTTAAAACACTTAGAGAATTCCATTAATCCAATTAATCAAAGATAGAGCATGTGGACACTCATCTAATCTTATCTGATATTCAATTGAGCCTTTAGTTAATATGGGGTATTACACTTGAGCAAAAGTCTTGTCTCATTAGGATTCAAGCAACAAGTCTTGAGCAAAGATGCTTAAGTCACGTAAGTCTCATTGCTTAAGTGCTTGAGCTGTGAAAGTCTTATTCAGCTAGTCTGATTGAGCAAAGGGAAAGTCTTCGTATGACGGGCGTGAGCAGGAAGTCTTAAGTGATGCTTGAGCAGAGAAGTCTCAGTCTGGATGGCCAGAAGAGCAGGTGGCTCGGTCAGATGGCGTGAGCAAGAAGTCTTATACAAGTGCTCTAAAAAAGGGGAAGTCTCAACCAGAAGACCTTTGGATCAAGTGGCTCAGTCAGAAGGTGTGAGCAGGGAAAGTCTTAGACATGTGCTCAAAGCAAGGAAGTCTCATACAGTTGGTCTGAGCAGATGTAAAAGACTTATCCTGAAGCATAAGCGATTGTAATCATGAAGTGGTTATAATGAAAATCTCTTGTGAGGCAAGGGGACTGGAGTACTCTCAGTTAGGGGAGGAATTAGGATAAATCTTTTGTGGCTTCTGTTGTTATTTATTTACTTATGTTATATCCACTGCTAATGAATTAAAACTGAATCTGAACACCAGTTCTGATTCTAAAACTCAGATCAGAAGTTAAATTAAAGAAAATTTGAAACACAATTCAAACCCCGCTTCTTGTGTACTTTTCACACCTTCAATTTATATCAGAGCATGGTCTGTGTGTAACACTTAACAGTGGCGCATATAATGATCCAATAAGAAAACTATATTTCTTCTTCAAGAAGGAATTAAGTGTCACATGAAAAATATTATACATCTTTTCCTACCATATTCAAATGGATGATTCCAGTAAATTTAAATGATGGAAAAGCTAAACATATTTTTAACTCATTGATCTTGATAAAGGGTTGCTGAAGCTTGAGCAGTTACACTGCATATAATTTTTTGGGGATTAATTTTTGAAGCTTGGATTATCTTTGAATTCTTGTGCTCAGATTTATGGGGATTAATTTTTGAAGCTTGAGCAGTTACACTGCATATAATTTTTTCAAGCAAATTCTAAGAAGATTGCTCTTGGACTTAAATCTAAAGTCACGGTTATTCAGGATGTTTACATCTTGAATCTGCTATGTTCTGAAGGTTTGTCTTGCAGTCTTTAATGGAAGGAAATGAAGTTGGATGATGAAAAACTATTCAACAAATCACCTTCTCAATTTAGCTCAAATTCTTTAGAATGACTAATGATAAGAAACTTAGGTTTATTGTTAGAGGAACTTCTATACTGGCTGAATGGATTGTGATATCTGTTGATAGAAGAGTAACTTCAAAAGCTTTTGAAATACATGTATTTCAACTGATCTCCCAGATCTGAAAGCAAGGAGAAACACTACCAGAACCTAATATTAGATGCTCTTCAATGTCTAAATCTTTGAAGCTGATATTAGTGCAGGATACAGATGAAAAGAAGCATTTGTGTTCTGAAATAAAAATCAAGCATTAGAGAGCAAGAGATGTTGTCAAATCTATCTTGCTTCAAAATATTTGATAAATGTGGAGTGTGTTCTTTAAGGTGATATCTTAAGAAACTCCATTGCTTCTTGATTGAGGACCATCATGGAAGTTGTTTTTAAAATACATTTCTATGAGAAGTCTTCAATTTCTCTTTGAGTTCTGTCAGCCGTACTAAGACAATATTTTGATTTGCTTTGTGTTAATTTCTGATAGCTAACACGATCTAGTTCTGAGATTGTCAATGATAGCAGAGTCAAAAGATTTAATCCTAGACAATGAGATTAGTGACTCTCCTTAGAACAAGATTTTGTTCTTATCATATTTCATCCTAGACTTATACTCTGGAGTGACTTATGATTTTTCTATTAGATTCATACATAAGGTAAAGAAGAGCTTGTTTGTACTTACATGTATGGTCTTATAGAAATATGAGTACCATAATGTATCTGTAACACCCTTCTAAACCCAACGAATAATTTAGCGCATAAATCAATAATTAAATCAGAGTAAATCACCGACATTGGTTTCACATGCTTCATAAAAACATTTTTATCACACACCCTGCTCCGTAACACGGGTTTCAAATAATTATAAAATTCATCTTAATAAATCCACATATAATTGAAACTTCGCAGTGGAATCTTAGTATCAATATGACTTCATAATTTTCATCAAAGGACTTCAAGGCCTTTGATCATAATCAAAACTCAACATAAAACAGATCATTGCATATCAAACTCATAAAACCATGTTCTTAAATCAATAACGACTTCAGAAAACCAAACGTTCCCAAACCCCAATGTTACATCAGAGCAAGACACTCTTAATTCACGGAAATAAGTTAAATTGACTCCAAAGTTAAATCTTCACACGTCAACAAGCTAACCTTGATCACCTGCATGTTATCCACGTAGAGGTAACATTCAAACAGGCAGGGTGAGTAATCACAAATCATTACAAAAGGAATAAGAAATAGATATAGTAGTTAAAACAACAATTATCCATACTTCATATATCCATCAAACATCACAAACATACTCACATTGTCACTTCATTAGGTCATTCACAATGTCAATACGTCATACATAAATCATCATCGTCAAAACATCACTTATGTCACAATATCATCAAAACAATTGTTAACTCATATTTATGCAATGTCACTTAGTATGTAATGCAACAAAATGACTCATGCGTGTGGTACCAACACTTTGATGAACACATGGTCATCTCCCTCCAAAGATCCCCACCATAGGATCAATTTCCACTCAGAACTGGAGCACATCATAAAATGCACTCAATGCACACAATGGGATTGGGGCCACCACTAGACCGGAGTCCTAACATCATCACTGGACCGAATTCCTAACATCGTCACTAAACCGAAGTTCTAACTTTGTCACTGGACCGAATTTATAATAAACACGGCCACTGCTTGTCAAATTTGCATCATCATTCATGTAATCGTCACAGTATATCCCTCATAATTGGTCACACTCCATCATAGCATCATTATTAGAAATATATCATATTAATCATTTCACTTCATGTGAGACAACACAATAACAAAAAGAAAGAAAATAAAGACAGAAGAAAAGTAAAATAAAAAAAATGTCAGCTCCTGCTCGCCCGAGGCTCGCATGGTGAAGCAGGGGCAAAACGCCTTCCCCATATAAAATTCTATGACTCGCCCAGCGAAAGCGCGAAAACAGCAACTCTGGAGTTGCATTTTCTGCACAGTCCAGACCCCAAAACTCTTACGATTCCAATATCGTTCAATCCGAACACGCACATAATTCACAAGATATCACAATACAACAACAACACTTCATAATAGGAATCATATACATCATCTAATATCACTACAACATCATTCTATCACTTATTTAGTCATGAATCATCACATTACCATCATATTACTACATTTTCCCTAAAACCCCAAAATTACCTACATACATCTAAACCCTATATCAATAATAATAAAAAGTAATACTTCCCATACCTTAGATTCTTAGTTCTGATCCTTTTGCTTGAGTTCTACAATAATCTCTTAAAGCCATAGCCTATTCTACCTTTTTCCTCAGTGTCGTTTCTCCAAAACACGGTCGTTCAGAATGAACTTCTCCACTTCTATTTTACCTTTTGTCAAACTTGCCCTTAGGACCCCTAATATGCCTTTCCCAACTTAACCTCGTTAATACTTCAATAATGACCTCCTTTCCGTCGATGTTTCCACTTATTTTATTTTAATTAATAATAATAGTCTAAATAACCTAATCTATATTATTCTATTATCATTAACTCTAAGATAATTCTAATTAATTATTTAATTTCTAAATAATTCTATTATTCCCTTAACTCATCATCACCCTACAACACACAACAAGAACACAGCATGCATAATAATTCACCAAAGTTTACCGATAATCACAAATAATTTAACAAATATTAAAATATAAATATCGGGGTGTTACAACTCTCCTCCTCTTAAAGAATTTTAGTCCCCGAAAATTACTTGAAGAAAACAGAGTCGGATACGACTCCCTCATCTGATCTTCACGCTCCCAATTCCAACTTTCATCAGCTGGTCCACCCCACAATACTTTTACCAAAGCAATGTCCTTACCCCACAGTTGTTTCATTTCTCGACCATCAATCCGCACAGGTGATGCTTCAACGGTCAAGTTATCTCTCACCTGTACATCATCCATTTGTATCACATGCGACGGATCCGGAATGTATTTCCTCAACTGAGATACATGAAACACATCATGAAGATTCGCAAGCGACGGCGGTAAAGCAAATTGATATGCTACTTCTCCTATCCTATGCATAATCTTATACAGACCAACAAAACACAGAGCGAGCTTTCTAGACTTCAAAGCTCGACCCACACCAGTTACCAGCGTAACTCGCAAAAACACGTGATCTCCCTCTTGGAATTCAAGTGCTTTCCTCCTCCTATCATGATAACTCTTCTAATGACTCTGCGAAGTTCTCATTTTCTCTTGGATCATCTTAATCTTCTCAGTCGTCTCCTGCACAATCTTAGGTCTGAGTACAACACTCTCGCCTGACTCAAACCAACACAATGGAGTCCTACACCTCCTACCATACAAAGCTTTATACGATGCCATTCCAATACTAGCATGAAAACTGTTGTTGTACGAGAACTTAATCAACGACAAGTGGCTATCCCAAGATCCTCTTTGGTCCAACACACAAGCCCTCAACAAATCCTCCAAACACTGGATAGTTCTCTCTGTCTGACCATCCGTCTACGGATAATATGCAGAACTCATCCTCAACTTAGTAACCAAAGTGTCTTGCAAACTTTTCCAGAACCTCGACATAAATCTCGGGTATCTATCCGACACAATACTCGAAGGTATCCCATGCAACTTCACAATTTCCTCAATGTGCAATTCAGCTAACTTTTGCATAGAATGATTAATCTTAATCGGTAAGAAATGAGCCGATTTAGTTAATCTATCCACAACCACCCAAATCGAATCATTCCCCTTCGCAGTCTTCAGCTATCCCGACACAAAATCCATGGAAATACTATCCCATTTCCATTCCAAAATATGCAACGGTTGCATCATACCCAAAGGCTTCTAATGTTCAATCTTTGACTTGTGACAAGTCAAACAGGCATAAACAAATTTAGCAATATCCCTCTTCATACCTGGCCACCATAACAACTTCTGCAAATCCTGATACATCTTCGTAGCACCGGGATGAATACTCATCCTACTTCGATGTCCTTCTTCAAAAATACTCTTCCTAATTTCTAGAACATATGGAACACACACTCTATCTCTGAACCTCATCACGCCATTCTCATAAATCCGGAATTCACCCCCGTTACCTTAGTTAATCAAGGCCAATTGATCAACCAATCTCAAATCAGATTTCTGACCTCCCTTAATTTCTTCGAGAATGCCACTCGTCAGTTTTAACATTCCCAACTTCACACTGTCAGGAGTCTCCTCACATACTAAACTCATGTCTCTAAACTACTCGATCAATTCTAGTTCTCTCACCATAAGCATCGACATATGCAATGACTTCCTGCTCAACGCATCAGCTACCACATTTGCTTTACCAGGGTGGTAACTCAAATCGAAGTCACAGTCTTTCAACAATTCCAGCCACCTTCTCTGTCTCATATTCAACTCCTTCTGATAGAATAAGTACTTTAAACTCTTATGAGCACTGAACACCTCGAATTTAGAGCCAAAAAGGCAATGTCTCCAAATTTTTAACACGAACACTACAACTGCCAACTCTAAATCATGCGTAGGATAATTCCTTTCATGAACCCTCAATTGTCTGGAAGTATAAACAACAACCTGACCATTCTGCACCAACACTCCACCAAGACCCATCTTTGACGCATCACAATATACCATAAAAGACTCGCTCGGATTAGGCAAGATCAATACCAGAGCAGTCGTCAACTTCTTCTTCAATTCCACAAAACTCTCTTCACATACAACATCCCACACATAAGCTTAACCCTTCCGAGTCAACTGAGTCAAAGGTAATGCCAACTTAGAAAAACCTTAGATAAACTTGAGATAATAACTTGCCAACCCAAGAAAACTCTGTATTTCCATAGCAGACTTCAAAGTCTCCCACTATAACACAACATTAATCTTAGAAGGATCCACAATAATTCCACCACTCGATATCACATGGCAAAAGAAACTCACTTCCTTCAACCAAAACTCAAATTTCGACAGTTCTTCATATAACTTCTTCTATTTCAACACTTGCAACACCGTACGCAAATGTTCAGCATGCTCTTCTTCAGATTTAGAGTATATCCGAATATCATCAATGAAAACCACAATAAACCTATCCAAATACTCATGAAAAATACGATTCATATACTCCATAAACACACCTGGTGCAATGGATACACCAAACAACATCACAGTGTATTCATAGTGACCATACCTCGTCCTGAAAGCTATCTTCAGAATATCATATAGCTTAACACGAATCTGATGATAACCAGACCTTAGATCAATCTTGCTAAACACACAATCATCCACTAGTTGATCCATCAAATCGTCGATTCTCGGAAGTGGATATTTATTCTTGATAGTCACTGTATTCAACTGCCTGTAATCAACACACAACCTCATACTACTGTCTTTCTTCTTAACTAACAACACAGGAGCACCCCACGGAGAAACACTCGGTCGAACAAACTACTTCTCAAGCAATTCTTCCAATTGTTTCTTCAATTCACTTAACTCAGAAGCTGACATCTGGTAAGGAGCCATTGACACCGGACTCGTACCTAGTATCAATTCCATCGCAAACTCGACTTCATGCTCTGGGGTCAAATTACTTACGTCGTCTTGAAATACATATGGGAATTCGCAGACAACAGGTAATTTAACACTAGTATTTTCATGGTCAACTTGAAACAATGCAAACATTGCAAACATCAAGGCTTTGTCTTCTAGAAGTTCATCCACTTGCTTAGCAGACAAAAACATCAGTTCTCCATTATCACCAAACTCAGGAAATCTCACAGTCTTATTATAACAGTTGATATGAACATAATTGAACTCCAATAAGTTCATTCCAAGGATAACATCAATTTGGTGCAAGGGTAAACACACCAAATCCATCACGAAATTCTTCCCAAAAATAGCTAAAGGACAACTCGAACAGACAAAAGTAGTAGTAACAGAACCATTAGCAGGAGTTTCTATCACCATACTACCATTCATATCAGAAAATTTCAAACCCAACGTAGTAGCACATTCAAACGAAATAAACGAATGAGTAGCACCAGTATCAATAATAGCAACCAACTCAGTATTGTTAATAAAACAAGTACCTCGAATCAATTTATCCTTATTAGGGACTTCTGAACCGCTCAAACCAAACACTCTGCCATTAGTATGAGTAGCAGTAGCAGTCTTCTTCGGCTTCTGGCATTGGGTATTGATGTGACCCTGTTCATGACAATTGAAACAAGTCGGACCCTCATTCTTACAATCAGTGGCTCAATGACCTCTCTTGCCACATCTGTAACATCTACGCTCATTATTATTGCAACCATCGGCATGGTGACCTTGCTCGCCACACCTGTAACACTTAACAGAAGCGGGAGCTGCTCCCCCACTTGTCTTCCTCCCATCTAAAGCCTTCTGCTTCCCTTTGTCACCTGGAGTCACATAAGGTTTTACTCGAAACTGTCCTTTCTCTTTCTTCTCACTAAGATGTTTGTAGTGAGTTGATCGAGCTTTGTTATCCTCATCATAGATCCTACTCTTATCCACTAGCTCAACATACCTACGAATCTGTTGGTATCCAATACCCTGTTTGATCTCTGGTCTCAGCCCATTCTCAAACTTGAGACATTTAGAAATCTCAGCATCATCACGGTTTTAACATGGATAAAACTTCACCAGAGCCTCAAACTTTGGAGCATACTCTGCCACAGTCATGTTTCCTTGCTTCAATTCAAGGAACTCTATCTCCTTCTTATGACGAACGTCCTCAGGAAAATACTTCTCCAAGAATTATTTCCTGAATATAACCCAAGTTATCTCAGTACAAACATCCTTCAATCTCTGACGTGCATTATCCAACCAATCTTCAGCTTCTTCTGACTGCATATGAGTACCAAAATTTACCTGTTGAGGTCAGTGCATGCCATCACTTAGAAGATCTTCTCAATCACCTTGAGCCACTTATGTGTGCTCTCTGGATCATGAGTGCCCATGAAAGTTGGTAGATTGTTCTTCTGGAACTTTCCCAAAGAACGAAACTCATCAGGAGCTCCTCAATTCTGACTGTTCTGTGCATTCTGGGCCATCACTTGTCGACTAACAGGGGACTGACATCATATAAAAACATGGCCAGACAGATTGACCTGCTCTGATACCACTAATGTTACACCCTTCTAAACCCAACGAATAATTTAGCAGATAAATCAATAATTAAATCAGATTAAATCACCGACAAGGGTGTCACATGCTTCATAAAAACATTCTTATCACACACCCTGCTCCGTAACACGGGTTTCAAATAATTGTAAAATTCATCTTAATAACTCCACATATAATTGAATCTTCGCGGAGGAATCTTAGTATCAACATGACTTCATAATTTTCATCAAAGGACTTCAAGGCCTTTGATCATAATCAAAACTCAACATAAAACAAATCATCGCATATCAAACTCTTAAAACCATGTTCTTAAATCAATAACGACTTCAGAAAACCAAACGTTCCTAAACCTCAATGTTACGTATTAGGGCAATACCCTTTTAATTAACGGAAATAGGATGAATTGACTCCAAAGCTAAATCTTCATGCGTCAATAAGTTAACCTTGATCACCTGCACATTACCCACGTAGAGGTAACATTCAAACAGGCAGGGTGAGTAATGACAAATCATTACAAAAGGTTTAAGAAATAGATATAGTAGTTACATCAACAATTATCCATACTTCATATATCCATCACACATCACACACATACTCACACTATCACTTCATTAATTCATTCACAACGTCATTACGTCATCAATAAATCATCATCGTCAAAACATCACTTTTGTCACAATATCATCAAAACATTTATTAACTCATATTTATGCAATGTCACTTAGTATGTAACGCAACAAGACGACTCATGCATGTGGTACCAACACTTTAATGAACACATAGTCATCTCCCTCCAAAGATCCCCACCATAGGATCTATTCCCACTCGGAACCGGAGCACATCATAAAACGCACTCAATCCACACAATGGGATTGAGGCCACCACTCGAACGGAGCCCTAACATCGTCACTAGACAGAAGTATTAAAATCGTCACTGGACCGAAGTCCTAACATCGTCACTGGACCAAAGGCCTAAGATCGTCACTGGACCGAAGTCCTAACATATGCTATGAATGCATGATGCAACACGTCACGATAAACACGACCACGGCTAGTCAAATTTGCATCATCATTCATGTAATCGTCATAGTATATCCATCATAATCGGTCACACTCCATCATAGCATCATTATTAGAAATACATCATATTAATCATTTCACTTCATGTGAGACAACGCAGCAACAAAAAGAAAGAAAAGAAAGACAAAAGAAAAGTAAAATAAAAAAAAATGTCAGCTCCTGCTCGTCCGGCGAAGCAGGGGAGAAATGCCTTCCACATACAAAATTCCAGGAGCATCTCTTTTTCATCCTTCCTTCGCCTCTCCTTTCTCCTGGCGCTTCCTGAGCGAAGTAGCTTCGCCCGACAAAGCATATGACTCGCCCGACGAAAGCGCAAAAACAGCAACTCTGCTATTGCGATTTCTGCACAGTCCAGACCCTAAAACTCTTGCGATTTCAGTATTGTTCAATCACAAGATATCACAATACAACAACAACACTTCATAATAGGAATCATATACATCATCTAATAGAACTACAACACCATTCTATGACTTATTTCGTGATGAATCATCACATTACCATCATATTACTACATTTTCCCTAAAACCCCAAAACCACCTACATACATCTAAACCCTATATCAATTATAATGAAAAGTAATACTCCACATACTTTAGATTCTTACTTCTGATCCTTTTGCTTGAGTTCTACAACATTCTCTTAGAGCCTAGCCTTTTCTACCTTTTTCCTCAGTGTCGTTTCTCCAAAACACGATCGTTCAGAATGAACTTCTCCACTTGTATTTTCCTTTTTGTCAAACTTGCCCTTAGGACCCCTAATATGCCTTTCCCAACTTACCCTCACTAATACTTCTATAATGACCACCTTTCCCTCGATGTTTCCACTCATTTTATTTTAATTAATAATAATAGTCTAAATAACATAATCTATATTATTCTATTATCTTTAACTCTAAAATAATTCTAATTAATTATTTAATCTCTAAATAATCCTATTATTCCCTTAACTCATCATCACCCCACAACACATAACAAGAACACACCATGCATAATAATTCACCAAAATTCACCGATAATCACAAATTATTTAGCAAATATTAAAATATGAATACCGGGGTGTTACAGTATCTGCTATAGATATCAAGGAAAGAAGCAAATACATCTTCCATAAGGTAGTTTACAACATTTATTCGAGGAAGAGCCAACAACCCAGATTCAAGTACTGGTGGTACTGAATTTGGTGAGAGTAATGGAATCAATGGTATGACAACCATTGAATTAGAATCCACTCAAAGTTGTGTTCAGCCTTTATTGGTCAAGTCTGAGTACTAAATCATGTCTGACCAACAAAAAAAATGGTATGCTTGTTCTTTTCTAGTTTATCTTTTGATTCAATGAAACATTTGTATAGACGTAAACACAAAGTTGTTGTTAGACTTCTAGAGAAGTTCTTTTGAAAAGAAGAACTTCAAAAATCTTTAAGAGGAAACTCTGTTGTGTTTGTCTATACTTAATGTTTTATTAAGCCAGATGATGATCATATTTATGGAAACAATTTTCTCACTTTTTGTGTTGATACAGTTGCTTGTTAGCTGTCTAAAGAAGACAATTCAATATTCATCAATCACTCGTGACTCTTGTTTTAAGATAAAGTGCTAGTTCTGAATAGAATCTTCGTGACCCATGAGTGGCAAATGATATCTCTATCTAAGTCTATATCTACTAGACTCTGATGGATGATAGCTTCTGAAAGTTGTCAGATTCTGAGATTCATAAGAAGATTCTTTATGACTGACATAACAGTTTAAGAAAAAAAAGGTTTTCCAAAAACTTTTATAATACTTAAATTTTCATAAAGGTGGAACTCATCTAGTGGAATTGAAATATTTTCTAGATAAAAAACCTTTGGATAATGATGTTTTCTCTTTTGGTACTTGCTGTTACTATTCCCTGTCTTATGAAACAACAATGTGTCCTTTTTCTAACAAGATTCTTATTCTTGTAGGATTCATGTTTAGTTTTTCTTCTTCTTCTTCTTCTTCTTCTTCTTCTTCTTCTTCTTCTTTTCTTCTTATTTGTGTGCTGATCAAACCAAACCTGAGATGAGTTCTTTAGTTTATTCTCCTTTGAATCAGTTGGTTGTCATCAATGAAACGTTTGTGGATTTTGACGAGTTGCTTAAGATCGGTTTCAACTTTTGGAAGACTGTGTCTAAACAAGGTTGGAATGGATACTTTGAGAAGCTATGTGGTTTCACTTATCCAAGTCTTGTCAAAGAGTTTTGGATTAATGCCTTCAATGTTGAGCTAAATTCTGAGTATGTTATTCTGTCTAGAGTAACTGGTGTTTCTATTAATGTAACCTCTAAAGCGATTGCAAATGTGATTAATTGTGAGGAAATTGGAGAAATCCCAGGAACTCTTGTTTGGGAAGACTATCTTCCTACTTGGCGTATCTTTGTAGACCTATCTAATACATCAGAGGTCTCAAATCTTCTTCCTGATGTTGTTGTTCGGAATCAGATTCTGAATTCAAACTTATTTCATAAGGACAAGGATTTAGACCAAGTGCACCCTATTGAAAAAGATCTGCTTCTACTTCTTAATTCAGATTTAAAGATTGATCTTCCTCAAGTTATGTTTGACCATCTGAAGAAGTCTCTTTCTTATTTTCAAAAAGGAAAGATCTTCTCCATTCGTTATGGACGAGTTAACATAAGTTCTGAGGCTAGTTCTTCTAAGATTTAGAGATACAAGTTTGAAGCTATCTATGAAAGATTTTGATGTTAGATTTCTGCATAGTTATGCTTTGTATTATATTGAAATCTTTGTATTAAGCTTCTTATTAATAAATTCAGAGTTTGTTCATGCTTGTGTTCAGTTTTAAACTTTTGAAAATTTATTCTATGTTTATTCATGAGAATCTAAAATAAATAGGCAAAAGTACTCAATGTTTGCAACTTATTTCATTAATGAAAAGGAAGATATTACAAGACAACTAGATTTCCTAGTCTGTTGGATTGGACCTAAGGAATTCCCTAGGATCATCTCACATGTCCAAATTATCTAAGAAATCTTGCCATTCTTCCTTAGCAAACTCCAAAGCCTCCTTTTTCAGTTGGTTTCTGTGTCTGGATCCAGAATATCTTCTTCTTTTGTGTGTCTTCATAAAGGATGCTGAAGATGAGAGCACTTCTAAAGTTGTCTGCTTGATTGTAGATCCTTCAACTGCTGCTTTGCCTTGGTTTGCTTGAGTTACTGCATTCAGCAATGCTGCCTTCCTGAAATCTCTCTTTGGAACCCAGATTTTCTTTTTCTTATACATCTTGGTTTTTTAGGGATTAGTGATGATGGAAGAAAGCTTACTTGAGTCCTTTTTATACATGTGTTACATACATTGTCTTGAGTTTAATATTATTTAAGTATTGGTTAATTCTTATCAGTACTCTAATAATAACTCTAGGAAATGATATCTAGAAATCTAATCTATTTAAGATTCTCTGAACAACTATGAGTTAATGTCTGATTAGTTTTATTGATGTTTCTGTTGTCAGTTTCACTTTGTTAATGGACTTTTAGAAAATCTACGGAAAAATGACTGGAATGTACTTGCATACTGAAGAAATCTGGGTCAAAACAACTATTTCATTAATATTAAGAATTTGGATTACAAAAATATTTTAAATAAAAAGGTACAAGATGTTTCTAGTAAAGATCCCTAGGTAGAGCATCGCGTGCCCAACGGCGTCCACTGTTGACATAATCCACCCTTTCGTCTTCAGAGTCAATTTCTTCTTCCTCTTCTATGACTAGGAGTGATCGGTAAAACCGCTTATCGAGCCTTCTTTTCTTCTTTGACCTCTTCATACTTCTTTTTGGCTTCATAGAAGCTACCGACGAACATCCTTCTAAAGGTTGTTTAGGAACTGCTGAAGTTGCCTCTTCAGAAGTAAGTGGTGCTGAGGGCAAAGGCTCAGTCGTAGAAGATTCAGAAGTAGCTCACCTCTGCGGAGATTGGACTTATAAACTTGTAGAGCTCTCTGTTACACCTGTTTTGACAGATGTATTATGACTCTCACTTGATGACTCCATTTCTCTAGGAAGATGTTGATAAAAATGACTTAGAAGTTTGGTGCTTTATAATGGCTTCTGTGGATACCAAGAGTCTGAAATTAATCCTTGCTTAATTCTTGGAATATAATGACCACTAAAGACTTTAAAGCGTGCAATTTACAAAGCTTAATGATTCTTATTTCTTGATTACTTTTCTTTCTTGGAAACTGATCAAGTAATGGTGATCTGAATTTCTTTAATTAATCAAAATTATTTTTCTTCCCTTCTTTTCTTCTTTTTTTTTCCTTCTTTTATTCTTTTTTATGTGACAAAAGGGGGAGAAATAATAGTAAGTATTTAAGTGTAAACTGAATCCATTGAGTACCTATTTAGTTGTACATATTGGTCATTTATTTTTTGTTTTTTTGGTTACCTAGCCCAGGGCGTATTTTAACTTTCTTATACATAGGTCTAAGGAAAATATTACAAACTTCAGACTTAGCCTATCAAACCTAGAAGGAGCTTGCAAACCTCGTATTCTGGTGTTGACAAAGAAAGTTAAAAGAGCAACGTATTTTAACTCTCTTGTACATAGTGTTAAGTAAGAGCTTATGAACATCTGACTTAGACTATTAGACTCAGAAGGAGCTTACAAACCTCGTATTCAGTTGTTTCCAAAGGAAGTTAAAATGTTGTTATTTTGGTTTTCTTTAATATAGAACTAAGGGGGAGTTTACAAACCTCAACCTTGGAACTGTTTGACTCAGGGGGAGCTTGCAAACCTCAGACCCTGATCTTACTAAGAAGACTGATTTATTTTTTCTTGAAAAATAGTTCTTGGTGTTAGAGTCAATAGAACTTAGTTGTGGAATATCAGACTCAGGGAGAGCTTATAAACCTCATACCCTGTTGTTGTAGAGAAAATTAAATGCCCAGCATTGTCCTTTAAATATGTGTGTTTGTCATCATTAAAAAAGGGGAGATTGTTAGAAAAAGATTTATTCATGACATATTCTCTTTTAGTTTTGATGATAACAAAAGTATTGAAAGAACAATGGTTTATTTGATGTGTGTTTTATTTATGCAGGTTCTTGTTCTTGTACATCAATAATCACCATCTATTTTACTTAGACACACTTGAGAGTTGCTTCATTGCTAGCTTCTGGTGGCAGAGTCTGAAGAACAATTGCTAGTGTGGCTTGGCGCAAACTCTAAGCCGAAGGCCTCAGCATTTAGACAAGTTACTACACTTGGTAATTGTATATCAGCATCTAGTACCATTCAGAGTTGGTGATAAAGTTATGAATTGTCTGTACTGCAGAAAGCAAGTTGTACTGTCTTATCAGCTTGTCAGCTAGAGTCTACAAGATTGCAAGGATGAAGAAAGGTTGGCATGCTCTACGTATCTCTGCTATCAATGGCTCTATTAGTATAAAACCTCTTGAATACTCAAAGGTTAAATGTGTTACACACTGGATTCAGAATCTATTGTGCATCCTTCTTCAACGTCTCTTGTACTATGGGCATAGGCAAAGACACTTGATCAAGTGACTTCCTTAATGACTAGTTTCTCCAATGGCTATAAATATGGTTGAAGATTCAATTTTGAATCTTAACAAGGATTATCCATATGAAGGAGTAACAAGATCAAGCAAATATCAACTCTATTGTAATATGCAGATTTTCTATTATAGGTTGTAAATGAAAAAGCCTTAAGATTTCTTACCATTGAATATCTTAGAAATCTTAAGAGCTTTAGGTCCTTGTTATGGTTATTTCCCGTACCTCTGATGTTTGCATTATGTACACCTTGTTCTTTATTCTGCTGAGCCTTCGGTAGTTTAAATCAAGTTAGGGGAGGAACCAGGATAAATCTTTTGTGTCTTCTGCTGTTATTTATTTACTTCTGTTATATCCGCTGCTAATGAATTAAAACAGAATCTGAACACCAATTCTAATTTTGAAACTCTGATCGAAAGTTAAATTAAAGAAAACGCAAAACACAATTCAACCCCCTTATTCTTATGTACTTTTCACACCTTTAAGTGGCACAAGTCTATAACCAAGAGGAAGGCATCAATTATGAGGAGACTTATGATCCAATGGCTCACCTTGAGGCTATACGTATTCTATTGGCCTATGCTTGTGCTAAAAATTTCAAGTTATTCCAAATGGACGTGAAAAGTGTGTTTCTAAATGGTTTTGTTAATGAAGAAGTGTATGTAGCTCAACCCCCCAGTTTTGAAAGTCACTAGTATCCAAATTATGTGTACAAGCTTAAAAGAGCTTTTTATGCTCACAAACAAGCCCCTAGGGTGTGGTATGAGCGACTAAGAAAAATTTCAATTGATCAAGGATACTCAAGGGGAAAAGAAGATACTACTTTATTCATTAACCGCCAAGGGAAGCACACCTTTCTAGTTCAAGTTTATGTCAATGATATTATCTTTGCATCAACTAATATGCAACTTGTAGAAGAGTTTCTAAGCTTATGCAGGGAGAGTTTGAGATGTGCCTTATGGGGGAGTTAAATTACTTTCTTGGTATTAAAATCAAACAACTTAAAGAGGGTACATTGGTGTGTCAAACAAAATATTGCAAAGATTTGCTAAAGCGTTTTGGAAAAACCACTTGCGATCGAACCATTTTTCAACATCCGAGGGGAATTAGGGATACTCGATATCTCTAATCTTTCCTAGCATATGATTTGTTGCATGCACTTTATATACTCTTGCTCTAAACTTCATTGGAAGTTTCATGATATAAGAGTGCATTGTCCATCAATCTATATGAGAGGAAATATTGTTCCTTTTTCCTTTCTCTTGCTTAGTAAGTCATTTAACTTTACTTGTTGCTAGTATTTCAAAATGACAAATATTCTTGATGTATGAAGTAATTCATCAATATTTACTTCCAAAATTTTCTATTGATATGCGTCAATTATATGTTCATAGTGATATCGTGATATTCCTTCTATATGCTTGAAATATATTCTTGGTGCATTTGGCTTGTTATGTATTCTTGCATGAACTATGGTTGAGCATGTTATGATGTTACATGAAGTTTTGATGTGTCTCATTGTCATGGTAACATCCCTATTTTTGGTTTGAGTGGTGATGATTTCTTGTATCGCCTTGCTAGAGCACATGCGTGTGCAACATTTCGGGAGCACCAAAAACATATGTCGCGTAATCATGTCTCTTTTGTAGCAACTCAAGAGTTTTTTCATTGCATTGTATCCTTCATTTTTTATGTTTAGACATTCTTGGTCATATCATTCTATGTGAGTATTATCATGTTTATAGTATTTTCTTTGCAAATTTCCTATGTGTAGTATTTTTGTTTGTATGTGGTTAATGATATTTCTCATGGTTTTCTTGTTCTCTTTTTGATGTTGTCAAAAGGGGGAGAAATATACACAATATGAATTCGGATGCACCTATTCAGGAGGAGTCTTCATCAAGACAACAACGTCGTGAAACGCATCGTTTCATGTTTTTCCATCATAAAAAGGGGGAGTATGTGAGTGTACTTTTGGATTTTGAGTGATGTCAAAACTAGGATAGTGTAGCGTTATGTATATTGGACGGTATCCTCCCATTCTAGATGAGCATCTTAGTATTAGGAAGCATTAAAATGATTTGGAAAAGGAGCCTACATGATATATGCATTGCAAACTTGGTTTTTTTTTTTTTGTGAAAAATGCATAAAAAACAAGTTTTTGGGTGGTCAAAGCATTTTAGGTTGACACATGCGTAAGTAGGTCAACCTATACAAGCTTCAGCTTCAGTATAGGTTGACACATAGAATCTAAGGTCGGCTCCCATGGATCAATATTAAATCTTGTAGCCACTGCCCGGAGGTCGCCTCACTTAGGTCGACACATGAGCGACACGAGACCTTAATACGCCGACCTAAAACCTTGATAGGCCAGCATGAGTACCTTGATAGGCTGACCTATTTCTTTGATAGGCCGACACATATGATATCCCATCTCAAAAATTTCATTTTTTCCTCCACTAAATTGCATTCCTTTTGCCCATTATTTCTCATACCTATATATACTCATACATGCATCTTTTTCTAGTAAGATACTAGTGTAAAACCTAAATGAAACTAGAATTACAAAGTTTTCCCATCATCTTCAACCTTTCTTCTATGCATACACATAATCATTTTTTGATTGGGTGACCATCTTGATTAGGGTTGATAACGCCCAATGAAACTAGAATTACAAAGTTTTCCCATCATCTTCAACCATTCTTCTATGCATACACATAATCATTTTTTGATTGGGTGACCATCTTGATTAGGGTTGATAACGCCCAATTAGGTTGGTGTAACCGAGAATATTGGGTTGAGATCTTTGTGTGTTTCAAATAAGTAAACCAAGTTGGGGTTTTCCTTCAAGATCATTGGGATTTGAAGGTTTTTGACAAGATCACGCAAACACGAATTTGACCGAGTGAAGGCCTTGGGACAAGGTGGTTCTTTGTAAGGGAGTAGCACGAGACGACGAATCGTGTTCAAGAATCTTGGGTTCAACATGTGAGTGCCTTTGTATTTTGAGTGATGTCAAAACTAGAATAGTGTAGCGTTATGTATATTGGACGGTATCCTCCCATTCTAGATGTGCATCTTGGTATTAGGAAGCATTATGAAGCATTCAAATAAGTTTGAAAAGGATTTAACATAATATTTGCATTGAAAAATATGTTTTTGGGCATACAAATTCATTTTAGGCCGATCTATGCATGAACAGGTCGACCTATACGATTTTCATCTTCAGTACATGTCGACACATACATTCTTTAGGTCAGCTCTCTGGAGCAGTATTGAAGCCTATAGGCTCTGCCCACATGCCGCCTCATAGGCTACCTCACAGGTCGACCTAAATACCTACATAGGCAGACCCATGACCTTCATAGGCCGACTTATACGTGTTCCCACCTCAAAAATTTCATTTTTGTTTACTCCAACTTATTGCATTCCTTTTGCTCATTCTCTCACATACCTATATATACTCATACATGCACCTTCTTCTAGTTTAAGGTTTTTCTAGAGATAAAACCTAAACGAAACTGGATTACAAAGTTGCCCATCATCTTCGACCTTTCTTCTATGCATACACACAATTGAACTACACATATTCATTTTTCGATTGGGTGACCATCTAGATTAGGGTTGATAACGTCCAAGTAGGTTTTGTGTAACTGAGATCTTTTGGGTTGGGAACTTTGTGTGATTCAAATAAGAAAACCAAGATGGGGATTTCCCTCAAGATCGGTATGATTTGAAGGTTTTGGACAAAATCACGTCAACACAGATTCGATCGAGTAAAAGCCTTGGGACAAAGTGGTTTCCTTGCAAGGGAGTAGCGCGAGACGGTGAATTGTGTTTAGGAATCTTGGGTTCAACAAGTTATGTGCTCGAGATAATTGAAGGATTGTATCAACATTGTTGGTCACTTGATCATGCTTTTTATCAAGGGTTTGGAGGTCGAAGAATCAACACAAAACAATAGGGTTTTTGGGGTTTGCATTCTTCATCTCTTGTATAAATAATTTTGAAAATAAAAGGTTAATTGCAAGTATCTCAATTTAATTTTGAATTGAGGGCATACGTACCTATATCGAGGCCAATTGGGGAACTGCCTAAATAAATCTTAGTCTCTCTCTCTCTTTTATCTCTTTATCGCTTTAATTGTTGATTTCGCAATTTATCGAATTCATCGTTGTTTGATCAATTCGATTGGAAATTGTTTTTCAATTATCTTTTAAAATTGTTGTTTTTGATATAATCATAATCACTTTGATTGTGATTGGATTTTAACATCAACAAAACAAATTGAATTTTCAATTGCTATCGATTGCACACCAAGTGTTCGATAAATTGTTTGTGCGTATTTTAAATGTCTTTTGGTTTATTGGATATACGAGTTACAAATAGCTTTGCATTTAATTGATTCGTATCTTGATCATTGTTGAACATTTATGATCATTATCATTCTATTTAGTTTGCGATATGTATATAGCTTTTCGATAGTAGGTTCGGTTAGACGATTCGATCCGGGTCATTTTTCCGCTGTACCATATTTTTTAAAACAGATTATTGCTAAAAATTTTGGTTGAAAAATTTGTGATCTATTCACCCCTCTAGATCGAAGCCTAAAGGTGCGTACAATAGAGCACCAATTTTCACGGGAAAAAAGTATGGCTATTGGAAAGCTCTTACGAATATACACGCCAAATCCATTGACAAAGGTATTTGGGATGCTATCCAAAATGGTCCAAATGTAATAACTATGACCAATGAGGATGGTGTCACATTACCTAAACCGGAAGCACAATGGGATACTACTGATTGGTAATTGTGGTCACGTGACTGGAAAGCGAAAAACATTCTCACTTTCGCTTTGGGAGTTGATGAGTTTTATCGTGTTTCTCATTGTGAGACCTCCAAAGCTATGTGGAACACATTAGAGATTTCCCATGAGGGTAATAATGGCGTCAAATAAGCTAGGATCAACACATTAAATCAAGAGTTTGAGCTGTTTCGTATTGAGCATGGTGAAACCATTGTAGATATGCGGAAAAGGTTCTTACATGTTATTAATCGAGTAAATGCACTATGTAATCCCGTTTCCAATGAACTTGCTACTAAGATAGTTTTGAGGTGTTTAAGTAGGGAATGGAAATCGAAGGTCATCCTATAACAAGTCCCCGGTCTCGGGTCCTTAGATCAAGAATTGATAATGCGTTCACCATTCTTAGTTTGACATTATTACCCCTTTAGAGGAGTGCCTCAACTAAATCCTCGGGAATGGTCACCAGAGTCGACAACTTTCTAAGTTAACACCCAGACATGCACAAGACGCGTAAATCAGAACATCTCCCAAGAAAACCTCGTCTGGATGTGGATTTCGTGAAAACCAAATGTACCAAGACGCTACGCAGGCCACACTACTTTCCACTCTAGTCCTATGTGTATACTCAAGCCAGGGTATTGGGCTTATCTCTCAAAACACCATGGCCACCGAAGAAAACCAACAAACAACACAATCTAGTATATATGGCAGTAATGTAATAAAGCAAGTAAATGCGATAAAAGCAATAAACATGCAATAAGAGCCAAAAATAAAGCAGGTAAAGCATACAAATAAACACCCAATAACCAAAACAAACAAGCGCTAGGATTGACTCGCTTAGGGATGGGAAAGTCCCCAGCAGAGTCGCCAGTTGTCGCAACTGCGAAAATCAACCGGCGGAAAAGACAAAAGAGTCGCCACCGAATGTTATTTATCCCGACGTAGGGAAAGGAAACGATCGAAGAAACCCTAAAGAGGGAAAGACAAGGTCGTCACAACCATAGTCTGGGTTCGAGAGATGGTTATGCGAGAGAAAGGTATTAGCACCCCCTCGCGTCCATCGTACTCGATGGGATCCACGCTTATTGTTCTGATCAAAGGGTGTAGGTATCTGAAGCTCAACTGCTAACTGGAAAGAAATAAAATGAGAAACAGGGAAAGAAAACAAAAGGTGACTCAGTAGGACATCGTCGTCCTAGGCCTACGTATTCCCTCAGGAATGGGAAAGTCAGAGTCAACGTAGTTCGGAGGACTACGGGATAGTGGGGGGGAAGGTTGCTCGCCAAGACATCGCCGTCTTATGCCTACGTATCCTCAATCTGACAGGAGAGAGGAATTCAGAGCAGTTGCAGTTCGGCCTACAGGGTCTTTGTTTGTTTTGTGTTTTTGTTTTAGTGGACGACACTAATGTTTGCGTTCTAGTTGTTTAGGTGTTTCCGCTCGTTGTGTGGAGACTTACGCGTTTACCTATTTGCGGTAGAACATGAATAACGTGCCCTTACAATTAGAAGGAATGAGATGAGAAAAGAATCCCGAAGAAAAGACGATTGATTTGTTTATGCTTTTTAGAAGAAAGTGTTTTGATTTGTTTTGTTTGTGATATGTATTGTGCTAAAGACTATGACATAGGATCGAATGCGTTGCAAATCGACCCAAGACGGGACGTATGCAAAACACCCTAGATAAGGTAAGGAGAGACTCCCGCTTATCACTTGCCATATGCTTAAGGCTCGTGGCGCACTCTACATATAATATTATTAGGTGTTTTTACTTTTCTTTTATAGAGAGAGAAGAGACTCAAATGGTTAAAAGAAAACAACTAAGGGGATCTCCATCCTATAAGTTGTCATGCCATGATTGATCCTATAGTTGAGGATTAAAGGATATCTCTACCTATGTTAGCATGTTTGGATTGATAACCTAATATCTCTCCTACTTCGAACCTAATCCACAATTAGATTCAAGCTAGGAATCCTAAAGGAACATGTGATCATACACAAGTAAACATTAGATGATTCAATCACAAAAGAGAGTAGTAAAGAAGAAGTAGGATGAAATAGAAGTCATGTAAATGTAAACACCAAGTTAAAGTAACACAAGTACTGACCAACTCCAATCCAAGCTCAACTATTACATAGTTGAAAAGAGAATGCAAAATTATACACTACTGCACAAGCACATGTCCTAATTCTAATCTAGGAGTGATGTCAAACAATAAGCAAAGTGAAATGAGTCCTAAGGGTGTCTGAACCTAAGAGGGCAGCAGCTAAACCAACTACATCACATCTATGTTAGTGTCCTAAGAAGTTTCAAAAGAAATCAAGTTAAGTCCTATATCCTAACTCAAACAAATGTCATCACAAAATTCATTTAAGTTGCACTTTACAAGCTCAAACAAGTTAACTCAAAGGGAGAAACCACACAGGCAGTAGCATTTCATGTCATAATCAATGCAAAGTGATGTTTGAAATGTGAAGGAATGATCATTAAGTCCACATCAAGTCATGTTCAAAAGATTATGCAATTCTACGCAAAGATGTCATACTTATGGTGCATCAATCACTTATGAACATACAATGGGAAAGCAAGCATGAGATTGGAATTTGAATGACCTAAGTCAGAAGCTAAAGCATATAGTGAATGTCCACAAATGTCTCAAGTTGTCACAAAAGTTCATGTCAAACACATTCTTAAAAGTTAAGGCAAACACATGTAAAAGCAAACACCTAAACACTTCCATAAAGGCATATTAATTGTCAAGCAAGTAAAGGATGATACAAGTCAAGTCAAATGGGTATACAAGCACACAAGGAAGTAGAAAATGACATGCAATATCCAAAATTTAAGTCATACAAACATCAACCAAAGGATGGCACACAAAAGCATTCAAAGAACTTGTCAAAGTTAACAAGTAAGCATGCACAAATGTAACTTCAATTAGGAGCATGTAAAAGCTCTATAAAATAGGATGAGACGACTTTGATTCAAGTCTAAACCAATGTACACATGTGGTTAAAATTTAAAATGAACATTAAGACCTTACAAAGCTTCCGTGGCAACACCTTTCCAAAGATTAGTGCAAGTAGGGAACAAAAACTATCTTAAGCATCCTCTAAAAGCATGTGAACTCCAATCATGTAAGGGAGGGAGAAAAGTTATGTCAAGTAAGTGTCAAACCATACAAGGCAGTACTAAATGACCTATAACATCTCACAATTAGGTCATAAAACATTGAGCCAAAATGGCACACAAAGGCTCATGCAAAAGGGTGTCAAAATGGGCAAGTTAGCATGTACAAGTTCACATAAAAGTAACATCAATTAGGGGTCACCAAAAAAGGACATATAAGTGGTATTAGGAGGCTTTACCTCATGTCATAACAAGTGCAAATCAATGGTTAAAAGATCCCAAATGGATTGCATAAATGCATCATCAAACATCCTAAGGGTTCACACCAAAACAAGCATCCAAATCATGATAAAAAACCAATGTAAAATCATCACAAAGGTATACAAAATGTCATCGTGAATTTACTTAAACATGCCAAGAAAGTTGGCCTAAAAAGGTCACATACAAGCATCAAACTCAACCTATCTCTAAGCATACATCCACACAATAGGCATGAAATACAATATTCATGAAAAATGGTTAAAAGCCTTAAAAAATTATGAGGTTTTAGAAAAGTAATGGTAAGGTTAGTAGCTAATCATGTCTAAAAAAAGTGGTCATGATTCTACACAAAGGTGGTTCAAACCATAGCAAACATCAGTCAAGTCATCCAACAACTATCATTCAAAATAAGCATCAAAAAGGCCTTCAAAGATGAACCAAAAATCATGGAAAGCATCCAAGGTAATAATAAATATGTCATATAATCATGTGATTGATGGCATACAAAAAATGAGGTATAACTAGTTAGAAAAAAATTATTTCAAGGCATTATGTGAAGCCTAGATCAATTAGAACACATCCACATCAAAATTCCAAAACAAATATTAGAAAAATTGAAAATTGGAATTAAAAAATTTTAAAAATTAATTAAGATATTCAAAATCACACATGAATTAATTGGGAATTTTTAGACCATGATAACTATTTTTAAAATTGCAAATTGAAACATGCATTAAAATGAAAATTAAAATAACACACAAAGAACTAGGGGGTGTACACATAGCAAATACTTAGTTTAATTATCAATGGGCCAACAAATGGGGGAGGTGCGCATAGAAAGCGTCTTGGCCTAGATCACAAACCAAACAAAAAATCCATTTCTAATTATTACTATTATTATTTATTTTTCATAAAAAAAAGGAAAAGGGAAAGGATTGAGCACGTGGGCAATGACTGGATTTCATTAATGTGTTGTGGCATGGCTATTGGATGATTTCAAAACTAAATCACATGCGGGAATGATGATTCCATGCTGGATTAGTGAGTGTTGCATGGACAAATCAAGATGTGCCACACACACACGTTGATTGCCATTGAAACTAGGGTTTGGAAGAGCAGGCGCCGGAGAAGACTTCTGGTCGTCTTCTCCGGTGGGAAACCACCGTGGTAGGTGGCGAACCTTTCCAGAACATAAAAAAACGCCATTGTTCAACTCCTAGCTTCATGTAGGTTCTAAATCCACCTTTAGAATTTCCAAACAAACATCATACTGAGAGCTACGAAGCAAATAAATTAGATTTGAGAATCCTAAAACTTCACATTTCAATGCACTCTAACTATCAACCAATGCCTCAAGTGGGAGGGCACCAGATGCACATAATCTCATGCTCCTAATCCTCATACATTAATTCTAACATGATGCTAAAGTTTCAAGAAGACCTAAACTGGCCTGAGCTTCGAATCACGTGTATGAAACCCTAAGAACTTCTTGCAAGGTCTTGAGATCACCACTGAGCAAAATAGATGCTCAGATCCTTTGAATCTTGAATGGAAATGTAAGTTTGATGATGAGCATGAATGAATTCGTAGATGATAATGTAGTAATTCCAGGTGGAGAATGATGCATACAGAAATCCCTACTCCATGAGGTGATGAAGATGGTGAAAAAGTTTTGGCAAAATGCTCAAAGAGGAAGGAGATTTGAAGCTTTCAACCTTGGGTCTCAAAAATGGAGTTTTGGGATCTCTCTCCAAAAAAATGATCTAACTGAATCAGTTAGAGGGTTTAGGACTTATATGTATGGTTTATGCCTGGTTAGAATGTTAATCAAGGTGGGTTAACAGTTGGAATGATGGTTAATGAAAAATGACAAATAATAGCATTAGTTAGTTGGCACGGGTTTCTCTATATGGATGGTGTATGGTTGTTGTTGTGGTACACAAGATTATGGACGTATTATGGTGATGATGATGGTGTTTGTTGATGATAAGGATGGTACAATTAGAATTTGTAATAGCTTGTTCATTAAGTTTGTTCTTTTGTTTTTCATGGCCATAAGGAGTAATGTTGGTAATGGTGCATGGCATGCCAATGATTTGTGTGGTTAAATGAAGCAATGTTGGTGTTATGCGCATGAGGCAAGGTTGTAGCAACAAGGATAGGTTTTGAAAAGGATATGTCATGGTTTATGGCATGAAGAACTTGTGCTATGAGGGTGACTTTGGAGGATTACATCTTGGTGAGTTTTGAATCATTTTGTCCACTCTTGGTACTATTGGAAAGAGGGCATTTCATACAACAATGTTGATGTTTAACTCAAGTGGAATAGAGGTCTAAGACATGGTGAAAACTAGCCTTGAAGGTCACATGTTATAGGCTACCATACATTGCCAAGAAATTTCTAAGTTATTTCACCTTTGAGCAATGTGATGGTCATGACTTTGAAGTATCATATCTCCTTGGATTTTAATCCCATTTTCATGTTCTTGGTACCAAATGGAAGGTAATATTTGATACAATAGCTTTTGTGTCAAAAAGAATTGCATTAGAGGTCTAAAACATCATGGAAAATAGCATTGAAAACATAATCACAAAACTGAGTTTAGCTACTTAGAAAATTATAAGTTTTTTCCCAATTTCACAACTTGAATGTCCCAACTTTGAGTGAGCATAAATTTTGATCTAGAAATCCAAATGGAACATTCTTTATATGGTTGGAAAGCTTGGAATGCATACTACAACTTTCATGTTAGACCGAAATTGAGATGAAGCTTGGAACACGCTGAAAAATGTCTTGGAAGATGGCTGCATGGCAAAAAAAAACTTTCCCAAAATGGAAAGTTTCTAAAACCCTAATTTTCCAAAATTAGTAACTTCCCACAACCCTTGATTTTTCATGATCCTTTTGGTATTTCTTGGTCAAATCTCACCCATTGCTCACATTTGATATAATGAACTCACATTTGACCTCAAAAACTCAAAAGTTGACTTTGTCTTTGATCAGTTAACTTTATCCCCAATTTGACTGATTCTCAATCATCTAGCCAATTGCAACCTCTCTGAGTGAAATTGATGGTCCGTATTCCACTTCTAGATACTTGAGATTACATAGAAGGCCATGGAATTAAGTATTACCCAAAGAATCAGAAATAAACTGATTTTAGGCAAAACCCTAGTTTTGACTTGAAAGTTAGGAGATATTGACCAAAGGTCAAAACCCTAATTCTTTTGAAGTGAGTGAAGATCCTCTTAAACCAAGATGTTGTATGTGATAAGATGGTGTCAAAGCTTCAAGATTCTTGCTCAATGGAGTTTTCATAAGCTCAGATGACCAAAACCCTAATCAGAGGATCAAGAGATAGGAGAAGGTGATCCTATTCAAATTTCTTGCCAATCTCAATCTTCTGATGGAATGATGGGTTAAATGAGATGTCTTGTGGCTTGAGAAGCCTTTGTAGCCCGAGTGCTTGAGGGTAACTCATTCTCCTTGCTTTACACCACCAATGATAGAAACCTCTGATCCCATGCCTTGGGAAGACCAATGATGCATGCATAATGCTTATGACCTAAATGCATATAAAATGTGAAACATAAGCCACTTATTGGGTATAAATAGGAGGGAAATCTTTGGGGTATTACAGGTAACACTCTAGAATAAAAGGCAGGACACAATCCTTAAATCCTTAGGATTGGAACAAAGAAAAGGTAAAAGTAACATCCTCAAAGCCTTAGGATGAAACAAAACAAAACATCCTCATTGGAAGTAGAACCAAAAGATGGTCTCCATTGGGGAAAGAAAATAAGTTGGGGCTATCTAAAGTGATTGATCAATAGGTTCATGCATGACTGACTGATACTTTAGAAAGAAAGACAACACAAGACCCTCACTGGAGGTAGAACCGGAAAGACGGTCTTCACTGGGGAAAGAAGATAAAATGGGACATCTAAAGTGATTGATCAACAGGTTCAGGCATGACCGACTGACATTTTAGAAGAAAATATCCTTACTGGAGATAGAACCAAGAGATGGTCTCCACTGGGGAATATCCAGAGCAGTGGATCAACGAGTTTAAGCATGACCGGATGACACTCTAGGACAAAAGATAAAACAAGACGCTCATAGCAATAGGATCATGCAAGACAAGACATAATCCTCATAGCAATATGATTGAAAGAAAATAGGACCCTCATAGCAATAGGATCAAACAAAACATAATCCCCAAAGCCTTAGGATTAAACCAAAAGAAGACGAAAGCAATATCCTCAAAGCTTTAGGACGAAACAAAGACACAATCCTCGAAGCCTTAGGATCGGACTGAAGCAAGACAAAAGTAACATCCTCAAAGCCTTAGGATGAAACAAAGACACAATCCTGAAAGCCTTAGGATTGGACTGAAGCAAGACAAAAGTAACATCCTCAAAACCTTGGGATGAAACAAAGACACAATCCTCAAAGCCTTAGGATTGGACCAAAGCAAGATCCTCAAAGCCTTAGGATAAAGCCAAACACAGCTAGAGTTTTCAACCAAGAAAAAAGATCCAAGCCTCTGGAAATTCCTTAAACGAAGAGATCAAACAGGATCTTCAAGAAACATCAGAAAAGGTACAGGGTAATTAAAATCTTATGTACATGCCAAAACAATTGGACTTAAACCGCAAGCAAATGTATCATGATCAGCTTCAAACGGATTGATGCCAGCATAACTGGACTTTAACAAAGATGCCAACGACAATTGGACTTTACGAGGATATAATGGTGATGACCCAAGTTCAATCTAGGAACAAGCTAGAGAGAAACATTCAATCGAGACTCTCCCCATTGAGGAACGAACTCAACTGGGGATTTATCTTATCCAAACGTGGAAACGATAACTGAAGAAACCAATCTTCCACGAGGATCAATCTCAGTGGGGAACTTAGAAAGGATGCGCACTTTCTGCTTAAGGCTGACGACTCTACTAGAGAGAGGAGGCAAACCAGGTTACTTGGTGGTAAACATAGCCAAAGTAAACGAACAAAAGACATAAAGGTAGCAAACATGCCCATATGCCATGTATGAATGTATAAATGTATGTATGTCATGCTTATGCTTATGTTGACAAAACAAACAAGGAGAAGTAAACTGGAGATGAAATAAACATCTCAACGAGGATATTTTGCCAACTTCTGCAAGAAGGAGACATCTATCAAGATATGAATTGAAAGCCACGTACGGAACCACAATCCTACTTCAAGGTTTCAACCTTCTCTGGGGAAAAAGAGTATTCCACTCAGGGATATAACATCATGACTTCACTTGAGGGATTGCCATCATGAATCTGATTTCCTTGTTAGAAGAAAATGTCCATTGGGAAAGGGACCATCGATGATTAGAGACTTCATAGGGGATAAAATAAATATCCACCTCATTGGGGAAGCTCGGACCAAAGTCGTGGTTGTAGTTGCTAAAATTGAAACTCCATGGGGAATAGATAAGTATATCCGGTTCGCTGGAGATGGAAGGAGTCACAGGAAATTACCGGGGAATGGAGGAGTCCACAGATTCACTGAGGAACAGCAGAGTCCAAAAATTCACTGGGAGACATATATCCATTTCACTTGGGAAAGTCTGAAGCCAATGCAGCTTATCAGGGAAAATAGTGTAACTTCAGCGAGGAACAAAGATGACTCCACTGGGGAAAAGATCCTCAACTAGAAAAAATGTGTCACATGGAGGACACTGGAGAGATTCTCTTCAATCTTAGTAACTACAAACAATCAAAGGATCAATCCAAGAGTGTGGTCCATGCCTCATTGGGGACCTTTGCTGAATTAGTTTAACAGTGCTCCTTGGGGAACAAAAGATTTCCAACACCAATAAATTGGGCTTCCAATGGGCATGCCAGTAACAACTGGACCTTACTGGGGATCTCACAAAAGAGATGCAGGTTGATTGCTTTATGAGAAAATTTTCTCAAATAAAGAGAAAACCCATCAGAGTCTTTATCAACTTTCTTAAAGAGATGCCTTTTGATAGAAGCAAACTAGGTAGAAGGCTTGTTGAGGAATCATCACTTGCAATAAAATTCTTGTAAAGAGGGTAACTCAAATAAAGAGAAACCATTTGTAAGGTCTTCAACAAAGTCCTTATGACAGACTTCCAAGGGAACACCAATTGTAGTTGCAAAAAGTCGAATAACACCAAGGACGGATAAGCTTCTCAGGAGAGACTGCCACTTATCGCCATAGAAAACAAGCTTCTCAAAGAGATTGCCACTTGTTGTTGAGTATAAATTCCAAGGAGTTGTTACAACAACACTGCTGGAGAATAGATTATGTCTTCAATGGGGATCTGTAAAAGATTCTTCCTGCTAGACACATTGCAAAATAAATGCACGTTCAAACTAGGTTCGGCGACCTAATTAGGTTTAAAAGCAACACCTCCATGGACCAAAGTTTAATCTAGGAACAAGCTAGAAAGAAACGGTCAAGCAAGACTCCACCCCTTGAGGAATGAACTCGAATGGGGATTTATCTTATCCAAGCGTGGAAATAATAACTGAAGCAACCCATCATCCACGAGGATCAAACTCTGTGGGAAATTTAGAAAGGATGTGCACTTTAAGCCTAAAGCTGATGACTCTACCGGTAGAGGAGTCAAACCCAATCACTTGGGGAGCAAACACAATCCAAAGTGAACAAAACAGGTAAACGCCAAAAAGTAGCAAATATTCTCAAATGTCATGCATATGTATGACTGTATGTATGCCATGTTTATGCTTATGCTGACAAAACGGATAGAGAGAAGCAAAACGAGAGATGAAATAAATATCTCGACAAGGATACCCAACCAACTTCACCAGATGGGAACATCACTAGGGATGAAAATGTAGAATCATCAGTTCTACTTCAAGGTTTCAACCTTCTCTGGGTAGAAGAGTACTCCACTTGCAGACATAACATCATGACTTCACTATGGATTTCCATCATGAGCATGATTTCCTTGTTGGAAGAAGGAGATCTGTGGGAAATTGCCAAGATCAACTGAAGTAACAACTTATTGGGGAGCTAGCAAATGATATCACAAGAACAATGTAGTTGTGCATTTCAATTGCATAATGATCTTCCAGATGGGCAACAATTCTTGTGGAAAAAATAATCTTCAAGTCTCATCTGCCATAGATTACATGGTCTATGGGAAGGAGCCATCAAGAGGATATTCAATAAATCTCGATGTAAATGCACCAGATTAACGGTATTTGCACAACAAAGTCCTCAAACTTGTCCTTCACACTGTGGAAGTAACTGTTGGGAAACATACTTGGCCTTGTTGGTGGGTCTTTGGAGTCCTTTCCTTGAAAGGAGTTGGGGAAACAACTTGCCATAAGATTCCATCAAGACGGCTTGCCCCAATATTCTGAACTTTGAAGAGTTCTGCCCCTGATTCACCAACTCCTGAAATGGTTGATCAACAAATCCTCCAAATTGGTTGCCCCAGACTGAGCTTCCTTTACAAAGTCAAATTCCCTAGCTGGCTGCACTTGTTGGGATTCCTTTGATATTGGGTTGTCTTGCAAACAATATTGTTCATTAAAAATTGGCAATTTCAATGAAACATTTATGCAAGCTTTTAAAATCAAAGTTTATTGATAAAACACACAATGGAGTGGTTAAATGATCAAAATGAAGTAGATCTAGTCATTTTCAGAATGATAGATAAAGTAATCAACACAAACCATTAGCAAAGATCATTAGGAGTCAGGTAATCCAACCTTGTTGTAGTATGTTTTCAAAACAACCTTACCTCAATTAGGTTTTTTAAAGGTTGTAATGTTGCTTGGTTCACAGTTCATGAAACAAAGGATAAAGGCTTAAAGTTTGTTTGTCCCCACCTGTCGAACCTCAAAAAATGAGAACGACCTCGCGAAGCGTAATCGCACGCCCGCGGGATGGACTTAACAGAGTCGCCACCGATCTTTATTTATTCCATAGAGGGAAAGGGAAAATATCGAATAAAACCCTTAAAAAGAAAGGATAAGAATATGGTCATTGCAACCAATGTCTGAGTTCGGGAGTCGGTTACGTAAGGGGAAGGTATTAGCACCCCTCACCTCCGTTGTACTCAACAGGAACCATTTAGTTAAGGTTAAATGTATGTTAGCTTAAGGTTTGTTTCTAATCTTCAACTTATTGAGAAAGGAAGGTAAATGATTATTGTTAAAGGAGAGACAACCTAAAGAGGTTTTTTATTATTAGGGTGCTAGACAAGACTTCGGAATCTCGTGCCTACGTATCCTCATAGTGCAATGAGGAAATCAGAGCAATCGTAGTTCGGAGACTACGGTGAAAATAGGAAAAGGTGGAATCCAAGAAGGCATTGGATGTAAGGAAAAGGTGGAATCCAAGAAGGAACTGGATGTAAAGGAAAAAGATGAAAAAAAGAAAAGTTGGCTCGCTAGGATCTCGAAATCCTATGCCTACGTATTCTCAAGATGAACTTCAGAAATCAGAGCGTCCGTAGTTCTGGCTACTACGGTGAAAAGCTTGAAAGCAAAGCTTGTGAGGATTGATTGTTTAGGAGAAGAGATTAATGGCTATCTCTTATGAAGGTTAAAGGAAGGGTTAAAAATCACAAGAGATTAATGGCTATCTCTCGGAAAAGCTAACGATTTAAAAGTGGCTTGAATATGTTTTAAGAATGCCAAAGGGGTTATGCCAAAGTGCTAGACTCTAACAGTCCTTTTCATTCAAGATTGGTTGTAAAATTGTTTGTTGGACAATAAACATTGATAGTAATCAATTGCTCGAAGAGTTGTGCCAAGATGCTAGATCTCGACGGCTCTTATTTGTCCAAATTAATTAAAGGTATTTTGAAGAGCGAAAGAATGAATGAATGGCTACCCCAAAGTGCAAGACTTGAGACCAATCGTTCGAGGCTTCTGCTAGAATGCTAGATTCTAACAGTCCTCTCCTTTCGTATTTGATAAGAAAATAATTTGAGTGGTATGTTCGATTGAGAAAATCTTAGTCTTCAGTTGATTGATTTAATCGCATTATTTGATATTGGACCAAAGGTGGTTCATTGTATGATGGTTTAATCAACATAGGGAATAAATTTTCAAATATGATTATGATAACATGGATTAATGGTCACATAAATATGACAAGTATGGATGAGAAAACATTCTCACAGTTTGAAAACAAAAACATTTAGAGTCGTGCAACTTAATGACAGTAGCCAGGAAGTATAGACAATGTTCTTATGATGAAGATTTGTTCAAAGTCTGGAAACAACATCTCATAAGTTACAGCATATAATGTTGTTTTTTTATGTCTTTAGGAAAATAGTATTTGATTTTCTGAAAAAAATATTTAAGGTTAAAAAAATGAAATGGGGCATATTTTGTTTGTTGTTGTTTTTTTTTAAGATGATATATGAAACAGAAAAAACAAAATGAAAAAAAGAAATGTACAACAAATAAAAAAAATAAAGAAAATAAAAGAACAAAAGGAAAAAGGAAAAGGGTGGCGAGCGTGTGTGTGATGGAGAGTGGCTTGTGCCACCTCCTTGTGTGTGCATGTGGCTTGCGCCACTGTGTGTGTATCAAGGGTGGCTTACGCCACCTCCTTATATGTGGGAGGGTGGCTCTCGCCACCTGTGTTATTATTTTTTTGTTTCTTTTTTGCATGCGGGTGGCGTGCGCCACCTCAGTGTGGTGTTTTTTTTAGTGCAATCTGGCAACCGCCAGATTCATTGTTCAGTGATATTTTCAAAATTCATTCCAGTTACGAAACAAACTCACACATTCATAAAAAAACATCAAAGATTCTCAGCATCATCAACATCCATTACAGTATCAGAAACAACAATTACATCACAATATTTATCAAACCTCACAACGTAAGAAATAGAATGATAACAGTATGAACAACATGTATTAATATAAACCAGAAAGAAACCGAGTGAAGCAAAAGGGGTGTTACCTAGTGGACTTACTCCACTACTTCTTTAACTGCGAGTTCTGGAAAAGAGCAAGCTTCCTCCTCTCCTCCTTCAACTACCAAGAACAAGATGGGTGAACGCTTTGGTGTTGGGTTTGTGGGAAGTGTTTTGCAGTGTTTTACTGAGTAATAAAAGTAGAGAGTTTCTTGCAAGTTTGAGAATGACTTGCAAGAGTAAGGACGTGGGAAATTTGAGAGAGTTTCTGAGGGTTTTATGAGCTCTTTCTGTCTGTTGAACAAGGAGGAAATGAGCTCCTTTTATAGGCAAACAAAGTGGTTCATGCACAGTGGGTAAAAGCAATATCCGTTGGGGAAAGAATTAGGGTTTGCAAGGACTGATGGATAAGGAATTAGGGTTTGACAAGGATATTTCAAACTTGGCCATTCAAGAAAAAATCTCAGAGAAGCAGGAGGTAGCTTTGGCATCTTCCCTCATTCATGTTTTACTACATATTTCCTTTTGTTTGTGTCATAGCGTGTGAGCTCAAATGGGCAAGTATCAGAGGACAAGCAAGGTGAAAAGCAACGGTAAAATTGAAACCAATATTCACTCACGGCAGTACAAAAGCAAGGAAAGGATAAAAGGAAAAGGAAATGAATTTAAAAAAAAAAAGAAACTAATACAATAGAATTAATTGGCATTGGGCCTAAATGAAAGAAAATGAAATCTCTATATTTAAATGACCTTTTTGCAAGAGAAAAATAAGTGAGGGTTAAATAAATAAAGTAAGAATAAAACCTAAATTTAAAAGTAAACTTAAATAAAATTCAAATTAAAAGTAAACTAAAATTGATATAAATTAAACTAGTTAAATTAAAGTAAATTTAATTAAAACTTAACAAATATGTAAAGTAAGCTAAAACATTAACTAACTAATTTAGTTCTAAATGATTCAAGATATCTATATATTTTCTTTTTTTTTTAGGAAAATTCAAAATACTTGTGGAATAATAAAAATCGGCTAAAATGCATCGATGCAAAATTTAACTAAAAATACAAAGATGGCAAATAAAAAAAGATGATATGCAAATGAAACAAAGAATCTAAGGGTAAAATTTGGGGTACAACAGTTGCCTCTATTTAAATAGCTTCACCGGATGGCACACGGAATGGAAATCCTCGGGACGTCAAGGTGAAAGATATTTAAATATAGCAAACCGAAAATTTTGCCCTTAGATGGAATACAGATGCTAAAGACATGCAACAAACATGCATATGCAGACAAGCCATGAATCTAATATGATGAAAATGATGGAATGATAAATGCAAAATGCAAACGGAGACGAAAGCAGACAGGGACAAAGTCCACACAATGAGCAAACACTCACTGGGGAAGACAACAACACTGGGGAAAATCTAAAGTGATGAAGCAACTGGCTCAGGCGTGATCGACTAACACTTTAGAAAGAAAAGATAACACAGGATCCTCAATGGAAATAGAACCGGAAAGACGGTCTCCACTGGGGAATCAAACAAAGACTCAATCTGGAAAAGCATCAGAAAGAGAAAGGAACATCTGGAAGAGCATCAGATGATAAAAGAGACCAAACCTTCAATAATGGCTTTGAATGAAAGGTAAAAATCACGATATCTGAGATGGCATCAGATAAAGTGAGCAAAGTAAGGATCCAAGACAGCATTTGATAAAGAAACCAAAGTATTCAAGACAGCATTGAATGAATGGCATAAATCATGATATCTGAGACGACATCAGATAGACGTGAGAAAAGTAAGGATCCAAGACAGCATTGGATAAAGAAACCAAAGTATTCAAGACAACATTGAATGAAGGGTATAAATCACGATATCTGAGACGCCGTCAGATAGACGTGAGAAAGGTAAGGATCCAAGACAACATTGGATAAAGAAACCAAAGTATTCAAGACAGCATTGAATGAATGGCATAAATCATGATATCTGAGACGGCATCAGATAGACGTGAGAAAAGTAAGGATCCAAGACAGCGTTGGATTAAGAAACCAAAGTATTCAAGACAACATTGAATGAATGGTATAAATCACGATATCTGAGACGACATCAGATAAAGTGAGCAAAGTAAGGATCCAAGACAGCATTGGATAAAAAGAAACCACAGTATTCAAGACAACATTGAATGAATGTGACCAAAGATATACCCAAGAAAGCATTGGATACAAAGAAAGAACAACGTCCAAGAAAGCATTGAACAAAGAAATACCCAAGAAAGCATTGGATACAACGAAAGAACAACGTCCAAGAAAGCATTGAACAAAGAAATACCTAAGAAAGCATTGGATAAGAAAGAACAACGTCCAAGAAAGCATTGAACAAAGAAATACCTAAGAAAGCATTGGATAAGAGGAAAGAACTTTTAGGAATGGCACTGAAAGTAAATGCAAATCACTATATTCAAGAATGACATCAAATGATAGTGAGAAAGACATCTAGGAATGACACTGAATGCAAAGGAGAAAGCTCATACAGGAACGACACTGAATGAACAGGACAGGTAACACTTGGTAGGCGCCAAATAAGTTGGACTTTGACCACAAGGTAAGACGTGGATAACGACACGACCTCGGGAGAAATGCAAATGAGGATGAAACATTTATGATATGCATATGTATATGAATTATGCAGACAATATATGATCAAATGTAGATGCAGATGCTGACGACACAATATGACTCTCTGGGAAAAGACAAGACTGGAAGACTGATTCCTCAACACAGAGATCACTGTCATTCTGCTTGGGGACTAGGGATGCTATTACTGAACACATCTCTGTCACTCTGGTAAACTGTATCAAGTGATGATCCTTGTAGGGAGGATGAAGAGCTGTTTGGGGATTCTTCAAGTTAACTGCCCCAGATTAGCTGATTATTGTAGACGAGCTGATCACTGCTTTAGCTTGATTGATTCTGAAATGACTATTTCACAGTACACTTGAAAAGCTTGCCCCAGTCCGGGTCTTGAAAGATGATTGTTATACTATACACTGGGATTGCTTGCCCCAGTATGAGTCTTGAAATCTTCTGTATAAACCAATTTTAAGAAGTCGCCATTAAACCACAAATCTTGAACTGATTCTCAACAGGATATGGAAGGAACTTGCCCCTGATTGGATCACCGACCAAGTTTCTAAAATGTTTGAAAATTCCTTAAGAAGAAAGATAGTTTGCAAACAAAAGTGTTCATACAAACATAGTAAATGCAGAGTTCATGCAACTTTTGAAATCAAAATTATTTTTGGAAGGTGAAAAACAAAATGAGACACTGGTCTGAACATGGCGGTTCAAGACATTTAAAAGTGAGAGTTAAAGCACAAATGTGATGCAAAAACAAATGACCTGCAAAGATCTTTTGGAGTCAGTTTACGCAACCTTGTTGTAGTATGCTTTCAAAATAACCTTGCTTCAATTAGGTCTTTTGAGGGTTATAATGTGGCCTGGTTCACGGTTTATGAAACATAGGATAAAAGCTCAAAGTCTATTTGTGCCCACCCAATCTTCGTGATGTTCTCCAGTCCTATGCTTAGTTAACTCATCTTATACAGTCAGGCTCCCATAGGTTAGGAACTACACTGATGGTAGTAATGATGATGGTTCAGAAGTAAAGGGACTTTGAAATGCCGGTCACTACTTCCTTACAAAGTTGTTTGCCATTGAGGACTTCCAGGATAAAGGATTTAAAGATTTCCTCCTTTGGTTGTCATATAAACTTTTCTTTCTTATTTTTTTTTTTTTAGTGACTGCCTGGCTTAAGGATTACGACGAACCATCGTTGGCGTTTGACTTTAAAGACATCTTCGACACTTGCTTGCTGTGTACGAAGGAATATTTGTGAACTTTATCGAAAGGCGTCTTGAATGCTACTCTTGTATTTGAATGCATAATCAAGTTAACTGAGAACTTCCCTGCCCCAGGTTAAGATTGCGGGTTTTTATTTGTAAAGAAAAGAAACTCCTACTTCAAGGCTCAAAGGGGTTAAAGAGGGGTTAACTTCCTTATTTCTCCAGTGTTTGGGGATTGAAACAATGCCTTACATCGTCAGCAAAGTTTTGATTTGAAAGCATACTAACAGCAGTTATGAGTATAAAGTTTCATCATCCTCCCTCCAATCTTTGCATAATAAAAAAGAAAATGGAAAAGAGATAAAGTATATATTGAAAAAGAAAGCATGGAGACTTAAATAGCGAACACAAATGAATTGAATCAAAAAGTTGCAATGCTCATTTCATTAATTGAGAAAGTACAAACATAGTTGAAAGCAAACAGCTATTACAAAACAAAGGAAAATGCAAACAACAAGAAACAAAGGCCTAGTGACTAATCAATACAAGGATGAGCTGTCCTGTCTGAAACACTGGCTTTTAGGAGGATAATCTGCTGAAGTCGACTGAAGCTTCACTTGGCGTGCCCTGGCAGAGGGTTGTTCTGAACGTTAGGGTTGTCTTTAAAGGAGAGGATTTTGTTTATCATCAGTTCTTGTACTCTAGCCTTCAACGTAAAGCAACCTTCCAAATTATGGCCTGCACCACCTTGATGGTACTCACAATGAAGATCAGCCCTATAGTCGGCTGGAAGAGGATTTGGAGGAGGTGGCATAGGCCTTGTGGTAATCAAACCTTGTTGAACCAAACCAGGATAAAGTTCAGTGTAAGTCATGGGAATGGGATCAAATTGACCCCTATTACGATACTGGCTCTGTCCTGCAGCCGGACGTTGGAAAGCTTGAGTTGGTCGTGGTACAGCAACCACAGGAGTAACAGCAGCAACGGTAGGGTGAACAACATACTGAGGTTGGGGACGAGGCCGTATCGTTTCAACCATGACATCGTTAGTATGATCTTCCTTTTTCTTCTAGAAATTACCATAAGATTTCCTCACAGCATTAGAAGATTCAACAGCCTTGGATACTTTTCCCTTCTTAAGACCTTCCTCTAATCTTTGGCCGATAGAAACCAAATCAGTGAAGTTGGAGGAAACACATTCAATCATCTTCTCCCAATAGAATGGGGACAGGGTATCCATGAACATTCCGGTTAACTCTTTCTCAGCCAAAGGAGGTTCAACCTGGGAAGCCAACTCTCTCCAGCACTGAGTATACTCCTTGAAAGACTCTTTATCATTCTGAGACATGTTTTGTAGTTCACGGCGATCAAGAGCCATGTCGAGGTTATACTTATACTGCTTCATGAGGGCATTTGTGAGGTCTTGGAAGCTATGGATAGAGTTTTGCTCGAGACCCGTGTACCATTTGAGTGATGCTCCACTCAAGCTATCTTGAAAACAGTGGATAAGTAACTTCTGATTCTTGGCATGAGCAGTCATCCTGCGAAGATACATGACCAAATGAGCTCTTGGGCAAGAGTGACCCTTGTACTTCACAAAATCTGGAGTTATGAACTTAGCTGGCATAACAAGGTCAGACACTAAGCACATTTTGTTGGCATCCACATTAAAGAAATCAGTATCCTCAACGGCTTTGAGTCTCCTCTCTATGCTTTGAAACTGCTCTTGGACAACTTCAGGTTCAACAAAGTCTTCACGGTCTTCACCCTGAGCACTAGCAGCATTGTACTCATAGAGGGGATTCTCGAAAGAAGCTTGAACAGTCTGTGAAACAGCATGGGCCAAAGGTCTGGGCTAGGTGAAAATAGGAGCTTGAAAGACAGGCATAGCATTCTGACCAACCATAGCAGTAGATGCAATCGGTGGAGAGTAGTTGTGTGGCAAGCCAAACTCTGGCCAAGTTGATGGTGGCACTTGAACTGGTGGAGGATCAGCACTTGAAACTTCCTGGATGACAGTCCTTTGGGGTGGCTCTCCCCTAGCAATCAAAACTTGGAGCATCTCAGTGAGTTTAGTCATGCTCGACTTAAGGTCATCGATCTCCATTCGGACCTCAACATTGTGTATATCTTGCTCTGACATCTTACGTCTGTAATTAGCTCTAGTCCGGTATTAGTGTCGAGGAATCAGCTTGACGACTCACAGGTGACACTGGAAGATAGAGACAGTTGGAGATGAGTTGTTAGACAAACAGACGCATGCAATGAATCATGCAAAGGATGGAAATGATATGCAATGTCATGCAACACAGGATGCAAAAAGAAAATGCAAGGTAGGTATGGTTAGGATCTGAGATAACACGAGTAAATCAGAACATCCTATTAGGTAGGTCTCCCTATAACGGATAGTTCTAGACTATCTACCCATAAACCCACTCACAGGATACTTTCTAGGTTTTTGATAAGGTTTCAGAGTCACGGACCTTAGTCGTATCAACGTTATGCAACGGGCTAGCCATTTTACAACGAGAGTGACGAAAAGGTCTATTCTGATCGGGGTTTTCATATTGGTTGGAGCAAGGAGATATCCTTGAAGTCCAATATTACGCAACCACCAAAATAGCACTAGTTCTAAATAGGGGACCTAGAGTCATGGACCCTTCATGAATCAGCGTCATGCAACAGGCTAGCTGTTTTATAACGAGATCTGCAAACAGGTCTACTCTAGAGGAGCCTTCATGTTAGTTGCTACAAGGAGCTTGCCCTCGTAGTCTAACACTACTAACTACCAAATCTAACCTTATGTTTTCTCTCTGCTTTTTCCAAAGCTCGGGTGTAGAGCTTTATTCAAGATGTCAGATCCCTAAAACCCACACATGGATATACAGAGATATATATGAAAAAACAATAAAGCAAGAGCAATAAAACATATAATCAAAGAAGGAAGAGAAACAAACAAAAGCTAAACACATAATAAAACCTAACTAAACTAGGCTTGATTCACTTAGGGATAGGAAAGTCCCCAGCAGAGTCGCCATCTGTCGTACCTCGAAAAATGAGAACGACCTCGCGAAGCGCAATCGCACGCCCGCGGGATGGACTTAACAGAGTCGCCACCGATCTTTATTTATTCCATAGAGGGAAAGGGAAAATATCGAATAAAACGCTTAAAAAGAAAGGATAAGAATATGGTCATCGTGTAGCGAGCGATTTTGGACGCGGTTCTTAAGCGCTGGTCGCTCTCTGCGGTTTGAGCTTTGACTACAGGTCGATTCATTTTTTATCCTATTGTGAGCTGAATAAGGAAGGGAAATAGATGTCTCCAATTAACCCTGCTTTGCATACTGAGTTTAAACAGCGGTCTGTTAGGTTACGGATGTTATCAATGTGGGGGGCCTTTGTACTGGTTATTTGTATTTTTGCCAATACGGTTTTCTTTCTTTCTAGGAATTTCTAGCGGGGAACAAGGATTAGGGTGTTAGGACTGATGCTTTTGAAATACTGCTTTTGGTTGATGGAGATATGGGATTTGGTTTTTTTGTTGATTGCGCTCGCTAAGATCTTTTCTTTCGATCTTATGCCTACGTATTCCCGTTTACCGAAACAGGGAAATCAGAGCGTTCGTAGTTCCTCCTATTCTATGGGAGGAAATTGGTTTTTGGTGTCTTGTTCAAAGCCCAAGACGTGAAGCAAAAGGTGATTTGTATCTTGTTCAAAGCCCAAGATGTGAAGCTGAAGGTCTATTTGTGTCTTGTTCAAAGCCCAAGACGTGAAGCTGAAAGACCTCGGCTTTAGAGAGAAATTGTCATCTCTAAAGAGGGGAGAAGGAGAATTACTTTAACTGGGATACGCGGATCCGAGCAATGCCATAATTTCCGAGAAAAGGGTTTTAACCTGAAGGAGAAGACTTTAACTCAGTGTAGAGCAATGCCATCTTTCCTTAGGAATTTCTAATGCTAAAAGAGGGACAGTGGCATGGATGTAGATGATCCAGAGGCTTGCCGCTTACAGCGATTAGATGAAGGGGAAGAAGTTGTTGATGTTTGTATACTGTGAACGAGGCACAACTTTGATGCTAAAAGGTTGATTGGATCAACCAGTGGTTTTCTTATACAAAGCCTAAGAGGAGGCTAATATGTGTCTCGTACAAAGCCCGAGAGAGAGGCGAAAAAGGTTTTTGACTTGACGATGAAGTCTTTTGGTATCTCGTATAAAGCCCGAGATGGAGGCTATTTGACCCAACAAGAGAGTTTTTTGTATCTCGTACGAAGCCCGAGATGGAGGCTATTGTTTGTTTGGCTCTATAAGAACCTTTTTGTATCTCGTACAAAGCCCGAGATGGAGGCGAAAGGGGTAATTGACTCAACGAGAGAGTTTTTTATGTGTCTCGTACGAAGCCCGAGAGAGAGGCAAAAAGGTTGTTTGACTCCACTGGGGAGAATTTTGGTATCTCGTACGAAGCCCGAGGTGGAGGCTATTGTAACTGTTTCAGTTGAGTGACAGATCCAATATACTGATTTTAAAAGAGAAAATCAGTTCTTATATGAGCAACACTGTACTCAGGGATTTGATTTGAGGATCAGGGATATTTCCTTCTCTTTGAGGAAACAGGAAATCCAAAGGGTATTGAGACTGTCCGAGTCTGCGGGTTTCCTTCCTATCTAACGAAGGGTGCTTGAGAATGTCTTTGAGACTCAAGGAAGTTAGACTGTCCGTGTCTAGAGTTTTATCTTTTGTACTATGCTGTAAGAAACAGTAGTAGACTCTATGAAAGGACTGTTCTATGAAGATGACTAAGTTCTGTTCCTATACCTCTAGGAGGTCGTCGGGACAATTTGTACGAAGCCCAAGAGGAGGCTGGAAACTTTTAAGAAGCCGACGGGTCCTTGCACTAAGCCAAAGAGGAGGCTATCATTCCCGGATGAAGAGATCATTATACGAAGCCTAAGAGGAGGCTGTGAATACTTCTAAGAAGCCGTAGGGTCCTTGAATAATGCCCAAGAGGAGGCCGATGCTTTTAAGAAGCCCGTGGGTCTATCATCTCCTTTCCATTAGGAGAGATAACTCTTTTAAAGATAAAAACCACTGGTAAATATGCGAGGTTTACTATCCAGCGACTTTTAGCTTTTAAAGAGGGTCCCTTAGTTAAGGTCCAAGATTATGACCGTAGTGGGTACCCAAACCCCGAGACATTCAAGGCAAGCTATCCACAAGGAATAGATCAAGTCAGAAAAGTTCGAGAATTGGGAAGAAACTCAAAGATGCCATTCACGGAGAATACATTCATCTTGGGGAGTAGAGTTTCTTGACGATTCCTAAGGAGGACAGCCGAAGAGAAGACTGTATCTGGTGCTCCTATTGGGGATCTAGGCGTCTATTTCTACGAATAAGCGAAACGGCGTCACCTAATTCTAGACGTAGTTGCCGGGGAAACTCGAAATATCTATACTATTATTACACAGTAGATATGAGTTTATGAAAGGAGACTTACAATGAGCAGCCCCACAATACAGTTTATAATATGAAAGCAGTAAACGAAAGCGATAACCACTTACTCGGTTGTAGTGCTTCCATGCTGTTTGGTTAGTTGTTCAACAAAGAAAAATTGAAAACAATAGTATATTCAAAATCAAAGGAGAAAGTGCTTTGAAAAAGAAAGATTTGGGGCTTACAGCTCAAGGAGAGGCCCAGGGTTTTATCAGTGAGCGCACTGTTGAATTTGTACAGCGGGACTTATATAAGTGACTGGGGCCCAAAATGGTTTTCTGTACAAAGGGATGGGTCTTACACTCTCTCAAGAGGCCCAAAAAGGTTTAAAGAAAAGAGTGGGGCTTATAACACGAGGGTAGGCCCAAATAAAAAATGGCGATCGCGCCGAGGTTTTCTTTTAACGCAGAGGGACTTATACAATAAGTGAGGCCCAAAATATTTTGGTTAAAAGGGGGATTGGGTCTTACACTCTAATAGAGGCCCAAAGTGTTTTGAATGGGTCTTATAGCTCAAGGAGAGGCCCAGATGGTTTTTATTTTTAAACGGGCGACGATCACGCCGTTTACTTGTACAGAGGGACTTATACAATGGATGAGGCCCAAAAAGTCTTTGTACAAGGGGGGATGGGTCTTACACTCTCTCAAGAGGCCCAAAAAGAGTTTTGAAAATGATTTGGCGAGGGTTGAATTAATCCAAAACCTTAATTTGTTTTCAAAATGTATTTAATTGAATAAAAATTCAATTAAAATGATCAAAAATTGTTTAACACATGGAAAACAAATTGTGATCTTGGATTAATGCTTCAAAAATTAAGTATTGACCTACAAAATAATTAGAAAGCATTAAAAGTTGCAAAATCAATGTAGAAAAAATATTTAAAATGCCAAAAACAATCAAAATATTAATTCTTTGCAAAAATATCAATTATATGAAATAAATAATATTTTTGGGATTTTTTGATAAAATAAAATATTTTAACATTTTTGTGAATTATTAAAAAAAAGAATCAACTCAAAATCATTAAAACTCAGAGAGAAATTAATTTTTGAATCAATTAAACAAAATCACAAAATTCAAATATTTGAATTTCTAAAAATGGCGCAAAGAACAACACCAAGAACACGCGCGCTTTTCAGTTTGCCCAGATTTGCGTTTTCTATCCAATCTCCATGAATACGTAATCATATCATGCAATCCACATATCATTATGCTCGTCTCAACCTCACGATCATGTCTATGTACTTTAATTTCATTTAAATTAAACATACAACAAGAAATCACGAAGAGACCTCAAGAACCCTAATTTCTGCATGAAGGCTAGGATTTTTGATACACGATTCAAACAATGCAATTAATTGAGGGAAAACATTCCATGCATGATTATGAACATATGGCCAAATTATTGTGCGAGGAAATATGCATAGATTGAGAGATGAACAAGTATGTGCTTACCTCCAAGTCGTGACAGCAAGTCCAAAGTGATTTTTGATTTGGAGGTGCTACAGATGAGTTGTGATGATCTGAACAGCTTCCCTACACCCTATGGATTGTGTTTGGATGGTTGGACTTGATTGAAATTGGCTGGATCATTTTGTGGTACCTCAGCTGTACTTTGTTGAAAATTTGAGCAACCAGCTGGTGATTTCATGAAATTGATGTTTCAGAAGTTATGTGAGTGTTTGATCAGCTCATATGTGATGTATGTGAGGTGTGTGAGTGATTGGTTTGTGCAGAATTTCTCTCAAACTCAAAACCCGATAGCTACCTTGCTAAGAAAGGCATTTTTGCCAAGAAAAAGAGATTTTGAAGAAAGCATCTATTAGATGGCTTTGGTGTACTCAAACTGACCACAATTGAGCTCTATTTATAGTAGAGCAAGTTTGTTTTACAAGGAATAGTGCATGGCAGCTGGTAAGTAGGTTTGGCCAATGTTGGCAAATGAAAATCCAAGTCTCCTCTAGCCATTGACTAGAGGTTAGGGCACAGAGCTTTGGTCCCCTTGGTCTTGGATAAGTCTTGACTGATTTCAGATGAGAATGGCTCAATCCATGCCACCTTGATGGTTCCATTGAATGCCTTATTCCAAATTTGAAGTCTTGTCCCTATTTTGGCCATTCTAGGTTCAACATGCTATATCTTGTTCCATGGACTTTGGAGGCTTGGCTCAGTGATTGTCCCCTCTAGATTCAATCCTCTGAGGTGTCCAAGTGGATTGGAGCAATTGAATTTGGTTGATTTTGGCAAATCGACCAAAGTTGCAAATTCTGCCTTGCCTTGACAGATTTCAGCAAGGCAACTTGGCAATGTTGTATCTCATGGTGTAGGTTGAATTTGGCAATGTTCTTGGCCATTTTGGAAAGCTCTTACATGATACAACAACTGTTTGAACAAGTTTGGTTTTGATCTCTTTTGATTCCAAGTGAAAAATCCCCCTACATTTGGCAAAAAGTGAGGCAAAATCTGACTTAGTGAAAATTTCACTAAGTGTTGGAAAAAGTGACATTTTCACTTTTCAGCCACTTTGATCACTCCATAACTTAAAATCCTTAATGAATTGGAATGACTTGTAGTTGAAGTTTTTGTAGGTGATAATGAGGGCTACAAATCCATCTTTGGATGTGAAAAAATGGCCATGTGGTTTAGGAGTTATGGTCCTCCAAAGTTGGTACCTTTGCCACTTTATTTTTAACTTAGAAAAAATTCTAAGTTTTATGGTTACCCCTTTTACAAGTTATCTCACTTTTCTTGATTTTTCTTGATGAATGATGATTCAAATCATACATTAACATCATTTTAGGGTTAAAAATCCATTTTGGTGAAAAATCTCAAAAAGTCAAAGTTGACTTTTGTGCACAGTTGACTTTTTATCAGATGAATTCCAAACTGTGCAATTCTTCATGAAATCATGTCCTTGACCTAAATCAAACTTGATGGACATGTTCCAAAGGTGTCATAGGGTACATTAAGGCATGGTCTAGGGTTTGGGAGCATGTCCTGGTCAAAAGTCAAAGTTACAGTTGACTTTTCCCTTAAAACCCTAATTGTGGTGCAGATGAAATTGAGACTTGTTGCTCAAAGTTCTTGGATCAATCCATTGTTCCAAATGGATCAATATGGTATATTAGAGACCCTCAAATCATGTCTTGAAGTCTTGGCTCATGGTTTGTCCCAAAAGTCAACTTAGGGGTGAATTAGGTCAAGAAACCCTAATTCCTGATTTTTGATGAATGCCTCCCCTGAGGCAAAATTAACTTGATGCATGGGTTCATGAGGTTCCATGAAGTATATTAGGTTATGTTTTGGATAATTGCCTTGTGTCCAGATGAAAATTTCCATCTGGAGGCCCTGGTCGACCAAAACCCTAATTTGGTGACACTGTCGATCTTGAGACTTGATCCACCTAGAAGGGAGCAGCCTTGTGCTTAATCCTTGAAGTGGGAGTCCTTTTGATCCATTGTGGATGTTTGAGAGATTATACAAGTTGAAGATCATGTCATTTCTTGATTGATCCTTTGTCTAAAGCTCAGAGAGGGCTTGAAACCCTAATTTTGATTGTATTGGATGCTCACCCATCTTTGGGGAGACTGATGAAGCATAAAGGTACATCCATATTGTGATGATGATTTGCACAATGATGGGAAACTTTAGTGGTCAAAATTTGGGGTATTACAGATGCCCCTATTTAATCTTCTTGGACCCGAAGGTGTGAATGACGAAGGTGTTCGGGCATTCGGGGTGCAAGAGGATTAGATATCGGAATATCTGAAATTTTGATGGTGGTTATGAATGGTAGCTTACGCATTCATCTTCTTTAGCTAAGCAATGATGCTTAGAAAAGGTAAACTTCCCCTCGATCCTGGTCCTCAGCCAAGGAACTGGTCTTAGTTTCTGATTTAAACTTCCCCTCGATCCTGGTTTCTTACCAAGGAACTGGTCTCAGTTTCTGATTTAAACTTCCCCTCGATCCTGGTTTCCTACCAAGGAACTGGTCTCAGTTTCTGATTTAAACTTCCCCTCGATCCTGGTTTCTTACCAAGGAACTGGTCTTAGTTTCTGATTTAAACTTCCCCTCGATCCTGGTTTCCCACCAAGGAACTAATCTTAGTTTCTATTGTCAATAAACTTTATTGACAAGGGACGCTATGTGTAGCGGCTTTCCTTCAAACTTCTCGCCGAATTTTCCTGGGGAGATGCCATTTGATGGAAAAAGCTTTGAGGTGCCAATGACCTTCTCATCAGTGGTTTTTCGGAGCAAAACTGGCGTGCTTCCGAATCTCTGATCACGAGCCTTTCTCTATGGATTTCCCTTAATCCGGGAAAGCAAGGATATCATCTTTGATGGCAAAGAGTGACATCTGTTGAAGGTTTCTCTGGTCATTCAGAGGTTCAAGTTATCAAAGTGGTCAAGGACCAACTTCTTTCCAGAATTAAACTGGAAGCGAGGTTGTTCAGACACAGTATTTCCTGACGAGGCAAGAACTGACAACTCGATTGAGAGGACTTCTACCACTAGGGGACAAGACCGACTAGAGTGATAGTGATGCAATATGAAATGTAAATGCAAATCGAAAATGCATGAAGTACGTATGTATATGCTGACAAAACTGACGCGACATACAGACTGATGGATGAACACAATTGGATACTCGGCCATCGCGGGGCGAAGAAGTACCGTTGATTCAAAATAGCAATTCCACCTTGCTTAGGAGAGATAGTCCCGTTGGGAGCTATGTTGATCGAGCTTAGGAGATAAGAACTCGGCCGAGGCGTGTCAGACGAAACAAGGTCTCTAACACAGTTGATCCCTTCATTCAGGCATACTGGCTTAGAAGGAGTACTTTGATTCTGCACTTTGAAGTCCGCTTACTTCGGGAGAAGCGATCGATGTTCTTCTGATGTTCAACAGTCAAAAGAAAATTCCATCTTTATTTTAAAAGCAGAAAAAGTTTAACAAGTAAATTCATTTTTTGTTTTATTTCAAGAATCGCTGATTAAGTTTAAACAACGTCGTTCTGTAAAGCTAAAACAAGTAAAGAATTACAAACAAAAGCACAAGGGCTCAAATTTTATTGATAAGATGGAGATCAGCCAAACGCGTGATTCCAAAGAGTACATACAAAGTTAGAAAATGGTAATTTACAGGGAAAAGGGCTACGTTGAAACATAACGACCACTATCCTTCTACCAACTTTGAATTCGGGGCATCCTGAGCTTCTGTCGAAGATGACCTTTGACTGGAGATTTCCTCCGATAGATGATGTAACTACTGCTGAGGGACTTGCCTCTGTTGAACATAGTTACTTGCCATTATCCCTAACTTTTTCCTGGATTGTACTATGAGATTTCCAATCCATCGGGATGATTTTTTTCCATGTCTCTAACTTTTGCCTGGACCGCCCTTTCGGGTTTTCAATCCACCGAGACTTTTTTTTTTTTTTTTTTTAGTTTAGGCGAAGTATTTCTTGACTACATCAACATTCGTAGGGTAGGCAAATTCCTCTCCGTCCATGGTTGCAAGTCTCAAGGCGCCGCCTGAGAAAGCTTTCGTGACCACATAAGGGCCATCATAATTTGGGGTCCATTTGCCCCGAGAGTCAGTGAGAAATGATTGTATCTTCTTGAGCATGAGGTCTCCTTTTCTGAAAACACGAGGTCGGACCCTTTTGTTGAACGCCCTTTTCATTCTCTGTTGATACAACTGACCATGGCATAGTGCCGTGATTCGCTTCTCTTCGATCAGGTTCAAGTCGTCGTGTCGACTTTGACACCATTCAGCTTCGGTGAGCTTCGCTTCCATCAATACCCGGATTGATGGGATCTCTACTTCTATGGGGAGCACTGCCTCCATGCCATACACTAGAGAGAAAGGGGTAGCCCCTGTTGAAGTGCGAACAGATGTGCGATAACCATGAAGCGCAAAGGGTAGCCTTTCGTGCCAATCTTTATAGGTTACCACCATCTTTTGAACAATCTTCTTGATGTTCTTGTTAGCCGCTTCTACCGCTCCGTTCATCTTGGGTCGGTAGGGAGATGAGTTATGGTGTTCGATCTTGAACTCCGCACACAACTCTTTCATCATCTTATTGTTCAAGTTAGATCCATTATCAATAATGATCTCGCTTGGAACACCATAACGGCAGATGATATTGTTTTTGATAAATCGGACCACCACTTGTCGGGTTACATTGGCGAATGACGCTGCTTCGACCCACTTGGTGAAATAGTCAATGGCTACCAGGATGAACCGATGTCCGTTTGAAGCCTTAGGTTTGATTAAGCCAATCATGTCGATTCCCCATATGGAAAAAGGCCATGGGGAAGAAAGAACTTTGAGATGCATTGGCGGTACATGAATTTTGTCGGAGTATATCTGACACCTGTGACACCTCCTCATGTACTTGTAGCAGTCGGACTCCATGGTCAACCAGTAGTACCCTGCTCTTAGAATTTTTCTCGCCATTGTGTGTCCGTTGGCATGAGTGCCAAAGGTTCCTTCATGAATTTCTTTCATGAGCATGTCTGCTTCTGGTCTGTCGATGCATCGGAGCAAGACCATGTCAAAATTTCTCTTATAAAGAGTGTCACCGCTCAGGAAGAAGTTTCCAGCCAATCTTCTGAGGGTTTTTCTGTCTTTCCTGGATGCCCCAGGTGGATACTGTTGTTTCTGAAGGAAGCATTTGATATCGTGATACCAAGGTCTGTCGTCTATGACTGCTTCAATCGCGAAGATATAAGCGGGCCGTTTAAGGCGCATGATGTCGATCTTAGGTATGTCATTCCATCGACCTACACTGATCATGGAAGAGAGAGTGGCTAATGCATCAGCCATGTGATTCTCATCATGAGGGATGTGATGAAAGTCGACTCTGTTGAAGAAGGGTAACAACCTCTTTGCATAGTCTTTGTAAGGAATCAATCCTGATTGGTATGTATTCCAATCTCCTTTTATCTGATTGATCACTAGGGCTGAGTCGCCGTATACGTCCAAGTTTTTTATCCTTAAATCAATCGCTTATTCGAGACCCATAATACATGTGTCGTATTCGGCCTCGTTGTTCGTACATTTGAACGTAAGTCTGGCAGTGAAAGGAATGTGGGAACCCTGAGGGGTAACAATGATTGCCCCAATTCCGTTTCCATAATGATTGACTGCTCCGTCAAAGATAAGTCCCCACTGGGAACCTGGTTCTGGCCCTTCACTGGGTAGCGGTTCATCGCAATCTTTCATCTTTAGATACAGGACATCTTCGTCTGGGAAGTCAAACCTGATTGATTCTTGATCGTCAATCGGTTGATGAGCCAAATGATCGGCTAAAATACTCCCTTTAACGGCTTTCTGAGCGTGGTACTCTATGTCATATTCTGATAGCAACATCTGCCAACGGGCAATCCTTCCCGTGAGAGCAGGTTTTTCGAAAACGTACTTGATTGGATCCATTTCGGAGACCAACCAAGTAGTATGACGAATCATGTACTGGCGAAGACGTTTGGCTGCCCAAGCCAAAGCGCAACAAGTTTTCTCAAGCATTGTGTACCGAGTTTCGCAGTCGGTGAATTTCTTGCTTAGATAGTAAATGGCAGACTCTTTCCTTTTGGTTTCGTCTTGTTGGCCAAGTACACATCCCATCGAGTCCTCTAGGACTGTGAGGTAAATGATCAGTGGTCTTCTTTCCACTGGAGGAGATAGAATCGGAGGATTCAACAGATATTCCTTGATACTGTCGAAGGCGGTTTGGCAATCTTCTGACCAAACGCAATCCTGGTTCTTTTTTAGTAATTTGAAAATCGGCGCACACATCGCGGTCATAAGGAATATGAATCTGGAGATGTAGTTCAAACGTCCCAGGAATCCTCTGACTTGTTTTTCAGTTTTCGGAGAAGGCATTTCTTGAATGGCCTTGACCTTGTCAGGATCAACCTCAATTCCTTTCTGGCTGACGATGAACCCTAGTAGCTTCCCTGAACGGACACCGAAGGTGCACTTGTTGGGATTCAAGCGGAGCTTGAATTTCCTTAGATGTTCGAACAATTTTGACAGATGTTCAACGTGCTCACTCTCTGTTTTTGATTTTGCAATAAAATCATCGACATATACCTCGATTTCTTTGTGTATCATGTCATGAAACAGAGTAGTCATGGCCCTTTGATAGGTTACCCCGACATTCTTCAAACCGAACGGCATTACCTTGTAACAAAAGGTACCCCATGGGGTAATGAACGAAGTTTTCTCCATGTCTTTCGGCGCCATTTTGATCTGGTTATAGCCCGAGAATCCATCCATGAAGGAGAATACTTTGAACTTTGTTGTGCTGTCAACCAGCATGTCAATGTGTGGTAAAGGAAAGTCGTCCTTTGGACTTGCCTTGTTCAGATCTCTGTAATCAACACACATTCTGACCTTTCCATCCTTTTTGGGAACGGGTACGATGTTGGCTAACCATTGAGGATATTCAGATGTAGCGAGGAAACCCACGTCAATCTGTTTCTGTACCTCCTCTTTGATTTTGATGGCCATGTCCGGGTGAGTGCGTCTCAACCTTTGCTTTACTGGTGGACATTTCGATTTCAACGGTAAATGATGTTCCACGATGCTGGTATCCAACCCTGGCATATCCTGATAGGACCAAGCAAATACATCGGGGAATTCTTTGAGAAGCTTTATCAAACCCTCTCTGGCAGTTGGACTGAGCAGTGCTCCGATCCTGATTTCTTTTCTCTCTTGCTCTGAACCCAAGTTTACCGTTTCCAACGGTTCTTTGTGAGGTTCAATGGACCTTTCCTCTTGTCTGAGTAGTCGGGAGATCTCTTCTGGAATTTGGTCGTCATTTTCTTCTTCAGCCTCGAATACCGGGAACTCAAAGTTGGAAGAAGGCATCGGATCGTATGTTTCAACGGGGTATAAAACAAGCAATCTGCATGACGTGATGATTCGTGTTTAGAAGAGATAGAGAAAATGCAAGTGTGTGCAGTGTTTAGATTTTACTGCTTGTTTTTATTATTGAATGTTTTATAGGATTACCATTTTCTGAAAAAGCAAAAAGAGAAAACAACAATTAATGCGGAAATTACAGAACGACATTATTTTATTTATGAACAAGTCGAATCTTGAAACTACAGCCCTATAAAACAAAACTCTGTCGCTTCGGGCAAAGCGAAGAGGGAAATTTACAAAAAGCGAGCCCTATCAAAACATCCGTTTCACCTGGGTAGGGTGAAAGGTCTAAAGATGGCAATTACTTTGACTGGCGAACGACCTTCGGAACATTGACGGCAACCCATTGGCGGCGAACCCCTCGGTGAATCACAAAGTCGGGTACCTTCTTTGATCTGTCTTCAGAAATGACGCTGATTTCTGGTGGAGCAGGATCATTGGAATCTGTCTCCCAAGCAGAATTGTCATAGGAGGATTCCCCTGTTGTATTTTTCATAGCATTTGTGCTCTCAGTTGTATCTCCCCATCCAGTTGACTGGATATCTTCGAGCCTGACACGAGAGCTTTCGGGAGCAGTGTACTTGACCATATAGTCGTATTTTCCACTTGGTTGTCCCAAAGTGTCCCAAACTTCTTCGGAACTGGAGGAGTCATTTCTCTCGATGACGTTGACCTCGGGAAAAGCATAATTGATGAATTCTAGTCCTGCAAACATTGCGAATTCATCTTCATGTTGAATAGTTTCTGAATGACCTGAGTGTTGATCCCATGACATGGCGGGGACACAGGTATTCTATTCAATGATGCTCAGCTGAGTTTCGTTACTCGGCTGACTTTCTTGCCCCATGTTTCCTGGGTAAGGCTGCCACATCGGCAGGCCATCCATCGGGCCATAGTAATTGTAGTCAAAATTGTCTTTCATCGGAGTGTCTTCCTCCAATGAATTTGGCGGAGCACGGCATCCTTCCGGATCGCAATCCCCGTAGATCATTTCGATATCTGATCTTGGTATAAATCTCGGACTTTCTGTAGGAAAGCAAAAAGGCATAGGCACCTCTTCCTGAGACATATAGCCGTCCTTGTTAAGATAGGACTTCCATTCTTCATCTGTGTCAGAGGGATCCTCCTCATTGATAGCATGAACTGTATGAGACACTGGGCGAAGAAAACCTCCACTGTGGAAGAAGTTTTGAAGGGAATGAAGACTTTCATCGTTGGCAACTGTCTGGGTACAGGTTGCAGAAAAACCAAGACCCTTCTTTGTTTTATTGTCAGTGGGAATGACAAGCCGTCTCCATCCTGTCGTATCGATACTCTCGACCGCTTTGATAGCATCTTTGTATGAAGAAATTGAAGTTCCTTCTTTGAACTGATTGTCCTTGCTCACCGATAGCGCTTGGAACTGAGTTCCAATAACCTCCTCGGGTTCTACACAAGTAGACGATGATAAGTTGCTCACAAGCAAGGCTTGTTCCCCACAAACCGTGACAAGTTGATCGTTCTTGACAAACTTTAGCTTTTGGTGGAGGGTTGAAGTAACCGCTCCAGCCTGATGTATCCAAGGTCTTCCTAATAAACAACTGTATGTTGCCCGGATGTCCATGACCTGGAAAGTGATTTGGAAAGTGTGAGGACCAATAGTTATGGGAAGATCAACTTCGCCGATAACTGTTTTTCTGGATCCGTCGAATGCTTTGACGACGACCTCGCTGACTCTCATCGGAGGGCCCTTGAATGATAATTGCATCAAAGTGGCCTTCGGCATAACATTCAGGGCTGACCCTGTGTCTACCAGTACGCTGGCTAAAGCATCGCCCTGGCAGTTAACTGTAATGTTGAGCGCCATGTTATGACGGCGACCCTCTTCAGGTAATTCTTCATCACTAAATCCCAAATTATTACAGGAAGTGATGTTAGAGACAATGCTATCGAACTATCTGATTGTTACATCCTGTTCCACAAAGGCTTGCTCCAAAACTTTCTGTAGAGCCTCTCTGTGTGCTTCTGAACTGAGTAACAGTGATAATACTGAAATCTTTGAAGGAGTCTGTAACAGTTGATCAACAATGTTGTATTCACTCCTTTGGATGAGCTTTAGCATCTCATCTTTGTCTTTTGAAAAGTCGGGATTGCTAGATTGACCGACTGGTGGATCAGGAATTTCTGCCTGAAGTTCCTTTTCTTTGTTGGATTCCCCAACCCCTCGGTTGAAGATTCGACTGCTCTGTGTTACACGACTGATGTCTGGAATATTCACGACGGAGGGTAATGGAATTTCCTTTCCATTTTCAATTGTTGTTGCACCGTATTTGCAAGGAATTGCCTTAGCTGATTCATACGGTAGTGGCCCCGGTAGATAGATGACTATAGGAACCTTCTGATTTTTCTGACCATCATAAGTAATCTCGATCCGTTCCTGGTTGGGAACTATAGATTCATCAAATAAAGGGATGATGGCAAAAACATCCTCAATTTGATCGGCAAGGTAATTCGGCGACCCGTTGATGGGTCCAGAACCTGGTTATGGACGAATTTCTCCACGGTCCACCTGACCCTGAGGAGCTGCTCTCACAAGGTAACACCCTTGGTTACTTTCCGAACAGACACTACAACGGTCATAATTGTGTGGTGGCACCTGGCCACGCCCACTTTGAATGCAATGTATCCTCACTAGGTTAGCTTCCACTGATCGGACATCTTGACTTCGACGACGAGTAGGATTCCTGTGATTGATACTAATCTGCTGAGTATCTTCGTCCATATAGATTGGCATCCACCAGTGATTTAACAAGTGCTGAAGTGCCTCCTGGACAAGGGTACAACCTCGATCATTTTCGCAACCCGCTTTACAGTTTTGATAATCATGTGATACTAAGAACCCAAGCCGGACCTGCTCAGCATGTAATACTACCAGGTTGGTATTCATTACGCGGATATCGAATATTTGAACCATATTGATCTGATAAGAGTTCCTATCATGGTAGTCTTGGATCCATCCAAAATCCATCTGACGCTGGAGGGTCTCTTGTATGAAAGAGCATCCCTATTTGTTTACCGAGCAAATCAGACAGGAACTGTAATCATGTCGCGGCAGATTATGATACTGGCTTTGCCTTGAGTACATTGCCACCAAGTTGACATTCATCGCACGGATGTCGTGGTTTTGAATGACGTTGGAATTCGTGTAAGCCATGTTAACTCCACGAATTCGGTGCTCTTGGATCCATCCAAGATCCATTTGTTCCTGTAGAGCTGCTTGCACTACAGAACATTCCTGGTTGTCTTTAGAGCAGATATCACACTGGTGATAATTATGAGGTGTCACATGGCCATATCCACTCTGTCTACAATGCATCTTGACCAGATTGGTCCCCAATAAGAGTACATCGTGAATTTGATAAACATTGTTAGTCTCTTTCTCAATCAGATTGACTGCAGCTTTCTCATGTTGAGGCAGCGGGTTCGTAAGAACATTAGGATTCGTATCTTTGAAAGATAAGAGCCCGCTCCTAACAAGCTTTTGCACGTCGGATTTGAAATTGAGACAAGTATCAATGTTATGCCCTGAACCTCCTTGATGATAAGGGCATGTCTGATCCGCTTTAAACCAAAAAGGCGGATTTTCCGGAACTGAAAGGGGAAACTTAGTCTGAATGTGCCCCTTAGCTAGCAGTAACGGAAACAGCTCTGCGTATGTTACGGGTATAGGATCAAATCCTGGTGGCCGTGTTGTACGGTTGTTGTTATATGGAGGACGAGCCTGCTGAAGAGGCTGTTGTGTCCTTTGTTGGTCAGGTTGGCTCTGCGCAATCTGAGGTTGATACATAGGAACAGGCGCGGGGCCGATAGCAGGAGTAACAGCTGCTACTGGCTGATAACGTCGCCTTTGCTTTCCGAGGGAGATATTCCCAATATCTTGCTCTTTTTTCTTAGGGAGAGCACTACCGTATATTTTAGTACCGCTCGTTGATCCAGTGTCTTTCACCAAACGTCCTTCTCGGACGGCTTCCTCAAGACGTACACCCATGCCGACCATTTCGGTGAAATCACTGGGCGCACTGGCAACCATTCGGTCATAGTAAAATGAGCTTAAGGTCTTTTAGAAGATTTTTTTCATCTCTTTTTCCTCAAGAGGTGGACAAATTTGAGCGGCAATTTCACGCCACCTTTGAGTATACTCCTTAAAGGTTTCCTTGTCCTTTTGCGACATCGATCTGAGTTGATCTCTGTCGGGTGCCATGTCCAAATTGTACTTGTATTGTTGGACGAAGGCAGTACCAAGATCTCTGAAAGTGCTGATTGTAGTACGGTTTAAACCCATGTACCATTTAAGTGCGGCACCGGTTAAACTATCCTGGAAGTAGTGAATCAGCAGGTCCTGATTCTCCGTCTGTGCTGACATCCGCCGAGCGTACATCACCAGATGGCTCTGAGGGCAAGAGTTACCCTTGTATTTTTCAAAGTCGGGCACTTGGAACTTGTGCGGGACTTTCACATTTGGGACCAAGCAGAGGTCTGCGGCGTCCTTTCCAAATAGATCCTGACCGCGAATGGCTTGCAGCTCTTTCTGCATTTCCAAGAACTGCTCCTGGAATTCCTCCATTCTGTCAAACATAGTTTCCTTCTTGCAAGAAGGTGTCTGGGGAACCTGTCCTTCCGGGACAGTGTGCACCACAGGGGGTGGTACCGTGACTACGGCAGTAAGTCTTGGCACCTCCCGAAGTTTGTAACCTTCAGGAGTCTTGAGTATGCCCCTGGCATCTTCGCTTTCCCAAAGTTTGTAACCTTCAGGCCCAGCAGATTCTGTTGCGATTCCATGATCTTCAGTGATCGGCGGAACATATCCTTCCGGGATATAGTTAACAGGCATGCCCCATGGATGATCTTTCGGTATCTGATACCTAGGATCATACTTTTCTATGATGGGCGTTGAGGTGATCTCTGAGATCACAGTTCTTTGTAGCTGAGCTTCTGTCATGGCTTGCATGTCGTTACGAAGCTTTCTCATATCCTCTCTTAGAGCGTCGATCTCTTCTTTCAACTCTCTGTTTTCTTCCTCAAGATCATCCATCCTTTTCTGACGATTGTCCCGAGTATTATATGAATGAGACAGTTTGACGCTAGAATCGAGACACAAACGTGAGATTCGTAGGGAAGAAGAATACGCGATGTGAGAATGATGAATGCAATGATTATATTAATTGTTTTTTTTTGTTTAATCAAAATAAACTTCGACAATTAGATTGCAAATATCAAACAGTGGGGAAAACCCCTTTTTATTGAATTCCAAAGGATTACAGAAATGGAAATACAGTAGATTACAAAGTGCAGAAACAGAAACCTAAACTAAAGGGTCCCGAGTCCTCTTCTTTGACCGGGGCGCTTGGGCCGTTGTCGGGTTGTCATTCCTTTGCCAGGTGAAAGGAGCGAGCAAATTCCTTTGGTCATCTTGATTCTCCACAGCATGCTGCTCCAAAATTTCAATCAGAGCATCTTTCTCTTTTAATAGTTGCTGTATTTGGATACACTCTACGTCGAGGGTGCGGTACTTGTTCTTCCAAGATCTTCTTTCCTTTTGAACTTTGTTGAGAGTAACCTGAAGCCTTTCAGTTTCCGTCATGAAGTACATGACAGTTTCCCTCGGTGGAAGAATTCCGTAACGAGGATAAGGCATCTTTAGCTTGAGAGCTCTAGTTTGTACCCAATGGAGATAAGGTTCCACCGAGACACAGTTCGGTTTTCCCAGAGACTCTCGTCCTTTCTTATGAACATGTTTCCAAGCTTGCACTATTTCCATCTTTAGTGCTCTGTCACTTTCTCCTTCTTTGAAGAAAAGACCTTCCAGATGAACATCCAGTGGGATGTGTCTCATCGGGTATCCAAATTGACGAAGAACTAATATCGGATGATAGTTGATTCCTCCTTTAGTTCCTATGAGGGGTACGCTGGGGAAGTTTCCACAACGGTCAATGATTCTGATTCCCTCATAAATCCTATTACACCAATCTATATCAGAGTTGGTAAGGGACATGATCTTCTGCGACCAACGTAAGACACTCTTGCAATCCCAAAAAGCAGCAGACTTGGGCAAGTGAGAGATAAACCATTTGTAGAGCAAAGGTACACAACATGTGATCTCCCCTCCGCTGTACAAATTTCCCAAGTGTACAGAATGATACGCATTTGCGACCAAAGTCGGCACAGGGTTTCCAATGAGAAAAACCTTAATAGCGTTGATATCGACGAAGTTATTGATGTTAGGAAACAAAAATAACCCGTAGGTGAGCAGGACAAAGATGCTTTCAAAAGCAGTCATGTTCCCTATACTAGCGAAGTACAGAGCTTTCTTTGTCAAGAACTGGGCTGGCAAACCTTGGATGCCACCCTTGGTAGTTAAGTGAGTCCTGACTTCAGACTCGTCCAAATGAATTGCTCTTGCAATGGTCTGATTCATTGGAATTTCTTCCAGTCCAGAAAACGGAGCTCGATCAGTGATATGTAAATCAGTCAGACGAGAATACTCCTCCAGCGTTGGTGCAAGCTGGTAATCCGGGAATGTGAAACAATGATAAACCGGGTCGTAGAATTGAATGAGCGCGTCCATGATTCCCTTAATCACATGGACTCTTAACAGTGGTAGCAAACCTCCGTGCTTGGCTCTGAAAGCCTCTGGGTTAACGATCATCCTTGCTAACCTTCTCAAATCCCCTAGTTTTGGAACCTTGAAGGTATACTGGTGAGTTCTCCTTCTACCGAAATCCATTAGCGTAATCCTCTTCTCTGATATTTGCAATCACAGTCTTAGTTTAATTTGAAAAACAGAGAGACTAGAAGAGAAAGTTTTTTTAATGTTTTAATGTTTTATTAAATGAATGCATGAATGCAGCACACAAAAACATAGAAAAAACATGGGGTCAGAGGGTCGTTGTCATGAAGTCAAGGCTCTACCCATCCCCAAAGGTTTATACTAGGGTGATCTTTGTACCTGTACTCATTATCATCAGCTCCTCCCAGGAAAGCAAGACAACAAGCGGATCGCCAGCGAGTTGTAATGCAATCTTAGAGTAAGTGCCATTCACCGAGAATAGATCACCAGCCTCAAATGAGGGTAGTATCGCGTAACAACTATTTCCGATAGTTTCCGCACTACAAAAAAGGTTGGCTTTTCTTAAGTGTATACTCAAACTCACCACATGCGGCATCACACGCATTCCCATTAGCAGAAAAATAAACACGTATAGCAATTAGGAAAAGCAGTATATATATTTGTCCTAATCATCCTAGACTTATAAAGCTATGATTCCTAAGTTCCTGACAGGAATGGGTTCCCCGGCGGAAGCCCCAATCTGTGGTTCCCTACCTAAGAGATGGACCAGCATAGGTCAACCTTTCTCTTCGGTAGAGTTCCCATTTTCCGTAGAAAACGGGGATGATGCCCTAAGGCAGAAAAGGAGACTCCCCAGTAGAGTCGCCATTTTATAAGGAAAACAGAAAGAAAGAAAAATGGGCCCCACGGTGGGTGCCACTTTTCTGTAGCGAGCGATTTTGGACGCGGTTCTTAAGCGCTGGTCGCTCTCTGCGGTTTGAGCTTTGACTACAGGTCGATTCATTTTTTATCCTATTGTGAGCTGAATAAGGAAGGGAAATAGATGTCTCCAATTAACCCTGCTTTGCATACTGAGTTTAAACAGCGGTCTGTTAGGTTACGGATGTTATCAATGTGGGGGGCCTTTGTACTGGTTATTTGTATTTTCGCCAATACGGTTTTCTTTCTTTCTAGGAATTTCTAGCGGGGAACAAGGATTAGGGTGTTAGGAATGATGCTTTTGAAATACTGCTTTTGGTTGATGGAGATATGGGATTTGGTTTTTTTGTTGATTGCGCTCGCTAAGATCTTTTCTTTCGATCTTATGCCTACGTATTCCCATTTACCGAAACAGGGAAATCAGAGCGTTCGTAGTTCCTCCTATTCTATGGGGGGAAATTGGTTTTTGGTGTCTTGTTCAAAGCCCAAGACGTGAAGCGAAAGGTGATTTGTATCTTGTTCAAAGCCCAAGATGTGAAGCTGAAGGTCTATTTGTGTCTTGTTCAAAGCCCAAGACGTGAAGCTGAAAGACCTCGACTTTAGAGAGAAATTGTCATCTCTAAAGAGGGGAGAAGGAGAATTACTTTAACTGGGATACGCGGATCCGAGCAATGCCATAATTTCCGAGAAAAGGGTTTTAACCTGAAGGAGAAGACTTTAACTCAGTGTAGAGCAATGCCATCTTTCCTTAGGAATTTCTCATGCTAAAAGAGGGACAGTGGCATGGATGTAGATGATCCAGAGGCTTGCCGCTTACAGTGATTAGATGAAGGGGAAGAAGTTGTTGATGTTTGTATACTGTGAACGAGGCACAACTTTGATGCTAAAAGGTTGATTGGATCAACCAGTGATTTTCTTATACTAAGCCTAAGAGGAGGCTAATATGTGTCTCGTACAAAGCCCGAGAGAGAGGCGAAAAAGGTTTTTGACTTGACGATGAAGTCTTTTGGTATCTCGTATAAAGCCCGAGATGGAGGCTATTTAACCCAACAAGAGAGTTTTTTGTATCTCGTACGAAGCCCGAGATGGAGGCTATTGTTTGTTTGGCTCTATAAGAACCTTTTTGTATCTCGTACAAAGTCCTAGATGGAGGCGAAAGGGGTAATTGACTCAACGAGAGAGTTTTTTATGTGTCTCGTACGAAGCCCGAGAGAGAGGCGAAAAGGTTGTTTGACTCCACTGGGGAGAATTTTGGTATCTCGTATGAAGCCCGAGGTGGAGGCTATTGTAACTGTTTCAGTTGAGTGACAGATCCAATATACTGATTTTAAAAGAGAAAATCAGTTCTTATATGAGCAACACTGTACTCAGGGATTTGATTTGAGGATCAGGGATATTTCCTTCTCTTTGAGGAAACAGGAAATCCAAAGGGTATTGAGACTGTCCGAGTCTGCGGGTTTCCTTCCTATCTAACAAAGGGTGCTTGAGAATGTCTTTGAGACTCAAGGAAGTTAGACTGTCCGTGTCTAGAGTTTTATCTTTTGTACTATGCTGTGAGAAACAGTAGTAGACTCTATGAAAGGACTGTTCTATGAAGATGACTAAGTTCTGTTCCTATACCTCTAGGAGGTCGTCGGGACAATTTGTACGAAGCCCAAGAGGAGGCTGGAAACTTTTAAGAAGCCGACGGGTCCTTGCACTAAGCCCAAGAGGAGGCTATCATTCCCGGAGGAAGAGATCATTATACGAAGCCTAAGAGGAGGCTGTGAATACTTCTAAGAAGCCGTAGGGTCCTTGAATAATGCCCAAGAGGAGGCCGATGCTTTTAAGAAGCCCGTGGGTCTATCATCTCCTTTCCATTAGGAGAGATAACTCTTTTAAAGATAAAAACCACTGGTAAACGTGTGAGGTTTACTATCCAGCGACTTTTAGCTTTTAAAGAGGGTCCCTTAGTTAAGGTCCAAGATTATGACCGTAGTGGGTACCCAAACCCCGAGACATTCAAGGCAAGCTATCCACAAGGAATAGATCAAGTCAGGAAAGTTCGAGAATTGGGAAGAAACTCAAAGATGCCATTCACGGAGAATACATTCATCTTGGGGAGTAGAGTTTCTTGACGATTCCTAAGGAGGACAGCCGAAGAGAAGACTGTATTTGGTGCTCCTATTGGGGATCTAGGCGTCTATTTTTACGAATAAGCGAAACGGCGTCACCTAATTCTAGACGTAGTTTCCGGGGAAACTCGAAATATCTATACTATTATTACACAGTAGATATGAGTTTATGAAAGGAGACTTACAGTGACCAGCCCCACAATACAGTTTATAATATGAAAGCAGTAAACGAAAGCGATAACCACTTACTCGGTTGTAGTGCTTCCATGGTGTTTGGTTAGTTGTTCAACAAAGAAAGATTGAAAACAACAGTATATTCAAAATCAAAGGAGAAAGTGCTTTGAAAAAGAAAGATTTGGGGCTTACAACTCAAGGAGAGGCCCAGGGTTTTATCAGTGAGCGCACTATTGAATTTGTACAGCGGGACTTATACAAGTGACTGGGGCCCAAAATGGTTTTCTGTACAAAGGGATGGGTCTTACACTCTCTCAAGAGGCCCAAAAAGGTTTAAAGAAAAGAGTGGGGCTTATAACACGAGGGTAGGCCCAAATAAAAAATGGCGATCGCGCCGAGGTTTTCTTTTAACGCAGAGGGACTTATACAATAAGTGAGGCCCAAAATATTTTGGTTAAAAGGGGGATTGCATCTTACACTCTAATAGAGGCCCAAAGTGTTTTGAATGGGTCTTATAGCTCAAGGAGAGGCCCAGATGGTTTTTATTTTTAAACGGGCGACGATCGCGCCGTTTACTTGTACAGAGGGACTTATACAATGGATGAGGCCCAAAAAGTCTTTGTACAAGGGGGGATGGGTCTTACACTCTCTCAAGAGGCCTAAAAAGAGTTTTGAAAATGATTTGGCGAGGGTTGAATTAATCCAAAACCCTAATTTGTTTTCAAAATGTATTTAATTGAATAAAACTTCAATTAAAATGATCAAAAATTGTTTAACACATGGAAAACAAATTGTGATCTTGGATTAATGCTTCAAAAATTAAGTATTGACCTACAAAATAATTAGAAAGCATTAAAAGTTGCAAAATCAATGTAGAAAAAATATTTAAAATGCCAAAAACAATCAAAATATTAATTCTTTGCAAAAATATCAATTATATGAAATAAATAATATTTTTGGGATTTTTTGATAAAATAAAATATTTTAACATTTTTGTGAATTATTAAAAAAAAGAATCAACTCAAAATCATTAAAACTCAGAGAGAAATTAATTTTTGAATCAATTAAACAAAATCACAAAATTCAAATATTTGAATTTCTAAAAATGGCGCCAAGAACAACACCAAGAACACGCGCACTTTTCAGTTTGCCCAGATTTGCGTTTTCTATCCAATCTCCATGAATACGTAATCATATCATGCAATCCACATATCATTATGCTCGTCTCAACCTCACGATCATGTCTATGTACTTTAATTTCATTTAAATTAAACATACAACAAGAAATCACGAAGAGACCTCAAGAACCCTAATTTCTGCATGAAGGCTAGGATTTTTGATACACGATTCAAACAATGCAATTAATTGAGGGAAAATATTCCATGCATGATTATGAACATATGGCCAAATTATTGTGCGAGGAAATATGCATAGATTGAGAGATGACCAAGTATGTGCTTACCTCCAAGTCGTGACAGCAAGTCCAAAGTGATTTTTGATTTGGAGGTGCTACAGATGAGTTGTGATGATCTGAACAGCTTCCCTACACCCTATGGACTGTGTTTGGATGGTTGGACTTGATTGAAATTGGCTGGATCATTTTGTGGTACCTCAGCTGCACTTTGTTGAAAATTTGAGCAACCAGCTGGTGATTTCATGAAATTGATGTTTCAGAAGTTATGTGAGTGTTTGATCAGCTCATATGTGATGTATGTGAGGTGTGTGAGTGATTGGTTTGTGCAGAATTGCTCTCAAACTCAAAACCCGATAGCTACCTTGCTAAGAAAGGCATTTTTGCCAAGAAAAAGAGATTTTGAAGAAAGCATCTATTAGATGGCTTTGGTGTACTCAAACTGACCACAATTGAGCTCTATTTATAGTAGAGCAAGTTTGTTTTGCAAGGAATAGTGCATGGCAGCTGGTAAGTAAGTTTGGCCAATGTTGGCAAATGAAAATCCAAGTCTCCTCTAGCCATTGACTAGAGGTTAGGGCACAGAGCTTTGGTCCCCTTGGTCTTGGATAAGTCTTGACTGATTTCAGATGAGAATGGCTCAGTCCATGCCACCTTGATGGTTCCATTGAATGCCTTATTCCAAATTTGAAGTCTTGTCCCTATTTTGGCCATTCTAGGTTCAACATGCTATTTCTTGTTCCATGGACTTTGGAGGCTTGGCTCAGTGATTGTCCCCTCTAGATTCAATCCTCTGAGGTGTCCAAGTGGATTGGAGCAATTGAATTTGGCTGATTTTGGCAAATCGACCAAAGTTGCAAATTCTGCCTTGCCTTGACAGATTTCAGCAAGGCAACTTGGCAATGTTGTATCTCATGGTGTAGGTTGAATTTGGCAATGTTCTTGGCCATTTTGGAAAGCTCTTACATGATACAACAACTGTTTGAAAAAGTTTGGTTTTGATGTCTTTTGATTCCAAGTGAAAAATCCCCCTACATTTGGCAAAAAGTGAGGCAAAATCTGACTTAGTGAAAATTTCACTAAGTGTTGGAAAAAGTGACATTTTCACTTTTCAGCTACTTTGATCACTCCATAACTCAAAATCCTTAGTGAATTGGAATGACTTGTAGTTGAAGTTTTTGTAGGTGATAATGAGGGCTACAAATCCATCTTTGGATGAGAAAAAATGGCCTTGTGGTTTAGGAGTTATGGTCCTCCAAAGTTGGTACCTTTGCCACTTTATTTTTAACTTAGAAAAATTTCTAAGTTTTATGGTTACCCCTTTTACAAGTTATCTCACTTTTCTTGATTTTTCTTGATGAATGATGATTCAAATCATACATTAACATCATTTTAGGATTAAAAATCCATTTTGGTGAAAAATCTCAAAAAGTCAAAGTTGACTTTTGTGCACAGTTGACTTTTTATTAGATGAATTCCAAACTGTGCAATTCTTCATGAAATCATGTCCTTGACCTAAATCAAACTTGATGGACATGTTCCAAGGGTGTCATAGGGTACATTAAGGCATGGTCTAGGGTTTGGGAGCATGTCCTGGTCAAAAGTCAAAGTTACAGTTGACTTTTCCCTTAAAACCCTAATTGTGGTGCAGATGAAATTGAGACTTGTTGCTCAAACTTCTTGGATCAATCCATTGTTCCAAATGGATCAATATGGTATATTAGAGACCCTCAAATCATGTCTTGAGGTCTTGGCTCATGGTTTATCCCAAAAGTCAACTTAGGGGTGAATTAGGTCAAGAAACCCTAATTCCTGATTTTTGATGAATGCCTCCCCTGAGGAAAAATTGACTTGATGCATGGGTTCATGAGGTTCCATGAAGTATATTAGGTTATGTTTTGGATCATTGCCTTGTGTCCAGATGAAAATTTCCATCTGGAGGCCCTGGTCGACCAAAACCCTAATTTGGTGACACTGTCGATCTTGAGACTTGATCCACCAGAAGGGAGCAGCCTTGTGCTTAATTCTTGAAGTGGGAGTCCTTTTGATCCATTGTGGATGTTTAAGAGATTAGACAAGTTGAAGATCATGTCATTTCTTGATTGATCCTTTGTCTAAAGCTCAGAGAGGGCTTGAAACCCTAATTTTGATTGTATTGGATGCTCACCCATCTTTGGGGAGACTGATGAAGCATAAAGGTACATCCATATTGTGATGATGATTTGCACAATGATGGGAAACTTTAGTGGTCAAAATTTGGGGTATTACACATCGCAACCAATGTCTGAGTTCGGGAGTCGGTTACGTAAAGGGAAGGTATTAGCACCCCTCACGTCCGTTGTACTCAACGGGAACCATTTAGTTAAGGTTAAATGTATGTTAGCTTAAGGTTTGTTTCTAATCTTCAACTTATTAAGAAAGGAAGGTAAATGATTATTGTTAAAGGAGAGAAAACCTAAAGAGGTTTTTTATTATTAGGGTGCTAGACAAGACTTCGGAATCTCGTGCCTACGTATCCTCATAGTGCAATGAGGAAATCAGAGCAATCGTAGTTCGGCGACTACGGTGAAAATAGGAAAATATGGAATCCAAGAAGGAATTGGATGTAAGGAAAAGGTGGAATCCAAGAAGGCACTGGATGTAAAGGAAAAAGATGAAAAAAAGAAAAGTTGGCTCGCTAGGATCTCGCAATCCTATGCCTACGTATTCTCAAGATGAACTTCAGAAATCAGAGCATCCGTAGTTCTGGCTACTACGGTGAAAAGCTTGAAAGCAAAGCTTGTGAGGACTGATTGTTTAGGAGAAGAGATTAATGACTATCTCTTATGAAGGTTAAAGGAAGGGTTAAAAATCACAAGAGATTAATGGCTATCTCTCGGAAAAGCTAACGATTTAAAAGTGGCTTGAATATGTTTTAAGAATGCCAAAGTGCTAGACTCTAACAGTCCTTTTCATTCAAGATTGGTTGTAAAATTGTTTGTTGGACAATAAACATTGATAGTAATCAATTGTTCGAAGAGTTGTGCCAAGATGCTAGATCTCGACGGCTCTTATTTATCCAAATTAATTAAAGGTATTTTGAAGAGCGAAAGAATGAATGAATGGCTACCCCAAAGTGCAAGACTTGAGACCAATCGTTCGAGGCTTCTGCTAGAATGCAAGATTCTAACAGTCCTCTCCTTTCGTATTTGACAAGAAAATAATTTGAGTGGTATGTTCGATTGAGAAAAACTTAGTCTTCAGTTGATTGGTTTAATCGCATTATTTGATATTGGACCAAAGGTGGTTCATTGTATGATGGTTTAATCAACATAGGGAATAAATTTTCAAATATGATTATGACAACATGGATTAATGGTCACATAAATATGACAAGTATGGTTGAGAAGACATTCTCATAGTATGAAAATAAAAACATTTAGAGTCGTGCAACTTAATGACAGTAGCCAGGAAGTATAGACAATGTTCTTATGATGAAGATTTGTTCAAAGTCTGGAAACAACATCTCATAAGTTACAGCATATAATGTTGTTTTTTTATATCTTTAGGAAAATAGTATTTGATTTTCTGGAAAAAAAAAGATTTAAGGTTAAAAAAATGAAATGGGGCATATTTTGTTTGTTGTTGTTTTTTTAAAGATAATATATGAAACAGAAAAAACAAAATGAAAAAAAGAAATGTACGACAAATAAAAAAAATAAAGAAAAGAAAAGAACAAAAGGAAAAAGGAAAAGGGTGGCGCTCGCCACCCGTGTGTGTGTGATGGAGAGTGGCTTGCGCCACCTCCTTGTGTGTGCACGTGGCTTGCGCCACTGTGTGTGTATCAAGGGTGGCTTGCGCCACCTCCTTGTATGTGGGAGGGTGGCTCTCGCCACCTGTGTTATTATTTTTTTGTTTCTTTTTTGTATGGGGGTGGCATGCGCCACCTCAGTGTGGTGTTTTTTTTTAGTGCAATCTGGCGACCGCCAGATTCATTGTTCAGTGATATTTTCAAAATTCATTCCAGTTACGAAACAAAATCACACATTCATAAAAAACATCAAAGATTCTCAGCATCATCAACATCCATTACAGTATCAGAAACAACAGTTACATCACAATATTTATCCAACCTCACAACGTAAGAAATAGAATGATAACAGTATGAACAACATGTATTAATATAAAACAGAAAGAAACCGAGTGAAGCAAAAGGGGTGTTACCTAGTGGACTTACTCCACTACTTCTTTAACTGCGAGTTCTGGAAAAGAGCAAGCTTCCTCCTCTCCTCCTTCAACTACCAAGAACAGGATGGGTGAACGCTTTGGTGTTGGGTTTGTAGGAAGTGTTTTGCAGTGTTTTACTGAGTAACAAAAGTAGAAAGTTTCTTGCAAGTTTGAGGATGACTTGCAAGAGTAAGGACGTGGGAAATTTGAGAGAGTTTCTGAGGGTTTTGTGAGCTCTTTCTGTCTGTTGAACAAGGAGGAAATGAGCTCCTTTTATAGGTAAACAAAGTGGTTCATGCACAGTGGGTAAAGAAATATCCGTTGGGGAAAGAATTAGGGTTTGCAAGGACTGATGGATAAGGAATTAGGGTTTGGCAAGGATATTTCAAACTTGGCCGTTCAAGAAAAAATCTCAGAGAAGCAGGAGGTAGCTTTGGCATCTTCCCTCATTCATGTTTTACTGCATATTTCCTTTTGGTTGTGTCATAGCGTGTGAGCTCAAATGGGCAAGTATCAGAGGACAAGCAAGGTGAAAAGCAACGGTAAAATTGAAACCAATATTCACTCACGGCAGTACAAAGGCAAGGAAAGGATAAAAGGAAAAGGAAATGAATTTTTTTAAAAAAGAAACTAATACAATAGAATTAATTGGCATTGGACCTAAATGAAAGAAAATGAAATCTCTATATTTAAATGATCTTTTTGCAAGAGAAAAATAAGTGAGGGTTAAGTAAATAAAGTAAGAATAAAACCTAAATTTAAAAGTAAACTTAAATAAAATTCAAATTAAAAGTAAACTAAAATTGATAAAAATTAAACTAGTTAAATTAAAGTAAATTTAATTAAAACTTAACAAATATGTAAACTAAGCTAAAACATTAACTAACTAATTTAGTTCTAAATGATTCAAGATATCTATATATTTTCTCTTTTTTTTAGGAAAATTCAAAATACTTGTGGAATAATAAAAATCTGCTAAAATGCATCGATGCAAAATTTAACTAAAAATACAAAGATGGCAAATAAAAAAAAGACGATATGCAAATGAAACAAAGAATCTAAGGGTAAAATTTGGGGTACAACACCACCCAATCTTCATAATGAACTTCAATCCTACGTTCAGTTAACTCAGGCTATACATTCAGGTTCCCATAGGCTAGGAATCGAACTGATGATAATTGATGATGGTTCAGAAAGCTAGGGCAGTCATTACTCCCTTACAACATTTGGTTGTTTTTTGCTATTGAGGACTTTCAGAGTGAAAGCTTTAAAGAATTTCTCTTTTTATTATCCCTAACTTTTTCCTGGACTGAGTCTTTTGGATTTAGAGTCAGGGGATGCCCCAGTTATGCCTAAGTCTCTTTCATAGGTTTAGACTTAGCGGGCTTTTTTTTTAATTTTCCTCTTTTGAGAAAGAAGGTGACACTACTACAAAAAAACCATTTAACGACGCCAGGTTTACCACAGATTCGTATCCCAACGTTGTAATACGTTAAAAAATTTATAACGCCATATTTAACGACGGTTGTACTAAAGAACTGTTGTAATACAAGCTGTGTAACAAGCTTCGATTCCCAGCTACCACATTTTTTTTCTTCATATTTTTATATTTTAAACACGATTGTATTAAAACACCGTTGTAATACATGTAACAAGCTTCGATTCCCAACAACTATATTTTTTGTCATGTTTTTGTATTTTAAACATATATTTTATTTCTTTTGTTAGTGTTACGGAGATTTAACCTCAAAACTCAAAATTCATCATTGTTTTTCTTTTAAACATATATTTTATTTCTTTTGTTAGTGTTTTTAAGTGCAAGAGAATAGTATATATAACTTTAAAACTAAAATTGTAAGAGATGAGCATATATAAAATAAAATTTTATTAAGATTCCATTAAAAAGAGTACATTGAAAATCATATTACATATATTAATCAATGTCAGAGCCCATTGCTGCAAATGCATCTTCATAATCCAGACATCTCTCATCACTCCCCTCATCGGAATCATAATAAACTGTTCTCCTTTTCTTCTTTATCTTTTTCTTCTTCAGCTTCTTCTTCTTCTTCTTCTTCTTCTTCTTATCCTTCCTCACCCTTAAGGAATCCCTGGCCGCTGGTTGGACCTCCTCTATTGGCGCCTGACGTTCCTCATTGGTGATTCTAGCATTCTCATTTGTAGAACTCATTGTTACGAAGAATATATTATGAAGAAATGTAAAGTTTTCTATTTATAGATGAGGTTGAAGATGAAAAGTCTAATAGTTTAATGCTTGCAATGATGATAACTTGTAAATGGTTGATATTCTGGAACGATATTTTTTGAAAAACGGAGAAAAATTTAAATCATTATGGCCAGAGTGTTCTCTACTCTGGGAAGAGCAAGGTTTATAATATTACAACGGTTAGTAATAATAACCGTAGCGATACCCCTTATACTAGGCAACAACATTTTTCTATTTTACGTAATTATAGAAAAATGTTGTTGCCTGGAGTCGAACCTTGTACCAATTAAAAGGGTTATCGCTACGGTTAATATAACTAACCGTTGTGATATTATTAAAATAATATATATACTTATCATTACGGTTATTTTAGAAAACTGTTGTGAAATATTTACCTATATAAGGGAATTAACTTTCTATTATTGACAGTAGCGCTGTTTCCTTCACAGCGAAACCCTAGCACCCATTTTTGGCAGCAAACTTCATCTTTTTATAGAATCCGCAAGAAGAAATACAAGAAGTATGAAGCTTTTGATTTAAGCTTCTTCCTCCTTGTAGTTCTTCTTGCAGAATCTAAAACTAGATAAACATGGTGATGATGCTGGTGGTAGCAAGCGTAATGTACATATTGTTTATGGAAAATAAGGTAGTCTTCTACTTCAATCTTTTTGTTAGATAGTTCCCATTATCTCGTGTGCTTCATGTTGTTTTTGTTGATTGTTCTCATTTTGTGCAGATTCGACTTCAATGCTTCACAAGCAAGGTGAACTTCATTGTAATAGTACAATCCCACTTCTTAGGGTTTTGTTTCAACTTTTGGTTGTTTTGTTTTGAATACTAACTAATTTTTTTCATTGTTTCCCACTTTTTAGGGTTTGTTTCACATGGTGATGATGATGGTGGTACATATATATATGAATTCATTCTGATAAGGTACATATATATGAATTCATTCTTATATTATATATGAAATTTAGTTTATTATATACTATGTATATTGTTTGTTTCACTATCCTTTTATTGAAAATGAAATCAGTTAAATTGATATAGAACATTAGTTTATTATATATATACTATGTATATTGTATATAGTTAAATTTAATACTAACTAATTTTCTTCATTGCTTCCCACTTCTTAGGGTTTGTTTCACATGGTGATGATGATGGTGGTACATACATATGAATTCATTCTGATAAGGTACATATATATGAAGTCATTCTGATATTGTATATGAAATTTAGTTTATTATATACTATGTATATTGTTTGTTTCACTATCATTTTATTGAAAATGCAATCAGTTAAATTGATATAAAAACTTATAATCTGAAAATTAGGATGTATTTGAAAACCAACCTTTATCATGTCAATGTTTTCCGAATTACATCCATTTCATTCAGCACATTTAATGTTCCTTAACATAAAATTTATGGTCCAATGGTCCGTTTGCTTCAATTCATCGATATCTTTTCTTATAGTTTACCTCATCGTCGTCACTAATCATCGTGGTTGTTAAGATCATGATTGTTATGATGATAAAATTGCGATGATTTTTGGCGATGATGAGGTAAACTATAATAAAAGATATCGATGGATTGAAGGAAATCGACCATTGAACCATAAATTTTATGTTAAGGAACATAAAATGTGCCGAATGAAATTGATGCAATTCGGAAAACAGTGGTGTGTTTAAGTTGGTTTTCAAGAACAATTTAATTTTTAGATTATATAGTTCCTTACCAATTTTAATGGTTGTATTTATTTAATTAGGTGGATGGTATAACAAGCAATATACATTTGTATTTAATAAACTAAGGGTACATTCCACAACGGTTGAGACACATAACCGTTGTGATAGTTAATATATATGACAACAGTTGATACTGATAACCATTGTGATAGTTAATTTATATTATAATGGTTGAAATACCTAACCGTTGCAATATATCGCACGCTTCCAGAATACAACAACGGTTTCCAGACCGTTGTAGAAACGGCGAACTTACAACAACAGTCTACATAACAACGCCTTCGCCCGCGTCATTATATGTCATTCCCAACCGTTGCTAAATGGGTTTTTCGTAGTAGTGTGACTACCTGGTTTAATGGCTACGGTGAACCATCATTGGCCTTTAGGCTTGGAAAATATCTTCGATACTTGTTTACTGCGTGCGAAGAAAAAACTTGTGAGCACAACCTTTATATGAAAGGTGTCTTGTATGCACATATCGCCAAGTTAACTGAGAACTACCCACCCCAAGGTTGAGATTACGGGTTTTTGTTGTAAAGAAAGAAAACTCCTACTTCTAAGCTCGAAAAGGTTAACAAGGGATTATCTTCCTTATTTCTTAAGTGTTTGGGGATTAAAACAATGCCTTACATCATCAGCAAAGTTTAATTGAAAGCATACCAACAGCAGTTATGGGTATAATGTTTTCGTCATCCTCCCTAATCTTTGTTTAAACAACAGTTTGGTAAAGATAAGTGGATGGAAAAAAGAAATATATTTTTTCTATTTATGACAATAAAAGGAAATGAGTGGATATGAATGGATTAATCCAAAGGAAGCATAAACATTTCATTAATTTCGTCAATTCAATAAACAACAATGCTTACAAGCAGACATGAAACCAAGAAAAGCAAGGATAATACAACTGGAAATATTGAAATAATCAAAAGATAGCCAGCTTTGGAGAATTGACTTCAGCAGACTTCAATTTCCAAGTCCAAACAGGCAAACACCTCCATCACTGGTTACTTGCTCCTTATGGTACTGAACCCTGAGAGGCCTCATAGGTCCCTTGTCTTTTGATTCAGGAATTGAGACATTAGCATTTGGCTTACCTTCTTGAGGTTTCAGCAGCTCCAACAAGCTTTGCAATCTCAGCTTAAAACCCTTGCACTTTTTAACTGGATGCCCTATTGTCCCAGTACGGTATCCGCATTCAACTTTCGGGTGATCTTCCTCGAGGATCAGATCTTTGTCATAGATTAGCTCTTGCACAACAGATCCTAATGTCAGGCAAGTATCCAGGTCATGCCCTTCAGCCCCTTTATGAAACTCATAAGTCAAGTTCTCGTTGTGCCATGGTCCTAGCACAGGGTTGAGAGGTCGCGAAGTCACCAACGAGTTCTAAATCAGCAGAGGATAGAGCTTGCTCAGTGGCACATGAATTGGCTTGTAGAGAGCCTTATTCCTTTTGATAGGATTCTTCTTCTTGTTCTTGTTCTGGCTTTGAGAACCTTGAGGGGACATAACCACTTGATGTTGAGATGCTCTCCTGGTAGCCACCTGATGAGGATGACATTTTGTAGCATGACCAAATATTGGTTGACACGAAGTCTCCGCACGGGAGTGTCCTTGACGTGGAAGAACCACAAGAGATGGTGAAGTGATAACTTCTCTGGATGCAACGGGGTAAGAGTGCCCCTCTTTCTTCATCAAATTATGCAAAGTCTCCAAGACCCAGTTCATCTGACCTTTGAGAACTCTGATCTCCTCCTTCAGGGCTTCCCGGCCTTTCAAAAGCCCATTCATCATTGCCATCTACCACAAATTCGTGTTAGGTATCCTTATAGAGGTATAGGAAGAGGAAAGATGAGACTCAAGGTTGAGAAATGTAAGAGAGATGCAAATGTAATGACATGCACATGCAATGCAAATCCAAGCCAAATGGTTTCAAGGAACTCAAAATCAAGTTGCAAACATATTGGAAAAACTGAAAAGTTTTATTTCATAATCCATGATCTCTATTGATTTTTACAAAGGAATGAACAAATGAATTCCTTGAAACCAAAGGGTTACTCATGAATGCATAAATGTATGCACAAACACACGTATACACATATTCACATATATACAAACATGAGGTTTAGGTTTCGAGATCACGAGCATGGAGTCATGGCCTACCCATCCCATTAGGTATGTACTAGGGTTTATTGTGTACCTGTACAACGGGTTCTAACAAGTTCTCAAAGTCATCAGTCCATCTTTTGGATATTTTCATTTTCCCAATTACTCGGTAGTTAAAAATATTCTCAAGGGAACCTCTTTTGAGTTTAGTATCGCGTATCAACTATTTTAGGTCTACACCCTCGTAGTCATCCCACTACGTTCCTAACAAGGCCAAGTGGGATTAAAGGTGACAAAAAGTTCTCAGCTTCGTAGGCTAAATCAAGAATATTATTATTTTCACAATCTCTTGATCAACAATACTTATTCTAAAAAATGCCTCAACTGAATGCTGATTTCTCAAGTCAGCTTGGTCGGGAATCAACTCCCTATAAGCCTTCTTGAATATACCACCTTCCTATCTTATTTTTATGCTCAAATCCATCTTGGGACTTATCTCACCACACACAAGGTAACCACCCATGAAAAACAACAAAAAAATAGTAGCAAGCAAACAATGTAACACAAATATAAGCAATTTAGGCTTAACCCTCTTGGGGAGACCTCCCCAGTGAAGTCGCCATTTCTGTTGCGGTGAGAACTGGATATCAAGCTATTGTATTAACTTAAATCACAAATCTTTAAAATTCACCACCAAACTTTATTTTATTCAAGGGAAAGAGAAAAGATCATATAAACCCCTAAGTTGCAATGTAACAACAATGCTAAGAGATCTAAGGTTCGAGGGTTGGTTATACCTAGGGAAGGTGTTAGTATCCTAAGCATCTATAGTACTCTATAGGAACCTCTTGAATGTATTTATGTTATTGTTTTCTATTTGCTTTGAAATGTCTTGTGTTTGGGTTTTATTGGTGAGGATAGGAACCTAAGGGTTTATTACTAAGTATGCTCGCCAAAACTTTGCGGTCTTGTGCCTACATATCCTTACAAGGATGGAATCAGAGCATTTGTAGTTCACCTCACTAAGGGTGAGGAACTCTTGATAGTGATCAAGATTCCAAAGGGGGAGGTAAGTGTCCATAGCAATGACACTTACATAGAGTTCAACAAACTTTATCCTAAGTCTAAGTTGAAAGGGTGGAAGGACTCTAGTAAGGTCCAAAAGAGAAGGTAAGTGTCCATAGAAATAGCAATGACACTTACATAGAGTTTACAAAACACTAACCTAAGGCTAGGTTAAAAGGGGAAAGTGAATGCTCATAGCAATAACACTCATATAGAGTTTAAAAATTCTAATCCTAAGGCTAGGATGAAAGGGGTTGATGATTCTAACATGGTCAAGGGGGGAATTGTGGTAAGGCTAAGCTACCTATGACTTAAAGTCAAGAAGAATACATTTCCTTTGGATTTGGGAACAAAAGGGAAAGAATGACGAAGGCTAAGAAGCTCACATCACTTCGGGATAAAGTTCAAAGTACACATGAACAGAGATGATATTCAAGCATGATATCAATTGACATTCAACAAGCATGTATAAGTTAAAGCATTACTCAAACATGGAGAAGGTTCACAAGACATGTATAAATCAAAGCATTACTTAAACATGGATAAAATTTAACAAGACATGAATAAGTCAAAGCAATACTTAATCATGGATAAAGGTCACAATTTCAAACTATCATGGACAAGTCAAAGCATTACTTAATCATGAATATAATTTAAAGTTCAAACAAAACATGTATAAGTCAAATAATTACTTAAACATGGATTCAAGATACAAATTTAAACTAAACATGTATAAGTCAAAACATTACTTAATCGTGAATACAATTTAAAGTTCAAACAAAACATGTATAAGTCAAAGCATTACTTAAACATGATATCAAAGTAACAAGGCAAAGACATTCATACATGATATCTAAGCATAAATATGACACTCAAACATGGTATCACAAACATAAACAATGACACTCAAACATGGTATCAAAGTAACAAGGAAAAGACATTCATACATGATATCTAAGCATAAAGATGAAGATATTCAAACATGATATCTAAACTTGATAATGACACTCAAACATGGTATCATAAACATAAACAATGACACTCAAACATGGTATCAAAATAACAAGGCAATGACATTCATACATGATATCTAAGCATAAAGATAAAGATGATAAATGATGCAAATATTGACTGAAAGTTCCTTCAGACATATTTAAAGGTAACTTCCACTGGGTGATGACAAGTGCAAAAATTGACAAAAAGTTCCTTCAGACAGATTTAAGGTAAATTCCACTGGTGGATGATCAGTACAAAAATTGACAAAAACCAGAACTGCACCTTAAAGTTTCTACCAAACTTCCATCAATCATAACTTCTCCATTTTTCGGCGAAATCAAAAGATATAAAAAAGCAAATTGCTTAGAAAAATCCCAGGAATTCAATAGTATCAATCTCACAAGCTAAAACTCATTGTGCAAGTCACACCAAGTTAAAAACCAGAACCGAACCTTAGTTGTCAAACAACAAAAACTTCAGATATAAACATGTTAAAGTGCAAACAGTAGCAATCAAACACTAAGCACATTATTATCTACATTTTTGCTTCACATACCATTCATAAATGATGCATGCACAAGAGTTTTAAAGAGTGAGATGCTTACCTCTTGGAGAAAGTTCAAGGCCTCTTCAATGAAGTTCCATAAGATAAATAGAAACCATATATGCCTCCTTGAACCCTTTAAATGATGCTTGAGCAAAGAGAGTAGCCAGAAACTTCTTGGAATATCTTACTTGAAGGTTTTGGCAAGACGAGCAAATGGAATGGTTGATGGTGATATGGCTATTACAGAAGTTATTAAATGGTTGGAACAAGTTATAATTAGTGTATGGAAGTGATTTATGGAGTTTATTTGCAAAGAGCATGAGGGAAAAGTATTTGGCATGAGATTTTGCAAAAATAGAGTATTCTTGCAAAATCTGGTGGGTGAGAGAATATAGAGACTTTGAGAATGAGTTTGTAAGGTTTTTGTGTGTCTTTTGAAGCATAGAGAGCACCTCTATTTATAGGAAAAGAGTGGAGAAAAGCTCTGGTCACAATAGTTAGGTTTGAAGGTTTTGGCTTGGTTGAGAATGAATGGTAAGTTTCATAAAAATATGGACTTGGTTCAAGTAGTATCATAGGGTTATTCAGAAGATTTTCTTACTGATCCTATGAGGTAGTGTGATCTGTAACATCAGCATGGCTCAAGTATGATTTTATGCATTAAAGCTTGCTTGATCAAAGTAGCAAAGTTACTTTATGCAAAAATGGCCAAAAGAGGTATATCTCTTGGACAATGATTCAAATTAGTGTGTAATGCACAAAAGGTTTGTGTGAAACTCTGACTAAAGAGAGGTTTGCAAGATTTGAGACCCTTAATCAAGGGATTTGTGGTTTTTTAGAAGGTTTTGCATAAGAATGTTTTATGAAAGTGACTTAGAAATCAAGTTTGGAACCCAAACTTCATCTCTTCGATTCTCCCAGCTCACAAATGCTATGGAGGAGTTCTTATACTTTTTGAAAAGCCCCAAACATGCTCTACAACTTTTATGTTTGATGAATTTCCTGAATCCCAAGGGATCATGGTGAAAACTGCCTCTAAAGATTGGTATTTTCAAATAACAAAATCTGCCTTGAAAATTTTCTAAGTGTGGGAAGACTTTTTTTTAAACTTGATGGCTCCATAACTCAAAATCTAAGCACTTTTTGGAGATGGACTCAAAATGACAAAGTTGTAGTATGTTGTGAGGGCTTAAATTTGATCTTTGGAACACAACAATTGGAAGTGTAGATTGAAAGTTATGATTCTTCAAAGTTGGCACCAAAACTAGGATTTTTTCCTATACTTAGAAAAAATTCAAGTTCCTCAACTTTACCTCTTTTGCAAGAAACCATTCAAAACTTGATTTTTCATGCTCAAACTCATCGACCAAACATGTCTTGATGAAATTTGACTTGATGACCTCAATTTTGACCAAAGAATCTAAAAGTCACAGGGTTGACTTTGTCAGATAAAGCTTATGTATCAGATGAATCCAACTGTGTGATCTTCAATGATCTTGCATTCTTGAATCTTTCAAACATCATGGATGGACTCCAAGGATGTATTTGAGTGTCTTGAACCATGTCTCAAGGCTTGGGATCATGCTTTGATCAAAAGTCAAAGGCACAGTTGATTTTTCCAAGTAAAAACCCTAATTTGGGACCAGATGAAATTGAGCTTCAAAGCACTTGTAATAGGACCAATTTGCACTTAATTCTTGATGAAGAGAGACATCTTAAGTGCATGCCCACTTGGTAGGTTAATGATCAATCCAAAACATTGATTGATCAAATAAAGATTCTCTTGATTTTCTTGAGGCAAAACCCTAATTCAGATAAACTCAAACAAGAACAAATTTGAATAATATTAAGGTTAGCAATGCAATGCTTCATGTTCTTAGAATGATGATGAAATTTAGGGTCAAATTTTGAGATATGACATATCTCAATATGGATCTAAAAAGTGATGTTTAGGGTGCATTTAAGTTTATGAGAACTCTTACTATAAGTAAGTATTTTGTATCCTCTTTTGAACAAGTTTGAAATGTTTAGTGAGCTATATCGCCACTTTTGCTTTTTAGATTAGAACCTTAATTGAATCCTATCAATGATGTCCTCACCATTGTGACGATTCCTCGTTGCCTTCTCATTTTATTAAATTGTGGCACCCTTCCTTTTTTATCTTCTCCGTCTCATTCATGTTATTGTTTTTTATTTTCCTTTTATGTATCACTCTGTTGAAAGGACTCACTTGATTAAATCTTTGTTATATTTGGAAGCATATTTCTCCTATATCAATATGTTTCCTTAATATGGAGGAAGTTGACTTCACATAAGATGAAGATTTTACCAAATGGATTCGTCACACACAATAACAAGTTAAAAGGGAAAAAGAATAAAACCATGAATGAGTTAAAGAAGATAAAGAGAAAAGACACCACAATATTAAAGATTGACAAACTAAAGAGATTCACCACAATGGAATAGAATCCATTGATAAGATTCAAGCAAGATCTAATTCATTAAAAAACAACTTTTTTACCATTTTCATAAGCGAAAAAACTTAATGCACTTTAAAATTAATATTAAAAGAGCATTTATAAAAAATCATAAATCTAAATAAGTCATAATTAACACTCCTCTCTAGACTCATAATCAAATTATATATAATACTATTTTTAAAATAGTTGTTAAAATATCTTTATAAATATTTACATAAAAATTAAAAAAAAAATTACATAAAAAACAGTGAATAAACACCGACAATGCCACTCATTTCCACACTACGTGGGAGTGAATTTAATGTTCCTAACAAATATATGTATATCCGCAACTGTAAAAGCTAAATAGCTTCCTTTGCACAACTATATAATTGTTTCCATATACTCATTCACTTAAACACACAAACACCACTCATATTATAATTCATTGTTTCATTTCTTGCTTCAATGCCATCCATAAAACTCTTTACTATGAATATATGTGTATTAATATTAGTGTTGGTTTTAGGTTTGTGGAGTACTAGTAAGGTTAAAGCTGATCCTCAAGTACCTTGTTACTTCATATTTGGTGACTCTTTGGTGGATGATGGAAACAATAATAACCTCAATTCTTTGGCAAAAGCTAATTATCTTCCTTATGGGATTGACTTTGAAGGGGGTCCAACAGGAAGGTTCTCCAATGGAAAAACTACTGTTGATGTTATTGGTAAGTTTAATTTAAGTAAAATTAGTTAATTCTTATTTAAGTTTTTTTTAATTAAATTATAAATCGATATTTATATGCCGCACCGCACCGACTTAGTTTTTGAAGATTTAGTTCAACTATGATAAAATAATTAGATATTATATTGACTAAGTTTAACGATGACAAACATTTATAAAATCCTATTTAACTTTAATTAAACCATAATAAATTTTAAATTGTGTCCAGTACTCTGCTTTGATGGCCGTAAAAACCCTCAAAAGAACAACTTCGTGTATAATTGAGTGAAAGAAACATAAGTATAAGGACTATGTATTTTGTTCCATTCCTTTTCAATTAATTGTTCATTCTAGCTGTGTGTTTGTGCCTACACTAGTTTGAAGAACATGGAGTTGGTGTATTTCATTTAGTATGCAATTTAAGACACTCATATGGTATATGTCATACTTTGATGAAGACATTTATTTTGTGTCGGAAAATTTGTCATTGATTTATTCAACACCAATAAATTAAATGTATGTGGTACTATTTTTTATCTAAAATTAAAAAATTAGTGGTCGAACTAGAAAGTTATTGATTGAATTATATGACTTAATCAAATATAATCGGATGATTATGTCACATAATTCTGTCTTGATAATAAAATTGCAAAGAGGTTAAATAAAATATGGTTGATTAAATTTATTTTCTATATTTTTTATTTTAAATTTCAAGGAAGAAAAAAACAACAAACATCAATCTTTCTATTTGTAAAAGTTTTCAATTTATCAATTTTATTGAACCGATTCACACTACTTTTCACTAGTTTGTTTATATAGTCGATTCAGTAGTCAGTTTGTATTTGTTGAATTAGCCTTTTTAAGTTATTTTTAAAACAGTATCCCAAGCTAATTTTTTATGAATTATATATAATTAATATTTATTCATGTTAAATAAAAATTTTAAAATTTTTTAAAGGACAACATAAAATAATTTGAAACACATTTTCATAATTTTATGTTGAAATTTAACAGCCGAGCTCTTGGGATTTGATGGATACATATCTCCCTATTCAACTGCTAGAGATCAAGAAATACTCAAAGGAGTTAATTATGCTTCTGCAGCTGCTGGAATTAGAGAAGAAACTGGACAACAACTAGTACCATTTTTTCTCTATGCTAATATTTTATTTTATTTTGCAAAACTTAAAATTATATTCAAAAATATATTTTATTTCTAAAATTGTCCATATTTTTTTATATTTTGTAGGGAGATCGTATTAGTTTTAGTGGGCAAGTACAAAATTACCAAAAGACAGTGTCTCAAGTGGTGAATTTGCTTGGAGATGAGGATACGGCTGCAAATTATCTTAGCAAGTGCATTTATTCGATTGGATTGGGAAGTAATGATTATCTTAATAATTATTTCATGCCTGCTTACCCTACTGGGAGACAGTTCACACCACAACAATATGCTGATGTTCTTATTCAAGCATATGCTCAACAACTTAGGGTAATTAATTAGACTTTGTTTGTTTACTCTTTCTTCTTATTCAATTAGTTTCCATTATAATATAATCTAAACTACGGGATGGAAAAATGGATCCAATCATTTGAATATATCTATTTTGTAGGCATTTTTTCATAATAAACTAAGATTTTAAATCCGCGTTCTTTAATATGTTTGCCTCATCTCATCCCACTTTTTTGAATTTTTGCGGGCACGGAGGACATTACATTATTTATTGCAAGTTTTATATTTTAGAGATGCAATGTCAGCAGGTCCGCCCTCATTTTTTGTGGGGTGGGCCATTGCTTTAGATCTGCCCTCATGTATTTTTGTAGAGCGGGCCAATACTTTAGGCTTGCACCCTCGTTCGTTTTATTCCATTTTTTCTAAGATTTTACGGGATTGTTTTAAATGGAATGACATGTCTGTTTGCCATCTCTATCGATAGTGGTAAGAATTTGACTTTTAAAATTTAACAAAACATAGTTCACAATTGTCAAAGTCGTCTTAAGTTTTTAAAGATTTTGCGTAGGTTAGACACGATCTATCTATGACAAAATAAATAGGAACTTTATTTTGTCACGATTTAACAACGGCAAATATTTTATGAAATATTTTTAGTTACAGTGTAACTTTGTCAAATTTGGAATCATGTACACGTCCTTAAAGACAACATTAACAATTAGAAAATGATAGATAATATCTGTATTAGAAATGTAATTGTTTTTCTGTTTTTGATTTAGATTTTGTATAATTATGGAGCAAGGAAAATGGCTTTATTTGGGATTGGACAAATAGGTTGCAGTCCAAATGAATTAGCACAAAACAGCCCAGATGGTACAACATGTGTTGAAAGAATAAATTCTGCAAATCAATTATTCAACAATGGATTAAAATCTCTGGTTAATCAACTCAACAATGAACTTAATGATGCAAGATTCATTTATGTAAATGTTTATGGTATCTTTCAAGACATTATAAGCAATCCATCATCATATGGTAATTATTTTCTGCCTAAATCATTATGTATAAATATTTTTCACAGATATTTTTCATAACTATCAACTGAGTTGATTTAACGAATGAAATTCAGATGTATTTAACAATTTTTTTTCTCATATTATTTCTTCCTAATTTTGCAGGTATAAGTGTTACAAATGCAGGATGTTGTGGTGTAGGAAGGAACAATGGTCAAATTACATGTCTACCCTTTCAAACTCCATGCAATAATAGGAATGAGTACCTATTTTGGGATGCATTTCATCCAACTGAGGTTGGCAATACTGTAATTGGTAAGAGAGCTTATAATGCTCAATCTGGATCAGATGCTTATCCTATTGATATCAATCGTTTGGCTCAACTATAAAGAAAGTGTTGTAATGGTGATATATTGGTTGTGGCACTTTACTAGTGTTGTAAAATGAGTTGTTTATTTTAAAGGTGTGTACGAATTTAAGTGTAATTTTGGCATAAATTTTGTTGAGATTTTCATGTTGATTGTATAATGATAATTATTATGGATGAAACTTTCATTCGAAATGAATAAAATGCAAGGAGTTATATGCTTTCAAGTTTTTTCTTTTAATTTCTTTTTTACATTGGTTGTGTCTAAGTCGATATTGTTAAACCATCCGCAACTGACTAGGATAACCTTAAAACAAATGAGGAGTTCGTTTTGGATGCAAGGTTGTTAGAGAGTCCTTACAACACCTATTTTCACCGTGAAAAGTATACTTCTTAGTTCTCATTTTGCTTTCTCTCAGGCATTAATAGATGCTCTTTATAAGGTGGTTGCTGATCTGGGATGAGTAGGTGTTTGGGTTCGGTTGTTACTTCTTCCTTGTTGTACTTTACAAGTGGTTAAGCCTCCGAATAGGTAGGATCGCAGGTCTGAAAATCAGAAGTCCATGCAACAACAACAACACATTTTGGAGTGTTTAGCTAGTTGGAGAGATGCAGATTGTAACACCCCATTTTTTAAATTATTTATTTAACTGAATTTATGCTTTAATTATTTATTTAAATGAATTTCTAATGCATTGGATTGATGATTTGGTGTTTTGGCATGTTTATGCTATGTTGGGCTTGGTAGAAAGTGTTTAGTTATTTAATTAAATAATTAGATAATTAAATAACACTAAAATTAAATAGAAAATAGAGGTTTTAGGTGAAAAGTAGAAACTATGAGGAAAATATGGTAAGTGGTGAGAGTTATAATAAGTTAGGGTCAAGGTACAATTATTAAAAGATTAAATTAGGTTTTTAATAAAAAAAAAAGGATTGAAAAACCTAAGAGTGGTCAGTATGTATTATTTTGGGACAAGAAGCAAAGTGGGAACAAAGGTTTAGGAGGAAATTGCCATAGCCAAAGCTTAGAGTTGCTGCTAGAAATCCAAGGTAAAGGGGGATTACTCTAAATATAGTGTTAATTGCATGATGGGTAGGGAGAAGTCCTTAATCTCCATTAGGTTTTTTCCTATTTTCTTTCGTTGTTGAATGTTTGATGATATGGATGAAACTATTATGATAACATGATGTGATTGTTGTAATTATCCTGAAATTCGTGTGATGATTTACCATGAAAATTAGATGTTTGTATTCATAAAAGTTGTATGAGTTATGTTCATATAGTTAGCATTAATATGATGAATAAAATGTTAAAAGTTGTGACGAATTGATGAAATTGTGTGTTAATCGATAGGTGTATGATGTTGTAATAATAACATGTTATTTATATGATGTTTATGATTGATTTGAGGGTCTGGGTTGGAAAATCGGAGTTCTGAACTGAAATCCACAGCAAAACATGAATTCTTCTTCTGTAACACAGATGATAGGCATTATTTGCGTGACTACCTAGTCGTCTTACGCCTTTGGATGCTGACAGACATCAGCAGTCTGGAGGTGAGACCATCATGGTCTCCAGGCAAACGTTGAGCCTTGTTGGTCGTCACATAGGTAACGGTTAGGGTAAAAGGGGAATGACGAGCATCACCCAGGTGATGGGGTGCCCGTCATCGTGTTAGTGAGTGCGTTATAGCTTGCTGAGTTGGATTTTAGGTGTTGTCCAATCGTACGGTCGATGTTTGGCTGTTGTTTGGTGTGTTTTGATGAATTTGGGTTGATTAATTGAATTGTTTGATTAATCTAATGATGCTGAATTATAATAATGTTGAGATATTTATGTGATGAACATATAATTGAGATTGTGGTGCATAGTCCAACTGTGGGGACTAGTTTGATATTGTTATTTACAATTAGATGTTGAATTGTAAATCTGTCGTTGAGTTGTTGTGATTGTGAATTATATTGTACATGCATCATATGTTATCATGGTTGTGAAAGAGGCGAGTCACAAGTTCAAATGTTGGGACTAATGATTTGTCCAGCGCATAGATGAGGGGGCTCGGGGTTCAAATGTTGGGACTCATTTCATATGAAGAACCTTTGTTGAGTTGGTACCACATGCATGAGTCGAGTCGATGTTGCATTGCATTACATAAAGGTTTTGCAGATGAGTTGTTTTTGGTATTATTGAGTAATTGTTGTATTGATTTATGTAATTAAAATGTATGAATGTTGAGGTTTTTCCTTTAGGCTACCCTTGCATTCTTTGGCATCACTATATATTTTGAGCATATTCTCACCCCCATTGTTATGTTGTGATGTTATGTGCTCTTCTTTGGGGTACATAGAAGCAAGTAGATGAGTAGCTGCTTTAAAGATGAAAGATAGCGTTGAAGCTATTATACCTTTATATTTTATGCGTTTTAGATTATCGTTTCTCTGATTTGTAACACTGGGTGGGCGAACGTTTTGTTTTGTTTTATTCTAAGTTATCGTTGCGAGTTTAAATGTTATAACTCCTGGTTTTGAGTTGCTTTGATGTTGAAGGCATATTTCGCTGATTGAGTTTAAGTTTAAATAAAAGTCATATTTGAACTTATTTGATTTAGTAGTCATTTTCAATAATTAATTCCGCTATGATGAGCCTAAGTAAAGGCGGACATGTGATGACAATTGTTTTAAATTAAATGTTTTATTTTAATAAATGTTATAGAGCATATTTAATGTGAAGAATGTGTGACATCCTTTGTGAAATAGTTGTTTATAATTAATGTATTCCGTATAATTTCAAGTGGGGGGTCTTAGGGTGTTATATTAGTGGTATTAGAGTAGGTCGATCTATTTGGCCAGGTTTTTGTCATGTTGTTTGTTCCCTAATATGCAACATGTGTATAAATACTATCTATGCGCGTTTCTTATAATATGTGTTTACTGGTGTGTAGAAATATGCTTGTAAGAATAAACAATCAAGCTATTGTTAATGCTCTGGAGGCGATGGCTCAGGCATTGCAGGGTCAGCAAAATCAGGCTGGCAATGAATTATGTGGATTAGGTAAGTTTCAGAGGAATAACTCGCTGACCTTCACGGGAAAATATGATCTAGAAAGTATGCATACATGGCTCAGAGAGATTGAGAAGATTTTTTTGAGTGATGGCTTACACTATGGACCGTAAAGTATTTTTTTGGTACTCATATGCTGTCAGATGAGGCCTACGACTGGTGGGACAATGCGCGTTTGAGAATGAAAGATAAGGGTACTAAGGTTACTTGGGCTATGTTCAAGGCTGAATTTTTAGGGAAGTGTTTTCCGGAGCACGTGTGCAGTAAGAAACAGATCGAGTTCCCAGGGCTTAAACAAGGGAATTTGACAGTTGCTTGGTATGTTACTAAGTTCGAAGAGCTGGTGGAATTTTTTCCACACTATAATAATGCGGAAGAAGAAGGATCAAAGTGTATCAAGTTCGAAAGAGGCTTGCGCCCCGATATCAAGCAAGGTATTGGATATCAAGAGATTTGTCGATTTTTTGTGCTAGTAAATAAGTGCAAAATATATTAGGAGGATAAAAGAGCCTGATTTGCTCTATGTAGGAGTATTAGTGATAAGAAAGGGAAGGACTAGAATCGTGGGAAACCTTATGGGAATCCAACTAATAAGGGAAAACAGAAGGCTGAGCAGAAATCTGCAGGTGGGAAAGATCAAAGGGGGGGAATGACTCCTACTTCTTTGAGATGTTTCAAATGCGGAGAGTTTGGACACCGCATTTCTGAGTGCAAAAGCACAACTATGAATTACTTCAAGTGTGGGAAGCCAGGTCACCAACCTACTGAATGTAAGAGTAATAATCTGACTTGCTATAATTATGGAGACCATGATCATTTTATTACTCAGTGCCAGAAACCAAAGAGGACTCAGTTTATAGGGGAAGTTTTATCTTTGTCTGGAGCAGAGATTACTGCATCTAATAGGTTGATTCGAGGTACATGTTTTATAATGGTATTCTATTGATTACTATTATTGACACGGGTGCAACACACTAGTTCATATCTGCTGAGTGTGTGAAAAGATTGAATCTGGAAGTGCCTACAATGAGTAGTAGCATGGTCATTGATACCCCGGCTAATGGTTTAATGACTACTTCATTGATGTGTTTGAATTACCCTTTGACAATTTATGGTAGAGATTTTGGGATTGACTTAGTTTGTTTGCCTCTTGTCATACCACAAAATTTGCCCTACTTTTTTTCAATTTATCTGGCTTATGGTTCAAAATCATCTGCATACATGGTCATCAATTCATTCAATTAGGCCATGCATTTAACATACCATTCACCACATTTTGCATAGCACAATCATTGGGTCATGGTTCGGTAATAGTGGATGCAATCAGTTTAAGCGGATTTTCAAGAAAAATATTATTTGGTGATTATTCGGGTTTATTTCCCATATTACATATGATATGGATCATCTCTTTATTCGAAATTCATGGTTAGTTGGGAAATTCGACCGATTATCACTCAATTTAGAAGTTTGCTTGGATTTAGAGAAAAAGGCAAAGTTGAAAATTTAAAGAATGTTTCATTCATTCACAGAAATTCATGGTACAATGCTTATCACTTGAAATACAAGTTGAAATAATGGATTACAAGAAAGGAGGATAAAAAATTACATCAATTTGGTAAAGTTGACTTTTTGGTCAAATAGTTGACTTTTGGTCAACTTTTGACCATCGACTCGATTTTGACTCCTGAATTTTCCTAGACCTACCCTATAAGCATTTGATCATGAGAATCATAATTCTTCATCAAAAATCAAGAACTTCATGGTTATGTTACATGATGCAAGTTTCCAACAATTTCCATCTTTCATGAAGCTTTATTACCATGACTTTATCTTCACTTTCTGATGTCGCATTGAGCCCATTCTTCCACCCCAATGCTTACTTTGCTGAAAAGAAGAAGATACACCAAATTAATCATCAATGTCATGGATTGAAATAATCCAAAATTCATCAAAAAGTCATGAGAAAAATTCTGCACTTAGGAAAATTTCTGCATTATAACCTTTGTTTTTTCAACATTTCCTAACTTTGTTTCAAGGCATTTCATACACACAAAAAATGGGAATTTGATCCACAACTTGCACCATTCAAAAGTGCTTATTTCGAACAACAAATCAATTCCCAAAAGGACTTAAAGATTGAAATTCTAGCACTCTAACACAAGTTAGTATTGATGTCCTCACATCATAACATAATTGCAAAAATATAAATAACACAGTCAATTGGTAACCTAATTCGGTGCAACATCACCTACATCTGGGGGCATCCAAGCCAGGAAGGAAATTCACTATGATAGCATTAGTTCAAAGCTAAACTCCCCTGTTTACAACTTCTTTCCTATTCACTACCTTGTGCAATTTCTACCTAGACACCCTCTAGATATGAGATCCCCTTCTCACTTCCTAATCAGTCATAATCCTAGTGACAATTCAACAACAACCAACAAATAGAAGTAGCACACTTCCAAGACAATACTTGATTTTGCTTAAAAGTTTCAACCAAGAACAATACACTCTTGCTTAAAAGCTTTAGAGTGGACAATTAACACTACATAATTAGTCTACCTCAATGTATCAAAAGATACAAAGGGTGACATATAAAGTCACACTAAAGAGACTCTCAAAACCTAAGATTCTAAAACCTCCCCTTAATTTACAAAAGTTAAAAGTCGTATCTTCATTAGGTTTAGGCCTTCTTTAAATAGTCTTCAGACCTCGTGGGCTTGGGCTCTTGAAGCGCAATTCATCAGGAATAGGCTTGGAATTATAAGCATAATCTCTTGCACAAAAATAGGAACAAAATACAAAGTTTCCTAAAAAGGCTCAACAATCCTTTTTAAGAAAACCATCATATTCTGACAAAACAGAATTTCTCATAATATCCCTCCCTGGATAGCGCATACGTGTGAATCAGAACACACTCAAACATAACACTAAAAATACCAAAATATTCATGCCCTAACTTTCTAGTATAACATGTCACAACATCATACTGAACATGATGTCTGACTGTCATGGTAGAACATCTGGTTTAACATCTTGCTAATCAGCATGTTGTTTTACCAAAATGTTGCTAATATAAAAACCACAGAGCTTACAAAGATATAAGATGATTAAAAAAAAATCCAATTCCAAAACCATTAAAAATAAAGGCAAATCAAAGCATAAATTCAAGTATTTTCAAGTTCTAAGTCTATGACCATTCACCTTACCCCTAAACTTGGTACTTATACTAAACTCAAACATGTCTTTCTTCTAGCTTAGTGTTTTAAAAACTAGATCGAACCAGCCGGTCTGACCAGTCAAACCGGGAACCGAAAAGGTCACCGGTATGGTCTGATTGCTGGATCAAATATGCTATTGAACCAGTAGGAACCGAACTGAACTGGTCAAAACTGCTAAAAACCAGTGAACCGGCGATTTTGGAAAACCGGCGGTTTAAATGCATGTCTTTTTTTTCTTCATAATAACGACGTTGTTTTGATAATTTATTTTTTTAAATAAAATTAAAATATAAGTAGACTTTATTCAAAACTTATTTGGAATAATTTTTCTTCGTTTCTAATCAGATATTGTTCAAATTTTATTTGGATTTGTATTTTGTATTATTTTGTCGTGTGTGATGACTACGTCAAGAGTTTGAATTTAAAGAATGAACTTGTGAAATTATGATATTTTGAAATTTTGTAGGTGTTGCGATATTTTTTAGAGACTGAGTCATCCAGTTCGACCGATTTATTAAATATATAGTTTTTTTATAGAGATCGATTTATTCAGTCGAGTTATCCGATTTAATCTGGTTTAGTCATGTGGTTCGACCAGTGACCCAACGGTTCGACCAATGAACCAGTGACCGAGTACCTTCACCGGTTTTTAAAACATTGTTCTAACTACCCTTAACTACCTATTTTAACACAAACTCATACATTTACCCATTTGCTCTTAACCCATCTAACCAACTTTAACTTCCTTAAAACTCACAAACTAACACAAAATCAAACCACTTTTTCATCAAACCTCATCCATTGATAACAATTAATCTAACGGCTAAGATTAGTGATCCGCAACTAACATTTAGATCAATTTCTAACCGTTGATAAAGTAATGACTTGGATCACAATCCAATGAACCACAATCAACCAAAAATTTATATAAACCTTCTCTTTTCCCAATTTTAGGGGTTTTTTAAAGAACCATTAACCATTTTCTTCAATTTTGCTTCTAACCAATTTCAACACTTTTTCACCATTTTCATCACCTTCACCAAAGTTTATCTTTATCCCCATTTTTAGGATTTCACATTGAAATCTTAAACTTGGTGGAACTTAGCAACAGTCAATTTCAACATTCATCATTCAAGTGGATTTAAGGATATTCAACATTCAATTTTCATCATATTAAACATTCAAGAATCATCAAATTCAAGCATATTCATCTATTTGCACCAATTCAAGATTCAAGGATTCATCACTTTTCTATCATCTTCTAATAACCAATATTCATTTCATCATCAAACAATGGATTATTGGAAGCATAATAAAAGGATTACCTCTTGAAGTTTTTCCGGTTTCGGTTTTTTTCTGCAAAATTTCAACACGCACCAGAGCAAATCTCGGCTCCGTTGGTAAGCCTTGAACTTTCACCACTTCCATGCCATTGCCATGAATCTTCTTGTGTGATTGATCTTGTTAATTGCATGTGGTAGAGCCATTAAGTTATGCTACTGTTTTGGATTAATTTGATCACAAACGTAGCTTAATTATTCAAGAATTCGCCATTAAAGTAGCATGAAAATGAACATAGCATAGTCTTCCCTATAGTCTAACAAGGATTTGCATTTAACATAGCAATAGAGTTGTAGTTGGTATAGCAATAGTTTTGACTTAGGCATAGAGCAAAACAACTTATTCAATAAGCACGTATTTACATCCACAAAACCATATTCAAGTAACAAAGAAAAATCAACATTTCAAGTATTAATTAGCATGACAACTTCTAATATAATTTTAGCATTGCATTAACATAGATTCAAACATACAATATGAAGCAACTTATTTGAAAAATCACTTTTTTACACTATAACACCAAAAAACCTCATTCATAACTTTAGTTTATAGTTGTTACTAGAATCTTAAAACCCATAAAAAAAACAAACATAAAATACTCTTATTTCATGATATTTTTTGGAAAAAAAAAAAGAAGAGATTTTTTACATTTACCTTCAAAGCCACTTTAATGGAGATTGGAAGAAAGGTAGGAGATAAAGTAAGAGTAAAAGCACAACTCATTATTGGAACCTGTTGCATACTGATGCTCTCTTTTTCTATCACACTTATATGTTGTATGGGTAATTATTATATTACACTAAGTGTAGAATAGCCCTATATTCCTAATATAGTATCTCATTGCTAAATAAGTATTTTGGTAAGAATTTTGAAAAGTGAGGCCATGAAAGCTGAAGATTTTGTGCGATACTATTGTTGCAGCAATTCGGTAACAGAATAGGGGCTTTGAAGAATCATAATCATATAATGGAATTAGTATGTTAATATAGATTAATAGTTAATATAGAATCAAATATTTAGTTTAATATAGAATTAATATATTAATAGTTAATATAGATTAATGGTTAATATAGAATAATATATTTAGTCTAATATATAGTTCACCACATTTCAATTTTATTATTATGTTAGTTTTAATATAATAATACATGTTAATACTTAGATCTTGATTAAGATTAATCAAATTAAATTTAAAAATTGTTCCTTTAAAAATTATCATAATCATTAGAGTTAATCTAGTTAGGTAATAAAAAGTAGGATTTTAATTCTCTTGATTAATTAGAATTAGATTAGATTTAATTAGAATTAATCTTGATCTCTTTATTTTTTATAGCCTTTAATTCACAATTCATGATAAAATGGCTTGAATAAATTCTTGCTTGCTTCATGATGGTTTGACCTTATATCTTGCATAATCCCATTTGTCTTGATTTAATTAATTGATTAATTTTCATTTAGTCAATGAATTAAATTAACGACTTTAGGACTATTTAGTCCCTCCTTTCAAACATTACATGATCCCTTTAGGACTCACATTCAATTGAGTGATCATAAGTCCCTTGATCACATGATTGAATTGAGACCTTTACACTTGCATCTGCCTTTAAGTCAATCTCAACTCAAGATTCACAATCAAAACCTTGAAGACAGAAGGACATCATGACCTGATCACTGTTGAGTTTCATCCTTCAAGCACACCTTGCCTCATCAAGACAAAATATTCTTCTTCAACACTTGTCAGTTACAATACATTCATGTGCGCCACGAGTCTTAAGCAATGGAGAATGATGAGAGGGATTAGTTATATCCTTGTCTAGAGTACATTTACGTAAGGTGTATAGGCCCTAGTTACTCAGAGTATTCGCCTCCATTCATAGACTTTGGTGCAATTCAAATCACCTAATTGACAAGTCTCATTTAACTCTTCAACACTTCGACAACTTGCACCAATAATGCACCCTCTCTTTGATCGAGTATCACACTCTCCTTGATACCCCCCACATCATGTGGATTAATCTTAATGGTTTTACACCATCATTAATTGCTGAAGCGGTAAAGCGGCAAGCAACAAAAAGATTTAGAAGTATTTTTCCGAGAATTTATCGTGTCCACAGAGATCGGTGATATTGAACTGCCGTTCGACAATTTAAATGTTAAAGAGTTTGGTTTAAAATTAGTTAAAGTAAAAGCAGAAAAGTATATATCAACATAAAAAGAATTCATTAATCAGAGAGAAGAAACTTATCCGGTATGCATATAATCCACTCCTCACAAACTTAAACATACCGACCAATTATACTCAACCTACAATACTCCTCAATATCATCCAGCATCGCTCACAACAGTGTTCATCTCTGACACAGAGCTGAGAGAACAACCGTGTTACCCTCGTCGACACTCTCGCACTCGACTCAAGATACAGAGACATTAAGTTCTGACACCCATAAAGATTGTTAGCTCTAAATCTGTCTCTAGCATCTAGAAACTAACAGATAATCATCCCTAATCAAAGTTTGTGATGTTTATCTCTAACACAACCCAAACCCCGAGCATAAAGCAAAAATCAAGGACAATCACCGATAAAGATTTGTAAAGCGGATTTTATACAACACCATGGGCGACAAATATACATGAGTTCAAAGTAAATACATATACAACAACCCAACAAAGAAGAAATACACAAAGAAGAAAAGAAATAAACCAAACATCTCGCAGATTCTCAGAGCCGATTGATGAGAAATCCACCCCGGATCCTCCGTGTGCAAGCTTCCATGTTGTTTTCTATCTAATTCTACTGAAAAATGAGTTTGATGGAGTTGGGAGCAAAAAACCACAAAACTATCACCTAAAAAATGAATGAAATGAACTTGTAGTAATTCAAAAATTCGTCAAGTTCGCAGTGCGAACTTTTATTCGCAAAGCGAACTCCAAAAATTTGCACTTAAGTGCCTCAGAACAGCTAAACCGCCTCTGCTTTTCTGCAGAAGTTCGCAATGCGAACTTTTATTCGCAAAGCGAATATTCGCTAGAAAGTTCGTAATGCGAACTTTGGTCCCTTTTTCTACTATCTCAATTCTGGGAGCATTCGCTGGGAAGTTCGCAAAGCGAACATTCGCTAAAAAGTTCGCAAAGCGAACTTGACAGCAAACCAGCCCTTATTTTGACCACAACTTTTGAACCGTAACTCGGATTGACGCACGGTCAGAAGCGTTGGAAAGCTTATTCAATGCTCTTTATGAATATGACAAGATATCCTTGCTTATATACCTACAAAAATGAGAGAAAATCAATTAAACTCAATGATATTTACACGATACGCAATATATACACTATAATATAAAGTAAACGTATTTACAAACAAAGCGGGGTTTATTCGAACGATATTAACAAAAAGTATCGATAAGTGCAACAAAAATTATATACAAAAATAGCCACAATTTGCACTTATCAAAATATCCCCAACTTAAACCTGTTTGTCCCCAAACAAGAATCAAGCGAACTTAAAAACACAAAAGCAATAACCAAAGAATCACGAATCAACAGGTTTTGAAAAACGGAAACAAATGAATGGTTCAAATGAAAAACGGTACACACAAAGTAAATACTTACCACTATACTACGACGATAACATAGTCACGAAACAAATGCGAAATACAAAAATCATGCCAAACATCCTAAAACAACACAAGTTCAAACGTGAATCACACCTAGCAAAAATAATCATCGGTAGATGAAAAACACAAAATGAGGTATTTTTCACTCACACAACAATCTTGCAAACAAAAGACTAAATTATGCAATCAACCAAAAATTCACATTGAACATACAAAGGCAAGAATCACAAGGGCTTTAAAGGTTGTAGCGTGGTCGGGTAAACAAACAAGGGGCAATTTTTAAAGGCAATTGAAATAGAAACTTGCCTAAACCTAAGGGAGTGATCAACTCACAAAGACTCAAACACAAAATTCCAATCAAATTCTTCCAAAATCCCAAGTGTTAACAACACACAATACTTATTTAAGACAATTATTTGAACTCTTTTTGTTTCCTTTCACAAGGATTTTCTTTTTTTTTTCTTTTTCATATTTTTCTCTTTTTCTTTTCTTTTTCAACCTCGTAGAAACCAACCAATGAGTAAACAATCATTCTCTCCCCAACTTGAATTCAACCACATCATCATGTGAATACTCCCTACTTTCTAAGGCAAGGTAAAAATTCATACAACAACACAAAGTTGAGGGTTCATGAAAAAACAATCAATCAAAATCCATACAAAAAGTGAATTCAATACTCATAGACAAGCATTAAGTTCAAATAACATGGATAATGATAGAAAAGCACAAAGGAGTTACGAATGATCACACGCTCACATGGTGAATGACTATTTGGTTAGGTAGTTGTGTTCAAAATGAAACAAAATGCATTAATCCTTTTCATGCTTTCATATAATCAACACAAACAAAAGATTAAGAATAATAAAATCTAGTTAGAACAAGAATGTTGATATTTCGCGCATATATGAACAGTGGAAAACTTCCTCATAAAAATGGTGGGAACTAAAGTGATTCACAACAAGAACAAGTATACAAAAGAATGAATGGCATGGAAGTTTGTAAAAAGCCTAAGTATCATGAATATGCTAAAGTTTAGAAAGCGATAAACACATACCTTGGACGTGTACAAAACTTAACAATATCATTACCATACATCCGCAAGTTGAAACGGTCAAACTTGGAATATCACCTTAAATTTCCTCATGCCACTCAAAACAAGCTTATTGACAAACACAAAAACTATTAATATAAACAAACTAAAAGACCGGGTGAAATTGGATTAAACAAGTTGTAAAGTGAGGATTTGAGAATTTTACGAACAATCTGAGTACAACTTGTTTAATGAAAGTTCACCATACTACCTAAGCTAGAATGAAAAAGTAATAATGAAACAAAAAACGATAAAACATGCTTGTTTTACGTCGTAAGCTCGATGCCTTTACTGTGCTTAGCTAGTAACTTCCTCCCTTCATGCCATGGTGATGCCTCACCGTGCAACCAAAAGCAAGTGTCCTAACCAAACACTTGAACAAACGTTACGGGAACAAAATATATACAACACTTGAACAAACACAATGGAAAATAAAAGCAAAATAAGTATCTATACAAGTATATATACAATATAAACAATTATGTACAAAGCTCCAAAACATTAAGACTATCGCAATGCGAGCCAATAAAAACACCAATCCCCGGCAACGGCGCCATTTTGTTGAAGCGGTAAAACGGCAAGCAACAAATAGATTTGGAAGTATTTTTCTGGGAATTTATCATGTCCACAGAGATCGGTGATATTGAATTGTCGTTCGACAATTTAAATATTAAAGAGTTTGGTTTAAAATTGGTTAAAGTAAAAGAAGGAAAGTATATATTAACATAAAAGAATTCATTAATCAGAGAGAAGAAACTTATCCGGTATGCATATAATCCACTCCTCACAAACTTAAACTTACCGACCAGTTATACTCAACCTACAATACTCCTCAATATCATCCAGCATCGCTCACAATAGTGTTAATCTCTGACACACTAAGCTGAGAGAACAACCATGTTACCCTCGTCGACACTCTCACACTCGACTCAAGATACAGAGGCATTAAGTTCCGACACTGTAGCGAGCGATTTTGGACGTGGTTCTTAAGCACTGTCACTCTTTGGGGTTACTACAGGTCGATTCATTTTTTATCCTATTAAGCTGATGAAGGAAGGGAAATAGATGTCTCCAACTAACCCTGCTTGCATACTGAGTTTAAACAGCGGTCTGTTAGGTTACAGATGCTATATGGTGATGGGGCCTCTTTCTTCTTACTTTGTTAAGGCTGAAATGACGGGACTATGCTATTGGTGGGATGTTAGGACTGATGCTTTTAGATTGATGTATGAGGGTACGGGATTTTGGGTTTTTTATTAGTGTGCTCGCTAAGATTTTTCTTGCAATCTTATGCCTACGTATTCCCGTTTACCGAAACAGGGAAATCAGAGTGATCGTAGTTCCTCCTATTCTATGGGAGGAAATGGTGTTTTGGTGTCTTGTTCAAAGCCCAAGACGTGAAGCTAAAAGTGATTTGTATCTTGTTCAAAGCCCAAGATGTGAAGCTGAAAGGTGTTGACTTTAGAGAAAATTTGCCATCTCTAAAGTGGTCTATTTGTCAGGGGTGACTGATTATAAAGGAGAATTACTTTAACCGGGATATGTGAATTCGACAATGCCATAATTTCCTTTATAGGGGGTTTTAACCTGAAGGAGAAGACTTTAACTCAGTGTAGAGCAATGCTATCTTTCCTTAGGAATTTCTCATGCTAAAAGAGGGACAGTGGCGTGGATGTAAATAATCCAGAGGCTTGCCGCTTACAGCGATTAGACGAAGGAAAAGGAGTTGTTGATGTTTGTATACTGCGAACGAGGCACAGATTTTGATGCTAAAAGGTTGATTGTCTCAACCGGGGTTTTCTTATACAAAGCCTAAGAGGAGGCTAGTGGCCCAACAAGAGGGTCTTTTATACTCAACAAGAGAGTGATTTGTGTCTTGTACAAAGCCCAAGACAGAGGCTGAAGAGGGTTGACTCTAACAGAGAGTCTTTTATACTCAACAAGAGAGTGTTTTTGTATCTCGTACGAAGCCTGAGATAGAGGCAAAAGGAAGTTTTGACTCAACAAGAGAGTCTTTTTGTATCTCGTACGAAGCCTGAGATAGAGGCTAAAGGTAGTTTTGACTCAACAAGAGAGTCTTTTTGTATCTCGTACGAAGCCCGAGATAAAGGCTAAAGGAAGTTTTGACTCAACAAGAGAATCTTTTTGTATCTCGTACGAAACCGGAGATAGAGGCTAAAGGAGTGCTGTTTCAGTTGAGTGACAGGTGTAACACCCTAATTCCCATCGCGAATAAATAATACATAATTATATCAGAGTAACTAAAAATTTATTTTTCAGACAGAAACAGGGATGCCACATTTAAAGAAATAAAATACAATCCCTACTCAATTGTTTTTGATACATAACACACAAAGGAATAATCCACCAAGGGAAACTTTTACCAACGAAAGTAAGATCAATTATGGAATAAAGCGGACAGATCCATAACTGACTTGTTTTACAAAATAAATGGTTTTATACACCAAAATATTCACAAGGATAAACAAAACAACATAAGCGTTCCCCGACTCCCGTGTTACGTATCAGAGCAGACACCAAAGACCCAAGCAAACTGAAGATCTAACTCTTCCACTTGCCTCCACTCCTTTAAAGCTGACAATCTGCCCTATGCCATAAAAAGCATATTCTAGCAGAAGGGTGAGAAAAACAATCATAATATAAATGCATATAATTATGTACTACAACATAAACATATAACACATATTCTCACCACAACTCATCATATATCACAATATAGATATATCATCAAGCATATTCATTATGCATACATTCACCATTATCATCATTCCACATAAACATACATATTATGTCTACTATGTCACAATCATCACATCTCACTCAATATATATCGCAAGGCATATATATATATAAAACCAAGCATATTCCTCATAATTCTTATCATTCCACATCAACATATACATATATATGTTTATTCATCAATGCACAAATACAATGATGACAAATGCAACTCATAGAGACCGACTCACAACTCTATGCAGATGCATGCGGTACCGACTCATCACCCGAGCTTAATTGAAGAACTCAATGGAAATATCCTCCCTGTCGGGCCTACGATATTTCCCCATCGCTCATACCATCATGGCATCCGATGTTTCTGGATTGTTCACGCAGACACAATCCGATTGCTCAAACCCCACAAGGGCACACAATCATTCTGAAGATTCCCACGGAATCAAGTGTAACTCATCGCAACGATTACACCCATTGACTACGCAATGTTCAGAGGATCCTCAAATGATCATTTGTGTAATCAATCACTCACACCCAACAGGGACGCGATATTACACCCGATTCTCCACGAATCGCGACACATGAATGCATGTCATGATGTTTCTCATACAAAATGACCACATACACTCATGCAATGCACACATATTTCACAATATAGTCATGCATTCATCACATATAATCCACATACATTCACATCAATTGTATAACAACATACACAATTATCCAAACAATTCAATTTACGGTTCACCAGAAAAGTCGGTTAAAAGTCGACAAAACACACTATTCAGACACCATACATCCATCACCAATACATATCAATCATGCACAATATTTTATCACATATACTCACGTCATATAACAGCACACAAGCTATACGTTACATATCAAAAGCATGTAGCATGATAACACATCATTTGCACACCAATACGACGGTAAAAATCCAACAATACAACACTTTTTCAAATTCACGACTTAAATAAATCATATACTGACCTCCAACCCATTTTTATTAGAAAGAATATTTCATAAGCTTTCCAACGCTTCGAACGGGGGTCAAAACGGATTTACGGATCAAAAGTTACGATCGAAACAATTTTAAAAGAAAAACCTACAGCAGGCCTGACACGGCCCCCGTGTTGTGGGACACGGCCCGTGTCACTCAAAAACCCAAATTTCACATTTTTTTCATGTTTCCACCCTCCCTAGTCAGTGGTCTGACACGGCCCCCGTGTTGTGTGACATGGGCCGTGTCAGGGCCCAGAAAATGCATTTTTCATCGTCGGAAGCCTTCCGGACCTCCGATTTCGATTCCGTAAAAAGCTACGATCTCAGAATTCAACGTACTACAATATTTTCACCATTAAGAAGCCATCCAACACATTTTCCATTTTTGAAATATTTTAAAACATAATTTTATCATTGAATTCTAAATTCGAACTCGATCGAAACCGCGGAAAAACACGCAAACAACCATTCCCGATTAATTCCTATCCTTACCCGATTAAATATCAACCTATACCAATGTTACCAGACATATCCAAACACTTTTACTCAATCACAACATATTTTGCACAAAAACATTAACATATATCAAAAACTCAAAAGTTATAAATTCAACTCGATTCAATCAAACGATCACACTAAATCACGACCCAACACCCCTCGACTCTACTACGCGATTTATTCCGAATTTCATCCGTGAAAACATCAATTTCTAACCATTTTTCTCATTTCGACCTATATTTGGACAACCAACCATATTTCCACACAAACATACATAATCATACCCAAATATAGTATAATCGAGTTTCGCACCCTTACCCGATAAATTCGCGTTTGAAAAGTCGGTTGAATCGGTTCCTAAATCCCCAAGTTTTTCCTCTTTTTCTTCTTCTCTTTCTCTTCTCTTCTTTTCTTCTCCTCTTTCTCTCTATTTTTCTGTTTTTTTCTTTCTTTTCTCTCTTTCTTACTACTTTCTATTTTTATAAAAATCAAAATATCTAACCACCCAAAAAGACCAAATTACCCCTACGCTCAAATATCTCCCAAACGCTCTCAAAATGTGATAAAACATAAACAGCGATGAAATGTATTTCGGGAAATAAAAGTTGAAAAGAAAAATATAATTTAATGCAAATATTTTACCTATCAGAGAAATTAACCAATTAACTCTATTAGCAGATAAAATACAATAAATTCACACATTTCACAAAATTCACATAAATGAAATAAATAAATACAATTAAACAAATCGGGGCGTTACAACTCTCCCCCACTTAGACATTTTCGTCCTCAAAAATCTCACCGATACGAACAACTCCGGATACGACTCTCGCATCCGACCCATAAACTAACATGCCCACAAAAGGCACCCCACGGATAACACAACAGGCAAATCACCTTGCTAACCACAACTACAACAACGACACAACGATGATGACGACTAGAACGACAAGATGCAATGCCCATACAATGCACTTGACGACCAACTCACAACTCAAGGAAAACCACGATACCAACACACAGGTTCACTCTAGAACCGAAACACAACAAGATCGTTACCATTACCATAGATAACACTCCCCTAATTCCCCACAAGGAATTAGCCACACACACTCGAACCATCACGATGGAAACGAGGCAACAACACAAACAAGAACACAAGTTCCACGACACAACATCGATTCCACAACCTCTACAAAACCAGAATACCAACATCCTTGTCACACAACCTTATTACAACAATGCTACGATTCCCAATCGAACATATAACCAAAACATCCATCTACATAGTAGCCCATGAATAATATTTAAACCTTTCACCTAACACTTCCATTCTGAAACGCCCAATGGTCTCATCATTCCTACATGTTCTCAATGTTCAACCTATGAACTCTTATAAGTCACACATGCATATACGAATCCTGCCACCTCACGTTTCCGTTGCACACTCTGATTACTCGTAACCATCAAAACTATCAATTTCACGTCCAAAGTCTAACTCTTTCTCATATTCGCCAAAAATCACTGTTCACTTTAATATTACCAACCTCACACTCTCCTGTGTTATCTCATACACCATACACAAGTCTCGGAATTGCTCAAATAATTCTAACTCCCTGACCATCAAAACAGACATGCATAGAAACTTCCGACTTAACTTTTCAGGCACAACAACAGCTTTTCCCTGAAGGATAATCCAAGCCAAATTCATAACTCATCACGAACTCTAACCATCCTTGTTGTCTCATACTCTATTCCTTTAGACCAAACAAGTACTCAATATCCTTGCGATTACCAAACACTTCGAACCTAGAACCATAAAGATAATACCTCCAACTATTCCAACACAATACCACCGCAACCAATTCCAAATCCATAATAATACAGATCCTTTTATAAATCCTCAATTGTCGTAAAGCATAAGCCACGACTTTACCCTCTTGCATTACCACGTTGACTAAACTCATCAAAGACACATCACGATACCCCACAACCGGTTTATTAGGATCACACAAAATCAAAGCTGAAACCGTAGACAACTTCTACTCCAGCTCACCAAAACTTACTCACAACGAACATCCAAACAAACGACTCACCCTTTGCAAGTCAACTGAGATACCAGAAGTACGAACTTAACAAAGTCTTCCATAACCTGTAATAACAACCAACTGAGTCCAAAAGTTTCTAATCTCCTTAACTAACTTCAGAGCCTCTCATGTAGAACTACATCTACTTCCGATGGATCCATTAACCATACTCTCATCTGAAATAACATTTCCAAGAAACTAACCCTTTTCACCCAAAATTCTCATTCGAATAACTTAGCATAAAACTTCGTCTCTTTTCAACACTTGTAATTCAAATCTCAAACACTTTACTCATTCTTCCTCTGAGTTTATAACAAATCCAAATATCCTCAATCGAAACCACTACGAACTTATCCAATTAAATATGGAAGATACGATTCCTCTACTCCATAAACATTAGAGACGCGTTACTAACACCAAATACCATCACTGTACGTTGCAATTCCCAACCAAAATCCAAAAGATATAAATCCTTAAAGTTTTTGCAAAACTTTTCACTGGGTAACTGATTACTCACATACAAGCTTAACCGAGTAAATAACAACCTATTCCGAGGATAACAAACCTAACCAGTCACATTAAATCGATCAAAGCCTCAACTCACACAATTCACCACTCTTATCAAACATTCCAAACAATTGTAATTCACTCAAACTCAACCAAACCATTCTAGTCATCTGTTCATGAAAGTGGACACTTATTCTCAATCATTACCTTATTCAACTGTTAGTAATCCATACCCAATTTCTTCTCCTGACCGTCCAATTCTGCAATTCCAACATGTATCAACAACCAACCAAAAAGAATTCTCAAACACAATGTTACATCCACCCACAAGGGTTTCCTCACAATTTCCATTAATGCCTTAAAACTCCAAAGACTCCAAACCCACCAGAACTCTAAGTTTGTTGTCCATAGTCTCAATACCATTATACTTGTTATTCCATTCCATCATCCTTCCTTTTGTTACCAACAATACTAGAGCTCTCTAAGACAACACCTTAATGTTCCATCCAAAAACACATCTGAAAACTATGCCCAACTGACGGCCCATCCCTGCGACTTCCTGCCAATTCCCAGAACACTACCATCATAGACAAAACAAACATCTTATTCCCATCTACTAAGAGTTTCCTACTTACTTAGCAGATATAAACCTCAACTATTCACCTTCGTCCAATTAAGTTCAATCTCTACTCTCTGAGAAGCAGTCCTTAAATAAAACCCAATCATTCTCTCTCAATGACTTCCCAACCTGACCAACATATTAAAACCTCTAATCCGTCTCATCTTCCGATATTAGCATCTTCATCGACTCATCAAAACAATCTGTAATCATCTCCTTAAATTCCAAACAACTCATTTCACACACTATCAAAGCCGAAAAGACCCGCCTATTCCATCCAACATAATTTCCGTCTGCTATCAACAAGAGATTAAGGGTGATCAGTTCCTTAATTTGCCAATAGACAGTCGACAATCATGATGGGGCATAAACCGTCTTTACCAAACTATAATAGCCTTTCTTGCATCCCATACACAAAACTACCTAAGGCACAAATCCTTAGTTGACATAAACCTTACCTCCGCATTCCCTCTGAAACTGGAACAACACTGTCCAAATAACACTCACAACCTTGCAACCAACGGCACACAACCAAAGTAACTAGGAGAAGTACAAGCTTCTCCCCCACTTATCTCATTCTAACTCCTGCAGACAAAGGATTAGAAAACCAGAAAGTACTGACAGTGTTCCACACACCTATCACGTACTAAGGGACAAACAACAACGACAGTATTCAACTGTCACACCAACTGACTCAACAACTTGGCCGGACGGACCGACCTGCTCTGATACCACTAATGTAACACCCCAATTCCCATCGCGAATAAATAATACATAATTATATCAGAGTAACTAAAAATTTATTTTTCCGACAGAAATAGGGATGCCACATTTAAAGAAATAAAATACAATCCCTGCTCAATTGTTTTTGATACATAACACACAAAGGAATAATCCACCAAGGGAAACTTTTACCAACGAAAGTAAGATCAATTATGGAATAAAGCGGACAGATCCATAACTGACTTGTTTTACAAAATAAATGGTTTTATACACCAAAATATTCACAAGGATAAACAAAACAACATAAGCGTTCCCCGACTCCCGTGTTACGTATCAGAGCAGACACCAAAGACCCAAGCAAACTGAAGATCTAACTCTTCCACTTGCCTCCACTCCTCTAAAGCTGACAATCTGCACTATGCCATAAAAAGCATATTCCAGCAGAAGGGTGAGAAAAACAACCATAATATAAATGCATATAATTATGTACTACAACATAAACATATAACACATATTCTCACCACAACTCATCATATATCACAATATAGATATATCATCAAGCATATTCATTATGCATACATTCACCATTATCATCATTCCACATAAACATACATATTATGTCTACTATGTCACAATCATCACATCTCACTCAATATATATCGCAAGGCATATATATATAAAACCAAGCATATTCCTCATAATGCTTATCATTCCACATCAACATATACATATATATGTTTATTCATCAATGCACAAATACAATGATGACAAATGCAACTCATAGAGACCGACTCACGACTCTATGCAGATGCATGCGGTACCGACTCATCACCCGAGCTCAATTGAAGAACTCAATGGAAATATCCTCCCTGCTGGGCCTACGATATTTCCCCATCGCTCATACCATCATGGCATCCAATGTTTCTGGATTGTTCACGCAGACACAATCCGATTGCTCAAATCCCACAAGGGCACACAATCATTCTGAAGATTCCCACGGAATCAAGTGTAACTCATCGCAACGATTACACCCATTGACTACGCAATGTTCAGAGGATCCTCAAATGATCATTTGTGTAATCAATCACTCACACCCAACAGGGATGCGATATTACACCCGATTCTCCACGAATCCCGACACATGAATGCATGTCATGATGTTTCTCATACAAAATGACCACATACACTAATGCAATGCACACATATTTCACAATATAGTCATGCATTCATCACATATAATCCACATACATTCACATCAATTGTATAACAACATACACAATTATCCAAACAATTCAATTTACGGTTCACCAGAAAAGTCAGTTAAAAGTCGACAAAACACACTATTCAGACACCATACATCCATCACCAATACATATCAATCATGCACAACATTTTATCACATATACTCACGTCATATAACAGCACACAAGCTATACGTTACATATCAAAAGCATGTAGCATGATAACACATCATTCGCACACCAATACGACGGTAAAAATCCAACAATACAACACTTTTTCAAATTCACGACTTAAATAAATCATCTACTGACCTCCAACCCATTTTTATTAGAAAGAATATTTCATAAGCTTTCCAACGCTTCGAACGGGGGTCAAAACGGATTTACGGATCAAAAGTTACGATCGAAACAATTTTGAAAGAAAAACCTACAGCAGGCCTGACACGGCCCCCGTGTTGTGGGACACGGCCCGTGTCACTCAAAAACCCAAATTTCACATTTTTTTCACGTTTCCACCCTCCCTAGTCAGTGGTCTGACACGGCCCCCGTGTTGTGTGACACGGGCCGTGTCAGGGCCCAGAAAATGCATTTTTCATCGTCGGAAGCCTTCCGGACCTCCGATTTCGATTCCGTAAAAAGCTACGATCTCAGAATTCAACGTACTACAATATTTTCACCATTAAGAAGCCATCCAACACATTTTCCATTTTTGAAATATTTTAAAACATAATTTTATCATTGAATTCTAAATTCGAACTCGATCGAAACCGCGGAAAAACACGCAAATAACCATTCCCGATTAATTCCTATCCTTACCCAATTAAATATCAACCTATACCAATGTTACCAGACATATCCAAACAATTTTACTCAATCACAACATATTTTGCACAAAAACATTAACATATATCAAAAACTCAAAAGTTATAAATTCAACTCGATTCAATCAAACGATCACACTAAATCATGACCCAACACCCCTCGACTCTACTACGCGATTTATTCTGAATTTCATCCGTGAAAACATCGATTTCTAACCATTTTTCTCATTTTGACCTATATTTGGACAACCAACCATATTTCCACACAAACATACATAATCATACACAAATATAGTATAATCGAGTTTCACACCCTTACCCGATAAATTCGCGTTTGAAAAGTCGGTTGAATCGGTTCCTAAATCCCCAAGTTTTTCCTCTTTTTCTTCTTCTCTTTCTCTTCTCTTCTTTTCTTCTCCTCTTTCTCTCTATTTTTCTGTTTTTTTTTCTTTCTTTTCTCTCTTTCTTACTACTTTCTATTTTTATAAAAATCAAAATATCTAACCACCCAAAAAGACCAAAATACCCCTACGCTCAAATATCTCCCAAACGCTCTCAAAATGCGATAAAACATAAACAGCGATGAAATGTATTTCGGGAAATAAAAGTTGAAAAGAAAAATATAATTTAAGGCAAATATTTTACCTATCAGAGAAATTAACCAATTAACTCTATTAGCAAATAAAATACAATAAATTCACACATTTCACAAAATTCACATAAATGAAATAAATAAATACAATTAAACAAATTGGGGCGTTACAACAGGTCCAGTATGTTGGTTAAAAGAGAAAATCAGTTCTTATAAAGATACTGATTAAAAATAAGGTTATGCTTTGAGATTTGATCAGAGGATCAGGGTTATTTCCTGTTCTTTAAGGAAACAGGAAATTCTGAGGGTATTGTCCGAGTCTACTGGTGTTTTCCCTCTTTTTGAAAGCGGCTTGAGAATGCCTTCAAGACTCAAGGAAATTAGGCTGTCCACGTCTAGAGTTTTATCTTTTGTATTATGCTTTGAGAAACAGTAGTAGGATCTAGACTCTTTAAAAGACTGTTCTATTAAGATGACTAATTTCTGTTCCTATACCCCAAGAGGAGGCGGGTATGCTTTTAGGAAGCTTGTGGGTCCCCAAACCCCGAGAAGTTCAAGACATGACATTCACCGAGAATGGATCAAGCCAAGAAAGTTTGAGAATTTGGAAGAAACTCAAGAGATGCCATTCACGGAGAAGAGATCATCTCTGGGGAGTAGAGTTTCTTTGACAATGTCTAAGGGTGACAGTCTGTGAAAGGGTTCACCGAGAATGCTGCCTTTCACGTCTCCATATTGTTTAACCCTAAGAGGAGGGAAGGCTGTATCTGGTAATCCTATGGGGATCTAGTTTAGTCTATTTAAGAGTGATCAACAGGGCTTAGTGCTAGACATAGTTGTCGGGGAAACTCTAAATATCTATACTATTATTATACAGTTGATATGAGTTTATGAAAGAAGACTTACAGTGAAACAACCCCACAATACAATTATATGTATTTGAAAGTGGTAAATGAAAGCATATAAACACTTACTCGATTGTAGAGCTTCCATGTTATTTGGTTAGTTGTTCAACAAAGAAAACTTTGATAACAATATTATATACAAAATCAAAGGAGAAAGTGCTTTGAAAAGATGTTGGGGCTTACAGCTCAAGGGGAGGCCCAAGGTTTATTAGTGATCGCACTGTGGTTTTGAATTTGTACAGGGACTTATACAAGTGACTGAGGCCCAAGAAAGGTTTTCTGTACAAAGGGATGGGTCTTACACTCTCTCAAGAGGCCTAAGTGTTTAAAGAAAAGAAATGGGGCTTATAACATGAGGGTAGGCCCAGGGTTGATTTTTTAACTGGCGATCGTCCCGAGGTTTTCTTTTAACGCAGAGGACTTATACAACATCTGAGGCCCAAAATTGTTTTGGTTAAAAGGGGATTGGGTCTTACACTCTATTAGAGGCCCAAAAAGTTTTTGAATGAGTCTTATAGCTCGAGGAGAGGCCCAGATGATTGTTTTAAACGGGCGGTGATCGCGCCGAATTTTTGAAATACAATGGAACTTATACAATAAGTGAGGCCCAAAAATTGTTTGTATTTACAAAGGGTTGGGTCTTACACTCTAATAGAGGCCCATGAGTGTTTGAAAATGATTTGTGAGGGTTGAATTAATCAAAAACCCTAATTTGTTCCCCAAAATATATTTTAATTGAATAAAATTTAATTAAAATTATCAAAAGGGTTTAATATGTGAAAAACAAATTATGATCTTGGATTAATGTTTCAAAAATCATGTTTTGACCTACAAAATGATTAGAAATCATTAAAATTTGCACAATCAAGAAGGAAAAAATATTTTAAATGTCAAAAATATTTAAAATATTAATTCTTTGCAAAAATATCAATTATACGAAATAAATAATATTTTTTGGATTTTTTGGTAAAATAAAATATTTTAACATTTTTGTGAATTATTGAAAAAAGAATCAACTCAAAATCATTAAAACTCAGAGAGAAATTAATTTTTGAATAAACTAAATAAAATCACAAAATTCAAATATTCAAATATTTGAAAAAGGGTGCCAAGAACATGGCAAGAACACGCGCCACCTTCTGTTTCTGTAGATTTGTGTTTTCTATCCAATCTCACTGAATACTTGATTATATCATGCAATCTACATATCAATCTACTCGTTTTAACCTCACGGTCATGTCTATGGTCTTTAATTTCATTTATTTTTAACATGGAATAAGAAATCAAAGAGAAACCTCAAGAAACCTAATTTCTGCATGAAGGTTCAGAAATTCTACACACGATTCAAACAATGCAATTGATTGAGGGAAAACATTCCATGCATGATTGTGAACATACGGCCAAATTATTGTGCAGCAAAAATTGCATGGATCATAGAGTTAGAAGAGTTCATGCTTACCTCTTGCAGCTGGTGATCGTGTTTTATGTTAGAGGTGTTACAGCTAGGTTCCAATGATCTGGGTAGCTTCCCTAGGTGCCATGGAGTGTGTCTGGATGCTTGGAATGGATTGAAATGATCTGGAACTTGAGATGGTACCCCAACTGCAAATCTGTCAAGAACTTGAGCAACTGGCTGGTGATTTTGTGAAATCAGTGTTCCAGATGTTGTTTAAGTGTTTGGATAACTTCTATATGATGTTTATGAGGTGTGTGAGTGATTGGTTTGATTGGAAAAGCTCTCAAACTCAAAACCCGATAGTGACTTGCCTTAGAAGGAAAAATTGGAGTGAAAGAAGAGATTTTGAGGAAAGCATCTGTTTGATGGATTTAGTGTACTCAAACTGATCACAAATGAGCTCTATTTACAGTAGAGCAAGTTTGTTTTGCAAGCAATAGTGAATGGCAACTGCAGCAGAGGTTTGGCCAATGTTGTCCAATGGAATCTCAAGTCTCCTCTAGCCATTAACTAGAGGTTAGAGCACAGGCCTTTGGTTCCCTAGTTGTTGGATCATCCTTGACTGAATTCAGTTGAAGGAAGCTCAGTCCATGCCACCTTGGTGCATCCATTAAATGCTCCAATCCAAAATTGGAGTCTTGTCCCTCTTTTAGGGATTTTTAGGTTTAGCATGCTACTTTTGGTTCCAAGGACTTTAGAGGCTTGGCTCAGTGTTTGTCCCCTTTAGATTTGATCCTCAGATGTGTCCAAGATGATGACAAGGCTTGGAATTGGTTGATCTTGCCAAATCGAGCAAAGTCCAAAATTCTGCCTAGCCTTGGCAGTTTTCAGCAAGGCATATTGCCCTTGTCATATCTCATGGCTCAAGTGGAATTTGATGATGTTCTTGGTCACTTTGAAAAGCCCTTATATGATACAACAACTGTTTGATCATATTTGCTTTTGATACCTTTTGGATCCAAGTGAAAAATCCCCCTACATTTGGGAAAAAGTGAAGGCAGATTCCGACTTAGTGAAAATTTCACTAAGTGTTGGAAAAAAGTGACATTTTCACTTTTTGTGATTTTGATCATTCCATAACTCAAAATCTATGGGGAATTTGGAGGGAGGCCCATTTTAAGCTTTTGTAGAGGCTAATGAGATCTACAAATCAAGCTTTGGATGGGAAAAAATGGCTTTGTGGTTTAGGAGTTATGATCCTCCAAAGTTGGTACCCTTGCCACTTTGTTCATAACTTAGAAAATTTTCGAAGTTTTTATGGTTACCCCTTTTACAAGCTATCCCACTTTTCTTGATGAATGATGATTCCAATCATACATTAACATCATTTTAGGGTTAAAAAACCATTTTTATGAAAAATCTCAAAAAGTTAAAGTTGACTTTTGTGCATAGTTGACTTTTTATCAGATGAATTCCAAACTGTGCAATACTTTAGGAAATCATGTCCTTGACCTAAATCAAACTTGATGGACATGTAACATGGGTGTTATAGGGTATATTGATCAATGTCCTAGGGTTTGGGAGCATGTCCTGGTCAAAGGTCAAAGCTACAGTTGACTTTTCTCGCGAAATCCTAATGGTGGCTCTGATGAAATTAAGACTTGTTGCTCAAGCTTTTTGGATCAATCCATTGTTGCAAATGGATTAATGTAGTGCATTAGAGACCCTCAAATCCTCTCTTGAGGTCTTGGCTCATGAATTATCCCAAAAGTCAACTTAGGGGTGAATTAGGTCAAGAAACCCTAATTCCTGATTTTTGATGTATGCATCCCCTGAGATCAAATTAACTTGATGCTTGGGTTTATGATGTCCCTTGGAGCATCATAGGTTATGCCTTGAAGCATTGGCTCATGCCCAGAGGAAAATTTCCATCTGGAGGCCCTGGTAGACCAAAACCCTAATTTGGTGACACTGGTGATCTTGAGGCTTGATTCACTTAGAAGGGAGCAGCCTTGTGCTTAATCCTTAAAGTGGGAGTCCTATTGATCTTTTGTGGATGTTTGAGAGGTTAGATAATTTGAAGATCATGTCCTTCCTTGATTGATCCTTTGTCTAAGAACTCTGAGAGGGCTTGAAACCCTAATTTTGATTACAGTGAATGCTCACCCATCTTTGGGGAGACTGATGAGGTATGATAGTACATCCATATTGTGATGATGATTTTCACAATGGTGGGAATCTTAGTGGTCAAAATTTGGGGTATGACAGATGCCCCATATTTAATCTTCTTGGACTCGAAGTTGTGAATGACGAAGGTATTCGGGCATTCGGGGTGCAAGAGGATTAAATATCGGAATACCCGAAATTTTGATGGTGGTTATGAATGGCAGTTTGCACATCCTTCTTTTTTTCCTAAGCAATGATGCTTAAAAAAGGTAAAAACTTCCCCTCGATCCTGGTTTCCTACCAAGGAACTGGTCTAAGTTGCTAAAATAAACTTTCCCTGGATCCTGGTTTCCTACCAAGGAACTGGTCTAAGTTGTTGAAATAAACTTCCCCTCGATCCTGGTTCCTACCAAGGAACTAGTCTAAGTTGCTAAAATAAACTTCCCCTCGTTCTTGGTTTCCCACCAAGGAACTGGTCTCAGTTTCTGAAATAAACTTCCCCTCGCTCTTGGTTTCCTACCAAGGAACTAGTCTCAGTTTCTTTTGTCAATAAACTTCTTGATAAGGGACGCCATGCGTAGCGGTTTTCCTCAAACTTCTTGCCGAATTTTATTGGGGAGATGCCATTTGATAGAAACATTTTGATGTCAGACTTGATGGGGAACCCATTCGTCTGAGTTGTAAAGTTGCACAAACTTCTCTGTTGGAGACGCCATTTGCCGAATCTACTGGGGAGAGCGAGTCTCTTGAGAGACTGCTGTCTGCTTTGGGGAACATTACACCATACTTTTCTCGAGATCTTCTCAGAGAAATGCCATATGATGTACCCCAATTTTGAGGTGTCAATGACTTTGTTGACATTGACTCTCTGGAGAGAAAAGATCAATGTGTTGCTACAAGTCTTTAATCGTTAGGCTTTCTCTGGGGATTTTCCTTAATCCGGGAAAGTGAAGATATCATCTTCAATGGCGAAGAGTGACATTTGTCTGAGGGTTCTCTGGTTTTTCAGAGGTTCGAGTTATCAAAGTGGTCAAGGGCCAACTCTGATCCAGAAATAAACTGGAGGAGAGAGATAATTCCGACGCGACATTTCCTGACGAGGAAAAAACTTGACAACTCGATTGAGAAGACTGTTACCACTACGGTACAAGACCGACTGGAGTGATAGTGATGCAATATGAACATGTAGGAATCAATAATTCATGATGTATGTATGTTTATGCTGACAAAACTGACGCGACATACAGACTAGTAGATGAACACGACTGGATACTCGGCCACAGTGGGGGATGTAAAGTATCACTGTTCACAATAGCAATTTTGCCTTGCTTAGGAGAAATAGTCTCTGCAGGGAACAACCGTTGGTCGGGCTTAGGAGGTAAGAACTCTGCCGGGGGGTGTCAGATGAAGCATGGTCTCTGACACAGTTGATCCTTCATTCAGGTGTACTAGCTTAAAAGGAGTACTTTGATTCTGCACTTTGAAGCTCGGTTACTTCGGGAGAAGCGACCGATGCTCTTTTGATGTTCAACAGTCAAAAGAAATTGCCATCTTTATTTTAAAAGCAGAAAATTTTGACAAGTAAATTCATTTTTGTTTTATTTCAAGAATCGTTGATCATGTTAAAAAACGTCGTTCTGTAAAGCTAAAACAAATAAGAATTGCAAACAAAAGCACAAGGGCTCAAATTTTATTGATAGGATGGAAATCAGCCAAGCGCGTGATTCCATAGAGTATTTACAAAGTTAGAAAATGGTAATTTAAGGGAAAAGGGCTACATTGAAACATAACGACCACTATCCTTCTACCAACTTTGAATTTTGGGCATCCTGAGCTTCCGCAAAGATGACCCTGACTGGAGTTTTCCTGACTGATGGCATTACTACTGCTGGGGTATTTGCCCCTTTTAGACGTAGTTACTTGCCATGAATCCCTAATTTTTGCCTAGATTGTACTTTGAGGTTTCCAATCCACCGGGATGATTGTTGATTATGTATCTAATTTTTTCTTGGACCGCCCTTTCGGGTTTTTAATCCACCGAGACGTTTTTTTTAGGAGAAGTATTTCTTGACTACGTCAACATTCGTGGGGTAGGAAAATTCCTCTCCATCCATGGTTGTGAGTCTCAAGGCGCCGCCTGAGAAAGCTTTCTTGACCACATAAGGGCTATCATAGTTTGGGGCCCATTTTCCCCGGGAATTAGTGAGAATGATTGTATCTTCTTGAGCATGAGGTCTCCTTTCCTGAAGACATGAGGTCGGACCTTTTTGTCGAACGCCTTCGTCATTCTCTGCTGATACAACTGACCGTGGCACAGTGCCGTGATTCGCTTCTCTTCGATCAGGTTTAATTCGTCGTGTCGACTTTGACACCATTCAGCTTCTGTGAGCTTAGCCTCCATCAATACCCGGATTGATGGGATCTCTACTTCTATGGGGAGAACTGCTTCCATGCCATATACTAGAGAGAAAGGGGTTGCCCCTGTTGAAGTGCGGACAGATGTGCGATAACCATGAAGAGCAAAGGGTAGCCTCTCATGCTAGTCTTTGTAGGTTACAACCATCTTCTGAACAATCCTCTTGATGTTCTTGTTAGCCGCTTCTACCGCTCCGTTCATCTTTGGTCAGTAGGGAGATAAGTTATGGTGTTCGATCTTGAACTCTACACACAACTCTTTCATCATCTTATTGTTCAAGTTAGATCCATTATCTGTAATGATCTGGCTCGGAACACCGTTGCGGCAGATGAGATTGTTTTTGATAAATCGGACTACCACTTGTCGAGTTACATTAGCGTACGATGCTTCTTCGACCCACTTGGTGGAGTAATCATTGGCTACCAGGATGAACCGATATCCGTTTGAAGCCTTAAGCTCAATCAAGCTAATCATGTTGATTCCCCGTATGGAAAAAGGCCACGGGGAAGAGAAAACTTTGAGATGCATTGGCGGTACATGGATTTTGTCGGAGTATATCTGACACTTGTGACGCTTCCTCATGTACTTGTAGCAGTCGGATTCCATGGTTAACCAGTAGTACCCTGGTCTCAGAATTTTTCTCGCCATTGTGTGTCCGTTGGCATGAGTGCCAAAGGATCCTTCATGAATTTCTTTTATCAGCATGTTTGCTTCTGGTCTGTCTACACATCGGAGCAAGACCATGTCAAAGTTCCGCTTATAGAGTGTATCACCGCTCAGGAAGAAGCTGCCTGCTAGCCTTCTGAGGGGTTTCCTGTCCTTCCTAAGTGCCCCAGGTGGGTACTCTTGTTTTTGAAGGTAGCATTTGATATCGTAATACCAAGGTTTGTCGTCTATGACCGCTTCAATCGTGAAGATGTAAGCGGGCCTTTCAAGGCGCATCATGTTGATCTTAGGTAGGTCAGTCCATTGACCTACACTAATCATGGAAGAGAGAGTGGCTAATGCATCAGCCATGTGATTCTCATTACGAGGGATGTGATGAAACTCAATTCTGTTGAAGAAAGGTAGCAACCTCCTTGCATAATCTTTGTAAGGAATAAATCCTGATTGGTAAGTGTTCTAATCTCCTTTAATCTGATTGATGACCAGGACTGAGTCGCCGTATACGTCCAAGTTTTTGATCCTTAAGTCGATCGCTTCTTCGAGACCCATAATACAAGCTTCGTATTCGGCCTCATTATTTGTACACTTGAATGTAAGTTTGGCAGTGAAAGGAATGTGGGTACCCTGAGAGGTAACAATGATTGCCCTAATTCCGTTTCCATAATGATTGACAGCTCCGTCAAAGATAAGTCCCCATTGCGAACCTGGTTCTGGCCCTTCACTGGGTAACGGTTCATCGAGTCTTTCATTTTCAAATACATGACATCTTCGTCTGGGAAATCAAACCCGATTGATTCCTGATCATCAATCGGTTGATGAGCTAAATGATCGGCTAAAATACTTCCCTTAACGGCTTTCTAAGCGTGGTACTCAATGTCATATTCTGATAACAACATCTGCCAACGGGCAATCCTTCCCGTGAGAGCAGGTTTTTCAAATACATACTTGATTGGATCCATTTTAGAGATCAACCAAGTAGTGTGATGAATCATGTACTGGCGAAGACGTTTGGCTGCCCAAGCCAAAGCGCAACAAGTTTTCTCAAGCATAGTGTACCGAGTCTCGCAGTCGGTGAACTTCTTGCTCAGATAGTATATGGCAGACTCTTTGCTTTTGGTTTCGTCTTGTTGGCCAAGTACACAGCCCATGGAGTCTTCCAGGACTGTGAGGTAGATGATCAGTGGTCTTCCTTCCACTGGAGCTGATAGAATCGGCGGATTCAACAGGTAGTCCTTGATACTGTCGAAGGCGGGTTGGCAATCTTCTGTCCAAATGCACTCCTGATTCTTTTTGAGTAGTTTGAAAATTGGCGCACATGTCACGGTCATGAGGAATATGAATTTGGAAATATAGTTCAAACGTCCCAGGAATCTTCTGACTTGTTTTTCAGTTTTCGGAGAAGGCATTTCTTGAATGGCCTTGACCTTGTCAGGATCAACCTCAATTCCTTTCTGGCTGACGATGAACCCTAAGAATTTCCCTGAACGGACATCGAAGGTGCACTTATTGGGATTCAAGCGGAGTTTTTACTTTCTCAAATGCTCGAATAGTTTTGACAGGTGGGTCACATGCTCCTCTTCTGTCTTAGATTTGGCAATCATATCATCGACATATACCTCGATCTCTTTATGTATCATGTCATGAAAAAGAGTAGTCATGGCCCTTTGATAGGTTTCCCCAGCGTTCTTCAAACCGAACGGCATTACCTTGTAACAAAAGGTTCCCCATGGGGTAATGAACAAAGTTTTCTCCATGTCTTTCGGCGCCATCTTAATCTGGTTATAGTCTGAGAATCCATCCATGAAGGAGAAGTGTTTGAACTTTGCTGTACTGTCTACCAGCATGTCAATGTGTGGTAAAGGAAAGTCGTCCTTTGGACTAGCCTTGTTTAGATCTCTGTAATCGACACACATTCTGACCTTTCCGTCCTTTTTGGGAACATGTATGATGTTGGCTAACCATTGAGGATATTCTGATGTGGCGAGGAAACCCACGTAAATCTGTTTTTGTACTTCCTCTTTGATTTTGATGGCCATGTCCGGGTGAGTCCGTCTCAACCTCTGTTTTACTGGTGGACATTCCGATCTTAATGGTAAATGATGTTCCACGATGCTGGTATCCAATCCTGGCATATCTTGATAGGACCAAGCGAATACATCGGGGAATTCTTTGAGAAGCTTTACCAAACCCTCTCTGGCAGTTGGACTGAGCAGCGCCCCAATCCTGATTTCTTTTCCCACTTTTTCCGAACCTAAGTTTACCATTTCCAACGGCTCTTTATGAGGTTCAATGGACCTTTCCTCTTGTCTGAGTAATCGGGAGATCTCTTCTGGAATTTCGTCGTCATTCTCTTCTTCAACCCCAAATACCGGGAACTCTAAGTTGGGAGAAGGCATCGGATCGTATGTTTCAACGGGGTTTAAAACAAGTGATCTGCATGACGTGATGATTTGTGTTTAGAAGAGATAGAGAGAAAAATGCAAAAGTGTGTGCAGTGTATTTTTTTTACTGCTTGTTTTTATTATTGAGTTGTTTTTTAGGATTACCATTTTCTAAGAAAAGCAAAAAGAGAAAACAACAATTAATGTGGAAATTATAGAACGACATTATTTTATTAATGAACAAGTCGATTCTTGAAACTACAACCCTATAAAACAAAACTCTGTCGCTTTGGGCGAAGCGAAGAGGGAAATTTACAGAAAGTGAGCCCTATCAAAACATTTGTTTCACCTGGGCAGGGTGAAAGGTTAAAGACGACAATTACTTTGACTTATGAACAATCTTCGGAACATCGACTGCAACCCATTGGCGGCGAATTCCTCGGTGAATCACAAAGTCTGGCACCTTCCTTGATTTGTTTTCAGAAATAACGCTGATTTCTGGCGGAGCAGGACCGTTGGAATCTGTTTCCCAGGCAGAGTTGTCGTAGGAGGATTCCCCAGTTGTATTTTGTATAGCATTTGTACTCTCAGCTGTATCACCCTATCCAGTTAGCTGGATGTCTTCGAACCTGATACGAGAGCTTTCAGGAGCGGTGTACTTGACCATGAAATCAAATTTTCTGCTTGGTTGTCCCAGGGTGTCCCACACTTCTTTGGAACTGGAGGAGTCATCTCTCTCGATGACGTTGACCTTAGGAAAAGCATAGTTGATGAATTCTAGTCCTGCAAACGTTGTGAATTCATCGTCGTGCTGGATATGTTCTGAATGACCTGAATGTTGGTCCCATGACATGGTGGGGACGCAGGTATTCTGTTCAATGATGCTCAACTGACTTTCATCGTTCGGCTTATTTTCTTGCCCCAAGTCTCTTGGGTAAGGCTGCCACATTGGCAGGCCATCCATCGGGGCATGATAGTTATGGTCGAAGTTGTCTTTCATTAGAGTGTCCTCCTCTAATGAGTTTGGCAAAGCACGACATCCTTCCAGATCACAATCTCCGTATCTCATTTCGACATCTGACCTGGGTATAAATCTCAGAATCTGTGCGGGATAGAAAAATGGCGTAGGCACCTCTTCCTGAGACGTATAACCGTCCTCGTTAAGATAGGACTTCCATTCTTCCTCTGTATCAGATGAATCATCTTTATTGATGGTATGCACTTCTTGAGGCACTGGCTGAAGGAAGCCTCCGCTGTGGAAGAAGTTCTGAATGGGATGAAAACTTTCATCGTTAGCGGTAGTCTGGGTACAGGTTGAAGAAAACCCGAGACCCTTCTTTGTTTTATTGTCAATAGGAATGACAAGATGTCCCCATCCCGTTGTATTGACACTCTCGACCGCTTTGATAGCATCTTTGTACGAGGAAATGAAAGTTCCCCCCTCGGATTGATTCTCTTTGTGTAGCGAAAGCGCTTGGAACTGAGTTTCGATTACCCCTTCCGGCTCTACATAAGTGGATGATGATAAATTGCTTACGAGCAAGGCCTGCTCTCCACAGACTCTGATGAGTTGGTCGTTCTGGACGAACTTTAGCTTTTGGTGGAGGGTCGAGGTGACCGCCCCGACCTGATGTATCCAATGTCTTCCTAATAATCAACTGTATGTTTCCCGAATGTCCATGACCTGGAAAGTGACTTGGAAAGTGTGAGGACCAATATTTATGGGAAGGTCGACTTCGTCGATAACTGATTTTCTGGATCCGTCAAATGCTTTGACGACGACCTCACTGGTTCTCATCGGGGATCCTTTAAATGATGATTGCATCAAAGTGGACTTCGGCATAACATTCAGGGATGACCCTGTGTCTACCAGTACGCTGGCTAAAGCATCGTGCTGGCAGTGGACTGTGATATTGAGCGCCATGTTGTGATGGCGACCCTCCTCAGGTAATTCCTCATCACTAAATTCCAAGTTATTGCAGGAAGTGATGTTATAGACAATGCTATTGAACTGTCTGATTGTTACATCCTGTTCCACAAAGGCCTGCTCTAAGACTTTCTGTAGAGCCTCCCTGTGCGCTTCTGAACTGAGTAACAGTGATAATACTGAGATCTTTGAAGGAGTTTGCAACAGCTGATCAACAATGTTGTATTCACTCCTCTGGATGAGCTTCAGCATCTCATCATCATTTTTTGAAAGGTCGAGATTACTGGATTGACCGACTAGTGGATTGGGAACTTCTGTCTGAGGTTCCTTTTCTTTGCTGGGTTCTCCAACTCCTCTGTAAAAGATTCTACCACTCCGTGTTACTCGACTGATGTCTGCAATATTTACGATGAAGGGTAACAAAATTTCCTTTCCATTCTCGACTGTTGTTGCATCGTACTTGTAAGGGATAGCCTTAGTCGATTCATATGGTAGCGGTCCCGACAGATAGATGACTATGGGGACCTTCTGATTTTTCTGACCATCATAATCAATTTTGATCCGTTCCCGGTTGGGAACTTTCGATTCGTCAAGTAGGGGGATGATGGCATAAACATCCCTATTCCTCTGATGATCGGAGATTATGACAACATGCTCGATTTGATCAGTGAGATAATTGACTAATCCAGAACTTGAGCATGGTTGAACCTCTTTGCGGTCCAACTGACTTTGAAGGGCTGCTCGAACGAGGTAGTATCCTTGGTTATTTACTGAACAAACTCCACACCACTCATAGTTGTGTAGTGGTACCTCACCACGTCCACTTTGAATACAGTGTAACCTGACGAGGTCCGTTCCCATCGACCGAACATCCTGACTTTGATATCTAGTAGGATTTCCGTTAGTGATACTGATTTACTGGGTGTCTTCATCCATATAGATTGGAAGCCACCAGTGGTTCAACAGATGCTGAAGTGTTTCCTGGACAAGGGCACAACCTTGATCGTTTTCGCAACCCACTTCGCAGTTCTGATAATCATGTAAAGTGAGAAAACCGAGTTGGACCTGCGTAGCGTGTAATTCTACCAGCCTGACATTTATCAAGTGAATATCGAAGATTTGAATCATGTTGATTTGATAATGATTCCTATCATGGTAGTCCTGGATCCATCCAAGATCCATCTGACGCTTGAGGGCCTCTTGTACAAAAGAGCATCCCTGTTTGTTTGCCGAGCAAGTCAGACAGGAATTATAATCGTGACGTGGCAGATTATGATACTGACTTTGCCTTGAGTGCATCGCCACCAAGTTGACATTCATCGCACGGATGTCATGGTTCTGAATGACGTTGGAATTCGTGTAAACCATGTTAATTCCACGAACTCGGTGCTCTTGGATCCATCCGAGATCCATCTGTTCCTGTAGAGCTGATTGTACCACAGAACATCCTCGATTGCTTTTAGAGCAGATATCACACTGGTGATAATTATGAGGTGGCACATGGCCATATCCACTCTGTCTACAATGCATCTTGACCAAGTTGGTTTTCAATAAGAGTACATCGTGAATTTGATAGAGGTTGTTAGACTCTCCCTCTATCAAATTGACTTCAGCCTTCTCGTGTTGAGGCAGCGGGTTCGTGAGAACATTCAGATTCGTATCTTTGAAAGATAAGACCCCGCTCCTAACAAGCTTTTGCACGTCAGATTTAAAACTGAGACAGTTCTCTATGTTATGCCCTGATCCTCCTTGATGGTAAGGGCAAGTCTGGTCCACCTTAAACCAAAAAGGCATATTTTCTGGTACTGTAAGAGGAGACTTAGTCTGGACATGCCCCTTGGCCAGTAACAACGGAAATAGTTCTGCGTACGATACGGGTATAGGATCAAATCTTGGTGGCCGCGTTGTACGGTTGTTGTATGGAGGACGAGCCTACTAAAGAGGTTGTTGTGTCCTTTGCTGAAATTGTTGTTGATTAGGTTGGCTCTGTGCAGCCTGAGGTTGATACGTAGGCACGGGGTTGATAGCAGGAGTTAAAGCTGCTACCGGTTGGTACCGACGCCTTTGCTTTCTGAGAGAGATATTCCCAATATCTTGCTCTTTCTTCTTAGGGAGAGCACTACCGTATTTCTTAGTACCGCTTGTCGATCCAGTGTCTTTGACTAGACTTCCTTCTCGAACGGCTTCCTCGAGACATATTCCCATACTGACCATTTCGGTGAAGTCGCTGGGCGTACTGGCAACCCTTCTGTCGTAGTAAAATGAGCTCAAGGTCTTTAAGAAAATCTTTGTCATATCTTTCTCCTCAAGAGGTGGACAAATTTGAACGGCAATTTCACGCCATCTCTGAGCGTACTCCTTAAAGGTTTCCTTGTCTTTTTGCGACATTGACCTGAGTTGATCTCTATCTGGTGCCATGTCCAGATTGTACTTATATTGTTGGACGAAGGCAGTGCCAAGATCTCTGAAAGTGCTTATCGTAGTGCGGTTTAAACCCATGTACCATTTTAAGGCGGCACCAGTTAAACTATCCTAAAAATAGTGAATCAATCAATCCTGATTCTCTGTCTGAGTCGACATTCGCCGAGCATACATCACCAAGTGACTCTGAGTGCAAGAGTTACCCTTGTACTTTTCAAAGTCGGGCACCTGGAGCTTGTGTGGAACTTTCACGTTGAGGACCAAGCAGAGGTCTGCGGCGTCCTTTCCGAATAAATCCTGACCGCGAATAGATTGCAGCTCCTTCTGCATTTCCAAGAACTGTTCCTGGAATTCATTCATTCTATCGAACATAGTTTCCTTTCTACCAGGAGGTATTTGCAGAATCTGTCCTTCCAGGACAGTGTGCACCACAGGGGGTGGTACCGTTACTATGGTAGTGAACCTTGGCGCTTCCCGAAGTTTGTAACCTTCAAGATTTATTGGTATGCCCCTGGCATCTTCGCTTTCCCGAAGTTTGTAACCTTCATGCCCAGTGGCTTCTGCTATGATTCCCTGATCCTCAGTGATCGGCGGAACATATCCTCCCGGGATATAGTTAACAGGCATGCCCCAGGGACGATCTTTCGGCATTTGATACCTAGGATCATACTTCTCCACTATGGGCGTTGAGGTGATCTATGAGATCACAGTTCTTTGTAGCTGAGCTTCTGCCATGGCTTGCATGTCGTTACGAAGCTTTCTCATATCCTCTCCCAGAGCGTCGATCTCTTCTTTCAACTCTGTGTTCTCTTCTTCGAGATCATCCATCTTTTTCTGACGATTAGCCCGAGTATTGTACGAATGAGACATTTTGACTCTAGAACCGAGACACAAACGTGAGATTCGTAGGTAAGAAGAATGCATGACGTGATAATGATGAATGCAATGATTATATTAATTGTTTTTTTTGTTTAATCAAAATAAACTTTGACAATTAGATTGCAAATATCAAATAGTGGGGAAACCCCATTTTATTGAATTCAAAGGATTGCGGAAATGGAAAACAGTAAATTACAAGATGCAGAAATAGAAACCTAAGCTAATAGGTCCCGAGTCCTCTCTGAGGAGAACTTGGGTGCTGATTCTGGTACTTTCCTTTTCTTGGACCGGGGCTCTTGGGCCGTTGTCGGGTTGTCATTCCTTTGCCAAGTGAAATGAGTGAGCAGATTCCTTTGGTCATCCTGATTTTTTACAGCATGTTACTCCAAAATCTCAATTAGAGCATCCTTATCTTTTAGCAGTTGCTGTATTTTGATACACTCCACATTGAGAATGTGGTACTTGTTCTTCCAAGACCTCATCTCCTGTTGAAATTTGTTGAGAGTAACCTGAAGTTTTTCCGTTTCAGTCATGAAGTACATGACAGATTCCCTTGGCGGAAGAACTCCGTGACGAGGATAAGGCATCTTTAGTTTGAGAGCTCTAGTTTGTACCCAGTGGATATAAGGCTCCACCGAGACACAGTCCAGTTTTCCTAGAGACTCTCGTCCTTTCTTACGAACATGTTTCCAAGCGTGCACTATTTCTATCTTTAGTGCTCTGTCATTTTCTCCTTTTTTGAAGAAAAGACCTTCTAGATGAGCATTACGTGGGACATGCCTCATCGGGTATCCGAATTGACGACGAACAAGAATTGGATTATAATTGATTCCTCCCTTAGTTCCTATAAGGGGTACGTTGGGGAAGTTTCCACAACGGTCAATGAACCTGATCCCGTCATAAATCCTATTACACCAATCTATGTCAGAGTTGGTAAGGGACATGATTTTCTGCGACCAACGTAAAGCATTCTTATGATCCCAAAAAGCGGCAGACTTAGGCAAATAGGAGATAAACCATTTGTATAGCAGGGGTACACAGCATGTGATCATTCCTCCGCTGTACAAATTTCCTAAGTGTACAGAATGATACACATCTGCGAGCAGAGTTGGCACAGGGTTTCCAATGAGAAAAACCTTAATGGCGTTGATATCTATAAAGTTATCGACGTTGGGAAACAAAAATAACCCGTAGGTGAGCAAAACAAAGATGCTCTCAAAAGCGGCCACATTCCCTATACTGGAAAAGTACAGGACCTTCTTTATCAAGAATTGGGCTGGAAAACCTTGGATGCCACCCTTAGTGGTAACGTGACTCTTGACTTCTGACTCGTCCAAATAAATTGCTCTTGCAATGGTCTGATCCGTTGGAATTTCTTCCAGTCCAGAAAATGGAGCTCGATCAGTGATATGCAAATCAGTTAGATGAGAATACTCCTCCAGCGTTGGTGCGAGCTAGTAATTCGGGAATGTGAAACAGTGATAAACCGGATCGTAAAACTGAATGAGTGCATCCATGATTCTTTCAATTACTTAGACCCTTAACAGAGGTAGAAGAACTCCGTACTTGGCTCTGAAAGCGTTAGGGTTAGGATCATCCTTGCTAATCCTCTCAAATCCTCTAGTTTTAGAACCTTGAAGGTATACTTGTGAGTTCTCCTTCTACCGAAATCCATGAGCTCAATCCTTTTCTCTGACATTTGCAATCATTGTCTTAGTTTAATTTTTAAAAAAGAGAGACTAGAAGAGAAGGTTTTTCTTTGTTTAATGTTTCTTAAAATGAATGCATGAATGCATCACACAAAATCATAGAAAAAACATGGGGTCAAAGGGTCGTTGTCATGAAGTCAAGGCTCTACCCATCCCAAAGGTTTACTAGTGATTTTTGTACCTGTCTCTCAAAATCATCAATTCTTGTCGAGAAAACACCAGCGGGTCGGGAACCGTGCTAGGTGATGTTTTTTCGAAGAATCATCAGAAGAGGGTGGTATCACATGACAACCATTTCTGATAGTTTCCGCACCACTAAAAGAGGTTTTTCCTAGGTGTATACTCAATCTTTCCACATGCGGCATCACACGCATTCCCATTAGCAGAAAAATAAGCACATATATCAATTAGGAAAAGCCGTATATATATTTGTCCTAAAGTCCTGGACTTTAAAGAGCTATGAATCCTATGTTCCTGACAAAAATGGCTCCCCGGTAGAGTCGCCATTCTGTGGTACCTTCCTAATTTAAAATGTTTTTGACCTAAGATCCTAGTGGAGTCAACAAAAAGTCCTATCCCAGTGAAATCCCAAAGAAAGATAGCAGGGCCCCACGGTGGGTGCCACTTTTCGATGGCGGCCACCGCCATGAAAGTGACTTGTCCAAGGTTTTCACCTTACATTATAAGAAAGAAAGATGAGAGTCAAGATGGCCCCACGGTGGGGGTCACTTTTCTGTAGCGAGCGATTTTGGACGTGGTTCTTAAGCACTCTCGCTCTTTGGGGTTACTACAGGTCGATTCATTTTTTATCCTATTAATCTGATGAAGGAAGGGAAATAGATGTTTCCAACTAACCCTGCTTGTATACTGAGTTTAAACAGCGGTCTTTTAGGTTACGGATGCTATATGGTGATGGGGCCTATTTCTTCTTACTTTGTTAAGGCTGAAATGACGGGACTATGCTATTGGTGGGATGTTAGGACTGATGCTTTTAGATTGATGTATGAGGGTACGGGATTTTGGGTTTTTTTATTAGTGTGCTCGCTAAGATTTTTCTTGCAATCTTATGCCTATGTATTCCTGTTTACTGAAACAGGGAAATCAGAGCGATCGTAGTTCCTCCTATTCTATGGGAGGAAATGGTGTTTTGGTGTCTTGTTCAAAACCCAAGACGTGAAGCTAAAAGTGATTTGTATCTTGTTCAAAGCCCAAGATGTGAAGCTGAAGGGTGTTGACTTTAGAGAAAATTTCTCATCTCTAAAGTGGTCAGTTTGTCAGGGGTGACTGATTATAAAGGAGAATTACTTTAACCGGGATATGTGAATCCAGAAATGCCATAATTTCCTTTATAGGGGGTTTTAACCTGAAGAAGAAGACTTTAACTCAGTGTAGAGCAATGATATCTTTCCTTAGGAATTTCTCATGCTAAAAGAGGGACCGTGGCGTGGATGTAAATAATCCAGAGGCTTGCCGCTTACAGCGATTAGACGAAGGAAAAGGAGTTGTTGGTGTTTGTATACTGTGTACGAGGCACAGATTTTGATGCTAAAAGGTTGATTGTCTCAACCGGGGTTTTCTTATACAAAGCCTAAGAGGAGGCTAGTGGCCCAACAAGAGGGTCTTTTATACTCAACAAGAGAGTGATTTGTGTCTTGTACAAACCCCAAGATGGAGGCTGAAGAGGGTTGACTCTACAAGAGAGTCTTTTATACTCAACAAGAGAGTGTTTTTGTATCTCGTACGAAACCCGAGATAGAGGCAAAAGGAATTTTTGACTCAACAAGAGAGTCTTTTTGTATCTCGTACGAATCCTGAGATAGAGGATAAAGGTAGTTTTGACTCAACAAGAGAGTCTTTTTGTATCTCGTATGAAGCCCGAGATAGAGGCTAAAGGAAGTTTTGACTCAACAAGAGAGTCTTTTTGTATCTCGTACAAAACCCGATATAGAGGCTAAAGAAGTGCTGTTTCAATTGAGTGACAGGTCCAGTATGTTGGTTAAAAGAGAAAATCAGTTCTTATAAAGATACTGATTAAAAGTAAGGCTATGCTTTGAGATTTGATTAGAGGATCAGGGTTATTTCCTGTTCTTTAAGGAAATAGGAAATTCTGAGGGTATTGTCCTAGTCTACTGGGGTTTTCCCTATTTTAGAAAGGGGCTTGAGAATGCGTTCAAGACTCAAGGAAATTAGACTGTCCACGTCTAGAGTTTTATCTTTTGTATTATGCTTTGAGAAACAGTAGTAGGATCTAGAATCTTTGACAGACTGTTCTATTAAGATGACTAATTTCTGTTCATATACCTCTAGGAGGTCATCGGGATAATTTGTACGAAGGCTAAGAGGAGGCTGGAAACTTTTAAGAAGCTGAGGGACAATTTGTACGAAGCCCAAGAGGAGGCTCTCTTCCCGAAGGAAGAATCCTTATACGAAGCCTAATAGGAGGCTGTAAATACTTCTAAGAAGTCGTAGGGTCCTTGTACAACGCCCAAGAGGAGGCGGGGATGCTTTTAGGAAGCCTATGGGTCCCCAAACCCCGAGAAGTTCAAGACATGCCATTCACCGAGAATGGATCAAGCCAGGAAAGTTTGAGAATTTGGAAGAAACTCAAGAGATACCATTCACGAAGAAGAGATCATCTCTGGGGAGTAGAGTTTGTTTGACAATGTCTAAGGGTGACAGTCTGTGAAAGGGTTCACCGAGAATGCTGCCTTTCACGTCTCCATATTGTTTAACCCCAAGAGGACGGAAGACTGTATCTGGTAATCCTATGGGGATCTAGTTTAGTCTATTTAAGAGTGATCAACAGGGCTTAGTGCTAGACGTAGTTGCCGGGGAAACTCTAAATATCTATACTATTATTACACAGTTGATAAGATTTTATGAAAGAAGACTTATAGTGAAACAGCCCCACAATACAGTTATATGTATATGAAAGCGGTAAATGAAAGCATATAAACACTTACTCGGTTGTAGAGCTTCCATACTGTTTGGTTAGTTGTTCAACAAAGAAAACTTTGATAACAATATTATATACAAAATCAAAGGAGAAAGTGCTTTGAAAAGATGTTGGGGCTTACAGCTCAAGGGGAGGCCCAAGGTTTATTAGTGATCGTACTGTGGTTTTGAATTTGTACAGGGACTTATACAAGTGACTGAGGCCCAAGAAAGGTTTTCTGTACAAAGGGATGGGTCTTACACTCTCTCAAGAGGCCCAAGTGTTTAAAGAAAAGAAATGAGGCTTATAACACGAGGGTAGGCCCAGGGTTGATTTTTTAACTGGCGATCGTGCCGAGGTTTTCTTTTAACTCAGAGGGACTTATACAACGTCTGAGGCCCAAAATTGTTTTGGTTAAAAGGGGATTGGGTCTTACACTCTATTAGAGGCCCAAAAAGTTTTTGAATGGGTGTTATAGCTCGAGGAGAGGCCCAGATGATTGTTTTAAACGGGCGGTGATCGCGCCGAAATTTTGAAATACAACGGGACTTCTACAATAAGTGAGGCCCAAAAATTATTTGTATTTACAAAGGGTTGGGTCTTACACTCTAATAGAGGCCCATGAGTGTTTGAAAATGATTTGTGAGGGTTGAATTAATCAAAAACCCTAATTTGTTCCCCAAAATATATTTTAATTGAATAAAATTCAATTAAAATGATCAAAAGGGTTTAATATGTGGAAAAAAAATTATGATCTTGGATTAATGTTTCAAAAATCATGTTTTGACTTACAAAATGATTAGAAATCATTAAAATTTGCACAATCAAGAAGTAAAAAATATTTTAAATGTCAAAAATAATTAAAATATTAATTCTTTGCAAAAATATCAATTATACGAAATAAATAATATTTTTTGGATTTTTTGGTAAAATAAAATATTTTAACATTTTTGTGAATTATTGAAAAAAGAATCAACTCAAAATCATTAAAACTCAGAGAGAAATTAATTTTTGAATCAATTAAATAAAATCACAAAATTCAAATATTCAAATATTTGAAAAAGGGTGCCAAGAACATGGCAAGAACACGCGCCACCCTCTGTTTCTGCAGATTTGCATTTTCTATCCAATCTCACTGAATACTTGATTATATCATGCAATCTACATATCAATCTACTCGTTTTAACCTCACGATCATGTCTATGGTCTTTAATTTCATTTATTTTTAACATGGAATAAGAAATCAAAGAGAAACCTCAAGAACCCTAATTTCTGCATGAAGGTTCAGAAATTCTACACACGATTCAAACAATGCAATTGATTGAGGGAAAACATTCCATGCATGATTGTGAACGTATGGCCAAATTATTGTGCAGCAAAAATTGCATGGATCATAGAGTTAGAAGAGCTCATACTTACCTCTTGCAGCTGGTGATCGTGTTTTATGTTAGAGGTGTTACAGCTAGGTTCCAATGATCTGGATAGCTTCCCTAGGTGCCATGGAGTGTGTCTGGATGCTTGGAATGGATTGAAATGATCTGGAACTTGAGATGGTACCCCAACTGCAAATTTGTCAAGAACTTGAGCAACTGGCTGGTGATTTTGTGAAATCAGTGTTCCATATGTTGTTTAAGTGTTTGGATCACTTCTATATGATGTTTATGAGGTGTGTGAGTGATTGGTTTGATTGGAAAAGCTCTCAAACTCAAAACCCGATAGTGACTTGCCTTAGAAGGCAAAATTGGAGTGAAAGAAGAGATTTTGAGGAAAGCATCTGTTTGATGGATTTGGTGTACTCAAACTGATCACAAATGAGCTCTATTTATAGTAGAGAAAGTTTGTTTTGCAAGCAATAGTGAATGGCAATTACAGTAGAGGTTTGGCCAATGTTGTCCAATGGAATCTCAAGTCTCCTCTAGCCAGTGACTAGAGGTTAGAGCACAGGCCTTTGGTTCCCTAGTTGTTGGATCATCCTTGACTGAATTTAGTTGAAGGAAGCTCAGTCCATGCCACCTTGGTGCATCCATTAAATGCTCCAATCCAAAATTGGAGTCTTGTCCCTCTTTTAGGGATTTTTAAGTTTAGCATGCTACTTTTGGTTCCAAGGACTTTGGAGGCTTTGCTCAGTGTTTGCCCCCTTTAGATTTGATCCTCGGATGTTTCCAAGATGATGACAAGGCTTGGAATTGGCTGATCTTGCCAAATCGAGCAAAAGTACAAAATTCTGCCTAGCCTTGGCAGTTTTCAGCAAGGCATATTGCCCTTGTCATATCTCATGGCTCAAGTGGAATTTGAGGATGTTCTTGGTCACTTTAGAAAGCCCTCATATGATACAACAACTGTTTGATCATATTTGGTTTTGATACCTTTTGGATCCAAGTGAAAAATCCCCCTACATTTGGGAAAAAGTGAAGGCAAATTCTGACTTAGTGAAAATTTCACTAAGTGTTGGAAAAAAGTGACATTTTCACTCTTTGTGATTTTGATCATTCCATAAGTCAAAATCCATGGGGAATTTGGAGGGAGGTCAGTTTTAAGATTTTGTATAGGGTAATGAGATCTACAAATCAAGCTTTGGATGGGAAAAAATGGCTTTGTGGTTTAGGAGTTATGATCCTCCAAAGTTGGTACCCTTGCCACTTTGTTCATAACTTAGAAAATTTTCTAAGTTTTTATGGTTACCCCTTTTACAAGCTATCCCACTTTTCTTGATTTTTCTTGATGAATGATGATTTCAATCATACATTAACATCATTTTAGGGTTAAAAAACCATTTTTATGAAAAATCTCAAAAAGTCAAAGTTGACTTTTGTGCACAGTTGACTTTTTATCATATGAATTCCAAACTGTGCAATACTTTAGGAAATCATGTTCTTGACCTAAATCAAACTTGATGGACATGTTCCATGGGTGTTATAGGGTATATTGATCAATGTCCTAGGGTTTGGGAGCATGTCCTGGTCAAAAGTCAAAGCTACAGTTGACTTTTCTCGCGAAACCCTAATTGTGGCTCTGATGAAATTGAGACTTATTGCTCAAGCTTTTTGGATCAATCCATTGTTGCAAATGGATCAATATAGTACATTAGAGACCCTCAAATCCTCTCTTGAGGTCTTGGCTCATGAATTGTCCCAAAAGTCAACTTAGGGGTGTTTAGGTCAAGAAACCCTAATTCCTGATTTTTTATGTATGCATCCCCTGAGATCAAATTGACTTGATGCTTGGGTTTATGATGTCCCTTGGAGCATCATAGGATATGCCTTGAAGCATTGGCTCATGCCCAGAGGAAAATTTCCATCTGGAGGCCCTGGTCGACCAAAACCCTAATTTGGTGACACTGGTGATCTTGAGGCTTGATTCACTTAGAAGGGAGCAGCCTTGTGCTTAATCCTTGAAGTGGGAGTCCTCTTAATCTTTTGTGGATGTTTGAGAGGTTAGACAAGTTTAAGATCATGTCCTTCCTTGATTGATCCTTTGTCTAAGAACTCTGAGAGGGCTTGAAACCCTAATTTTGATTACAGTGAATGCTCACCCATCTTTGGGGAGACTGATGAGGTATGATAGTACATCCATATTGTGATGATGATTTTCACAATGGTGGGAATCTTAGTGGTCAAAATTTGGGGTATGACAAACACCCATAAAGATTGTTAGCTCTAAATCTATCTCTAGTATCCAGAAACTAATAGATAATCATCCCTAATCAAAGTTTGCGATGTTTATCTCTAACACAACCCAAACCCCGAGCATAAAGCAAAAATCAAGGACAATCACCGATAAAGATTTTTAAAGCGGATTTTATACAACGCCATGGGCGACAAATATACACGAGTCCAAAAATTTGCACTTAAGTGCCTCAAAACAACTAAACCTCCTCCGCTTTTCTGCAGAAGTTCACAATGCGAACTTTTATTTGCAAAGCGAATATTCGCTAGAAAGTTCACAATGCGAACTTTGGTCCCTTTTTCTACTGCCTCAATTCTGGGAGCATTCGCTGGGAAGTTCACAAAGAGAACATTCGCTAGAAAGTTCGCAAAGCGAACTTGACAGCAAACCAGCCCTTATTTTGACCACAACTTCTGAACCGTAACTCGCATTCACGCACGGTCGGAAGCGCTGGAAACCTTACTCAATGCTCTTTATGAATATGAAAACATATCCTTGCTTGAATACCTACAAAATTGAGAGAAAATCAATTAAACTCAATGATATTTACACGATACGCAATATATACACTATAATGTAAAGTAAACGTATTTACAAACAAAGCGGGGTTTATTCGAACGATATTAACAAAAAGTATCGATAAGTGCAACAAAACTTATATACAAAATAGCCATAATTTGCACTTATCATTAATTAATTGCTTTCATCTTGCCTATAGGGTTATAGACCCTAGAAATTCAATTCTTTTCCTATAAGGTTATAGACCTTGGCATTCTCTATTTCTCATAGGGTTATAAACCCTGGAAATTCAGTTCTTTGGCTATAAGGTAATGACCTTGGCAATCTCTCATGTCCATAGGCTCATCAATTCTCTTCTTTGCCTATAAGGTTATAGACATTGGCAACCTCTTTCTTTTCCTTATAAGGTTATAGACTTTGGCACCTCAGTTCTTTGCCTATAAGGTTATAGACCTTGGCAATCTCTCTTTTCCATAGGGTTATAGACCCTGGAAATTATTTTCTTTGCCTGTAAGTTTATAGACCTTGGCAACCTGTTTCTTCGCCTTATAAGGTTACAAACCTTGGAACCTCAGTTCTTTGCCTACAGGGTTATAGACCTTGACAATCTCTCTTGCCCATAAGCTTATAGACCCTAGCAACCTCTTTCTCTTGCCCATATGGTTATAGACCCTGGCAATCCAATTATTTGTCTATAAAGTTATAGACCTTGGCATTCTCTCTTGCCCATAGGGTTATAGACCCTGGCAATTCAATCCTTTTCCTATACGGTTATAAACCTTGGGACTCCCTCTTCCCCATAGGGTTATAGACCCTTGCAATTCAATCATTTTCCTATATGGTTATAGACCTTAGCATTCTCCCTTGCCCATAGGGTTATAGACTCTGGAAATTCCATTTTTTGCCTATTCGGTTATAAACCTTGGCAACATTGTTCTCTTCCTTGTAGGGTTATAGACCCTAACAATTTAGTTCTTTGCCTATAAGGTGATAGAACTTGGCAATTTCCTATCCTTTTGCTACACCATTTCTTGATCCATGCCACACCTTTGTTTTGCTCTTTGACAAAATCACCATATATTGGTTAACGTCACACTCTTTCACACTTTAATCAATCAATCCTTTCTTTTTGTTTCCATCTTAGTTCCACGAACTACGGAGCTCTGATTTTCTTATTACACAATGAGGATATGTAGGCACAAGATTGCAAGATCTTGGCGAGCAGATTCTCCCTTTAGTTCTCTGGACTTCGGAGCTCTAATTTCCTCATTGCACTATGAGGATACATAGGCACGAGGGCCTTAATCCTCCGCGAACACCCTAATTTAAACCTCTCTTTTTTTTCCTTTCACAAGTAACCTTTAGATAGTAACACCCATCTAAGCATAGAACAAGTAAAATGGTTCTAGGTGGTGTGTTGATGCAAAATGGTCAGGTTGTGGCTTATGCTTCTAGACAGTTGAAAGTTCACGAGGGGAATTATCGTACGCATGATCTAGAGTTGGCAGGCATGGTGCTTATGTTAAAAATTTGGAGGCATTATCTGTTTAGTTCCAGATTTTAGGTGTTAGTGACCACAAGAGATTGAAGTAATTGTTCAATGAGAAGGATTTGAATATAAGCCAGATGAGGCGGCTCGAATTTCTGAAGGATTATGATCTTGGTTTGAGTTACCATCCTGATAAATCCAATGTTGTAGTTGATGCTTTGAGTAGAAGGTCGTTGCATATGCCAATGCTTATGGTTCGAAAAATGGAGTTAATCGAGAAATTCATATATATATATATATATATATATATATATATATATATATGAGTTTGTTTTGTGAAAAGACTCCTAACAGTATGAAATTGGGTATGTTGAAAATGACTAGTGGTATTCTCGAAGAAATTAGAGAATGTCATAAATCAGATTTGGGATTTATTGATTGGTAAGTGTTAATCAACCAAGGTAAATGAGGTAATTTTAGAATAGATGAGAATGGTGTTATGCGTTTCTTGACAGAGTTTGTGTACCTGTTGTGCTAGAATTTAATAAGAGTATTCTTGAGGAAGGTCATATGATTGGTTTGAATATTCATCCCGGTGCTAGAAAATGTATCAAGACTTGTAGAAAATATTTGGTGGCTAGGAATGAAAAAGGATATAGTTGAGTTAGTTTATGCGTCTTTGACTTGCCAGAAGTCGAAGATTGAACATTAGAAACAGTTGGGTTTGACACAACCATTGGATATTCCTAAATGGAAGTGGGATGTTATTTCCATGGATTTTGTGATGAGTTTTCCTAAGACGTCTAAAGGGAATGATTCAATTTGGGTTATAGTGGATAGATTGACTAAATCGACTCATTTCATTCCTATTAAGATCAATTATTTATTGCAGAAGTTGGCTGAAGTGTATATTGAGAAATTTGTTAAATTACATGATAGTCTTTCGAGTATTGTTTCTGATATAGATTCGAGATTCACATAGAGGTTTTTGGGGAGTTTGAAGGAAGCCATGTGTACTAAGCTGAAGTAGAGTTTTGCTTATCATCCCCAAATGGACGGTCATACAGGGAGGATTATCCGGTCTTTGGAGGATTTGTTGAGAGCTTATGTTTTGGAGCAGGGAGGTAATTAAGACAGTTACTGGCCGTTGGTTGAGTTCACTTACAACAATATTTTCCATTCTAGTATTGTAATGGTACCATTTGAGGCTTTGTGGCTTTGTATGGTAGAAGTAGTAGGACACCTTTGTGTCGGTATGATTCTGGTGAAAGTGTTATGCTTGGAACTTAGATTGTTCTGTAGATTAACGAGAAGATCAAGATGATCCAAGAGAAGATGAAAGCTCCGTAGAGTCGCTAGAAGAGTTATCATGACAAGCAAAGGAAAGCACTTAAGTTCCAAGAGGGAGTTCATGTATCTGTGCGAGTCACTCTAGTGACAGGCGTGGGTCTTGCTTTGAAACCTTGAAAGCTCACATCGTGTTTTATTAGTCCTTATCAGATTATGAAGAGGGTAGGAGAAGTTGCCTACAAATTTTCTTTACCACTATCTCTTTCGAATCTTCATAGTGTGTTTCATTTGTCTCAACTTCAGAAGTATGTGTCAGATGAGTCTCATATGATTCAAATAGATGATGCGCAAGTGAGAGATAATTTGACTGTGGAGGCATCACCATTGCGAATCGAGGGTCGAGAGGTTAAACACTTGAAGGGTAAAAATATTGTCTTGGTGAAGGTTATTTAGGGAGGACCTGCTGGAGGTAGCATGACGTGGGAGATGGAGAGTTAGGTGAGAGAGTCTTATCCGGAGCTGTATAGTTCAGGTAATTTTAGAGGGAAAAATTCTCCAAGTGAGGAGAGTTGTAACACCCCGTTTTCATTAAATTATTTATTTAATTGAATTTATGCTTTAATTATTTATTTAAATGAATTTTTAATCATTGTATTGAAGATTTGGTGTTTTGGCATGTTTATGCTACGATGGAATTGGTAAAAAAAGGTGTTTAGTTATTTAATTAAATAATTTAATAATTAAATAATATTAAAATTACATAGAAAATAAAGGTTTTGGGTGGAAAGTATGGTGTTAATTGAATAATGGGTAAGGTGAAGTCTTTAATCTCCATTAGGTGTTTCCATATTTTCTTCCATTGTTGAATATTTGATGAAATGGATGAAAATATTATAATAACATGATGTGATTATTGTAATTATCATGAAATTCATGTGTTGATTTACCATAAAAATTAGGTGTTTGTATTCATAAAATTGGATGAGTTGGGTTCATATTATTAACATGAATATGATGAATAAGGTGTTGAAAGTTGTGATTAATTGATGAAATTGTGTGTTAATCAATAGGTATATGATCTTGTAATGATAACATGTTATTTCTCTGATGTTTATGATGTTAGACGATGGCTATGGATCTAGAAGGGGGGTTGAATAGATCCCTTGAGTTTTACACGCAAATGGTTTCCAAAAATTTAGTTTTAAAAATGTTTAACGGAAGCAACCACTGGATAGAACATCTACAACGAACCTTCTACTAAAAGGATCGGATATGCATGAATATATCGAGAATGAGTATGGAAGAGAAAAATTCAGTTTGATTACTACACTTAAAAACGCAGTCAACAAAATATCGTTTGTTTGATGTTTAATCCAATCCAGTGAGGTAAAGTGATAAGCAACTAAAGGCAGCGTGTTTGAATTTTGCTTTGAAACAAATTATCAAACACCTAGTGTGCTAAACACACTAAGTGCATTATTTTTATGGAATGTAATGTAAATCTGCTCCAAGATACAATTCAAGGAATCGTATCAATTTAACAAATAGTTTCTCAGCTCAAAATTACACTACGATAGAAATTTTGATAAATTGCAACTTCACAAGTTAGAACAAACTGAAATGTAAAAGAGTTAAGGGAAAGAGAGACCAAATGAGATTTGATTAGGCAGTTCCCCAATCGTCCTCGCTTTGGGTACCTCTTCCCCCAATTCCACAATTGGAATTGAGATATATATATATATATATATATATATATATATATATATATATAGCTGTTGCAAATTGTTTATTACAAAAGAAAACTATGAACATCCAAACCCTCGAACGTCTTCGATCGTTGATGCAGAATTTTCTCTCCCCTTGATTCAAGATGAATCAAGTGCTTCGAATATGGTTGATCCAATTAACGTCTCATGCTACTAAACCGAAAGAAACCTCCGTTCTTCAGTTACCTTCACTTAATCAATTGCGATCTACCAAACTTCGAACCCAAACCTCTCTTCTGCGATCCTCCGATTACAGCTACTAAATCGAACAATTGCTCCAATCATCGGTTACCTTCGCCCGGCTGAATCCCTGTAGAATGAAGCGGTTTGTGCAAAAACCCCCAAAGTCTTCCCGATTCTTGGAGGAGAAAACCTAGGGTTTTATTCAAGAAACACCTACCAAAATCTCAACTCAGAAATGAAGATCACGCGTTTCCAAAATCTGAATGTTTTCACCTTGAAACAATGAACAACTCAAACAAAGATTGTTATGTGTAATTGTTTGTTCACTCAATGTTGAAGATGAAGATGAAGAGAAATGGCAATGTAATTTCACGTTTCTTGTTATTGCAGAAAAAATGAGTTAAATGATATATATACTATCCTAGACAATACAATAGAAATAACAGAGTTTTAAAATGAATAACACAACAAAATTTTGGTGACATTCAATGAACGGTTAACCAATACAGATGGTATAGTCGACCTGAGCAATGTTGCGCGCTCGCTGCGCAAAACTGCATGTTATGCGTCGACCGAACCAGACTATGAGTCGACTCATAGCTCCCAGATTTGGGCAAACACAAATGCACAAGAAGTGAGTTGACCGGTAGGTCGACGCGAGCACTCCTGCTGATTGTACTAACATATGCCACATGTTTAGGTCGACCAATACAGGGTTGTGAGTCGACTCACACTCTTGGAACATGCAAAAATCCATTTTTGACTTTCCTAAAAGTGTTAAACCATATCTAATGAACCTAGACCCTTACTAATCATGATCAAACACTCTTAGACCACTTAATGAGCATTTCATATGACGTTTTTCACTTGAATCTCTATATTCTAATCATGATAGTTTTGACATCATTAAAATCAAGTACATAGAGAGAATCTTCCCTCACATACTCCCCCTTTTTTATGATGGCAAAACGGTCATATGTCCCCCCCCTGACTTTATGCATCCACTATTGTTTGATCATCTCAATACCTGTTATGTCCTTGTTCTTCTCCCCCTTTGACAACATCAAAAAGAGAAAGATAAAGTGTCAAGAATAGAAAAAAAACGAGAGCTGCATTTTGAACTCAATTGCAACAATTACCATTAACACACATTCACATATAATGCAAGTTAATGAATAACTAAATAAAGTAAAATACTTAAGAAGCACAAAATTGATTAATAGTACATTGTTACTACATGAAACAGCCATAAGGAACCATAAAGCAGTACGAACATAAGGCACACATAGCTAAAATTAACATATTTGAGTCATAAACCAAAACAGTGCAAGAAACAAAGCATTAAAAGACATGATGCGAAATGTAAATATGATTCTCATGGCCTCCTCCCCCTAAATGAGTGGCCCCTCCCGCGAAACTGTTGAGGATGATGAGGTGGTGGAGGTTGCATATCCATCTGTTCAGTCAACTCCAACACGGATTGATTCAGGATGTTGAAGCTGTTAGTGAGAGCACGATGTTGAGTTGTAGAAGTCTCAGCCATAGTGTTGAACTTACCTATCACATTAGTAGCAAAGGCGTCAAAGTTAGTGGTGTGATTCTGAAATTCTTCATGCAAGGGTTGAAACCTTTCCTCTTGAGCTGTGGCAAACCTCAGTTGGTCAAGTTGCATAGTCCTCATAAGTTCAAGAATATCCTCATTATTTTGTTGAGGACGCGGAGGTGAAGGAGGAGTATAATAGGACTCTTGATAGTCCAACCCTTGAGTTGCTGGCTTATAGTTAGAACCAAGAGTGGTCCAGTCATTATACTGCCATTGACCCCATCCTTGGTCAACTTCAGCTTCCATTGGAGAGGATTGAGGCATGTAATTACCTGTATATTGCCATTGGTTCCATTCAGGGGCTTCCTTCAACACCATAGCAGATGAGTTAGGCATCCAAGCACTATTGTATTCAACACCAATATCCATTTGTTGTTGTTGATCATTATCCCCTTGCTCCTCTTCAAGATCACTTTGTTCATCCTCACCTTCTTATTCATCTTCGTCGTTCCCGTCTTCTTCTTCCTCATCGCTTTCGTCAGATTCTTCTTCCAGTACAGTAGTGTTTGCTTTCACCACATACTTATACCTCTTGTCTTTGACATCCCAAACATGACCCATCATAGTTAATGTTTTCTGAAAAAATTCTTGATTGATAGTGATAGATTTATACGGAATACCCGGAACAACTATTTTAGCATGGTTGAGTATCTTTTGAATGAATGATGCGTGGGACAACGCAATTCCCCTGCCGGAGTCACGAAGAGAATACATTCTGCTTGCAATATAATAGGGCCAACTAATCCTTATTTTATTCTTCAAAACGTACATCAACTGAACCTCAGGTTGATCCACCCTAGAGTAACCTCCTATCTTTGGTCTAAGAATGTGAGAAACAATCCACTGCAAAATCCTTGCAGGAGGAGTCAGTTTCCCTGTTGTCATAGTTTTGGGAAAGAGACTGCTAGCCACAACCTGATCCGTGTATGGTCTCTTCAACATAGAGTTCAGTGCTTGTTTAAAATCATAGTCTTTAACATGATCAGTATCAGTTATATACTGAGTAGATTGAGCATTGGTCACAGACATATGGAACAAATCTCTCCAAATAGTTTGATCAACAGCGACAGTCTTATCCCCTAGTTTGCAGTTAAACATGTAATCCTCAAAGTTTCCAACTAAACCAGAATAAAATATTCGAACCAAATCTTCATTATACTTAGTGTCACATGATAAAAATCCATGGAAATTCTGAAAATCCAATAAGTCTAAGATTTCTGCTAGGTGCATGCGTTCAACAGTACCGCGATAGCAAATGAATTGTTTAACAACAGACCGTTTGCTCAATTTTTCTTCATATAAATCAGCATACTTATCAGAGAGAAGAGATGAAAGTGTTATCGGTCGATTTAAGGGAGGTTGAGAAGTACCCGCTTGAGATGAAGACTCTCTTGTGACTCTTTTTCGAGATGTTCTTCGAGAAGCCATTGTGAGAGAGAGATGAATAGTGACGAATTTGTTCAATTTTTTTTTTTGTGAACCCCAAATGTTGTTTGTAGGATCGTGAAGTTAGGGTTTTCGTAGTGAGGAGTTAGAGGAGAGGAGGAAATGAGATAATGTGTTGGAACAATGCATATGTTTTGTTTATGCCACATAGAAAATAAAAAAAAGAATTAAATGGGTCAAAAGCGCACAGTGACCAAGAAATTTTCCGCAGATTTTTCGCGAACGGTCGACCTATAGTTCTGTGTGCGTCGACGCACACTGTGGTGTTTTCTTATATTTTTGAAAGTTTAAGCTATGCGTCGACCTGAGCATTCCCGACCAAACATGTTAATAATGCAACAAGAGTGATTTGACCAAAAGCATTAGTGAGTCGACCCAAACATTAAAATTTTGAAAAAAATTCAAATTTTTGTGACATTTAAGCTATGATATTGAATAAATAGAAAGCCAACAAAAATATCAAACATCTAAATGGATAAAGTGTGCTTAATATGTGCAACAAACATCAATGTAATCACTCAACATGGTACATTTAATTAGAGAGAATCTTTGAAACGAAACGGTATTACCTTGATCACTATTGACGATGAGAGCCCTCACGTATAGCTTAATATTTATTTGCATTGTTAGTTAAAAAGACTAAACAGACATGTATATATATGTGAAGATCACTATCTTAAAAGATTATTAAGCACGATCCGAGATATCGAGAATGCCAAGTTCCCTACGGATGTGAAAGAAAGGCTCTGTAGCTAATGGCTTTGTAAAAATATCAGCAAGTTGATTTTTAGTGTCAACGTGCTCAAAAATCACATCACCTTTCTCTACATGATCCCTAAGAAAATGATGGCGTATTTCGATATGCTTGGTGCGTGAATGCAATACGGGGTTCTTAGTTAGATTAATCGCACTAGTGTTATCGCACAAAATTGGAATACGCTCAAGTTTTAAATTGAAATCAAGCAATTATTGTTTAAGCCATAGGACTTGAGCACAATAACTACCGGCAGCAACGTATTCCGCCTCGGCTGTTGACAAAGCAACGGAAACCTGTTTCTTGCTATGCCAACTCACCAAGGAATTTGCAAAAAGGTGACACATGCCACTAGTACTTTTCCTATCCAACTTGCACTCGGCAAAGTCGGAATCAGAGTAGCCAACTAAGGAACAAACACTACTTTTAGAATACCACAACCCATACTTTAGAGTACCAGAGAGATATCGAAGTATGCGCTTAACTGCCTTTAAGTGGGATTCCTTGGGATGTACCTGATACCTCCCACACATGCATACACTGAACATAATACCGGGACGTGATGCGGTAAGATAGAGAAGGGATCCTATCATACCTCTATACCTTTTTACCTCTACGTCTTTACCATTCTCGTCACGATCAAGGTTCACACTAGTCGGCATTAGAGTATCTATTGCTTTGCAGTTTAGCATATCGAAACGTTTCAGAAGCTCAAGAAAATATTTCATTTGACTCACGAATGTGCCCTCTTCGAGTTGTTTGATTTCCAATCCAAGGAAATAGTTGAGCTCCCCCATCATGCTCATTTCAAACTCCCCCTGCATCAACCTAGAAAACTCCTTGACCAAGGTCATGTTAGTAGACCCAAAAATGATATCGTCAATGTAAATTTGTACCAAAATTAAATGTTTTCCTTGACGTTTAATGAAGAGAGTCGTGTCAACCTTTCCTCTTGAATACCCTTGATCAAGTAAAAATTTGCTTAGACGTTCATACCAAGCCCTAGGGGCTTGTTTAAGTCCGTACAAAGCTCGTTTAAGTTTATAGACATGATCGGGATATTCGTGGGATTCAAAACCCGGAGGTTGGGCTACATAAACCTTTTCATTTATGTATCCATTAAGGAACACACTTTTAACATCCATTTGGAATAATTTGAAGTTCTTTGTGCAAGAATAGGCAAGTAGAAGGCATATAGCCTCGAGTCGGGCAACCGGCACATAAGTTTCCTCATAGTCGATTCCTTCCTCTTGGTTATAGCCTTGCGCTACAAGCCTCGCTTTGTTACGGGTTATTACTCCATTTTCATCAAGTTTATTCCTAAACACCCATCGGGTGCCAATTACTCGATGATCTCGCGTAGGGGGGACAATGTCCCAGACCTCATTTCTCCTGAATTGGTTTAACTCATCTTGCATTGATAGAAACCAATGCTCATCGAGTAACGCCTCCTTTGCGTTTTTAGGTTCAACTTGGGAGACAAAAGTAGAGTAATAACAAAAGTTACTAAGTTTAGAGCGAGTGGTTACTCCCTTAGAGATATCACCGAGAATGTTGTCAATTGGATGGTCTTTTGAAGACTTCCAAGCTGGAGGAAGTTCATCTTTATCAGAATGATGATCATCCTCACTTTTCACGGGTTGGTGATCCTTTTCCTCCTCAATACGCACTGCTTCAAGCTGATCAGTTCCCTTATCAGTGTCCTTGAGTATGTCTTTAGTAGGTACACCTGCACCATGAAAAGAACTACCTTCTCCGACATTTCTCGAATAAGACTCGTCAAAGGTAACATGAACTGACTCTTCAACTACACATAACCTTTTATTATAAATTCTATACGCTTTACTTGACCGAGAGTATCCAAGAAAAATACCCTCATCGGCCTTGGCATCAAACTTACCAAGAGTCTCTTTCCCATTGTTTAACACAAAGCATTTGCAACCAAATACATGAAGGTGAGAGATATTTGGCTTATGCCCTTTTAAAAGCTCATACGGTGTCTTGTTTAGAATAGGCAGGATGAGCACCCTATTCAAAACATAACAAGCCGTACTTATGGCGTCAGCCCAAAAGTATTTTGGTAATCCACCATCATTGATCATAGTCCTTCCAAGTTCCTCCAAAACTCTATTTTTACGTTCCACTACCCCATTTTGTTGAGGGGTACGTGGTGCGGAAAAATTATGATCAATTCCTTTGGAATCACAAAATGCTTCAAACAAGTGATTTTCAAACTCACACCCATGGTCACTTCTAATTGACCCAATGTTTGTGTTTAACTTGTTCTGAGATAACTTAGCAAATCGTTCAAAGGCCGAAAAGGTATCACTCTTATTTGCTAAGAAAATGGTCCAGCAAAACCTAGAAAAATCATCGACTATTACCAACCCATAATAGTTACCACCTAGGCTTTTAACCCTAGATGGTCCAAAGAGGTCCATATGGAGGAGCTCAAGGGGTCTCATAGTTGAAACGATGTTTTTAGATTTGAATGAGATCCTTGTTTGCTTCCCCATTTGACACGCATCACAAAGGTGATCCTTTGTGAATTTAATTTTGGGCAAACCGATGACTAGGTCTTTAGAAACTATTTTGTTAAGCAAATTAAAGTTGATGTGAGCCAACCGTCTATGCCACAACCATGAATCTTCATTCATAGCGACTAGACACTTGTCTCCATTCAACGATACCTCATTTAAGTCTAGCATATAGACGTTGTTCACCCTCAAGCCCTTAAACACATTCTTTTTGTCACTATCTTCAACTATGCAACAATCCTTTGAAAAAGATACTTTATAATTCTTGTCACATAGTTGACTAATGCTTAAAAGGTTGTGTCTAAGACCTTCCACAAGTAGCACATCAGAGATAGTAGTAGATGAGGGGTTACCTACACTACCTTTGCCGAGAATCTGTCCCTTGTTGTTATCTCCGTAGGTGACAAACCCCTTTTTCTTTGCCATAAAGTCGATGAAAAGAGAAATGTCGCCGGTCATATGTCTCGAGCAGCCACTATCCATAACCCATCTTCTTTCGGTGGTCTCAAGACTTTGTACCTACAAAAACAATCAAGGGAGAGTAGGTACCCAATTCTCATTGGGTCCTTTAAGGTGAGTGAAACCAAGACCGCATTTGGACAACCATTGGTAGATGCCTTTCGGAACAAGAAACCTTCTGAAGCGACATTTTGCAATAGTATGACCAGGCTTACAACAGTAAAGACAATTATGGTTCATTTGGAATTTACCTTTGCTATCACTATCTCAAATCACATATGTATACTTTTGATATGGATTATTCATGCTCTCACGAAAATGTGAACGATCAATAGCAAACGTAACTTTTGGCTTAAGAGCCTTGTCCAATTTGGCCTTGAGGGTTCTCACCTCTCGTTGCCAAATGTGACAAGTGCCACAGACCCAATTGAACCAAGAGGTAGGGTCCTTTTCAACCTTGGCTTTTGATGTGTCCACTATAGAGTTTTTGAGGGCTTCCAATTCCATTTCGGAATCGGAAACCTTCTTCTCCAAATACGAGAAAATCCTTTTATTTGAGGCTAAGCGTTGAAATGCTTCCTTAGCCTCATAGTGTAACATGTCAAAAGCCTTTTGTAACTCTAAATGCGACATAGTATTAACATGGTCATATTTAGAATGCTTTACCTCTTTTGATTTGTTGTGGCGTGCCATAAGACAAAAGTTAACGGATTCACTTTCGTCGCTTGATGAATCATCTTTCTCCGACTCACTATCGCTTTCCCAAGAGATGTATGCTCATCGAGACTTGTTGGACTTTTTGTTTGAGCGACTCTTGTCATTATCCTTATATTTGTCTTTCTTTAGAGATGGACAATCTGGCTTGTAGTGCCCGAATTTTCCACAGTTGTAGCACTTCCATTTTACCTTGCCATTTTTATTTCCTTCGCTTCTAGATTGCTTCCTAAACTTGACTAGATTTCTGTCCGAGTGTTGAACCTCATTCTTACGAACATATCTATTGTACCTCTTCACAAATAAGCCCATATCATCACCGGATTCTTCATCTTTGTTATTATTGGCTTCATCATCACTTAGCTCTTGATGTGTGGACTTTGAACAAGAAGCCTTAAGAGCTATCGACTTCTTCTCTGTATCTTTTGCCTTCTCTTTCTTGATACTATTTTCATGTTTATCCAAGCTAATGAGCACTTGCTCTTGCTCATCGAGTTTGCCAAAAAGTGTTGTGAGGTCTAGTGTAGCAAGATTGTTGGCCTCCTTGATAGCGGTGACCTTCGGTTGCCATTCCTTGTTTAAACACCTCAAAATCTTGTTAGTAGCAACCCCATTTGGAATTGGTTTACCAAGAACATGCAATTTGTTGATAATGTGAGTAAATCATTTTTGCATATCCGCAATGGTTTCCCCTTACTTCATGTAAAACAAATCAAACTCTTGCGTTAGTGTATTAATACGAGCCATCTTAACATCATTAGTGCCTTCGTGGGCTACTTGTAAAGCATCCCACATGGCTTTGGCCATTTCACAATGGGAGACTCGATAATACTCGTCAACTCCCAAGGAGGAGATGATCATATTATGATCCTTCCAATCATATCTGTACTTTTTCTCGTCCTCCTCATTCCATTGAACTTCGGGTTTAGGAACGACAATGCCTTCCGCATTTGTCATAGTAATTTCCATGGGACCGTTTAAAATAACATTCCAAACCTTCCGATCTATGGAATTTATATGAACGCGCATACAATCCTTCTAGTAGCTGTAATTATCGCCTGTAAAAACTGGAGCTCTATTATAAGCCCCTTTAGGTTCGTTCGCTATGATCCAAGAAGTTTTACCGAAGCACCAGAATTAACCGAAGCTCGTGATACCACTTGTTAGACGATGGCTATGGATCTAGAAGGGGGGTTGAATAGATCCCTTGAGTTTTACACGCAAATGGTTTCCAAAAATTTAGTTTTAAAGATGTTTAACGGAAGCAACCACTGGATAGAACATCTACAACGAACCTTCTACTAAAAGGACCGGATATGCACGAATATATCGAGAATGAGTATGGAAGAGAAAAATTCAGTTTGATTACTACACTTAAAAACGCAATCAACAAAATATCGCTTGTTTGATGTTTAATCCAATCCAATGAGGTAAAGTGATAAGCAATTAAAGGCAACGTGTTCGAATTTTGCTTTGAAACAAATTATCAAACACCTAGTGTGCGTAAACACACTAAGTGCAGAATTTCTGTGGAATGTAATGTAAAGCTGCTCCAAGATATAGTTCAAGGAATCGTATCAATTTAAAAAATAGTTTCTCAGCTCAAAATTACACTACAACAGAAATTTTGATAAATTGCAACTTCACAAATTTGAACAAACTGAAATGTAAAAGAGTTAAGGGAAAGAGAGAACAAAAGAGATTTGATTAGGCAGTTCCCCAATCGTCCTCGCTTTGGGTACCTCTGCCCCCAATTCCATAATTGGAATTGATATATATATATATATATATATATATATATATATATAGCTGTTGCAAATTGTTTAATACAAGAGAAAACTATGAACATCCAAACCCTCGAACGTCTTCGATCGTTGATGCAGAATTTTCTCTCCCCTTGATTCAAGATGAAGCAAGTGCTTCGAATATGGTTGATCCAATTAACGTCTCACGCTACTAAACCGAAAGAAGCCTCCGTTCTTCGGTTACCTTCACTCGATCAACTGCGATCTACCAAACTTTGAACCCAAACCTCTCTTCTACGATCCTCCGATTACAGCTACTAAACCGAACAATTGCTCCAATCTTCGGTTACCTTTGCCCGACTGAATCCCTGTAGAATGAAGCGGTTTGTGCAAAAACCCCCAAAGTCTTCCCGATTCTTGGAGGAGAAAACCTAGGGTTTTATTCAAGAAACACCTACCAAAATCTCAACTCAGAAATGAAGATCATGCGCTTCCAAAATCTGAACGTTATCACCTTGAAACAATGAACAACTCAAACACAGATTGTTACGTGTAATTGTTTGTTCACTCAATGTTGAAGATGAAGATGAAGAGAAATGGCAATGTAATTTCACGTTTCTTGTTATTGCAGAAAAAATGAGTTAAATGATATATATACTATCCTAGACAATACAATAGAAATAACAGAGTTTTAAAATGAATAACACAACAAAATTTTGGTGACATTCAGCGAACGGTCGACCAATACAGATGGTATAGTCGACCTGAGCAATGTCGCGCGCTCACTGCGCAAAATTGCATATTATACGTCGACCGAACCAGGCTATGAGTCGACTCATAGCTCCCAGTTTTGGGCAAACACAAATGCACAAGGAGTGAGTCGACCGGTAGGTCGACGCGAGCACTCCCGCTGATTATACTAACATATGCCACATGTTTAGGTCGACCAATACGGGGTTGTGAGTCAACTCACACCCTTGGAACATGCAAAAATCCATTTTTGACTTTCCTAAAAGTGTTAAACCATATCTAATGTACCTAGACCCTTACTAATCATGATCAAACACTCTTAGACCACTTAATGAGCATTTCATATGATGTTTTTTCACTTGAATCTCTATATTCTAATCATGATAGTTTTGACATCATTAAAATCAAGTACATAGAGAGAATCTTCCCTCACATATGATCGATTGGAGGGTCTGGGTTGGAAAATCAAACTTTTGAACTGGACTCTATAGTAAAACGCAAATTTTTCTTCTGTATCACAGATGGCAGGCTTCATCTACGAGACTACATAATTGTCATACGCCTTAGGATGCTAACGGGCGCCAGCGGTCTGACAGAGAGACCTTTATGGTCTCCAGGAAAGCTTTAAGCCTTGCCGATCATCACAGGGATGGTGGTTGGGGAATAAGAGCGATGATGGGTGTCACCCAGGGGATGGGCTACCTTTCATCATGTTAGTGGGTGCATTTTGGCCTGCTGAGTTAGATTTTTTGTGTCGCACGATGTTTGGCTACTATTTTTTGTGGTTTGATTAATTTTGGTTGATTAATTGAATTGTTTAATTAATCTAATGATGTTGAATTGTGTTGATGATTGGATAGATATTGGATGAACACATAATTGAGATTGTGGTGGGTAGTCCACCTTTGGGAACAACTTTGATGTTTTTATTTAGAGTTAGATGTGGAACTGTAAATGTGTCGTTGAGTTGTTGTGATTGTGCCTTATATTGCACATGCATCATATGTTGTCATTCTTGTTAAAGAGGTGAGTCAGAAGTTTAGATGTTGGGACTAGTGATTTGTCTAGGGCTCAGATGAGGGGGCTTGGGGTTCAGATGTTGGGACCTGGTTCATATGAAGAACCTTTGTTGAGTTAGTACCACATGATTGATTCGATTCGATGTTGAGTTGTATTACATAAAAGTTGTGCAGATGAGTTGTTTTGTGTGTTATTTGGTAATGGTTGTATTGATTTATGTAATTTAAATGTATGAAAGTTGACATTTTACCTTTAGGCTACCCTTGCATTCTTTGGCACCAGTATATATTTCGAACGTAGTCTCATCCCATTGTTGTGTTGTGATGTTTTGTGCTCCTCCTTGGTGGGATACGACCACTTTCTATGGGTTTGCTTCAGAGGTGGTTGGTATCCAAGGTTGCTATGAAAGGGGTCAGTAAAGATGTGGCATATTATCTCAATAACTTTCCATTTAGAGTTGGGGTATCAGGTTGTGCTAAGGCAATTTTGCATAGTGCCAACATAGTGTTAAGCAAGCGACACAAAGATGGTTCTTTGGATATGCTCACTGTAGATTTCTCAAATGCTTTCAACATGGTAGATCAATCAACCCTATTGCATAAGGTAAGGGTGAGGTGTCCATCTATTTATTTGTGGGTTGAGTTTCTTTATGGCCAAGAAGGAAGTTTGTACCTTGGGGATGGCCAAGCAGCAAGGTTGAGTTCCTTTTAGCGGGCTTTTTCTTTTTTTCCTTTTTGATTTACGAACAAATCGTGTGATTCTTAAGTTGTTTTTGACTTTTTGAAAGGATTCCGACTGCCTCATTCCTTAGCTAGTTGAGGGATAAATATTATGAATTTGACAATTAGCCTCCCAATGTGTGAGGGATAGGTATGGTATCCTCGGATGTTCACTCCCCTTTTTTGAGTGTTTGGGGGCTCGATCAACTTAACTGAAAACTACCCTACCCCAGGTTAAAATTTAGGGGTTTTTTTTGGAAAAGAAACCTCATACTTCAAGGCTCAAAGGGGTTAATGAGGGATTATCTTCCTTATATCTTCGGGGTTTGGGGATTTGAAACGATGCCTTACATCATCAGAAGGGTTTTTATTCAAAGGCATACAACCATAAATTTTGCATTTTCACATTCGTCATCCTCCCTCCAATTCTATTCCCAGACAAGAGATTGGATAACATTGGAATTATAAACCAGAAAAAGCATTTAATGAGTGAATACAAATGGATTTCTTCAAGGGAAACATACTCATTGCATTAATCATTCAAAATAAACAGGTTGTTATTGGAAATCATACTTTTAACAATCAAAGGAATAATAACAAATGCATTAACAAACAAGGAAAGATTGCATATGAAAAATAGTAAATCGGTTTAACATTTGAAAATACATAGGCCTAGAACAAATCCTTGAACTCCAAAGCATCAATCAACCATGTGCAGAGAAGAACTTGCTCCGCACTCTAGCAACAAAGTGACTTGGACCTTGGGATCAACCATTTTGAAGGACATAATGCCCTCTTGGACCAACTTTTGCACTTCCTTCTCGAGAATAAAACTATCCTCAATGTCGTGTCTGGGTGCACCTTGATGAAATGCGCAGAAGGAATCAACCTTGACATAAATTCTATGAATCATCGAGATAGCAAGTGATGCTTCTGTCTTAACTAAACCTTTCTGCACTAGGACAGGGTACAACTTAGCATAAGACATTGGAATGCCTTCAAACTCATCCCTTTGATTAGGCTGCTGGTGAGTAGAAGGAGAAGGATTAGGATGACGTTGAGAAATGACTAGATCCTTAATCAAAGCAATCAGGCATTTTTTTTTACCAATTTTCAAACTAGCAACTTCCTCGTAGAGTTCATGGTTCTCTTGTTCTTTATTGTCCACCAGAGTTTTCGTCATAGTAGAGAATCTTCCCATATGGTCTCTCAAAGTGGTGACTTCCTCGCGGAGTTCCCGGTTTTCCTGCTCTAACTGATCCAGTCTCCTATGATGACCGGATCGAGTATTATCTCGATTATTGGAGGAAGAAACAAGAGTAAGCACCTGGAATGCAAAGGATACAATGCTAATGATGCATGTTGTGCAAATGCAAATGAATTTCAAGGAACTCAAAAGTTATATTTGCAAAGACTATAAAATGGATAACACTTTGAATAGCTGAAAAATCTCATTTCATTAAAAATTTGAAGGATTACAAAATATAGTATAGCTTCCAAATTCATGGTAAAACCTATGATGTTTGCAAGATAACTCTAAGTTCCTTGAAGGGTTAGGAAAAATGTTGCATGAATACATGAATGGATGAATGCATAAACACACATATACACATATACACATATATACAAACATGTGGGTTTAGGGTTTTAGATCACGAGCATGGAGCCATGGTCTAACCATCCCAAGGGTATGTACTAGGGGTTTCATGTACCTGCAAGACAAGGTTCTAACAAGTTCCCAAAGTCATTGATCCATCTTTCATATATTATTAACACACCAATTACTTGGAAATCAATAATATTCTCAAGAGAATCTTATTTGAGTGTAGTACCGCGTGTCAACTATTTCAGGTTTACACCATCATAGCCACCACACTACATCCTAATTAGACCAAGTGGGGTAAGAGGTAACTAAGGTTCCCAGCTTCTCAGGCTCCTAGATCGAAATTAGCAAATGTTTTCACGATTACTCGTTCAACAAATACCACCCTCAAGAGGGCCTCCATTGAGCAGGGTATATCAAGTCAACTTTTTCGGGATTACTCCTTCAAAGCCTCATTGACTATATCACCATTCCTAACTTATTTGTGCTCTCAAGTCTGGGTTGAGACTTATCTCACCACAATATCATCACCCAAAGAAACCCAAGCATATATATAGCAAACAAATATATACAAATCACACATATAAAGCAAGTTAGGTTTAACCTTCTTAGGGAACATCCCCAGTGAAGTCGTCATTTCTGTCGCGGTGAGAATCGGAGACCATAGCTATGGATTTAGCTAGGCTTCACAAATCTTAAGATATCACCACCGATCATTAATTTATCCAAGGGAAGGGGTAAAGAAAAATAACCCATAAATATGTAATGCAAAGACAAAGCAATAAAGAGAATCTAAGGTTCGAGGGTTGGTTATACTAAGGGAATGTATTAGCACCCTAAGTATCTATAGTACTCTATATGAACCTCTTGTTGAATTTGTGTTATTGTTAAAAGTTTTATATTTGGGATTGATTGGGGAGATGAGAAGAGAAATGTTTTTTATTGTTTTTGTGTTTGGCAAGACTCAAAGTCTTGAGCCTACGTACCAATAAGGATCAAAACCTAGTAGTTCGGGGTACAAAATTGAAAAGTGTTTCTTATGGTGGATTTTATTGAAGAAAAGACAAGTTGTCATCCTAAGGAGAATACTCATCTAAACCACCACAAACATGTAGAAGAAAGATCTTTGTTTCACATTAAGAGAAGGGCTCAAACTTGGATGTATCAACAAGTATGCCACATACCTCTCTCAAGTGGAAAAGAATCAATCATTCTTCTCACAATTTTATGGGGTAGGAGATTTTTATCTCAACTAAGGATGACTAATTTCTAATCTATTTGAAAATATTTTAAGTTGAAAAGCCAGAGTGGCAAAAGATTTGAGTTGAGGTTTGTGTTTTTTAGTCTTTATGAAATAAGATTTGAATATGCTTAAGATGTCTTGAAGCATTTGTTAAGAAAAAAGAGTTTGAAAAGTGATTTTGAGTTTGTAAGAAGGGAAATCCCTAATTGAATTGTCTAAATTGAAGGTAATCTTAATGGAGACTTCCTAAGGGATAGCTAGTTCTAGGATCACAAGAGAGATATATGTACAAGAAGATGTAAAGATGCAAATGCAAATGAAAAATATGTCAACAACAAGCCCCCTCCCTTGGAATTAGGCAACATGAATGATCACATAAACATGCATAAATTGATAAACATTATGAACAAACATTAACATGATTTTTTGGCATTGAGACATGGTGAACATAAACGAGACATGACAAAGGCTTCCATAACATCATAATAAACAACTCATGGACAAACATAAGGCAAGAGACATGCTTGACATTGTGGGAGTTTATGAAGTAAATACTTGAAAACATATGATCAAAGATAGAACAAGTATGAACAAGTAAGCATTCAAAGTGAATTATGGATCATATGAACGTCGTAAAGATGAAGCAAAACCCTAAAGAGGGTCATTACACACACAAGTTATGAATGAGAAGCAAGAAAGTGTTGAAAACAAATCAAACTTTAAACTCTAACAAGGTATAAGCATGCTTCACATCTAGGAGTTTTATAAAGGAAACATTTGAAAACATGTCAACAATTAACAAAGTAAGCACAATGAACAAGAGATTAAGATGTCATTGAATCAAAGGTTAAAGACCAAACTCAAGTGAAAGTCCTAATCATGCATCAAAATATTTTCAAAAGATCAAGCAAATAAAACCCTAAAGTTTCATCTAAAAAAAATTTAATCAAGACATTTTTTTAAAGAAAGTAACACCCAAACATGGTATAAGACATGATATTGTCATACAAACATTTATGATCAATTATGTCAAAAGAAAATCCAAGAACGAACATTAAAGGACCTAAAAGACACATAAAATAACTAGTTTTTTAACCTAATAAAAAGGAGAAAAATAAATATTATTTTTTGTATTTTCTCATGCATTCAAAAAATATATAGGATAAATGACAAGTGTACAAAAAATCAGCTTAAAAAGATAAAAGTAACATATGAAATGATTAAAAGAAAAATTAGAAAAAAGTAAAACAAACAAGTGATAAAAAAATAATGGTCTGCTTCCTACAAGGGTTGAACCCACGTACCCTTACGTAGTGCCTAAAAATCCTACCACCAGACCATGTGATGCAAGCTGACAACAACACACGCGTGCAAAATAATATACTAAGTTTCACTTTGAAAATGAACAGAAAATAAAAACCAAAAGTCTGGGGAAAGGGAGATTCGAACCCCAGACTTTACACATGCCAACACGCACAAACCAAGCTCATGACCAACACGGCGCAATGCCAATTCAAGATCAAAATGGAAACTAAAAAATAAATATTAAAATTGCTTTTGAAAATGGAAAACGCACGCCATCATCTTCTCCAACTGAACCTTCCTCTTTCATTTTAAAAATTCTGAAAATCCTAACTCTCTTGTTTCTCAATGAAATTACATGATGTAAAAATGAAGGTTGCTTGAAAATTCACAAGGAATACAATGATGTTATTAAATTGCATTAATTTTAATCACATTGCAAATAATTAAACATGAACCAGTATGAACCCTAAAATGAAATCTAATATGAAATGCCATACATCATAGGTCAAGAGCAATTAGCATTGGGATATCATTCCTCACATTTTGGTAATCAAAATTGTATAAAGAAATGTTCAGGATGATGCTTATTTCATGGAGTTTCAAAAATAAAAAACCTACCTATTTGAGTAGGTCCAATGCCTCTTCAATCAAGCTTCCAAAAGATGATTGATGATTCCAATAGCTTCCTTGACCTCCTCGAATGCTACTACAATGCTAAAACTGCTTGGAAAATGGTTAAAACCTCTTACACGATTCTTCTTGCAAGTATGAAAAGTGAGATTTTGATCTTGATGAAAATAGTGTTACAAATGGGAAATGATACTTTTGACAGTTTCTATGAAGTTTGTGGGTGGTATTTGAAGGATCAAATGGATTGGAACAGGTTAGAATGAAGAGTTAGAGTGTTTGCCAGAAAAGCCAACTATTATGGTGATGAAGGTTGACTTTCTGATTAAGAAGTTTTCTGGTGAATTGGATGATTTGGACAGTGGTAATAGGAGATTTGTGGTGCGTGAGGATGATTGTTGGAATTGTTTTGAGACTGTATGAGGTTTTGAGGAGTTTGGTGATTTTGAAAGTTTTGCAACAATGGAGTTTCTTGTGCAAATCTTGGTGTGCTGAGTTCTAAGGTTTGGTTCTCTATTTATAAAGGGTCAAAATGGTTCATGTAACTTGCAGAAATTGGGTTTAAATCAATTGGAATGCTGGTTTGGAAGTTTGGTTTCAATTTGCACAAGGAACCATACTTGAGTCATGATGAAAAGGTGGAGTGAAATGTGGAAGATAGGTATGTTTTTCTGAAGTTTAGGGGATTGATTTTGAGTTTAGAGATTAAGTGTGATCAGAGAAAACAATTTGGATATTCAATGCAAAAGGTGTTGGCAAAAAGTGACCTTTACAAGAATGGATATGGTACTTTATTCAAAACTTCCATAAATGGTATTAAAACTTAGACAAAGCCTCAATTCCTTGTTAAATGCACCAAAGGTTTGTGTAAATCTCTGGTTATGGTGAGATTTGGAAGTAAGATGGCTTGAAAAGTGAGATCTTGTAGCTTAGGCTTGGACTTGAACATGAAGCTTGCCATGAAAATGACCTATAATTCAGCTTTGGGAGGCCAACTTCATCTCTTCAAAACTCCTAGCCCAATTGTGATAAGTTCATGTTCTTGGACTCTTTGGAAAACTTGAAAAATCCTCTACAACTTTCATGTTGACCACTCTCCTTGAATCAATTGGGATCATAATGAAAAATGCTTGCAAAGTCAGCTACTTGACAAGGTCAGAATCTGTTAAAAAATTCACTAAGGGTTTTTTTGTTCAAAAGTAAATGGACCTTCCACTTCATGACCTCATATCTCTTTATCCATGCATTTTTTGGGATACATCCCCCGTGACAAAGTTGAAGTATGAAACAAGATATTTAATTTGGTCTTTATTATCCATGCTTGAGGAGGAAGTTATGGACTTGGGAAGTAAGACAAAACTCATGGAATTTTCATAACTTAGAAAAAATCAAGAAACCCTAATTTTTCCAAATCATGATCCTTAGATTTTTTCTTTGATTTTATTGATTAATCATGATCAAATTCACATATTTTCATGATCCTTGACTTGAGGAGTCTATATTTGACCAAAAATCCTAAAATTCAAACGTTGACTTTAAGGAATAGTTGACTTTTCATCTAATGAACTTGCATTCTTCCATTGCCCATGAATCAAACTTCTTAGATCAATATAAAATATGAATGGACTAATATTATGCATTTAAGGTCCTTGAAACATATCTTGAGGTGTTGGCTCATGCCTTGCTTTAAAAGTCAACCCAGGGACTGAATTCGGTCAAAACCCTAATTTGGGTGTATCTGATGACTTGAGGCTTGATGACATGGTATTGATGGAATCTTGCACTTAATTATTGATGTAAGGAGACTCTTGATCATATGGGAGAGTTGAAGATCGTACAAACCCTTGATTAGTCAACTCCCGAGCTTCTTGGTGCCAAAACTTAATTTGCAATCAAAGTGAACTAAAGCACAAACTTGTGTATCAAAGGGTTAGTGATGCATAAAAAACACACACACGCATGAGATGATTGATGTTATGCAAAAATGATCACCAAGCACCTTTGTGTTTAATTTGCTTACTTATATGCTAACATTGCTAACCTTATCAATATACAAAAATATGCGTTGTTCCCTTTTCTTATGATACAAGGTAGGGACTTGCAATCAATGGATCAATCTTGGTTTCTAAATTAGGGTTTTGATTCTCAAAGGCAAAGTTTTGGTCAACAAGTGGTTCACAAGAACTCTTACCTCAAGGCATGGCCTATAATCATATGTCACATTCATGTCAAGATTCATTTAACATCATTGGATCAAGTGAAGTTTAAGTTTGGTGCATGATTTCAAAGTTGATTCAAGTATGGTTCATGTGTTTATTCCCATGTCATCTTCATCCAATTTTTAAGCAATCATCAAAGATAGTCAAAAGAAAATCAAGTTTCTTTCATTTGGTGTTTAAGTGTTCATTATTGGGCTTTTGGATGCAAGAAATGGCAAGAAATTTCAAGTTGTAACATGTTTGGCAGGCCTAAAATCAAGTATGGCGCGTCACTTGGTCCAAACACCATAACTTCTTCATTTATCAACATTTTTTGGAATCTACTTTGAGCCAAATTTCATATTTGAACTCCTCTACATCTTTGTTTCAAGGGTCAAACATCAATTCAACCTCTAAGTCCATCAATTTTGGGATTTTCTCAGCTGCCCGTTGTTGAAAGAGTATTAGTGTGGGTTTTTGTTATCGTATCTACAGGGATTGTGTGATATTACCATCGTTCTACAATTGGAATTGTTTTAAACATAGAACCTAAAAAGTGTTTGGATTGATTTCGTAACACAACGATTGCATAAAAAGTTATAATCAACGGTAAAAAATTTCGGTTTTAAACATACATATTTTCGATAATCCATTTCATACATATTTTCTTAACAAAGAATGTGAACTCATTAACAACAAATATAATCACATATCCTCTCAATATGTTTCATCTCTAAACAAATTTCGATTTTTATCATATTCATCCTTAGATGATCTCTTACCTAACTATCAATATGATAACATTAAAGGATTAATATTAGTGAATATCAACTCACAAAACTATCTCTAGACTTTGTTTATTGAAAGATGAAAAAGCTAGGTTAATAGTTGAAACATATTTCTCAATAATGATCCAACACAAATATACAATAAAAACAAGGTTTTTCACCATATATTCATCATCAACTTGTTCACTTACACATATCAAGAGAAATACATACAAAAGTGAGGATTATCTACCTCTAATCCTGACACAAGGAGAGATTTAGCTACCCATAACCATGGTAGCTTGAGCAACAAGTACCAAACAAAGCTTTTGGAGCATCAAACTTGAAAGGATCAAAGATTGAAGCTTAAAAGCTTTGATTTCTAAGTAAAAATGAAGAAGATGACTTTTCTCTCTTCACAAAAGTTTCTAGGTTACAAAAGACTCTTAAAAGGTAAGTTATGTCCAAAAAATATCACAAAGTGTTAACATACACATGTTCTGCCCAGGAAAATTCGTCGGGCGAGCTACAAAATTTGTCGGGCGAAACCCTTTAGTAAAGCCACGTGACAGTAACAGTGTAAGCAAGCTGGAAAAAATATATGAATTCGCTAGGCGAAATAATGCTTCTCCGGACGAATCCCTTTCGCCTCTCCTTCGCCAAGCGAATCAGCCAGCGAACCACTTCCAATAGCTACTAGATTTTTGAGTTTCCTTCACCTGGTCTCTCGCCAGGCCTTCGCTGGGCGAAGCTGTCCTTTCGTTTCTCCTTCGCCAGGCGAAGGCATTGATTTCTTCGACACGCGACTTTCTCCGTTTCATTGCTTTTTCTTCCGATTTTTACCGCACCCTTTTACATAATATGCTGAAAAACTAACAAATATATTAAAAATACCAAATATATACATTAATGCTAGAAACACTTAAATATAAGTTGTTTCGCAATCAGAAGAATGGAAAAGAGCTTAAAAGTGCCGCAAATTGATACGAAAACTATTCTATACTGGACACCTATCAAACTCTCCCCAACTTGCATCTTTTTTTTCCCTCAATCAAAGGTAAGTTTCAAAATCCACAAGAAAACTTTCAAAAATACCAAATCAATCGAAAAACATTCATGGTTCAAACTCGACAATCGCACGCACAAGACATTTTCAATCACTTGCATCGAATCAAAACATGATTATGCACTAAGTTCTAAACACAACATCACACAATGCAAAATCAAGTACCTACAAGTTCAAGTTGAATCACCTAATTTACTCATTATCAAACACATGAACATTATGTACACATATTTACAAGGGACAAAACACTCTCACAAGTAATCGTGCCACATCTAGAATAATTCATGCATTCATCTCGCAATGTTATCACAAAATCATGAAAACAAAGATCACTAAGGGCTTTTATTGTTGTAACTTGGTTTGGGTTAACAACAACGGGTAATATATACACGACCATTGAACAAAAACGGGCAAAATTTATGAAGAGCATTTCAATTTTTTTTTCAAAAAGTCATTCTTGCTCAATTCTTTGATTTCTTTTCTTTTCTTTGATTTCTTTACTTACAATGCATCCTTTCTTTTCTTTTTATTGATTCTTTATTTCCTCTTGTGTTCTTTTCAAAGAATGCATTGTACCACCTATTCTTTTTCCTCTTTTTATTTTTTTCAATGAAACAACTCTCCCCAACTTTCAACATTTCATTCTCTTTAGACAAAAATGCTCTTCACACAAGGTTAATAATTTGTTGGGATCTAAATTGATTCATATTCACACAAAAAAATCATTGTAAGGCTCAAAAGGGGTTACGAATGCGTGCACAGTAACTAGGTGAATTGAAGCCTTTTTGGAATGGTGGTTATTCTCATAGTACACAAAAATTGCCTTGATCCTTTCTAAGTTTCCAACATTTAAAAACAAACTCGCAAGATTAAACATGAACTAAACGATTAAAACAACAATTACTTGAACTCTCCTTTTGGTGAACAATGGAAAGCACCTTACTTTTGTGGTTTTGTCCTAATTGATTCAAACATGAACAAGTATTTACAAAACAATGCATTATCAAAATTTGCATAAAGCACTAAATTCACCATCATGTTATAACTCTACAAATCAATTATTCAACACTTTGATTGTGCACATCAACAAGAATTTTATCATCACCATCACATGTTTAAAGTTGACAAAACACTCTTTTAAGACTTTCTTATGCTAGCAAATTTTTTTTTCTCAAAATCAAGGACAAACACAAAACTTAACCAAAATAATTTCTTTGTACAAACGTAAACTTAAACACACTAAAAAAACTAAATTTTAAATTAAACCAAACTGAAGTTATCATAACCAAAGTCTTGGTGTAAACACACCCAAAATGTATTCGCCGAAGCGCCAAAATTCTACAACAACATAATTCGCCGAAGCGACCCAAGAGTACTTACTAATACTAAATAAACTGAAATAAAATACTAAAAATAAATGACAAAGATAAAGATATTCTTCACTGTGTAGTCAAGCCCCTAATTCAGCAAATCACGCAAATCATCCTACATCTCTTCATCACCGTCACCATCTCCATCGCCATCAGCTCCACCATCAGCTCTAGATGCTTCAGTTGCTTCCCCCTCCGAAAAGAAAGGTCGCGTGCCCACAGACCAATTTGCATAGCTGTCATAATCCGCACGAGTAGGAAATGGAGTAACTTCCTGTGGAGTAGTCTGAAACTGATACAACTGTTGCATACAATTAAAGTTAAACTCAAATAACCTTTGGTAAGCTTTGGCCATATCCCACGAATAGTTAAATTCCGCCCGCATCCTTGGGTCTCAAGTAGAAAAATCAAGTACCTCGGATGGCTCACTTTCCTGTGCTTGAGACGACTCGCCTACATTTGCACCTTTCTTCTTCTGACTCAATTTTCCCTTGCAATACCGCTCAATGTAATCATCATTAACCACTCCCCTTACTTTCTCATTTATGACATCAGGCATCAACACCCACTTCTTTAGACACAAAGCAGTAACCAAGCAAGGAAAAATAATAGGAGCACTAGAATGTACCTCGGGTCTTCTGGTGTTTTCAACGAATTTCTTCATCTCATTAGTAATTACCCGGGCTATATCCACATCTTTATCCTCAATGATGTAGTACAAAAGCAAAGCAATATCAAGCGGAACTGTTGATCGGTGCATCTTTGACTTTATGTTATATAAAATCAGAAGAAGAACAACTTGAACTTCTGGTGGCATGTCTTCCCTTTGGTACCGGATCACCTCACCCTGGTTGTTGTGCTCCACACTCTTGCCCTCAAACACAATTTCCTTGGTGATTTTTTCGTGATCCAAGTGTGTACCAAGTTCCTCCGTGTAGTCATCCTTCTCAAACATGCCCAAAGAACTTGGTTTTTCAAACAAATCATTGATGGCCTCATGGTCAAATCGAATTTCTTTGCCTCGGACAAAAGTATTGTATTGGAACATTTCCCCCTCGGGTTGAATAACATTTGCATAAAAATCTTGAACTAACTCATAGCTAATCCGATCAAATGGGTTAATCAGGTGCCCCCACTTTTTGCTTTGGAAAATTGCGGCAAGCTTCCGATACGTGCCTTCCGGATGGAAAGTAAACCTCCTCTCAGAAATAATTTGTCGGCCCTCTAGCATGTTGTACCTAGCAGCATGAGTCTCGCTAATGAAACGAGTCAGATCGAATTCGCTCGACTGGCCGAAGCTACTACTTACTGCTGTCTTTTGTTTCTTTCCTCCGGTAACCTTGGTCTCAATTCAAAAAGTTTTAACACAACAACAAGCAACACTTCACCATATCAATAAGAACAACAATAATATTAATCTTAAGTTCAACATCCGCAACCTAACATCATGCATCTAACCCTATTCTAAAGAATTTAAAAAAAAAATGAACTTAAAGAGATTAAGAAAAAGAAAAACATACCTTTGTTGGGTGTGATGAAGTGAAATTGAGTGAGAGTGAGAATGAGAGTGATGAAGTTAGGGTTCTAGTGAAAGAGTGAGAGTGAGAGATAGTGAGAGCGAGATGAGAAATGTGAGTGAGAAAGAAAACAAGTGGGTGGGTCAAAATAAGTATGGGCCCAAGCGGACCCTTAAAAAAATATTTTTTTTTCTTTTGTGCAACCAAACAGCCAGCTTGCCCACGCATGCTTCACCTGGCGAAGCAGAAGCGAAGGGCTGGCGAACTGAATTTCTCTCGGCGAAACATCCCTTCGCCTAGCTAATTACACCAGATGCAGCATTTTTGCTGCTGTAAAGGATGTTATGCTTTCTTTCTGATTCAAACTATTTTTATACACGAATAAACATTTAAGAAAATAGAAACAAAATACTTACAACATTAGGGTGCATCCCAACAAGCGCTTTGTTTAACGTCGTTTGAACTCGGCGGTTCGTGGTAACTTTACAGATCACCAAGAGAAACAACACAAACTTCGTGATCAAATTCACCTCCAAGATAGATTTTCAGCCTTTGTCCATTCACAATCCAACTTTCTTTGGTCTTTGGATCCTCTAACACAATTGCCCCATAGTGCTTCACTTCTTTGATCAAGAATGGTCCCGACCATTTAAATTCCAACTTTCCCGGAAAAAATCTTTAACCAATAATTGAATAGAAGCACCATTTGGGCAGCTTGAAATTCGTTTTGATGGACCTTTTTATCATGATAGACTTTGACCCTTTCTTTATAGAGCTTGCTTGAATGATAAGCATTTTGCCTCATTTCCTCTAATTCATGAAGTTGGACTTTTCTTTTCTCACCGGCCAAGTTCGGATCAAAATTCAACAATTTTAGCGCCCAAACAACTTTATGCTCCATTTCAACCGGTAAATGACAAGTTTTGTTGTAAACCAATTGAAACGGAGTTAAACCAATGGGAGCTTTGTAAGTGGTATGATACGCCCACAAAGCTTCATCAAGCTTTTAAGACCAATCCTTTATCGAACTTGACACAGTCTTTTCCAAAATTCTTTTCACTTCTCTATTTGAAACCTCGGCTTGACCATTCGTTTGTGGACGGTATGAGGTTGCTACATTATGCTTTACACCATAATGTTCCAAAACTTTTTCAAGTGGTGCATTGCAAAAGTGCGAACCGCCATCACTAACTAACACTCGAGGTGTGCCAAAACGGGAAAAGATGTTTTTCTTTTAAAATTTAATCACCTTTTTTCCACGGCCTTTTGTGAAGTTATTGCTTCCACCCACTTCGAAACATAATCAACCGAAACCAGAATGTATTCGTTGGCAAAAGATGGAGGAAATGGTCCAATGAAATCTATACCCCAACAATCAAAAACTTCAACTTCTAACATACTTTGTAAAGGCATCTCATCCCGTTTCCCAATTCCGCCACTTCTTTGGAAAATGTCACAATTCTTCGCATGTAGGTTTGCATCTTTAAACGGGGACGACCAATAAAAGCTCGACCGGAGGACTTTTGTTGCCGTCCTCAAACCATTGTAATGACCTCCATACGACGAATTGTGACAATGCCAAAGGATACTTTTAGTTTCCTCACTAGTATCACACCTTCTCAAGAGATTATCACTATCTAGTTTAAAAAGGTAAGGTTCATCCCAAACATAAAAATTTGCATCCGACAAGAATTTCCTCTTTTGGTTCCAAGTTAGATCTTCCAGTATTAATCCGGTTGCCTTGTGGTTGGAAAAATCATCAAACCAAGGTCTAACTTGGACCATAAACAGTTTTCATCGGGAAATTCTTCTCGCACTTCACTTTCTTGATTTGTCACTTCCACATTGACCAAGCTGGATAAATGATCCGCCACCAAGTTTTCAGAACCCTTCTTATCGCGAATTTTTAAATCAAATTCTTGCAATAAAAGAATCCATCGAATAAGCCTTTGCTTTGAATCCGTCTTGGTGAGAAGATATTTAATCGCTGAATGGTCAGTGTACACCACAACCTTCGAACCAATAAGATAAGACCTAAATTCCTCAAGAGCATACACTATTGCGAGTAATTCTTTCCCAGTTGTTGCGTAAATAACTTGCGCTTCATTTAAAACATTACTCGCATAGTGTATGGCATGAAATTTTTTTGTCTTTGTTCGACCAAGCACCGTACCAAACGCATAATCACTTGTGTCGCACATTAATTCAAAATTAAGAGTCCAATTTGGAGCTATGATTATGGGTGCGGTGATCAATTTTTCTTTCAAAATTTGAAAAGTTTTTAAACAATCATCATCAAAGAGAAAAGACCCATCTTTATTGAGCAAATTGTTCAAAGGTCTTTCTATTTTTGAGAAGTCTTTGATGAATCTCCTGTAAAATCCCGCGTTACCAAGGAAACTTCGGATTCCCTTCACATTTGTTGGTGGTGGTGTAGCGAGTGATTTTTGGATGTGGTTGCGAAGCACGATCGCTCTAGTACTACAGTTCGATTCATTTTTTATCCTATTAAAGCTGATGAAGGAAGGGAAATAGATGTCTCCAACTAACCCTGCTTGCATACTGAGGTTAAACAGTCAACACTATTGGTTTACAGATGCTACAAAGATTCGGGGTTTCTCCTAGGTTATTTTGTTGACGAGGGGTTTTTAGGCTATTGGTTAGGACGTTAGGACAGATATATGAAAGTATGGGATTTTGGGTTTTTGTTTAGTATGCTCGCTAAGATTTTTCTTTCAATCTTATGCCTACGTATTCCCGTTTACCGAAACAGGGAAATCAGAGCGTTCGTAGTTCCTCCTATTCTATGGGAAGAAATGGTTGTTTTTGGTGTCTTGTTCAAAGCCCAAGACGTGAAGCTAAAGAGTCTATTTGTATCTTGTTCAAAGCCCAAGATGTGAAGCTAAAGGTGTTGTCTTTAGAGAGAATTTGTCATCTCTAAAGGGGTCTGTTTGTCACAACTGTTGGGTGACGGATTATAAAGGAGGATTACTTTAACCGGGATATGTGAATCCGGCAATGCCATAATTTCCTTTATAGGGGATTTTAAACTGAAGGAGATGACTTTAACTCAGTGTAGAGCAATGCTATCTCCCCTTAGGAATTTCTCATGCTAAAAGAGGGACAGTGGCATGGATGTAGATTGTAACACCCCAATTCCCATCGCGAATAAATAATACATAAATAAAATCAGAGAAACTAAAAATTTATTTTTCCGACAGAAACAAGGATGTCACATTTAAATAAACAAAACATCATCCCTGCTCATAAATTTGATACATAGCATAAAATAGAATACCCTCAAAGGGGGAACTTTTTCCATATAAATTAAAATTCAATTATGGAATAAAGCGGAAAGATCCATAACTGACTTGTTTTACAAATAAATGGTTTTATAACATCAAAATATAAATACAAAAGTAATACAAAATATATTCAACAATTATATACATATATAACATAATCGTTCCCCGACTCCCTTGCTACGTATTAGAGCAGACAGACGACAAAGGACGGAGGACTAATCTCCACAAAAGCCTCCAAGACTACAAATCTGCAATGCCTCATAGAGCATTATAAAACAGCAGAAGGGTGAGAAATAATAACTAAATCAAGATTGCATAATAATATGCAAAAACATATAAATTCACATACATAGTTATTCTCACCACAAGCATCACATATATCTAGTATCCAATATACTCGCATATTCGCACATAAGACATACCAAGTCATAACATTTAGAAACACATTACACATCACATAACACATGTCATTCATAACCAATGCATTTATCACATATGCACATCAAAGTACCAATGTTATCATAATCTCAATACATAACAAATCAATGCACAATTTCCACACATCATCAATCCATGATTTTTCACAAATAATGCATCCATTCACAATTCTCACACATCATCAATCAAATCATGATTTTCCACAGATAATGCATCCATGATTTATGCAAATGCACAGAGACCGACACAACGACTATATACAAATGCCATGCGGTACCGACTTCCAATGTTTCTCATCACCAGTTCACTCAGGAACTATTGGAATCATCGCTTGTTACTGAGGAACACTCAAGTAACACCCTGTCAGGCAAACGATGTTCCCCGTCGCTTTTGGTCCTCTTATTTTTAAGGCTCACGATCCAATCAGATTGCTTTCGGTCCTCTTATTTTTAAGGCTCACGACGTTTATGGATTACTTTCGGCCCTCTTTGTATAAGGCTCACAATCGGATCGCTTTCGGTCCTCTTTGTATAAGGCTCACGATCGTCTATAACCATCGCTTTCGGTCCTCTTATTTTTAAGGCTCATGATCCAATCAGATCACTTTCAGTCCTCTTATTTTTAAGGCTCACGATGTTATAGCAGATTCCCTCTGGAACCAATCCGTCACTCAGGACGTCACCACAATGCATATCATGATGCTTGACACACAAGAACTCATGACAATCAAATGCATCTTCACAAATCAACAATATGATTATCACATCATCATATTCATGCATTGAAAACAATTCAAACCATGCATTTCATCACATACCACATACCACAACAATCGTACAGTCATCACAATTCATTCCACAAGAGATTCACACCACAAAGGCTATTCACAACACATCATAACAACATCCTTAATCATGCATCGAAGCTTAACCCAAAAAATGCACATATTTTCCATAAGGCCACCAAATAACACACATTGAATTTCACATAAGCAATGCATTTCACAAACCACAACAACGAACCACGAACCCACACAACATCATAACCACATACATTGATATTCAATCAAACAATGTATTTACCGCACGACAACAACATTATCACAACATCGCATCACAACACCTTATCAACACATCTCATTACATGTATTCACATCATATAACAGCACACAAGCTATACGTTATATAACAAAAGCATATCACACGGTAAAACACCGACCGCACGCATTTGACGCGATAAAAACCCAACAACCCAACACTTTTCCAAAACCATGGCCTAAATAAATCATCTACTGCCCTACAAACCATTTTTAATAGAAAGAATATTTCACTAGCTTTCCAACGCTTCAAACGGGAACCAAAACCGACTTACGGATCACAAGTTATGGGTTTTTGAAAATAATATTTTTCAGAAACTTACACTGTTAATCGATTAACGCATTTGCTTAATCGATTAACCATCGCGAAACAACAGAAAATCCAGAATTTTATGACACAAAATCCCTCCAAACTCATCCTTAAACCTCCCGATCATACCAACAAGTATTCCCGACTAAATCCTATCATTTCCCGACTATTCTACGCGAACTATTCCGCATTCTAACCGTTAAAACATCGATTTCTATCAATTGCTCACAAATTCAACCAAATAGAAAACATATATGTTTTCAGCCAAACATTCAAACAAAACATACATATACATATACAAGCATGATATAATCGAAACTTCTCACCCTTACCCGATTATTCGCGCTCGAAACGGAGTTTTCCTGATTTTTCCTCTTTCTCCTCTTCTCTCTTTCTTTCTTCTCCTTCTTTCACTTTTTCTCTTCTCTTTCTCTTTTTCTTTTTCCTTACTATTTTTCTCTCTTTTCTTTCTTTTTATGAAAATATCTACCCCCCAAAAAGACCAAAATACCCCTCAGCTCAAATATCTCGCAAACGCTCTCAAAACGCGATAAAACATAAACAACGATGAAAAATAATATATTGCCAAATAAAAGTCAATAAAAAAAATAATACAAAACCAAAACCAATTAAATCTACTCTATTAAATAAATCTAACAAAACTGGGGTGTTACATAGATGATCCAGAGGCTTGCCGCTTACAGCGATTAGATGAAGGGGAAGGAGTTGTTGATGTTTGTGTACTGTGAACGAGGCACATTTTGATGCTAAAAGGTTGATTGGATCAACTAGTGGTTTTCTTATACAAAGCCTAAGAGGAGGCTAATATGTGTCTCGTACAAAGCCCGAGAGAGAGGCTAAAAGGGTTTGATCCTGTAAGAGAATCTTTTATACTCAACAAGAGAGTGTTTTTGTATCTCGTACGAAGCCCGAGATGGAGGCTGAAATTTGTTTGGCTCAATAAGAACCTTTTTGTATCTCGTATAAAGCCCAAGATGGAGGCGAAAAGGTGATTGACTCAACGAGGGAGTCTCTTATGTGTCTCGTACAAAGCCCGAGAGAGAGGCTAAACGTTGTTTGACTCCATTGGGGAGAATCATTGTACAAAGCCCAAGAGGAGGCTATGGTGACTGTTTCAGTTGAGTGACAGGTCCAGTATACTGATTTTAAAGAGAAAATCAGTTCTTATATGAGTAACACTGTACTCACGGATTCGATTCGAGGACCAGGGATATTTCCTGTTCTTTAAGGAAGTGGGAAATCCGAAGGGTATTGAGACTGTCCGAGTCTACGGGTTTCCTTCCTATTCTTGAAGAGGTCACTTGAGAATGTCTTTGAGACTCAAGGATATTAGACTGTCCGTGTCTAGAGTTTCATCTTTTGTACTATGCTTTGAGAAACAGTAGTAGACTCTTTGAAAGGACTGTTCTATGAAGATGACTAAGTTCTGTTCCTATACATCTAGCAGGTCGTCGGGACAATTTGTACGAAGCCCAAGAGGAGGCTGGAAACTTTTAAGAAGCCGAGAGGTCCTTGTACGAAGCCCAAGAGAAGGCTATCATTCCCGGAGGAAGAGATCATTATACGAAGCCTAAGAGGAGGCTGTGAATACTTCTAAGAAGCCGGCGGGTCCTTGTACTAAGCCCAAGAGGAGGCAGGGTTGCTTTTAGGAAGCCTGTGGGTCCTTGTATGATGCCCAAGAGGAGGCCGATGCTTTTAAGAAGCCCGTGGGTCCCCAAACCCCGAGAAATTCAAGACAGGCTATTCACGAGGAATAGATCAAGCCAGGAAAGTTCGAGAATTTGGAAGAAACTCAAAGATGCCATTCATGGAGAATACATTCATCTCTGGGAGTAGAGTTTCTTGACAATTCCTAATGAGGACAGCCGAAGAGAAGACTGTATCTGGTGATCCTATTGGGGATCTAGTTGTCTATTTCTACGAATAAACGAAACGGCGTCACCTAGTTCTAGACGTAGTTGCCGGGGAAACTCTAAATATCTATACTATTATTACACAGTTGATATGAGTTTATGAAAGAAGACTTACAACGAAACAGCCCCACAGTACAGTTATATGTATATGAAAGCAGTAAATGAAAGCGTATAAACACTTACTCGGTTGTAGAGCTTCCATGCTGTTTGGTTAGTTGTTCAACAAAGAAAGATTGAAAACAACAGTATATTCAAAATCAAAGGAGAAAGTGCTTTGAAAAAGAAAGATTTAGGGCTTACAGCTCAAGGAGAGGCCCAGGGTTTTATCAGTGAGCGCACTGTTGAATTTGTACAGAGGGACTTATACAAGTGACTAAGGCCCAAAAAGGTTTTGTGTACAAAGGGATGGGTCTTACACTCTCTCAAGAGGCCCAAAAAGTTTTAAAGAAAAAGAGTGGGGCTTATAACACGAGGATAGGACCAATTGATTTTTCGTTTAAAAATGGCGATCGTGCCGAGGTTTTCTTTTAACGCAGAGCGACTTATACAATAAGTGAGGCCCAAAATTGTTTTGGTTAAAAGGGGGGTTAGGTCTTACACTCTATTAGAGGCCCAAAAGTTTTGAATGGGTCTTATAGCTCAAGGAGAGGCCCAAGGTTATTTTTCAAAAGGCGACGATCGCGCCGTTTGTTTTTGACGGTGTCAGGACTTATACAATATACTGAGGCCCAAAAATGATTTGGTAAAAAAAAAAGGATTGGGTCTTACACTCTATTAGAGGCCCATGAGTGTTTGAAAAAGTTTGATGAGGGTTGAATTAATCAAAAACCCTAATTTCATTTTTTAAAGGCCATTTTTCGAAGAAAAATCAAGTAAAAAATGATAAAAAAATATCAAATAAAATCATTAATCATGTTATAAACAGTGATTAAGGTTTATGAAAAAGTATTTTATCCACATGAATATTTAAAATCATTTTGGTTTAAAAATCAAGAAAAAGAAATCATTTTAAAAGCATTTAAAACAATTTAAAACAATATTTTTGAATATATTAAAAATATATCAAATAATAATATTTTTTGTGATTTTTTGGTGGATTAAAATATTATGGAGTATGAATAAGAAGTGTGTAAAACAGATTTGGAAAATGATAATTTTTGCTATGTGAAAGAATTGGTTGAGTTTTGAAGATAAACTAAGAAAAAGAGGAATGTGATGTCACAACATCACTCATGAGACATCACTCATGAGTTTTGAATATAAGAGAAAAGGGACGATGTCACAACATCACATTCGACATCAGACAAAAACCAGAATTGCACCTTGATTTTCAACATCTTTTTATCAAACTTCAAACATTCATAACTCTCTCAATTTTTAACGGAATTAAGATCCGGAAGAGCCTATCTTGACCAATTTTTCGTAAGGAATCCAATGGTATCACTCATACATACTGAAACTTAATGTACAGCGCACACAAGGAAAAAAACCAGATCTTCACCTTAAGTTTAAACATCTTTGCTTATCAAATTTTCAAACATTCATAACTCTCTCAATTTTTAACGAAATTGAAATCCGTAAGAACCTATCTTGACCAATTTTTAGCAAGGAATCCAATGGTATTACTCATACATACTGAAACTTAATGTACAGCACACACAAGGCAAAAAACAGATTTGTACCTTAAGTTTAAAACAACATAAACTCCACATATAAACATGTTAAAGTGCAAATAGTAGGAGGATCATAACATACACATTAAGGACTACATTTTTGATTCAAGAATTGTTCAATATGATGTATGTATGTGGACATCAAAGGAAAACATGATTCAAAGAATTCAAGTTATGAATTTTACCTCTTTTTTTGGAGATTTTGTGCAACCTACCAAGCGCTTTGTTCCAGAAATGATTTGATGCTTTGGACACCCTCAAATGACCTCTTAGAAGCTTTTAAGATGGTTTGAATCAGCTGGTACCTACAAAAACACAAACTGTCCCTTTCTTGCAAAAGGGGTTAAAAGTGACCAAAATAGCAACTCCCTCAAATGGTGTTCCAGATGTTAGGAACCATTTGGGATAGTTCAAGGATGATATTTGGAGCGTGTTTGAGGTTTTATCTGGTTTGGAAAGTGACTAAATCAAGACATGGATTGAAAAATGCAAAAAAGTGATATTTTGAGGTTTTGAGAAGTGACTTTGTGATTTTGTGATTACAGGTCACTTGTGATAGTTTGCACAGCTTGCATATGATATATATGAGGTGTGTGTGTGATTAGTTTGAGTGGAATTGCTCTCTAACTCAAAAACTCAGAATTACTTGCTTTGGAAGGCAAATTTGAGGTGAAAGAAGAGATTTTGAGGAAAGCATCTGTTTGATGGCTTTGGTGTACTCAAATTGAACACAAATGAGCTCTATTTATAGTAGAGCAAGTTTGTTTTTGCAGCAATAGTGAATGGCAACTGCAGCAGAGGTTTGGCCAATGTTGGCCAATGAAAATCCAAGTCTCCTCAAGCCATTCACTAGAGGTTAGGGCACATGTTACTGGTTCCCTACTTGTTGGAGGAATCTTGACTAAATTCAGTTGCAAATGTGTCAGTCCATGCCACCTCTAAGCATCTATTAAATGCTCTAATCCAAAATTGGAGTCTTGTCCCTCTTTTAGGGATTTTTAGGAATAGCATGCTACTTCTTGTTCCAAAGACTTTGGAGGCTTGGCTCAGTGATTGTCCCCTTTAGATTTGATCCCCAGAGGTGTCCAAAGTGATGACAAGGCTTGGAAATTCGTGTTACACAAGAAATGTGCAAATCTGTCCTGAAACATGTCTTAGAAATCAGCTGCAGTAAGCCTTGTTGTAAAATCCATAACTTATTGCTCAAGTTGAATTACTGGCTGTTCCAGGACTCTATGGAAAGCTGAGATGACATACTTTAACTTTGATGTTTAACTTTGGTCTCGGTTCA